>JAWNMR010000122.1:12282500-13765000 GCA_035043845.1 Drosophila picticornis | reverse complement strand
AGCGTATGACAGCCATTTTGTAATGTGTAATAAATCCATTCCCCTTGGGACAGCATTCAAATTGCAAGCAGGTAGACAACTGACTAGCATATACCCTGTAAAAGTCACAGCACGCAAACACATGAACTTTCTTCAAACTAGAAAAATAAATACGCCCAGATTACAGGGTATTGCAATGCCATAACACGCTATCAAATGAAGTGCAAGCGAGCTGAGCCAGGTTCAACGAAATGCCAAAACCAAAAGCAGAAGAATGTCTCGACTCTTGAATACCTTGCGAAAACAATAGCTTATTAGAGACAACAGATGTGACCTTGATACGAGTGAGCTTCATCAACACAAAAATAACGTATGATATCAAGCTGTAAACATTATCTAATTGGACAGATTATATCAGTTGCAATTCCGAGAATATGCTTTCGATTTGTGCTCAAATTTCCAAGCTGTCCTCAGTCATGGCTGACAAGGGTGAAGAAGGCCCGTTTGTCTGTCTGTGACGCAATTTATTTATATATATTTTATTAATTCATCAGAAAAAAGGGTTCAACTGTTCAAATCGTCAAAAATACTGTAATTAACTGAGTGCTGAGTGCAATACTTGGAAATAACCAAAATGATGGCCCGAGTTTATTTTATTTTGTGTTTATTTGCTGTTTTGTAATACGTATTTATAAATAGGGACATTATTCGCTCATTTCTATAGATCCTGCTTCAACAATTGGCAAACACCTGGCGGATGTCCGGCACATGTTGGGCGTAGAACAAGCAGCACAGTTATGTAACATAGCAGCAACAATACGGATGCTTGAGGGATCAACAATTCCCGGAATTTACGAGGAGACATCATCATTGGACAGACCTTCAACTAACAATGCGATTTGAAAATGGCAAATTTGTTTCACTTGAATAATGAACGCTTAACAAACGAACGAACAAAACAAATCAAAGCATTAAATTATCGATTTTAGTGTGAAAAGAAACTTGCTAAAATCATGACTTATGTTTATATTTATATATATATATATAGAGCTTGTGACTTACCGATATTAACAATGCCATGATTGGTTAGTTCCCAGCATGACTGTAAGCGTAATATGCTCAAACTGTGACTCTGCTTTGGTGAAAAGTAGCCCAGGGCAGCATCTGTGACATGGTATGCCTGTTGGTTAGAACAGAGCAGAACAGAATTCAATTAAGGATGCGCCCATGTTTGGCACATACACACACACACACTCGGAATACTTGCCTGTAACGAGAACTCGTATAGGGATGGCAACAGCTGAGCAACCGCACCGACCGCCTCGTCCGCAATGTTGATGCAGTCCGCCAGTGACAAGGACACGATCCGCGGTGTCAGGCAGGCCCAGAGGCCCGCCTCGGTGACCTCATTGCAACCGGCCAACTCAAGTTCAAACAAGCTCTGCAATTGTCATTGTAAAAACACACAAACCCATTTACAAACCTTATTGTGTCTTTCAGTATTCTTTTTTGTGTTTTGTTTTTCTTGTTTTTAATTAAAAACCAAACAAATGTTTTTTGTAGTAAAGAGGGAACATTAGAGAATGAGACAAAGTATTCAGATACATTTAATTAATGTTTCTAATCACTCGGAAATTAACTTAACAATAAAAGCCTTTAGCTAAGTTTTCAATATTGGAAACCGACTAAATTAAAAAAGCTTTCAACTAAGTTGTCAAAGGCACTATTTGAATGCGTATTTCAGCTTTAGGTTTTTACTTTTTTTAAAGGCTATCTGAAATTTTAAACACTGGAATTGGAAGTTAACTTCTATCTTGTAGTTAAAATGGATTTCAGAGAATGCATAATAAATGAGATTAATGTTCATAATCACTTGAAAAATTATAAATAAACTTAATAATAAAAGCCTTTAATATAGCTGAAAATCATTGCATAATACTAATTCTAACTTGAAATTCGAATCTAGTTTTTGCAGAGATATTAAAACGAGGATTTTAACCTTTATAAATACGACTTAAAGTTGAGATTTCAATACTAACGTTGCCAGCATGTTTGCATTTAAGTATACAATCGACTTTATATTATCATTTTACACCCCTTTCGCATGTGTAATCCTAGACGACAAGTTTCGCATGCGTGCATTTAAAAGGGCTTGTAAATTTCAAAGAATGACTCAACCTTTGACCTTTGCAAGAGCAAAACATCTGAGCAAAAGACGAAGAAGGCAAGCAAAATATTTCACAATAAGTCGAGTACTGGGTAAGGCGACCCACATTGCGTGCCAGACAATGTGTCGTCGGGGGACTCGATCTGGCTAGTCACCATTCTCTTGTTCTTGTTGTTGTTGTTGTTGCTGTGGCAGGCAGTTTAGTTCAGTTACTGGGCGACACTCAAGAACTTATGCCCCACGCCGCGGCCCAAAAACAAAAAGCGAGCAAAACATGTCAAATCAAAGCACAATGGCAATAAAGTTGCGTCGAATAAAGCAATCCGGAAACATGACGCAAAAGCAAAGGCAAAACCAAAAGCAAAAGTTGAAAGGAAATGCGAATTGGCGAAAAACGGAAAATGGGAAATACGAAAAGTGGCAAACATACAATGGACAACATAAACAAGCAAGTAAGTTAGTACACAAATATTTATCGCTAACTACATCAACAATTAGACGACAAAAGGCAAAAGACATTCGCTGTAATTATTTACTTTTAAGTTACGATTCACTTTTATGGTAATTGCCATAAACACAATCAAATTATGGACAACAGTTGATAGTTAATATCACTAATTGTTGAGTCTGTAATCAGCAAATACCTCGAAAATGTTTCATGCCATGAATATTTTTATTAATTGTTTATAAGTTTTTATCTAGTAAATCAAACGGCAAAATAGCTGATATAATATATGACATAAATGCTGCTAATTAGGTTTTCCCACTAATTGACGCACCCGTTCACAAAATGACTTCATTGTTCATGGTAAATAGTCTGAGAGCCTTTATAACATTTTGCCAGCTGGCATTCATGGAAACTTTTATACTTTTTTTCTGTACACCCAACAGTGGCTGGCAACAAACGTATCCAGGGCAACTTTATTTGCACATGTCTGTCACAAAATCAATACCAAAACCAACCAGGCTTAGGTTTATTTATTGTAATTTCCACAAATTTGCTATACTTAATTCAAGTGGTTAGCATTAATTTTTTCATAAATTTAAAATTACTATAAAACTAGCAATTACTTTAAGTTACATCAACTTTTAGCTTCTTCATTTTGTTTTTTCCTTAAGTGTGCATAATTTATGGGTCAGCAGGGTTCAACGACGGCTCGAAAGTATACATTAACTGTGTTTGCAATGCGGAAATAACGTATACGCCGCATGTGCGCTGAAAAAAGGCCAACTATTAAATATGTATGCATGGCAAATCCTGTCGCATTTCCGCCGCATTTTCAAACTGAACCTATCCCATCACATTACTACACTCAGCAAAAACAGTCGCCCTCCATTTCAAAACAGTTTTTTTCCCCTTTTAGCATTAATCAAAATATAAGTAAAGAAAATCTTTAAAAAAAAGTATGAATGTAAAGCATTATTTACTTTAAAGGAAATCATTTCACAATTTATTTTCTGCATTTTAGGAAAATGCTCTCAGTTATTAAGCAAAGAAACCCTTGAGTTTTACATGGCGAATTTAATGAAATTCGGTGCGATTTGTTTGCAGAGTGGAGGGACTGGACTTGTTAATGCAAATAAAGGAAGAAAGATGCACAGAATGCTCAACGCAATCCCCAAGGTCAAATTTTCGATAAATATATATATAAATACACACATACATAGTTGTGTGGTACTTGGGACTGACAAGTGTTCGAGGTCGCTGTGCGTGCCATTCTTGTTGACATTTCCAGTGACAGCAACTTTGCAATCCAACCATTTGTCGGCCAGGCCAAAAGCACTCCCACACATACACACACACAAACTGAGACAAGAACAAACTAGGCTCATGAACATGACATGCATTCACATTGAATTAATGCCGACATTGCAGATTGACACGCAGCCACCAACTGGCTGAAACAACAACCACAAATAGATGGTGTATATACATACACATATATCTGGCATGAGGAAAGCAGTCAGAATGTGAGTTATTTCATTTAACTTGGCCACAAGCAGTTCACAAACATTATCCACTTTACTCATGTGTATCTGTCTCACTCTCAATCTATTTCCATCTCCGTTTAAGCTGAGGCTGGTGGCTTATATTGCCAGATTGCTTTGTATTGGCCCATGAAACTGAATAGATTAGTTTCATGCAACTACAACGAACTCTGCTGTATTGTCAACAACTGACGGCAGCAATAAGGGCAACTAATTAGTTTGGGGCCCAGTCAGGCCACTGCCAGTTAACCAACAGCAAACGATTATTGCTGCTTCATTATTAACTAACTATCTATGGGGATAATAAAATGGAAATGTGATTGTTAAGGGCACATGTTATGCATCAAAACTAAGTAGTAACATGTAAGCGACTAATAATTTAGTTTACGTAGGACAAATGGGTATCTAAGAAGAACTGAAATACCAATGAAAAAGAAAGTAAAACAAAATTGAGTTTAAATGCTAAAAATGTTTATTGTTTATTTACTTCATTTATATTTATTTTTATCTCATATTTATTCATCTTACTTATTAAATTTGAATGACTATTCCAAATCAGTTGGGCTTATAACTTTTGGCAGCAAACACTTTGATGCATCTCATAAAAGATGCAGCATGCAAATCGCACTCATTACAACTATTTGCATGAACATTCTATTTAATTTATATATATGCATTTTGCACAAATTAGCTCAACGAAATATTTCAGTAAATTAAATAAAATTTATGGCACTGCTTTGAAGTGATGTGTGCCTGAAATTGATCGCATCAATTCGTTATGAGATTGCAGCAGCAGCACACCGTAGATATTATCACACGATTTTCAATTGCCACCTCATATTATATATATATAATATATATATATATATAGATATATATATATATTTATCCGAATACATATTTTCGGGGCAGTCTTTGCATGACACACTTTGCCGTTTAACACGTTTCATTTCGCTGTCGTAGAGCTCAAAATAAATTTCAAAATACTTTTCACTTTTATTTTGCACGGCGGCAGGAATTTCTGTGAGTGTTTCTTATACTCTTCCGTGGGGTAGTACGATTATCTTGTGAAGTATGTGGCTCAGAGTATATAATCCTGATAAGCATTACAAGTTGAATCGATATATAGATATATCTTTCTGTCGTTTTCTTTAGTTTTTCAGTTTTAAAGCTATCTTGATGAAACCGATTTTTAGCGGCAAATAATCAGTCAGAGTCATACGGATCAGATCAATGTATTCTATAACTTTAAACGATCGTTAAATAACTTATTTTAGGAAAAACCTTTTAATTTACCAAGCTATTCAGAAATCACTCCACAGCAAATCGCGTTTTTACATTTGAATAAATAACTATCAATATCGATGTTCTATTTCATAAAGCTGCCATAGAAAATCGGTTAGTTAGGTCTGCAAGGGTATCTACTCTTCTGCCACCAACCAATTTACTTGTTCTATTTATTTCTGTTGGCGTGTGACTGACCATCGTCAACTTGACGACGCTCCCTGCTCCGATTTTGGACTGCTTTTGGTCCGCTCCGATGTGCTTCTCTCTTCTCTGCCCTAACAAGTTGCCCACGGTCATGGGAAGTGGCTGGGAGAATCACATTTGACGAAGCGAATAAAAAGATGACAGCGCACAGATGATAAATACAAAATAATCTATCTAGTTTATCTGAGCTGAATGCAGCAGATGTTAGGCACAAGAACTCTATAATAATGGTATGACAGCTTTGGATTAAGGAACACGACTTTTTGAAAGTGGACTAGAAATGGGTATGAAACGGCCACAAGATAAATAGACTAATTCAGCAAACCAGCTTTCGGCTAATGTGATATGTGTTATAAAATATGTCAAATACAAATGATGGAAAAAAGAAAAAAATAAGAAAATGTTCTTATGGGATAAAATAAAAAAAGCGATTAAAGTAAAAAGCAAACAAAAAGCTAAAATTTATATATAAAAACAGATATTAAACCAAATAGTTACTCAAGGTGAGGCTTTAAGGAAATCCTTGAAAAAGCGTACAAAGGAAAGAAAGGCTATCTGAAAAATGCTTACTGATCCACGATTTAAAAGTGTCTTTTTAAACTCTACGAGAGTATTTTTAGATTTAAGAGCTTTGGACTTAGAATCTGTATAATCAAGAGTAAAAGTTTTTAAACAACTTCAAAATGAAAAAATGCAGTGAATACTTTCAAAGTCACAATTGGTCTAGAAAATCTAATTAGGCAACCCCAAATTGGATAAGGATGTTTAAATGAATATAAATTGAAAATTAAATTTAAAGTAAGCCAACGAAATTTTTTTCAAAAATATTACGTTTCCCTTTCGCTCACCTGCAAATGGTCCAGGAGTGTTTCCAGGCCGCGATCACTGATCGAGGAGCAGCGTAGACTCAGCGAATGCACATGCTTGGAGGCCAGCGGAAACGAGTGGACCACATCGAGAGCATCCTCGTCGGAGGCGCCGACCAGGCCAAGAGCATGGAACCCTCGTCGAATGAGCGAATTGTAAAGTTTGGCCCGATCACAGGCGGGCATCTGGCGGAGATCACGACACTGCAGCGTCGGCAACAGGCCGGACCAATAGCGTGGACTCCGATAGAGGATGTCGCGCCACTTGATGCACACCTGGGCGAGCACACGACGCTCGTACGGTGAAAAGTATTGAAAAAAGCGATTGAGGAAACGATCGTCCAGTAGCAGGGCATCGATGCTTTGCATATGTGGCGGGTGCTTGTGAAGGATGAGCGCAGTTTGATTGACAGACGATGCCGTTGCCGCTGCTGCCGCCGCCGCCGCTGCTGCGGCCAGCTGATTGAGCTGCGTCTGGGACTGGGCAGCGCCACCACCACCATACGGATGATGATGATGCAGATGCGGATTGGGCAACTGTTTGCGCAACTGCAACGGTGTACCACCGCCCGACGCTGCCGTCGCCTTCTGTGCCGCAACCATGCCCATTGTGCTGAATGTGGGCGATGAACCGGGCGCTGGAATCATAATATTCATTTGCTTGGCGATCGATTTGACTGTGGGCGTTGGTGGCGCACCCAGTGGCATGTTGCCGGGCGGCGCTGGCATCATATGTTGATTGGAATTGATAAGCGTGGAGCCAGCCATCGCTTGGAGTTGTTGTTGTTGCTGCTGCTGTTGCTGCTGCTGCTGCTGTTGTTGCTGTTGTTGTTGCTGCTGTTGCTGTTGTTGTTGTTGCAATAGGAGTTGCGATGCGGGTGCCAATTGTTGCGCATTGGACAGGGAGATGAGCGTGGGTGCACCGGCAACACTCTGGCTGGCACTCTGATTAGCCCGCGTTGGCTTATCGGGCGTTTGTTGTGTGCCCGCCGCGACGGCATTTGAGCTGTTATTATTCGAGTTGGAGTTCGAACTGGAATTGCTGCTGCTGCTACTGCCACCGCATAGTGCGTTTGTTACACGCTCCATTACAGAGGTCTTGCCGCTGCCCGACGATGAGTTGGAGGAGGAGGTGGCACTGCTCGAGCTGTTGTTAGAGGAGGAGGTGTTGTTGTCACTGCCACTGCCATTGTTGCCGTGATGATGCTTCGAGCGCAAACCCAAACCGTTGATGCGTTTCGATAGTTCGGCGGAGGCTCTCTCGACCACGCCCTGCGCCGAGATCGATGACATCGTTTGCTGAAACAAATGCACTTTGTCACTTTGCTCTCGCCCTCTCTCTTCCTTTCACTCTGCCCAGAGAGTCTCTCTCTCTCACTCTCTCTCTCTGTCAATATATATCCCCTCTTTCTCTCTCTCTTATATAACGTGCAGCTGCAACATGTTTCAGCGCTGTTGACCTTGTTGCGCCTGCAGAAAGAAAGCGTTACGGAATTATAAATTAAGTACACTCAACTCAAAAATATACAATACTTTCTATTTATTTACATACATATATAAATAACATTAAATTAGATACGTTAGTCAACCTATTGAAAGGTTCTAACAATTGAAAATTTAAGAATTTGTAATTCAAGTTCTTAAATCAAAACTCAAACCAAATATATGTTTTTTATGTATTCATAAGAAAAGCTAATGCTACACTCAGAATGATCTTACGCGTTTACTTAAATATGAAAACAAAGTTTTTCGCTAAGTGTAGCCTTGTTAGTGGTGCACTTTTACGACCCTGCAGCGTCGTTCAAATGCAAACGGCAAACGCAATACTCAAATCAGCGCAAATTTCTGTTCCATTTTCATGAAGTGCTTGCCTTGCTTTTCCTTCCTTTTGTTGTTCCATTGCACGGCATCCGCCCTGCCTCATATCCCATTCATCACTCCCCATTCGCCCACTTCCACCCATTCACCGACTCACCCACTCATCCATTCACCCACTCATCCATTCGGCATTTGTGATTTGTTGTGGCTGCTAAGAACTTCGGCAATAAACTAAAAGTGTATGCAAAAGAGCTGAAACTGAACTAAAATAGAACTGTGCCAAGGCAATTTTTACTGTTTAAAGGTTCTCTGAACCATGGATTCAAGGTTTAATTCACATTCGACGTTAAAAGAAAACTAGTCAAGATTGTTCGATTAAAAGATAACCTGAAGACATTGGTATTCAATATGAATATACCTTTTGGTTAACAAAAATCTACATTTCTTACTCGATCCCAATTAAAATCTTACAGATAGTCAGTATCGGTTTGTTTTATACATATACTATATCTCTATTATGGATCTATTATTTATCTTTTGTATTGTAATAGATATCTATTTAGAGTTGGCTTTTGTATTTCCATCGTATATCGATTTGTATCGATATGATCTAAAGAAATGCGCTTTCGATAAAAATAAATAAACTGCGATTTGAAACCTATAGCTCGAATAGTCTTTCAGATTGGCTTATTCATACAGACCGACAGACGCTTAAGGCAAAGTAAATAACAATCCGATACATTTCTGAAATTTAACATGTATTTATATAGAATGCTTACAACCTGAATATCACTTAAAAATGTTGCTAAATTGGAATTTTCCCATTAATTTTCCAGTTGAATGCGGCACTTCCGCTGAGGCAAGCTAACAACACGTTTGCATTTATTGTTCAAGCCAAGGTTGGCCATTCAATTAGCCAAATGGCCAAATGCAACCAGAAAATTTGAGCAAGGACATTAAAAGGATGCGCAGCAAACGATTTACTGATTGTTTAGCTATTTGCTAACAAAATTACTTTAAAAGCGAGTATTATTTATGTTTGCTTAGGATGTTTGTTCAGTTGCATAAATGAATTTCAGTTAAAGATTTGAGTTCTACCAACAGAACGTTAAGTCTTACTTTGAAGCAGAGAAAATTTTATGCTCATGCCAAAAACCGTGTCAAGTGTGTCTCGCTGTGTGTGCTTGGGTGTGTGGGTGTGTCGAAAGTGGGCGGCAATTTAAGAACTTAACCTGCTTCCAATCTCAGACAAATGGGGTTATTAAAAAAAAAAATCTAAGACTTGAGCAAAATGCTCATTAGGGGCAAACAAAAGGAAAACAGAGCATGAAAGACAATTTAATTGCCATAAATATCTGGGCCCTTTTATGCCACATTTCCTGCTAAATCTTGATGACTGCCGTGCCACACAATGGGGCACACAACGAGCTCACTGACAAAGGTAAATGTATAAGGGGCCAAGCTGACTGAGACTTTGATGCAACACAATTGTTTGTGACTACTTCTTTTGCCATTTTTTTCAATGGCAAAATCTGTGTCCTTTTGCTTAATGCCCAACTGAAGTTGTCTGCGTCTGTTGCTGCCACCATTCATGACCTGTCGAACCTATCGAATGTTGCCAAGGTCGCCTAAAATACAATTCAGTCTACTTAAGCACACATCTTTTAATATAATTTGTTAAACAGTTGAAATCTGATATTTGGGCTCTTTACTTGTTAACAAATCTTTTGTTATTTTCAGATTTATCAAAACTATTGCTAACAATTTCTTAAAATGGTTCGCATTGTTTATCAAAGCCATTGGAAGACTGTATTTTATTAAAGCTTATAGAATTTACGAGCAGAAAGCAAACAATAAAATAAAAATAAACAAAACAAAATTAAATAATAAATAAACTGCAATGAGCAACTGGATAATATGAATGGAATGTGACTGTAATATGCGCTTGGGTCAGCAGCAGCTGTGCGTGTATGTGCCCATTAAGCGTCGTCGTCATTGGGGCATGCAACTGAAATCAAGCAAAACTTTTTATGCCGCAATTCGCGGAAGCAAGCTGCATGCTGTGTGGCTGTGAATGTGAATGTCAGTGTGTGTGTGTGTGAATGTGAATGTCACCACCCTGACGCCCATCACACACACACACACACAATGTACTATTATAAGTATTTTCTCTCTCTCTCTCTCTCTCTCCCTATTTCTGCTGTATTTATTTAACTTTTATGCTTTGTTAGCATTTTCCGTCTATTTTTGGAGTTGTTTTGAGCCGAGTTGTGTTAATGTTGTTTCTTCTTCTTGGCTTGCGTGTTTCGCTTATTGGATTTTACTTCATTCTCTGCTAGTTCGCATCGCGTAACGGTAAATACCGCACGCTGCTTTAAATCGCTGCTTTGTGTCAGGGCCTGCTGCTCCACATCCAAGCCCCCCCTTTCCCATTCTATTTTTCTCTACCACTCCACATCCCCGTTTTGAATGCGTGCTGCGCCAACTCCACACACACACACACAAACATACACACACACAGACACACGCACACATTTATATCGATTTTCGTCCCGTTGTTTTCATTCCCATATGCGCTTTGATCTAAGCGATAAAGACAACAAAGTAAATCAGTCGCTTAGAGATGGCCACATAAAACATTTAATATCCTTTAACACTGTTCAAATATTATATCATTTTTGTGGAGAAATCTTTTATTAAAAATTCGAATAAAAAAAAGAAAAAACAATTAAACTACACTCCGCTACTTTCAGCTGCATAGAAAGCTTAAAAGTATGCTTTATAATATATTTTAAATGGTTTTTCTTTAAGAGCACTAAATTGTTCAGAATGCTAAAAGTTTGTTTAGTTTCCTGGGGTAGAAATGTGTAATTCTTACGAACTTGAGCTCCAAGTAAATCAAAATATCATAATCAAAAAGCGTAATAAATCATCGGGTTTTAAGTGTTCAAGGAATATATATATTTATTAAATTGATAAATGCCATGCTGCATGAAAAGGAGCATTGATTCATTGATGGATCGGCTGAAATTGATTCCCCGCTTACTGATCAAGAATAGGTTGGTGATTCATGCAACACATGGCACGCAGTTATAATTTAACTGGGTCAAACTATGCAACTTTGACCCGATTCACATTCAACACTTGCACTATATACAATGTGGATACATTTATATACATGTGTATATATGTGGAAATCGTGCAAATCAAGGTGCAATTCCAAATGCAATAATTGAGTTAACTAGCAAGAGTCGAGGAATGTCCAAAGTACCCTTATTACTGTGGTTAGTATGACATCACAAGCTCAACCCTCCTGGTGCGAAGGAGGGGGTGGAAGAGTAGCGCCCGGCTTACGCGACGGGGGTTGCTCAAAGATGGAGGCCTTTGAATTGCTGTGAGTGGGTGGATGGATGGAAGTGGTGCATAATAGAGTTCGAGTGAAAAAGCAGACAGCGCCGCGGAAAAGGCAAACAAATCACGTGCAGCAAACCCAACCAAAAATGTTCCAAAAAGAAAAACCCAGTTGAAACCCTCAAATTTAATTTAAAATAGCAACGATTTTTTTATACAATTTATTTTTGGGATGACAAACACACCTTGTATTCAAAAAATAGATTTCACTTTTGTGAATATTTGTTTTTGCTTTTTTTTTTGGAATTTTCTTTGCTTGTCTCGCGCAATAAAAATCAATTTTTACAAACGCGTCGCGAAGTGTTTTTTGTTGCTGTTGTTATTTTTAATGGTTTCTTTGGATATTATTATTTTTTTTTTTTTTTGGTTTTTGTATTTTCAATCAGAGAGAGGAAAAAAATCAAAAATTGGACCGTTTGTTGTTGTTTGATGAAACTGCACAAAAACACAAAATGCTTGCGAGCATTACGTTTATTTTATTTTATTTTTTTCGAGTAAACCGCAAAAGCAACAATCACAAAACAATTTGCACGCTTTTGATTGTTTGTGTTTGTGCGAAAAAAAAACAAAACGTTCGAGAGCCGTGTAAAACAATCAAACCGAAAATTTGGGCAACCGAGCGTAAGCGCGCACGACTCGTAACTGCAGGCGACTATTGCCAGCGAAAGTTGCAAAAATTTGGGAAAGCTTTCCATAGCAGCACCTAAGAGCGTAAGATAAAGAGAGAGTGAACAGCTAAAAGGAGTTTGCGCAGTGTTCTCTGTGCTACTCCTGTACTCAGAGACAGAGAGAGAGAGAGAGAGAGAGAGAGAGAGAAAGAGAGCTTTTTACATGGTCATTGCATGAATAGCTTAAGTGGGGACCCACTACAGAATTGTTAAAATGTCCCAGCTAACCATGCCACTGTATATCGAGAGAATGCGCACTGCAGTTGTTAAGGTAAACAAGCAAAAAATACACCCCCAAGGAGTAAAACAGATAAAGAGAGATAGCGAAATGAAGAGAGTAAGTAGATTTTGCCATCTAAAAAAAATCAGCGTTATTTAATTACACATTTTAAATTTACTCATAAATGCATTTATTATTTTCTGCTATTGTTAATTATTTTACTTTATACGCAATAATTCTGCTATTTTTAATTATGATAAGCGATTAGGTTCATCCAAGTTATTTATTTATTTTTAAGTAAAAACAAGGAAATAAATTAATGTTGCAAATACCTAACTGTTTGTTTCGGCTTTGTTATCTTGCAACGGTACTCAAATAATCCAACAAGTATTTTCTCGCACTCCTTCTTTGTTTACCCAGGCGACGTGCTTAATATTTCATGCTCTGCTGTCTACGCTCGTTTATTTTCTGTCTCAAACTTTGCTGAGCTTCTGTGCTTGTGTGCATTCTGCCGTAATTCATCATAATGGCACAAACACACACACGGACAAACAAATAACGGCACTTAAGCTTGAGATGCAGACGCTGTTGAGTGTGGCTTTTATTTATGTGTGGCGGCTTTTGATCATTACAATTGTGAAGCATTTCAAGCAAATTACCAATCAAGCTATCAATATTTTCTTATTGTGAAAAACATGTAACATTCATTATTTTACAATTTAAGTTTCATAATTTTTTATAATTTATATATAAATTTGCAGTTGTAACAAATTTGCCGCCAACTGGCGCTCGCATTTTGCGTTGCTCAGCACTGTTTTCGATAAGTCAATGCATGGTATCGATAGTTAACAGTCGTGTTAACGAACTGCTCCACCCATTAACAGCACAAAGCGGCAAACCAAGAAGAAGAAATATCCAGCAAGAGGAAGACCCCAACAAGAAATAAATACTATTAAATTAAATTGCTGCGAAAAAATTGAGCGCCCACAAAGTAAAAATGTCCTCAACATCGGCGGCTGCAACATCAAATGCAGCGCCGATCCCAAAAACCGAGGTACGCTATGTCACTGAGGTGCCCAGCAGCCTGAAGCAATTGGCCCGTTTGGTGGTACGCGGTTTTTACTCCCAGGAGGATGCCTTAATCATTGATATGCTGGTGCGCAATCCCTGCATGAAGGAGGACGATATCGGTGAACTGCTTCGCTTCGAGAAGAAACAGCTGCGGGCACGCATCACAACGTTGCGCACCGACAAGTTCATCCAGATCAGGCTTAAAATGGAAACGGGACCCGATGGCAAAGCTCAAAAAGTCAACTATTATTTCATCAATTACAAAACGTTTGTGAACGTGGTCAAATACAAGTTGGATCTGATGCGCAAGCGCATGGAGACGGAGGAGCGTGATGCGACGAGTCGTGCGAGTTTTAAGTGTTCGGCATGCGGCAAAACGTTTACGGATTTGGAGGCCGATCAACTGTTCGATGTGGCCACCTGCGAGTTCCGTTGCACGTACTGCGGCAGCTCCGTAGAGGAGGACAGCGCTGCGATGCCCAAGAAGGACTCACGCCTCATGCTCGCCCACTTCAATGAGCAACTGCAGCCGCTGTACGATCTGCTCCGTGAAGTGGAGGGCATAAAGCTGGCGCCTGAGGTGCTCGAACCAGAACCGGTGGACATTGATACAATACGTGGCCTGACCAAACCGAATGCTTTGCGTCCGGATGGCATGCAATGGTCGGGCGAAGCGACACGAAATCAGGGTTTCGCCGTCGAGGAGGCACGTGTCGATGTCACCATTGGCGGCGATGAGGATAGCTCCGATGCGATAATCGAGCGTAAATCTCGTCCCATTTGGATGACCGAGAGCACTGTGATAACGGATGGAGATGCGGGCGACGGCAGCGCCACAAATGATGGGGATAGGCCAGCGGGCGGTGGCACCTCGGGCGGTGGGCATCGCAATCGGAAGGAGAACGAGGATATTATGTCCGTGCTGCTGCAGCACGAGAAGCAGCCCGGGCAGAAGGAGGCGCATTTGAAGGGCATGCACAAGGGCTCCTCGAACGCCAACTCCAGTGATTCCAGCGACGATGAGAACGACATCGACAACACAAAGATTCGTGAGTTGATTATTCTTAATTTGGAGTGCAGTAATATAATTTATTGTTGTCTGTAGCGAATGTCAATTTTGATAATTATATCAATTCGGAGTCGGAGGAGGAAGATGACGATGTGCCCACTGTGCTGGTGGCTGGGCGACCACATCCCCTGGATCAGTTGGATGACAAACTAATTGCCCAGATGACGCCACAGGAGAAGGAGAACTATATTCATGTCTATCAGCAGCACTATAGCCATATATACGACTGATTCTCCTGTTCAATTGTTAGGCATTAAGTTTAGTCTCATTCTTAGTTTAAGTTGCACATTAAATGGATATGCAAACAACGTAAAAATTGATCAAATCCTGAGAATAATGGCGCCAAAAGATGAGTTTCTTTGATGCCATAATCTGAACAGCTGATCGGCCTGTTACGGCACTGTGAGTTACGCTTGTCAGATGTTAACGCATATTTGAGCAACGCAGTACTGGCAGTCAATTCCAATTCGAGTTGCAGATGGAGAACTATATATATATTCTACTTTTATTCTTAAGACATTAGAAATTAAGTAACATCTTATTCTTTGTTTACATATCTTTTAATAAAAAACTAAAATAGCGCCAAAGATTGAGTTTATTGAAATCTGAGCAGCAGGAGCAATTTACGTTACAAAATTTTAACGTATGTTTGAGCAGCGCACTGCTGATTGATGTGCCAATTTGAGTTGCTGTTAGTTGTTAGTTACCGTAGCCTGCCAACCAGCTGTTCACGGCGTTTTTGTTTTTATGTTTTGCATATTCGCGTTAGAAGCAGCATGTTTGTCGTTGCTGTTGTAGGCGTCTGTTCGACACATGCTTAAATTTATCTGTCTGTTAAAGATAAGCGGCAAGTGAAAATAGTAATTTAGATATGCACGTATCCAGCACAACGTGTCAGTTGAACGTCGTCGCTGGTGGAATTCTTACCGCATACGCATCAAATTGCGCGTGCTTCAAGTAAATTCGTATCATGCAAAATGCAAAACTTGCGAACGAGCTTAATATAATGTTGACACCAGCAAATTCGATGGGACTACAAGAAACGTGATCGCGATACGCACTTATACACTCCCAAAGGCACACACAACTGCATATATAAATATTTATATGTGTGTGTGTTGGCATTTAGTCAAGTGCAATCGGATAATTAATGCTTAATTTAGCTCTTTGCTCGAATTAATCAACACTTTTTAAAATCAAGTGAGGTAAGATTGTTAATCTAGGGTGAAATTGTGAACAGTGCAAAAGTCGAATTTTGTTTTAATGCATTGCTTATAGCCACGAATTAGAGCAAAAAAGCAAACGAGCCAAAATGAAGGCCAGCATCGATAAGGAATTGCTGCCGATGAAGGCGCATTACTTTCTCTTCAATGCCGGTAAGTAATTAAGAAGTACTTAGTAAGCATTACTTACAAATAACACGCAATTAACATTAACTGTTAAGATATTATCTGATTAGAACTCGATCAGACTGTAGTATCAAAACTGTGTGCAAAGTGTTTCATAGATAAGAACTAAGGAGCCGATAAGGCATCTAAATATATTTACATATATATATAAATAATATACATATAGTGGCAATAGTTGCTCTCTTCACAAACTTGCTTGTTTGATTAGCCTATTGGCCAAATATAGATTATTTAAACATTTCACTTAATCACTTCGATCGGCAGTCCTTTTGGTTTCTAATAAATATCTATCTGCACACACTATGCGCCAAAAGTATGCGTACATCAACCATTTATTAGTTTCTACTGTTGTACTTTGTTCATTAATATGATAATAAGTTGATAAGTGATTAATTTGCAAAACATGTCAGTTGTTTGTGTTCAGTTAAAAGGTTTGCACTGATTTTCTGTATTTTATCAACAAAAACTGTTAATTATAAGTCAGCAAAGCCAATCAATCAGAAACATATACATATATAAATATACCTGTATATCACTTTTATAAATATATTTAAAATAGCATTCAAAGCATAATTTGAAATAGAGTACATATATCTACATTTATATACCTACTATTCACATATATTTAAAGTTGTATTGAAGGCATTAAAGTTAAACAACATTTTAATGAATATATATTCTAAAGTAAACTGGCAAGCCTAGGTCACAAGTTGACATGTCAAGTCCCAATGGTACTTTGCCCTGTCTGGCCCCACTCAACCTGATATTAGCAATTAAGGCGAATTTCTAACTTTTAAATTAATTAAAACACAAGTGAAAATAGCTTTATTAGGCAAACCGACATTTAAATTTCCCTATAATCCTAATGGTGATATATGATATGATATATGATATAGTACTCCGTAAACGAAAAGGTTTTGCATACAAGAACTCAATTGAAATAAAATAAATATAAAAATACTAAGAAACAAAATGAGCATCAACTTGATGACCGACCAGAAACAGAACTATGAACATATATGTGTTCAAATATACATATATATTTCTTTGTCTACCTAGTCTATGAAGATATATGATGTCCATTCCAATTGTTGCTTTGCTTATCAGTCATAAACACCCACATTTCATATTTGTACACTTCTCGCTAATCGTTGCATACCCTACACAACAAACAAACACTTTTGGGTGGATTGATGCCCATCTTGTGTATCACATAGATATGGGGAGTGCAGGGTATCTGCTAGGAGTTACACACTTTTGACATACTTAGATCTCGACTTATCTGGCTGAATTATCAACGCAACCCACTCATCTGACTAATCTGCATATTTTCTGACTGTTTACTTTCATGCATTTTGTTCCATTTGTTGAAACTGGGGCAGGCACCGCACCCGTTGTACCCTTTATGCCACAATTGGCACAACAACTCGGCTATTCCCCGGTTGTTGTGGGCACCATGTACATGATACTGCCCATCATTGGTTTGCTGGCCAAGCCAATATTTGGCTATATTGCCGATCGGTAAGTGTTTACAACTTTGATATAATTATGAAATTAATATTTATTTCAAACTCAAAAATGCGTAATAATTGCAACTTTATTATTTGACTCCGGACAAGCTCTGAACATGCTTAACTGTGCTAAATTTATCTTATTCCACGGTTTAATATCTCTAAATAAAAACTAGAGTTATCATAAAATGTTCGCGGTTATTTTCCTTGATTATAAAATGTGGGTTTTTAAAACCCGTTGTGGTTTATAATCTTTCGCACTTAAATCATAGATTCACATATGTATTATTTATTAAAATACTAAATTTATTTACACAAGTATTAATTCAATTGCATCCGTAGCTATCATCGGCATCGATTCCTCTTTCTGGCCGGTCAACTGCTGACCGCCGTTGCCTTTTTCCTGATCATGTTTGTGCCCGCTGTGGAGAAGCCACAACTCACATGTCACGACGGCTTTACGAACATCCAATACTGCACGGGGCGGAATGCAACGGATACGAAGACACAGGTGGAGACGCAACGGATGCAGGGCTGCAACATGCACTGCCAACTGGAGCAAACAGTGTGGGACATTGTGTGCCAGTATTGGCTAAAGAACGCAACGAGCAACTGCATAACAACGCGAGAAATCCTTGAGAGTGGCAATTGTCTACACTTTATGATACCAAACAATCCGGGCACGCAGGACGCACAAAATGTGTCCATGTATTGTCCGCAGAACAAGGAGATGTTCAAGCCCAGTCAGGAGGTGTATCTGAAAGAAATACCAACAGTGATCAACACTAGCACCGCAATGGGCATGCCCGAATTCTGGTTCTTCTTTGGCCTCCTCATCGTCAGCTGGGTGGGCATGGCTGTGGTCGTCAGCATTGGCGACGCCATTTGTTTTGGCATCCTCGGCGATCGTCATCATTTGTATGGCAGGCAGAGACTGTGTGGCTCCCTGGGTTGGGGCATCTTTGCGCTGCTCGCTGGACTCCTCGTGGACACAATGTCCAATGAGGGCAGCTCGGACAAGAATTATACGATTGTCTTCTGGATGACGCTCGTTATACTCGGCTTCGATATGCTCGCCTCCACCAAGCTAAAGGTGAGCATTTATTTTGTTTAAAATGAAGATGGACTAATTATAATCTTCATCTACTGCAGCACACCCAGACGCACATGTCGGCAAATATACTGAAGGATGTTGGTCAAATGTTTCTATCGATGCGTTGCGTTGTCTTCTTTCTTTGGTGCGTGGCAATTGGATTGGGCACGGCTCTGATTTGGAATTTTCTCTTCATCTATTTGGAGGAGCTGGCCGAGCTCTATGACAATGGCAACGATTACATTAAAACGCTGGAGGGATTGGTCATGAGCATTCAGTGCTTTGGCGGTGAACTCCCATTTTTCTTCATGTCCGGCTGGATATTGAAACGGATCGGGCATGTGAATGCGATGAGTCTGGTGCTCTTTGGATTCGGTGTGCGTTTCATTTTGTACTCGATGTTGCAGAATCCGTGGTATATACTGCCCATTGAGCTGCTGAATGGCGTCACCTTTGGCCTCTTCTATGCAACGATGGCCTCGTATGCCAGCATCGTGGCACCACCGGGCACCGAGGCCACCATGCAGGTAAGCAGCAGCAGCGGCTGCAGTTGTATGACTCAGAGATGCAGTTGCTCATATTTTTGTTGCTACTTGCAGAGTCTGGTGGGTGCCATCTTTGAGGGCGTTGGCGTCTCCATGGGCAGCCAAATTGGTGGCCAACTGTTTGTTGCCGTCAGTGCTCGGACAACGTTTGAGATCTTTGGCATTGGTGCGTTCATTGCGTTCATTATCCACGTCTGCCTCCAAATGTATCTGCAGCGCAATGGTCCACCTGAAAATGGTAAGGGTAGATCCTCTTCAGCAACAACGCCAAGCAGCGCCAAAGACATCGATTGCCCGTCTAGCAATAAGCACAACGATGATTTTAGCGATGTCGATTTGAGTTGATTCACGCGTAGAGCAGACACATTTTTTTATAGTACAAACAAGTCTTCAACAGAAAAAAGTCTTTAGTAATTCTCACAAATTATTACTCACAACAAAGAAAATTGTTATAAGTTTATTATCAGCTATGCCAAGCAGGCTTCCTATATAAAGACAATAAACCGGTAACTGGAAGATTTTAGATACTTCTTGATATTAAAACTTGAACACATTTCAATTTTGCCAATTTAAATAATATTTAATATTTATAATTTGATTTTAATAGCAGCTGGCAGAAAAAGTTGTTGACTGGTTTATGAAACATTTTAGTAGCCAGCAAGTGAAAACTATAAATTAATTTCTTTTAAGCTAATAAATCTTAAAGATTTGAGACAGGGCTACACCATAGAAATAGTGAAGAACGAATTTTCCAATATATATATATATTATATATATATATCCTGTGTTTGACTATATATGAATAGTAGAAATGACGAATTTTTGGCTTGATATCACAGCTTTTATCATTTGAGTTCCATTTACCGAAAATAAAACAAACGAAAATTTCTTTACTTTATTTTTTGATTATATTCATAAGTTTAACCCAAAAACATACTGTAAAGTTCTATATAAAAAAAAAAAAATAATAAAAATGTAAATAAAATATTAATTTTATTTGGTGTATACACATTGAAAATAACAAGCACTTTCATCTATGTTATGCAAATGATCTATCATTAAACATATTTAAGCGCAGGTATTTATATTAATGATTATATATTTATACATTTATATGTGTGTGTAACTGTAACTAATGAAAATATATTTCAAATATTTTTAGGCACTGTCAAATATTTTGCACCGACAGATGCAATGCACATGCTGAATGAACCGGAATATACAAGTAGTATTAGCTAAGCTGCCTGCCTATTCTTCCTTCTCTTCTTCTTGCTCTGTGATCTACCGATAAATATATATATATACCAAATATATATCCTTTATCAGCGATTAACCAACACTTCTCAACCGAGAACAACACGAAAAAGCAACAGCAAACAACAAAAAGAACAACAAAAACAACGGCAAATTAAATAACTTTTCTTAATTGTATTTATAATGTTTATAACTAGTTGTACTTTACACACACACACACAACACACCGTTCTTTTGGTGCATGCTCCCATAATTATTCCATGCATATGCTAAGTTTATGCGTATTATAATCGTGATATCTCTTTACAGTCGTGCATTTAACAATGAGCACTTATAACATTATCACGTTCAGTCAACGCATAAACGTAGTAAATTGTACAAATTTATCAAATTTAACTTGGCATGTCTTAAAAATTGTATTGATAACTTTGTAATTGTCACGTGGAATGTTTAAATGTTTAGAGCTCATTTTTGTTAAATTTCAACTGCATGTGGCTTCATTTCAATACTATATATATAAATATATATTCTGTGAAATCTCAAAAGTATTTACCAAATTATACAACAAATATATGAGAAAAAATTGAAAAACAAATCTTGATTGTATATATTGAGTAAGTGTAAAATGTTATACAATATTTATTTAGTAGAAGTAGTCGATTCACGCCTTTTGTTTTAGATTTAATACTATTTAGTTAATTATAGTAGGCAACTAATGCGACTGGCTGCCGATGAGCGACTCTTCTTGTTGCTGTTTGTCGAGTTTTCGCTGAAAATCGCGTTGCTTGCAGCTGGCAACATTTGCGGCTCGTTTCTGTAATTACAAAATTAGAGATAAAAATACCAATACAAATCAAACAAACAGTTTACGATTATGTTTATACTTTTATGGTTTTATGCAATGCAATAAAGATACGTTTTTCTTTCTTTCATTTTTGGGTTTCATTTTTAAATTTTCGCTCACCTTTAAAACTTTAGTGCGCTGATAAATATTCTGCATTTCTTTTTTGATTCGCGTCAATTTTTCTTTGTAGCACTTCACGTCGTTCATCTAGAAATGTAGATTGTAGATTGCAATTTATAATTCCACTTCATGCAACATTGTTTCGTTTATTTGCACTAAATCGTAAATTTATTTTACTGTCAGCGATAAGAGTTATTTATTTATTTAGGTGAGGGCAGCTCAAAGAATTACGCTCTTTTACGTCTTACCATACTCACCATCTTTTACCTACACACCATTTCATTCCTAATCTATTGATCAGAGGCCGGTTCAAGAAAAATAGATCTCTTATACGGAATGCACTCGTACTGCACACTCTTATACGTTTTGCAATACTCACCATATCATTCAACTTGGCCACCTCACTGCAGTCGAGCTTAAATTTCTCCTTCGACAAGTCAATGTAGATTTTGTTTTGCTTCCCGCTACAGTTAACATTTTTTAGGTTAATCGAATTTTTAATTTACTTAGCAGTGCTCACATTAATTCCTTGAGCTGTAGACGAGAACGTTGCAAAGGTGGCTCGGCAATTTGCAGTATTCCGTGGGAAAGTTGTAAAGCTGCCAAACTGCATTCATTTCCATCTGTATCGAATAATTGGGCATTGTTGTTTGTTGCAGGCTGGCCGCTGGCAGCGCGATCAGCATCCAGTTGATTGATTACGCTATTTAATTATCACATTTAAATATAATTTGTTCAAATGATATTCCATAACTTACCTATTTAAGTTGCTGCTTTTTATCATGGCGAAAGTCAAGCAAAACAAATAATTGACAAACAAGACAAAAGAAAGCAAAAAAAAAACAAAACAGCTGTTGCACGCAGTATTGTAAAAGACGCCAACACAAAGCTTATATCGATTTGTGTCTCTTATCGATAGCAAGCTTTAACAGCCCTGCGCCAATCAGCTGACCCATTTTTGTATGCCTTGATTATTAATAAATATTATAATGCGTTGTGCTGTTAGGAATTGCGGCAACAACAATCGAAATCGTGATAAGAAGAAATGGCGTTACTTTCACTTTCCCAAAGACAAAGAGCAGCTCCAAAAATGGATTGAGTTCTGCGATCGCAAAATCGTAAATACGGCAACAGGTATAAGCTAAAACTAAACAATAAAATTGATTCAACAATAATAAACAATTTGCTAGCCTGCATCTGCAATGAACATTTCACAGCCGATGACTTTGAGCGGAACATGCAATATGAGTTTGGTAAATATTTAAAATAAAAGTACATTTAACGATTGATTTTAAGGATCAACTCGACTGCAGGTTTCACGCGCAAGAATCCAACGAAATTAAAGCCTGGGTCGAATCCCTCACTCAATGAACCATACTACAAACCAGCTAAAACTAAAATTAAAGGCAAAAAGAGCAGAGTCAAAAAGGATGCACCACAATCGAATTTAACCCAAGAGGTGGAAACAGTCGAAGAAGATACCTTGCCGGAACTCGAATCAAAATATTCCGATTGCATTCAATTTGAGCTCTTTGATTGTGTCGACGATTTGAAGGAAAGAGCTGAAAGCATTACCAGTCAGGAGCAAGGCTATGAAATGATAGAGTATATAAGCGAAACGGAAGAGTATGCAAATGATTTACTAAGCAATGACGAGCAAATGCAACTAGATATATTGGATAAGCTCAACACTCAATCAGATGCCCAGCATCAAGTAGAGATCATCGAATCGGAGAGAGACAACTATGCGAGGCACTTGGAAAGCGAAGTGTATGCGAGAGAATCCAACATTATACTATAACTGCTTAATAATATATGTTTTTGTCTTTAAACAGAAGCAGACTTAAGCGTCAGGTATTCTTTCTGCAAGATGAGCGTAAGAAGCTTAAGGATGAAATTGAAAATCTTCGGGCAACCGTTCGCAATTCACGACTTAAACAAAGCGAAGCCCTGGAAAATCTAAATAATAAAATGGTGTGTCTTTTGCTTGGAATAGAATATGTCTTTCAACTTTACATTTACATTCTCTACTGTATTTTACAGGCAACTAAATCCCGAATTCAGTGCAAACCACCCGTAAAGAAGACAGTCATGCTTTTTACGGCAAATATTAATACCATCAGAAAACTGCGTGCAATTAACAAAACGGCTGACTAAATAAACATACAATATTTGTATAAAATCGAAAATAAATATAGTTTTCTATACACCCAAACAAGGCATTAGTCAAACTCTTGATTTTGAACATGCTCGTCGTGTATTTTAATATGTAAGCAACAGCAGATGAAAACTCAGCAACTACTTGCACCCAAAAAAATGTCGAGTTTCCCAGAAAAATGTGCTCGATAAACAAAAACAAAAAATAAAGATACATATTTAAATCTGTAAATAACTGAAACGAGTAGTCAATTTGTGATTGTTTTGCTGCCTTTTTCTTGTTATCGCGGAAATTTCGCTGCAATCGCGTTTCACACAAATTTTCCACAAGGTCAAACTCATTAGGATGAGTGAGTGGGTATTTTTAAACATGTGCTCTTTCTCGGGACGACTACCTGAAGACCTATAAAAGAGCTGCTTCGACTTGGAATCGATCTGCATTGCAAGCGAAACAGTCCAGCGAACAACATCTGAAGAACAAAACTGAGCTGGACGATGACCCAAGATGATGGACTGGAGGATGTCAGCTAACTGGCACTGATATCTATGGATCAACTATCATCCAGCTACCACTTGCAATGTCAGCAATTAAAAAAAAAATCAAAAAATTAATTAATTGTAAAAAAAAATTCAAATCCAAATTGTAAATAATCCTACAACTCCTCAAAAATAGTCAAATTTATTTAGTTTAAATTGTAAATAGCAAAACTTAGCCAATTATTTAGTCGAATTTGTTGAGAATATTTTAAATATACGTGATATTTTTTGCAATAAATGTAATATACACAAACTAAGCTATGATGCGCTTTTTACTAATTTTTGAAAATAAAACTCGGGAAAAAATCATACTTTAAAATAAACACTAAATTGTATTTTATTTTTATTTATAATTTATTTGTATAAAGATTATGTAATAAATAATAAAGATAAAATAAAATTCAATTTTTATTTTATGCACAATTTAGAAAGAGCATTCAGAATGCCATGTGCTAAATATAAGTTTCACACTTATTGACAAAACATGTCCTGGTTGCCTTGGTAAATCGAATGATGCCCAGTTTGAAAGCAGTTTCTGCTCACAGAAATTGCATTGGATTATTACGTATTTTGACTTTTTCAGCGATGGAGTTTATTTTTAAGAAGGAGCGTCGCACATTTGGATCGCGTGTCCACTTCGAGGACAAGGATGAGGTGGTGTTCAGTGAGAACTCCAATCCCGAATTGGTCAAGAACTATATACTCAAGAATCCCGTCGAGCGTTGCACACAATACGCTGGCCAAACCTCGCTGAGTGTGGCAAACACGGAGCGGGCCACTTACAAAAGTACTGGGATAACTCACAATGAGGGCGGCTGGCCGAAGGACATCAATATGCATGATCCTGAGCAGACGGTGCGCTACAAGCGCAAAATCGAAAAGGACGAGAATTACATAACGCAAGTGATGAATCTGACCAAGCCGATGGAGCACTATATTCATCAGAACAATGCGGTCAATATCTATGAGAATTACTTTGAGAATATGGATCCGGCTCCGTTGCCAGAGCCCTGCAAATCGCGTACGGTGAATGTGTATCGGGATCCAAATCCGGTTAAGGTGCCCGTCAAACATTTGTCCTGGTCACCGGATGGTGGCATCAAAATGGCCGTCAGCCATTGTGATATGAAATTTCAGGGCGATAAGACTGGGCAGCGTTGCAACTCGTACATCTGGGAGGTGGAGAATCCAAACGAGCCATTTCTCACGCTGGAACCCAAAGTGCCATGTGTATGCCTCGAATATAATCAGAAGGATCCGACGAGTCTGGTCAGTGGCATGTATAATGGCCAAGTCGCCGCCTGGGATACTCGGCACGGCAAGCTTCCGGTGATGATTAGTGAGCGGGAGGTTTGCCATCGTGATCCGGTCAATTCGGTGCTGTGGAACAACTCAAAGAGCGGCACTGAATTCTTCTCCGGAGGCTCCGACGGTCAGGTGCTCTGGTGGGATACACGCAAGCTGAGCGAACCCCTGGATCGTCTGCTCATGGATCCAGTGAAGAGTGATGAACAGGATTTGTCCCGTTCCTACGGCATCTCGGTGCTGGAGTACGAGACAACGATACCAACCAGATTCATGGCTGGCACAGAAATGGGAATGCTTTTCTCATGCAATCGCAAGGGCAAAACACCAACGGAGAAAATACAAATCCGGGTAAGTCTGAAAGAGAGGGAAACATGAGTTAAAGATATATCCCAAGGGATATCCCTTGCCAGATGATGTGCCATTTGGGCCCCGTTTATGCGATTACCCGGAATCCGGCATTTGTGAAGAACTTTCTCACTGTGGGCGATTGGTGTGCACGCATCTGGTCCGAGGATTGTCGCGAGAGCTCCATCATTTGGACCAAAAGCAGCTCGTCCATGCTGACAGACGGCGCCTGGAGTTACACTAAGTGAGTAAAAGAAAAGACAAATTATTTTTAACTTGTGTAGTTTCTCAAGTAAAACAGAAAAATGTAAATTCATATTTAACAATATTTCTTACCTTGCGCAAAACGACAAGTAGTCGATATATATAATGGTAGTCTGCGCTACGTCCACCATTTGGGCTAACATTATTTATTTTGGACAGATTTAATGATAGATTTATTATTGCTGTAGGGTCTCCCAGTTCTTCATCACTCGCATGGATGGTGTGCTGGACACTTGGGATCTGCTGCAGCAGCAAAATGAGCCGGTGCTAACGGTCAAAGTCTGCGATGAGCCATTATATTGTGTGCGCACCAATGAGAATGGCAAATTTGTCAGCTGTGGCAGCAAATTGGGCGCCACTTTTCTAATCGAGGTCTCCGAAAATATGATTATGTCTGCCAAGAATGATAAGCCGCTGTTAACTGCGGTAAGTTGTAATTCACAAATATTGTTAAATAAATAATATAAATATTTTTGCAGATGTTTGAGCGTGAGAATCGTCGCGAGAAAATTCTAGAGGCCAAGTCGAGGGAGAGCAAACTGAAGATAAAGGGCAATCACGGCCAGGAGCAGGCGGATTTGACCATGCTGAATGGCAAAATAAATATGGCGCCATTTGCAAGCGCCTGCGAACAGGCGGCCGCAGAATATTTTGCCGCCGTGGAGCAGGAACGTTTGCGACGACTGCCGGGAGGCAAGCGTAGGTGAACATTTAACGAGTTGTCATAATGCTGCACATTTTAATTGCTCTAATTGCAGAGGATGTGGAGGAGGTTGATGTCTCGGAAGCGGAAAGTTCAAAAGTTTAATTTTGAAATTGCTAGTCATTCAAATTTGTATATATCGACATTTATTCTCAACACAAGTAGTCGATATAGACATTGTGGTGGTCTGCAGATGAAATGTTGTCTTATGAGTGCCGCTAGATGCCGCTTTTGCGTTACGTCACCATCTGAGTTAACGTTATTTAGGTTTTATGAAACCTTTACACGAAATTTTTAGATAAAATATTGATGGTTACAAATCGTGCATTCTTACATATATAATTTAAAATTTATTGGCAAAATACACGTTTTTTTTTTGTAGTTTTTAATAAAACTAAAAATATAATAATATAATTTTCGCTTTTGACCGTTGTAAAATCAATTTTAAATCTTTTTTTTTTTCGATAAGCATCGATAAATGAATAGAGTATTTATCGAGTTGAAACGATACACTACTAATCGATAATGTGGTTCTGCGATGCATTGCTTGAACAGTGAACGCAATATTGTAAAACGAGATCGTGGGTTGACAAGACGTGCGTGAAACGCGAGCGCGCAACGCTAACGAAATTGAATCGCAAAAAGCAACGTACCAAAAGTGCCACAATAACAAAAAAAAAATACAAAAGTACACAAAAAAATCATAACCAAATAAAAGTCATTGAATAAAGCGCAATTTGTTATAGCCGCTTAACTGTTCTTTGCTGCTGCCGTTGTTGTTGAAATTTCCGCTGTTGTTTTTGTGCTAATTAGAAAGAGCTGCTGCGCTGTTGACGGCTGCGCCGGCGTTTTAGAACGGTGGCCCAAAAACAAAAAAAAAAACGGCGAAGCTGGTTTTTATTTTTCGCATCATTGTATGCGTGTGTGTGTGTGTGTGAGAGAGAGAGAGAATGTGTGTACATTGGAATTTGTTAAAAACACCAGCTTATTATTAAGGTCAAAAGCAACCAGTGACCAGCAACAGCAAAAAATCAGAAATTCAAAATATTAATTCTAAATAAAAATGAATTACTAAATAGAAGAAAAAAAATTGCTGGCATTTTTTCAATCTGAGATTTTGTTTTTGATTTTTTTTTACTGCCAACAAGAACGACAACAACAAAAAGAAGCAGCAACAGGCAACAAAAAAACGCAGCAGCTAAAGAACACCGCCAAAGCGACAACAACAACAACAAGAAGAACTTTCCGGTTTTCTCTGTTTCATCTCAAACGTCTTCTGCTCATTTTTACGTTACGTGTGTTTATCAATTTTCGTGGCTTACGCGTTTTATTCGTGCCAGAAAGAGCGAGAGAGAGAGTCGAAGAGAAAGATCTGTGTGAAAATTAAAACAAAGATAAATCAAATTTAATTCATACAGCAAAGTCAACTGCAGGACGCGATCGAAGGAAAAAAGAAGAGCAACGAATAAGAATTAGAAAGATCACGCCGTCTTTTTGTCTGTGTGTGTGTGTGCGCTGCCTTTAAGAGAAAGAGAGAGAGAGAGAGGGAGCGGAAGCTGTAAACAAAACAAAAACATATTTTGCGTCAACAGGATTTGTACATAAATCATTCACGCTGGATTTAGGATACTACGAGGCTGTTAAAGGTAATGAACAACAATAACATGAAATCGATTTTATGTAACTGTTAATTAAGCTGAACTCAACTCAAAGCTCAATAAAAATAGCAACAATGTGTCTCATTTATATTTTGCTACCAAATTAAACAGCGCCATAAGGCAAAATAGCATTGTATGCAGACTGTAAAATACACTGTTTGCTGGGGGAAAAAGAAAAAACATAATTATAGAAAAGAAATTACATAATTACATAATAAACGTTAAAATAATTAATATTTTACATAAAACTAAATATTCCCCTTTTACTGCAGCGATCAGTGCATTTGGCTCATAACTTTTATATGCAGTCAACGCACCTGAAAGCCAGCCACAATCGCGCTGCGCTTTTTATGGCCACAAAAATAAAAACCCATTCACAAAAAAAAAACAACTTGTTGCATAATCGCCGCCAATTCCAGTTAGGTGGAGCTGCTAAAACTGTACAGTTTTTGATTGATAAGGGCGCAGATTGCGTGCTTGGCAATCATAATAAAAATTGCCAGTGTTTGTCAAACTTCTCTTATTAGCATGAGCGCAATAGCTAGATGCAATAGAGAGAGAGAGAGAGAGGGAAAGAGTGAGATAGGCAGTTTACAGGTGCGCAGCAGCAGCAACAGCAGCGAATGAGAGCTATGTGGTCATTAAGCCTGGCTTCGACGTCGACGCAGACGACGGCGCAGCTGTAAACTAGGCTAAATAGGGTCTGTAGCCAAGAGCACGTTTTGGTCTGAAGCTCGAGCTTGATTTTTGCCTGCCTGCTTTTTGCTGCTTGCTTTGGGCTTGGTTTGTTTTTAAACCGCATTCCGCGTGGCATTTTGTATATGCCTGGGCCTGTTGGCCACACTCACACAAACAGACAAACACACACACAAATACATATAGAAATACATGCATTTGAATACACGTTGAAAGCATTACTGTTAACAGTGAGCAGTTTAAGAGGAACTGCTGTGCAGACAACGGCAGATTTACATACAGACACATTATGTACACATACACACACACACACACGCACACACATACACAAGTGTGTATAAAGACAATTGCGCTAAATTAAATTACGCTTAACGGGGGCAGCCAAAGGCCAACGAGGGCGAGGGAGATGGAGAGATTGTGTCTGGAGTGCAATTGCAATTGAATCACGCGCAGTGCTTGTCAAACTGCCAACGATCATTGGAAATAAGAATGTGAATGTAAACTTATTAGAATATGCCAATATGCAGTTGTATGCATATAAAAACATATCTGTAGATCACGCAGTGCTTGTCAAACTACTGATGAACACTGGAAATAAGAATGTGAATGTTAATTTATTTATTGGAGTATGTTAATGTGCTATTTTTATTATCATATTTATTTACATATTTTTAACAAGTTCATAAGTGTATTCAAAAACCAAACTTGCTTATAAAATTAATGCAATTACTCGAATTTCGTTCAGTTTGAATTGTTGAGCGAGCAATGTGCTCAAAGAAGAAAAATAAAAATGCCTATTGGCAAACCAAGTTGGTCCATTTGATTCTTTTGCTGTGCTTTTGTTTTCTTTTTGTTCTTTTCTGTTTCTGCTGCAGCTGGCTGCTTGCTGTCGCTTGTTGTTGTTGTTGATAGTGCTGCTCTCCTTGCACTCCTTGCTGATTTTGCTGTTGGCGTCGCATTCTTTAGCATTTTGTGCAATTTGTGCGCTGTACTTTTTTGTTTTTGTATCAGTTTTCGATTTTTCCTTTTGTATAATTCCATGCAGCAGATTTACATTCACAATGCATGCTGAACAGCAGAAGCCAGTTCCAATTTCAATTTCCAATTCGACTTCCAGTTGCACAGTCAATCAATCGATCACAAACGTTTTTGATTTCGCCTTTCCATCAATCAAACCAATAATATTTTTAGAATTTTATTTCGCTTGTCGGAGCAAAAAAAAAAAGAAAAAGAAACCGTCACAGAAGGCAGTACAAGGCCTCATTTAAAGATAATGATAAACAATATTTTGTTTTAATGATAATTGCTCAAATGGAGTGATGCAAGTAGAAGGTTGAGGGAGTGGAGGGGAAGGGGAGAAGTACTCAGTTCTACTTAGATACGCATAATTAATTGAATAAGATTGCCGCCAGTGCAAGGGCAAAAGACCTTTTGAATTAGTCGCAGCAATTGAGAACCGCCTCCAATTGAGCGCTGACAAATTTTAAAATATTCAAACTTTCCAGTTTGTCTGGAATACTGAATATTTGAGTTGTCAAGCAAATTGTTGTCACAGATCTTTCATCTGATTTTATTACACAGTAATAAAAAACGTTATCTGTATTTCTAATTATATATATTTTCTATAGTATAAGTGGAGCACCCTAGTGTTGGGGTTACACAAACATGACAAATTCTGTTGAATAATTTTTAATTTTATTTATTGATGCGAAGAGCAGGTTTCAGTCTTATCGTTCATATAAAACAAAGTCCGCAAACAGCAAAATTTAATCGCATTTCATAAACAATTAATATATATATATATATATATATATATATGTCTATATATGAATGTATGTATATTTTTTCTATATATACATCTGATTCAATATAGTCCACCTACTGGTCATGCGCCGTTGAATGACTGCAACAAATTGTTTGGTCAAAATTGATAAGAAACGCTTCACACTTTATTTACAAAAAAAAAATGATGCAATCTGTAAAAACGACACTTTGAAGTTCATAGTTAGTATTTGATCGATAAATCAAGTTTCTTATGCTTATCGCTGGGTCTTACTTTTAAAAACAGATTCTTAACTTAACCGTTTGTTCAGTTTTAAATTGTTAAGAGTGTATTCTGTTATAAATGTTAACAGTCTGTTCTAGTTATAAATGTAAACTGAACAGACAGTTATAAATGTTAATGTGCTGAGCATTTGCATGTCGGAGTTCTACTAACATACATGCACACAAACATGCATTAGTATGTGTTTATTATAGTGTATAGTGCAAAGATAGTTCCAATTGGCTGAAGCTGGTTGCCAAGTGTGTCAGGTGTAATTAGAAACAACCGCATGCTTAAATGCAAAACTGATACAACAATCTAACAGAGAGAGAGAGGGAGAGACAGAGAAAGAGAAAGAGAAAGAGAGAGAGAGGGAGATAGCGATTCTCATTTCACTTGTCTAACGGGCAAATTGCGGCCAAATGTTTGTTTTTTTCGGGAAACGCCCGCAGACTCAAGTCTCCGTGGCATTTTCCCCATTTCCACACAGTTCCTTAGATATTCAGGTATTTTTAATGACGACTACAAAAACAAGTGAAAGGCAGACTGGCCCAGAAGACTCTAAAAAGTAGGTCATTAAATTCTGTTAGCTGACAAAGCATAATTAATATTTATTAATTAGTTGTTAGTCATTTAAAAACATGAAATGCAATTTTTACTTGCAGTTTTGATAATTTAAAAAGCTAGCTGCTTAGCTTGACGACAGTTTACAGGGTATTTGCTGGTCATGCCGTTTTCACTTTGCTTCTTCCATTATCTGTTGCCAGCGGTATTTCTGCCTGTATTTCTGTTTTTGCGCGCGCGCCAAAAACAGCGAGTCAGTCAAAGAGCAGCAACAATAAATGCACATTCAAGGCTACAACAACTGCAACTGCAACAGCAAAAACAACAATTGCAACAACAACAACAGCAACTGCAACAGCAGCAACAATCGCCGCAACACCAACAACAACTGGCTCAACTCAAACTGGTTTTTCCATCTTGTGGTTTGCTTTCTTTTTTGTTGTGTTTGTTGTTTTCTTCGTCGTCGGCTTGTAAATGCACGTAGCCAAAAAATCTGCTAAAGTCATATCACAAAAAACTATTTTTTATTGTGGTTCAGTATTGAAGAGTGCACAGGAAATGCACTTTACAGATATGTATACAGATGTATATATATATAAACATATATACATTGACTTTATAAACAATTTGAACGATTTTACAGTGGAATTGCATGTATCTGCATCTGTATATGTATCTCTGTAGAAATGTGAAGGGTCGGTCATTTTTTGTCTTATTGTTTGCTTGGCACTCAAAACTGATGACGACGTGTGGGATTTTGGGCAGTATGAAAGCACTCAACAAAATTAGCAAGTTATTCACATCTACAGCTATTTTTTGTATACATTCTTCAGATAATGCATATATTTATGAAATGTTTCATTTGATATTTTAAAAATGAGCCTATCATATATGAATCAAGTCCAGATTCTACAGTTAAAATTGTTTAAAGTATAGCTTGGCAAAAATGTAACTGTTTTGATATAATCCTCTTTGAAGGAGGATTTCAGACAAGATAAACTTCTTTTAAATGTGATTGACTTGTGGTTTTAAAACTTAATATTTATTTCCATACTCATTGTTATCACTCTATTTTCAGCAACAGAGAAAGTTTAAAAATTTTTCTTTATTTAGTTGATTTTCATTTTTAATAGAGGTCTTTTACTTTTCTGTACCCAAAAAAACTTATAAATTATTATTACGGACAACCTCACTTTGGACAACATCCCATTTTTATTATAGTGTGTGTTCCACGCTCATTTTGTCATCCAATTCCAATTCTCCTTCTCTTTTTCAGTTTGAGTATAGTTCCCTGTTTGGTGGCTTAGTCAATTACAATCAAAAGAGGAAAAAAAAAAATAAAAAAGAAATACAAAATCTGTTCAAACTCGCCGCTCACCTGTTCCATTATCATAGAAAAATCGGCTGACAACCTTGAAACTTGCCTCGCCTTCCACTGCCTGAGTGAAATTTCTCACCAAAAACGTTATAAAAAAATAGAGACTTGATTCTCCTCTATCGTTTGTCTGTGCCGCTCTCGGACTTTGCTTTGTTTTGGTTTTTGATTTTACTTTTTTTTGTTTTTTTTTTTAGTTTTTAGTATTTGTCTTTGCTTTCAAGTTTGGAGTCGCACCATAAATAATTTTGAGCAACTTGTTGTTATTTGCTCTTTTTTTACTTAAACCTATTTATTATTATGTAGCTGTCTAGTTTTTTCTTTCATTTTATTACCGACATGTTATGGAATTTCGCTACTCAAGTCAAGTGATTACAGGGTGTGTGGCAAAGCTTAACGATTTATATATTTTCCTATTCAATTTCCTTTTGCGGATACAATCGAAGATATTTTTAACAAAAATCAAACTGCAATAGACTTTTCTTCAACTAGCCTAAGGAAAGCTGGCCAACTAAGGAGTCATTCGAAACCGGTACTTAAAAGTAGCTTGGTGAGTGAACTTAGTGTACCCATCACTGGGTACCCAATGGGGTACATACTACTTCTTGGTAATTAAGTAGTTGGCCAGCAATGGATACGAAAGTGTGTACCCACCAGTGGGTACACACCATTTGGATGGGCACCAACAGTTACCGAATTTGGTATCTATCAGGGTTACATGGTAGTGCATAGTGGGTACTGAATTAGGTACATCTTACTGAGAGCTTCACAGAATTTCACATAGAGCACTTGTTCCAAACCAATTAATCTGCACAACAGACATTGAGCTCTCAACCATAACTGGATGTGAATCTAACTGTTTTATCTTGTTTGATAACTGTCAGTGGGTACCGAAGTATGTACCCAAATAATACCCAAACGCAAATACCCATTGTTTGTAGCATTAGATGATTGAATTATTAATTATGAGTTATTAGCAGTGCAGATCAGTGGATAGTAGAATATCGTAGTGGGTACCTAGCAATGGTTACTACATTTGACGGATATCTACATATGGCACTTTCACACAACTTCTGTTTGTACAATAATAAACTCATCTTAAATAAAATCTCTCGCTTAAAAACAAATTTAACAGCTTTCTTGTGATAACTGCACAGTTCAAGCATTTTTTTTGTTTACTAATGAATTTTGCTCCTTTGTTTAACGGAAGTGTTTAGATTTTTTTTGTTGTTACTTGGAAGCTTATCAACACAGAGCGTCTTTCTCTCCGTGCGCCAAGTGGGCGGGGTAGCATAAGGAAATCCATTAAATTAACTTATCGCATCAAAAAATTAGCCTTGAATCTGGCTTCATAATTTTTTGTTTGCCAAATTGCTGGCAATCTTGGTCTGCGTTAAAAAACAACAAACGAATTTAATAATGGCTGCGAATAAAATGCGATGCCTTCGTATATTGGTGTTGCTCTTGCTTCTGTTGTTGTTGCTGCTCAACAGCAGTTGATTTGTTGCAGCAACGACCGCGAGTCCAATCAAAATATTTAGCTTATTAGTTGCAAAAAGTCAACAAACATAGAAATCAAGACCTGAGCCCTAAGCTGTTGTCCAACTTAGCACATCGTGAGAGTTGGAGGCACAGTATTTTTTGCCACATTTGTGCGACGACGCAAAGCCGGACAAAGATTTTTCACATTAAGCATACGGCGCTTGGGCCGCCTGGGGAGCTCAGCATTCAACTCTTAGTCGCCTCGGGCAATTAATTACATTTTGCGCACTTTGTTTCCGCTTTACACGGCGCACTGCTAGAATTTCGTAGTCTCTGTAATTATTTTCCTAGTACGATATATATACTTCACTTTTCTTCTATCTTTGTTTTTCATTTTTTTTTTTTTTTTTTGTTCATTTAGCTGTTTGTCTAAGAGACAAAAAAGAATAAAGATGAAGCCGTAAAAATGCCGCTGCTTTTGCTTGCCTTCGACTACTGTTGACGGCTTTTGTGTTTGTGCAGCTGTGCCTAGGAAGGTGTTGATGATATGCCCCCAACCAACCCCTCCCCTTTTTATGGCGAGGGCATTGATTTTAATGCAACAGCAGCTACCAACTACAAACGGTTCTTTTGACCGAAACGTTGATGCCCTTAGTACTAAACGCAATAACAGTTAATATAGCCAAGTGATGCCAACTTATTAATATATTATGCTTAACACTTGATCATGGAAATTAAATGTATGAGATACCTCTATAATAACAACGATGACTTATCATAAATGTTAGCTTCCTGTCTAGCTTTAGTTAATATATATACATGTATAAACAAGAGATGAGCAATGCGCAATTGTGCGCTACTCGCAAGTGCTTGGCCCCCTTTTTTGCATACTTGCTTTCCACGTAATATATACATTTATATTTATATATATAAAGTGCCCTCAACATCGATCGAAATCAAACAGCGTAACACCAAGAACAAAACAGAAATGCCAAAAATTCTTGACTTTTGCTTCAAGCTCAGATCAGCACTGCTGTGAAATGTGAAGCAGACAAAGACGACCCAAAAGCCAAGCCCCAAGTTAGAAGGCCCTGAGGGGCGACTTGGGCTGCCTTGCTCCTCTTTCAATTTGTATATGTATATTTATATATATAAATGGCATTCTTGGGCGTACATTTTGGCCTATGTTTTAAGCTCGTTCCACTTATTACACATGTACAGATATACATATATATAAATATATATACATATGTGAGCTGGTCAACAATGTCCCATGTATGTATAATAGCCTGTCCATGCATTTTTCTTTTAACTGTTATCATTTATCGCTCAAACGGGAAAGGTGACTTTGCCAAAGCAATTTATGACTTGACTTCTCTTTGTCCAACTCTAATCAGTGCAATAAAAAAACTAACCTATTATCTAATGCAGATAGTGTAGTTGTCAGAGCCAATAAACGATCCCAGTTGCGATAAAAAACTGCACAACAGTTCTGCATAGATAACTTATAGGCCATGATGTCAGAGACACAAGTTTTAGTTTGTCTGAGTCATGGGTCAAGATTTGATTCACAACTAGTCATGGGTGAGAGCTAAATGTCTGTCTATTGTCGTGATTAATTAGCTGGGAACAAGCGCTCTCTCCTAAGCTCCGATTAAGCTTCCTCTCTTTCACACGGTCTTTCTCTCTCTCTCTCTCGCTGAGTTGATTATGATGATGTGGAATAAAGTCTAAAGATTCATGACAACATTTTACGTGAACACATTAAACTCGACATTAAGCAAATGTTTTGCATTTGCATTCAATGAGCGCTCAGCATTTGAGAATAAATTCCTAACCTTGTATTTTAAGTTTCAGTACTCGTTTTCAGAGTTGCCTATAAAACAACAACAAATAACAGCAATAACAATACATGCAAATAAACACATGTGTATTTCTGTTGCATTTAATTATAAATAACCCATTAGTATTTGTTGTTTAAGCCATTGACTGACTGGCTTAAATATAAAATGAGACATAAAATATACATAAATTTATTTTGAAGGCCGAAACTTTTCTACACTGAAAACCTTAAGTGTTTGCACAATTATTGCAAGTATTGTGTTTGTTTTGTTAATTTTAGTGTAAAAATAACTTTTAAATGCAGTTTGTTTTCTGTACAGTTCGAACAGATAACTGTGGTGATTGATTTATTATTATTGTTAATGGGGGCATACGGGATTTACATTTTATGCTTATCTTTGCTTTAACTCACGTTTTTAATTATGCATTTCCAAATTATGTAAGCATATATTTTTTTATCAATTACAATCTTTTACACCTCATTAAATATTATGTTAAAATTCTTTAGATTAAAATCATTTTTATTGCTTGACAAGCTCTGCAATTATTATTTAATTCTCATGCTTGATGAGATTAAATTATAAATAGAAGTCACACAACACCAAGCAATCATGTTTTTAGTGTATACAATGCACGCATCTTGAGAACAATCGCTAAAATAACCTTTTTTTTACAATACTATAATTATGATCAGATGAAGACCATTTTTGGATTAGCTGACATGTGCCTCAAAGCGTTACAAACCGTTTGACATGCGCGCCATGCTAGGCTAAAGGGTATAATTACACGGTTAAAAAGCCAAATATTTGCTTAAACGCTGACATCAGACAGTAATTGCCAGCTGGGCAGCAAGATAGAGAGCCAGAAAGAGACCGAGAGAGGGAGAGAGAGATGAGTGAGTGAAAGAGAGCGAGGGAGACAAAACTCGTGCCCCTTTGGTAGAATTGTGAAGCTTCGGAGAGATTCTTTACCGGTTTTATTCGAAAAACTGTTGCGTCTGTTTAGCATTGTAGCGTGAAGTAACACACATATATATGTACATGTATATTTATATAACTACATTTTGTCGGTTTATTTGGCTTATTTATTTTTGTCGATTTTTAATATGACGGCGTCGTCTCTTTATCAACGGAGTATTGAGACAGTTCGAGGCAGCACTCTGTGAATTTGTATTCGCCGCCGAAACGCGAACACGTTTTTGCATTGGCCACCCAAGCACATATCACAAGATTCCAAAAAAAAAAAAAACAAAAAAAAATTACAATCCAAAAAACAAAAAAAACTCAGTTTGACAGTGCAAACCTGAAGGCAAGAATATAAGCAGCCAAGAATTAGCTAAGCAGCTTAAGATAGTGAAATGAGCACAAAAGAGTTAAGAGATTCAACTGATTATATAATAACTACTTTGCATAGTAAACATAGTTTTTATTGTACGTATCAACTTATAAAGCTACTGTCTAGCTGCGCTCTCTATCTATCTATCTATCTATCTTTCTATCTTTGTCTCTCTCCCAATCCGAAGTCGACTCGTTTATAATTTATGCACAAATCCACTTTGGAGGAATTCTTGAAAAGCAACTCATTTTGATCGCTGTTGTTCAATTTGTTGTTATATTATAACGTCATCAAAAATGAATTTTGTCATGTAATATTAAACGTTTTGTTTTTTTTTTTTGTTAATGTGGTTTGCGCAACGTGCTTTTGAGTTCAAAATGCAATTGCCAGTTTACAATTATTGTTTTCCATTTCTTGTTATTACTTTTGGTTTTGTTTTTGGGTAGGTCTGTAATAACAAACCCATATCAGAGTTCGTGTCTCATCAAAAACACATTCAAATCGTTTGAAATTCATTTAAAAAGCATAACTTGTGCTTTAAGGGCTTATCACATGTTGTGTTAACAATTTTCGGTTCTTCGCTGATGGGCTACAAGGCTGTTCATTAAAAAAAACAAAATGTAGTACTTGAAATACTATCGATTTAAATTTATTAATGGCTTTTCTATAAACGAGGCAATTAAAATGTTATTGTTTAACTTTAAAAAGTTGAATGACAAACAATATTATTATATATATTTGAGTAAATGTTTAAAGTGGTCCCATGAAGTATGCCACAGTTGACAGTTGTCTGAGTCTCTTCCGCCGGGCTTAGCCAATTAAAAATTTCAATGACAGATCGAAAGTGCTTTCGAAAAGACTCTTGCCCTATTACACACACACACACACACACACACATACACAGGCACACACATCTTCAAGATACAAGCAACGAATGCCTCATATATTTATTTTGAAGCATAGAGCTGTCAAAATGGAATTGAATTGTTCAGTTTGCCGCTTGTAGATCTACTTTGAGATCGTCTGTCGTTTTCAGATTGTCGTGCTACATTTTAATTAACAACTAAAAGGGGTTGCTAGGGCCGCTTCGCCATCAAACTTCCAAGCTGCCACACTGATATTGTGTGCCCGTGGAAAGAACCTTAAAAGCTCGTCAAGTTCTTTAAAATTTCACAGTTTGTTTCTTTTTTGACGATAACACATTTGCTTTGGCAACTTCCTGGGAAAAACTCAACGGAAATATTCATTGCGTTAGGGTTGTTATAGAGTTGAGCAAATATTTATGCTGTGACTCTTTATTTGTCATTAGTACACTCTTATGTGCCATGTGTGTTATTATTGTTGTAATTTTTGTTTTGGTTATGGCTCATGTGACTCACACTCGGTTCCCTTTTTTGGTCTTACACGTGTGTTTTGAGCGGCATATGCAAATCATTTGTAGCTCGTTGCTTGATTAACCAAAGCCGGCTTACCCCGCATTGCTAAGAAGGAAATGGTGGCTGAGACAATGCTTATTAATAACGGATCAGACCAAAAATAGTCAGCGTCTCTGGCAGTGATTTCTCAAAAGATATGTTACTGAAGTAGGTCGCACTTAAGATGCCCATTTCGAAGCCAGAACATCAATAGACGCCTTTTAAACAATGTTTAAAAGTTCTCTTTTACGCTAGAGATTAGAAATCGATAATATTAATTAGGCATTAATTGTCAAACAAAAGATGACAAATCGATATCATTAATTAGGTAAATATTAATTGCGGGTTTCGAAGAGTTTCATTAGCTATATTCTTAGTTTTCACTCAATCATTCGACAATGTGCTTTAATTTTCTTTCCTTTAAAATGCACGTTAGAAGTTCGAAAATAGTTGACGTCTTTTCGAAGAAAGTTTTGAAGTCGATTAATTATTATTTATAAATCGAATGCTGATTTTACAAGCTATACTCTCAGCCATGATTCAAAGCGCTACGAACAAATTGAATTGTACGTCAAAGGAATAATGATCGTTGAATTTGTACATGAAAGATTAAATTTTGTCGGCAGTGCATATATTTTATGATATCCAATAAATGATATCTTAAAAGGGGCACAGTGATTGGTTTATATGAGTGTTATTTAAGACTTCGATTGGTCTTAAGTATTGGGTCAATTGATTGAGACTTGCATGACATTCGTTTATCTAACTGATTGTTGGCAGATCTAATAAAAAATAAGACTCTGTGATATTCTGAAGGCATAAATCGAGATATTGAAGTAATGTCTTTCAAGAGAGTCTACAATTAAGTTTAAGATTAACCCCGCTTGTGTTTGTTTCGTTTTAATTGTAATACTAACTAAATTAAACGATTTACAATAATCAGTCAGACAGATTTTATTCGATTCGCTAGGCATTGCTAATTGTTTCTCTGTCACTTACCCAGCAGTTACTAATTACAGCCGTTAAGAGGAAATCAATCAAGTGTAAACCCGTTGAGATTCTCACACCTGCTGCTTGCCACGTAATAAGTCTCATCAGTTGCAAGAAGCGAACAGATTAATGGGCCTATATCCGGCATAACGAATCTTAATTACACATCCATTAAAAAAAGATGAGCCTAAAACGCGTGCTGCTTAACTATTTGGCACATAATTAATGAATCTACCGCAGTCTCTGCTCGCCCATGGCATATTTGGACTGATTAAAATTAATTTAAAAAAATTAAAATAGAAAAAACCCTAGATACGCCTCTATGAAATCAGTTTATTATTCATAAAAATAAATAAATATGAATAAGAAATTTCACTTTTAATTGATTTTTATTGTGCCACAAGCAAAAAACTGTGCTGAGTGAAATTCCATTGTTTGTTGAACCCGTTGAATTTTTGGCTATCTTGTTTATAATGGCGACCGCCCGCTGTTAAATGGCACAAGCTAAATAAATAACTAAAAAGCGTGGATCAAACATAAAAACCCTCGAATGGTTCTTTAGAAATTTGCAGAACTTTATGATGTCATCATTTGAACATTTCGCCAAACTCGCCAACTCCATTCAGGCTGATCATTTGGGCAAAGCATTTTTCCAGCACAGACTATAATTGATTTGTTGATCGTGATTGTGATTTGGAAAAACCGTTTGAATGTGGCCAACAACAATTGAGAATTTCACTGTCAAGCTCACTGATGCGGCGCCCACTCAAATTCCATTTGCATGCCAAATGAGCACATGTCACATGGGAGAGATAGAAAGAGAGAGAGAGAGCTCGACTTGTAGATACCCTAAGCTCAGCTGTTAAATACATAGTAGGGTTGTAGATCTTAGTTTGTGTCAAATGCACATGACTCAACACTTTTATAGTTGATCAATAATATTTATATTTATTATTTATTTAGAATTGTGTCTCGATATCGATAAAATGAATAAACTAAGCTTGATTTTCCTGTGGTATATGAGTACTAATATTCTAGTGCTTATATTCTCTGATTACAGGTGGTGATAGGGAATTTATGTGGTATTTGACAGCTTATATTCTTGTCCTTAAATATTTACTTGGTTAAATTGACTCGGCGTTTGCTGCTGATAAAGTATACGAATGCGTTGTGAATCTATATCGGAAATGCTTCCCTCTGCCGGTTACATACTTTACACAACATCATTATACCCTTTTAATTTTTTTTATTGTGCAAAACTACCGAAAATCCAAACAAAAAAATAGTAATAAATAAATACAGTAGCGCATGCGCAGAAAACCAAAGCGACCACAAAGAATTCAATTCGTAGCCTGTATCAGCGATGTATTCATCGTATTCGCATTCGCATTTGTATTCGTATTCGTATTCGTATTTGCTAGATACTTGGATAGAAATGCGCAGCTGGGAATGATGTCATGGATTGGAGTTTGTCTTGGTCTTCGTCTTGGTCTTGGTCTTGTCTTGTGTCTTGTGAGCATGTGCACGGCGCGGGTGTAACGCCCCGGGGGGCGTAACAAATGCCAAACAGACAAAGATAAAAAAGAAGCAGAGAAAAAAAGCCATTTTAAAAAGCATAAGTAATGGCAATAAAGGCAAAGAGTGGCTTGGGGGGGCGATGACGCCTATTGACTAATTTTCGCAAATAACTTTTGGGGCAGCACACAACAATAAAGCAAAGCCGACATAAAAATGAACACAAGCCACACACACACTCAAAGACTTTTGCCAATGTGTCTTAATAATAATGAGCCAAAATATTTGGTAATCATTTTTTTAAAGCGCTTCAATAATTTGACTGTTGCAGCTGACAAGCGAAGTTTGGTTACGGGGAGGGAGGAGGCGTGTGATTTTGCCGATTATTTTATGGAAATAAATATTTTTCAGCGACACATGCACAACACATTAAAAATGCCAATAAATATGAGCTTTTTCATTGTTATCCAACTCTGTTAAAAAAGCTAACGCTTTAATTCCCATAAAAATCCCCCAAAAAAATACTCTACGTTAGAGTTATAAATTTGTAGCTGCCAATTGACAACTGTTTTTCATTTGACATCTAGAATATAATACTTGTTTCACTTTGGGGATTCGGTTTCACACTTTCCACTGCCATAACTCTTTTTAAATGATAACTAATTTTCGTAGCTGTATAAATGGATTTTCTTTAGTTATTTATAAGTATCTTGACACTTATAAATAGAAATACGAAATAACCGTTAGGAGTGCTGTCAGTAAGATAAAAGTTCCCAATAAATTCAAGGTTTACACAAGCCACAAGCTGAGAGGACCGAAAATAAAAATAAATAAAACTCTCGCCCACTTTTTCAATGAGGTTTTCTCTTTTTGTTTTGGAAATTGTTTAGCATGCCAGGCACAAACAAAAGAATTTATAACATTGTTATTGTGTTTGTCTGACTGAAGCTGACTTTGAATTTGTTGTGGTTTTTGTTGCTGCTGTTGTTGTTGTTGTTGTTGTTCATTTTGGTTGTTGTCATTGAAGCCAAAACTGAATTTTAATTTTCGGCAAGTGATGAGGTAATTTTATGCACGAATTTTGGAAAGAACATAAAAAAGCCCAAAAAAAAAGAATTTATAAATCGGTATGCTACAGGTCTTAATGCTAGAACTGCCAAGCTACTGCGGAGATTAAACGAGAGAGGGAGTTAGAGACTCTCAGTCAGAGCGAGAGGGAACAAGAAATTATTGCAGACTGATAAAAAGAAATGGCCAGCAAATAAATTTGTTATCTTTAGCGATCGCATGGCAATAATCAAATTCGAATGATTAAATAAAAGTTCCGCGCATGTAAATATTTTGCATTTTTGCATAATAAAAAAAAATATACTGGGAAGAAAATTGGCTTATGCCTAATGTTTATTGATTTATGCAAATATCCGTTTTTCGAGGTTATTGCACGCCTAATCAGCGAACAGACAACTTTCCTTTATATACACATATATATATATATATATAGATATGGTTTTCGAGAACTTGAAAACTCAATGGGGAAGACTGTTTATAAATACAACGATATACACAAATTTTTCAAATATCCATCTCCCCTCAAATGTTGCTCAGCTGTCGACGTCGACACACAACACACACATGTGTGTGCCGCATGTGCCCCTTATCCCCCTCCCTCCATCACTCCCCTGTTTTGCCCGATAATCCTTGTGCGCCTGCGCAGTGTGTTGTGTTTATTTTTGGTGTGCCTGTAAACAGGATGCTCTCTCTCTCTCTCTCTCTCTCTCTCTCTCTCTCTCTCTCTTCTTGCGCTAAATACTTATATGTGTACACAGTTGCCTGAGTGTGTTGTGTTTCTACTTTCATGTTTTATGGCCAGCTCTTCAGTGCTGCTGCCGCTGCTGCTGCCTTTTAACGCTTTGTGACTAAAAATAGTCGAAACATTTTACAGCATTTTGCAGCTGGGAGGTGTTTGAATGCCCTGCATACGCCCTTTGCCCAGGAAGTGGGAGTCTTATATTTCAGCTAATAATGCTCCTCTTTCAGAATTCTTACAACGCCCATTATTGTGGGGTAACTCACAGTTCAGCCAGCTCAGATTTTCTTTCAACTCTGCAGGGGAGAAAACATTTTGCTTAGATGTTTGGGAATGCAATGTGGCATGTCGCCGTCTGCACTTTGCTTTAATGGCTTTTCCTGTTAAAGCCTAAAGTTATGCCTCAGTTTGTGCTATGTGTGTACCTCGTTACATACATAATATATATGGATATATACATATATATGATCTACATGTTTGTTTGAAAGTCGCATTCTAGAGATAACAAAGTTTACGTCGCACCTGTTATCGGCATATGGTAAAGTTTATTGTCACGCTCTTATTTGTTATTGTTATTGTTTGATTTTCACCACATTTTAGTTCTTAATTGATTTTTCACTCTAAATGCCCTACTATCTACTATCTAAAGTGCAAAAGTGTTTTGTTTGCACGAGCTGCTGCCTTCGAGTGCCATTTGGATGACCTCAGCAAGAGCTTAAGCACAATGAGACAAGAATGGTTCTAGATAAAAAAAAACATAGGCGTTCCAAAGATTAAGGGCAATTAAGAAATATGTGTTGTACTTATGAGATCATCATTTGTCAACTCCATTTTTGGTAAATGAATTTATGATTATTATTGTTTAAGTGTTTTTCGTATTAATTGCAAGTCAATAAATAACGGTAGTTTGTGTTTTTTTTTTGCAAAAATAACCAACATAATCTATAGATTGACATATGTGCAAGGTATGTGAGAGTTATATCGATTCGATCGATAAGATAAGACGATCCCCCGTCCCCTCAAGCGGAATTCGTTACACATTTTTGCGTTATCAGTTTTAAGCTTTTAGTACAACAGTCAAATGATAAGAAAAAAACGAGGAATTCACCATACACAGCAAAGGCCACAAACTTAACAAAAATTTGTTTTTGCCACTTTCGTTTTTTTTTCTGTATTTTTTTTTCGATTTTCTTAGCCACTCGCATAGCTTTAACAAATATTTCAATTTTGCTTGCTATCTGATAAATCCACGGAAAAAGCTCTCTTACGCCCGGCGAAAAAAAAGCCAAGCAGCGCTGCTTCCGCCAGTGTCCCAACGGCGCGGGCAGTGCGAGCAACTGCGTCCATCCCATCCAAAAGCGAAATTGTCGAGAAATCGAGAAAAAAAGACGAACTCAAAGTGCACCGTTCCATAGAATAGACTTTGTTTTTTACTTTGGCTGCAATTGGCAGTCAACATTTTTACAGTGTACCGTGTGTGTTGCATTTTGATTTTGAATTTCAGTTCAAATCCTAACTATGGAATATAACAGTATATTGCGTTCAAATTTTTCGCGCCATGAGTATAAGCGATATATATCGTTTGAGCGTCAGTCTACGGGTAGGTTGAACTTGAACTTACTCTAATTACACAAAAAAAAGGCGACCTCCACCCCCTCTCCTGCTCCCTTATCTCTGACACGATAAACCCCAAAAAATACAATTTCCCCAAATAGTAGCTGTCATCATAATGTATTATGTACAGTAAATATTCTAGAAACATGTGACATACTACAAATCAGCGTTATACGATATTTCATAATGTTGTTTTTTTTTTTAATTTTGGTATAGGCTAAATATTACGTAATCCGCACAAACTGTCAAGTTGATAAAAGGCAGAAGAAAAATGTTTTGGTAAACCCATTTGGTATATTTTAATTGCTGATAACGCGCCCATATTACGGCATAGACCGGAATGTTTAGTTGGTTTCTGTGGTTGTCGGGAAGTTGGTATCGTCGTCGGTTTTCGTATTAATCTACAGTACTACTTACTGACTGACTGTATCACCAAAATATAGCCACTGACTAATAGCTCAAATAATTATGACAAGGCGTGCTTGAAATGAAACATGACGGGTGAACAAGGAAAAAAACGCTCAAACAATAAAAGTTATTATTATTATTTTGGGGACATGAATTAGATCATCCTATGTTCACTTTTAGTGATAATGATAATGAAAGAAAGGTATCTTTCGTAAAAGTAGAGCTCAACTCGTTTAGTTTTTGCTGTAAAAGTAGCAAATAAATAGAATGAATTGAATCTTATATTAATAAACGATTCTTATTATAAGCATTGCTTGGTTATCTTTTAGTATTGTCAAAAAGGGCATTACCTGCTCAAAATAAATATTGAACATGTGAACGTATATACGTGTAGACCTCCATATAATTCACATTAATTACTTTGACTTGCGATAAGTGGCAAAATAAAATACACACAAGAAAAAGAAAAATGACTGTTCTTATCGTGTTAAAAAGGCCAACAGCCAATAGGGGAAAAATACCCGCTGACTTGAATATCTTTCTTCTTTTGGTAGAGCACCCTCTTTAGCGAGTGGGGTTCGTTGAAATCAAAACAAAATGCTAAACGTTTAGCACTTTTACGGCTTTGTCAAGCTTTTGCTAATCCATTGTTGGTGTTTTTTTTTTGTTTCTTGTAGCATCACAATATGAGCCCGGTGGCTACTCAACGCAGCAGTCATCATCGTCCTCCACCCGCGGCAACCATACGGCAATGACGCAACGCGATGGCATTATCAAATTCGAGAATGAGCGCATCAAGACGCTGCAGGAGGAGCGTCTACACATCCAAAAGAAGACCTTTACAAAATGGATGAATTCGTTTTTGATCAAGGTAAAGTATCGAATTATCTATGTAGAAATTCAATCTCGATTCTCAATCATATTCTTTCTGGCAACTTGCAGGCCAAAATGGAGGTCGAAGACCTATTCACAGATCTAGCCGATGGAATCAAGCTGCTTAAGCTGCTCGAGATTATATCGTCGGAGAAACTTGGCAAACCGAACAGCGGACGGATGCGTGTACACAAAATCGAAAATGTCAACAAGAGTCTGGCATTCTTGCACACCAAGGTAAACATGAGTGCAGCAGAGAAAGAAAGAGAGAGAGAGAAAGAGAGAGGAAGAGAGAGTTTGCTTAGGCCTACGCATTTGTAGAAAGTGCAAGTCTTGAAGCAGCTGCGCGTAGCCCGTTTGCGTGCTTTGTTTGCCGCATGAGTTTAAAAAAAACGAAGGAGAGTTTTAAGCCATGTCTACATACAAATTGACACTTTGGATGCAAGACTGCATCTGCCAAGTGCTACATAACACACACACACACACACACACACACTCACACATACATCAACGTGTGCATGCAACATATATTTAATTACATATGCTTTAAATATTTGCATACTTTCTAATACATATTTGTTCATTTTTGTTCACTTTTTATTTAGTTATTATTTAGTTTTTTTTTTCTCTTTGCTCTTCGTGTCGGCACATTTTAATTTTTGTGCACTTTCTTTGCTTGAATTTAATTTTAATTGTGTGTGTGCGAGCAGCTTAATGGAATCTACAGATAAAGCCCCCTCAAAGATATGATCTTCCCCTCTCTCTTGTAGCCCAAGTCTCTGTGTGTGTCTTTCTCACTTTCAGCTTAGCGTGCGACATAGTTTCGCTTGTGGTCTAGCTTCTACTACATTTTTGTGTGTGCTTGTTTTTCTTTAAGCCTAATCTAATTAGAAATAATGGCGTTAAATGCATGTAATTTGTACGAATTGCAATAGCAACAACAACAACGACACTCTGCACCCGCAGTGAAAGTTGTTGCGTTTGTTGTTTTTTGTTTTTGGGCTTGTCTTTTGGTTACTGCTGCTTTTTATTTTGTTTTTTTTTTTTTTTTTTGTGACATCGGCACTTATTGCATTTTAATTGATTTTTCAGCCTGAAGAATTTTGAAAGCGAACCAAAAAGAAAAGTGAAAAACGCTTAACGCACAGCTGAGCAATCATTTAGTTAAGGATCTTAGCCAATAGAGCCAATAGAGCGTACAATCGATCAGCATTGCTCGACATAAATTCTTTCTTCAACTTCAGTCATTAATCAACTTTTTAAGCAGACTAAAAAGCTCAGTTTTGTGTATGCGATAAAGATCAAGTCTGGTAACTTATGCTTTCTTCGCCTATTTCCATTTTAACTGTGCCTACCTGTTCACGCCGTGACCTACTATAAATTCAAATGAACCTGAGACAAAGAGACACAAAAGCAACACACTCACACACACGCAGCAGGGGGTCAAACACCTAGCGAGACATTCGCTCTGATAATGCGTGACTTGTTTGGTGGCCCCATAGCAGAAACAGCAGCTCAAGTTCTCTCTGGTTGGTTCAGTTGTAAAAAGCGTAATTCGAAACGGTGCAGCTTAGCGAAACGGTGCAGTGAGACCCTTACACCTTCCCCTTTCCCACTGCCAAGTCTAGCATTGTTAAGCACTTGTATTTAATTTCTTTCCCAACCACCAGGTACGCTTGGAGTCCATTGGTGCTGAGGACATTGTCGATGGCAATCCCAGATTGATTTTAGGTCTCATCTGGACCATCATTTTGCGTTTTCAAATTCAGGAAATCGTCATCGATGTTGTAAGTTCAACTGCTTCGAATAATAAGCAACGATTTATTAAGATTTTACTCTACTGGAAATTAGGATGAGGAAAACGAATCCAGTGAGAAACGTTCAGCCAAAGATGCGCTATTGTTGTGGTGTCAGCGTAAGACGCATGGTTATCCGGGCGTTAATATAACGGACTTTACATCATCATGGCGTTCTGGGTTGGGTTTCAATGCACTCATCCATTCGCACCGACCCGATCTGTTCGAATATAGCACCATTGTCAATTCAAAGAATTCCAATTTGGATAATTTGAATCATGCATTCGATACGGCCGCCAACGAATTGGGTATACCAAGGTAAATAGATATTTACAGTCATAGATATATATAGATATGTATATATATATATTAATGGGCGTTACCTATGGGTATGTCCGTAAGTGTCTTTCTTTGCTCTAAGCTGTTTATCTGTTTAGATAGTTAACCAAATTGTTTCTCTTACAGTCTGCTCGATGCGGAGGATATCGATTCGGTGCGACCGGATGAGAAATCGATCTTGACCTATGTGGCATCATATTATCACACGTTTGCTCGCATGAAGAACGAACAGAAGAGTGGCAAGCGTATCGCCAATGTGAGTGTAACACACCTTGGAATTGGGTGCGGGGTGATAGTCTTGGGTGACAGTCAGTCAGTCAATCAGTCAGGGTCGGGGGCATTGCACGGTTGCTGCTCTCTGCCCTGAAGCTGTTGCAGCGTAACGAACGCCCTAATCTAGTTAACGCTCTACTTCGCACACCCGATTTGAACCCGATCGATCGGGTTGGGCCTTAGAAAGTTGTCTAACTGCTGCTCTTCCCTTTTTTCTGTTTTTTCTTTTGCTGTTGTTGTTGTTGTTGTTTATATAGATTGTGGGCCAGCTTATGGATGCCGATCGCAAGAAGATGCAGTACGAGCGCCTGACCACAAATCTGCTCAGTTGGATAAGGCAAAAAACGACGGAGCTGAATCAGCGCGATTTGCCCAACTCACTGGAGGGCATACAGCATGAATTGTTGGCCTTCAAGGAGTATCGCACCATTGAGAAACCACCCAAGTAAGTTGAAAATCAATCAAAACAGATTTGTTTACAACAAACTAAATTAAATTTTTTCCTCTTATGCAGATATAAGGAGCGCAGCGAAATTGAGGCTTTGTACTTTACGATAAATACGCTGCTCAAGGCACTGAACCAGCCGTCGTATAATCCCCAGGATGGTCAGCTGGTCAATGACATCGAGAAGGCCTGGCAGATACTCGAGTATGCGGAGCACAAGCGTGAAGTCGCCTTGCGTGACGAGCTGCTGCGCCAGGAGAAGCTCGAGCAGCTTAACTATAAATTCGAAAAGAAATCAGTGCTGCGCGAGGGCTATCTAAAGGAGATGATTCAAGTGCTCTCCGATCCGCGCTATTTGCGTCAAGTGGATGCCACACTGAAAAAGCACGAAGCCATCTCGGCGGATATATTGGCGCGTGTGGAACGCTTCAATGATCTGACAGCCATGGCCAATGAATTGGAGCGCGAAAACTATCATGGCAAGGAGCGGGTGAAGCGACGCGAACAGGAGGTCATGGAGAAGTGGCGCAAACTGCTCGAGCTGCTCGAGAACCAGCGACTCAATCTCTCCCAGATGAGCACACTGATGAATCTGTTGCGTGAAATTGCCAGCACAACGGAATCGGTGCGTGAACTGCAGCAACAGTTCGCCTCCGAGGATGTGGGTCCACATCTACTGGGCGTTGAGGAGCTGTTGCAGGCGCACTCGCTGCAGGAGTTGCAGGTGAATTCGTACGGTGAGACGCTCAAGCGGTTCAATCGTCAGGCGCAGCCCTACAAGAATTCCGAGCATAAGGATGCCGCTGTGCTGGCCCAACGACTCGGCCAGCTGGAGCAGGCATATGCCGAACTCTTGAAGCTCTCCGCACAGCGACGTGCACGTCTGGAGGAAGCCCGGAATTTCCATCATTTCATGGAGGATTATGATAACGAGGAAAGCTGGCTGGTGGACAAGCAGCGCATCTGCAAAACTGGCATAACGGCCAAGGATTTGCGTGCAGTGCTCTCGCTGCAGCAGAAGCATAAAGCGCTGGAGGATGAGATCAAGTCGCGCAAACCAAAATCCTCCCAGATGTCGGAGGCTGGCAAACGTTTGATTGGTGAACAACATCCGCGTGCCAGCGAGATAAAGAGTCGTATTGATTCGCTCGCAGAGCATTGGCAGGCCCTGGAATCGCTAGTAGATTTGCGACGCCGCCAGCTGGAGGATGCCGCCGAAGCGTATCAGTTTTACACGGACGCCAACGAGGCCGAGTCTTGGTTGAATGAGAAAATGGCCTTAGTCAATTCCCGGGACTATGGCAACGATGAGCCCTCGGCACAGGCGCTGCTCCAGCGTCATCGTGATCTGCAGGGTGAGCTGAATGCCTATTCCGGTGACATACTCAATCTGAACCAGCAGGCCGATAAGCTGATCAAGGCGGGCATTTGCACGCTGGAATTGACGGCCGCTGAGCCCGAATTGCCCGAGTTGGAGCAGGAGGAATGGGTGAATGAGACGCGTCTGGTGCCCAAGGAGGTGTGGGAGGATGAGTGGGTTGAAAAACTAGAGCACAAGAAAGTAACCGAAACGAAAATGCTGCCCCATGTGCGCTCCCTCTTCCCCTTTGAGGGTCAGGGCATGAAAATGGAAAAGGGCGAGGTGATGCTGCTCAAATCGAAGACCAACGATGACTGGTGGTGTGTGCGCAAGGATAATGGCCATGAGGGTTTCGTGCCTGCCAACTATGTGCGCGAAATTGAGGCACGTCCCGTCACCTGCATTGTGCCAAAGGCAGAGAAGGTCAAGAGTCTGCAGAAGGTGAAGAAGACCATATTGGTGCGTCAAGTGGTGCCCGTGAAACGTATTCGTCCGGTCAGTGTAGATCCCAAGCCACTCGTGCAGCGTCGCACCTCCAACCAGAGCATCAACGAGAACGCCGACAGCGTGGAGAAGCGCCAACAACGCATCAATGCCACGTACGATGAACTGCAGGAGATGGCACAGAAGCGTCATGCCCTGCTCGAAGATTCGATCCATCTGTTTGGCTTCTATCGCGAATGCGATGACTTTGAGAAGTGGATGAAGGAGAAGGAGCGCATGATCAAGACAGACGATGGCGACGGTGTCGACAATGCCAAGCGCAAGTTTGAGAAATTCATCACCGATCTGTCCGCCGCCTCGAAGCGTGTCGAGGAGATCGATGGCGCTGTTGACACCTTCCGTCAACAGGGTCACTCGCAGCTGGACAAAATCATTGCGCGTCAGCGTCAAATCCATCAAATCTGGCAGCGCTTAAACAATGCGAAGGCACAGCGTGAGAAGAGTCTGGAGGGTGCCTCCAGTGTGGAGCTCTTCAATCGCACCTGCGACGAAGCCAAGGTCTGGATGAGCGAGAAGATGCTTCAACTAGACACCGCTGTTATTACGCCTGATCTGAAGACAGTTCAGGCGCTACAGCGACGCCATCAGAATCTGGAACGCGAACTGGCCCCAGTCGAGGAGAAGGTGAATCGTGTCACCTATTTGGGCAACTCTGTGAAGAACGCTTATCCCGCAGAGCGCGACAATGTCAATGCTCAGCAGCAGGAGGTGCAGGATATGTGGCAACAGGTGCAGCTACGTGGCAGTGAGCTACGTGCTCGTATCGAGAGCGAGGTGGGCCAACAGATCTTCAATAATAGCGCCAAGACGCTGCTCGCCTGGATTGATTCGGTCAAGGATCAGCTGAATGCCGATGAGTCGGCACGCGACGTGGAAACGGCCAACAATCTGCTCAAGAAACACAATGATCTGGGCGATGATATCAAGGCGCATGACAACGAATTCGTTGAGGTTATCCAGCTGGGCAAACAGCTCTCCGACGGCAAACCCAACATGGCCGAAACGGTGCAGCTAATTGGACGACTCAAAGCCGAACAAGATGCCATCCATCGGGGCTGGAGCGAGAAACAAAAGTGGCTGCTGCAGTGCGTCGAACTGCAAATGTTCAATCGCGAAGCGGACAAAATCGATGCCACCACCAAGAGTCACGAGGCCTTCCTCGAGTACAACAATCTGGGCGTAAGTGAACAGTTGACAAAAAAATATGCTTCTTTCTATAACAATCATTTGCTTACAGTCCTCGCTGGATGAGGTGGAGGCCATACTTAAGCGTCATCTGGACTTTGAGAAGAGCCTCATGGCACAGGACAAGATCCTCAAGGGCTTCTCGGACAATGCGGATAAGCTCATTGCCAACGATCACTACGATGCCAAGTAGTAAGTGTCTACAAAGTTGCCTGGACTACTTGTTAACCTAACTGTTTGAAATGTGCATCCGCTTTCAGCATTAGCGAACGTCGCAAACAGGTGCTGGGCAAGCGCAAGGCTGTCAAGGATCGTGCTTTCGAGCGCAAGCGTCTGCTCCAGGCCTCAAAGGACTATCACAAGTTTGCCGCCGAGGCCGATGATCTGAAGGCCTGGCTGAAGGACAAGACCAGAATCGCTGGCGACGAAAGTTATCGCGATCTGAGCAATTTGCCGCGCAAGCTCCAAAAGCACAAGGCCTTCGAGCGTGAGCTGCGCGCCAACGAGGGACAATTGCGCAATGTAAACAAGGATGGCGAGGCGCTGATTCAAGCCGAGAATCGTGTGCCCGAGGTGGAGTCGCTTGTGGCCGATTTGAACCAAAAGTGGAAGGAGTTGCTCACCCTGTCGGAGGACAAGGGGCGCAAACTGGAGCAGGCTGCATCGCAACGCGAACACAACCGCGCCATTGAGGATGCCAAGAAAAAGGTGGACGAACTGGATTTGGCACTCAAGAGCAAGGATGTCGGCAACGATTTGCGCAGCTGCAAGGATCTGATCAACAAGCAGCAACTGCTCGAATCGGAAATAACCATTTGGGATCAGAAGGTAGCGGAGTTAGTGTCGACGGGCGATGATATGGCCCACGAGGGTCACTTCAATGCCAAAAACATTGAGGATGAGACCAAGGAGCTGCAACAACGTTTCAAGGATCTGCGTGATCCAACCCAAATGCGTCGCGACAAACTCGAAGAGAGTTTGAATTTCCATAAGTTTGTATTCGAACTGGACGCAGAATTCCAATGGATCAATGATCATCTGCCGGCGGCCAAATCCAATGAGCTTGGTCAGAATCTGCATCAAGCCCAATCGCTGTTCAAGAAACACAAAAAACTCGAGGCCGAGATCAAGGGTCATCAGCCCATGATCAACAAGGCGCTGCAAGGCGGACAATCGCTGGTGGCCCAACAGCATCCCGAGAGCAAGAACGTGGAGGCGCTGTGCGAGCAACTGGAGCTGGCATGGCAGGATCTTGAGCTGCACTGTGGCGAGCGCACGCGCAAGCTTGAAATGTCACTGAAGGCACAGCAATATCTGTTCGATGCCGGCGAGATTGAGTCCTGGTTGGGTGAACGCAGCAATGCCCTGCGATCGACCGAATATGGTCGCGATCGCGATTCGGCTGCCAAGTTGCTGACCAAACACAAGACCATCGAGCTGGAGTTGGACACATATTCGAGCATTGTCACTGAAATGGGACACACTTGCGCCGCCATGGTTGCTGCCCAGCATCCCGACAGCAAAGTTCTGGGCGCTAAACAGCAGCTCATAGAGAAGATGCTCAAATCACTGCACAAGTTGGCCTCGCAGCGGCAAATGCGCCTCATGGAAAGCCTCTCGAAGCACGAATACTTCCTCGAATCGGATGAGGTGGAGCAATGGATTAGGGAACAGGAGCAGACAGCGTCATCGGAGGACTATGGACAGGACTTTGAGCATTTGCAGTTGCTACAAAACAAATTCGATGATCTGAAGCATCGTGTTGAGGTCGGCGCCGATCGAGTGGATCAGTGCGAGCTGCTCGCCAAGAAACTCATCGATTCGGAGAGCTCCTATGCCAATGAGGTGGAGAAGAGACAGGAACAATTGAGGTAAGGCCATTCTTAAGAATATGCGCAAATTGAAATTGTAATTTAAAAGGAAATCTATTTAATATATATCATTCTATAATAGTATAATAAATAATTAAATCTTCATCTTCTCTGCCGCAGAACGTCCTGGGAGAATCTCCTGAAGTTGCTGAACCAACGCGAACAGAAGCTGCATGCCGCTGGCGAAATTCATCGTTTCCATCGCGATGTGGCCGAGGCGCTCTTCCGCATCCAGGACAAGAATGCGGCGCTCTCCTCGGAGCTGGGCAAGGATTTGAACTCTGCGTTGGCCCTGCTGCGCAAACACGAAGGTTTCGAGAATGATTTGGTTGCGCTGGAGGCACAGCTGCAGGTGCTGGTCGAGGATTCGGTGCGTCTGCAAGCGAAATACCCATCGAATGCACAGGCCATCGCCCAGCAACAGGATAAAGTGGTGGCTGCGTGGAACGATCTGAAGGAACGTTCGACGGCGCGTGGGGATCGTTTGGCGGCCAGTTCTGATTTACAGACCTTCCTCACCGATGTCCGTGATATTGTGTCGTGGTCGGCGAATCTGCGTGCCGCACTCCAAGCCGAAGAGCATGTTAGCGATGCTGCCGGCGCCACAGCCCTGAAGATTCAGCATGATGCCATCTACGGTGAGATTGAGGCACGCGAGGATAAATTCCGTTATTTGAATGAGCTGAGCGATTCGATGGTCCAAACCGGACACTATGCGGCCGCCGATGTGGAAGAGAAGTGTGCGGCGATGTTGGATGAGCGACAGAAGCTGCACGCTGCGTGGAACAAGAAGAAAATTATGCTGGAGCAGAAAATCGATTTGTTCTGTTTCCTGCGGGATGCCAAACAAATCGATAATCTTTCAAGCACCCAACAGGCAGCGCTGATCAGCTCCGACTTTGGGCAAACCGTAGAAGATGTCCAGAATCAGATCAAGAAACATGATGAATTCGAAAGGGTCATTCAGACGCAGGAGGAGAAGGTTGCCCTGTTGCAGGAGCATGGACGCAAACTGATCGAGCAGCGGCACTACGATAGCGCCAACATACAAACTATTCTGCAGGGTGTGCTCGCCCGTCGCCAGAAGGTGAAGGATTTGTGTGCGGTCCGTCGATACAAACTGGAGGATGCCCTGCTCTATGCCAAGTTTGTGCGTGACTGCGCCGAGAGCGAGTCCTGGATCAATGAGAAGCAAAAGAAACTGGAAGCGGATGCCGCCAGCTATGCGGAGGTCACCAATCTCGACGAGAAGATCAAGAAACTGCAGAAACATCAAGCCTTCCAAGCTGAGGTTGCTGCGAATCAGGGTCGCATCAAGGAGATTCAGGACACTGGCGTCATCTTGCTGAGCAAACAACACGAATCCTCGCCAGAGATTAAGCAGGCGATCGAACGTGTGCTCGCCGCCTGGCAAGGATTGCTCGCTGAGTTGGATCAACGTGGACGCGGCCTGGAGGAGGCCCAGGATATACTGGAGTTTAACAATCAACTGGACAAGATTGAGGCATGGATACGCGACAAGGAGATGATGGTGCAAGCCAGCGATACGGGACGCGATCTGGAACATTGCAGCGCCCTGATGCGCAAACTGGACGACGTCGACTCTGATATGCGAGTGGATGATCAGCGGGTCAAGCACATCAATCAACTGGCCGACAAGTTGATCAATCAGGCCCAACTCCCAGCGGATACGCAGAGCGTGGACAAGCGTCGCCGCGACTTCAATCACAACTGGCGTCAGCTGCAGGGCGCTCTCAATGCATATCGTGCTCTGCTCGGTGGTGCTCATGAGATTCACGTATTCAATCGGGATGTCGATGATACAGCCGAGCGTATTGCGGAGAAGGCACTGGCCATGAGCTCAGCGGATACGGGTCGGGATCTGGCCGCTGTCGAGGCGCTCATTCGTCGCGAGGAGGCGCTGGAGCGTGACATGTCCGCCGTCAAGCAGAAGATTGATGAGCATGAAACGGCTGCCGAGTTTCTAACACGCAAATATCCGGAGCGTGGTGCTCAAGTCATTGAGCGTAAACTGCAAGAGCTGCACAAATCCTGGAATAATCTCCAGAATCTATCGGTTAAGCGGCAGACGGTGCTCAACGAGGCATATTTAACACACAAGTTTGTGTCGGATGTGCGCGAATTGGAGCTGTGGGTCAACGATATGATCAAGAAAATGAATGCCACCCAGGCGCCATCGACGATCAACGATTGCGAAACGCAGCTGGAACTGCATCAGGAGCGCAAAGTGGAGATCGAAGGACGAGATCCCGCTTTCGTTACGCTTAAGCAGCACGGCGAACAGCTCAGCGGTCAGGCCAAGCAGTTGGAGAGCGTTAAGCAATATTTGCATGTGCTCGAGGAACTGCATCAGACGCTGCACGAGGCGTGGAGCGAACGGGCCCGCGACCTGACCGAGGCCCATCAGCTGCAGCTGTTCAAGGCTCAGGTGGAACAGGTTGAAATTTGGCTGGCCAACAAGGAGGCGTTCCTGAACAACGATGATCTGGGCGACTCCTATACAGCTGTTGAACGTCTGCTCAAGAAACACGACGCATTCGAAAAGCTGCTCGATGCCGATCATGTGGATGCATTGCAAAAGTTCGCCAATAGCATTTTGGAGGGTGCACCCAAGGATGCGGATTTAATTAGCGAGAAACTGGCCTATGTATTGCGTCGCAAACAGAAGCTATTGAATCAGTCGGCGGAGCGTAAAAATCGTCTACAACAATCGCTGCAGCTGCAGGAGTTCCTGCGCAGCCTGTACGAGATCGATCGCTGGCTGGTGCAGAAACTGCAAGTGGCACTCGATGAGAACTATCGCGAGCCCAGCAATCTGCAGAGCAAGATACAGAAACACACCGCGTTCGATTCCGAACTCTTGAGCAACTCGCCACGCGTTCAAGCCGTAATCAGTGAGGGCGAACGTCTGATTAAGGGTGAGCACTTTGCCAAGGATGAGATTGCTCAGCAGGTGCAGCTGCTCGATGGCGATTGGCACAAGCTGAAGGCCGCGTCCAATGCGAAGAAGGAGAAGTTGCAGCAGGCGCTCGAGGCGCTTGCCTTCAATCGCAGCGTAGACGAGTTCAACAACTGGATGGACGATGTGGAGTTGCAGCTGTCCAGTGAAGATTATGGCAAGGATCTGGCAACGGTTAGCAATCTGCTGAAGAAACACGAACGTCTCGAGGCAGACGTGGCTCATCATAACGAGCTCGCTGATCAGCTGAAGCTGAAGGATGAACACTTCTTCCAGGTTGATCACTTCCTCAAACATGATATCCATGAGCGTGCAATGTCCACAATCAAGCGCTACAATACGCTACACGAACCGATTGCCATACGTCGCGAGAATCTCGAGGATTCACTGAGTCTGCAGCAATTCGAGCGTGATGCCGATGATGAGCTGCAATGGCTGGCCGAGAAACAGTTGATCGCTGGCTCTCAGGATCTGGGCAGCAGTCTCTTGGCCGTGCAGGGTCTGCAAAAGAAGCACAATGCCCTCGAGGCCGAGCTGACATCGCAGGAGCCCCTAATTCAAGCGCTGCTGCAGCGTGGCCAGCAAATGATTCGAGACAATCACTTTGCCAGCGAACGGCTGCAATACAAATCCGATCTGCTGCAGAAACAGCTCGTCCAGTTGCGAGATTTGGCTGCCATTCGGCGATTGCGTCTACTCGATGCCGTCGAGAGTCAGTTGTTCTATGTGGAGGCCAATGAGGCGGATGCCTGGATGCGCGAGAAGCAACCCATTTTGGCCAGTAGCGATTATGGACGCGATGAGATCTCCGTGCAGGTGCACCAAAAGAAACTGGAAGTTCTCCAACGCGAACTGACTTCGTTCAAGCCTTCAATTGACAAGGTCAACAAATTGGCAACGGGTCTAGTTGAACGTAATCACTTTGATAGCGCCAATATACAGGAGAAGAATGGCGCTGTTGCCCAGCAATATGGGGAATTGCTGCGTCTGGCCAAGGATCGAGAGCAGCGTCTGTTGGAGTCCAAGAAACTCTTTGAGTATCTGCGCGAAACGGAGGAGCTCCACGAATGGGTCGGCGATCAAATGACAGTTACAGCTAGCGAGGATTATGGCGAGGATGTGGAGCATGTGGAGCAATTAATGTTGGCCTTTGAGTCTTTTGTGTCCAATCTAAATGCGAATGAGGCGCGTGTCGAGGCCTGTCTGGAGCGTGGCGATCGTTTGATCCAGGAGAACAATCCGTACCGCAACTCTATCAAGGCCCAACGCGATAAGACGAAGCAGTTGTGGGATGAGCTCAACGAGCTGGTGAATGCACGCCAGGATGCGCTCGCTGGCGCCAAGCGGGTGCATGTCTATGATCGTGTTGCCGACGAGACCATCTCGCTGATCAACGAGAAGGATGCATCGCTCATTTCGGAGGATTACGGCCAGGATTTGGAGAGCATACAAGCGTTGGGACGCAAGCATCAGGTGTTCGAGGGTGAACTGATTGCCATCAAGGAGCAGGTCTACTCGGTGCTCCAGGAAGTGGTCACACTTGGTGCAATCTATCCGGATGCCCGCGAACATATCGAGGTGAAGCGCGACGAGACAATCGAAGCGTGGACGGAGCTTAACGAGAAGGCAGATGCACGCAAGAGTAAACTAAATCAGGCGGAACAACTGCAATCCTATTTCGATGAGTATCGCGATCTGATTGCCTGGATCAATGAGATGCTGGCCAAGATAACGGCTCCCGAGCTGGCAACGAGTGTGGCCGGTGCGGAACTACTCCTTGCCAGCATCAAGGACCATCATGCCGAGATACGCGCACGGGACGAGACCTTTGCCAATTTCACTGCCAATGGTCAGAAATTGATCAAGGAGAAACACTTCCTCGCCCACGAGGTGGAGGATAAGATCAAGGTGCTGCAGTCGCGCCACGAGCTGCTCGAGCATACGCTGCAGCAACGCAAGGAGATCTATGAACTCAACCTGGACACACAGCTCTTCCTTAAGGATGCCGAAATACTGGAGCAATGGATCAGCAGTCGCGAACCGTTGCTCAAGGATGCCAAGCTCGGTGATTCCATACCACAGGTAGAGGATCTGTTGCGTCGTCACGAGGACTTTGAGAAGACGGTCGCCGCCCAGGAGGAGAAATTCCAGGCAATCAAACGCATCACACTGCTCGAGCAGCGTTTCCGCAAGCAACTCGAGCACGAGAAACTGGCCAAGCTGAAGGAGAAGGAGCGCCTCGAGAAGGAGCGACTCGAGCAGCTCAAGCAAAAGGAGCTGCAGCGCCTGAACGACGAACGTCGTCGTGCCGAGAAGCAACAGGAGCATCGTAACAATGCCGCAGCCCAGGAGAAGACACCCATCTTCTCCGCGCCCATGGTGACCCCTGGCAACAGCAGTAACATCAGTGTTGCACCCGGCAGTGCCAGCCAATCGCCAGCCATCTCTCAAACCAATTTGCGCCCACCCTTCCAGGATCAGCAGTCGCAAGATGAGCATGCCGCTCTGCAGAAGAGCAGCTCGAGCGGCATGTTCGGTGATCGACTACGTCGTGGATCCGCCGATGCCAATGTGAAGCGGGCCGAGAGCATGAAGGTGCAGCCCAAGCAAGCCAAGCGAACGCCATCCTTCACCACAAGGCGTCGAGCTCAGTCCTTCCGCAAGAACCAGAAGGGCGAAGGCTTTGACTTGCCACCCGTCGAAATCCAAGGTATGCTCGAACGCAAGCACGGACTTCAATCGGGTGGCAAGAAGGCGCCCGTGCGCTCCTGGAAACAATTCCATACGGTGCTGTGCGGTCAGTTGGTGTGCTTCTTCAAGGACGAGAACGATTTCCTGCAACAGAAGACGGCTCAGGCGCCAGTCAATATTCTGGGCGCGAAATGCGAACGTGCCGATGACTATACGAAAAAGAAGTACGTCTTCCGTCTAAAATTGCCCGACGGTTCCGAGTTTCTGTTCGAGGCACCCTCACTGGACATTATGAACGATTGGGTACGCAAGATATCCTTCCACGCTAGTCTGCCGCCAAATCTACAGCTGCTCAGCTACGACGAATCGATGAAGGTGAGTTGATGGCATTTCAAGTGTCAATAAGAAGGCAACTAAACTGAACAATCAATTTGAAACTTACAGCAACAATCGAGCAGCTCACCAGACATTAAGGTGACCAGCGGCATGGAGTCGCCCGTCAGTTCACGCAATTCCTCGCCAGACTCACAGCGTCGGTCGAATGTCCAAACACCGAACTCTGCCGAAGCCACGCCACAAATGGCCTTCCTGCGACAAATGCAACAGCAGCAAGAGTATCTGCAGTATCAGCAAACATCCCAGCCCAGTTCACCGACAGCCGGTTCCGATCAGAAGCCACCGATACCACCGCGAGGAGCGCCGCCCGTTGCCACAACCCGCCAGAGTCAAGAGAATCTGGTTGTGCTGCGCAATCGCCAAAGTTCCAGCAATGGTGGGTAGAATATTATTATTATTATTATATTATATATTGTTATATAGTTGTTGCTCTCGCAGATTTAACTGATGGCCGCCTGCAACAATCGGCCACGTTACCCGCCCAGAATGGAAATAGCAAAGATGACAGCGCTGTTCTCATGCGCAACAGCGAGTCCAGGCAGTCCGGTAAGTGGCCCAATTGTGTGGCAGTCCCCACCCATTGTGTAGTCAGCTATATATTTGTGTTTGTACCACACACAAACACACACACACACATATACACACATACATACATATACACATACTTTGATCACCCATTTGTAAAAACGTGTACCCCTCCAAAAATCGACTTGTATATTAGATAATCCGCCGCCATTGCCCACAACGATGCCGCCCTTGGGCAGCGCCAGTAGTCATCATCAGAAACAGAAACAACAGCATCCACAACAACAACACCAACAACATCCACAACAACAACATCCACATCAGCATAGTCATCAATCAAAGCAGGTGCAGCAACGCATCAATGCGTTCAATGCGGCCGCCAATCAACAACAACAACAACAACAACATCAGCCCGACTACTACAACAGCAACATTGTGAGGCAGCAGCAACAACAACAACATATGGCTTCACCACAACGTGTGCCGTCTCTCAACACTGGACGCATCGATTCGACGCGCAAGTTCATTGAAATGGAGACGCATGCGCCGGGTAACATTTACACTCACAGCAGCAGCAACAGCAACAACAACAATGGCCATAGTTCTGGCAACAGCAGCAGCAGCAGCAACAATACTACAACAACGACAACAACAACCAAGCGTACTGTTAACTATTCAAGCAGTGGCGCAAGCAGCAATGGCAACGGTAATATCCAACAAAAGGGCACCAACACAACAACAACAACGACAACATCATCGACAACAACACAACAACAACAAGCGACAAGCAGTCGCACGGTTTGGCATTTAACGAGCTCACCAACATCATCAACGAAATCATCATCCGGCTCCGTTGATCATAACAATGCCATCAGTAATCCAAGCTACATGGGTCTACATCTAAATAACAATAACGATGGAATCGGTGGTTAGCACACATTACAAACAAACAAACAACAACACATTTCTTAACAATTAAGGCTTGCATTTTGGTTGTTACTCTCTTTCCTAGATTAGTGATTTATTTTGTAAAATTTGTATGCGGCATGTTAATTTTTTTACATACATTTTTGTGCTTAGCTCGCAAATCTGTTAACGGTTAATGGTACATAAGTTATTCTTCTCTCTCTCTCTCTTTTCTCAATAATTTGTGCATGCCTTATATATATGTATTTGTGAAGGTTCAACGGTGAAATCGGTGAAAATAGCGCGACGATCCTATCTGCGCACCAGTTTGCAAAGTATTCCACCATTCATATCTTTCTCTCTCTCGCTCTTTTGTCAACTCTTAGCTAAGAATTCGCTCTCTCGCACGCACACTCATCCTTCTATGTTTTATGTTAACATTCTGCGCTCTGTTTTATGTTAACATTCTGCGCTCTCTTTTGTTTTATGTTAACTTTATGCGCTCTCATTGTTTTATGTTAACTTTATGCGCTCTCTTTTATGTTATGCTGCATCCGCTTAATCATCATCAGACGCTTTATCCTAGGAATCTCACTCAAATATTCACAATCTCTTTCTTTCTCTTTCTTTTTCTTTTTCTTTGTGTGTCTGGTGCATTTACAGGTTGGGGCAACAGTCGCTTTGAGGGCAATCGTCCCGTTTCGCTGCAGCCGGATTCGATTAGTTTTACGCGAGCATCGGCGGAGAGTTCCAGTGAGAGCGAAGCCCAGTCGATTTCATCGGTGTCGGGTGTGAAGGGCAGTAAGAGCAAAGAGGAACGTCGCAGCGGCATGTTCCGCATCTTTGGTCGCAAGGGCGGCGACAAGGAGAAGGAAAAGCGTCGCTCGAGTCAAACGCCGCCACAGTGAAGCAATTTGAAAATTGGCAATGGGAAATTCAGCTTAAAACTTAAATAACAAAATTTTTTGGACAATTGCATTGAACAATTTTACCGTTATGGCGGTGCCAATTGTTTTTGTATTTTTTATATACATATATAAATAAATAATATTTAATTCTTTACCCACACACATTGCGAGCAGTGCAAACAAAAATTTGAAACAAAAGCAAAAAAAATATATAAATAATAAAAAGATTTAAGAAACAATATAAATATATTAAAAACTGTGTCTTGAAGCGCTGAAAAAGTATAAACAATTATTATATTATACAGTCAATGTTTTAATTGCATTATAAAAATGTAACTGTAAGTTTGTTCGTTGTATGATTATGCTTAAATATAATTTTCGTAAAACAAAACATAAACAAAAACAATAAAATTATTATATTATATGTGAAAAGCGAAAGTATTTCATATTTAAAGACGAAATTTGGTTTTCACCTCAGTTGCCCGAGTGTTGCACATAAAATGTGAACAATAGATGGCGCCAGCAACCTAGCTAAAATTTAAACATTCAACTTGAGCTTATTTTTTCGTCGCATTTTGTATGCATTTTATTCATGGCAAGTAAAACTGCACTTAAGTCTAAGGTGTATGGGGTAATACACATGCATGTATATTAGATAAGATCAAAATGTAATGGAAAGGGCCCGTCCACCAATGCGGTGATTCTCGTATCTCTTAATTACAAACGAAAACAAACAATAATTGAGTTAGTCAGCTACACAAATTTCCAATCCAGGTCTACAACTACTTCAGCTCTTAATCATAACTCGCATACAGGTTTCCATCTGCGGATGTCGATTTGAATTGCATCAGATTGCCATGCGTCTGCACCGGCTGCTGATAGTAGGCCGCCTGGTGGTAGAGAGTGGGTGAGGCTGGCTCATTCACCTGAATCTGATGATAGTTGGTGATGGGCTCATGCTCGACCACCTCGCGCACCGTCTGGAACGGATGATTGACCACAATGCGACGTTTGTGGAACGTTTCCCTCTTCGAAGCGGCGTCGGTGGGAGCAGCTGTTGCTGAAATGACGCGCTCATTGGGCTGCAGGTGTCGATTTAGGTGTCCGGCTCCGCCATTGAGTGACACATCCACATCCAGTTGAGGTTGGGTCTGTGTGGGCGTGGCCTGTGTGCTGGCCACAACGGGCGCAGCTGGTGCCTCAACCAGACGCTGAAATTGCTCCTGCTCCTGCTCCTGCTGAGGCTGCCGATAGCGTGCAGATCTTTGATCCGCCTGATCCTCTAGCTGCTGCTGTTGTTGCTTCTCTTGCTGATCACAATCGGGCTTGAGTGGACTTATCGTCGCAGTGGCCACAATTGACTGATCCCGGTCATCATGATTTGGTATTTGTAGTTGAATTTGTGTTCTTGCTGGCTCTTTTGTCTGTGGCTTGGGTGCCTCCACCAGGCGACCAGATTCTGCATCGGGATCGTAACGCATGCGGGAGTATGGTGCACTATATTCCAGATCCTCGGCGAGAGGGCTACGCAGCCGTGAAACTGCCGCCTGATTGTAATATTTGCCACGTTGTGTGGCAACGGGTTGCGCCGCTGACTTGGCATATACCACTGTGGGACCCTGACGATTGCGCAAATAAGGCTTTACTTCGGCAACATGGGCAGGCAGCTCCTCCTGAATGCGACGCTCCTTCGGCGGCGGCTGGCGACTGCGACTCAAATAGATGTTATGTTGCGATGGCGGCAAGTGGATCTTGTGCTCGTGCTTGATGATTTGTGGCCGCGGTGCAGGAGCCTCCTCGAGGCGTGCTGGTTTCGCATCCACATTGCCGGCATTGGCATTGGGCAGATACTCGCCGCTGAAGTAGTCATCGTTGCTGGGTGGCTGATAGGCTGGCTGGCGAGCGAAGCTGTTGGTGCGCTGATAGCCACGCTGGGTTGGATAGCTTGCCTCGCTGCGTCCATAATCATAGTCCTTTTGCTCTGGCTCGAGGCGTGTGAGCATTTTGGGTGTCAGATGCTTTTTGTTGATCTGGAATTGATTGCCATTCGAATCGGTAGCAACAACACTAGTGCTGGGGATGGAGCCCGAGCTGGAGCTGGAACTGGAGCTGAATGAGGGCGACTGACGATTGCTATCGGTGGCATCGTTTCCCAGTGTGTGCTGCTGCTGCAGCTGTGACTCGACGAACTCATCCTTGAGCACCTGATCATAGGCGGGAATTGTGGTCACACTTGAGCCAACAGTGGTCACCTGCGCCTGCTCCTTGGGTCCATCATAGTTGGGTCTGTACTCATTGCCGTTTTTGTTGTAGCTTTGAGTCTGCACCTGTTGCACATTGTTGTTGTTGTTGCTGTTGCTGTTGCTGTTGCTGTTGTGGTAGGCTCCAGCGACAGCGGGATGTGGATGACCCAGGGGCAGTACAGTCTCACCTTTGGCTATCTTTGCAACCGGATGATCCAGTTCGACAACCAATGTGCCAGCTGGCTTGATCACAACACGTTCCTCAATGTCGTAAAACTCCTTTTGGATGGCCGGATGACGGACTTCATATTTCTTGGCCTTCAGCGCCGGCTGCACAATCTGGATGGTCTTCGTGACGAGTTGGCGAGGTGGAGCTGGCTGCACATAGCCATGCTGCGGTGGTGGCAAGTAGCCACCGGACTGATCGCCATAATCATCGTAGCTGAAGCTCTCGTCTTCGGCTGGCTGTGGCGGATACAGATCCTGATAGTCACCTTGTACGTCGTCATAGCCGATGTAGCCGCCCTGATCATAGCTGGGACGATTATAGCTGTTGCCCGCATCAAACGCAGGCTCATAAGAGGACTCGAAGCCACCACCACTACCACTACCTAGCTTGGCATCATTGGGCAATGAAGTAGGCGCTGGAGCAGGAGCACTGCCTGCACTAAAACTGGAGGCAGAGTTCGAACTGGAGCTGGAGCTTACAGCGGGTACAAAGGCAGCTGCTTTCACAGGCTCCTGCTGCGGTTCATAGACGGGCTTGCTATCCTGTACCTGCTCCACCTTGGCGCTCTGACTTTGAGCAGCAGCTGGAGCAGCTACCTGGCGCTCAAACATGCGCAGCTGCTGCGATTTGCCGCCACCAATAGACACTACATCATCTCCAGCTATGGAACTAGAGCTGTCACTGTTACTGCTGCTGCTGCTGCTGGACTGCGTATAGCGTTGAGGCGAAGGACTGGAGGATTCAAAGACCTGCACAGCGAATGCAAGAAAAGATTGGTGTTGGCTTGGAAACATTTTAAAATCAAGTCGGTAAATTCCTTACGGTTTCTACGGAGGGTCCATGACTATGGTAGGACTGAATGTAGCGCTCGAACTCCTGATTCTGGCGCAGCTGTTGGTTGCGTTCACGAAACTGGCCACTGTGCGGCGGCTGCTGCACCAATGAGGGGCGGCGACTGTGCATACGACGGCGTGTCTGGCGACCATTGTTGTTGTTATCGCTATTAGCCATTTGAACTGGCTGCAGACCCAAACCCTGACGTGGAGTCAGCTGCTGTGCCGCCTGCTGCGACTGTTGCTGTTGCGGCAACTGCTGCTGTGGCACCTGTTGCATCTGCTGCTGTGATCGGTCCTGCAGGCGAGCAAAGCGTGGCTCCTCCTCAACACGATGGGGACCGGCTCTCAGCTCCGCTGGCGCACGTCCATCAATGAAGCTAACATCTGCCGGATTTGTGGCCGGCTGTTGGGCAATCGAAATGTTGACATGTGTCGCTGCATAGCTGCCAGCAACCAGCGCGAACAGCAACCAAATCACCTGGCACATCATCATAACACTGGCTGTAGATCCTCCTGTTGGCAGTCTGCTTTGTCGCTGCCTATTCTGTCTGTCCGATGGAAACGCGATTGCACCCGCCGAACTCGTCTCGTTGTGTGACAAATAGCGACGCATGCGCCGCATATTTATACGCGTTGGGGGAGCGATCACGAATCGAGCGATTCGCAAGCGTATCAGGGTCAATGTCGGCGCGGCCAAAACACCCTGTTTAGGGAGGAGATGCTGCTTGCCCCAGTTCTACAATTAAAGGCATGCGGCCAGATGATGCACACACGTCGACAGAAATTTGTTAACACTTTGTGGCATGCGCATTTCAATTGCCCAAAATGAATAGTGAAGTTAGCCGCTGCTGCTAGCCGTAATTGGCCGGGTGCAACATATTCGCGTAATTGTCGGAAGGTCAGGTCAAGCGTACGCTGCGTATGAGTGATGTTTACTACTCTGCTATTTACAATTTGAACTTGAAATTGCCGATCGCGATCGATTTTCTAAACGAGACGTTGAACTGCACAGTGTGGAATTCGAATTTGAGCTTTGTTTTTGTTGATGTCAATCAAAAATAGTCTAAAAATGTTTCTCATACGCCCCGTGTGGCCAGCAGTCAGGCAAAGTTGCGCAATTGAAGTTGGTGAAGAATTCGCAACTACTTTTCACGTATTTACTCGTATGTAAAGCAACAGATAAATTAAAGAAAAAAGGTTAATAGTTACTTTGGGCGTCCAACAATAAACATTTGACCAACGACCAAAATAAATGTGCACATTTTACAAATGTGGTTCGAAGGTGCTCTTATTCAACTTACATAAATAATAGATTGCTTTTTATCTGAACTTTAACTTAAATGCGTGTAACACAAGTGCAGTAGTCAATAAAGTAGATACACAAAAAAGACAATCTAATTTTATTTTATTTCATTTAACAGTACTTTTCAATTGTGAGCTGCATGCGTAAAAAAATGCGTAAAGTGTGTGTGAACTTGAATGGAACCACCTAAGGGCAATCAGGTTTTAATGTGTTGCCCTCTGCATACCAAAACGTAAAAGAGTGCAGAGAAGGGCTCTTAGATAATGGTAAAGCGGTCTTAAGTCTGGCAAAGCTAAGCCATTTTCCAAAATTCAAAAGAAAAGCATCTTAATCTAGTTTGCGAATATTAAATTACAAAAGTTTTGATCCAGCGTAAATTTCATTGCAAACACTTTTAAGCCTATTTTACTTGCTAAACACTTTACAATATATTTTAGCCTTAATGCATTTTTACGCATACTTAAATGCCAACCAGGCGACAGGCAATTTTCTAAAAATAGGAGTAGTAACATGCTCAAAGGATACAGGCAAGTGCCTAAATTAAGCTCGTTTCTAACCAAACTTGGCACTAGCACCAGCATCTGGGCCAATAATATGCAGCAGGGAGCAGGCAGTAAGCAGTAAGCAGCTGGGCGAGGATATAGCTGGAATCGGACACACGTGGGTGCCGTGTGTGTGATGCATACATAAATAACAATTGGAGTAACGACGTAGATAGCACCTAGGAGCCGGGACTATAAGAAAAATAAAGCTGAATACAAATAGACAGACCGAGACGACGCTGATATTTAAATCAGCTGCACGCAAGTGGTGCCGGTGCGGGTGGGTGCCGGTCGTGCGGGCGTCTGGTGCCTGTTTACTATGCTTGCCACACCTGATTAAAATCTATTGACACCAAACTAGAGCACGCCAACAAAGGAAACGGAAATGCCCCCGCCCTCTGCCCGCTGTCCGACGCCCTCTGCCGCCCTCCAATAATGAAACTCAATTACTCGTGCCGATTAGTCCAAGGAGTCCGAGGACCAAGACAAACACAAACCAGCTGCAGAGTCGCTGGCGCAGCTGCCAGCTACACCTGTTAACGTTATATTTGTATTTGTATTTGCCTGTGTTCCTGCTTGTGTACAAGTCGTCCACAATATATACACGCATATATTTTATTATTATTAACGTGCACGGCCCCCGTCATTGTCCTTTATTGGCAAGGACATGCGCAAACAACACCCCGCCCACCCGTGCCGACACACGGCCGCCAATCCCACCCCCTGCAACGAGAGCAGCTCATCTCTGTATAAATAAGAGGACACATTGAGCACTGAGCCTCAGTTGCTGGACCGTGTTGCTCGCGTGCCCTTCTTATTCCCAGCTGCTCCTATTCGTGTCTCTGAGTGAGGTGAATTCCGAAACCACAAACTGTTGCGAAAATCCAGCAGCAGCACCAGCACCAGCAGCAGCACAAAAAGCCTCCAATTACCAGCCAGGAAGTTGATATTGTTTGCACGTGTTTACAAATTGCCGGTGTGTAATTCGAGAACGGTTTTGGAGTATAATTAAACCTAAGCCAGGTGAGACGCACACTTAATTATATTCCCTTGCCACTTAGGCTTTTGTGCTGAAATCTGATTATACACGCATTGTGGTTCAGCCTGAAATAGAATTCCTTATAAACAAATTTAGTGCGGCAACTCGAACTGTATTTAAGCCTATCATATTATTAAGAGCAATCGTAACTTTAATAATGAAGTGAAAATTAAACTTAAGTAGTTAACAGAAAGTAAGTTAATATTGCCAAAGGTGTTTAGAGTGATAAACTGTAGATGTTAATAATACAACAACTAAAGTTGATTCATTTACTTGAGTCATTCACAAAATTATTGTGATCACAATCTAACAGTATCCAAAATGATCATTAGAGTATTATATACCCTGTAGTCAGAAAGGAGGGCAAACAAACATATTTTACAACACTGCGAGTCGTCAGTGCAATGCTGCCAGAGTTGCAGCTTTGCAACATTTGCAGCAAATGAGAGGGAAGAGCAAGCGACAGAAAAAACAAAACACAAAACAAAAAACACCCACAATGTTATCGAAGAAGAAGAGTGAAAAAAGAGTGCACAAAAAAACTGGTTTCATCATATGGCCCAAAAAATAGGGGGTAAAAAAAAGCACAAGCGCAAGCAAAAACCACCCCTAAGTGGCAATGAATGCGCGCTGGCAGACGACAGCTTTTCTAAGGGTTCGCGGAGCCAGTCAGTTGAACAGCAAACTTCGAAGCGAACGGTTAACGGTTCGCAGTCGCAGTCGCGTTTCTATATTTCTCCAACCATTTTTAGAAAACTTCTCACACACTCACACACCCGACACTATCGACAATACCAGCGGCGATAGGAGACCACCCACCCATCATCAGAGCCGACAGCAGACAGAGCTCCACCTCCCCCTAACGTTCGCAACTGCGTCGTGTGTATTTGTGTGTTTGTGTGTGTCTCGTGTGTGTGCGTGTGTGTCGCTTGTGTGTGTGTGTTTTTCTTGTTCTCCCCAAAACACGAACGAACATAGGACAAAACGAGCGTTGAAAGTGCAAAGGCTCAAAGCAAAGCAAGATGGCCGAAAATTGCACGAAATGCAAAAAATCAATCAACTCGAAGGATGCACTCATCATATGCAATTCGGATGACTGCCTAAAGAAGTTCCACCGGACATGCTGTAACATTGACGATGCCATGTACGACATGATACAGAAGAATCCAATGATATCATTTAACTGTGATGAGTGCCGCACTCAAACGCCGAAAGCACTCTGCTCGAAACTGCAGACGATCGAGGAGAAGGTGAACAAGGTGTGCAATGGGGTTAACCAAATCCAGGGACGGATGTACCAACAGTATTTCCAATTTGGCAACCAGCCCATCGTCAACAATCTCGATGGGAAAAAGCACCCGCAACAGAACAATCTCATCGTTGTCGGCAACAATTGCAATTCGGATCGATTGCACGTCGTATGCGACTACGGCCGTTGGGTGCAAGTTGGCAAATTTGCGACAAACACCAGCGAGGATGACATTATCGAGCATCTCGCCGAGGAGCTAAAGATTAACAAGAATCTGGTGAAGTGCACCAAATTGGTTAAGAACGATGCCAACTTATCGCAGTTATCATATTGCAAATTCAAGATATCCATACCGGACTATCGCTTCAATGAGCTGTTCAACGAGGCGATTTGGCCAAGTGGTGTTATGGTTAGCCCCTTCACTCCACGCTCTCAGCTGAATCAGAATCGCATATAGAACGAGAGAGCCACGGAGAGAGCGCGCCTGCGCCTCATCGCCAAGGAGGGGGGTGCATTGCACTGGGCGAGAGACAGAGAGGGAGGGCGCTCGGGGGCAGGAGGAGGGCATGAGGGTTGCTTGCCGGTCGGTCAGCGACAATAGCAACCTCTAGACGAGATGACTACAAAAACAACAACATGAATACCAACAACAACAACAACCACAACAACAACAACAACTAAAACACATAGTTCTTTCATTCGATAACGTTTTTTAGCCGTCGCCGACTTTTGGGAGGTGTGCGTTGTCTATGGAAAAGGGCCAGGGACGGCGGCGGGGGTTGGCTAACAAATTGTATGCAAATTTTTTGACTTTGACAACTCGAAAACTTTGTCTAAAACTTTCAAAGCTTACTCATTATTAAGAGCATGAATTACAGCTAAATAAAAAAGTACTTATCGGATTAACTTTGAAAATGCATTTTAAAATGTTTAAGCGTTGCGTAAATTATCAAAAACCAAAAAGAAAATATAATAATTTTAAATGCAAGAAAAAGTAATATACTTAAATGTGAAACAAAGTCAAATATTAGTCATTTATGCATAACTGTCGTATTTAAATTAAACAAAACGAAAGACAACTATTAAATCACACAGTCAGTAAATATTTAAACCAAAAACAAAATAAAATAATATACATATTTAAACTATTTAAGCAAGGCACTAAGTAATCCTTTGTTTTATAAGTTCTTTCAATAAATATTCTTCTCCGTTTATCTTTTCTTTTTTTTATTGAATCAAATGAGTATGTTTTTTAATTTGAGTACTTTCCCGAAATTTGAAATCAATTAACTTTAAAACCAAAGCATTAGGTTTATTACAACTTACAAGTATATTCAGAATTATTGTATTCATATGCGTAGTTTGAGGCATTTTCAAAGCTTGTTCTCAAAAATTTCTAGAAATTTTGCGAACCCAATGAAATGGATAATGGCAAATTGTAAAACTTATTCAAAACAAATTTATATTCTGTATTCGAAACTATATATTAAAACACAAGAAATAAAATTCAAATACAAATAAACAAACCAAACGAAAATCCAAATTTATAGAGAAACCTGTTCAACACAATTTAACAACAAGAAAAACAACAAATAAGGTTTTCCATTTCATAAAAGGCAGCTGGGCTAATTTGTTGCAATAAACATAACTCAAGAGTATAGAGATGTAATAATAAATAAAATATATATTTCGTAATTGATGTATATTTTTTACGCGAAACCAGTTTTCGCTAAAAAGAAAAACACAGGAACACATACAGCAATAGCATGGAAAATGATCGCTGCCTCAAATGAAAAGTTTTGGTAATGAACATTTTGGCTGGGTGGGTTCGTTTGAGGTGTGCATCTTAAGCATTATAAAAGACAGCAAACGTAGATTTCTATTTTCGCAAGATTGAGTCAGAAACGACAAAATCAAAAAATAAAATTACAAAAACCATATATTATATATTTAGTATACAACAATATGCATGCATGTATTTATGTCAACTTTTTCAATAAATTCTACAAAAACAAAAAAACCACAAAATTAATATGTAAAGCGGGTCCATTATTTTTGGTGCTAGGCTTAGAGTGCAACTGTTTGGAAGTTACAAGATAATAGCTTGAGGAGCATTAAGCAATAAGGGGATCAGTTGAAACACTTTAATATTGAAAAGTATTTTTTATTCCCAGTTTTTAAGCAGCTTTTGCCAGAATTATGACCAACTCGAAACGTAAGCAGCCCACAAAGCCCACATCATCAAATGTGGCCACAGAAAACAAATCGACAACCGCTGACGATGGTCGGGCCATGCCCAAAGGGGAGTCAGCTGCGCCAGAGCAGGCAACCCAAGCTGCTCAGTTGTTTAGAATGTGTTCAGGGCATGAGCTGGACAACTTTGACAGCTTGAAGAGTTTTACACGCTGGCTGAACCGGCCTGTGGATGGTGCCGCTTTGGGTGTCTTTCGGATGCTGTTCGGCGCCGCAATGCTGATCGATATAGCCGAGGAGCGGGGCGGTGGACAGCTGGACGTGCGCTTTGGTGAGCCGCAACATTGCCACTTTCCGCTGTTCAATCAGATTGAGGCCATGGAATATCCAATGATGGGCTGCTTGTATCTGGGCATGTGGCTGGGCGCATTGGGCATTATGATTGGGTATCGCTTTCGCAGCAGCTGCCTCATGTTTGTGGCGGGTTACTGGTACATATTTCTGTTGGACAAGCCGGCGTGGAATAATCACAGCTATCTATTTGGACTCGTTGGCACATTGCTGCTCTTCACCCAGGCACACAACTACTGGTTGGTAAACGCTTACAATGCCAGCGATCCAATACTTAAATCTTTGGCTTTGCAGCTCCGTGGACAGTTGGTTGAATCCGCAGCTGAGGCAGCCGGTGGCGTATTGGAATTACTTTCTCATCAAGTTTCAGTTCTTTGTGCTCTACATGTACGCCGGTCTGAAGAAGTTCTCGCTGGAGTGGCTCTCCGGCTATGCCATGTCCACTTTGAGTCAGCATTGGGTTTTTGCGCCGTTCCGACAGCTGCTGGACGAGAACCTCATCGATTTGCTGATTATCCATTGGTTCACGGCCATTTTCGATCTCTCCATTGCATTCTTCATGACGTGCGACAAGACTCGCCTGCTGGTGACACCATTCATGATAAGCTTCCATTTGATGAATTCGCGACTATTTACTATTGGTAAGTTGAACTCAAAAGAAGAAGGAGCCGAAGATAAAATACCCTGGTTTTTTTTAAGGAATGTTTCCCTGGGTCTGTCTGGCAGAGGTGCCACTCTTCTTCAGCTTTGACTGGCCACGACGCTTATGTCACCTGCTCAGAAGATCGCCAGAAGTAAAAGAAAATACAGCAACAATCAGTGATCAAGCTGGACTTAAGGCTCAGTTGCGCAGCTGCATCATAATCATCTATTGCTTGCTGCAGCTTTTTCTGCCCTACTCGCACTTCATCACCAAGGGATACAATAACTGGACGAATGGGCTGTATGGCTACTCGTGGGACATGATGGTGCACTCCTACGACACGGTGCTGACCTCCATCAAAGTGATAGACAATGACAACCAGCAGGTGCATCATCTGAATCCCTATGCCTTCACCGAATACGATCGCTGGACAAAGTATGCCGACATGGCTGTCCAATATGCCAATTGCATTGAAAGGAACATACGCGACGAGCTGACCAAAAATCCGGACAGCAGTCCAGTAAAGAGCAGCAACATTTCCATTTACTTTGACATTTGGTGCGCCATGAACGGCAGGTTCCAGCAGCGCACTTTTGATCCACGCGTGGATCTGTTGAAAGCGCCCTGGTCGCCGTTTAAACAGACACCCTGGTCGCTTCCATTGCTCACCGAGCTAAATCACATGCGTCCAAAGCTCAAAACGATTGCAGATGAGGTGCTCGCATGGAACAACTACTCCGACGTCGTTTTTGTGGCTGATTTTCCCGGACTGACGCTAAGCAACTTCATCGCTCCGGCGCTGTTTAACTGCTCCCTGACGATACTCGAGGGTAATGTGCGCTACAAGAGTGATAACGAGGAGGAGTCATATTTCCTAACAGCCGGCAAAAGCATCAGTTTGGAGAGCAATGTGACGCACTATGTGACCACCATTGGTCAGAAGCCTGCCTCCTATTTGTACACCTACGTAAACAGGACTATGTTGGAGCAGGATATTGTGATCGATAATGCGGCTCAGCCAAAGGATCAGCGGCCACTGTTGCCGTTGTGGAAGGAGTTCAATCAACGCATTACAAACTACCAGCAGTTCCTTAAGCATCTGGCTAATTGTCTACTATATTTGCTATACGATGTACCCATACCGATTTCCATACGAGAGAGAGACTAAGAATGAAGCAGTTGAGATCTATTTCTGCCTGCTAACCAACGTATTTTCTTGCCTAAGTGTCACATATTGTGTGGGTGATAAAACTGATAATAAATGTTTAATGTTATACCTCTAAACGATGTTTTGGTGAATTCTCGAAATTAAAAAAAAAACAACAAACCATAATTTTCAATGAATCTGAAAGTCTCACGACTTTTTTATTTTAAAACTTAGAAACCACCCACCCAATTGAATCAATACGATTATGAACTATACACATATATGAATAACTGTATTTACAAACCGGACACACAAATATCTTCAGCCTAAATAATTACACACTCTCTGCAATGGAGCCTCCACTACAAATTTTGTTGGCTTTGTCAAATAGTAAGCGCATTGTTACAAAGAAGAGCACTTGACCAACGTGGCCCAACGCTTGACTACAAAGCAGTCGACTCTGCATGCTGACTACTGGGTTCGATTTGATGGGTCTGCGTCTCCCACAGGCGTGCATAGAGTCCCTTTTGTTGCAGCAGTTGCAAATGTGTGCCACGCTCGCCAACATGTCCATTCTCCAGCACTAGAATCTCATCCGCATCCTTCACTGTAGATAGGCGGTGGGCAATACAAATACTCGTGCGGCCCACAGTGGCGCGCGAAAGAGCCTTTAAAATATTCTGTAAATTGCATTGATTAGCTTGGGGATTTTATTATAGTATTTGAATGCAACTCACATGCTCTGTGATGGAATCCAGACTGCTGGTGGCCTCATCAAAGATTAGAATGGGGGTGTTCTTCAGAATTGCACGTGCAATAGCCACACGCTGCTTCTCTCCGCCGGAGAGCTTTAGGCCACGTTCACCTACCTGCGTTCTGTATTGATTGGGCCAGCTCATTATCGATTCATGGAGATCGGCCATGCGTGCCGCATTTTCGACATCCTCGTGCGATTTGCTCAGGTTGCCATAGTGTATATTATGCTCGATGGTGTTGTGGAACAGCACAGAGTCCTGTGGCACCACAGCAATGCATTTGCGCAGACTGTCCAGCTCAACGCCGCTAATGTCCTGGCCACCGATCAGAATACGACCAGAATTCGGCTCGAAGAAACGAAACAGCAAACGCACCATGGATGACTTGCCCGATCCGGAGCCACCCACAATGGCCACATTCTTGCCAGCCGGTATGCTGAACGATAGGTCCCTGAAAATGGCCTTACCTGGCTCATACTCGAAGTTCACATTTTGAAACTCAATCGATGAGTTGCTATTGTCCACGAAGATGGGTTGCGCATCGGGCGCCGTTTGAATGCGGGTATCCACATTCATGAGCGTAAACATGGCCTGCATATCTAGCAGGGCCTGACGAACCTCACGATACACGCTGCCGAGGAAGCCCAGTGGTATGGATAGCTGGAATAACAATCCATTTACCATCACCAGATCGCCGACAGTCATGTTGCCCTGCGATATCTCCTTGGCCGCCAGCACCATAATCAAACTCAGAGCACTACTGAATATCGCGTTCTGTCCGAAATTAAGCATCGCCAAACTGGAGCTGGTCTTTAAGCTGGCCGCCTCGTACTTTTTCAGCACCTCGTTGTAGCAGCCAGCTTCGTATTTTTCGTTATTGAAATACTTCACCGTCTCGTAGTTGATCAGCGAGTCGACGGCTTTATTGCCCGCCTCGTTCTCCGCCTGATTCATGTACACCCGGAAGCGTGTTCGCCACTGTGTCACACTTAGTGTATACAGGGCATACACGCCCACGCAGCCCATACTGACGCCGGCGAACGCCAGTCCGTATTTCAAGCCCAAAACGCTAGAGACCAGCGTCAGCTCAAAAATCGTCGGTACTATATTGAACACCATGGCAGTGAGCACAAAGTTGATGCCACGCGATCCCCGATCAATTGTCTTGGACAAGGCGCCCGTCTGCTTGTTCAGATGGAACGCCAAGTCCAGATTGTGCAAATGCAGAAACACATTGGTCGCAATCTTGCGTATGGAATGGTGAGCCACCTTGGCGAACACTGCATTGCGCAGCTCATTGAAACCGGCGGCACTTGCTCGGGCAATGCCATCTGCGAAAGAAACAGGGGCATTAAATGGAGTCCCAAATCTGAATTGAAGTACTCACATCCCAATAATATTGCCGTTGCTGTGGATAGCACAACATCCGGCGCTGTATCCATGTTCAGTGACGTCAGCGTGTCCACAGCGCCTTTGAATAGAAATGGCACACAGACTGTCAGCAGCTTGGAGCCAGCGAGCAGACCCAGCGAGATGGCCACGCTGTTGATGGATAGTTAGGGTTAAGGTTCAAGCATTTTGGACATTCGTTACCGTTTGCGCACGAGCGCATCCTCCTTGGGCCAAATGTATGCCATCATGGCACGCACCATATCCTTGGAGGTGACTTCCGGTGCGTCCAGTTTGCCCAGCGTTGAGCCACCATCGTTGCCGCCGCTGCCTATATGAACGTGACAATTTCTTGATTGTTGCTGTTGTGTCGGCAGTCGATTTTGTTGTTGTTGATTCAGCACTGGAACCGCATTGAATTGACTTTAATGCGGCTAAATCGAAGCGGGCGCCAACACAACAAACGAACAGACAAACAAACTAGCATTTTTGGGGTATTTTCAACTTGCAGTGACTCAGTTAACAACAACAAAAACAAAATCAATTTGTTAGTCATATTTTTGAAAATCAAAATACAATTAAAACATAATAAATAAAAAAGCATTATTTTTTCGCTTTATCACAGTTTTGAGAAACATTTTCTGTTAAACACACCATCCAACTAAGAACACCTACCTTTTGCCTTCTTGGCAAAGACGCCACCAAGCAGTTTGCTGCCCGGTGTGGGCGTAAACGGCGTTATCCTCTTGCGCTTGCCATCATCGGTGCTGGCGATCGTGGCATACAGCTGCAAGACAAACAAAATATATATTTACAATAAAAACCTAACCGATTTTTATTAATAACAAATTTGTACTTTATTGTTTGTATTTTAATTATTAGAGGCGCAATGTGTTGACTCAAAGTCGTGCAGATAGCGTAGGCACTCCAAGAGGTAGCCACGTGCAACCGTGCCACTTTCAGTGAGCTGTGGCAGCTTCTCCAGTGCGGCCACAAATTTTTGATATTCGTTGATTTTGTGTGTCAGTAAATAGGACAACTCAGGCTGCACATCGTCGAATTGGCTGGCATCGCCAAACGCAATCTGATTAAGCAGATTGGGAAAATGTGCGCACTGCTTGAAGATGAGATGGAGCACAACGCGCAGATTATACGAGCAGCCTTCGCTGATGTGCACAAACATTTGATCCATTAGGTTGTGTTCCCTGATGAACTTGAAGATGTTGCGATGATAACTCTGCGCAGCCAGCTCCTTATTATGCGCGATGAGCTGCTCAATGTCCAGCAGCGAGAACTCAAAGTAATCGTGCGCATTACGCTTCAGATAAAAACCGTACTCGGTGAGTAGTTTCAGGTTGGGTAAAGCTCCATAACTGATGAACAGCTGCTCGAACGGTTTAAGTTTAGGCACAGCCAGAGAATCGAGTGTCAGCACATAATCTTGACCTTTACTGCTGGCCAGCAGCTGCAGTTCAGCTGTGGTTTGCACCGTGTCCGAGTGATTAAATAGATCCAGAAACGGAGCCAGTGCCAGGTTGGTTGTTCCGCTTAGCAAATCCTGAAAATGACTGCGTCCTGGAAGTAGTTGACGCGAGTTCAAATAGACACTGCGACTGTTTACAGCGAAATAGGCGCGCCGATACTCGGCCAGTGTCCAAATCTCCTCGCAGTAGCGCTGACCACAGCACTGGCAATGCTGTGTGCCCACTAGGGACTTCAGCACCTGATAGCAATCGCGTATCTGACGATTCTGTGCTACTGTGCGCTCCAGTAATGCCTCCGGCAAACATTGCAGCTCCGACACTGCACAGAAATAGGGCGTTGTATAGCTGCGTGGCAAACTATCCAAATAGGCAGCGAATGGGAATTCATGTTCAGCTTCATGCAGATGTTGCAGATGCAACAGATAGCAGGCAATGAGCGCTTGAAACGAAATGCGTGAGTCCTTGTCAAACAGATCCGGGTCAAAGAGTGCCTTAAACTCTTCATCCGATTCGAGTGTGGCGATACTTATTAAACAACCAGCTGGCAGGCGTATCAGTTCATCCCCCGCCCGAAAACATTGTGTTTTGGAGCAGAGGCCGCGTCCAGTTTGAGGAAAACTCAACGCAGAGAGTTGAGTTTCATTGCGCCAGCCCAGCGAATGAAGTTGCTTATAGAGCACGTGCAGGGTATCTAATTGCGCATCAGCTGCTGAGCGAGAATGACGCCGGCGCTGCCGCTGGGTGCGTCCCATTTTCGTGTTTGTGTGTGCTGTTTTGGCGCCCGTTTATTGCCTTGAGGTGAGTTTTGCTTGCTGCAACGAAAGAAGCAGCGTTAAATCTAAAATACAACTCCGAAAACAAACTCAACTCAGGTCTACAAAAGGGGCCAAAACAACACACACGCATATTGTTGCCTGACCTCTTTGTTTTTTTTTTTAATCTTTGTTGGTTAATTGAGCGCAGGTTTGCAACTTATCTGCACTGCTTTTGTGCCAATCATTCAGTAAACTTATGAAACCGTAATCTGGGAAACTTTATCTACCAGAGTGTGGCCTTCAAATGTTGATTTTTACTTACCACACGCGATTGGCCTTGAATGCCAAGTGGATTGTGGCATTTAATGTGGAAAGTGTAGGAAAGCGTCTTCTTTTTACTGCACAATTTTCTTAGTTGTAATAATCCGGCCATACTTTACGCAAAAACAAATACTAAATTCTAATTCGCTGGTGGGAACTGCACTAAATATCGATACATCGCATCTGAGTCGATGATGCTAATGGGCTGAGGTTTCAGTGTGACCAAAGTGTAAGCCAAAACAACATGTTGTCAGCTGTTGGCGTTGCCAAGTGAATGGCACAAGTTTTATTTATTCTAGAAAAGACCGAAGCCGGCCAAAATGTTTGGTTTAATAAGTTCAGGCAGATTGGTGAATATTGCTATATAACTTGTATTTAATGCATATGTAATGGAATTACCTACTATTAATACAGCCACAAACAGACTTCGTTGCGGTCGATGAAAACAAACTGCTGATCAATGTGCCCGACATTGAGGCAGTCAATTATGTTGTCGTCTTTTTAACTGGCATCTCGCCTCTTCCACTGGGAACAGCAGCTGCGATTTACTTCAGCTGGCCCGATGCAAATGCAGCGCCCACCTGGCAATATTTGGGCCACATCAATAACAACAAACCATCGGCAATATTTAAAATAGCGCAGCTCAAAAAAGGCCACGAACTGGACGCACATGGCAATGGCATGGTTTTTGGCGCCCAGGAAATTTCACATATAGCACAAATAGGCATTTCCATTGAGCCCGAGCTAACTGTGGCACAACAAACCCCAGCAGTTGTAAGTCCTCATTTCCATACCCTACCAGTTATCAATGCCACCACTAATAACACGCTTTCTTTGCAGTCCAGCGCCAATGACAATAAACAATTCGGACAGCGCATGTTGGAGAACTTCTTCAACTACGCTTCGAGCTTTTGTGTGAGCGTGCCTGAAATTCCACCCGCCACAACTGAAACATTTGTGCCTTTCTCTGTGGTGCAAAATTGGTATACGAATTTTCAGCGCCGCATGGAACAGAATCCAAATTATTGGAAACAGTGCTGAGCGTCTCATTAATTGTATTATAAAGCTGAAAGTGCATATTGCAAAGCACATAGGTGTTGTTAGATTTAAAAAGCAAGCATTTTTATTTAATTATTTCAAATATAGGAACAGAGGTTTTATAAACAAACGACTCAATACTGTATTGGAAAATATAATCAGTACTATTTTTCGAAGGGATCGTCTGGTGCTTCTTTGGTTGTCTTAGCTGCTGAATCTTCATCTTTTTTATGCTTCTTAGCTGGAGATGGAAATTTCACAGGTTTAATAACCACTTCTCTAACTATATTAATAGTTTTTGATGGTTTTTCTGCCGCTTTTGCTGCCCGTTTTGGTTTAGCCTCGTCAGTTGGCGCTGCTTGTTTCGGTTCTTTTCGCGATACTTTTTTGGATTCCTCTTCTGTCGGTTTTGGTTTACCTTCGTCAGTTGACGCTGTTTGCTTGGGTTCTTTTGAGGATACTTTTTTGGATGCTTTTGCTGAGGGTTTTTCTGACGATGAAGTTGCCTTCTTTGCGGCTTGCTCGGACTTGGCCTTCGCCAAGCTAGCCTCGGATTTTTGCTTCGCACTCTTTTGCTTCTCGTCCTTAATGGCCTTGAGTCGAGCCTTATTAGCGTCTGTGAGTCCGCCGAAAACACTAGTCATGAACTCTCTGTATTCGTGATAATGCTGTACTTTATTGCCAGTGGCTGATGCCGAATTTGGTGATCGTCCACGATAAACAATGCAGCGCCTGTAAATTGCAAGCAGAACAACATTATTAAAAAGCGATCAAGCGTGGAATAACAATTGTGGTCGCTATTGTTTATGTATCACAGGCGGCACAATTTGGCAAGGTGGCATTCAAACACTCGTGCCTATATAGAATTCTAAATATATATATATTTATATATATATATATATATATATAGTGGTATATTCAAACAATAGCGCTGCTTGGCACGAGTGGTGTTTTTTAATTCTACTCTTTGCCCATTTTTCTTTTCTATTTTTCGTCTTTTTTGTGGATTGCTAAAAAGCAATTTGGCAAGCTGACACATTTATATAGTCTATATAGTCGGACGTGCATACTATATAAAAATAAACATATATTATAGTTGCAGGCGCAATGTATCTTACATAGAGCAACAGAAAACTTGACATGTTTTGTATTTGTAAACATAAAAAAGGTATTTTTCATATATTAAGCAATCTGTAACGGCAGAGCATTTTAAAGAAATCTTCGAATGATACAACAAATAAAGAAACATTCGATTGCTTGTAGCGTATTCACAGTTCGTGTTTCATAACAAAACAAACCAAATTAATTGGCGCAATTTCTTTGCAGAGAGATGTGCATTGATTTAGCATTTGTAAATGACTTTGTTGCTACAACGACCAACAAGGAGACTTTTGTCGGGCTATTTTCTTGCTGCAGAAAGGTGCCCCGTTTTGCCAGTTCAGGTTGCAACGTGCTGTTGTATGCAGCAACAATTAGCAGCGCGTTTCTTAAATAGAAAACATAAATAAAATAGGTCAACTACAGAGCACAAGCAATCAAAATAACGACGCGCGGGCGTTGTCATTCAATGTGGATCGCAAATCTGGGCAGGAGAATCGACCACAAATCGCGCTGTCAGCCGCTAATAATAATAAATTTAATTCGCAATATTTGACCGACGCCATCAGAAAACATAATTGTGAATCAGCCATGTTGTCAACAACAGCAACAACAACAACCGCAGCGAGTGGCTTCTCTTCGCTGCCGGAAGTGCCACTTGATGAGCAACGATTTCCGCTGCGCCAATTACAGAGGACGCTTTGGTGTTACTCAACACAACAGCAGCAACAACAACAACAGCATCATCAGCAAGAACAACAACTGCAGCAACTTCTTCTGTTGCATCAGCAGCAACATGTGAAAATTGAACTGGATGGAAAATTCCCATTACTGCAAACAAGGTGTGTGAACCCCTTACGAAGATTTCCCATGCATCAGCCACCTTCCAATGTTACCCTTACCAATAACAAACCAATTTTGGCTCGCCCGGCACTATCTCGATTTCCCGAGCAAGTGATTCACCCATCGTTGCCACAAAGATTTCCTCTTAGTTGCCAACTACCCAAGCGGAATTTCAACAATTCTGTTCAATCAATAAGTCAGCGGGGGAGCAGCCCAAGACACCTGACGAAGTCAAGGATTGCGACACTCAAGCAATTTCCCACAATTAAAAAACAATTTATCAGCTTTGGCGATAATCCGAGGCAAACCTATAAGAATCAGAATGGAAATGGACAAGAAAGCGAGCCAACGGATGCGGTGCCCACACCAGCAACAACACAAACAACGGTGACGCACAGGAGCCACAATATGAGCACTAAAATAGACACGGATCTGTATATGGATGTGGATGTGAATGTGGATGCTGACGATGATGATGATGGTGATGATGGTGATAATGATGGTGATGTACATAAGTCGAAGGCGTTTGATAATGAACTCAATGATCGCGAACAAACATTCAACTTGAACGTGGAACCAGCTGAAGGCGTTGTTGGCATGCAAAAGGAAATTGAGCATCAACCGGCGGAAAATTTTAATGACGCCGTTGGGTGGCGACACGACCACAATCACAACAACGACAACAACAACAACAATAACGAAGGCAACGACGACGTGGGTACTGCCAAAAATAAACGCGAAATATGCGAGCAAAGCAAATTAGAGACGACTGCGACTGTTCATAATGAGCTAAATATGACTAAAGAGCAACAGCAGCAACAGCAACAGTCAATATGCTTAGCCAGTGAGCAGGAAAGTCAAACAATAGCCGAGCGAACAACAAATGCCTCCAATCGACAATCATCAGACGAGCGCGGATCGTCGACAAAGCAAGTGGATGGTCAAGAGCAAAAGTGGCATCTCAAAGCGAACGTAATCCAAACCGAAAACGAGGAAGCGTCGTCGTCGTCGTCGTCGTCGTTATCGCCGTCGAATATTGAATACTTAAAGTGTGCGGTTTGCGCGTTGCTAGACGAAAGCTCGAGCAGTGTTCCTTCTCTTGTCGTTGATCTCGCTTTGATTGATCTTTTGGGTGAGCTGGTGGAATTGATTACCACGCCGACAAGCACGGGTAATATTTGGAGCGTACCATTGGTGGAGGAGCAGGTGGTGGTTGATGAATGTGCGGACATGACGGTGACGAAAGTGAGTGACGATAGTGAAGCAACAGCAGCCGTCGTTGTTGACATTTATAGCGAGCATATTGAGCAGCAGTCAGCTGAACTGGATGATAACAACAACAACAACAGCATCAACGACAACGACAACGACAATAGCAACAACAACAGCGGCATGAAATACGAAATGCTAAAGAGCACAACGCGTTTGCCAGAAACGCTATCGAGTCGTTTATCGAGCACATCAACAACAGCACCCTTGACAACAGCAACAGTTGCTCCTACGCCAACTACACGTATACGTGATGTGACTACAACGACGACAACCACATCTCCGCGACCTCTCCTTGGTGAACTAAAGCGGAGCTCCTCAAGTCGTGATGCAGTCTCGATCGATGTGGAATCCTTGCTGCCGCAGCGTACACTTTTGCGACGTCAGCGACGCATGCGCTCCCAGGAGTCGGTGGAGGAGAAGCCCGAGGATGTTGTTCAACGTCTAAACAAGTTAAAAGAGCGCATTTCGGGTGCGTTGAGCGAAGTCAAGGGTGTACTAAAGCAGTATAGCACAGAGAGTGAAGCGGAGGCGGCCGGAGAGAAATGGATGGGACCAACAACGTCAGCGTCTGCGTCAGAATCAGCTTCTCCGTCAGCATCAGCGTCTGCGTCAGCTACTGCGTCACTTACTGCGTCATCTTCAGCATCAGCTGCTGCATCAGTTGCTGCGTCAGATCCAGTGGTGAAGACGGAAACGGAGGCGGAGAAACAAGCCGTGCAATTTCGATTTGTTAAGAAAGTTCGCAGGCGTAGCTACTTCGATGAGACGGAAGAGGAGAAGGAAAAGGAGCAGGAGACAAAGGATGCTGCAGGCCTGGGCATATCTGAAGTCCCGACGCAGGAGCCTGAGGTCAAAGAGCGAGTTGCAGTTGAAGCAACAATAAAGGCCATTGAAGAGCAGAAGAAACCAGCTGAATCTATTACAAAAATTGTCGTTACTGAGGATTTGAAACACCCAATAGAAACAGCACAGCAAACTAAATACGATGAAGAACATAAGAAACCAAATGAATTAGCCACAGCAAAGAAAGTCAACGAGAATCAGAAAATATCTAAAAAAGCTAAAACTCAGAGCAAAGTCATTGAGGATGTAAAAACACCCATTGAAATTACCGCGGCGTGCAAGTTGAAACCGGCTGAAGCTGCTACGCCTCCAAAAGTCATTGAAGATCACATGAAATCAACCGAAGTCGCGATCCCAAGCAAAGTCATTGTGGAGCAGAAAACACCAACACCGAGCAAAGTCACTGAAGAACAGGAGCAGACAGCAGAGCAAGCACAGGAGGAACAGGAGCGAAACTCAAAACTGAAACTTAAGCCTTTAGAAAAACCTAAAGTCCAAGCCAAACTTGAATTTCTGGCCAAGGTGCAAAGCGAACTCAAAGCCAAACCCAAGCTAAAAGAGTCACATGAACCAAAAGAGGAAAAAGGGCCAAAAGAAGCAATAGCAGCCAAAGAGCTGCCCAAAAATACAGCAACTCCACCAACAGCTACTGTAGCTACAGCGGTTGTTGCACCACCAGCGACTCTGACAGCAACCACTGAACAACGCCATCCCGTGGAGGCAATGGAAGCAACACCGCTAACAGCAGCATTGCCCAAAGAGTCGGCAACGCAGCCAGACATGACAGCAGAACCAACCAAGGCGACTAAAAAGAAAGTCATTGTCAAAGTGAAAAATCCGCGCCGTGCTTCGATTGCCGCCGTGGAGCCATCGAAGATTAAGGCTGAGCCGGTGCATATCGATGCGTTGATCCAAAGGCGACCCTCCGATTCGGAAGCGATTGTCAAACGCAAGAAGAAGCTAAAATTAACGACCAGCAGCGTTGCGGCCACCGTTTGCGGAAGCAATGAGGGGCAACAGTTGCAAGAACAGCAGCTAAAGCAAGAAAAAGACGCAACAACGATAAATGAACAAGTTGTAGCTACAAAGGTCAACAACAATGCGACCACTGCCAAAAGCGCAACAGCAACAATTGCCAACAGCGCGAATCAGGCAGTTGCAGCAGCGGCAGCAGCAGCAGCAGCAACCACAGCAGCAACTACATTAAGCGAGGTGACAACAGCAATTGTGTCAACGGCGCCAAAACAATTGCCAATCGATGCTGTGAATGACAATCAAGCAGCAGCCAGCGAGCCGAGCAGACGCGCCAGCCTGAAACTATCTGAATTGGTGGGTGAAACGGTGCTGGTGGTGCCAGCAGCAGCAGCAGCAGTATCAGCAGCAGCCGCAGCAACAACAGCAGCCACAGCAACAACAGCAACCACAACGATCACACAGGACATTAACACAAACTCAACTGCAGCGGCAACAATCAGCAGCTCATTAAGCCAGTTTAAAGAACCCATTAATCAGAAAACAATTGCCCCGCAAGAGCCACAAGCAGAACAACAGGTGGTTGTTGCCGTTGACATTGAAGTCGCCCCCGTCGTAGCGACGACGACATCGACGACGACACAAATAGCAGCGACATTGAGCGAAGTCTCACACGAAGAGTCATCGCCACAACAACAACAGCAGCAACAACAGCAACAACAACAAGAGCAACAACAAGAGCAACAACAACCAGAGCCAGTTGCTACAAAAGACAACGCACAGGCGCAACAAAACAACAGTCTAATTGCCATGCCAGAGCTGAAAGTACTTGCGGGTCCTGTGCAGCCCGTTAAAATTGAGACGGTTGAACAGCCGCACGATGAATCCGATTTGGTTGTGGCCAAAAAGAAGTCGACAGGTCTAAAGAAACTCGTGCGTAAAAGCTCCATAGACAAGGGCAAGGAGAAGGTGGTGGACGCCATAAAGCTGAGCTCCATTCTCAAGGATAAAAACAAAATAGCCGCTCAATCGGACAGAATCAACAAGTTAACGCCACCCAAAAAACAATCGAAGGCAACATCAACAACAGCAACAACAAAAGAACAGACAGGAGCAACCGATGAGCAGGAACAACAGCAGGAAAATGCTCAAGTTTCCGCAGAAAGCACAACAGAAACGCAACTCGAGCTGGAACTTGAGCAGCAACCAGAGCAAAAACCCAAGAAACCGCGACAAATCAAAAAGAAAGTCATAATAAAGCGACAGAAGCGAAAACTTTCAATTGGCGACACATTCTTCATGCAGCAGGAGCCCGAGGAGCCGAAGGTGCCCGAAATTGAGACAATAGAGAAAGCCATTGCCTATGTAACAGATGATGAGGATGATGTGGAGCCCGAACCGGCGCCGGAGCCGGCAAAACCCCTCAAATCCTGTTTGCATGTGCGTGAATATAAAATCGGAGATTTGGTGTTATATGCGGAACGTTATCGAAAAACCCAAGTGCGCTGGAAACGTGGTCGAGTCTTGGAGCGTATTACCAGCATTTCGTATAAGCTGGAGATTGAGGGCAAGGAAGTGCCGGCCCACATCAGCTATATTAAGAAGTATACCGGACGCAAGGTGAAATTCGTTGGCAAGGAGTACCTGGATATCGAATACGAACAGGTTGTGGAGGAGGAGCGTCGAGCGCGCAGCTACAGCATATGGAACATGGTCTAAGAGGGAAACCAGCACTAACCCAATCCTATGTAATGTTGCAAGTTGCACGTTGCGTGTAAGTGTGGTGTGTCTCACAAGTTATGATCGTCGTCCTCTCCTTTTGAGTGGAATTGAGAAATTTCGCAATGGAATTTTTTGAGGATCTCAAGTATGACATTCAGTTAATTGTATAGCTAGTCTTACATGTACTTTATAAACCTGTAAATATCTGTTTAGTATAGCTTATCCTAGTGTTAATGCCTTAGACTTTTATGTATTTTGTGTACGTAAATTATTCCAAAGATTTCAACTCGTTTGGAAAATCAACAACCAAAAAAGCAACAAGTGCAAATCGACTGTGTCTCAAAATAGTAACGAATTTGTTATAAAATTTCACGTTGCCTTTCGTTTTAAATGTTTAGTTTACATTTTAAGAAATTGATGAAAAAAAAAATATATATAAATTTATAATAAAGAAAACCAAAATATTTCAAATATGCACATTTCGGATTATTTACATCATCACTTTTGCGATCATCAGCAACAACAACAGCAGCAACAACATCGGCAAGAATTCAAAATTCAATTACTCATAAACATTTTTATTAGTTTGTTTATTTAAAAGCTGTGTGCTTCAATTTTGCTTCGTATTGCGGCGCTCTCGACTTTTATTTATAGATTTGTATATATACCACACTATTGAAGAATGAATGAATAAAATCAAAACATGTATGTGTTTTATACAAAACATCAAATTGACTAACCTGTTCCCATTGTCGATTATTATTTTAGCGCCCCTTCGCCCGACACGGTCGTCTCCTTAAAAATAGTCATTGGCTATATGGCTATGCCCGGCTCTGCCCGGCTCTGCTATATCTTATCTATAAATTCTGACATGTCCTCCGCCCACTCCATCAACTTATGTGCCAACAACAAAAATGCGTGCCATTAATAAAAATTTGGCGTAATGCACGCAAAAACAAACAAAACACAAAACCAAAAACCAAAAAAAAATACTGCAAAAATAAAAACGGCGACAGAAGAAAAAAACAGAGGAGCTAAACATTTTTGCCTTGATTTCTCGGACTCGAGCATTTCTCATAATTGATGGCCAAGGCGTTTGGCGCTTTCTGCTCGAGAAATCCCTCAAAAATTATTATTGCCTTGCCTTTCGCACAAGAGCACAGAACAACAAAGGCATTTCTACATGAAAATACATATAGTACACATATATATAGTACTTATATGACATAAACACATATCTCTGTTTGTGTAGATGTGGCACTTTTTGTATCTGACATATTTGTGTGTGTGTGCAAATATGCTACATTCCTGGGATTTAACAGCGCGTCTTTGTGTGCAGGGTTTTTCATTCAATTTTTCGTGGCTGGCAGCTCGACGGGACGCGATTAATAATATATGTATACAATATAAATTTGATGCATTAACAAATTGCAACAAGAGACATAAGCAATTTCATGCTGATTGCGACTCATATCGAAAGATAAAGAGGTGAATAGTGTGGGAAATCCCTCAAGCATTGGACGTGAAAATTATTAAAAATTAAGAAATATGACACATGAATTATGTATCTGTGTCTGTATCTGTTAATGCTTGTATTTGCAATTTTCACTTAAAACCTACATAGCAAGTGAAAAAGTTAAGATTGAATGTAAGAAAAGTTTAAAGCGTGTACAAATTAAGATTGAATATAGGAAATTATTTAAAAAAAAAAAACCTTAAACACTCAACAATTTAGAGTAGTTCAGCTACACGTGTAGGAATTTTTGTAGCGAGGCCTTCACATGTTTAGGGAAACAAACATTCGTGGCACTTCTGAGAGCATAAAATATTTCCATAAATCAGCGCACAATTCTAGCGAACCACTTGCCGACTACTAGCAGGACCATCGCGTATATGTCGCTACATTAAGTTTAATGTAGTTTTTGTGCGAGCCACATTCAAAACATGTCTACACAAAGAGAACTGGCAACGGCAAATCGCTAAATTCAATATAGAAACTGGGCAGCTACACGATCAATTTGGGATTTGTGTTGATGGCCGATGGGGTTGAGAGAAAGCAGGGGGATTGTTTAGTATCAAACGCCGACTAAAAACTGTGCCAAGTTCCTTGCGCTAGTTTCATGCGACAGCGACATGGACATTCACATCCACATTCGTATTAAAATTCGGCGCATCGGCATCAACATCCACATCAAATGTCTCGCAATTTGTTTCAAAGTGCATATCTACCAAAACGAGGTCGGGCTAATTACTAACAACGCAAAAACCAAAGAGCTAATTGAAGAAGAATAATTGGAGCCTTCATGTGGCGAACAGACTGCAATTTATCGCCATCAAATGGCGTCAGGCAGGGCACATTTGGGTGGCTTACTCAGCAAAAATGTAGGGAAATAACGAGGAATCACACGATGCGTCTGAACTTTGGCAAGGCCAACTCAAATACAAATACATAACACCTTTCGAGACAGCTCGCGCTAGAAAAATGCTAGAATAAAAACAGACATCAATTTGACGTAAAATATTATCGTGTGTTTACACAATGCGCGTATTTTCTATAAATCTAATGGGGCAGGAGATCAGCCTTCAAATGTTTCTCTTTTATTTTTTGCATACCCTGTAAGCACTAAATGTGGCAGACGTGCATATTATTATGTAGTAGGTATGTAACCTGTTTATGGAAAGCGCAATTTATGAACAACAAAACATTGCAAATTAAATTGATTTAATTTATACAAAGTTATTGCAGTGGAAAGTGGTGGATTTTGGATTTTTACTAATGCTAAAGTGGATTTTTTTTAGAAGTTTTTTCACATGAATGACAATTCTGACAATTTTTGACAAAGCGATTCCAAAATTAAATGTAGAAATACTCTCGAAATGAACCCATGATTAAAAATCATTGATTTTTGAGTTTTCTGATAATTTTGCACAGATTTATGACTGTCAAAATGCAGTTTTTTTGGTGTATAATTTTAAAATTACCTTTACCTGGCTCACGTAAAGTACAGGGTATACACTCGGTCTTAATGGACTTACTAGTTTGTAGTATTTTTGGGAGCGACGGACGGATGTTTGGCACACGTTTCGGTTTTTGACGCGTTCGAAAATCGATTAAAGTGAAAAATCAGCTAGCTGCTCTTTGGTGTCAACGAAGACACCGATGAGGACGCCCGCCCGATATGGCGTCATGCCCGATGGCCGACGCCAGACGCCAAACGCCTGACGCCATTTTGAATCATTGCAATCGATCGTCACCGAAAACCGCGAGAAGCGCGGCATCGATGGACACTTTAAAGGCACGTCGTGTCGCATCGCATCGCACCTGAATCATTATCGCTGCAGCTGTATCGGTGTGTGCCGGTGGCGGCAGTAGCCCAAGGTCAGATTAAGCACCTTGGCATTTAGAGAACCGTTTCTCTTTATCAGCACAAAAAGCCATAGAGTGCTGCAAAAATAGCCGCCAACTCTTAAATGCATATACAGACATGAAATCGGAGCTGAGCTGAGTAGATAAATAGATAAAAAGGTAGCTAAAATGTCGCTTACCTTTCATTATCGATATTCAGGAGCGTTGTGTCGAAGCGTGGCTTTACATAGGGCCAACCGCCCTGATTCTTGTGCTCCTCCTGCAGCCAAATCAGCTCGGCGGTTTTATACTTTTCAATCTCCTTGACAAGAATATCATAGGGGAACGGGCAGAGCTGCAGCGGAAATGCAGAAAAGTATTTAATAGCGATGGCACTTGAAATTCACTTGAAATTTACCTGTTCCAGCCTTGCAATGGCTACGGTTTCTTCCTGCTGGTGATCCTCGCGCTCCCTTAGCAGATCGTAGTAGACCTTTCCAGAGCAGAAAATGAGCTTCTCCACACAATCGGGGCTCGCTGCTGCCTTACCCGTTTCGGGGATGCAGCGCTGGAACGAGCTGCACTCGTCAAAGTCCTGGAAGGGACTCCTGGCCAACGGATGCCGCAGCAGAGACTTGGGAGTGAAATTGATGAGGGGCTTTCGAAAACCGAGGGCCACCTGACGCCGCAGCACATGGAAGAGATTCGCTGGCGTCGTCACATTCGTGACAAACCAATTAATGGACAGCAGTTGGCGGGCAACAAAATCAGGATCGGACAGATCCGGAAAGCAGTCCTGATCATCGTCGCTGAGCTGCAGAAAGCGTTCAATGCGACCGGACGAATGTTCCGGACCCATGCCCTCCATGCCATGTGGCAAGAAGAGAACAAGACCAGATTGACGCACCCATTTCGTCTCACCGCTGGCTAAAAATGTGTCTATAATCGGCTGAGCTGTATTGACAAAGTCACCAAATTGCGCCTCCCAAATGACCAGCGTGTGGTGATTGGCCATTGAAAAGCCCAGATCGAAACCCATGACCGCACACTCCGACAAGGAACTATTGCATACGAAATAGTCCGCCTGGTCGGGATACAGAAATTGAAGCGAATTGTAGCTCTGTCGATCCTTAGACTGATGATGCAGCACATGATGGCGATGCGAGAAGGTGCCACGCTCCACATCCTGCCCGGACAGACGCACATGTATGCCATCCTTAACTAGTGTACCAAACGCTAATGCCTCGCCCAACGCCCAATCTGCCTCACATTCCTCCACCAGCTTTTTACGCATTGTCAAGAGACGCATGATACCCCTGCAAATATCGAAATAAGTATATGATATCAAACTATAGCATATAACTCACTTGTGCAAATCGAACTTATGCTCTGGAGGCGGCGGTGAGGAGTACACGTTTCCAATGTGTTGGATTATCTTGAGATTAACACCCGTTGGACACATCTTGAGACGATCGCGACCCTGAAAGAAGGCTGACCACGGCGAATCTAACCAGTGCGAATTCTGCAAAAAAAAAAAGGGAGAGAAAGCATTAGGAATTGATTCGCGATCAGCTTAAACTGCACCTTAAATGTTTTGATCTTCTTTGACTCCTTGAAGGCTTCATTACAGATCTTTTCATACTTGCTGACCATATCAGTGTAGTCCTCCATTTTGATGATACCAGCTTTGACCAGTCGGTCGGCATACTTGGTCGTGCAGGGCTTCATCTTCCGAATGCGCTGATACATTAGGGGCTGGGTGAACATTGGCTCGTCGGCCTCATTGTGGCCATTGCGTCGATAGCCGACAATATCAATGACCACATCCTTGTGGAATTTCGCCCGCCATTTGGCGGCAACGCGAGCACAATGAACGCACGCCTCAGGATCATCGGCATTGACATGGAAAATGGGTACACTGAGGACACGAGCGACGTCCGTACAGTAGCGCGAGGAGCGCGAGAAACGTGGATCTGTGGTGAAGCCCACCTGATTGTTGACCACCACGTGAATGGAACCATACGTGGTGTAGGCTGGTAGATCCGACAAATGAATGGACTCGTAGACAACGCCCTGGCCACAAAAGGAGGCATCTCCGTGCATCATAATCGGCATCACTTTGTTGCCCTGGTAATCGCCACGATGATACATTTCGGCACGTGCCTTACCCAACACCACCGGATTGACAAACTCCAGATGCGATGGATTGGCCACAACGGTGATCCGAACGTTTTTGTTATTGAAACGATTCAGTCGATCACTGAACACACCCAGATGATATTTCACATCACCGGAACCCCAATCCCTGGCCTTGAGAGTACGGAACTGAGAGAGTATATCCTTGATCGGCTTGCGGCATATATTGGCCAAAACATTTAGGCGGCCACGATGAGCCATCCCAATGAAGACAGACTCAACGCCCGACTTGACCGATTGATCGATAATTTCCTTCAGCACTGGTATCATTATATCACAGCCTTCCAATCCAAAGCGTTTCTCCGAGCTGAACTTTTTCGCCAGAAAATTCTCGAAACCAGTGGATCGAGTGAGTCGCTCCAGGATCAGTTTCTGCTCATCGGGTGAGAAATTGATAGAGCCTGGCTTCTCGAAATGCTCACGTATCCAGTTGCTTTTCAAGAATGATGTGTTCATCATGTATTCCACACCAATGTGACCACAATAAACACGCTCCAGGCGTTCCAAAATTTCTCTAGAGTAACAATGAAATTTCTAGGATAATTTTTTTATGTTTTGTCAAGGAATACTTACTTTAGTGGCAGGAATTGCTCATTGCCACCAATTAATGTGGTTGTTGGAAGCTTGAACAGAGCATTCAAATCATCTGTTTAAAAGGATAAGCAGGTAAAACGAACAGATTTCGCATAAAATATATCTTACTAAAGGAATAGGAATAATGCTGGCGCAGCACAGCTCGTGTTGCCTGTAATTTCCTGTCATCGACGGATAAGTAATGACCCGTTGGACCCACAATCTCCAACGGATCCAGATCAGCAGCGAGATGACCACGCGTTTGATAAGCTCGGATTATGGCCTGTACAGCCAAATGATCATCTATGTATTTCCAATCAGCATTGGGAGCAGCTGTTGCAGTTCCAGCGGTGGCTGAGACGCTCCGTGATGAGTTCGCCGTTGGCTTCGATTCCTTTTTTTTGGGCTCAGGCAGAGTGGAAAAGTCTCGCGACTTGCCCTTAAAATACGCATCCCAGGACTAGGGAATGCTCAGCATTGAAATAGGCTTATTAGTACCGACCACAGTATTACCTCATCCACGGAACTGGGATTCTTCCACCACTTGGAGTACAATCTGTCGATGTAAACGGCATTGCTCCCATTGGCCAGGCTATCGAAATAAGCTCCCGGATTCGTTTGGCCTGCAAATATTGTGGCGGCAACTTGCAAACTCCTACGGGTCATATTATGGCATCCACATTCACATCCCAGACTCTTGGAAAATAAGATATGTCCAAATTTGGCGTTGCTAAGATTCATGGTTTTGTACGCAAAATAAAAGTCTATTTAAAATTTTGAAAATTTGATCAATTTTGAAACTATTTAATGTCGAGCATATTTCTTTATTGACTCAGGAGAATTTTATTTGTCAAGTCAGTTGTTCATGACATGACAATTTCAGAAAATATATATCAAAATGTGGGCAGATTGCTAAAAATAGCTATAACATTTCTTCTCTTTGCTTGCTGTCGGGTTTTATTTTTATTTTCGTGGCTTTTCCCTTGGCTTGCGATTTTCCAAAATACTTTTATCACCCACTTTCTTAAACTCCAATGGCAATTTTTTCTTCTCTATAAGCTTCAGTTGTTTTTTGATGTTGTCTCGCCTGTTGCTAAATGGTTCCTTTTCGAGAGCTGCCTCAGATATGTGCTGTATCAATTCATCTGGGGCATCTGTGGATGTAGAATTTTCCTCTTCTCGTGGACTTAAGATTATATGTCCTAGCACATAATCCGACCCTTGCAATGGGGGCTTTTGAGTCACATCATCAGTGGTCAATTCTGTGAGATTACCGAATTTTGGTTAGGTTTCGAGAAATTCTTTAATTCCTTTTTTTTCGTTTACGTTGTCGCTGCTCCTTAAAATGTCACTAAAATATAGTTGCCATGACTGCGAAGAATGAAATGTTATTACGTTTTTTTAACAATTATTAATAATACTTTCATACCGTTTGAACTGAATTAGGGTCATGAATCCATTTTGAAAAAAGGTTTTCCATATATTTTGCATTAGAACCGCAGACAAAACTATTAAAGTAGCTTTTTTGCTTGCAACATTTAATGATATTTAATTTTGCCGATTCTTTTCCCGTGTTTGCATCACTTTTTTTGCACGCACTGAAACACTTAATTTGTGGCTGTGAATTAGGGAATAACGATGCAAATTTAAATGTGCTACAAACTGGCATAGCTTTTTAATATTTACATTAGTAAATTTAGTTCCAAAATGTGAAAATTAAATTGAAGAGTAAATTTGTATTTAAATAAGGAGCCTACTGCTTGTCGGTGTTGCAAAACATGCACATAATAAAAACGTGCGATAAATCAAGAAATGTTGCCTTTGTGTTGTATTTTTTTTACTGCTACAAGCTGGTCACACTGCTAGGTAATGAGTGCCAATGAACCGGGCGCAGTTTCCCAACACTTACAAATCACCACAGCTGGACAACACAAAAAGAAATCCACGCTAAGAAACAAATATATATTTTTGTTTATTATCTAAAACAAAGCACAATCTGAACGAAATTGAGCCAAGCAATGAATCAATTTCACACGCCCTCCTTCGGCGACGAAGTCTTCGAGATGAATGAAACGCCCCTGGAACAGACGACACCACAACAACAACAAAATGCTGTAAGTGAATGAAGTGAGCTCCAACAAGGAGCGTGGAGCTACTCCAAGTCAAGATGAGCGCCAGGTCAGATATGTCAATGTGCCCGTCGTTTTCTGTTAAGTCTTGTTCTTTTCTAACGGCTCAATTTAAATGATTTATTGTTCCACTGTGATTAATAAAACCATTAAAGATTGCAGCTGGAGCGGGTAAAAAAATACCAAAAAAAAAGCACCGTTTGCAGCCAACAACAAAACTTGAACTGAAACGAATATGTTTTCTTTACCAATGAATGCATACATCTGAGTTAATGAATGGGCTACGCCAACTGGATATCAGTTGATAATTGTTTTATAATGGTCGATTTGGAATCGGTCAAGTGGAGCTTTACCACTGTCATTTGCTGAAAGTGAGTGTGTATGTTTGCATATGTGTGTGCGGCTGTGTGTGTTTGTGTGCGTGTTTCGAGTTTGTGTATATAGCACCAGATGATGGCATCAGTAAGCGCATAAGGGTTATCGATACAAACCAACAACAATCAGCTAAAAGCAAACACTTGCTTATCAACAAACACACGCACACACACACATATGCACACACACCCGCACACACACCCAAACAAGTCAAGCAAAAATAAACAAACACATACACACATACATACATATACAATCAGTAGGTTGGAACTGCTGCTGCTGAGTGGTGCTCTGGCCAGAGCCATATGCGCCTCCGTAACCAGCAGCAAGCAGCAAGCAATACGTGTGCGTTATGCACAAAAAGCACATGTACAAACAAACATACGCATACCACTGTCTAATGTTATAGCTGACGGTGCGAATAATAATATTTCAGTTTTGCTTCTGATTTGATTTCGATTTCGAATTTCAATTGACAAACGCGCATCTAACATGAAGAAGTTACTAGTGAGCGTTTTCCCCAAAAACACAAAAAAAAAAAAAAAATACGAATTTGTAATTGTACTTTTACTGTTTGTTTGTTTTTTTCAGTCACGTCGCATCAGTCGACTCAGCAGTTTCGATCATTCCACGCTGGGTGACGATGAGAATGAGCACATGGAGCAGCACTATGAAACAAACAGCGTATACAATAACAGTCACAATCTATTGCCAACAACAACACAGCAACAGCAGCTGTTACCACAACAGTCACAGCAGCAACAACAACAGACGCAGGCTCCATCTAAACCTTTAGCTCCATATGCGCTCTTCTTTCGCGACACAATGACGGCGATTAAGCAACAGAACCCCGCTTGTACGCTGGAGCAAATAACAGCGATAGCGCACAACATGTGGGAGTCAATTGATGAGAAGCAGAAAAACGTCTACGATCAGCGGCATGAACTGGAAAAGCGCGAATATATGCGACAAGTGCGCGATTATCAGCGTTATCAGCAATTAGGCGAAACAGGGACAGCAACAACAACAGGAACAGCAACAGCATTCGAACAGTCGTCGCCACTAACCGAGGAAGAGACTCCGGCAATTGCTGCTGTTGTTGATGCCGCAGAGCCCATTAACAGCAGCGGAACAGCATCGTCAACGACGCCGCCGCCAACAGAACAAATCCAATTGTTAACAGAAGCGGCTGCTGTACAGAAATGTACACGAGATCAGTGCAATAAACCGGCAATAATAAATCCTGATTGGGAGGACGAGTATTGCAGCAATGAATGTGTTGTCATTCACTGTCGCAATGTTTTTACTGAGTGGGCGCGCTCCTTGCAGAACTCTCCCACGTAGTAATTTTATTTAATAGCCACTCTTTTAGCTATTAACTAAAGTATTTAGCCAAACAATCGCAATCGTTAATCGCGAGTGTTGTCAATCAGCTGTTTTCAGCGCAGCGTTGCCACTTAGTTTATTGCAAGATTGGAATATGGAATCTGAAACATGGCGCGCATTCAAATTTATTTTGTAAATTGTTTTTCTTCCGTTTCGTTCAACATGCTAGTATTATGCATTTATCAATAATAAAAATTGAGAAAGAAATGAACAGCTTACGTTTTGCAAATGTAACTTTTAATAAATACACACATTTATTAAACTTGCACTTCATTATCATTGCATCAATATATATCAATGTCGGTTTGCTTACAAAATACATTTCATTGTTTGTTTTTGTTTTCTTGCTTTTTTTTTAAATATTTATATCAAATAATACAAATGTATATAAATTAAAGAAAAAAAATTTTCTTGGTTGCGCGCTCGATTCGCTGAACTACTACGAGTAAAATTTCAAATAAAGAACAGTATAAAAAATTGCAAGGCTTAAAGTAATTAAGATTAGGGGCTATGGGTAATATATTTATAGAGAGAGAGAGAGAGGCTGAATTATTTATTTTCTTTTTGTTAAAAATATGATGTTAAAGCTGCAGCGCAGAGACTACTTAAATGCAGCTGGCAAAGCACATAGATAATTTAGTTCTTTTTATGATGAGAGTAGTACTTGAAGCACACACAGAAAATTGCAGCCAAAATTACAACAACAAAATATTAATAATAATAACATAAAGCAAGCGCACACACTAAATAATATCACCAAATTTGTTATACTTTTTGACATTGCTTCGACTTCGATTCCGCCTGGCAAACAATTTCATTACAATAATAAGTATTTAAATATGTTTTCTTGTATTGTATTGTATTGGGAGGAGGGACAATAAGTTGTATAATATATATATATATATATATATATTTATATATATATATGTATATGTATGTAACTGCTATAATTTGTAGTGGGAAGTGCACACATCGTTTGCTTTGCTAGTAACATGTTTTATCTCATCATCATCATCATCATCGTCTCTATTGATTATTATTGGATTTATTGTTAATATGTTTCCTGCGCCTGCAACTACATGCTATTATTGACTAGAGTTGCCTTATGGGACGTGTATGGGTGTTTATTATTTATTTATTCTCGCTCGGCTCATATTTGATATGACCTGTGAATGACAACAAAAAAGAAGAGTATTTTAGTTACTAGATTCGATCAGAATATTGTCAGTTTGCAGCTTTACCGTTTTGTATATTTACTCCACAATTTGAAGTTCGCTGACATTTATGTTGAGATCGGCGCTGTCCTTGCAGAAGGTGCTCGATCTCTCCAATTTGGATTCGACACGTCGCTCGCTGTTTTCCACCAGCTGCTGCTGCTGCTGCTGTTGCTGCTGGCCATCGATGAGCACGTCCAGCTTCTGTTTGACAGCCTGGGCCGTTTTGTACGGATGCGAGCCATTCATCATGACACCATTTGTGGCTGGTGGCGGCTTGTGAGCACTAAAACCATTTGTTGTTGCTGATGTTGTTGTTGTCTTGCGCAAGTGGAGCGTGTTGGGACGACGTGTGGGTATATTGGAGGGCAGACTGTTGCGTAGATTGTGCTGCTGCAGCAGCATGCTGCTAACGGCGGAATGTGATGACGAGCGCAGCGGTCCAGCAGAGGAACGCAACTGTGACTGCCGCTCATCCCCAGAGCTGTGTTGCTGCGGCTGCTGCTGTTGTTGTTGCTGCTGCTGTTGCTGCTGCTGCTGTTGTTGCAATTTGTTCTTCTCGGCTCGCTTGGCGAGTATCTCACGCGACTTGGCCGACAGAAAACTGGGACGACTCTTGGCTGGTGCCGATTCACCGCCAGCCGGCACCGAAATGGAGCGCTGCTTGAACATCTCCCGCGTGGACAAAGTGCTGCTCACCGAGGACAGGCGACTGGTTGCCGATTTGGTTGTGTGCACCGAACTGGGACTGGAACCGTTGGAGGCACCACTGGCACCGATTGTAGCATTGTGCTGCTGCTTCAACTGACGCGTCGCCTTGTTGCCAACCGTCGAGGTGCGCTGGGTGCCACGCAGTGGCGGCCCAGTTGTGTGTGGCTTGGTGGTGGTGGTGACGCCACCACCGTTGAGCTGCTGCACGCGCGCCAATTTGGAGCTGCTCGTCAGCGATTCGTGTGAGATCGTTTTATTCGTAATCACCGAGCTCTTCATGCTCTCCGCCAGCGAATCCACGTTCAGATCGGATGAGTAACGCTCACGTGAGCCACTCTTGGCCAGACTATCGGTGGACAGATTGCTCGACTTGTTGCCCAGCCGCTTCTGCTGGCCGCCATTCTGTTGCCCACGTCGCACTGCTGCCGGACTTGAGTTGCGTGAACTGTCGCTCGACGAGATGTGCAATTTCTTGCCCTGTGCCTTGCGTGCGGCCGCCCCCGTTGCCGGTATACTGCCACTGGTGGCGCTACGCATTGGACCCGCGTTGGCCGTGTTGCCAGCGCTAACTGGACGCGGCTTTCGCGGCTCCATGTAGCGCGCGCGCACCTCACCCAGGCGCACCGGCGCCGCTGTGGTCCGTGCTGCAGCCGCTGCGCTTTCCGTGAGCTTTGGTGCAACTGCTGGTTTCTTTTGTGTCGCTGGCGGCGCCTCGGACTGTGTGCGTCGATGCGATGTCAAATTGAGACTGTTCCGCTCGCTGGCCGACTGCGAGCTGGCGCGATGCGTTTGCGGCACATAGGCGCGTGAATTTGACTTGAGCAATTTACCTGCGGGAGGAGGACATCGAAAAAGAAGATGGCATTTCAATTGAAATTTGAACAGACGCATGTCAGACAATGGAGGTGACTTGTCAGAGAATAAACCTAAGCCTACAAGTTGCACATAATCATTTCTGTGAAAGCTGTAAGGCAGACTCAGAAGTGGAATCAGCTGCACACTTTTCTTGCTGCTGCCTTGCCGCCACTGGCAAGCCAAAGATTAAACACAATTTTCTTAACTGATCCAAAGCAATAAGCGAAAATTGAGCAAACTAAAGCTGCGAAGTGGCTGCAACTCATTTCAGATAAGGTCTCGCCACTAGCAACAAGAAACGGGTCAAATTTGGGCAACGGTTGACAGTCGCCGTGCCTAATCTAAGTGGGAAGTTGGACACATCAGGGATACTCACTGTTGCCCTCGCGCAAATCGTGATTGGCCTGAACGCCCCGCTCCGTGGTCTGCACATTGCCCGGCTGATGATCGTACGTGGTCTGGGTGTGGATGGCCTTGTACTGCTGCTGCGTCTCGTGTGCCTGGGCGCGCTTCGATTGCGCCTGGATGGCGAGCTTGATTTGAACGAGATCCTGACTGCGTGTGCTGCCGCCAAAGGAGAAGGCCTTGCTAACCGGCTTGCCACCGTTGCGCTTGAGATCGAGTGGCTCCGTGAGCCGTGCCATTGTCTGAATCTTCTTGCGCAGCTCCAGATCCATGCGTTGCCACGAATTAACACGCATTGCACGCGAACACTGCCGTATCAGGCACTGTTCGACGGCATAGACGAGAGCGCTGACCAGTCGTATGTATTCGGGCTGCCAGTCGAGCTGCTCCTCCTGCAGACCCTGCAACTCCTTGGCCAGTTCACCGAGATTCTCGGGCATTTGGATGAGTTTCGCTTGCAACACCGTATTCAGGCGTGTGACACGCTGATAGCTGCGACAAGCCTGCTCCGGCGTCAGAGCAGCGGCCGTTTGCAGCAGCAACGACTCCAGCCGTGGAATGTGCCGACTACGATCATGGCCCAGCGACAGAAACGAATCGCTGGCAATCAAGCTGGCGAAATGATCACCCACATAGCCATAGGCGGCGTCCAAAATGTCGCGCACCAGCTGCTCACAGACATGACCCCAACGATAGGCGGACAACTGGGCAACCAGATGATCGCATTCGAGCACCGTGTCCAGCACCGTCTCGGATGTCTGCGGGTGTTCGAAAGAAATGTATTAATATGAGTATGATTTAAGAGAGGAGTAGTGGAAGCCTTACCAAATAGGCAACAATCTGCTGGCGACAACGACCGAGTATGTCTGGCGACAGTTGGGCAAACTGTCGCGTCGGCCACACCTTTAGATAATGGCGACACGTCCAGCGCAAGCACTTGCGATAGAGATCATCGAGCGCATGATTGAGTGCGACGGGCAGCACCTGCAGTATGCCATCGATGCAGCCCGAGCACGGCTTATGGAAGTTGTGGCAATAGTTCGTCTTCAGCGCATGCGAAGTGACCTCCTTCAAACCCTCCAGGCCCAGCAGATCTGCCAACGCTGCCAACTCCATTAAACTGATGCCGTCGGGCGGATGCGAGGCGCCCGAATAGATGTGACAGAGAGCAAAGTGGACAGCGGCATAGGAGTAGCCCTGCAGGGAGACAACGCTCTGGGAGCCGTGACCGGCGAGCATGGCAGCAAAATACTGACAGCGACTGCGTAGGATGCATTTGTGGGCGCGTATGCGTCGTCCATGCACCTCGACCAGCATATCGGTGGCAATCTCCTGCAGGAACATCTTGAGCAGATCTTCGCCCAAGCGACGCGGCTGACGGCAGCTCATCGATGACTCGTCCATGCCGGAGCGACTGAAACTCGATGCCAAACTGGAATCGCCACTCAGATCCGTCTGGACGTAGTCCAATTGTGGCTGCTGCTGCTGCTGTTGCTGTCCGGGATTATTATTATCGAGCGCCATATCACCAGGCAACGAATTGGAGAACTCTTTGCTGAAATTGGGAAAGAGTCGCGAGAGACTGCGTAAATTGTCGACGGAGCTGGCAAAGTGCTGGATCTGATTGCCACTGGAGCGTGTCATGGCCCAGGAATGCGGTCGTGTCGAACGATGCTGTTCATCGCGATAGAAACGTTGGCCGTTGACGGCACTGGCGCTGCGTTGGTTCCCAGCACTTTTGCTCATCGCATCCGGCGATTGTAGTTCGTGTTTGGCGGCCACCGGTTTATCCATGTCGGAGAGCTTCACAAAGCTGGCTGCGGCGCCAGCTGGAGCCAGTTGCTCGGCATGCTCGTTAACCGTTTCGAGCAATTGTTTCTGCTTCTCAATTGTGGCATGCAACGTTTCCATGGTGTGGCCATTGCTGAGCGTTGTTGCTGTTCCAGTTGCAGTCGCAGTTGCTGTTCTTGTTGTTGCCTGCTTTTTGGGCGATGCCGTCTCCTTGGCCTCAATGATCGTCTCCATGATGGAGGTGCGATTGGAGCTGCTGCTTGTCAATGACACCTGCACTGGAACCTGTTGTTGCTGTTGCTGCTGCTGCTGCACTTCACGCAACGCAATCTGCTCATCCTGCTGAAAGGTGAGATCATCGGTGTCCGTATTCGTATTCGATGCCGGCGACATATCCTTGGAGAGCACACCCTCGGTGAGCCCAGAGGCCAGACTGCTGCTCTTGTCATAGGTCTCATTTAGCTGTGCGTCGCGACGACGTTTCTTCAGACGTGCAACAGTCGCCTCCTGCTGCTGCTGCTGGTGCTGCTCCTCCTCGTCGGAGCCACAGCTGCTCAGTGCGCCAACGCTGTAGTCATCGTATGGCGACAGCGAGCTGTCCACAGACAGCGAGGATGCTTTCGAGATGATGGGCAGTTTGTCAATGATGCTCATCAGACCATTGCTGCCACCACCAGACTGATCGCCACCATTTGCAGTTAGGCTAATGGAACGCTTGTAATCCCCAGTTGGCGGCGCCACCTGCTCCTTGCTGCTACTGTTGCTGCCCCAGCTGTGCCGCTTGCTCGCCTCCTGCTGCTGCTGCCTGGACATGCGTCTCAAAGCTGCCACAGTCAAGGGTTGTTGCTGCTGATGCTGCTCCAGATTGTTGCAACGATAATCAAGAGATTTGCTCTCCTCCTTGGGCGGCTGTGTGCCGCTCTTGGCCATTAGGGTCTCTGTGGAGCTGGCACTGGACTTCATAAGCTCCTCACTGCGACGCTGGGCAACGCTCAGTGAGCTGCTCAAGCGTTGCGCCAAATTGAAGGGCTCCTTGCGGCCATTTGTGGCACGCGGCTTGGCCGACTCCCCAAAGTCAATGAACATGCTAAAAATATTCTTCTTCTCCTGCTCCTGTTTGGCCGCCGCCTGCTCTTCTTGGTCCAGCTGCTGCTGCTGCTGCTGGTGCTGCTGTTCCTTAGCGTGGTAGTCGCTCTGCGAGAGATTCACAAAGAAATTGGATGCCTTGGGCGCTGTATAGGATTTGCTGAGGGTTTGCTGCTGCTGGACTGGCTGCTCCTGATCGGGTTTAGTCTTTGGCTTTCTGTCCATGTCATCCAGTGACACATAGAAACCGCAGCCGCTCTTGTGCGAGCTATTCGAATCGGAGCGTTCGCGAAAGCGTTCGCCGCGTGTCGCCGCCTCCAAGCTGGATGTGGAGCTGGTGCTCTTGCGTCGCTCCGGCCGGCAATCGCTCATGTCCACCACCCACGATGCAATGCCCGACAATGGTTTACGCTGCTGCACACTCTTCACACGCATCTCAACGCCCTCCAGCTCCGCATCCTCGGCCGCCTCGTGCTCATATTCATTGTCCTCATCATCTTGGGGCTGAGTGGCAGCAAAGTCCAGTGAGACAAAGCCGCCCGAGACAATCGGACAGGTGTCGGTGCGTCGCTTTAAACTGGGACTATCGCAATGTTTCTGGCGGAAATCCTCAATGGATGCACCGCCCGACACAATGGGATTCGCCTCATCGAACTTGGAGCGTTTGGGTGTGCGTGGCAGTGGCAACGGTGAATCGGTTGCATCACTACAATAGGCACCCGAATCCCGATGATGCGATAGCGATGAGCTGAGCGTATAATCTCTGTGTATGGAGCTATTGTTGCTGCTCGAGATGTGCTCCAGGACATGAACCATTGAATTGTGTGGTGTGTCTGTGGGTGGCGCCATCGTTGGAGCATGTTGCTGCTGCTGTTGCAGCTGCTGCGTTGGCTGCTTTGAGTGCTGCCTGCCGCCCTGCTCCGACCAGACCAGACTGTGTGCCGGACTGCTGGAGGAGTAGTCTGTCGTATAGCTGAGATCATGATGCGCTGCAAACTTGGGGCTGCTGCCCAGTGGATGCACGCTAAATTGTTGCGCATTGTGCTGGAAACTGTATGGCACCGGTACGGGTGCCGCTGAGCTGGGAGCACGACGACGCCGTGCACTCATCAACGAGGAATCCGAGGAGTCTGCATCAGCGGCAGCCAGAGAGACGCTGCTGGTATCGGCGCCACTGGCGGGCAACTGTTGTTCCCGCTTCCACAGTTTCTCCTCATCGGACAAGTTGTTCGTCGTGCTATCCGGCTGTGTTTCATCCGGTTCCACATCGGAACTGCAATTGGATTGACTGCTGCGCTGGTTTAGACTCGATCCTTTGCACTTGGCGAATGCCTTGTGAAACTGTTCCAATTCCAGCTCGGTTGCCGGCTTCATTGCATCCTCCAACGGCTGGACACAGTCCAAACTGGAAAAGGTGGAGAGCACCTCATCCTCATCGCGCAGCGAGGACGCATCAATGAAGCATGCGCTATGCTGTGATCCATTCAATGGTTGTTGCTGCTGCTGCTGCTGTTCCCGCTTCTCAAACTCACGCAGGAGGCAGCTGGAAGTGATGCCCTCCTCCTCCGCCAATGGTGGTGGTGGTGGTGGTGTTGGCTCCTCCAATGTAGGCGCCACATGTGCGGGCATATTCGGATAAACCGACTCCCAGGAGCCGGTCTCTGTGGACACTGTCGAGGTCTCCATGCAGACAATTTCCTCGTTCTGACGTTGTTTCTCCTCCTTCGATGATGGTTTTAATTTTGTGTCGTAACTTTTGTTATCTCTGCTGCTGCCGGCAACAACAACACTTGCTGCTGCCGCTGCTGCTGCTACTGCCGAGGCGCCGTTGCAATCGGGACTGGAGACGGGTGAGAAGGTATCGCGTTCCTCCTCGCCCACATCCAATTCACAGGTCTTGTGCGATGAATGCGAACCACGCTGACTCTGACTGGGAGTCTGACTCGGCGTCTGACTTGGATGCACGGCAGCCGACGCACGCAAATCTTCGCTGTATTGCGGCGCCGATGAGGAGGAAGTGGATGTGGATGTGGTGCTGCTGCTGCTATCGCTGACAACGGATGGACTGCTGGCGTTGCTGCTGTGGCAGCTACTGCTGTGGGAGCTGCTACTGTTGCTGGTATTGGTGAGATTCGAATAGTGCGAATGATTGGGCGAACCAATGGAAGATGCCTCCACCTGTTGGTCCAATGACCTCGCTATCGATGGTTCCGCTAGCTGCTGCGGCTGCTGTTCCTGCTGCTGCTGCTGTGTTGCGTCCATTGCAGTAGGAAGTGGCAGGGGTGGAGGGGTGGGTGGCAGCAGCTTGAATTGAGTTGAACTTGGCTATCGGGGCTCAACTCATCGACGCTTTTCCGCTGCGCTGACTTGAATAATAACAAGTGCCTGACAAAACTGACTGCTAAAGTGACTCTGTCAAGTGTGGCCAAGTTTGTTGTTTGCTGTTGCTGCTGTTGTTGTTGTTGTTGTTTTTATGGTTGTTGTCTGTTGTAGTTGTTGTTGGGTTTACATGGCCACATGCTGCATTCGCCGCGCGACGTGGCGTGGGCCCCTAGCAATCCACCAAGTATCTTTTCAGCTCTTCTGCCACACCACCAAAATAGCCAAAGCCAAAGCGAAATCGATACCGAGACGAGCAAGAAGAAGCTGCTGCTGCTGCTGCTGTTAATGGATGCACTGCCTCCTCCTCCTTCTCCTCCACCTCCTGTCCTGCCCTTAGACTGCTTCGTTTTGGTTGATTGTTTTTCGTTGTTCGTTTTTTGTTTCTCTTTTTTTTTTTGCGGTGTCTGTTGAAAGTTCAAGCGGCGTCTGCTGCTGCTGCTGATTTATCGCCAATTGTGCCAATTGTTGCACTTGTTGTTGTTGCACAATAAAACTGCAATATAAAGAAAAAGTGTTAACGAGACATTATAAATAAAATGCAATTGTTTACTGCATGTGTGTGTCTGTTGTCTGATAATTATTTAAATACTGTATTCTGTCTACTTAAAGTCTTCAAAGGCGTTGAGTCAACACATCAGCAAACTGTACAACAAAAAAATAAAGCAAAATAATTATATGAGTCAAACTCGTCTGCAATGTTGCAAGAAGCTCTTAAGCTGCTTGGACTATTTTGTTTGAGTATTTTGTGTATTAAGCGGAAATGACAGCGATCTATAAAGCGTAAAGCATTAAGTGCTCTGCAAACACACTCAAAAAAGCCATCAACTTTTTGTGTGGAAATCTATTTTCCATAATAATCTGTTTAACAATAAGTTTTGTCAGTTGAAACTACTTTAAAAGTTGCTGGAAATATATATTTGAATATATTTATATATTTATAGTCGCACTTTGCAATTGTTAAATGCGTTTATGCAACCAAAATTTAATTCAAGATCAAAATAAGCCGCTGCAATAAAACTTAAAGTTAAGGCCAAATGAGTTAAATTAAGAGGCGCAGCACACAAATTCAGTACGTGTGCATAAAACAAATAAGGATAAAAACTATAAAAACTAATTAATAGTGACAATAAATGTACAACTGAAAATTAATATCTCATTGCATTTGTATACTTGAATAAGGAACTAACTTAAAGACGGGGACAGCCATCTATTTTGCTCCTTTTACGAAATAGTTATTAAAAAATAACTAAAAGTAAATAAATAAATCGTTAAAGTTATACAAATGCACTCAATGCTTATTTTTGAGCAGAGCTAATCGCACATAAAAAATATAAATGTGATATTTTTAATGGAAAGAAATGTTCCTTGAAAACACTTGACTAACGACGAAACATGATTGCGATTGAAATTAAAAACTGATATCACAAAAGTAAAATTTAATATTTATAAAAAATACTTATTTAAATGAAAGGTTTTCAATGGCAACTCAAAAAGACGTGACGAATATGAACCGGATTGAAATATATCCCATATAAATGTAATAATAATAAAAGATATATGTAAACATATATATATGTATATATATATATATATATATATATATATATATATATATAACATACACATATAAATCAAATGTTTTCAGTAGCCAGTTCCGAAATCAATGAAAAAAACCTCACCAAAGCGACAATAATACGCAGTTGATTTCAGTGTGATTCCAAAAGATCGCAATTGAAAATCCAAATATATGTTTAATGATTTGGTATTCAATCAAATCAATTCACATTACTTTTCAGAAAGCCACAATACAAATGACTTTTGAAAGCTTTGGATGGGGCCGCCTTGACGTCAATAATGGCGACGACGCACCTCTAAAACTCGAGACCCGCAATCCAACTCATCATTAGCCACCGTTTCCCGTTCACAAAAACCACCACCAACACCCCCACCCACTCCACGAGTAACCACAATGACAACAAAAGGCAGCTTGACCCTCGATGCGGCGACAGTTTCCCGTTGCTTCCTTTATCGGTGGTGCTGCCTGCCTGCCTGCCTGAGTGACCCATGGCCAAACCACATCTAGAATTTCAATTTGTTATCTCGGAAGTGCAGCAAGTGCATTGAAATTTGTTATTTCAAATGCGGCACAAATTACAAACTGGAAAAATGTGGTAAGCATTCAATTTGTCACCTAAAAGCATTTGCTTAAGGTTCCAAGGAAACATTAACTTGAGTTTTTTTTTTTTGCTTTGCCAACTTATGTGGTAAACAGCCATAAAAATTATATACGCGATATGCGATATATATGTGTATTTAGTACCTGTGCCACACAGACATTGTATAAATATTTACTCAGTTCACTGAAATTTGAATAAGAAAACGTTCGCAGCAAAATGTCTGCTGTTTATATACATTTATCTCTATATATGTATACATATATATATATATGCATGTATATCAATGTCGAGCTAAACTTATCCAGTTTGCAATCAGTTTTCTTTTTATTATACCCAGAAGTCATTAAAAAATGGCCAAGGGGTATAATAAGACGGTGCACAAGTGAGTAGCAGGCAAAACGAGAGCAGATGAAAGAAAAACGACTTTCAACTTGGAATTAAATTGCTCGTTTAACCCACGCAGCTTAAGTTTATTTAATTTGATCGATACAAATCGATTTCCGGTAGCAATCAGACACAATCCTACATTTACAGCCTTCAAATTGATGTACGACATTCACTAAGATTGAATAAAAAACCAAATCGTAATTTCATCTTGCATTAGCAACCAGGGTATCTCAAAGTTGAGCACTTGTAACTAGTTATAATCTACAAGTATTTTCAATTTGACTACGGATTAATACAATATTATTATTATTGAAAATTATGCATGTATTTAATTTAATTTATGAGAATATGCCACGACACAATAATAAATTTGCATACAAAGGCGCGAGCAAATCGCAGCAGAGCGTTTAACATGAAAATTAATACCTAAAAAGAGTTGAACATGCAAATCGGGGCAAGAACAACAAATAGGGATTAGTCAAAGCCAAAGATTGATTGATTAGACTATTACAAATTGTAAGCAATTAAGGAAAGCATAGCTTAAACAGACAGTCTCAACTTACAAGAGTTGTGCAGCCAGTTGAGTTCAGAGTTCACTCAACCCAACTGAAGAAACAAAACGTTAAACAAAGGTCACAGATCGTAGTAAAGAAAAACAACAATTGCAATATCACTGAACAGATAAACGTACGGCAAATTATGTAATTTATGACTTTGTGCACGATATGCATGTTGAGGCGAGCAGATACAAATAACAACAACAATTACAATAACTGCAAAAGTCAACAAGATACAAGCGGCATAATCATCACAAAAGAGACAAACAATTTCATTTGTAACTCAATAATTGCACGTTCAGTCAGATTGAACAACAAGAACAACAACAACAACAACATCAACAATAACAATAGCAACAACAAATAAAAGCAACTGAATTACTCGAATTGTTGTCGATATGTGCACAGTTTATTGTAGGTTGTTGGTTGGTTTTATGCTTAGCATTTCATATTTCCAGTTCGCTCATTTATAGAATCGCCATCCGCACGAACTGCCAACTGCCAACTGTCAACTGCCAACTGCCAACAGCTAATAGCCAATTGCCATATAAGGTAAATGACTGATTTTGTAGAGGGTATTCTTGCAGTGGCTATTCTACTTTTGTTATCAACTTTGCATCGCTTTGAAGTACTCAGCTGAAACTCCAATCAAGTAAACTTTATCTAAATCTATATATATATGGAACTTTTTTTTAAATGCCAACAAGTCTCTGGTGCTCATAATACATATATGAAAGCTGATCAGATCCCTTCACTATATCAGATATATCATATTGTATACAGCTGTTTACAGGCACAACTATTTCGTATATCAAAACTCACTAAATATGCTCACATTTAATCAGCTTACACTTAAACTAAGTATCATCCACATCAGACTCCGATATCATATTGTTTTCAATATAAATCAGATCGCTCTTCTAAGTTTATAGTGCTGCTAGGGCAAATAGTATTCAGCATGTCTAAAAACAATTCGTTCTTGTTTAGTTGTTCATGGCACTCTAACAAATAATTATAATAATAACTTTAATGCTCATTGGTGTTGTGTTTATTTAAACTAGCTAGAAATGATTGCAGTTATTGCAAAATGTTGCCATACCAAATATTCAATTATCGAGAGTTAAAATTTCAAGTGTTGCAGTGTATAAAATGTATATATTATTATAGATTAAGAAGCTTTAAAGCTGATTAAATTCCTTGCCTGCAGACAGACATGGCTAGATTAACTTGATACTGATCAGGAATATACATGTTTTATAGAGTCGCAGGTGTCTTTTTCAAATTTCACTAGCGTTAAACTGAGAAGGAAATAGTTACATTAACTTGAAAAATGTTGCTGATCAAGAATATATATATCTTTAGACGATGTCTACTTCAAAATTAACGTACAATTTTGTTTACAAGACTATAAAAATAGTTATACAATTAACATTAAACAGAGCTAAAATTCCAGGACTTACATCTGGTTAACTTTCTTGTCTTTTAAGTTGCTTTCCTTCTTCTCTTGTCAGTTTATCATTGGGATTTTAACTAGTACTAGTGACTCCCATAGATTTCGGACTCATGTCTAATAAATGTTCTCATTTTTTTTTTCTTCTTTTTTTTATTATTATTTACAATTTGAGCTAATACTAGTGACTCCTTCCTCGTTCTGGCTAACTGTACAAAATACTTTACAAATATTAGAAGATTTTTTATGTATTTTTAAACATAGTGCTAAAGATGTAAATATGTATGTAGATATGTATTTATATAGCTGTTTGGTAATTTGCACGCCTCACGTTCATTAAAACACGCACATCTCCACATCGATGCCGCCTTGGGGCGCATTTGCTACACAATTTGTACAGCAATTTTGTGTTTGTTTTCTGTTGTGTGTTTTTTGTTTTATGTTGTCTGTTGGCTGTTGTCTGTGTGGCGTGGTGTTTAGGCGTCGTTTCAAGTTGTCGCCGTTGTCGTTGTGTAGAAACCGAAGGCGGAACCTGGCTAGATGAAGCCGGAGGAGCGAGCTCAACAAACTCGTTGCTACTTTTGACAATTTGCAAACTCATCGCGAGACGCGTTCATTTTTCTTCATTTTGTATTTTTTTTGCTATAAAAATGTAGCATTATTTGATCATTATTATTACAATGTAGACGCACAAAGGTACCATTTGTGCCCCTCTGAAGCTGTTGGCAACAATGTGAACGCATTTATTGGCATATCTACAGCTATTTCTTTATCTGTCTCTTTAAAAAAAATATATATAAATAAATATATATTCCCTGTTGCCCCTTTCTTTCGCCAATGCTTGCGACAGGTTTTATTTCTTTTTTGCTGTAACACATACCCATTGAAAATGTGTGAAAACGGTATAATGGTTTCATGCAAAAGTATGCAACAGGCAGAAGCAAGCATCTGCAAGCAGTGAAGAAGCCGAACTCAGACTTTATGTTTGGAATAATATCGATATATATCGATTTCCGATAGCAATAAAAGCAACTATCTTCAAATCATACCATATATATTGACATATTATTCGGTTAGTTAACACCCGAGTTATAGTCCAAAATATATTCTCACATTGATATTATTACTATCTGCACAGGCGCACATCTTACGTAAGAGCCCTTCTAGGCATGCTTACATTTGAGTGTGTGTAGAATGTATTGAATAACTGATACAGGGTATATCGTAGCAAGCTCAATACACACCATTATAATTACTTGTTTTCTTCTTCTTTTTTTTCTGGCTGGTTTTCCAACGACTCCATTCGATATTCAGCGCACGCTGCTGCCATCAATAAACTATACATATATTTATTTTTTCTCTTCTTTTTGTGATTAACTTTAATGCCCAACTCAACTTTCGCTTGCAATTAATTCTGATTCGTTGTATGCCCCTTCGAGCAGTGCTCTGCCTCTGAATTCTGTCTGCCCACACTTCCTTATTATTATGTGAGAGAGTTGTTGTTGTATACGATATTAAATATATTATACAATCTGAATTTACATGTGTATATTGTAATATTGTTGTTATTATTATTATTCCTGTTGTTGCTGTTGATAGAGGCGTCTTTGTCATCGATTTTGTATGTACGTCAACTTGTTACACCCATATTTGGCAGCAAATTCAAATCTTACGTCTCTTTATCGAATCTATTGAATCTTGGTTCTATTTATTAGCGGCTGTCTCTGCCAATATTCTCCGTTCTAAGCGCGATATCGCATTACTCATTCCCCACACGACCTTTGTTTAATAACGCATATATATATATATATATATTTATACAAATATATATTTATTTATATACCTATGTGCATAATGTGTATACTTTTATAGCATTCATATAACCAAATGAGTTTTGTATATATAAATATCTACGAATGCGATTTCTTTGAAGCGAGACTCAATCGTTTCATCAATAACGTTTTATGATTCATTCTCAAAATCTATATAAAATATGTAATAAATTTGTCTGACGTATTCAACTAAAAGAAAGTTTAAACTTGTTATTTTTTACGTCAAAGTTCATTTAAATTAAAGATTAAAAAGATAAATTTGCTTGCAAATATTGGCAGCCCACAATTTGGATTTGAGAGAAACACACCTGAAGTTAAACGGTTTTTGTTTAAATAGAAACAGGAGATCTCCTGTAGACAGCTGATAGTAATTTATTCTACTTATGTAGAAGCGTCTTTCTGTTTGCTGCATAATTTTGCTCAACTTCAAGTTAACTTTTAATGGGTTCAACACACAAAAGAGTGTCTAATTTAAAGGTCATAGTCCTCAAAATGACAGCTCCACTTACTAAGTATAGCAGAGGTTTGATTTCATCGATACATATAATATATAATCTGAATTACTGACTATCCTTGTGTGTACATGCAACATTCTGAAAAGTGCAGACATTTTTATGAGCTACCGGCAACAAACACCTTGCTAAAAAGCAAAAAAAAAAAAACAAAAAAACAATCTAAATAAATTTGATGGCTTTCGTGCCAAACTAGAAATTCACTTTCGTCGGAGTCGCTGATGGCCTAGAAACCAAGAAACCAAGAAACCAATTGAGGCATGGCGCTGACGACTGGCCGCCAATTGAGTGGCAAGTGGATAATGTGGGTCTTCATTCGCCCATTTGCCATTTGCGCCATTTGGAATTCGAAATTGCAACAGCAGCAGCAGCAACAGCAGCAACAGCGGAGCTTACGACGAGGTCAGTCAATGGGCCCTGATTTTTACAACCGGTTAGTTGGGTGGTTGAGTTGGATGGTTGTTGGTTGGCTGTTGGTTGATTTGTGGGCTTAAGGACCTTGTGGCACGATACAAATCTCGCATGTGAGTTTTGAGTTTAGAACAGTTGAAAATCAAATTGCAAATCGACAGGCAAAACAACAACTAAACTAGGCTGACCCTGAGCGGAGGCTGCTGCCGACCAGCTCCTCAATAACAATGAGCTCAAAAAACGTGCTTATTAATAAATCAAAAATTTATTTTTCAGCATTAACTGAAAACTTGACAGCAGTTTCAACAACGCCAGATAATTAAGCAAGCAAATTTATGGAAGTATATAAAACTAGAAATAAGAAGACTGCGAGTATTAGTGAAAATATGCGTGCATTGCTGCTAATTAACGCTACTTGACCTTTGCCATTGACTGTGGCATGACCTTTGACAAGCAGAAGCAATGACGCCCCCAAGTCAAAAACTCGAACAACAATTGCAATTGTGATGGGAAAACATTTTTCAAACAATTTCATAATTACATTCAAACAATAAAAATCAAGCGAACGTCTTTTCTTTTTTTTTCTGAGTTGTATAATGCGAGGTGTGGCAGTAAAGTTAGGCAACTCCAGTTTAGTGGCCTAATTTGTTAAACAGTCAATTTTAACTGGTGTATAAGCAATTTGTTTAATATTTGTATTCTCAAATTAGATAATTTAGCACAAACTTTTGAGAATTGTATAAATATTGAAATTACCTCAACTTTAAAGTTGTTGCCTTTTTTTGGTTAGCACAGCTGTCAACTTTATTGGTTTAATATTTTGCACATGCAAATCGTTATTAAGCATTAAATTCCAAATAAAAATGCAAATTGAACTGAATTCAACTCTTGCAAATTAATTTTAATGAAATATGGTGTCGAAATACTGAAAGGTAAACAATTTAAACAATTTATTACATCTTAGATATTTGATTATAAATTCGTGATGTGACAAAATGTCATAAATGTTATGTCTGTCATACATATTAATTGAGTTGGTTAATGTTAATGTACAGTTTACATGCACAACGCACAGACACACATATATTACAAAGTCCTCAGGTAACCGTCGCTGTAAACACTGCATAGATATTTGTTGTTTTTGTTGTAAACATTTGTAACTCAATCAGGCGTCAAAATGTGAAGGCCCATAACGAATTCGAATTCGAATTCGTATCTTAAACCAACCAACTGTTAAAACACAGCTTAGATCACAGCTGCTTGTGTGTGTGTGTGTGTGCTTGTGGATCGCATGTGGATTGTGTTCACATTTGTATTATTTGTTTTGTTTCAGTTTCCAGCTGGAATTGGAATTTTTTCACACACATTTTTATACATATTTAAAATACGTGTGCGGCCCACGCTTCAATGATAATTACACTGCATATTTTAGTTTTTTCTGCATTTATTACAATACATAATTTATTAGCAAAGTCGACGACTTTTGTTATTGTCTGTTGTTTTTTCTTCAATTGTTTGATCATATCAAGTTTGTTGCGGAAGTTTTTGTTTTTGTCAAGGGCTGTTGAGTCTCATCGAATTTTGTTTGAATTATTATTATTGAGAACAAAGCTGATTAAATGCCAACTCAAAATAGCAAACAAAAATAAAAAATGATTGTCTGTTTTAATTAAATATGTTGTGGGACGTGATTCGATTTGGAAAAAATTTCGCGACTACAAAGCTAAAATCAAATTAGAAACTAACAATCAAAGCGAGAAATCCAACACAAAGCGTGGCACAAATCAGCAACAAGATTATTTATTGAACGCGAAGTTTGTTTATTAAACAATCGACAGGCGACGATCAGCATTGACGCGTCAACGTAACGCGCGAGCGTAAAGCTAAAAACACACTAAGCTCTCGCGAAAACATCGACACCAGCAGCAGCTGAGTATGAGAGAACGAGCAGCCCCAGTGGGAGAGAATACGGTGAGCACAATGCTGAGTGAGTGAGTGAGTGTGGGAGAGAGTGGAGTGCATGCACTTACTACTAATGAGAGCGGGCGACTGTGGAGTGCAGAGAGTATTAAGTCTGTGTGTGTCTGGATGTGTGTGCCTGTCTGTCTGTGTTTGCCGGCGTGTGAAACTTTATGCAAATTAGCTTGTATTTGTATATATGCGGAAAATAAAAGTTTATGCCACTCAGTGTTTGACAATAAAAACAAACGAAAAAAAGACAAAGAAAAAAACTGTTGCTGATACGGTACAATGAGTGTGTGATACGCGGCCAAGTAACATAAAAAAAAGGCCTAATAAACAGCAGCAGTCGCAGCAGAAGCAAACGAGAACCTGCCTCAATTTGTTGCTCCGCTGATATGTTTAATACAAATGTATGAGTGTGTGTGAAAAAGTTCATTGCACGTTGATTACACAAAATAGCTGGCCAACATCAACAATAAAAACCTAACACAAAAAGAAGCACAACAAAAACAATTATGCGCTTTTATTACAAACATTAAAACACACACACATATACATATATACACACAATCGTAAACATTTGGTTGATGCTTTTGGTACGTGCTATTCAACACTACTATTAATCATCAAAAAATGCCCAATGAGCAATTTAGTTACGCAAAACTTTTGGGTGGCTTCAAGTTAAAGCTTCCCCCACCGCATCCATATTTGTTTTACAGCACTATTCCATTACTGCTGCTGCTGCTGCTGATGTCATCCGCTTAAGAGCGACTGCAGCGAAAACATATAGAGATATACATATATATGGTATGCCGACTTTGGCTTTTGGCATAGTGTCAAGTTTGACAGTAGCAGAAGAAGAGGAAGCAAAAGAAATTCGCTTGGCATTAAATACAAAAATACAAAATTCAGTTTTGACATGCAAATTTAGCTTGCTGCTTGAGAAAAAGACTGCGAAATTTGCATATATTTTTTTTATTCGTCTTCTTTCTTTTTTTTTAAATGAAATCGAAATATTTATGGCCTCGAGGCGACAAAGTCAAAAGCAAATAAAACAGAAAAAAAAGCCAGAAAGACAGCATAAAATGCAGTCGGCTGCATTTAAAAATTTTTAATGTCAGGTTCGACGACGACAAATGGAGATGAAGTGAAAAGAAAAATAATGATGACGACCCGAGAGGTGGCGGAGGAGGAATAGGGGGTTGCTACGTATGTCTGGCTGCTGTGTGTGCTTAAAGTGCGTGCCAATGAAAATATTTGGTTCACATTCAAGCATGAAATGTGCGTTGTGCGCTGTGCTTACGAATTGCGAATACAGTTCAAAAATTTTTCGATTACAAATGTTGAAGCTGTCTATCAAAATTATTTGTCTGCTCTCTTCTTATTCTATGTGCGAGTGTGTGTATTGGACTACGTTCAAGGTCAGCGCACGATTGCGATCGCTATGGAAGAGCTTTCGAAAAAACGCAAAAAAAAAAAGAAGCCAAAGCAAAAGATTAATTAAAAGCAATACATACAAAGTGAGATAGATAGAGAGAGAGAGAGAGAGAGAGACAGAGAGATAGATAGCGAGGTGCGCATGACAAGCGGTAGCCAGACAGAGGTAGATATCCAAAATATTGACTATTGAGTATTAATCAAAAACGGACACAAAACTGGTAAAGAAGCTTCGAATGAGAATGTCAAAGCTCGACTATACAAATACCCTATAAAAATGGTGTATATAAATTGGTTGGATGTCTTAAATATTTCTAGTAGCAGAAGAATTCTTAATGTAAAATGTGTAAGAAAATATATATGTGAAATATTGTATGGTTATAACAGACAAATCGATATGCTTCATGCTTGTAGAGTATGCAAAATAATAATGTTTTAACAGCAGACCACAAAAACGAGTAATTATTATAAATAATTATTAGAGCGCAGTAGCAGTTATACACATACACACAGACACACACACACAACACATAGCATGAATAAGCTATTGTTATATGTACAATAAAAAAAAAAAACTTTTCTAAATATTACTCTTACTGCTGCTGCTGGTGAACATAGAGCGTTGCTTGGCTGAGCACTTTAAGCACATTCGATAGATAGGCCGGCAAACAGACCGACGCGCGTCGCACGCTCGTTCTCGCTCACTCACACACACTCAACTAACTTTCCATATTGTAAATTTTCCATTGTTTATGATTGAAGTTATGGCGTTTGCTTTTGTTCCGTTTTATTTGTATTTTTTTTTCGTACTTGTATTTGTGTTAAAATATGTTTGTGTGTGCATGCAGCACCTTACCAGCAGATGCAAAGTGGGCAGATAAGCAAAGCTCATTAAGCGGCGCTCGCTCTTTGCAACTCTCTCTCTCTCTCTAGCTCTTTCTCTCTTCCTCTCTCACCATGATGAGATGAGATTAATCCTAACACCAGTGTTGTACAGGGCATCTTCTAGTTCAGCATTCCGGTTTTTTGTTTCTAATGCAGTTTGCACTCTGTTGGCCAACTTAAATGTTGAAAAGGAAATGCGCAATATTTGTGCAAATTTCAACTGACAGTGGGCGTGGTTGAAGCATTAGCATATGAAAAAATAAAAATAAAGCAAACGTTGTTTGCTCATTTGTTAATCTTTGGCTCTTTTTTATGCGCTACTATTATTCAACACTGAATGCCCAGGTACCGTTACGTACATAAATCCAGCAGCTAATGCTAACCAACCAACTCTTGCGGTTGTCTGTCTGAGTTTCTAGTGTTTGTCGTTTTTTTTTCTTATGTTGTTGCTAAGCAGCAAAAGCTCAAAATGTTAATAAACTTTTATTGCGCAAAAAAATGCGACTACATTTATTATAATTGCGCAAGTTGTTTGATATGCTTTGCAAATGCAAATTTGCATACTTTTACCTATGCGCCGCTCTTTTCATTAAAAGAAAGTCGTGTCGGCGGCGCTTGCAGTGATGTATCGATATTGATTATTATGATTATGATTAATTCGATACGCAATTGTGCACTGAAGCTGGTTGCGGCTAACCTTACTTTTTTGGAGAGTCAGCATTGACAGTCACAACGATCCGCCCACACGCAGGCGCACAATTACAACAAAAATAGAAAAATGAATAATTACAACTAGAGAAATGCGCCTGAGCAGAGACACATAAGGCAGCACAAAGCAACGCGCAGACGCCCACGCAATGACGTCAGGTCCCAAAGTTCTAATGCCGCCCAAAAGGCAACCATCAGTCGCAGCAGCAGAGCATAAGGCACACCGACACACACATGCACACATATGCGCACAGGTACTGGAAGAAACAACAATCAAAAGAGGAGAGGAGGTTAATGAACTTCTGGGCGAGCGAGCGTCGTTTTCGTCTCACTGGCCAATTTTTATTGCCTACAACAAGTCAGTCGTAGTCGTACTTTTCAATTCGCTGTAATTGTGCCGGCAAAGCTTTCAATTTGCCTCAGTTAAGCGAAGCGTTGCATTGAAAGCGAACGGCGGTAGTTAAAAAATAAAAAAAAATAACAAAAATAAGAAACAGACTCCGTGTTCATATATTGGCTATAATTTGCTAATCACATTTGGCAAATTATGTTGTAACCCGCAGAATTGTACAATCAAAATGATGTGTGAAGCGGCGACATACACAATCACACACTGGTTGACAAATTTGCCATAACTGAAGCTGATGAATGCAGAATGAAACGGGGTCAGAGAGAAACGATTAACAGTAAGGCGCCAAAGAACATGCAAAAAGGAAATGTGTGCGTGGTGGAAGAAAGAAAAGTCGCGTGAATCATATGCAAAAGTGGCACACAGTAAAAAAAAAAAACAAAAAGAAAGAAAAGAAACACGTTTATGGCCGGGGCCAGGCACACGCCCCACTGAGACAACAACAATAACAATATGAAGACAAACGGCGAAAACTTGGCCATTAACAATTAATCTTGATTCGTTCTGGGCCGGGGCGGAGGAGGTCATTAGGAGCTTACGCAGCTAGCTGCCTGCCGATAGGCGTAGGTAAATGACCACAAACTCATATCGTCATCGTCAGCGAATGTATTTGCTTGGCTTGAGTTACTCTTTATTGTTTAACGACACACAGTTAATTGTTTTTGTTTCTTTGTAGCTACTAATTATTTTCAAATTCGAGTCAACATTAGTTATTTAAAATAATGTCGTCAAGCGTGACAAATTAAATAAACTTACAACACACATCGTGTTTGCGTTTAACATGTATTGTGCAACACTAAAGCAAATGACAATTTTGTGACTCTTCTCTCCTTTACATATCTTTCGCTCCTTTTGCAAAGTTGCTGCGTCATGCAGGTCATAATTTTTTGTTCTGCGCAAAGGGCTTTCAACTGGCTTTCGAAAAAATCGTGCAACTAACAAAAAAAAAAGTAGAAAAAAATCTACATAATAAAGTGCAATTTTTGAGTTCTTCAATGTTTTGTTTTCCGCCCGCAGCGGAGAGCCCCATTGAAACTTTTAGCGTATTTGCCGAAATTTGCATAATTTTGCACGCGAGAAACACTTCAAACGAAATCGCTTGCATATCGAAAATTGATTTTCGTCATAGTTTTTTGATTTTTTACTTTGCTGGTTTCCGACATTGCGCAAAATTTTAAAGGTGTTGAAGGTTATTTGGATTTGCTGTTTTTGTTGATTCTGCTTTTAAATTGGAAAATACCATTTTTGTATATTTTTAAAATTCATAAATTTTATTACACCAAAACTCGTAAAAGATAAAATTGTGAAAAGATAAAATTGATAGCAACTAAACTGTGTACGTATTAGACTGTCCAATAAATAATATACAATTTTTTTTATGTTTTGATTGGCCTAATTGATTTTTCTCACATGATTTATGTGCTCCGAATTGCCCGACGGTTTGAATGATTGATGAGTTGTGGTTATTGCCACTTTTACGGTGCTTGCATAATGAAGCACTCAATTGACTTCAATTGGGAATGGGAATGGGAAAAGGCGAAGCCCATATATATATTTATAAATATAAACATATTTTTATAACGGCGTTGAACTGACCACAGTCAAGGCCAGAGAGAGAGAGAGAAGAAGAACCCACGCAATGTTAGGGACTAATATTTACAACTTCCACAAAGTTAAGCTGGCGTAAAAATATGTGACAAATATATATAAATCATAGCCATAAAAAGAGCGTAGAATTTGCCTACGCAGAAATTCCACAAATCGTGCCCAAAATTGGCGCATGTTTAGCCGATTAGCATCAACGGGCATGGAACGAGTGATGAGCTCTTGTCTGACTCGACGACACCAGGAGTCCAGTTCAGGTGTGCCCAGGTTGCGTGACACTTTTACACAAGCAGCAGCCGGCCACACTTTACCGGGCTAATTGTTTGCACCCGCTGCTTGCCTGCCTGCCTGCCTGCCTCAAGAGCCACACCCAAAGCTTTTTAGCCATGGCTGAAACTAATCTGTAAACAATTAAGTCGTGCATATATATAAAGATATATATAAGATGATGTGTGTATCTCATTTGTGGTTGTAATTCAGTACGATGGACATTTCAAATTAAGTTGCGACGTGTGCCATTAAAATAATTAAGTTTTAAATGGGGTCACAGCACAACGATAAAACAGTTCAAATATCATTAATTAGCTATTTAGTTACACGCATGCACAGCCAATAAGTCTGTCTAGAAATACATAATTCAATCAGCTGCTTGTAACATTTTTCGTTATTTTATTATTTTATTTTTGTAATGGAAAAGTACACGTTAGAAACGACCCAAATGAAAATAAATAAATAAAAGAGAACGAGGAGAGTGCTGATAAGAAAAGACAACAACAAATTGATTAAATCAACAACACAACAAAAGCGGTTGCAACGTTGCGTGTTTGTGTGTGTGTTGGCGTGTGTGTGTATGTCCAAACGCATTTGACTCACTTTCACACAAACAAAACGAAAGACGAACAACACCAACAACAGCAACAAACAAACAAACAAACGATTCCAACTCAAACAAATACTACAAAAAAAGAAACGAATCAACCTCTTCTTATCTTCTCTCTCTCTCTCTCTCTCTCTCTCTCTCTTTCTCTCGCTCCCTACCTCGCACTTTCTTGCTCTATCTCACTTTTGATTGCCTTTCCCAAATTTATTTCGAGATCAAAGCATTCCTTTCCTTAAACCCAAATTTGTTGTTGTTGCCATGCGCAAGTTTTTATGCCATGCATAAATTGAAAATAAAAAATGTGATAATCAAGTTGTACAAAAGGCAAAAGGAATGAATATATTAGCTACCCACTTTGGTACCCATTGGTAAGTACCCACTACAGTACCCACTAGGTACCCTTCGGTAAGTACTTAGCAATCTGCTTACTCCTTACATTTGAACTTCTTTTAATGAGTACAAACACAAATGAGCAAACATATAAATACACACAGACACACTTACGTATTGATATTTCAGAGCTTGCATTCATGTTCGCAAACCAAAACCATACGCTCAAAATTCTTGAATCTTTTCTATATGATTAAACATGCTGAAACATGTGTTTAGCACTTGTTTCTATTCCAGTTATCTTCAAAACGAAAAAACATTCATGCATATGTAAATAAAATTGGGTGGCAACCCAACGGTAATAACACATGTCCAACTTTATTGTAACTGCAATTTTCTCTTGTCAAATGTCAGCTGTTACCGCACTTGCCCTTTGGCAACTCATACAAACACGCACACACACACACACATGCATACATAGAAAGTTTATTGAGAGTGTTGGGAAATATGGCGTCATTTCTTTGGTAGCCACAGAAGACCCGTCTACAATGGAACGTGACAATTTAAATATAAGTGAACGACATTGTGCGAGCGAGAGGCACACAAAGAATGCGACTGCCGACGACAACAACAACAACCACAACAATTATTCTAGGTCAGCATTTGAGTTGAGCGCGTGAAAAGTTCGTGAGTGTAGAAAAAAAACAACAACGTTCATATTTATATATAAAGAAAAGAAAAGATAATTTTCGTATTTCTTACTCATTAGAGTTCAATTAGGAGCGCAATAAATTTTAGTTTGCTTATCGATAACATTGCTCATCTCCGATTCGCTGATAACGACCAACTCCTTCGCCCTCTTTCTTCGATATACTATAAGTAAATCTAAATGCGTTTGACAGTTTAAGCTCGCGTTTGCCTTTGTTGTCTCTGTTGTTTTATTGTTGGGTTTTTGATAAGGGCCGGCCTGTATTTTATGCGAGACTAAATATTGCATACTACAAAAGACATAAATGTATTTTGTTTATTAATCGATTGCCGGAAATTTAACAGGAATCGGCAACACAGCAGATAAGTCCAATAGATATATAAATAGAACAATTTTTCACACATGCTTTCCGCAGAAATTCTGTGTTTGTGGAGCACTTTAATTGAAACAATCAACGAAAATGATATCATAAGCGAAAAATGCTTGGTAAAAAAAATGTTACACTTGTTTTAGCAGTGTGGAAAATTCTCGTATAGTCTTTATTTATTTTTTCGATTTTGTTCTTCGCTGCAGCGATAAGTAATCTTGCACCTTTACCGGGGTTTATCTGTTGACGCATACGTAAAAAAAAGCCACTGGACTTTTGGCCAGTAGAAATGACCCCCCCACGCATAAAATACGAAATACGTCAAGGCGGCGTGTATGAAAAAAGTTAAGTATTTAATTTTAAATTTTACCATTTGCATGAGTCATGAAAACTTTTGCTGAGTTGTTGATTTGTTTTTTGGCTTTTAATTTATTCGCTAAGCATGCAGTCATATTGCTTTCCCTCTCTCTCTCTCTCCCTCACACTCTCTCTAATTTGACTACATCTGTCTGCCAGCCATATTGAAATTGGGTTAATAACATGTGTACACACTTAAAATGTTTGTAAGGCGCACTTTTGCTTTTTCTTATTTACAGTTAGCCATCCTAGCGTCAGCAGCTGTATTGATTTTTCTCATTTGCAGCAACAACAAACAAAAAAGAAAAATACACACAATAAGGGAAAATGCATGAAAATGTACATATCTATGTATATGCTTGTGTGTATGTGTGTAAAAGAGAGGTTTTCTTCTGCGGGCAGCCGCCAAAAATACGCTGAGCATCGTTGGCGTTTTTACATTAAGCGGCTTATTTGTTTTATATGTAGCATACACACACACACACTCACATACAAACACAGAAGTGTGTAAGTGTGTATTCCTACCCCAATTCCTTTGTGGGGCTCCACACACACACACACGCATCTCTAACAGCTGCAGCGGCGCTGATTTATCGATTTTTCACCCATAACTGATTTGAATTTTGGGCAATTACATAAAATAAAATGAAACCAAAATATGCTCTATGAAATAAATATAAAAACACATTTATTAGCTAAAAATTAAAGCAGCAATTAACACAGCAAATAACTAAACCACCTGCCCAGCAGAGAGAGAGAGAGGGGGAGAGAGAGCGCGACGCCTTGTCTTTATTTATTTATTTTATTTTTGCACAAGAACAAATCACACGTATAATTTCTAGCTGCTGCCCTTGAGTCTTATTTATCTTCTTTATGCGACTCGCTCTTCTACCTGCCTTTTGCACACACACACACATACGAAGAGGCGGTCGCCGCCTCTTTGACTGCAAAGACGCCAAAAACCCACACACAGTTGAAGCTATTTTTTTTCTTGTTTTTTTTTTTTAATTTTTTTCCTTTAAGGCTAGTACGGTGCACATGCAGCATTTTTATGTATACTTGGCTTGTACTTACTTTTATATTTTGCAAGAAATTAGCTGGAAATCGGCTTTTGGTCGTGGAGCAGGCAGAATCTCGTTTTAAGTGTTGTCATGGAAAATGTAACCTTGTCTGCGTGTTGTTGTTTTGGTCATTTAATTATTTAGCGCTAAAGCACACACTTTAAACAAGACTTTCATTTAACATTTCATTTCGTTTGCCATAAAAGTGTTTCGCTTTTTCTCATTTTGCTCAACAAAAAGGAAATACTCCAACTTCGCATACATAACTGGTTTTCATTTTTGGCACCTTGCTTTTCGTTTGTTTTTTTTTTTTGCTTTTACTGGTGTCTGTCCTGTTTTGTAAGGTTTTATAGTGTGTTTTTATTCATGCACCGTTTTTTGCTAATAAAACTTTTAAAACTGTTTGTATGTTAAAATCAAATTTCCTCTCGACAGCGCATAAATTTTCCCATTGCGCGTTCAACGCGCTCACTATTCTGTTAGCGATGCGATAATGGAATTCTTGGGGTGGCCAAAGACATCATGCGAATCGATATCCCCAACGTGCATACACGATTTATTCTCTACTAATATCGATATTACATTCGATTTATTAATATTTTGAAAATATGTAACCGCATTCCGAAAACTACATTTAAAGTTCCCAAATTTCTTGACAGCGCATTTACACACAAAATTATTGTCACAGGCGATTGAAATTAATGAAACCAACGAAACTGCGTTAGTTAATGAGTAAAATATTTATGCTGCATGCAAATATTTGAGTTTTCATCCTGGCACCTGCATTTTCCGCTCACTTCTGTACATGGTCACATTGTTTTCGACATTCCAAACTAAGCCCGACACGGTCACACCGTACAGACGTGTCATTTGACGACGGCTGTAAATACATAAGTTTTTTGTTTTAAATTCGCGGCGTTTAATTGGTACAATTGGCCGCAGTGAATTAAATTTTTGGGATTTAGGAAAGACATCCCAAATAACAGATCAAACACATTCGATAACATACTGCAAAACGCTCGCAGTTAGAAGCTGCCAGCGTGTGCTAAACATCAGCTGGCTCCCAGCCGACCGAGGAAAGAAAAAAGTCAAGTCTGGAGACCAAACCCAAAGAACAAAACGTAGCATTTGTAAATAAATTACGAAGGACCGGCAACAACAACAACTATAATGGCGGGTCAAAAATTTCAATATGATGAAAGTGGCGGAACATTTTATTATTTTGTGTTATCATTTTTGGCATTAGTATTGATACCGACAACGATTTACTACTGGCCACGTAAAAAGAAAGAAGGTTCGTTGGCTGCTGATTGTAATCACACACTGCACTCCCCTCCTTTCCCTCACTATATGTGTGAGTGTGTGTGTGTGTGTCTGTCTGTCTGTTTTGAGCTTTTCCCCTCTCCCTCTGACAAACATGTGCGCTACGCAAATGGACACGTTCCAATAAGTTATTCTGCTGACGAGCTCAAGTCAGCGATGTCTTCGTGTTGGTGAAAGCTGCGACTGCAGCAACAACAACAACAACTTGAGTCAGCTCAGCTCACTTCACAAATGGGACAAACACACACACGCATACACATGCACACTTGTAAGAGAGAGAAAGAGAGAGAATTAAGCTCTCACGATCTCTCAAGTTTTTCGTTTTTTCTCGCTCTCTCCAAATGCGATTCTAATCTAATTGGCTCTTTCGCACCCCCTATTCGCAGATCTCAGCAAAACGAAGGAGGAATGCCAATGTCCGAATTGCTTGAAGAAGAAGATCATTTTGGCAAATGCGGAACCTTATCGCATCCTCAAATCAGTTGCGATCAAGCTATCAATTGTGCTTGGTTGGGCATTGCTCCTGCTGCTCACATATCGCGTGTCGCAGTTCGATTACGAAATGGCCAGTTTTGATCCTTTCGAGATATTGAGTGTGCCGCCAACGGCGACCCAGGCGGAAATAAAGAAGGCCTACTATAAACTATCGAAAGTCCTGCATCCCGATAAGGAGACGGGCGATGAGAAATCGTTTATGATGCTGAGCAAAGCGTATCAGGCTCTCACCGACGATGTGGCCAAGGAGAACTATGAGAAATATGGCAATCCTGACGGGCCCGGTGCGATGTCCTTTGGTATTGCGCTGCCCTCGTGGATTGTGGAAAAGGAGAACAGTGTTTGGGTGTTGGGCTTGTATGGATTGGTCTTCATGGTTGCCATGCCCTCTGCGGTGGGCATCTGGTGGTATCGCTCCATACGTTTCAGCGGCGACAAAGTTCTGCTGGACACCACACAAATGTATTTCTATTTCATCCACAAGACACCCCACATGCTGCTGAAGCGCGCCTTAATGGTCCTGGCGGCTAGTTTGGAGTTCGATAAGCGACACAATTCACAGGTCATCGAACGGCAGACAGACAACGATGAGGTGCCAGCGGTATGTCCTAACCCAAGATCCAAAAACATTAATATAAAGTCTGTTAAGTAACTGTTAGTTTTTGGTTGCAGAACAGTCAGTGGAATATGCCTATTCACAGATCCTATTAAAGTACTCTAGTTCATGTAAAGCGATAATATGTAGTTAATGCTCTCCTTAGTAACTGTTAGTGTTCTCTTACAGAAAAGCTGTAAGGTAACAGAACCTGGAATACATCTCAGATCCTAATAACATAAGCAAATCTCTGTAAAGTAACTGCCAGACCCTAATTGTGTTCTACTTATGTAAAATGACAAAATGAGGCAAAGCTCTGTCAAGTGTTAGTGTTCTGTTAGAGAATAGCTCAAATTCCTATTCCTATTGCCGGATCCTAATAATCTATTGCAGTTTATGTTTAGTAGAACAGGCAAAGCACTGTTAACTTGCAGTGCTACAACTTTAAGATTTGTAACTGACATCATTCTCCATACTTTTAATGTAGAATTGTTAACCGTTGTTAACAGCTTGCAAACAGAACTGTGTTGATAACAGAGCAAAAACTTTCCTTTTCTCACACAAATTCGATTTTGTACATATTTACTAACTGTATTTTTGTATTTTATTAATTATGTACAGCTCATTCGGCAGCTACCTAATTTGAATGAGAAGTGCAAGGAGCATCCACTCTGCCGCATGTACTCGATAAAGGCGCGTGCCATCCTCCATGCCCATCTCTCGCGGATGCCCCTCAATCCGGAGACGTTGGAGCGGGATCGTCAGTATATTGTGAAGAAGTGTCCGTATCTGGTGCAGGAGATGGTCAGCTGTGTCCATCAGCTGATCATGATGGCCTATGCGAGACGAGTGCCCCGCCTGCCCAGCATCGAGACGATCGAGAACTGCATGAAAATGTCACCGATCATCATTCAGGCCCTATGGGAATTCAAATCACCGCTGCTGCAGTTGCCCCACCTCACCGAGGATCATTTGTATTTTATGAACAAGAAGCGACACGTGAAGAATCTGCAGCAATTCGCACAGCTCAAACCGGAGGAGAGTCGTCAACTGCTCAAGAATCTGACGGACTTTGAGTATGAGAATATAATGCGTGTGCTAGGCAAGATGCCCCTGATTGACTTTTCCATACGCTGTGAGGTAATCGATGATGAGAACACAAATGTGGTCACCGCTGGGGCAATTGTCACCGTTACAGTTAGCCTCGAACGGAAGGATATGAAGACGCTATTCGGGGATACCAAAGTGCCCGAGAAACAGGGCATCAAGGACGATGCCAATGAGGAGGGAGCTGCTGGCGAGGAGGATGAGGTTGCAGCTGCTGTTGCTGTGCCCGTTAAGAAGGCATCCGCCTGGGCGAAACGCAAGGGGGGCAAGGGCAAGGGTGGAAAGAAGCCGGCCAACAATCAGAAGAAGAAGACGCAGCCGAAACAGACAGTTGCTGCAACCACTGCTGCCACAGCGGCAACGACAACCGATGAGCAAACGGCTGCCAATTCGGAGGCAGACTCCGATGCGGGTGAGCAGCACACCGATGTGGATTCGGTTGCCGGAGGTTCCGGCAGCGATGACGACGACAAGCAGAACAAAAACAATTCCTCGCTGGATGACGACGACGATGAGGAGTGGGAGCGTCTGCAGGCGAAGCTGAATAAGCGTGAGCGGCTCGAGGGCAAATCGCGCACATCGCACACGGTGCATTGTCCCTTCTTTCCGGAGGAGAAGCAGGAGTACTGGTGGACCTACATCTGCGATCGTAAGTCGCGCACCCTGCTCACTGCCCCCTATCACGTCACAAATCTCGTCGAGAAGGAGGAGATCCAGCTCAAGTTTACCGCGCCACGTTGGCCCGGTGTTTATCCCTTTACGGTCTGTCTGAGATCAGGTGAGTTTACCTCCGAAACACACTCGCACAAAAAATCTGGTAAATTGCCAAGGGTTACTCATCTTATTATGCAGCAAGTTCAGTTCTAAAATTTGTGTTTTTTCTGTTTGGATGGTTTCTAAAATTAAGAATAAAATAATAAACAAATTTCCAGTGTATTGTTTTCTATGTGTGTGCATAGAAGAAGTTTTAGATTAGTAAATATATCAGTATTTTTGGATTTGTATTTAACATAGTTTATAAATTTCATAATACTTTATTTGAAGGAACTTCTAATCTTTCATTCATTGTTTTTTTCTGATTCCGAGAAGCGATTTTTTCTATAAATTACGATTTGCATTTCCACTTTATTAGTTTACTTTACTCTACTTTATTTTCTATTTTGGAATAGTTTTTTTTTAATAATAGAAAATATTTATATTGTAAACATTGTTATATTTTTGTGAATGTTGATTTAGGGCAAGCCTTTATATATTATTGATAAAAACTATAGCAACATTCTATTCTTAGTTCGATTTTCATTGAAGAAATATTATTTGGATTAATTCAATCAATTTTGAACATTTCAAAATTATATAAATCGTTTTGCTAATATTTAGAAATTATTTCCAATGTATAAATGTAGATAGATTTTTTTGCGAGTGTATTTGAGCCTCAATAAATGCTGTCTTCATCTATGATATCCTATAATAATGCCTGACTCGTGCTCTTTGCAGACTCGTATCTGGGCATGGATCAGCAGCAGGAGCTGAAGCTGGATGTACAAAAGGCGCCAGCACCACCGACAGATCATCCCCAATGGGATCTCAGTGAATCGGAACCGGAGCACACCGATCAGCAGGAGAATCTGAGTGATTACACAACAGACACATCCGATGCGGAGGATAGCGACTAGAGACAGAGAGAGTGAGAGAGAGAGCGAGAGAGTGAGAGACAACAATCACTAGACTCCCCGCCCCCCTCCGTTTGCTCCTCCTCTGCCCGACACTCATCACACCCGAGTCCACCATTAATCAATTCTCTTGGAATTATTTTGATTTTGTTTTCGCCCGTTTTTTATTTTATTAGAAAATGATTTTGCATTGCGAATTTTGTTCGCATACATTTTTTACTAGTTTTTGTAATGGATAAAGAGCCCGAAACTAGAGCGTACGTAACTAAGTAAGTAAAAATAAAGAACTTCATTTTAATGTCACTGTACTAAATATAATTATAAATGTACTGTATATTTAATTATTTGGATACAAGAAAGAAATAACAAAAACAAAAAAAAAAAAACGAAAAAGACATGTGTGAAATGCGTCTATTTTTTTTTGGCTTTTCTTGTCAATAAGTGGAGAATATAAAAAGAAACATTTTCAAAATAAAAGCAAGAAAAATGAGTTAAAAATTTTAAGTATTTTATTTTTACTGCTCAGCTGCGGCGCGTTCTAGATCCAAAAGCTGAGCCGAAGCCGAATTGGAATTCGATTCTGGAAGCGGGACTGGAACGAAAGCTTTTGTTGTTGTGGTTGCTGCTGCTTTTGTTATTGTTGTTGAGTTCAGTTGCTGTACGGAAGAAAAGAGTTATTTTTAAACATTTACAGTTGCTTGCATTACGCTAATTTGCTTTACCCTCTACCATTTTGTTCTTTCTTATTAGCGATTTCTTTGTTTTCTTATTTACAATACATGTTTTATTATTTGCTAATGTGTATGTGTGTGTGCGTGCGTGTGTGTGTGGGTGATGCGACTACAGTTGCGGTTCATTTGATGAGAGTGATGAGTGCGAGGGTTGTTTGTAATGTTTCGGAGTCAATTCGTTTGTTCGTTTTATTTTGCTTTTTGGCAGTTTAGGTTTACTCTTCTTTCTTGGACGATGTTTCTACTTTCTTTTCAGCCTCTTCTGTGCTTTCCTTCGTTTCACCATCTACTTTCTCTTTAGTCTCCTCTTCGCCCTCTTTGGGCTTCTCATCTGTTGTGGAGTCTTCTGCTTTTGTTTTTTCTTCATCTTCTTTACTTTTATCTTTAACTTCCTCCTTTAGATCTGTTACCTCTTCGGTTTTTTCTTTCGTCTCTTCTTCCGTGGTTGTCTCTTCCTTTTCTTCCTCTTTGTCGTCTACTTTTTCCTCCTTTTCTTTAGCAGTTTCTTTCTTTTCTTCCTCTTTGTCTTCGTCTTGTTTATCTTCGCTTGTGGATTCTTCCTCGGTTTTTTCATTATCATCCTCTTTTTCCTTCGTATCCTCGTCTACTTCTTCGGACTTTGATTTATCTTCCTCTTCTGGTTTCTCCTTGGGTTTTTCTTCCGTTTCGGTTTCATCAGATTTCTTTTCCGTTTCCTCTTCTGGTTTCTTTGCAGGTTCATCAGATTTCTCTTCCGATTCTTCTTCAGCTTCTTTCGACTCTTCTTCGTCTTTCGATTTCTCTTCCGATTCTCCTTCAGCTTCTTTCGACTCTTCTTCGTCTTTCGATTTCTCTTCCGTTTCCGTACCTTCCTCCTCCTTTTCACCCTCCTCCTTTTCAGCAGTTTCCTCTGACTTCTCCTCTTTCTCATCATCAGCTGCTTTGTCGTCTGTTTTTTGGCATGGAGAAATGTTAAATTGAATGTCTCCCATGGTTGACTTCCTTAACGTTACCTGTTGATTCCACTTTTTCCTCCTTTTTGTCGGATTCTTCGCCGTCTTCTTCTGTGGCTTCGGTTTCAGTCTAATGTGCAGGATTGGGTTTTGAAAGTGTTGATGTGGATGTGGTGCGTTATATATTCAATGGGAAATATGGGGAAAATGTGTGTAACATAATCAGTAAGGATATCTACTTTATAAACCTTGAAGTCAGCAATCTATGTTGCAATAACATGGCGGATTAGCATCTGGATCGCAACTATTTGACTAATGTTAACTTTTCTCTCGTTTCATGCAGTACCTTTTCTTAATATTCAATATTGTCGTTTTACCTTTTCTTCACTATTATCGTTCTTCTTGTCTTCTTCGTCGTTCTCTGTTTTCTCCTTATCTTCACTCACAGTCTCGCCATCCTCGTCCTTATTCTTCGAAAAAGGTTTTTGAACATTAGCTCGATCAACTCTCGCTGTTACTTAACATGCGCTGTTAAACAACTGTTAGGCGCTACAGTTTTGAGACGCGGCTTTTTGTCTCAGAGCTTTTGTGTTTAGTTTGTGTTATTAGCAAATGCATTGATTTTTAGTAAATACAAATATATTTCGTTTTTTATTTTTGTTTTACTTTATTACATATGTACTTATAAATTCAGCGGATTTTTATGTTTTCGCATTAACATAACTCAGCCGCACAAATCGTACAGTTTTTACTTTTCTCTACATTTAAATGTAGAGCAAATAATCAATCAGAAACCTAAAACTGATTTTTTTTTTTCGTTTCGAGTCAATAATCAAATAATCTTTTAATTGTATGATGTTAAATACACACACATACAAACAAATATGTGAATGAGTGTGTGTGAGTTGCATATATCATAAATAAAGATGTATGTATGTAAGTATTTTAAATAAAAGTTGTAATTTCTTTTAGTGTGAACACAATCGCTTTGTAAAAGATTAGTGTGTTGTAGTATGCATATCATGTATGTATATATTTATTTATAAATATATAGATAGTAGCTTAACTTAAAGAACCGCAGTCGTGGTAATTAGAAGCACATTTGCTAAAAGAACATTGCAACAAAAATGTTGACCTTTTTGTCGTCCAATTTGCCGAAATGCTGTTAGCAGAATACAGTTTTTTGTTTGTTTGTTATGTTATTACTTGCGACTGTTGTTAACATGGATGCTAATTCTGGCTGATTGCTGATTGCATCTCGTTAGTGTTACGTAGTAGAAGAAAGTTGCTGTTGTTAAAATGTTATTGCTGTTGTTATTCTTATTATTATTGTTGTCATTTGTGGTTGCTTCTGTGCAGGCTTGTTGTTGTCGCTTCTTAACAGTTAACAGAAAAAAGGAGTACAAATTTGCTCAAAAGCTCTCAAACCTCTGCCTTTTCCTTCTCCTCCTTCTCCTTATCCGCTTCGCCTGACTCAGCTTCACCTTCACCAGCGTCCGCTGGAGCTTTCACCTCATCTTTCTCACCATTCTCCTGCTTCAGTTCGATTTGAGCACTGCTCACGGCCGTTGTGTCGGCTGGTGCCAACTTGAGGAATACCTCCAGGGTGTCAATCTCATTGGCCATATCGAAGGCATCATAATCGCCACAATATTCATCATCGTTAAACAGTTGCGGCGGCAACGGATGCCTTGGCTCTGGATCACTGACTGTGCCGCCATTGCTAGTCGATTTGTTTTGCATCATCTCCTTTTCGCTCTCCTTGCCGGGCTCTGTGATGTCAACTGCATCATACTGAATATGCTTGCTGTCCAAAATCATTAAAACGCGCTGTTGGCGTTTCTTCACCTAAAAGCAAAATATACAAATATAAAAGATAAGCCGCTAATTTTGATTTGTTGCCCAGCCCTGGTTTGTCAATTGCCGGCAAGCCCAAAATAAGAACACACATGCACACATACATGTCTCATATCGCAGTACAAGCAAAGCTATCACTGCTTGCTTGTAATTGACTGCTGATAAAGTGCTGTTTGTTATTTATTGCTCTCAATCTCACACCCACACAAATACATATCCATATGCATGAGCTTACTCTATTTTAAAAGCTGACGTCTGCAGCAACAATAAACAACGGCACATAAAGCGCAGCCAAGCTTCCAAGCAACGCTCGCTCCCCTTCACTATCATACTCCCTCACACGCCCTGCTCGGACATTGTCAATACGCTTTTTGCACAATGACCGTTGTTTAAGTTGGCGAATCAAACAAAGACGAGGGTTGACATAATGAGAGTCACTTCAAGTGAATCATCCTCACACACACACACAACACACACCCACGCATATGAGAAAAAAAGAAAAGAGAGAAAAAACTGTGATCAATGAATTCTTTTACGCTTCATTGTTCGCAGCATATAATTAAATAAGCTTATATGGAAATGTTTGCGGTCGTTGCGCTGCTTCTTGCCACCACCACCATCAACACGCACACACATGCACACGCCAATCAAAATACCCACTTGCTGTTCTGTTTTGTTCGGAGAGGGAGGGAGAGAGAGAGAGAAATGACGTTTTGACTGTACGTACTACATCATTTACACACACACACACACACATTCAAAGAAGAGAAATGTGTGAGTGCATAAAATAGAATATGCAATTTGGTATTCCTCTTTTTTATCTGTTCCGCTAACTTAACGTTCCATTAACATGACACTGACTACTACTACAATTTAACAAATACACTTATGAATTTGTGTGTGTGTCCACGCCCACACTTAATACTCACCTCCTTGTTGCCGGACATGCCGCTGACGTAGACTTTCAATACCATTTTTGCAATTAATGATGCGCTGTCGTTGCGTTTTTAATTTAAAGCTTTATTTATATGTTGTTGTCGTTGTTGCACGAAATAAAATATGCGACTTTCACACGATGATACAAAATATTTTTAGAACTTTCTTTCTTTGCTCTGCGCTTTGCCTGCCTTTTTCTACTGCTTGCTGTTTGCTCTTGGCCCCTAACGCGATACGTAATTTTGATTTATATATATTTATATGCACGCACTGGGCTAATTGCTGAGTAACGATGTAAATTCGTTGCAAAAAAGCGTATACAAAGTTCCGTACTATAAAAGTGTAAAAATGTTTAATAATATTAATTGCACAAATTTGCTCTCGAGCTCTGCCTTTTTATTCCTACTTTATTCGTTCGAATCTGTGTGGCCTAATCCAGTCAGCAAAAAAAAACCACATCTTTGCAGGAATATACTAAATAATCGATGCAGTCGATGTTAGGAATATATTTTATTACAGATATGGCAGTCCACTTTCATTGTATTTCTTATTGTAAGACAAAATTATAAGAATTTAAAGAATACATATTAATGGGCAATAGCTTAATAGCTTTCATCGTGCAAATTATCACGAAATATTTATGAGCTGCGTACCTTATTCAAGGCACTATAAATATCGATAGCTCGCTGGCGTCGATGACAGCCGCGACGACATCTGTCAAAACGGTGTGGAAATTGTCGTTTGCCCATCGCTAGGCTCGCCTCTCTGTTCACGAATCGTCGTCACGCATGCATCGGTCGTCCATTTTTCGTAAGAATCCGACAGAAAACTGAAGAATTACATCGCAAAAAAGACAAAAAAAAAGAAGATAAAATTGCATAAATCAAACAACGCTTCTCAACAACTCACTCCTTCTCGCTCCCAGCACAGTGCATTTCAGTGGCCTTCGAAATACTGCTCAATCCAAAATAAGCAATATCAATCTACAATTAGTCTTACAAATAAATCAAAAGTAAATAAAGCGCGTGTGAAGTGGTGCAGAAAATCGAGGCGATATAATACAATTATTTAACGTAAGTGCAAGAGTGTAATAATTGACTGTGCTAGTTACTTATATTCTTTAATATGCATAATCTATACAGCTAAACGATAATGATATGCGCTGCGACCATTTTTAAAATTTCACGAAATCAAAATTCCAACTCAGCTGCAAGTGTGTGCGTGTATGTGTATGTGCGAGCGAGACAACCATTGAGCACCATAAGCTGCTGTCATTTTGATTTCTTTAAAACGATTCTTTTATTTTCTTCTTTTTTCGTTTTTTTTTTGGTCACGTAAAAAAGCACTAATCATTTATTATTAAAAAAAATTTTGAATATACTGCAAATAAAGGTAGAATGAATAAGCAAGCAGCGCATACTCACTCACGCATACAATCGCAAAAGTAATTTGTGTTCATTAACAGCTTTTGCATGACTGAGTCTGTGTTTGTGTGCTTGCTTGCTTGTAGTGGTGTTTGCTGTGTAAAAACAGCTGGTACAGCTTAAAGGATACGCATACGCGTTCTTAGTTTCATAGTGCGTCGTGTTTGCTTGTGTGTGTGTGTGTGTGTGTATGCGTGTGTGTGTGTGTTTATGTTGGTGCTGCTGGTGGTTGGCTAGCATCATTTACAGTACGATTTCTTTGCTTCTTGTGTGCCTTCCTTGCGTGTGCATTGCTATGCATGTGTTGTTGTAGTAGTGCTGTAAAGGTCTTATCGTTGTTGTAGGCAACACTCCCTTTAATTGCGCATCGCTGCGGCTTTGGTTTTCTTTGTAAATGCCCTTTTACGTAGTTAAAGTTGTACCAAATCGTTCAGACGTAAGTTCAATTGAACGATTTTTCAACTGCATCTCCAATTGCACATCTTTTTCACATAAAATCAATTAAATTAGACAACAATTACTCATTGAAATATAAAGTTTTTAAATTGAACTAATATGGGGAAAAATTAAAAACTGAATGATTTTTTATTGAGGACTACACTGAACTATGCGAATGACCCACTAAAGAACGTTCAAAGTTCAAAATGAACTACTGAACTCCTTGACTCGCAATTGAACTAGTAACTGCAGCACTAATTTCACGCAGCTGGAGTCGAATTCTTCTTTAAAAAGCAGCTGCCATAAATCGATGCACCATTTTCTTTTTGATGCTCCTTGTGTGTGTGTGTGTGTGTGTGTATGTGTGTGCGTGTGTGTGTGTTCGTCAGGTGAATCCTGTTTTCCTTGAAACCAGTTTTTTCTTTCATTTTTTTTGTTTCGGTTTTTGTTCTCAAATTTAATTTTCGGTCTCAGTTGGTGTTGCTGCTGCTTTCTGCTAGTTTCTAGTACTGAATATTTCTCCATTTCTAATCTCATTTACAGCGAACGCTTCCAAGCAGCAACTGTGTGGCAATAATAATAACAATATATATATATATATAACATAAAACAGAAACCAATTTATTAACATAATAGCAATTAAGAATATTACAAGAAATATATATCAAAATATATAAATATATATTTTAAATAAATAGATAGAGAGAGAGAGAGGGAGAAAGAGAACTATTGGACCACATTTAAGATAACAACGATGGCATGTGCAACACTTAAACGCGCCTCCGACTGGGAGTCCCTCAATCAGCGGCCCAACAAACGTCGACGATGCAATCCTTTTGGCCAATCGCGCAGCAATTCACCATCACGCAACAGCAACAATGGAAACAGCAACAGCGATGGCAACAACAGCAGCACAACAACAACAGCAACGCCAAGCAATCGCTATGCCAAAGGCAGCACCGAACCGAGTCCCTTCTCCGAGTCAGCACTGGCCAAGATGTCGCCAGGTGAGTCCAATTTATCGCGTCTCCTGCTCGAATTTGATTTACACAAATAATTTTCTGTTTCTGTTTCTTTCGCGCAGACAAAATGGCTGAAAATCTGTGCAATGAGATCAAGAGACTGCACAAGCGCAAACAATTGCCAATTACATCGGCTGCGTTGGAGCGCATGCAGGACTCGGAGTCGAGTGGTTCCGAAATGGGACCGGAGAGTCCGCATCGTCCGGACAGTCCACCCAATCATTTGATGATGCGCCAGCATGGCGACAAGACTCTGTTCACGTTTAAACAAGTACAACTCATCTGTGCGGACATGATCAAGGAGCGCGAGGATCAACTGCGTGAACGCTACGAATGCGTCCTGACAACCAAACTGGCAGAACAATATGATGCCTTTGTCAAATTCACATACGATCAAATCCAGCGTCGCTACGAGGCAGCGCCAAGCTGTAAGAATGAATATACCCACCATATATATATATATATATATATATATATATATAAATATCTATATATTCATTGTTGATTAATCGCTTTTTCCCATTGCAGATTTGTCGTAAGGTTCGCCTATATGTGTATATATAAATACATATATATATTCTCAAAAAGAAATGCACTACGATCTTATGTGGACGGTTGGAAATCTGTTTCCGACTGGCAAACAACAACAAACAACAACATCAACAAGGAAAGCAGCAAATGCAAAAAGTAAAACCACAGCAACAACAAGAAAAACAACAACAACAACAACATAGAAGCCCTCATTTAATAAACAAAAACTACAATTGTGTTTATTATATATATTTTGAAATATGAAAGAGAGTTGTAGTTCAAAACTATAGAATAACATATATAAAATTGAAAATTGAACCTGTATTGGGAAGAGAAGAGAGTAGAGATCATCAAAGCGAGAATATACTTCAATGGCTTGCGCTGCTCAGGCAAAGCGAACAGCAAACAGCAGTAACAACAGACATTATAAAACAAAAACAAAACAACTTGTTACATTTACGTTTTCACATAACGAGAATTCTAAATAAAAATGACAAATATCTATATAGTACATATGGAAACAACAAACAACAACAACACTATGCAACATGCTAATATAAAAAAGAAAGAATAAAACACGCTGCAACAAGGTGCAACAACAACACACACTACACACACACACACACACACATCTATGAAGTACTATTAAAAACACACACAATTCAAAGAAACCTCAACATTAGCTTCGTATATAAAAAAAAAAAAATAAAGCAAACAAAAAAGAAACGAAAAGAAAAAAAAAAAACAAAAGAAGAAAAAACAGATTTGGTAAACATATATGTTAAGTACATATACGTAGCATATAAGGTATATTTGTAAAAGGTATCAAAACTATATTGTATTTCAAAATAGCAATGATGACGGAGAACTAAGCAAATGAAAAATAAGATGAATAATAAGAACAATGCAAAACTAAGTTAAAACAAAAGAACAACTACTCATGAAATAACTTTTTCATAGTTTATTTTTGCATAATCATTTTCCTAAAACAAAAAATACAAACAAACAATTGAAGCGAGTGAAGAATAATAGCATCTGTATAAAAGAGAAATAAGTTTTTTTTGTTTTTCTTGAGCGTTTAATTGTTTCTTCCTTTAAATGTACGTTTTTGCAAGTTAATGAAGAAAAAAAAAAAACAATAGGCACCATTTTCGTTTGCAATTTTTAATTTGCTTTAAAATGTAAAACAAACAAAAGAAAAAATATGTATAATTTAAGTCAACTTGAACGCTTTCATCTATATACGCTTGGCAGAAGACGTTTCATGTTCATTATAAATATTTTTCACTTGATATATACACACACACATCTATATATTTTTCAATTACCGCGTTCATACATACTTTACATTAGTAATTTAAAACTTAATATTAGTAAAGAAATGCCATTTTTATATTAAAATAAAAAAAAGCGATGAATTGAGGAAACTAATTGTTGCCTTTTCACTTTATACGGTTTTTTGAATTTGACATTTGAATACTTAAAGATGGCGCGCAAAACGATTATTAAAAGGCTGTCCACGCAATGTTAAGTTAACACAACGTGAAGCTGGCTGCGCGCAATATGCAGCGCACTTGAAGTTGGGCCTGCTCCACACCTAACAGAATTTCTCCACAGCTGTTAACACAGCACAATGTTAGCTGAAATGAAAAGAAAAATAAAATGAAAACAAGCAGTCGTTGGATTTCTGAGAGCAACAGAAATTGAACGTGTGTTGTGTGTGTTGTTTTTTTTTGGAAACGAAAATCACAAAATTATGTGTCGCTGATACGAAAAGCGCAATAGCTGATAGACGTTTAAAATGCTGCACTCGTGAAATATAACAAAATCCTATCAATATCCATTGATAATCCGCAAAATCTGTACAATTTAGATACACAAAGCAGAGTAAGAGCGAAAGAGAGAGAGAGAGAGAGAGAGAGGGAGAGTCAGAGTGAGAGAATAGAAAGCTTTAAGAATGTGCGACAACGACGGTGAAATTTGTGAGTCAGCCGTGCAGGTATCGCCGGCAAAGGCACAACTAACAATCGCCGCCACCCAAACGGATGCCCAATTCCAGGATCTGAAACAACAACACCAACAACAACAGCACACGAGAAATGGGACACAGCAAACGCATTGCATGCACTCCAACGTTCCAGATATACTGGAAATTGATCAATGGCATCTGGAAGAAGTGGAGCTTTGGGTCTGCAGCAAAATGGAATACTTTTCCACGGAGCTGCTCGACTGTTTGCGTCAAGAGGCAATCGATGGCCAAGTGTTGCTGGCGCTAACCGAACGCGATGTTTGCGATATGCGTTATAAGCTCAACTATAAACTCACCATTGGTGAGATGAAAAAGTTCTGGCTAACGGTATTCGAGCTGCAGCTGCACTGGAAGCAGGATAAACGGCAACAGCAACAACAGCATCAGCAACAAGACTATTATCAGAAGTCGACGCATGGACACCCAGTTAATCATAATTCGGAGCCATATGCCTTGCACTCATACACACATGCCACAGTTGGTGGCAACTGTTGCCTGCCACTGTTGCAGGCTGCTGTCGATCCATGCCCCTGTCCATCTGCCGCCGTCGATTATACGAGCATTGACAACGAGGGCGTCTCATTTCGGCAGAAAGGCAAACGTTGCGTTGCCCCCGAATATTTTAAGACCGCAATTAGTTTAGGTGAGTATTTCACATTTAACTCTCTCCCTCTTCCAATTGGGCGTTCAATGGCGTCTCTTATCGGTCATCATTTGGCATAAGCTTGCATTTTTCACGTTATCAGCTTCCCATTATATGCCCAATTTGAATTTGATTTAAATACCATACATTTATATGTGCGTTGTCAAGTTCATTACGAGCTTAGTTACAGTTTTATTGCTTCACTGTTATTTTTATTTGGAGGTTATCTGTATGTTTGTTTGTGTGTGTTAGTGTATTTGTGTACATATTTAGATGCATGCGTCTTGTTGCCTTCGCGCTCGCACTCGCATTGCTCCTATCTCTTGTATTTCTGCATTTTATTGAATTTGTTGTTTTTTTTTTAGTTTTGTGTGGTAATTTTGCGTGTACAAATTTTTAAATGTTTTAGAAGAGAAGAGCGCATTTGCACTTTGTCATCATGTTTGTCATGCATTCGAAGCAATTCAAATATTAGTCTTGGTTTATTTTTAATATTTATGTGTAAATGATGTGCTTCCAGAAATTGTTAATCTGAAGCGAGACATTAGAGGCATTTGACATGTTTTCCGCCTAGTGTAAACTTGAAACCAATGCATATATATATCTATTAATATATATACACACACAAACCCTCTTAGTAAGTGTAAGCAAAGTGCGAAGTGAGATATTTATGTGTTTGTTTATATTTTCGTTGAATGTTTTGCAAATAGTGTTTTTTTACCCATTGAAAATGTGTGAAAAGGGTATAATGGTTTTGTGCAAATGTATGTAACAGGCAGAAGGAGGCATCTCCGACCCCATAACGTTTATATGCTGTTGATCAGCCACAACAGCCGAGATGAGTTACAGTAGAAGAATAGGAGAAAAAAAAGAAGCGTAAAAAGAACTTTTTTTTTCATGTTTGTTGAATGAAAGCATACAATATATAGAAAAATATATATATTAAAGGGTATATCGTAGTCGACCTCACTCGACTATAGTATTCTTATATGTTTTTAAATACGCTTCCAATTTAATTTCTTGTTTTTCGATTGCAGGGTATTCGTTTGTGGTGACATGGATAACATCGTTTGTGATGGTGATTGTGCATGAGCGTGTGCCCGATATGAAACGATATCCACCGTTACCCGATATCTTTCTCGATAATGTGCCCCACATCCCGTGGGCTTTTAATATGTGCGAAATAACGGGATCGCTGCTGTTCTCCGTGTGGTTCTTTGTGCTCATCTTTCACAAGTATCGAATGGTGTTGTTGCGTCGCTTCTTTGCACTGGCCGGTACCGTTTTTCTGCTGCGTTGTGTGACCATGCTAATCACATCGCTCAGTGTGCCCGGCACCCATTTGCAGTGCAATCAGAAGGATTTTGCCATAGATGATCCGAATGTGGATGTATTTGGGGCATTGGTTATACGGATGACGCGTGCCTATCGCATCTGGAGCGGTCTGGGCATGTCCATACAGGGTGTGCGCACGTGCGGCGATTATATGTTTAGTGGGCATACCGTCGCCCTAACGCTACTAAACTTTTTCATCACGGAATGTGCGTATATCTTTATTAATAATTATATATTTATATAGTTGTATACTAATTCCATTTCAATTGTTGCAGATACGCCACGGAATCTTTACTTTCTACACACGTTAACCTGGCTGTTGAACATGTTTGGCATCTTCTTTATACTGGCTGCCCATGAGCATTATTCGATCGATGTCTTTGTTGCGTTCTATATAACATCGCGTCTGTTTCTGTACTATCACACACTGGCCAACAATCGGGTAAGTTCCGTTAAGGTTTCACTTTTTAATTTTAATACCAATCCTTAAACCTCTTGCAGGCTCTCATGCAGAGCGATTCGACACGCACGCGCATCTGGTTTCCCATGTTCAGTTATTTTGAGAATTCAGTGGATGGCATTATACCGAATGAGTTTGATACGCCTGGCTCACTGATTGATTCGCTGCTGCAACAGTTGGTCCGTTTCAAGGACGAAATCCGCTCAATCTTTCAAAGCTTTTGGTTATCGAATTTCGCGTTTGCGTCGAGCAAATCATCGTGGTTCATGTTTGGCAGCTCCGAGTTGGACTCACGAAATCATACGCATGCAAGTGTCTCCAATTATTTGTCACCGACGCAGTCACTGCTCAGCACAAAAGCGTCTCCTCCAGTGCCGCAGCTGCAACAGCAGCAGCAGAAGGCGACATCGATTGATGCCGGCGTCAATCCTTTTGCCGATGGTAGCGTTGCGGCGGAAACGCTAATAAATAATGATTTGAGAACACCTTTGACGGAGAAGAAGGTGCTGTGATTGATTTTGCTGATTGTCGAGTCTTCCAAAACCGGATTCAAAATTCTTATTTCTTTATCGTCGTTCTTCAAAAAGATATTGCAGGAAAACAAAAACACAAAAACAAACAAACAAACACACAAACACACACCGACTGATAATTTTTACATGGATTGTTATTTAAATACTTTTCTCACATGCAGCAGCGGCAGCAGCAGCACCTGTATATCTGTATTATCTACTATAATAACACACTCGTAGTGCCTTCCGGGTAGTCTCAACTCTGCACAGCAAGCCCTCACTTCTCTTTAGGTAAATAACACATACATATTCATGTATATATATGTATATCAGTAATTACATGAAGTTCTACTATAATTGTTTAATTGATGATGAAGATAATCCTCATTCCGCTCAGTTTAGTTTTATTATTATTAAAGACTAATGCATTATTATATAATTCTAAGCATGTACAACAACTTTATTTAAGTTATTTAGTCATAAGTTACAAAGTTTATGTTGAATGCACAAAAAATCCAATAAATTTTCGATTGTGAAGAGTAATCGACATTATTAATTCAAATTACCCGCACTGTAGTCATCGATATACGCATTTTTTTGATATCGATATTAGTATTTTAATACTATTTCCAATCGGGATGTGCGATCCGGTGACAATCACAAATGTGGGATAAATATTTCAATAGGGGCTTGTTCATTTTAAATAACTTTTGCTGAAGCGCACGCACATGTGCTCTAACTTTATTATTTTTGAAAAAGCAAAAAAATAAGAATAAACGGAAAATAACTTTTGTTTTCTTAAAAAAACTTTAAATGCATACCGGTTAAAGTGTTGTGAATCTCTTGCGGTAGCTGGATGAGATTCTTTGTGTGACTGGCAATTGCCGCTTCTTTTTATTTTTTTATTGGCGTCGGCGTCGTATTTTGTAGCGGTTAACGCGAATTTATTCTCGTGTGTGGATTTTGGCAGTTCTAAATTTGCCCACACAGAATATGAAGAAAATCAAACCACAGTTGCACGACCACTTGATAACCAATCGTGTGAAGCAGGTAAATATATGACCACAATCGTGGCCAACTCAAACAAATTTTTGGCCTAGCCGTAGCCGGCTAACGAAATGCAACCAAAGAATAAAAAGAAAAAAAAACAAAAGCAAGGTTAGTTTTTGACAGACCGCAATTATAATCGTAATTTTGTTTTATTGTCGAAAGTATTTGGAGGAGCACATTGACGAGACGTATTTGGATGTGAAGCAGATGACCAAAGAATTGATGCGCAAATATCCCGAATATTCTCGTCGCAAATTTGGCCCATTCAGACAACTGGTGCACCAAGGTAAAGTGAAAAGTAAATATTACAAAAGTTTCTGCGCATGACGCCACCAAATAAAATAATAAAAACAGACTTCCACAATGCAATGTAACAATGCAATATATTTTTTTTATGGTTTTTTTTTAGTCGAACTATATTTGAGACACATTGCGAACATTCTATAGAAATTGTTTAGCCAGCATTTAGTGTTATCAATTCGAAACACGAGCATTTCACGAGAATCGCTCAGAATTTTTATAATATTGATAATACAGAAACCTGATATCTGTTATGTATTTATTTGTGCAAAAGACTTCTAAATTATTTACAATTGTTTGTCTTTCAGCGTTCTCCATTGTTTCTGACAGTTATAACTTAGATAAGGCGACCAGCTCAGACGAAGAGGAAGACTATTTATCTGAGGAAGCGGACACAACAGCCAACAACAGCATAATGAATAATTTAATGCATAGCTTGTACACCAATCAGGCAGTTCGAAAACCACAAGCCACAAAACCCAGCAACGAACCAATTGACATTTCGAGTGGCGATGAGAACGAGGACGAACCTTCGGTAAGTCCACCAAATGGTGGCAGTTTGGCAGCCCCAGCTGCAGCCGCTAATATTGGCGATATGATGCCATCAAAAGCGCTGAAGCGTCCATTGGAATCGTCTCCATCGGTAGCTGGCGGACAGCCGAAGAAAGGCAAGTCAAGCATCAGTTAAGCAACATCTAAATATAGTTGAATCAACAATGACAATAACTGAATTTATTAACAGGCAGCGCGCCAAATTATAGCTCTTCAAACAACTGCCCCAATCCAGCGACTGCGCCCAAGAAATGTGAATAACCGAGCTAGGATTATCAGAAATTTATCAGTTAATAATAATTGTTCTCTCTTTCTTGGTTGCAGTCATTGCAGGCTCTGCTAGCCTCAGCAAGGGCAATGCCGATGCTGGCCAACGCAAAGAGACGCAATCGCATCATGGACCGTTGCTCACATATCAGCAGCAGCAACAGTTTCTGCAGCAGCAGGCCCAGCAGCAGCTGCATCATCATCAGCAACACCAGCAACAGCAGCAACATCAGCAGCAGCAACAACAGCGTGTGCGCAAATACAAAAAGGAATTGGAGGTGTCTCGCTCCTCGGAGAGTTTCCGCGATATTGGTGGCATGGATGGCACCTTAAAGGAGCTGTGCGAAATGCTTATACATATCAAATCGCCAGAGTTTTACTTTCAACTGGGTCTGCTGCCGTCACGTGGCCTGCTGCTGCATGGACCGCCAGGATGTGGCAAAACCTATTTGGCACGCGCCATTGCCGGCGTGAGTAGCAAATAATATATAAATATATATCAAATTTAAATATATTCATTAAAATGTTTCGTTATGTTTGGTTTGTAGCAATTGAAAATGCCGCTGTTGGAGGTACCAGCTACGGAGTTGATTGCCGGCATCTCTGGAGAATCGGAGGAGCGCATACGCGATGTCTTCGAGCAGGCAATTGATCATTCGCCTTGTGTGCTTTTCATTGATGAAATCGATGCGATTGCCGGCAATCGCCAGTGGGCTGCCAAGGATATGGAGCGGCGCATCGTCTCACAGCTGATTACCAGCCTGGATCAGTTGAAGGCCACCGAATTTGGGCAATCGGTTGTCGTTATTGGCGCCACCACACGTCCGGACACTCTAGATCCTGGTCTGCGTCGCATTGGACGCTTTGATCATGAAATTGCCATACACATACCATCACGCAAGGAGCGTCGCGAAATCTTGCGAATTCAGTGCGAGGGTTTGTCCATTGACCCAAAGCTGAATTATGATAAAATTGCTGAACTGACACCGGGTTATGTGGGCGCCGATCTGTTGGCTTTGGTCTCGCGTGCCGCAACCATTGCCGTGAAGCGCAGATCGATGAAAAAGTTTCGAGAGCTGCACGCAGCCAGTGAGATGAATATGACCACTGTGACTCTGGATGACGATGAACCGAATGAGGACAAACAGGAGGAACAGACGTCGCCACAGAAGGAGCAGACATTGGCGCCGGAGAAGTCACCAGCTACCGAGGAGCAGCAGCAGCCGCCAAACACGGAAACCGATAAGTCCGTAGAAGCCACAAATGGTGAAAAGGCCAGTGAGGAGGTGAGCAGCGAAGCACCCATGGAAGTGGATAATAAAGAAGATAAAGATGATGTTGGAGATGAGGTTTTGCCGGCGGCAAAGGACGAGTCGGAGAAACAAACAATTTTAAGTGCCAAATCGCCGATACCATCCGAAGATTTCTACGAGCCCACATTGGCCGAGTTGACAAATTTCCTAGACAATCCGCCCGAGGAATTTTCTGATCCTAATTTCTGTTTAACTTTGGATGATTTTACGGCCGCTATTAAAGTGATGCAGCCATCGGCAAAGCGTGAAGGCTTCATCACGGTGCCGGACACCACCTGGGATGACATTGGCTCGTTGAACGACATACGCGAGGAGCTGAAGCTAGCTGTGCTGGCGCCCGTCAAGTATCCCGAGATGCTGGCACGCCTCGGCCTGGAGGCGCCATCGGGTGTGCTCCTCTGTGGACCGCCTGGCTGTGGCAAAACGCTGCTGGCCAAGGCCATTGCCAACGAGGCGGGCATTAATTTCATTTCCGTCAAGGGACCCGAACTGATGAACATGGTGAGTGCTCCAACTTGGACTTGATCTTCAGCTGAGGCCTTTAAATGGATTCCTGACTTCTTTTGCAGTATGTGGGCGAGAGTGAGCGTGCGGTGCGCGCTTGTTTCCAACGTGCTCGGAACTCATCGCCATGTGTCATCTTCTTCGATGAGTTCGATTCGCTGTGCCCCAAGCGCTCGGATGGTGGCGATGGCAACAATTCGGGTACGCGCATCGTCAACCAGCTGCTGACCGAAATGGATGGCGTTGAGGAGCGCAAGGGTGTTTATATTCTGGCGGCCACCAATCGACCGGACATTATTGATCCGGCCATTTTGCGACCGGGTCGCTTGGACACCATACTGTACGTGGGATTGCCGAAGGAGCTGGAGCGTGTTGACATACTCAAAGCCACCACCAAGGTAAGTAGTTAAGGATTCTTTACGATTCACTCAGTAAGCCATATTTTGTTACCAATTTAGAATGGCAAGCGTCCCGTGCTGTCTGAGGATGTGAATCTATATCAGTTGGCCGCTCATACAGATGGCTATACAGGCGCCGATTTGGCCGGTTTGGTTAAGCAGGCTTCGATGTTTTCGCTGCGCCAATCGCTCAACAATGGTGATACCAATGCGGATGATTTGTGTGTACGCAAACAGCATTTCGAGGAGGCTCTCAAGCAACTGCGTCCCTCGGTTAGCGAGCAGGTAAGCTCACATATATTACTCACCTTTCCGTAATTCGGTTTTAAGTAACTTCTTTTCTTGGCAGGATCGCAAGGTGTATGAGAAGCTGCGTCAGAAATATGCTGCACCACGTATACCGCCGTTCGAGGCGAAGTGAACAAATTCTCGGCTCTTGGCACTGTTGTACTAGTATTTAAGAAATCATCCACACACACACACACACGGATCCAGACACACACAGGCATATTCCACATGGTCCTCATTTGAATTAATAAAGATGTACAAATACCCATCATAATGGAAGCAAACTCATGCACACAAAATAAAAATGCCCAAGCGAAATAAAATTTGGGACCAAGCCCAGCTCAATTGCCAAATACATTATATATACGTATATAATTCAGATACACACAAATACATACACACACTTGGAATCATGGTCTACAATGCTACACATCGCCTCTTCCAGAACGTGTTCCAGCCAGTGGAGCTGTCATCGCCCTCCTCGGCATTAAAGCGTTTTGCATGTGTCTCTTCTGCAGCTCAAGAATATCCGCGTGCTGTGTGAGCAGCGTGCGCTTGGCGCGTTTCTTGAGCTTCTTTCGGATCGGTGACTTCTTTTTATCCTCGTTAGCATTAGTCGAGACAACGTTAGACTGATTATCGCCAGCGGCCAGCTCTTTGTGACCCGGTGGCTTGGGCGCATTGGGCTCCTCATCTCGCCTGATGATCTGGCGCAAATCGAACGCATTCTTACACATCTCGCGTATGCCGAACCAACTCTCATGGCCAATCTGGCTGATCATCTCGACAGGCGGCTGAAAGCCAAGTTCACGCGATGGCAGCTCCATTACCAATGCCATGGGCGTCTTCAGCACACCGTAAACGTAATCCACAACGGAGCCGGCAATGGTGCGTTTGGTCAGGCCACTAATACTACCTGTGCGATACTCGCGGCCATTGTACGTCTTGATCGCGGTGCGTCCGGCGGTTGCCAGCGTGTGCAGCTCGCGCCAATAGTATGGCGACTCGCGTGAATAGCCCCAGGGATACATGATGCTCTGGCCGTACGAGTGCAGCGACAGAAAGAACAACAAATTCGGGGCAAGGCTGTCCAGAATGGTGCGCATGGCACGCGTCTCCGGCTCGGAGAAGGGTCGCTCTCCCTTGTACGTGTTGCGATTGGTGCGCGTCGGTCCGCATTCCCAGAAAATGTCATAGTTGCGATTACAGTCGGTGCCCACAATTTTGGACGCCTTGTTCGGTCGTCGATTCTTGCGCCAGTTGCGATTCTACAAGGGATTCGAGTAGGAATTAAATAGCTGGGCTCATCTTTGTTTGATTCCGATTTACCTTGGTGCGTGAGTACTCATAGCCATCGGGATTCACTAGTGGCACAATAATGAAGCGCAGATTGCGCAGCATCTCAATGTTGCGAGTATATCGCTCCGTCAGTTGGTAAATGCAATTGAGACTGGTGCTCACCGTGATCCATTCGCGTGCATGTGTTCCCGCCTCAATGAAGATGACATTGCGATTCTTTTCGCCCATCAGCACGGTGGGACCCTTGACGCCGTTGAGCTTCTGCAGCTCGGACTGTTTGGCCGCCTGCATACGCATCGTGATTGGCAGTTCGGTATTATTGGGATTCATCCAATTGATTTCCACGGCGCGCACTTCCCGCTTCTCGTGCGTTATGCCAAGCGTATAAAGCTTAACGAAGTTCGAATAGCGATGAACTATATACTCCAAATACTGATTAATTTGCCCATACTCCAGATACGTGTGCAACACGTCCGGACGTGGTATGACCAGTCTTCTTACGGGATTTTGAGGCACTGCAACGGCGGCCACCTTTTGGCCAGCACGCGCTTTTGTCTTCTTGTTGCGTTTCATTTTGTTTGTCGATTGCATTTTTAATTTTTTATAATTACCAAGGGAGGTTTTAATTGGAAAATTGAAAAAAGGGAAAAACAATACGAAAAAATTTTACTATAAATTTTAATTTTATTTTTTCTCACAACTGACAACAAAATGGAGTATTTAATAATTTTTTTTTATGTTTTCACTGCAGCTGGGAGCTGTTTGAATATTCGAAAGCCTGCTAGGGAAAATTCTCACCTGGTGCCCGACTTGGAGCAGTTGCTCGGCGAGGACGAGACGTGCGAGCCCTTTGGGCCTGTCTGCCATTGTGCGATCCAAACGGATTGCCAGCTGGAGTTTTTATCAACAATGCATTATATCAGAAAAAAAAAATAGACGGAGCAGCGAAAAGTGGCACACTGCCACAGTGCCACAGTGCCAGAATGCCAGAGTGCCACATCCCACATAGCGTGGGCGTTCTTCCACTGGCAAAGCGAGAAAGAGAGTTCGCATTTAGGGTAAATTGCGACAGCGACAACGTTTAATAAGTTGGGCACGGCAGGCTTGTAATGCGGAATTGGATTTGTATTCTCGCTGTCCTTCTGGCTGGCCTGCAACTGGCTGCCACAAAACGCAAATATGCTAAATGTCAGACTTGGCCTATGGAATGGAGGGAATGGCTCACCAGGTGGACAGGTCTACAGGAGGTATGTGTGTAGCTGGAAGCGCAGGCACGTGCTATGCAAATAAAAAAGGAAGCGTACGACTCCAAACAGGCGCTCCAATATTGGCGTGCCGTCCCGGAAACGGAGCAGTTGTAGCTGGTCTACGGGACAGGCCTTTAAGCACAAAATTCATTTTGGAGATTGCCTCTAAAAAACACTATGCTACAGCGAAACCTCAAACAGGGTTGTAGATCTCTTAGACCAAAATTTCTGTTCAATTTCAGCAGTAAAAATTCGTTGTATTTCTGATATGGATAAGCCATCAATTTCATACTTTTTTCAACTAAATTGTCCTTTGGAAGAACCCATATCTGATTTTGTATCTTAAATTAAAGACAACAAATGTTTTGAATAGGTTTAATTGAAAAATATGTCAAAACTGTTTCAGAATCTAGAAATTCGTAAGTCATAAAAATCATAAAAATCTGTAATTGGTACTCAACTTTTAGTTGTGTTGCACAGTGTAACTTTGTGCCCGACAAACGTCATGTCAACGCAAAAGTCAAAAGTGCGGGGTCGGAACAGTCGGAGCAGACAAATGTACATATGTATATATATAAATATATGTATATATATATTTATATGTCGTTACACATACAAATGAATGCATTTATAGGAATATCGTTCGCGACGCAACCAGTTGATTTATACAAAAACATGGTTCGTGTTGATTTTCATTTAACGGTCCTTTAGTCAACTTTCTGACACAGTGACTGCCATATATTTACGTCTGGTTGTGCTCGTAACTACATAATACGTACCCTGTAAATTCTAAATTGTGTGCGCATATTGGTGCTGTAGAAATTTTCACGACATTTGACAAATCTTTGTTATGCGCAACTGTCTGTCAAAAATTGTATCTTTAAAATTTCTGATTATTTTTTAAGATTTTCGATCGGCTGCAAATATCTTTTCTGCGTCGGTTTATTGGCAACAACTTTCCGATCATTCCCTGTTGATAGTTGGGCAAAAACTTCCTGTAATACATTAAAATTATTTCCTAGTTTTTTTTGGTGCCGCTACATTGCATAGACACGCAAAGGCCCAGACAGGTTGCCAGTCAGTTTGGTCCCGTCGGAAGGGGGTTGGTGTTTCGTTGGGGGCGTTTCTGAAGTATGCACATTATGTCATTAGCATGCTGGCTAAAATAAAAGGGCCAAAAATGGCTAAATGTTCCCAGTTGTCGTTGTTCTCTTTGAGCTTTGTATTGCTTTTTGTTTTTTTTTTTGTGGACTTGATGACAAAATGTTTGGCAGCATAAAACTGGCTACAAATTAACGAAATTCCAGCAATTATGCCAAACAAAATGCAAAGCAAAAGTTGCGAGGTTGCTGTGCAACAAACCTGCCTCAACAAAGGACAACAACAGCAGGATATATGGAACAATGAATGTTTATGCTTATCTGTTTGACATGGCAATTTAAGTTTGCAATGCAATTTGCCATAATCGGATGACGTATAAAGTAATGCTGATTCTGCATACGTAGATATGACAGGCAGTTAACATTTTATGCGGTCTTAATTAACCTGCTGATGTCTTTGGCAACAACAACAGCAAATGCAAATCAAACACAAATCATATCATATCATAATATTGATTTTATTTTATTTTTTTTTAACATGTCTATAATAATGGTAGAGACCTCGTTTACAACCCATTTTGGTCTCTTTCACATATTCTTCCTCAACAATAATTTAATATTAGTTCGTGTGCCTGAAGATTATTTTCATGGTTAAGGTCGCAAGACAAAGTAGTTTGTGGGTTGGAGGGCTTTTTTATTTGTTGATTGAGGGGGAGTCGGCAATGACCAAAAAAAATTAATAAAATACGATAGGATTAATTCTGTAAGAATGGTCTAAATAGAACATACCCTGTATTCTAAATAATTCTGTATAAATTTCTGACCAATTAAAATGAAAAAAATAAAACATTAGAAACCGATTTCCGAAAGAGTTTCGGTTTTATTTGCGTTCATATTATTTTTTATAATCATTTAATGGTACAGGGAGTAAAAACAGTCTGCGAGCAATCTGCGATAATTATGCATTGTAAGATAATGGGATTATTAAATCATAATGACGTGTGAGTCGAGACTTTTTTAAACTGAGCGGTCAAGTAGAAAAGTTGAATGCCCTGAGATTTTTTGGTGATTTAGAACTTAAAACGAGTCTTCAAAGCTAAATCAGCTATACAAGCGACAGAGCAATTCAATAATGCAGATGACAATAATTTAAATTGCAAATTAGAGCATACACATATAATGCTTTGGAGCTCCGGAAGTTGTTAATTTTAACTATCTTATTAGATTGGACAACGAGTGCCTCGATGACTCCTACGATTGTATACACATATTGATCTGTAGCAGTCGATAAAATAATCACTGGTCAAGCGGAAGTGCCCAAAGCGACACTCAAGTGTTATAATAACCGAAACATTTAAGATTATATAAAAAACAAAAACAAAAACAAACAAATAAAAATTAACACGCAGATAAATGAGAGACATGTCATCCGAAGAGTGGAAAACGGATACTTCGATGATGAATTTGTGAATGGCTTCTGTTAGCCATGACGTTGAGCCATTTACAAATTAGTCAATCTATTTATGCATGGGGCCAAACACTTAATGTTTTAATGAACTGAGACCAGACATGATTTTTTACGATTATCTTCGGTTATCTTTTTAATGGGCTCATCAGCAGCCGCTTCTTCAACTCGTTGTGGTAACTGTAATGGACCACAAGTATTTTTTTTTTAGAGTGGCAACCTAAAGCATTATATCGCTTCCGGCTATGTTCGACAAATTGACCTTGCACGCGCCATAATGAAATCAATAGTTCACTACTCGAATTAAGCCTGGCTAACGGCTGCAAAATTAGCTCTTTGCGCGCATCTTGATTTCGTAAACTTTTTCAAATCGATTTGGCTAGAACAGGATTCTGTTATTTGCCCCTTTTAAAATATGCCGGCGGCTCTTTATCACCATGTCAGACCGTGACATTAGGAAGACAGTGTGCAAAGTTGGCCCAGAGCATAAAACACACACACACACATCGCGATACAGCACAGATCAGGCATACGTTCAAGTCAAGTTCTTCTATAAAAACCAGTAAACAAACAAGTAACGGCTTCAGAATTGCTTTAAGACCAGCGACACGCGGATACAAACGGCATGAAAGAGTAATCATTATTGAACTAGACCCAAAAGAACTCAACAAAAAGTGATCAAATTATCCAAACAAGTTTATAAAAACCAACCAAAAAGGAAAAAAAAACCACAACCAATACTCTTAGAGAAAATAAAAAAATTCATGATAAAATAAAGCATTAATTTGGACTTTGCATAAATTATGCAAAAATAATTAATTAGAAAGAACATAACAAATTCTTATCGAAAGATGTGTGCATTTAAAATCGACGCGTGCCGTGAACTTCTTGGAAAAAATAACGCTTTCCGCATTGTGTCTCGTGACGCGTTTACAAAGCGTTTTGGATTTTGAAGTCTTCACTTCGAAACTGGCCACATATCATTCATTTGGAGAGACTGGACCGCAACACAGCAACACCGCAACACCGCACTGACCTTGACACTCACATTTCTAAAAAAAAAATATATATACATAAAAATCATACAAATAAAACGCCACAAAAATACATTTTTTTCGGGTTTTTGGCTTTGGCAACGCGTCTTCTTTCTCAGCCGCGCTTTAAGCTGCTCGACAGTCTTTGGCCGAAACGGAGATGAAACACACGAAGCGGTCTGCGTTCAGTTTAGCATAACTTAACTGAACTTAAATCCATGCAGTTGGGTTTTTGTGAATTTCTTACATAACTCTTTTCAAGTGCAACGTGCGAATAACAAAAAAAAAAAAAAAGATACAATACAAAATTACAAAGCATAAAGAAATCCAGTGAATCTGTGCTGCAGCCACACAGCTCAGCTGCATATTTTAATACATAACGTGTAAATTCCACACAACTCAAAATAAACAAACAAAAAGATACAACAAATACGAGCAGCAGCTGTGGCCAATTGTTAAGTGCACAAAATGTGTTATAAAATCGTGTGTAGTTTACTGCTCTGTCTCGGCTCTGTCGGCTTGGCGTACTCCAGCAGCTCCAACAATTTGGCTGGCTATGAAGGGTAATTAACACAATATATATATTTATTTATTTTTATATATTTATCAAGTAATAAGCACACCAATCAGACACCTCACTTAGAGCTTTTAAGCACTGATTTTATTTCGATTTTTTTTTATTTCATTATTTTTTTTGTGATTTTTTAAATTAAGTTTTAGTTCAATGATTACCGGCTAGTTGGTAAACGGGTTTAGGCTTCTTATTATTTGTCCGTCACTTCAAAAGCTCACTTGTTGGATCAGTTACAATCGACGGATTTCGCGCCTCAGATAGTTGATAGATCCAAGTGTTATACAAAGATACATCAGACAAATATCGAATGTGGACAATTTATTTAGCTGGCATTTAAATGTTAAATAGGGTATTGCCACAATGGAGGCGAGTAACGCGTTACGATACAATGTGGAACCGCAGTCAATAATTAATTCTTTTAGTTTCTCAAACATGATTGATGAAGATTTTATTTATGTCTATATTTTGTTCAATCATTTTCAATAATTCGAAAGAGCTACTACGATTAAGAGCTTGTGCCTAACTTTGTTCAAAAAAGGTAATAGTGATTGCCAAAAATAAAAATAAATTATTATTCCACTTCAAAATATTAGATATATCGATTTTTTTTTTACTATAAATTGAATAATCACTTGTAATATGAATTGACTCTTGAAGCTTAGCGAAAAGTGCAGTAGCTAGATTTGATCAATACTGTCTTATTTGCGTTGCATCTGGCGATGAATCAATAGTTTGTTGTATTAAGCAACGTGTTTTAGGAACTCTTTGGACAGCCAATGATTTGTTGACATACACAAACATGAACGTGTTGCTAGAATTGATTGTCATTGCCAGATAATTAATGGTTGCCATTGGCATTAGCACTTGGACTAAACGTTTGCCCAGTTCGGGCGTACTTAGAAAAACATAACCCAAGCAAGCGCCCATGACTGAGATTCCATTAGCAATGATACCGCAGCAATAATATGTAAATGCCAACAGATCGCTGTACAAGTGTTTGCCAAAGATGTCAGCTCAAATTGTTTGCTGTCTGTCTCAGCTGCTGCTTGAGGGGCATACACGCGGCGTATGTGTGATGGATGCATACAGCATACAGCATACAGCATAATGGAAATGGAAATGCAAAATGAACGTAAAACATCAACTCGATATTTAATTAGCACGTAAAACGTTTGCTTCCTTCCGTTTTTGTTAATTTTATTGCTGATTCGGCACAATATGTTTTCAGTTTTGATGTTCAAAAATAGATGTATTTAATATGCAAATATACATAAATATCTATATAGACATATTTGTATATATATATATATAGGTATTTTAGACAAGGCCGACGACTGCAGCTGATTAAAATCAGCGTACAACAATAGCTCCTCATTTGCTTATAATTTTTAGGAAAATTACAACCAAAACTAATTAAAATTAAAAAGAAAAAATACTCAGTCTCATATAGACAGTATAGTTATGTAAAAATGAATAAAAAAACTACGGCGCCGACTACGGTTTTTTTCATTATTTGTATTTTTCAACCACTCTTCGCCTGCTGTTTCTGTTGCTGCGAAAGAGGTATAAACATTAATATTGTTGACGGGCATTGAATTAAATTATGTGTGTTTCATTCATTGTGTATGCCGCTGACGACTGATGCCGCACACGTGATTAGCCACGTCATTGTCTTCTGTTTTGTTTTAGTTACCAGTTCCTCATGCTTCTCCCAACCAGCACCCCCGCATCCAGTACCGTTGCACATGATGAATATGCATAGGTTTTCAGTCGTCTGTAGCCTGTTGCTCGTTGCTTCATCTTCATCTTCACCGTGTTGTGGAATTTTGTGAAATGACAAATTGGCCACAAATTCATGCGAGGTGGCAAAACGCCAATTGGCCAGGCGACGACATCGAGAACGAGACTGTCTGCATCAATTTGTGAATCAACAACTCGTACTTTTTTTTGGGCGCCACAAATAAATTTTGTTGTCCAATTAGCCTCAAGACACACACAGCTCATGTGTATATGTGTTGCAATTGATTTTGGGGTATTTCGCATTTTTAATTAGATATTTACTATATTTACGAATTGGCCAGCATTAATTGCATGTAAATGGTTTTACCCATTGATAAATTAATCAATCAATCAAAAACTTATTCAAATTGTTAGAAACACATAAAATCTTAGAGCCAAACTAATTTGGGAATGTATATAAACCGGCTACATTCGACTAGCAAATAGATACAATCTAAATAAATAAGCTTGGTCAGCAACCACGTTTTAGTAATCAACCGCGTTTTAGTAAGCAACCTGATGAGACCATTTAAGACCTGATGAGACCATTTCGATACTTTTTTTTGTTGTGTATTTATTTTTGTTATGGGAGTGTTGAACTTTGAAGAAAGAAAATGTTAGAGTTCATATCAAATTAAGAGAAATGTATTGTTAAAGATATTTTATTATTGAATGGTCAAAAGAGAAGAATAAATTGAGCAACGATTTGGATTTATAAGACGAATGACGAGAGTTGTAAATGTTAATAACAACTTTCGATTATATTCTTCCAGATATACCAAGTACACCGTGCAGCATGGCGATGACAGCGCTTTTCATTATATGGTCGATCTGCAGACAAATGATACTGAAGTGGACTTTTGGTTACTCACCCGCAACATGTCCGTGCTGACGGTGGGTCCACAGCGGAGGGCCCAGTTCGAGTCGCGTCTGTCGCAGTTGGGTGTCGAATATCAGACACAGCCACTGATGGATCTGATGGCATCGCTGGAAGGCAACAGCACCTACCCCTATGATGATGTGGATGAGTGCCAATCGGGGGATTGCGAGTCGCAGCGTCCCCACAACCGTCAGCGTCGCCAGGCCCGCGGCTTCTTCTCGCGCTATCCACGCTATACTGAGATACTCAACTTCATGAGTGGACTCGCGTCGCGCTATCCACAGTTCTGTCGCTACGAGTCGCTGGGGCGCTCCAACGAGGGTCGTCACATTGCCGGACTGTCGATTTCGCTGAATCAGCGAGTGCGTCCCCGCCGAGTGGCCTACATTCAGGCAGCTGCCCACGGGCGGGAGTGGATTACGAGTCAGACGGTACTCTACCTGGCCTATGAGCTGCTCAGCAATTTGCGCGCTTTCCAGCGAGTTCTACAAGATGTGGAGGTATTCCTAGTGCCGCTCGTTAATCCAGATGGCTATGAATACACACACACAACAGTAAGTAATATAATTTAACGCTATGGTAAGAAAGTTGTATAAATCTGTTTACTAGAAGAAAGAAACACAAGTAATCTTATCTTATTTTTATCTCAAGATTGTATTTATATGTATATATAAACAAATGGATTACTTCCACTCAGACTATTCTTCACCTTCAAATTTAATTACTTTTAGGATCGCTTTTGGCGGAAGAATCGCCGTCGCTTCGTTGGACACTCCTGCACCGGTGTGGATATCAATCGTAATTTTGGCAATCACTGGAATTATCAGGGCGCCAGTCAGAATGTAAGCAACCTGTTGTCCAATTTGACTTTGACCTTTATTATATGAATACGATTTTCATGAAAACTACCAGCTCTGCTCCGAGGTCTATTCGGGCACGTCGCCAAACTCGGAGCCCGAAACATCGGCGGTGGTGCGCTATCTGCAATTCAATCGTCATCGTGTGAAGCTCAGCCTGGATGTGCACTCATTCGGCAAATTCATTTTTTATCCCTACGGCTATGCGAAGTAGGTGTTCACGGCTTTATTCTTTTTGCTTTTTCGTTGTTCTTGTTTCTCAGTCTTTTTATTTTTTTATTATTGTATTTTTGGGCTGTTGAGCGGCTCTGCTTCGAAAAAGAAATTCAATTTACTTTTCAATTAATTGCTAAAAGCAATTAAAAAGTGAATATTTTTCGCCTGGCATTGTATCTGGGCGTTTTTTAAATTTTACACCCATTTCACCCCATACAGAAACACAGTGCCACCCACTGTGGGCACATTGCGCTCGGTGGCGCAACGGGCCGCCAACCAAATCACCAAATATCGCGGAACTCGGTACACCATCGGCACCTCCGCATCCATACTGTACGAGGCTTCTGGCAGTCTGGATGACTTTGCCTATGGCAACTTGGGCATACCCTTGTCCTACACGGTCGAGCTGCCCGGTGATGAATTCCACGTGGCCTCCTTTGACATCATACACGTCTGCAAGGAGACATTCGCCGGATTCGTTGAGTTCATCCGGCATGTTAGTTTGTATTAAATGTACTCCCTGTGGTGTACATGCGTTGGCTTCTTTTAGCATTTAAACAATTGAATTTATAATTGTTAATTTTACTAATTAGTGTCGTCGTTGTTAGGCATTAAATTAAAGAATGTGAGTTGAAAATTATGGTTTTATTGTTGCAGCGGGTGTCATAACTTGGAGTTTGTAGAAACTTTAATTACCCCATTAAGATGTTATCCAAAGTAGTTTGTTTTTCCCGAATGAATTTCTCTTCAAATATAATATTCTTTGAGGTGGTTAACTTTGTAATACGTGATTGGAACAGACCCAATTTTGTTGATTGCTTTTTTTTTTTGACTTACAATCTTTTTAGTACAAACTTGTTTTTGATAAATTTTTAATATCTTTAAGGAACTGGTTCATTTTTAGCTGTCCCTCCCTGAATTTTGTTATTTATCGCATGCCATAAACAGAAGCGTATAGCAGAAACGATATATGAACCTATAAATCGGCAACAGCTCCAATTAAGTGATAAATAGTTAGCCTTTGAATTTGTATCGAAAATTTGGTGACAGTTTTGTTCGAACTTTGTTAGAAGTAATGACATCGATTACTCTGTTGGGAGTGCTACTGGCTACGCTGCTCTTGCTGCGATTTAAAGGACTGCTGGCCTGGCAGGATTACAAGGATTATAAAGTGTTTGAGGTTAAGCCACACGATGACACTAAGCTGCGCCTGCTGCATCAGTTAGCAAGAGAGAAAGCGCACTGGGATCTCATCGCACCACGTCGCAATTACAATGAGAGCGGATTGAGGGTACTGGTGTCGCCCAGCCAAGTGGACAGCTTACTAGAACTACTGAAAACACATTCTATAGAAAATCAGCTGCTCTTAGATGATTTATCCCCGCTGGTGGAGGCACAACGTGCTGAGAATCAACGCAGCAAAACGCTTTACCCGTCGCCACAACTCGATGTCCTTGGTGGATTTTATACGCACGCCGAGATCAATGAGTATTTGGATAGTTTACCAAAGCGTTTTCCTCAGCATGCTTATGTCAAGCACTTTGGTTGGAGCTACGAGAGGCGTCCATTGAAACTGCTGACCATTCATAATGGAGATGGACGATCAAATAAGCCGGTGATATTTATAGATGCAGCAATGCATGCTCGGGAGTGGATAGCACCCTCATTGGCATTGTACATCATCCAGCAACTCTTGGACAATTATGAGGAAAATAACCAACTGCTTCTGGACTATGACTGGATTATAATGCCGGTTGTTAATGCGGATGGCTATGAATTTAGTCACACGGACTCACGCTACTGGCGCAAAACTCGCAAACCCACCTGGGATCCCGAGAACATTGGCACCGATCTTAATCGGAATTTTGGCTATGAGTGGGGCCACGATGACGGCTCCTCGTCAGATCCCTCTGAGGAGATTTATCGCGGTGAACATGCTTTCGATCAGCCCGAATCGCAGGTGGTAAGCGATATTCTGCTCCATTATAGCGATCGCTTGACCTTTTATCTTTCGCTTCACTCTTATGGCAACTTCTTTTTGCTGCCGTGGGGTCACACAAGGTAAGCCACTGACAAATACATTCAATGTTCTTGTCTTAATTTAAATAACTAATTTTTTTGATCCTTCAGCGATTTACCCAAAAATTACAATGATATGATGGAAGTGGCTGATGCAGGTGCTATGGCTATCATTCAAGCGACAAATGCAGTTTATAGCTATGGCAGCGGATACCATTTAATGTATCCCACCTCAGGTGATTCCACAGACTACGCTGTGGCCGTTGCAAATGTAACAGTGGCTATCACTATGGAATTACCCGCTGGCGGTTTTCTTGGTTTCGATCCGTGGGTCTCGCACATAGAGGGCATTGTTACCGAAAGTTGGATAGGTGTACGAGCAATGGCTATGGAGGTGATAAGACGTTATCAACCGGAATCGTAAATAAATACCAGATTAATGATTACAAGAATTTATATTTAAAGATTAATGGGGAGTTAAGATTAGATAGAATTTGGCTATTTAAGTGACTGACTTTGGGCAACGCGTGTCTATAGTCTGGGGATCACATAACAATGTCACGATTGGGCGTATTCACAATGCTGTTCGGCTTGGCTCTGGTTGCCGCCGAGCAAGGATATGAGGGGTAAGTCGCATAGGGATTACTGAGAATGGATTTTCTTGAGCTACTCCCAATTGCAGCTATCGCATCTATGAGGTTACTCCCACGAGTGCGGCACACGGCAAATTACTGCATGGCCTTAGCCAGCAGGGCTACGACTTTCTTAGCCTGAGCCGGTTAGCAGGACAGCCTTCAAGGGTCATCGTTAGTCCCGCGCAGCTCAGTAGCTTTGAAGAGTTGCTCAAAGAGCAGTTGATTGGTAATCGTCTCCTGAATGACAATCTGGGTGCTACCATTGCTAAGGAGTTTACTCAGCGGCAACTACAAAGACGCCTTTCACCAATTACGGGAAAGGGTCGCTTGAGCACGGATCGCTATTATTCGCACGAGGAGATCACCAACTATATTGATGACTTGGCCTCTCGGTATCCGGAGCGTGTGTTCGTCAAGACCGTCGGCTGGTCATATGAGAAGCGTGTTATAAAAACCATTACAATTACAAATGGGGACAGGCGTCGCAATAAGAAGGTGATCTTTATGGACGGTGCCTTTCATGCTCGGGAATGGATCTCGCCGGCAGCAGTGCTGTATGTGATTGATCAGTTGGTGGAGCAATTCGATCAGAATGCCGATCTGCTCAAGGACTATGACTGGGTGATTTTGCCAGTGGTTAATCCAGATGGATATGAGCATACCCAGACAGGCACACTGGCGCGTATATTCCGCAAGACTCGGCAGCCCTACAAATATCTCGGCCAGACCTGTTATGGCGCAGATCCCAACCGCAATTTTGACTTCCATTGGAATGAGGAGGGTGCCTCATCGAATCCTTGCGTGGATACCTATGCAGGGCCGAAACCTTTCTCTGAACCGGAGACAGTCGTGGTGCGTGATCTGATGCACTCGCTGGCGGATCGTGGGATTATGTATCTAACCATACACTCCTATGGAAATTATCTGCTCTATCCTTGGGGCTGGACGAGGTTGGTAGCGAATATTACCACCTGACTAAACACGATTTAATATTTGCTTCAACTCTACAGCGATTTACCAGAAACTTGGATGGATCTTGATGAAGTGGCAAGGGCTGGCGGTGATGCTATTGAAGCTGCCACTGGCACCGTTTACGCGGTGGGTAGCTCCACCAATGTCTTGTATATAGCCGCTGGCGCCAGCGACGACTACGCCTTCTACGCCGGCTTTAATATATCCATCACGATGGAACTATCTGGTGGTGGTATAACAGGATTTGATCCCCCCGCCAGTAAAATTGATGAATTTGTGACGGAGACTTGGATTGGTATTCGTGCCATGGCCGAAAAGGTTATCGAAATGTATTAAGATTTACTTGTTAAATGCATTTATTAGCTTGAGTATCTTGAGACTTTCAAAATATATGATATTCTCAACATGACTTTTTTATTAAATTCTGATATAGCAATAAGAGAAAGCATCTTATTGTAGAAGAACAAAAAAAAGAACTGTCAGTTTGAGTGAAGACTTCAGATATATAAATAGAAATGTATATAATCAATTGCAGATTTTCTTGTCATAATATGGAATACCGATCTGAATCTGATACCGAAGGTATCTGGTTTTGTGCAGTCTCCCTCATGCTGTCTGTCCGTTCGTCCGTTACAACTTTTTTCGACTTACTTAGAGATAGAGACTTGAAACTTGGAACATATGGAAACTTGCCGGTAATCTCCTTCAAAGATCGGTATTTCTTGTGTACACTCACCCCGTTCATTGCTACCTGTTATCAGCTGGTATCACTTCTGGTATCAGAGTGTATCAGAGTATTAAAAAAAATATTTCATTATTAATTTATTTTTCTCAGTGTGGAAAAGAGTTACAAATTTATCGGCTAAGTACACATTTTAAAGCATATCATTAACCGATCATATTGACCCATTATAGTTAGCGGTTGAGCTTTAAATTCTTTGGAGCGATTGAATTGATAATCGACTAGAAATGATGATTTGTGAGGTTTTACAACCCAAATTGTTGATTACGTGGAGTGGGCTAGATATTTTTGATAACGATTTTGATAAGAAATCTTATGATAGAAGAGTTCGATAGACTGCCGCCAGTTTTTTTCGAGTTGGCAAAGTGTAATGACGAAACTATTGTGGTTAGCCTTATTTTGCCTGTGTCTAACACTATCCCATGGAAAGGGAAGCGTTTATGATGGGTGAGTGTGGCGGAGAGAATATGAGCTCTGAACTAATTAGATAACAGCTTTAAGATCTATGAGTTGGCCAAGAGAAGCCGTTCCACTGGCATTGATTTCGTCGTATCGGAGCTGGCTAAGAATGAGTCATACTATGAGCTGTACAATGATGATGGAACATCTGCGCACATTATGGTGCATCCAGAGGCTCAGCCGGAGTTTGTAAAGTTACTGGATGGACATGCGTTAAGCTATATGATCACTAATCAGGATGTTGGTTCAACGTTGCGTCGAGAGTTCGACACAAATCGCATGTTGCGCAACCGTTATCCTTTTCAAGGACGTTTGGGCACAGAACGTTATTATTCGCACGATGAGATCAACCAGTATATTGAGCAGCTTGCTCAACAGCATCCAAGTCGTGTGTTCCTCAAAACCGTGGGCAAAAGCTTCGAGGGTCGTTGGATGAAGACGATCCGGATAACTAATGGGGATGGACGTGCCAATAAGAATGTGATCCTCATGGATGGTGGCATTCATGCCCGTGAATGGATCTCACCGGCTGCGGTAATTTATGCTATCGGTGAGCTGGTGAACAACTTTGAGGCGCATGCGGACCTGCTCTTGGATTACGATTGGGTAATTTTACCAGTGGTGAATCCCGATGGCTATGAGTACACCCAGCTGTCGGCTGACACAAGACTGTGGCGCAAGACTCGCCAGCCAAGCAGCACTGATTGCATTGGCACCGATCCCAATCGCAATTTTGGTTTTCACTGGAACGAAGCGGGCTCGTCAACGAATCCATGCGCGGAGACATATGCTGGTCCAAAGGCCTTCTCCGAACCGGAGGCTGTTGTGCTGCGTGATGTCATTCATAGTCTGGCGGATCGCGGCCAGATGTATCTGACGGTGCACTCCTACGGCAAATATGTACTCCACCCTTGGGGCTATATCGAGTGAGTATCTAAGGACTTCTAATATCTTATTCCCGACAACGTACTCTGCATTGCAGCGAAGTGCCGGAAACTTGGAAGGATCTGGATGAGGTTGGACGCGCTGGCGCAGATGCCATAAAAGCGGCCACAGGCACCATCTACCAGGTGGGCTGCTCCACCACTCTGTTGGGTGCAGCTGCCGGCGCAAGTGATGATTATGCTTTTAATGCTGGTTTTCCCATATCATTCACGATGGAATTGCCAAGAGGTGGAAATAACAATTTCGATCCACCTGCATCAGATATTGACAGACTGGTGAAGGAAACTTGGGTGGGCATTGTGGCCATGGGTCGCAAGGTTGCAGAAAAGTATCCGCTTAAATAAGGTGAGCTTTATAAGGCTGATCTTGTATATATATGGATGTTTATATTATAAGCAAATTATTTCTGCAATAAATTTGAAGCAAGAAATATTCAACGCCTCAATTCAATATTTTTTGAGGGTATGATTTTCATATTTCAAACAAGCTCAGTTTTCATCAAGATTTGAACGTTTGCAATTTGCGAAAAGTGACAAGGCTCTCGGCTTGATCAGAGATTAATGAATATATATGTGCCTATATTAAGGTATATGTTATTAGAGATATCGTATACAATCCCTAGATGAGTTAAATGTTAATCACCCAGTTAACATTTAAAGATTAAATTAAAGAGCACAAAGTTAATAAAACAAATTATACAATTGCCTGTAAAAGAAAAAAAAAAAAAAACAGAAGTCACTTAATTTCTTTGCCATTAAGCGATAATTTCAAGTGTAGGCACACAACTCAGCACTTCTTTGAGCCACATTTAGCCAAAGTGTGTCATTGCTGCTGTTTAGCCTGTATAATAGAACGATTCAAGTGTGCTTCACGGGGGGCACTTATCGCGACTACTACCAGACCGTGATCGGAAATGGAACGAATGAATTCACAAATTGGAAGTGGTTGTAATTCAAATGTAAAATATTGTTAATATATTTTTGCAGTATTTAGTATTTGTTAATCACAACCTTTGCCATGGCCTTAATGCCAGTCCAGGTCTCTGTGACGAACGGCAGAATTTGTGCTGTGCTTGGATCGAAACCAGTGCCGCCAGCAGGCAGCTCCATGGTAATGGATATTGGGAACTTAGCAGTGGCAAACGCATAATCATCACTGCCACCAGCAGCGGCATATAGCACATTGGTGGAACTGCCTACGGTGTATTTGGTACCGGTCGAGCTCTGAATGGCAGCAGCACCCGCCTGGGCAACCTCATCAAGCGCACGCCAGTCGCTGGGCAAAGCCCTGAGAGCAGATAATTAGGTTAACGTTAAAGTTTGGCCAAATAATAAAAAAAATATCTGGTAAGCGAAATCACTTACGATGTCCAGCCCCATGGATACAACAGATAGTTGCCATAGGAGTGCAGTGTCAAGTAGAATTTGCCACGTCCGGTCAAGCCGAGCAGCAAATCGCGAACAATCTGCGTTTCGGGCTCTGAAAAGGCAGTTTGGCCCTTGTAGGTGTCGGCGCAGGATAAGCTGGAGGCGCCAACCTCACCCCAGTGGAAGTCGAAGTTACGATTGCCATCGGTGCCGGCGCAGGTGCCCGCTGGCTTGCGTGTCTTGCGCCACATGCGTGAGCTGGTGTGCGTGTACTCATAACCATCGGGATTGACTACGGGCAAAATGACCCAGTCGTAGTTCTTTAGCAGATCGGCGTTGGGTATAAAGTTCTCCACCAGCTGATAGATGACATAGAGTGCGCCCGCTGGTGCAATCCACTCACGGGCATGAATGCCTGCATCCAGAAAGATGACATTTTTGCCACTCTTGCCATCACCATTTGAGATGGTAATGGTCTTCATATCGCGCCCCTCATACGATTTGCCAACAGTCTCGACACGAACGCGACTGGGATAGGCCTTGGCCAGTTCATCCAGATAGGCATTGATCTCCGCATAACGATGGAAAGCAGTAAAACTGATGCTACGATCGGCACCACGTTGCGATATCAAACGTTGGCTCTTATTCTCCAGCTGCCCCTGTTGCAGTGTGAGGCCCATATTCTCATCCAGCACCTTATAATCCACATAGAATCTTTGGAGAGTTTGCTCGAATACCTCCTGATCCTTGGGCTGCACCATGACGCGTGTTGCAGCTTCCAGAGAGCGAGGCATATCAAAGAAATCGTAATCGTCATTATTGGCGAGGCGCAGCAGCAGCTGCTTCTCAAAGGAGTTGCGGGCATTGATGTCGTAAATCTTATACCTGCAAATGTGCAAATGTGAAATAACACTGCACATTAGCTAACCAAGAAGATGTGGCCACTTTACACACGACTCACCCCTCGTAGCTGTGGGCGGACAGCGCCACAATGCCGCAGAGCAGCAGCAGCAGGCAGGTTTTTATAAACATGTTGTTTTCCGTTCCGTTGGGTGGCGACTCAAAACGCCTATTAAGTTGTAATGCCTCAGCTGTTCTCTTTATATAGCTGTGACTGCTGGTCTCCGCACCACTTGTCGTATGCACAATGCCAGCAGCAACTTTGCCAATTGATAAAATTTGATCAGAAAAATCTTATCAGCCTTATCAGGTGGGTACGTTTGGGTTTTAGGTTTGTGTCTGTGTTTTCAAACGCTTGACTTGAATTCAATGGAAATCCCATACAATTTATAATACTTTCGATTGATGACATTGCTTGTCATGTTTTTATAAAATTGTAATACAAACACTTTCGAGACTATACTTTATTAATAATACTCAATGAAGTGCTTAAAGATAATACGCGGCTATAGATGAATGAGTTGAAAAATTAAGGGGAAACAACTATTTAAAATTTAATATGAAAAAAACATACGACATTTTTATTTCTATTTCTATAAACACCATTAACTGATTTGCTGATTGGTATTTCAAGAGTCTTAAATGCGATTGTCTTCTCTGCTTCACTCGTTTAATTTAAGTCTGTTGTAAATTTGTCATTTTGGAATTAAGCAATAAACAATTGATTTATTCGGTATTTTGACATTTTTCAAATGAAGGCAGAACGAAGCTTTATCAGTTTTTCGGTTTTGACTTACTGTGCCACTGCACCAATCCAAAAACAGAGTCAGTCAAAAAAAAAGGCATCGGACGTGAAAACAACTAAACCAATTCGAATAACAAATATCACCGTCGAACCGCTTATACCCTTCAGATTTTATTTACCTTTATTTAAACATACATTTCTGGCAGAATACAGGTGACGAAGTCATACTGAGAACGCTCTTATTAAATTATTATTAAATTATTTATAAAAAGACTAGAGCCACAAATATCATTACAAAGACTGTTTATTCATCCTTTCAAAGAGTAGTTGATATAAAGGAAAAAAAACGTAGCTTTTCTGCAGCGTGCACAAAATATATTTGAAAATTTATTGCGTTTCATGGGTTTTTCCATATTTGTCTGCATTTGTAGGCAGTTTTGGCCGACAACTTTTGCCGGCTGCTGGGCTAACAACAACAAAACAGGGCTAGCAGAAACAGCAAAAAAAAAAAAGAAAGAAAAACAACAAAAACTAGAATAGAGGAAAAAGTTGCTTACTTAAAACTGACAATGAGCGCATGGAAATGACAAAAAACACTGCGGAAACTGTTGGCTCGTAATTTTGAATGGCCCATTGGACGCGACAGGCAGCGTGGCAACCTCCTCCCCTCTCCGTCATAAAGTTTGATATACCCTGTACTCAAAACAGTGGAAAATATCTTTATTTTGATTAATTGAATATAACAAATATATTTTTGCGATGTAGAGTATAATTTATTCGGCCAATGGATTAAAATTGATGTATAAATTATATTGAACAAAGCATAATTAGCATTAGATGGTTATATTTTCGATATAGGATAGAAGTTATTCGATCAATCGCTTGACTTAATTATTTTGAGCTGCATGCAAGTGCCAGGAAATGTGTGTGCGTACTTTGGAGTGTGGTTGTATTTGTATTTTGGCATTTTCTTTTTTGATTTTCTGTTGCTTTTGGAAAAGTTTTGGTAAAAGTTTTTCCGTACTCTGCATTGACAATAGATAAAGCGGCATTGTTTGCTATTTGCTGTAAATTATGCAGAATTATATGCAAAACATTTGATGAGCTGAGTTGTGGCCTTAAAGTTGCATGGTATTTTGCTTTAATTGATATTGATAGCTAAGCATGGTAAATTACTTGTAAGTAGTTTCGAAAATTCATTTACACCGTCATTTGCATAAATATTCACAGCAACATTTCGGAAAGTTTTTCGGCAGGCACTCTTTAATTTTCATTTTGCATAAATTAAATGCCGAATACCGACAATGACTAAGCCCACAAGAGGACCTGCTATCCTTGCCATGAACTTGCGGCTTTATTGCTCTATTAACACCCAACCCCTTTGGCCAGAAAGTTGAGTGTCAAAAATGTACCACAACAGCAGTGGTCTGTGCCCGAAGGGGTTGGGCTAAGTCTTGCGGGGGTTACTTGAAAGTTGGCGTTGCGCAAAGATTTTAATTAAAATTCATCTTCACATTTAATCAAATCATTGCAGAGAGCAGAGAGCTGCCACTGACATCGACACTCGCTTCTAATTAAGTGCGAAAAATCGTTAAATGTAAAATCAAATCGTGCAAAAAGTAATTGAGGAACTCTACCCCCTTCCTCGAATACAGTCAAAAGGGGTGTCTCGGAACACACCCGCCAACTGAATGCTTGCCATGGCTTGAACTTGACGACTCACCGCCAACCAAAGTTGTAAATTGAGTCTGGTATTTGTTGTTGTTGCCGTTGTTGTTGGATTAAGGCCACAACAATAGCGCACACTTTGGCGGTGGGGTTGAGTAGAATGCGAGGTGGGCAACGATTAAAGCCAACCTGGTGTCAAATATTTACAATCTATTATTTGCACTTGTACATTTGTTGCTAGGTGTTAAAGGCCAACAATTGGCTAATTAAAACAAGCGCTGCCTGCGGCCAATTTTCTTAATTGGCAGCTGAAAGAATTATCTTTCGTATATTTTTGGTGAATCTAACCACAGTACTTGTATTGTTATGTACCCTCTATACCTTTAGGAGTTTTTATTTACCTGACTAATACTTTAAAGAAACTATAAAAAAAAACATCAGAATTAAGTCGGAGAGTCTTGAGATACAGGTACATTTTAATTGCAGAACGTAGCCACTCGAATTTATTGATCAGCAAACAATGCATGGCAGCGTAGCTTGCACACATACAATTACACACAATTACAAGTCTGTGTGTACACACACAAAACTCAATTAGCTTGTTTGAGCTCATTTGTAGCGGCAAATGTTATTTGAGAAATTAAGCTTTAATTAAGCCAAGCCCGAGGATTGCAGGTAAACAGACACAAAAGCGGCTGCCACTGCAGCAGTTATAACATAAAAAAAAAAAAGCTTAAAAATTAAAACAAACAATATAAAAACCAGGGAATCAGAGAACGACCAACAGCAAATGGCAAACGTACTGCAAACACACCAACACACACACACACACACCCCAACACACACTCGCACACAACAGAGCCAAGTAAGTCGTATTAAATTTAATTGGATTTGAGTGTTTACCAGCGGCACAAGCCGTCGGCAAAGCCACAAGCACACCAGCTGAAGCTTCCCAGTTTTCTTTTAGTATCCACAACCAGTGCGTACGCGCTCTGGCTCGACCTACTTTTTTTTTCTTTTGTCATGTGTGTGTGTGTGTGTGTAGTTGTTGAGTGGCAGAAAAAATATCATACATATCACAGGTAGCATGAGGCTTAAGCCGGATTTTATAGACTCACAACCAGCCCTTAGGGGGGGTGGCGGACAAGCAAACAGTAAAAAGTGTTGAAACAAAGCAAATATTGCGTATACGCCAAGGCAGCCAAATGCCGAAAGCCAAAGCCACGTGGTCAGCCAGTGTCTCGTTGCCAGCGCAACGCTCTGTAAGAGACCAATTAGCGTTATAACTAAATGCCAACTCATATGCCAATTACTCCATATGGTCAGACGAGGCATACAATCCCTTTTGTTTCTTTACTTTACAGGAACATTGATGCTTAGATAAGGTCAGTCAAGCATCAACATATGTAATAATAAAAATTATTGTTTTTGTATTCAAATATCATTAAACTTTAATGATTTTGATTGTTATTAATTACTACGATCTGAAACATGGGATGGCTCTCACAGGTGACTTTAAAGTATTGTTAATTTCGGTAAACAGAAAATTTCCAAAAAACAAAACTAAATCCATATGGAAAAAATTCGACAAATAATTGTAGTTTTGATTATAAATGTTGCAATACTTGCAGCCATTACAAATCCTCAATTTTTGAAGTGTAATACGCGTTGGGAGTAAAATGATAGCACGCAAATATGATAAATCACCGTCATTATTAGACCATCAATCAAAATTATGCCGTCTGCTTGTCGCTCTCTATCTCTTTCTCTCTCTCTCTCTCTCTCTCTCTCTGTGTGCCAATGTGTGAGTGTGCAAAGTGTCTAATTGAATAACGAAGCGTGCAAATTGAGCCGATGTCTGTTTCAATGTTCTCTCCTTCTCTCTCTCTTCCTCTCGCTGTCTCTCTCGGTTTCTATCTCTCCACTCTCGCTCTCTGTTGCTCATCTGCTGTCTGTTGTGGGTGTCTGTGCCTTGTCCTTGTCGTGGGACTGGCATAAAAACCGTTAGCCGGCGGCAGTTAACGACACATCCGTAGAGATTTATAGGGACAGGGCTGACACTCTCCAATGTCTGCGGTTAGTGTTTGTCCCCAAAGGCAACGAGTGTTCCTTGTTACTTGTTACTTGGTTTTAAATTCGCTTAAATTCAGTGCAGCTCACACATTAACATAGTTTTTAGAAGCAGTAGCAGCAAGCAGCGGGCAGCAGGCAGCAGGCAGCAGGCAGCTTGCAAGCAGCAAGCAAATGCAAATGCCGTTAGAGGTTTACCAGGCTTACCAGGTGTAGAACAGCTCTGCAATCTACAGACTACTGACAAAGCCGCAGAGGCAACCCGGTTTGCCGGTTACCGTTACACGGTTTGTTTTTTAATCCCGTTGCATTTGATTGTATGCAGCTGGTACAAAAAAGTAATTTAGTTCGAGTAAAGCGATAGATGTGTGTGTGTGAGTGTGTGAGGGGTTCTGTTTAATTTGCAGCATGTCAAAAAACACAGCCACATGTGTGTATGTGTGTGTGTGTGTGTGTGTGAGTATGTCTTTGTATGCATATAATTATTGCATTTCTGGCACGTTCGGAGACTGAAAACGAAACAGAAACAGTAACAGCAACAGAAACAGAAGCAGAGAACATGAAACTCGACACTCGAGTGTTTGTTTTGCCAGTTGGCAAATGGCACATTTCCCTCGCTTTGCCATTGCTTTCATTATATTTTTCTTCTCCTTCTGCTTGCTGTAAGTATTTTTTAATGATACATAAACTAAAAAGATACACTACAACTATACATATGCACATGTGTGTGTGTGTGTGCTTGGGTGTGAGGCAGTTGGCAACTCGTCTAAATTATTTACACATCCGTTTTGCATTTGCACTGTGCTTGTTTTTCCACGCATGCCCCTGCACTTTGTGGTGTCTGTGTTGTGGCAGCAAACCGCCGCAGGCTCTAGCCTCGTTTTCCGTTTTCTGTTTTCCGTTTACCAAGCTTTTGTGCCACTGCCACATAATGAATGCAATTTCTTTCAGCTCTCTCCCCCTCTCTCTCTCTCTCTTTCTCTCTCTCTCTCTGTGCTGCATTGAGTGGGTCGCCTTCGAGTACATTTGGAGCGAGGCTTAGATTACAATATCCATAAATGCATATATGGATGGGGAGACACATGCATATTCATTCGTTTCTTAGTCAAGCCAACAACAATCAAACTATGCTAATTTTGTTGGTATTTAGAGCAAAAGAACATTAAATCTTTGTGCAACATTTATTAATTGGCTTAAGCGGAACATTTTAAAAGACAATTCGTATTTGATTTGATTTACATATAAATCTTTTGCTTGTTATGAAAAATGGGAAAATTCAATAACTGAAATGAAAAGCCAAATCTCGGCTTCTTCTCTCTTGCCTGTTCCCCTCTGAATCAATTGTTTAAGTTGTCTTCACAATACGCCATGCATTTTTCTTGAAAATAATCACAACATAGACTTGGCTGAGATTGCGATAACGTTGTGTCGACGAGTGTTTGACTAATTAAAACCGCAATAGCCACCAAGTAGCCACAAAAAATGCAGGGCTTGCTTCGGTTGTTGTTGGTGATGCAATTAGAGGATAGCCGGAAGTATGGCCAGCCAAGGATTTGTAACACACTTTTAAGCTAACAAATTATTTTTGCTGTCCTATTTCGACTGTTTTAGTGTTCAGTTTGCAGTTGTTGCTTGGGTTGTTGGTGTTGCTGTTGTTGTTGCTGCGGTTAGTTGCAGATAAAAAAACGCGTCCGACTGGCAATTGTTACGTTAGGCACACAAACTAACACCAAAGCAAAGGGGCAGGCAGCAGACAATGGCTTTAATTTAACTGTCGGAAGTGAAACACAATGCAAAATACGAGTTGAACTTACAAGCAATTTGCCTTATGCATTACCCAGGCGAACTACCATACCCATGCCAAGGAGACACGCCCATTTCTCACTCACACTCGCACACACACACAAATATCAGCAGCAAACATACTATAAATCCTACGCCGACAAAAACGTGGCGCAGTTTCTGCACTGAATCCGAACCCTGAACGCCGTTGCACGCATAGACAGGCTGTAGGAAAGAGTCAGGACTTTGACTGGAGCTGCTGCTGCTGCTGCTGCTACTGCTGTTGCTGCTGTTGAGTTGTTCCTTGTTGTTTTTTCCGCTGACTTTTGCTTTGGTATGTTCATTATTTTTATCTTTCGCAATGAATGCGAAACTACGAAACGAAACGAAACGAATCCAACAAAAACAAAAAGAAGGTGGTGCTGGGTGGGGTGCTGTGTGGTGTGTGGAGTGTATGGCAAGCTGGCACACAAATATGCAAAACAGTTAAAGGATTCATGGCGCTCAAATCTAGGCGTAAAGTGTGAATAACGCGTAGCAATGTGAATGAGCTGACGGCGCTTTGAAACGCCAACCAAACCACTAACTGAAGACCAGTTTCTCTCGGTCTTACGTGGCTCTGTGGTGCCCGGGAATGCAATCAGCGGAATTGTAATTTAGCGTAAAAGGAAGTTGAGCTAGCTCAAATTGAGGTTTTATTTTCTGTTTTTTTTCTTTCCACTTTTGCAGTTTGCCCCGCGCACAAAAAGCAGCCTGCCCGCAAGTAAACAACTTCCGCTAGATAATAGCAAATGCCAGACGGGCAGCTAGGACCAGCTTTCCACACTGTTCACCCCTCCCTGCTTGCCATTCCCAGACAGACACATCATGTTAAATGCGCTGCAAAATTGCATTAAATACGCACGCTTGTCACTTTTTGATAAGGGAATTAAATTTTGTGGTTTAACGCTGGCGGCACACAATGCCCCACACAAAAACAACCACACTACGTGCCCCCAAAAGCTGCATCTGCTCCGGGAATATTGGCCATGCTTATGCCGCACGCTGTCAACGCTGTTAGCCAAACTGAGATGTCGAGACTGTCAACGGCATACCCTTCATTATAGCCGCTTATTGAATTTGCGCTGTTATTGGATGAAAACAAGAGATGAGTAGTCTTGCCACATTTTGCGACGTTATAAAGTAGTCGGATAGCTTCTTAACCTAATAAACAAATCTGATAAAGAGCTGTATGCGTTGATTAGAGAATCGTTTTTATTTAACATTTGGACACGTAACAAGCAAATAAAATCAGATAAATAACTAAATAACAGTAACAATTACAACTACGATCAAAATAAATAATAGACATAACTTTAAGATAGACAGCTTTAAACTTCTTCGAAACAGAACTTTTCATTTTGCCTACACATTGGTTTCAGGGATCGTCCTAGAGACTGTGGGATACATTTTAGATCCCACGGCAGATTTATCTGCTCCGTGTTTGGAGAAAACTTTATTTGCTTATGAGTTTAAAGCCCTGAGTAGTAAGCCGTCTTGATATAGATTTGGCGGCAGACTGGACATTAACAATGTTCTTTCGTTAGAAATTATGGATTTTAGATGGTTGACTAGAGGATCTAGTAGAGTTTTACGCATATAGGCGGACAACAAAGGCGATTGGTTTGAGAGTACTTTGTGGTCCTCTAAAATGCCAGAAACGGCGAGGGTTACTTGATTAGTTATGTCATCGAATCTCTGGCTGTAAAAATTCGTTGTCCTTTGTACTTCTTGAATATTCTCGCTTAGCTGCTGCACTGGCTTATCATTGAAGAACTTTAGATGTGGCAGGATGAGCAGCAGTTGATGTAGCTTCTTCCCCTTAATCTTGACCGGATTACGTTTGAGATGGAGTTGACGTAGCTGCAGTTGCTCAAAAACACGTAGTGTATCGAGATCCTTTAGCTTGTTGTCTAACAATGAAATGTTTTGCAGCTGTCGTAGGCGATTTTCAACGCCTTCAAAGGCTGCTAAACTTGTGAGAAAATTATTGTTGAGCACCACAGATCGTAGATCCGGCATACACTGCTCCATAACCCCAATGGCCGCTGAGAGGCAATTGTGTTGCGCCAAAATGCAGCAATCCAATGACATCCGACGATCTCGATGGAAACTGGACAGGTCCAACAATTGATTTTTCATGTCGTAGCGCTTCAACAGCTCTAAACGCAAATTCAGCAAAAAGCAATCATTAATTTCAACTTGTGGCAGTCCGTTGTTGACCCGTAGGTGCATCTTCATTGCTCTTGGCAGACGCAAACGTTGCAGCTCTACGGCTTGCATAAATTTCTTCACATAGAACGTGAAACTGGCATCCGCATCACTTGCTACATCCTGCTCACCCCCCACATGGAAATAGTAATGGGAACACATACGTAAGGATTCACTCAAAGTGTCATCCAAGTAATCCTTCAGCTCCCGATAGCATCCTTGCAGATCGCTTGTGGGAGTGTAAGCCAGCACACGATACCATCCGTACTTACTAATGGAAAGAGGGTCCTTGCGTGCCGCTGGCTCTTTTTTAATGGGTGTGGAGTGGCAGAGGGGAGGTGATAGTTTAAGTGATGAAATCATTGCGAAATGAATGCGATTCTGTTGAAATACGTTTTCAAAACATGAATAAACTGATTTGAGTAGTAAAGCGCAGCCATATCACAAAAATGTACATTGAATTCACTATTTTAAAATTAAGAAAATCTCAGATTGATATTATGCAGCGAAATGAAAATCGGTTACAGTGTTTGAATTTACATTTGCAAGCAGATTTGCATTTGCATTTGAGGCTATTTACATAGAAAGGCAACTGCGCTGCCTGCAGTGCATAATTACCTCTATAAAGAGAAACCGCATAGTGGTTCTTGTAAGTGGGCCATAAAACAAACTTTTTTACACATAAAAAGTTTTGTTGGCCCGCAGAATTAATGTGCATGTGGCACGCACCAAATGTGAGAAAGGATAACCTCAGATAGCAGACACGAGTATGTGTCTTAATGGGGTTGTACTGGTACTTTGACTGAGAATGGGTTTGGGGCTGTTTCTGAAAAGGCGTTGCTGCAGTGCGGCAAAGTTAAATGAAATTATGATTAATTTGATTAATTGGCCGGCGCTCATAAATCATTAATTACATGCAGCATATTATTGGTGCCATTGAGCCGATGCTCAAGGGGACATACATTAACCCATAGTCTAAGACAAGGAAAATCTCACAGAGGAAGTGTCCCTGCCAACCCTAACCCCAACCCCAACCACCCAAAAAGTGTTCACAAGGCTTGACAAATGGCATTTTGTGGTGTTCCGACGTGCCGCTGAGCTTGGGCTAAATATTTTCGTAATTACATTTCCACGTAGAGTAATTAATTTTGTCTCGCTTTGGTTTTTGCCCCTTGTGCCCCTTTTTTGTTGGTCTTTGCTGTTCACCGTTTTGCTGTTGACATTTGCCATTATGTGTTGCATATTCTTGTGCGCTTTTTGCTATCGTTAAATGTCACAAAGCGATTGCTTCACATTCACATTCGGATTAGTTGCAGGCACCCGCATTATTATTATTATTATTATTATGTTTTATTATTTGATGAGCACTTTAATAAGAACAACAACAGAGCAGCTGCAGATGGTTACACTCTTCCATATAATTTTCTTGAGCCAAATCTGTTTTACTGCCCCCAGCTGCCCGCAGCTGCCCCCTGGGAGCCTCACACACTCACGTAGAGCCGGACCCATAAAAACCTTTTGCTGGCTACTTAAGTCGTTTGCCATTGCCATAGGAAGACCCAAAAAATTTTCGTATAAATTATGCATCATGCTGCTCATAAAATAGAGACGATGGCATGTCAAATGGCAACGTGGCGTATGTGCAATTAAGCTCATAATTTAACCTCAGAAAGTTTCTTAAGGCGAGTCCCAGCTAAGCAAATGGCGGGAGAGTTTATATTTTAAAGTTTTACCTTATATAAACATGTGTGCATATTATATTTGGGTTGCCTATTTAATATTTTAAAACAAGGAGCAGTGCTCTAGTTGAGGGGCAGCTCGACTGGCACCATTATTTACAAAATAGTTTGTATCAAATTTACTTCGGTTGATGACGCTAATCAACAACACTTTTATATTCATTTAGGAGCTTTCGTTTATCACCAATTATTCCATAATTAACTTGCAACCTGTTGAGTACCCTTTAGAATTAGGTAAATATAGAATTTAATCCCTTCGAAAAAACAGCTGCCTATTAAGAACAATTTTCACCTGAATATACTGTGATTTTGTGTATTATGTTTACGTGTGACTCAGCTCAACACTGTGTGTGGATGCCTCAGAGACTCACAGGTTGTTGTCACATGTGCGACAACATAATTTTTTGTTAATGTACTCGGGAGTCGCAACTGGCACTCGTCCAGCCACTGACTGACACACACATATACACACGGACGGTAGATGACATTTTTAAAGTCCAGGCGACACATAATTAACCCAATTAGAATGTGTGTGTGTCAACGCTAAGCTAAATTTATGTGAATTTTTAATTATGCTGGAGCAAGAACAAGGCATCCTTGCCAGTTGGCCAGTTGGGCTGGCCTGTGCTGGGCTGGGCTAATCTGGGTTGGGTTGGGACCGCAAAGCAAACAACAAAACACAGCACCAAACCGACCGAACAGCACAACGAGTACAACCAGAACAAACGACCTGAACCTGGACCTGGACCTGGACAGGTTGCTGCTGGTTAAATGAAAAACGTAGTAAACTGTGCGCAAAACACCTGAGGATTCACCATGGCGACCAGGCGACCAACAATGAGTGGCCAACTGGCGGCTGCTCCTCCGGCTGCTGTTTGGTTTGCTGCTTGGTTGTCTGGTTGGTTGTTATAGTCAAGCAGCTTTGCCATTTCCGGGCGTGCCTTTTGTTTGCTCGTTTACCTTTTGCATTGTTGCTCCTGTTGGTGTTGTTGCTGTTGCTGCTGTTGGTTTAACTGCATTGTGCCTTGTGACTTTTTGTGTGCTGCTGCAGCCGCAAATAAAAAGCAAAGCTGCTACTACAGAGACAGAGAGAGACAGAGCGAGAGAGAGGGAGAGCGAGAGAGGCAAAAGTTTTAAGCAAAATGTTGCCAAGTGTTTAACATTTTGTACGGTGTCAGTTGCTTCCTGTCTCTGCATGCGTCTGATTTTGTGTGTGTGTGTGTGTGTCTACGTGTGGGCACCTGAGGGACTTTAACACAACTGAAAATGAACTTGCCCGGTAGGCTAAGCGTGCGGATAAATGTAAATTAAACAATGTTCAAGGCGCACAAGGACTGCCACAACTGGCAGACAGGTCGGCACACGTTTCAGCTTGCGTTGATTTTTGACTCACTCAAGTGACCCGATCTATGTGTGATAATGCCAAGTGCGGATGTCGATTTCAATATTATTCAACGGTTCTTAAACTTTACTAAAAGTTTTCAACATCCACTGATTATAGATACTCTTAAGCCGATTGAAGCATAACATTTTTTTAAACAAATGCTAAACGTTTAAAAATGTTTCCTAATTTCTTTTTCCTGCACAATATTCTCTGAAAATGATTAATAAATATAAAAAATAATATACATAGTTCATAGTAAATCTGACCTGCTTTTGGTTTATCTACTACAAATACTCATGACAGCCCTCGGCGGTGTGCATTTTGTAGTGCCAACTTTAATAATTTATGGCAACCCGACACCCGTTCAAATTTTGTTGGTCTGCTGACAAATGTGAGCATATTTTAGGGCGTTGATTTTGATTGCCAGTTGTCTGTTCACTTATGGAATTTCATTAAAAACTTACATATGCCACCAAGCTGGGGACAGGCCTGACTGGCCTGCGTTCGGTTTAAAGTTACTTACTCGTTGATGCTCGCATGTGTAAGCCAAATTAAAAGCAGTCCAAGCAGACAATGGTATAACAATTTATGAGTCCAATCTTTTTGGCGAGGAGCAAAAGTCAAAGGACAGCCCCCAGCACCCAGCACCCATTTATGGGTGTTCCGGCCAAGCCTGAAGGATTAACACGAACAGACAAATTCCAAGAGAGTGTGGGGTGGCATGCCTTTTTTTGCTTTTTTTTTTTGGTTCAAGGATTATCATGCTATACATCGCGTGCTGTTGAAATTCAAGGAGTGTGTATGTGATTTTTATCATGCAAACAGGCGGAAAATGACCCCCAACCCAGTTGGACAAAAAAGTGCTAAATGAGTAAGGTAAATGAAATTACCTGACCGTACACACCTCAAAAGTGGACAAACTCACACATACCCAACTACATACTTCCACACACACACACATACACACATGCTCTGTGTGTGTGTGCGTCCAGTTGTGCGTGTGTTTTTTTATTTCCGTTTATATTTGACGTCGTGTTGCGTGTGGGAGTGGGAAAAGTTTTATTAAAGAGCGGAAATTACAAATTTGTCCAGCGCTAATGGATTTCCATTTCAATTTGCACTGCTTTTCCCACATCAGTTTTTTATACATTTTTTTTTTTGGGTTCGCACATTTTAAAGTGTTGCGAATTTCAGCACGGCGCGTCTGCAATGATTAGCCGCACAATTTATGCGTCCTCAAAATGTGGCGAAAATTTAATTTTGGCTTTTCTTGATGTCCTCAGTGGTGTCGGCGTCGTCGCCCTTGCCACAAAACGCTAACGACTACAAAATTGCAAGAAAATTACCCGTTAATGTCCAACATTTATGACCTGGCTGGAAGACGCCGTTGAAGGAAGCCACCTCCTGTCTGGGCGCCAACTTTTGCTTGGTCTGCCGGGCGAAGTAATCGCGGCTGCATTTTAGGCGAAATACTCACTTGTATATAGAAAATAAAAAAAAGAGAAGAGGATAGGAATAACTGGCAAAACTATTATGGCCCTTGTGCTTATTACTTGCTGACATGCAAACACTTGCGCTCTCTTTCTAGCCACTTTGGGCCATCTCGCTTTAACAGCTGATGTCGGTGCTGTCTGTGCTGATGCCAAGGACAAGGACAATGTTGCAAAAGTAAACGGCAAAAACATTTCAGGCCCTGACTTTAGGTCGCTTATGTGTGTGGGTGGGTGTATGGGTGTGTGGGTGGGTGGCGGCCATACTTTAAGGGCTCCACCTATTAAATATTTAAGATATTTTGGCATTTAATTCACGGCACACAATAAATAATAACATGACACATATCAGCCTGTAATTTATAAGCACAAATCGAAAAAGTAAATAAAATTGCTTTTCAACGAAACTTAGCGAACCTGACACACACGTCGAGCAGTCATTAATAATGTAGGTGGATGCCACATTCAAGTGGGGTTGCAACCACATCACAATGAAAATCGACAGTCTCCCCCCACCCCGCCCCACAAATCGAATCGTGTATCGGAAGGAAGCAAAGTCGAGCTCAAGTGGAATGTCAAACGTGCCGCTTGCCACTGTCAAAGTAAATTTATGCGCCCACAGCCAACCCCGCTGCTGCTCGGGCTTGGGTATGGAATGCTAGGCAACTAAAAGTATTTTGTAGTTACTGGGTTCTCAATGGTACAACTTTACCACACCCTACAGCTACATAAAATATGCTGCCTGACTTTTGTGGTGTCTGCAACTAATTTCAATATCATCAAAAATTAATTTCACTAATTCGATTAGAGGCATTTCTCTATGTGGCATGTTAAAGCTGCACCACTGGAGTGGTGCGTGGCCAGCAGTCACCATCCGACCGACCTCTGAATTCATTAATTTAAGTCAGCTCCCAACTTGTCCCAACTGGTCCAAGGCATATCTTTACTACGAGCTGGCAATTGCGTGTGTGTTCAGTCGTATCGCCGATAATATATGTGCATTAGCTCAATGATAGTTGGTAAGCTCATTTTGAGCAAAGCAAATTACTTACGAAGTTGCTTGTATAAAATATTTCTGTAAAGAGTTCAGATCAAAAAAATTAAATTTGTTGAATACAAAAACATTTGCTTTCAGAAAATCTGTGTTTTGAATTATTTTATATTTGCGCGAAAATCAAAAGTAACTCAAAAATCAATTAACTCAAATTGATATAATTTATAGAATATATATAAAGAATTTCTCATATATTTTATATATAAAAATAACCTTATATTTTCGCATACCTTACTTCCTTGTATCCTTACTGCTGTCATATTTTCCAAGTCCCCCAATTCCACACAATTACAATTTCAAGCCATTGTCATCGTCTTGCCCCATGGCTGTGCATTTAATTAGGTCTCGGGAATAAAACCACCTCTTAAATGCCGAATTACACAAAACATTTGTGAAACATTTGCGTTTTCATTTCAAAAACATGCTTACGCAAATTAAATCCCAGATAAAAGACGTGGCACTCTTCATATTTTAGTGTCCCGCTTCCTGTACGCAATGAGTACGTTTGGTTCTTCTTCTTTTTCGCGTTTTTCCTTTTTCCTTTTTTATTTAATTTGCCTTTATGGGCGCTGACGCACCTTATTTCATTTTGAACAAACAAAGAGAGTGCAAATAAAAAAAGAATGTTGAAAATGCTCATGTGTGAAAAGGCATTTGAAGCTGAAGCTGGAATTGTAAAAAGCCAAAAATAAAGGAAGCCAAACATATCCACGTCAAACGCCAAAAGTCACGAAGTAGGGCAGACCCAGTAGAGGTAGTCCCATCTAACCCCCTTTCCCATTCACTTCCTCCCCCTCCTCCTCCCCCTCTCCCACTGTAGAGTGCCGGGGTAACTGAGGCAAACGTGTGCTTGGCTTTCACTAATTGTCTTTGCTGTGCGTGCGTGCGCGCTGTAAGGGCGTGTGTGCGGTGGGGGAGTGTGTGTGTGGGTGTGTGTGTGTATTTGGGGTGTACGGTGGTGGGGGGTCGAGGTGGTTGCATATATTTTACGGTTGTTTAGCTTCGCGTATGCGGCAGTTGCCTTTTATGGCCCTCTGAACGTCAGCCTCTCCTCAGCCGCGAAATTTACTTAAAAATTCCAAATGAAATGTAAATTCTTGAATTTCTCTCCTCAAGTCGTTTATTTTTTGCTTTTAGATTATGGTTGAGTGCAGCTGGCCAATTATGCACTCTATTTATAAGACGGTGCAATCTCATTATTCACATAATGATCAAAAATACAATTTAATAATGGCACAGGTAAGCAAAGCTAGCGCTTCGCTATGCCGGGCACTTCCGTTCGGTTGACTCAACAAAAATGTGCCATAGCCAAAGCTTAAATATAGAACAGTTATCATTTACACACTATATATATAAATTTTATTTACGCCTGCACTTACCGCATGTCAATCAAAAATATCCAACTGTGACGCGCGCACCACAGGACCCAGTTTATGGGGATCGTCACACTGTTTGCTTGTTTGTCATTCTTTTTACTTTGGCTCTGGGGCGAATTCTCTGTGCCAATTAAATGTCGCTTTTAGATTGTCATGCGGCTGGCCAAAGGCAAAGGCATTCATATGACAATGCCGGAATGGTAATAAGGCAAAATATAGCAGACCCACAACCAACAAGACAAGTCACTCCGTCAGTTAGTCAGTCAGACGCAGGAACTGCCTGCTCAGCGTGTGCTCGCATGTCCTGCCAAAAGTAAATTAATTGCAGACCCTTTGCCATTGCCGGGGACCTGTTCCCATTTTCCTGTGGCTTCGCCTCGTGCAGCTGATGTGCAAATTAACATTACCATCAACAAGAAACCGCAATAAGAATAAGTGCCGGGCCTTGCAACTAAACTTGCGTAGATTAATCGGCCTGATTAGCCACACGCATGCCCCTTCCCCTTTTGCAGCACAAACCGACACAAATCTCCCACCCAGAGGCGCATCCGGCATGTTCATTCATTATGCAATTATTTTGAATGAGTCTCCTAAGTGATATTTCCGAGGAAATTTCAAGCGGACTTTTTGTTATATGAAATGCATTTCATTCTGTGGTAAACTTCTGGTTATTTGTGTAAATGCCAAATGAGGTTAATGAAAAGTTGGGCTTTCAGCTAACTCAATGTTTGTGAATAACTCTAAATAATTGGTGTTAGTTGTACTTGTAATTAAAAAAATTACTCCAGTTTGACTATATCCAGTTTTGCTTTTAACCCAAATCGGATTATTTAAAATACAATTTGTATATGAAATCTGGAGCTGTAGTATTTTCCTAGAGATCAAGCCTTGTTCAAGGCGACATTGCTTGTAAACCCCTATTTAGCTTAAGACCATTCAAACCACTTTTTTGAGTTTTTTTTAACGGACTTTATTTCAAAGTTAAGCTATTCAAACTGCTATCGTCTTGTTATATCGCAATTCGCCTATCGATCTATCGCATGGATACAGTGTTGAAATGAGCTAAGCCAATTTCAGTGTTGTACAGTGCAGCTCAAAATCAGCTGGACGATGGAATCTAATCTATTATTTTTGTTTTCTGATTCAGGAATTTATTGTAAGAAAAAGTGTTGAAGGTATAACAACTTATTACCTTATATGGAGACTAATCAAATAACGATATTGGACTTAAATGACTATTGTCTTGGTCGCATATTAAAATATCTTCAAATCGAAGATCATGTAAATTTCGCAGAAACCTGCCTGCGATTTCGCGAGGTCTTCAGAGACTGGTCCTATGTGCTCTATCCGGAGTTTAGGATTGAAGATGATACGGATTTCAAATGGAAGTTAAAATTGTTTTTTATAATTTGTGATGTCATAAAAAATCTATATCTGACTATTGACCCAAATAAAATGGAATTTCCCGTACCAGACTTATTTTACAATCACATTAAAACCATGAAACATTTGGAGTTCTTTGCATATAAGAATGAAGAATTTCCCACTTTGAAACAATTTAAATTGGCTAATAGCGAGAAAACCCTAATGGTAAATGAAACATTTAGTGCTCTCGAGCATTTGCCCAAAATAAAAAGTGTTAGTGTGAGATGCACAAGCAGGTGAGTTTCAATATGAATAAATGCATTTTCCACCTGACATGTTAAAATGCCTGCCTACTATTTTTAGATTCAAAGCGTGCAACATGTTGAAACTGAAAGGCCTGCAAGAGATTTCGTTAAATGCTGAGATCGCATCAGAGGATCTAGTTGAAATTTGCCAATCGAATGAAAACTTGCGTGTTTTATGGTTACGAGCGGTAGTCGGAGAACTGAGCGACATTGTTCCTTACTGTCCGAAGTTGGAGGAAATTTCTTTTCCCATGCTTAGCAGCCATAAATCCTATGTTGGCCTTGCAGAGCTACCCAAGATAAAAAAAATCGTTATTAAAAGTACAAACTCGACTTCGCCATGCGCAAAGCTTTTAGAACTTTTCAACGCATTTGTCGATAAGGAACAAGGACCTCAATTACAGAGCTTAATGGTCTTGTCCAGTTTGGACTTTGAGGAGACCAACAAACTAATTGAATTAAAATCTCTGCGCGAATTGCGCTGTGGATTCGAAGATGCAGGTTGCATAGATCTCTTGACGAACCTAACTGAACTTGAAGGTCTTTACATAATGCTAGGGCGATCAGGCGCTGGCTCCAAGGAATGCCTGAATATACTTAATTCTTGCAAAAAACTTCAACGTCTGCATATAAACTCTAATTTGTCAACGGAGTTTCTGGATAAGGCAGTGGCAGTATTACGAAAGGTGCGCAATGCCGAAAAGCAAAAGCCCTTGCAATTGTATTCAACGGGACTCATGCATTTGTGCAACGAAGAAGAGGTATGAGGTATCAGCAATTTATAACGAATATTAATAATAATGTTCTATTTATCTACACACTAGAAACTTGTTGATAATGCCTACTGTACTGTTGTGAATCAGTCCGAATATCTGCGCGCATTGCCTTGGCGACTTTCGAACTAAGACTGTCAATAGATAAGGTAAAAAGTACAAAAAGTACTTTATTACAAACTAAAATAATAATATTTTGTATTTATAACAATTAATAAAATAATAAAAATAAAGAATGAAAGAAAGACAAATATTATTCCATTATTTATTTCTAATCACCAATATGAATTCAATTAGTTATTTATTATTGATGCTCAAAAAGTTGTTAGAAAGTTTAGAACGTATAACAACTTACAACAATATAATCAAATGAATATATTGGATTCAAGTGAAGATAGGGACTGTCTTATTAAAATCTGTAATTATAATATGTTCATAATATCAAATAGTCAGTTAATGCAGATGCTTACTTAAGTTGGAAGTGAAATTCACGGAACAAATAGTCGCCCACAAATATGTGTGCAAATTAAACTTATTTTGCAAAACACATGAACACATATATAAAAATTAACATATTTTATAATTGCATCAATTGTAAAACCGCCTTGAATTTATTTCAGCGTTAGTATGAATCATAGGCAAGTGAATAACCAATAATTCTCTCGTCATAAGTCTACATCATACAATGTAACACTAAAAATAAGAACCGGCCGAATCCAAGAGATAATTGTCTGTCGAGGTGACGTCATGGGAATTCATCTTGGTGCTGAAAGTGCCAGATAATATTAAATTAAACTAATAAGCTAACAATCAAGTGTCAGTCAATTTTCAGCTTTAGTAACAGAAAGACTGCAACTGAGCCAAATCTAACTCCCTGATTGGTCTTTGGACGAATGCCAGTTGTGTTTGCTGTCACACTCCGAGCACTAAGCACAATGTAATTAGACGCAACAAACAAGCACAACACGTTGAAGCAACAACAGTCAATTGTGTTGGACTTGAAGACACCCTGTACCAACGCGTGCCTTCTCCGTGTTGAATGTCAACCATATTGTCCAAATTGTGTTCATTTGTAAATATTTACCTTGTTGGCTATATAATCTTTAATTGTTAGCCATTCCATGCATAATTTCCCCCTTTTATAATGATCCGGAGTGTACTAAAAACAGATTCAACTGAATTATTTCTCTCGAAGGCACATAAAAAATTATTTGCTCGCACGCATCACTGCTTACCAATGAAGACATATAAATACGCATATATATATATTTTTTATCTAGAAACTTGTTTTTTTTTTGTAGTTGAATATTTTGGCAATGAACCAAAAAAAAAGCAGCCACAACAACAGCAACAAAAAGAACTGATTTGTACAGGTGCGAAAAGTCTGTGATCACAACGACGGAAAACTGAAGCCAATGCCCAGTTTGCTGTGCGCTCCCGGCCATAATTGAGACTCTGCTACCTGTACAGGTGATAGTGCCCTCAATGGCGCCTGTGCCGTAAGCCTTCTGGGTCTTTATTTATACTTGCAGTCTTACTGCTCTTGGCTCTCGATATATCAAATTCTATTGTTAATTTTCTTAGCTGTCTAATTTTTATGCTTCTTGGCATTTGTTATTTTTTAGTGTTTGTTTTCCTAATTTCTTTGAGTGAATTTTTAGCGTCAATTACTCCTGTTGATTTGTTAATCTTTTGGTAGTTGACCAATGTTCTCAAGAAATTCGAAAATTTCATTTAATTTGCTAAAGGGATCTACCAAATTGAAATCTTAAGGTTGGAAATTTATATGAAATAAATCTAAATGCACATAATCATTTGAAATACTAAACTTCCAACTTTTAGCATTTGTTGATTCAGTTTCTCAAGAATGGCCTTGCCTCATTGCATTTAAATGTGGTTTGTAAGTGGCTCAAATAATTATGGGCCAATTATTGTGGTATGGCCTTTAAAAGTTCAAAAGTCAACGCTAAACAGATTGCCCAACATACGCATCGTTTTGGCCACGCCCACAGTGTGTCAAACACGCTAATTTACTGTTACATTATTTACATACACAGTCACAGACAAATACACACACACACACACACACACACACACAAATAGGGGGGACGATAAAACTGAAAGGTTGTCACTTTGGAGGCGTTAGGCGGTCGCTCGTTTTGTGGTGTTGTGCAGTGAGGGAAACACATAATAAGAAAAACAACGAAGAATTCCCATCAACGAGGCGGTGGCAACAGGGCGCATGAGCAATGTCTTTGTTGCTGGCAACATGGTACAAATAATGTTGCCAAGCAGAATACTCGTGATATTCTCTTAAAATTAATAAAAATACGATTACACACATGTTGAGCTTCTTTAACCAATTCATGTTTATGGCCAAAATAAGTGTAAATTAGTTTTGGTTAATTTTGAACAGAGCTAACATTAAATATACAAAATGTTGCTAAGCTGTGGACGGTCAAAATGAAATAGCATCCACAAAGTTTCCCGCCAATTGCAGGCCAAGCCGAAGTGTATACAAACAAACACACACACACACACACGCACACACACATACATACATATGTACGCTGTAGCAACCCCGAAAAGCCGCAGAGCAAACAAGGGGGAGGGTAGAATGGTTGTGTGGGTTGCGATTGGGTTGGGTTAGGTTAGTCGTCGTCGTCGTCGTCGTCGTCACCTGACGCTCTGTTGTTGTTGTAGTTGCCCTTTCGTACGGTATCGGTATGGGCATAAGATCTGTAAAGCTCGAGCTGAAACCAAAAGCCGGCAACTGGCTCGAACTCCTCGCCCTCCCCCCAACCGTCCCGTCGTCCACAACCCTCCCTGTTAGCACTGCACAGAAATGTTATTTACATTTTGTTTTGCCGGCTTTTCTTCTTCGCCCGATGTAGAACACGATGGGCATACGAACAGTGCCGACAGCGCTTCGGCTGTGCTGTCGTCTCGTGTTCGCATTGTGCCGTTAGTCTGCCAAGTGCCCGGGTCCGAATCCATTCGAATATCACATTAGTTGGCAACGGCCCTCGCGCTGATACGGACGTGTTTCTCCACTCGGCTTTTTGAACAGGCACTCTTTGAGGTGGTGTGTGTTTTATATTTTAAGTTATCGCGATTTGCGCCTAAAAGTGCAATAAGTGTCGCAAAATTGAGAAATTTGTGCAATGTATTAAGAAATTACCTGGGCTAGCAGGCAAATGAATTGCATACATACATACATACATACATACGTACATATAATATATGAAAAGTGCTTAACATTTTGAAAATTCTTCTGTGAGTTTATGTTTTTCAAGTGAATTCAAGAACAGCAGCAACAGTGGCAGCAACAGCAATCAACTGACATAAACCAAAAGGTAAACATCTAGACTTGTTTCATTAGGCCACATTGCAATGTGGCAAGTAAAAAAATATAAGATTTGTCGCCCTGCCAGTGACAGAAATACAAACCGCGCATGTTAATTAAACACAGGCGCACAAATGAAAAAAATTCATAGTATGAGCAATGTTATTGAGGATGCCATGGCCCGATCCATCCATCACTCAATTGCCTGTTCAGTATTTTGGACTTTCTGTATATACGTATATATATATATTTATACTTTTTTCTGATGGCGACATGAATAATTCTCTATTTGCTTCTGGCTGATTTTTTCCTTTTTGGCTGACGCCCCTTAACAACTGTGCCTTAAATTTAATTTCGAAATTTAAATTGAGAGCACATAACAAGAGAACACAATCCACATGTGTTTTAATTTTTTGTTATTTTTATTGTATTGTGCTCCACTGCGTCAGACTCTCAATGGCCAATACCCAATTCCAGACCCATTCGTCTGGCTGTTAGCGATAAATAATCAGCAGCCGCTTTGATTTGCGTCTGGTGCCATAAATATTTATGCAACTGGACGCACTTGTTTAAACAGCCAGCCGAACACTTCATAAGGAGTCAGATCTGTGTCTGATCCGATCCCAATCGATCGGTCATGGTTCAATTGGCTTGGCATATCATAAACGAAATTTGTTTATGCCTTATGCAATTTACTTGGCCACGCCTCTCCAATTAAAACTTACTACTTTAGCCGGTTGGCAGGTGAATGTGAAATTATCCCTCATTGTTTTGATGTTATCAGCTGAGCCTCCTCTTCCCTTGGTTATTCTTATTCTTATTGTTGTTGTTGCTGGTTAGTTGGTTTTCCTGCGGCCTGTTTTGTTGCATGTGGGCTAACAAAATAATTGACAAAACAAATCATTTACGTGGCAAAAGTTTCAGACCCAATACCGCCCCGAGTTTAACTGCACACGGCGGCAAAACACGCAACACGATGCACGGCGAGTAGAGTATTTGACGACATTCAACACAAAAACAAAAGCAGCCAAACACACACACACACACAGAAATATCTGGGTGGGGGCACAGAGAACAAAACTGTGCTGAAATATGTATAAATAACAGCATAATAATGAGAGGCAACAATATGAATTCCAATGTTGCATTCTTTGGGGGCCTGAGCAAGCGGGCAGCTTGTGGCATGAATGCAATGACATTTTGTGTCTAATTTGTGGCATGAACGAAATTTGCAACGAGTTTAAGTACTCATCTTTTTAAGCCGCGTTCAGTTTCAAAATACATATATCAAACTGATGGAACGTATTTTTAAGCATTCTAATTCATATCCGAATAAAACATGGCCGTTTTTCCAAATATTCATACGCATTTAGATGTTATAGGTTAATAGAACACAGCTCACATTTATCCAATAATATTTATTTCCTCGTTTCCTAAATAAATAATCATAAGTAATAATTACCGATAAATCAATTCTTTGAAATTTTGCAAATGTGCAGTTCTTCTTCTCAAGAACAGCAACCGATTTGAGCATAATCATTATAAAGACTTTTCAGAAATTGAATTTTAGTTGAATTTTGTGCTTGAACTAAATGTTTATATCCACATTTTATATACACTTATTGAGCAATACACATAAGCCATGTATGTATATATATAGATGCATATATTTCTATATATGTGTGTGTATTTGAACAATGGTTAATAAATTTAATTGTCTGATGTATGTTTAGTTTTATGTTATTTTCCGGTCAAAGTGATGTGATGACTTTGATTTCTTGTGAATAGGTTGTCTGTGAAACATATGTTGAGAAGTGTGCTCCAGTGTTCTGGCCATAAATCTGCTTGGCTGGCGCCTTAAACGTATCAAATGCTGAATGGATTTATGCAGTAATATGAAAATTAGATAATTAGCTAAAAGTATAATATTTATGTTTCTCTAGAGATGAAGAACCCCAAATGTATTGTGCCGATTCAATAGAAAATATACACGTTTTTTTTTGTATTCGTATATGAAATTGCTGCAATCGAAATTTAACCGCAGTTTAAATTGTGTTATGGCAAAAAACACCACAAATTTGCCGCTGGCAATGTCAAGGGTGTTTATTTGGTTTGTGGCTCACAGTCGATTGCCTGATTTACACACACACACACACACCCAATAGTCGACATGTTAACACGTTAACAAGTTGTTAAACACACACAATTTTTACAGCCTATTTTGTATGAAAATCCCAACATTTATTGCTATTAGTTTTCGGTTATTGGCCGCGCCACGTTGTTGGTGCCGATGAATTGCAGCGATATGGCATGGGAACCCAGACGAACTGACCCCCAATTCCTCGTCCCCCCGCAATGTATGTGTGGTGTAGCATTAGGGCCAACAAATCGGTCTGGGTCTGGGCCTGACAAATGTCGGCTCAAGTACCGCCTACCCGCTGCTTGACGAGGTTTGTTTATTAAAGTCGAATTGCAACAAATTGGGCACACGCTATGGGCGCCTAACAGAAGGCAATAGTTTTTATGGCAGTCCCATTTCTGTAATATAATAAAAAAATAATCACCATATAAACGTATTAGGGCAAATTTTGATTGTAGATTATATGCAAAGGGAATCTTTTGAAGATGTTAGCTATTTATCTCTTGAAATATTTAAGGTTTATGATCAAATATTAACATATATCAATATATATTTAAATGGTTCTTAATGTAATAGTTAAATTAAATTATTTCAAATTTTGTGTTATTTACAATCTTGAAATTTATATCTTTTTTACGTTCGATTGCCACTTTTTTGTTGTCGTTGAGAGCATGTGTTTCGAAGATTGAACAAATAAATACTGGGGAATACGGTTTATATATTTTCGCAATAGTTTATGACGTCGAGAAGGGCGTAAAAAACTTTATAGCTTTTTAATTGTGTTTGTGGAAATGCTTCAAAGTTAAGGAAATAAGGCGGCCCATTTTGGCCTTTGAGTCTGTCTCTTAGCCAATCAAGTTTTCTTCGCTCGTTTTCCGTCTCGCTGTTTATTTATGTGGGTCTAATTTATTTATTTCTAGTCTGGTTAGCAGCTTTTGCACACTTCATAGTCCAATTTTGTAACGATAATATAAGAATTTCAACGGCTATAATTACCCAAAACTTGTACACACCATGCGGAACGCTGAATCGGAAATCTAGAAAAATTAAAAAAATATATGAAAAATCTCCTCGAAATTACCTCCACATTTTTGTGTAGTTACAGCATCGGCCAAACCCTCCGCCTCTACCTGCCACTGACCCAAAGAATGCGATTGCAGCAGCAGCAGCAGCGGCAACATCAGCAGAAGCAGCAGCAGCAGCAGCATCATCATCAAAGCACCCGTCGTATTAACTTTTCATCTAAACAGGCCAAAAATTGTAGCTATTCAAATCAAAAATTGTGTTTATGGGGTGCGAGGCAAGCGGGTGTCGGTTGGAAAATTCCAAGCATATCAAAACCATTTGGGCCACAATTGCATCGGAATCGCAATTGCGTTTCAACGCAGGTGCCGAGATGCTCGCTAATTTATGAGCTGTGTGCATTGTGGCTGGATGTTACGGTAAATTGCAACTTTGAATTAAACAATATGCCCATACCAACACCACAGATGATGGCCATGCTCAGTTCTCCTCCGCCCACCAACCCTTTGGCAAGGTCGTTAAAGGAAGACCGAGGCACAAAGGGCGCCAATAGTCATGCTCTAATTGGCAGCAATGGGAAATTAATCCCAGCGCTTAAGAGCGGCTCATTGAAACCGAGTTAAAACACTGTCAGTTCTGAGCCAATTACTGGTTTCGTCAATTGTACGGCTTTCAAACGATTAAAAGAGTTTAAAATAGCTGGAAAAAGAACGGTGATAGTTGGCGCTGGTAATTATGTTAATGAGTGCTGAAAATCCATCTCAAAGATATCAATCGAATTGATTTGTTTGGTTCATTTCAGCCATAACTAGATTTCCGCTGAAACTCAGAAATGATACTTTGATCTTCAAAATCTGTGTGTGCAATATTTACAAATAATGCAAGCATCCAACGAGATACAACCTTAACAGGAATCCAAAAAATTCCCATAAATTTGCAAAAATGAATTTCACTTTTACGTAAAGCTTTTTCCTATTAAATACCTCAATACAGAATAACCGCAAATAAATAAATTATTATCTGATTGATGTTTTAACGTCCAGGAAATGATTTGCCAATGGCGTGAAATTTACTCTCACTACTTTTGTAGTTATTCATTCGGTAATTCTTGGTGGCAGTGCACATGGCGTACATTGTTCGGGGGTTTACGTGTTTGGTGCCATGTGCCATGGATTTGTATCGCGTTTTTTTTCTGTTGTTCTTTATTGATCGGAGTGTGAGCCACTTGAGTGGGCGTGGAGCATAGCGTATCGAAATAATTAGCAAGTAACTGCCAATGTTAGGTCATAAATTCAACGCTGACATTTCATGTCAAGGCTCAACGGCGAATCGATTGATAAATTAATCCAAATTAGGCCTTGAGAGTGCATAATAAATACTTATAGCGTTCGTATAACAACAACAACACTCAAAAAATCCTTAGTTCTTAGTCCTGCCAAAGACTGGCGTGTCTCAGTGGAAAATTTTCAATTTCAACTGCAATTTAAACGTCCATCAATAACCAACCGAAGGCAGAAGGCTGTCGGCAGTCAGCAGTCGGCGATTCCAAGCGGGCAAATCGCCAACAAAACGTTAAGGCACAGATTAAACTTCCATCGCGTATTTGTAGCGGGCCATATTTCATGCTTTGTGTATTCTACTACCACTGCAACCAAAGCCAAGAAATGAACTCCGTCTGACAACGAAGCCACTTAAGCCAAAATGGAGGCATCGCACTGACAATCCCAGACGCAGGATCTGGCTGTCCTGGGCGGGTGCGACTGATAAATGAAGACTGACATTTACAAAACAGCTGAAAAACAAAACCAAATCATTCTCGTGCAACTTGTCACGACAGTTGAGTTTTTAAAAGCAACTTGTTGTCATAAGGCCGCGACAGTTTACATTTTTTTGAATACTGCAGATTTTTTTCTGGTTTTTTTTTTTGGTTTGTTTTGAGCAGATTGGGTGGCTGGGGGCTTGTATTGTTGTGTACGTGAAAGATTTAAAATAAAACCACTTAGCGGCAGCTTCATTTTTCGACAATTGCTAGAGCCTCAACATGGCGTGATAAAGTGTCCTTAGAGGATTTCACGCGAAGGGTGTCCTGAATTTTGTGAAAATTGTGTCATATGCAATAAATACTTATATTTGTGACAGAAGAGGCTCTTCGAATTAACATATTATATATTATATGTATTCAAATTATAATAAATTGAAATCATTCAAGTAATTAACATAAATCTTAGTTAAAATGCTTTTTTGTTGGCCCTTATTGGCATTTAAGATAGATATGTTCTCCAATTATTATTGTTATAATTCTATTTTGCTGAACATCCGCATTTAGTTTGTTTACCATTTGACGCAATTCAAACAATTAATTTCAGTCGGCGGAGTCGTTAAATAATTGTGTTAGCTAGTTGCCAATGCTTATTTAAACAATTTAAGCTAATCAAATTTATTGAATTTCATCTCATTTTCTTTTCCCGTTCCCATTTTCATTGTGTACTTATTTATTTACAATTTAATATAAATAAAACTGTGATGCTTGCGAAATGTGTGGCTAATTTAAATATTTACAAACAGCTAAGCAGAAATATAAATAAGAGAAGAAAATACTTGAACCGTGTTACAATAACAACAATGACAATCATGTGGCAGGCGGGGGTGGCAAGAAAATAGCAAACGGCAAACAGCAAACAGCAAACAACGAAAATAAAGAACATAGTTTTCTATGTGTACTTTACGTGGACTCGTTATCCGCCTGCGGCACGTCCAAGTGGTTCATCACCATCATCATCATCCACACCATCATCATTATTTTTGTGGCTGTCCATTTCAATATAATTTATATATGTATTTTTAGCGCAATTTTCATTATTAACTGAAAACTGTCAGTTAAGCAAACACACACACGCAGAAAACTGCCTGCACACCTGCAAAAAAAAATAAAAAATGAGAAGAAAATCAGAATATGCAACGAGGCAGTGATTTGAATGCCAGGCTGGCAAGTTTGCAGTTCAGCTACGGGCGGCTTTTGTCTGGCCGCCGAGTGTGAGCGGAAATTTCTGTGCAGTGTTGCAAAGTTGTCAAATGGCGCAACAAGTTGCTCGCAGTTGGCAACAAAATGGCGGAAACGTATCGCTGTCGTCGTTGGCGTCTCTGCTGACGTCTGCCAGACACTTGAATTAAAGTTTTTCTTCTTTTTTGAATTGCTTTTATCGAGGGCCGCCTCTAAATTTATGAAATGAATTTTTAAACGAAACTTTAAAACTTTTTTATTGCTCTGAGAGTTTGCAGCAACTGCTGCTGCTGCTGCTGCTGCTGCTCCTGTTGCTGCTGCTGCTGCCGATGCTAGTTGCATCCTAATTGTGGCAAAGTTTTGCACACGCGTCATATCCTGAAGTCGACTCTGATAGTGTGGCAGCTGGAAGGCTGTCTGTGTTTGGTGAGCCTCCTGCCGCATGGCTGTCGTTGTCCCTGTCGCTGTTCATTGACTTTGGCAGCAGCAACAACAGCCAACAGGACAACGTTGCACAGAGAGAACACACACCACACCATCACCCACACACATACAAACACACACACAACTGGAGTGAAACGCAGTGTGACTTTGTTTTTAATACACTCCAGTGGCCGTTGCATCGATCGTCCGGACAAACAAGGCGCCTGTCTGCCACGAGAGCCGCAGTTCATTACTCCTCCAGCCAGCATGTCCTGTGGCGAGCCCGTACTGACTTTTCATGCTCATATTTTGCACACACGCGACGCAACACGCGCCGTGCTATCCCTTGGCTCACTTGAAGCCATGACAAAGATTATCAATAACCAAGCAAAGGCAAAAGCAAAAGGGACGAGCGAGCTGTTCATTGTGACTGCAACGGATATTGGCCACGCTTGAAACTTTGTTGTCGTCAGCCTTAATCCAATATTCGCCATCCACATCAATATCAATCGCCATTGCAATCGCCTAGTCACATTTGGTTTATATTTCTTCCCATCGCCTTATCGCTGCTCATTGGGTAAACCTTAAATTGTTATTACCATATTTAGCTGAGGCATTCACTGAGTCCCCAGACAACCCTTTAGCTCCATCAGGCACCCACAAAATGTTGATTGAATTGAAACAAAAAGGCCGCAGATATTGATGCTCTTTCAGAGAGACAGTAGCCGTGAATTTTATTTGCTGTTCGTTTTGACAGAAGATTCATACAGGTTATTAATTCAATCAAACAGTTTCTTAATTATATTAGTATTCCTGGAGTCCGATTTGTCGTGTCATTCAAAAATGGGCTCAAATATTAAATATAATTTTATTTCATGATCACAAACAATTTTTTTTTTAATTTTACTTAAATGCAAACCCAACAATAATGTTGCGCTGACTTTGCACTCTGTGAGAGTAAAGTTTGGCGAAGGCAGGCGTCTGTTTTATGTTAGAATTTGGAGGACATAAACATATTCTGTGTGTGGCTGGGTTGTTTGGCATTTCGGCTGTTTGCAGCAGCCACAGGCCGCATCGTCATAATTTGCCAAAGGCACTGTGGCAGGAAGTTGCCGCTGAAAAATATGTAGATTCAAGTAGCCAGAGCTGTAGGTCTTTTAGAGGCGTGTTGAAGGGAGGGTGTGAAGGGGGTGGCAACCTTGTCATATCCTGTTGACGGTCGCTGACAGACGCCCAGCGCTCAGGTGGGCCGCATTGCCTTTGTCTCTGCGTTGGTTGCTGCCTCTGGTCGTGGCACGGCGGAAGTGTGAAATATTTTTAGAGCACTCTTTTTACCTGCTTCAAATGGAATTTGTTTCGTTGGAGCGTATTTTATTGGCATTTTCCCCAGCACATTTTGTGCACGGACTATGAAAATGCCACGAATTGCGTTCTTCACTTGCGGCCCAGCAATTTTCGTATTAAATTTCTCATTTTAGCCAGTTGACTTTTCGTACATTTTCGCTAAAAATTGCTGTTGCATTTTGCGGTGTGCGCACTGCGTATAATTGATTTAGCAAAATTGCTAAACGAATCAAAGCTGGCAAATTGTGCGTGCGGCCAATATGCACCCCGCATTGTACCCAAAACAGTTGTCCTGCACTGCACTGCAGAAGAAAAAAAGGACACTGGCCCGAAACTGTCACAGGCTTCAAGGGGGACGGGGAGCCTTTTAATTTTGTTGCCGCACACGTTGCATAAATTTGCTGACTGGTATTTTGCATAATTATGCGACAGTTGTCAATGAATTTGCATGCATTTGCCGTTTCGATTGTGGACCAAGTTTGCACCACAGATTTCGATTGATGGAGATTTCCCAAAACTGCAACAAATTAACAAAAATTCAATTACTAATTAGAACAATACATGTTCCCCAAAACTAGAACTGCTTTAACAAGTTGCACAGGATATATATCTGCAACTGACTTGTTCATAGAATTATTTTGACTATTTCTGTGTATAACGCAATTTAAAATATTAATCAATAACGAATTATTTTTCCGTCAAGAATTTTCTTGGCTCTATTTACTTTTTGTTTTATATTTTAATTGCATTATTTTTTTGGTTGTGTGCCAATTGAATAATTTTATGAATTTATAGATGAAAAGGTTATTGGGGTCCTATATTTTCCCCTAATTAAGTAAGTGCTGAAACTTTTCAGTGGATGTTGTCTTCAAAATCGGATGGTTCTTTGCAAATATAATGGATTGATGAACCGACAGTGTTGCATGCCAAACCTACAAATTACAACAAATAATTGCTGTAAATTCCAAGCCTGTCAGCGACGACAACACAATTTAGCGGCATTTTTATTACGGATGTTATTTTGTGTGTGTGCCAAAGCAACATGTCGTAGTTGTTCCCTGAATATGTTTGTTTAGCTAATTAAATCAAGTAAAACCCGAACAAAAAAGAGCGAAACAAAAAATTAAATAATGATAGCAACAATTTCTATTGCACGTTGAGCCCAGTGTGAGGCCCACACCTTTGCCAGCAATTGGTCGCTGCATTTTAGCTGTTGACGCTTTCAAATGTGGGTCAATTATGCGATTTGTCGCAACACAGACGACGCACATCCATCAGCCCATCTTACGCACATACATATGTCACTGGCATTGAATTGCCTTTGGGGAGTGTAGGCGGAGGGTGGACTGAGGCTCGCCTATCTTTGCCAGATGCACAGCAGGTTGCGCTTGCCGTAATTATTTGTCACATTCACACACAGTGAAAATGGCCACTAACGAGCAACAGGCAGCTGAACAGATAGTGGAACAGGCCAGCCACCCCCACGAAACACCCAATTGGCAATCAATCAACTGTAATGGCGTTTCACTCATAATGACCCATGTTTATAAATATATATCTATAATATGAATGTATATATATAAATATATATATCTGCATATTGTTGCTGATTGGGCAGGTGTATCCCGACATCCGCTCAACGGAAGTCTTTATAAATATATTTGGTGACACACACAACTAATGATGACCAAAACAACAGAGATAAGATTAAAGCTGAACGAGCGCATGTAATTCCATGCAGCAGCCCGAAAATATGCAACTGAATTTACTGATCCATAGAAAAAACTACTGACATACAGCATATATGCTTTGTTTATGCTGAAAAAATTACACAGCAGTTGGGTTTCTTGTTTATTTTATTTATGTACAAATTTTATTTATGTTTTATTATATTTGTAACAGTAAATTATGTGTTAATATAAATAAATTGCGTGTTTTTTCTTTCTCTTTTTTTTTTTGTTGTATATCGATATCAAAATAGGGTAGTTCATTAAGCATAAAGACAAAAGCACAGTGTTCGTAGTTTGCTAATTATGTATTTAGTATACATTAAAATCATTAAATAAATAATAATAAAAAAAACACGATGCGCATTTAAGGCGCAAAATGCATTCAAAATACATATTATGATTCTTGTCTACAACTATTTGCTTCTCTTATTGCACTCTGCGCTGATAATCATTCATTTCTTTAGTACAAATTAAAAGCAATTTTGGAGTGCGAATTTTTTGTTTCTATTTTATAGAGGGGTAGTGTGGTATATTTATAGGTATGTGCCAAATAATTATTGCTCAGACCGATAAGCGGTTTCTGTTACTGTTATCTGTGTATTGCTTTTCGCCAAGTTTCAAATCATTCTAGATTTATTTACAATTAATTATAGCTTTTTATTTTATATGTCTACTTCAATTTCCATAGAAATTCTCAACGCATTTGTCATACAACAATCTTGTCTATGGTTTATATAGCTGTGCTCGCCTATTTTTCCGCAAATCAGAAATGAAATTGTAATTTGAAAACCCTATGAAAACCTATCAAATTGCTTAACTTAAGTCATTGAATTTTGAATTTCAAGTACATAACACTCCTATATATTTGTCATTATCATTAATTTTGCATATAGACATTTATAGCTTTTATTTCTCAAAATTGAAATCATTTCTGAAACTAGAGCGTTATAATTCACCCACGGCCACTGTATATGTATTTGTATGTGTATATGTATGTGTGTGCGTATGTATGTGTGTGTATATGTATGTATTTGTGTGTGTGTGTGTACGCGTGTACGCGTGTATGTTTATTTATGTATATTATATCGAGTTGTCGAGTGTGGCCCCCCAACTCAAATGACGCTTACGTTTACAAATTTAATGCGTTGCCCCCCACACATACACACACACACATACACGCGCACACACATGACGCCAACAACATCAACATCAACAACAAGAAAAACAAAAAGAATACTTTGCTTCTGTGCGTGACGACTCATTACTCGCTATCGCTCTCTCTGTCTCCCCATCTCTCTTTCTGTTGCACGCACAACAAAAACTGTAACTGTAACTAAAGCGATTCAATATTTTTTGCAAACTTTCTGCGCTTTGTTACCGGACCCCTCTCCCTCTCCATCTATATCTCTCGCACACTCTCGCTGTTTCTCTCTCGGAGAAAAACAAATTTGAATTGTGCAACATTTTAGAGCAAGACACAGCCGCGCTTGTGCGGCCGACGACTGGGCGGACAAAGCACCGAGCGTATTGCCTCATCGAAGACAGTCTTCAGTCCCTTCTGGGTGAGAGCCGAGCATTCCAGATATTTAACTGCGGCAATTTCCTTGGCCATTGCCAGTCCTTGCGGATAGGTGATGGGTGTCAGTTTCTTATCCTTGAGTTTCTCAATCGTTGGCTTGTCATCGCGCAAATCGAGCTTGGTGCCGACGAGGATGATGGGCACATTGTTGCAATGATGACGCACCTCGGGAAACCATTTGGCGCGCACATTCTCAAACGAGGCGGGATTCACCAGTGAGAAGCAGATGAGGAACACATCTGTTTGTGGATACGATAATGGACGCAAGCGATCGTAATCCTCCTGTCCGGCCGTATCCCATAATCCCAAATTAATCGGTTTCGCATCGACCATCACATTTGCCGAATAATTATCGAATACGGTGGGAATATATTCGCCGGGAAAGGCATTTGTCGTATAACTGATTAGCAGGCAAGTTTTACCCACGGCTCCGTCGCCAACAACAACACATTTGATTGCCTGCATGACGTCGTCTCTTGTTGTTGTTGCTTTTGTTTCTTTGTGGGTTGTTTAAAAAATTTACACGCAGCAGTGCGAGGGAGCTAGCGAATTCAACAAGTTTTTTTTGGCGATTATACAACTTAATTTTTTTTATTGTTTGCACACGCACTCAAACACACACACACTCTCTCAGTACTTGTGTGATCTTTCATTTGCACTTAATCTTCAATTTGTTGCCCTTTTTTCGTGTCACTTGTTTTTTGTTTAATGTTTTTTTTGTAATTAAGTTTGTAAGAGAAATTTTTGCGCGAGCGAGCAGAAATAAAACACACCCAAACGCTGTGAAATCGACGCTGTCACTGAGCAATGCAGAGAGCGTAAAACTGAAGAAAAAAATTGTGTGTGTTGCTTTTTGCTTAACAGCTGCATTTGAATGCTAGTCGTCTCGCTTGCGCCTACATGAATTAACCGACTGCGCAAAGTATGCCGCGCACGCTCCCACACAAAACAGCAGCAACAAACAACAGTCGCGTCTCGCGCATTGTGTACAGTGCGCGAGCGCTGCGTGAGTCATCCAGCGACAAAGAGAGTGAGTGTGTGAGTGAGCGAGAGAGATTGCCATACTCTTTATTTAGCGCTGAGCGCGTTCAGTTGACCTTGCTTTGGTCTTATTTGATAAGGTTTTTCTTTGAAATTTCTGTGCCGCTTTCCATGATTTTGTTGTTGTTGTTGTAGCTGTTGTTGGCTGCCTGTTTTAATGGACCACAAAATATATCCGACAATCGACAGCGACGCGCTTGTTGTGGCTACTGACATGGTAACCAAAACGAAAACAAAAACCAAAAACCCAAATCACAAAACCAAAACCGAAAGGGCCAAAAAGCGCCAAACCAAAATCCGCATCCGAACCGGCCCAAAAGCGATAGGCCCAACAAATGCCAACGCGCTGTTTCCATGCGCTGTTTCCGCACCTCCAACCACGCCCCGCCCCACCCTCGAGCGATTCATTTTTGCATATGAAAATTGTTAAAGTGGCGCGCAAAATTTAAAAATTGCAATTCAACAGCAAAAGCAAAAGCAACTTCAACTTCAAATATAAATATTTTTGCAATTTTGAAGTTAATTTCTTCTGGCGTCGCTTGTAATTGGATAATTAAATAGGCGCTGTGAACGGGTAGTTTATAATAAATTGGTAAATATATATTAAGTGGATAATGGGATTGGTATTCACAACAATTAAATCGGCAATGCAATTGTTCAAGTGTCATATAAAATCCGTAAATGGGCGCTTTATCAGTGGGTGGTACTTTTTTTCTTTTTTGTTTTTAGATATGACATTTAATACGATTGAGTCATGAATGTATTGCTTATAACACAATAAAATATAATCTATTTGATTTTATGTTGTTGCAAAAGTGTTTATTAATTTAAGCCTCTTAGTTGAATCGGATATAAAGTTTTGATAATTTAATTTTGTACTCTTCCTTATTGTTTATAATTAGGGAACTTTGCTATCCAACGTAGTGCAAACATTTTTCTTTTTTCAATTGGTTTTTCATTATGAAAATAATTAAAGTAAGGGAGTAAAATATCTGACAGCAAATTCAACAATTATTTGATTACTGTCGCAGTCGTTGCCTCATAATTGGCAAAGTGAAATATATGCGGAAAAATGAGTATACAACACACTCACACACACATACCCGCGCCCACACATGCCGGTGGCACGCCCACAAGTTGCCACATCAGGAGCCATTACGAAGTGTGTGCAGAGGGAGAAGGAGTTCAGAGTTATTCATAATTGTTGTTGCTGCAACAAAAGTGGCAGAGAAATGCATAACAAACTGAAAAATATGCACGCCATTTTTATTGCCACACCAGACACACACACATACACACACGCACACACACACACACACACACATGCACACAATGATATTGTGGGACTATAATGAATGAATGCGCCGCTAAAGAAGCCGCAGCATGCTGCTGCCGATGTCGACCCCAAAAACAAATATAAGCCGCATGACTGCTGACCAATAATAAATTTAACACTTTAACTGCTGTGTAAACAACTGAATAAATCGCAGCTTCGAACGGTAATGCGACTATATATCGCATGAGTTCCTAACGACATAATCGCCTTAAAATCCAACCCTTAAAATCGCTCAGAGTTGGCAAAAAAATAAAGAAGAGTAGAGTAGATATTTTACTTTAAGATCAGATCAAGATTGAAGATTTCCCAACTTCTATTTTAGCAACATTCAACATAAGATATACAATGAATATATAGAAAATATATATAGAAATGTACCTCTAAGATAAACAACGAATCTTGTAAAGGTAATAAATAAATGCACAAAGTAAATAAAAACCATGGAAATGTATCTTGTTATTTGACTAAAGCTTTAAATTGAACTTCGAAATGCATAATTGTAAAATTTGTGCAGATTCATTTGTTTAACACTTTTGCAAATTAAATTTGTTTAATGAGTAGCGCAATAAAACGCATTTACTGTCAAGTGATAAAATGGTTCTGCCTGCAGTTTTATTATTCTCATACAAATGTTACATATATGTCATATATATATGTATATATTCACATATATAGTAGATATACCACATGTCGCCAGCGCTGTGAACTCGCCCACTCCCCCGTTTTGAGCCCTTCTCGCCCTGCCCCCTTTTGGCTGCTGCCTGTTGACATGCAGCAATTATTAACTTTTATGCGGCTGCTGCCATGACGCCGTGTGTTTGTTATTAATTTCTTGTTATTTATGCAAATAGTTGGCACTTAATACGCTTGTACACATTTTTCGTTCTCTTTTTTTTTTTCGTGCCAGCAAATTGCTTTGCGCATTACAATAAATTAACAGCAATAGCAACACACATGCAACAACAATGACCCAACACGTTTCGAGCTTATCGACAACGTAGCAGCTCTCAGCGAGTTTTTCTCTGGAATTTAAAAACTACAAAAACATGTTGCATACCGTAAGGCGTCTGGGCACTTTGACTCATTCGCTTCCATAAACTGTGTTGAGTTATCGCTGGCAGACGTGAAGTCATCTCTGAATGCTGACCATATAAATTCCTCGCTAAAGGCAGCCAACGAGTGCTTCTATAGTTTTAGCATCTGTTTGGTTTTGCTGGGGTCACGTTTGTCTGTCTGTTTGACTGCTTATGAATAAAGTTGTTTGGCTGGCATGCCTCTTAATACCGACATGTACACACACATGTATACACATATATATATATATATATATATATATATATATATGTGTATGCTTTCCCCCCATCGACATCAACATCAACATCATCATCATCATCATCTTTGTATCCGCCATCCCCATTCAATTGGGGTTATTTGTCGCTCTATCTGGCATGGTCTTGTGCTTCGCTTTGTTGACTTTTTGGCTTTCAATGGCCACAACGTCTATTCAATTTTTTGTGTGTCCCTATTAGAGCCAGACACTCACCCCAGCAGCACGGCTCGGACCCAACCCAGTCACCCCTCGAGCGATTTGAAATGAAAAGTTAGCTGCCATTTTAACAGACATACGTGGTAAAAAAAAAGAAAATAAATAAAAATAAGAAAAGGAAACAAAAATGATATGTGCTGGCCATATTTGTAGGCAGTAAATAGCAACAGGGTTCGGTGACGAAATGTGTCCTTTGACATTTGATCGCACGCCAGCAACAACTGATAATCCTGGCCAGAACCAGTGTCGGTGTCATCGTCACAGTCACACTCACACTCACAAATGGTGGGGTAGAACTGGCTTTTCAACAGCTTTTCGGCCTGCTTAATGGCCTGCTGCATTATTTAGCACGTCGCAAGCCAATAAAATGACTTTAAAATACGGTCCCGTTAAGTTGTTGACTTTGAGCCGTAGCGCATTAAGCCTCATGATACCCAACTAAAGCCAAGGATGCCAACAAGTAATTACACTTTCTTAAAAGACGAATTTATTAAGGCTCTTATGAGCACTTGGAACGGACTTTGGATATCGCCTAAGCACATGAATATGTAAATAAATAGAACGCAACATTTACGCATACATATTTCATGGATTATAATTAAGTTTTATGGTATAATAAATATTGGAAAAAATAAACCAAAAATGGATTATTTTACGACTTAAGTTAATTGTAGTGGAAAAGGGTACAATCTCTGTACTAAAACATTTTCATGAATTAATCCTAAACTATAGTTCTGATTTTAATTTTACGACTTAAGAAAATGTTACGAGTTAACATAGTTTATAGTCTTTGCAAAAACATTACATTATTGTTATAGTCCATACAAAAACATTACATTATTATTACAATTTTTGGCTTATCGTAAGCAGGCCTGCATCTTTACACTCTTCATTTAATTAAATGCCTGATGCAAACAGATAGCTTCATTCTATCAATAGCTGAGTTGCTATCGAGAAAATCTGAAGATAATTTCGATTTAAAGAGTCTTTGGAATTCGATACACAAATGTTGCTTCACACTCAATTATAAAGCTGGCTCGTGGCACATGTGCAGTTGCTCAGCTGTTGAATCGGCGCTTTTCAAGTTTTAGCCGTGACGACTTTTACTTTACTCCGGCATCTTAATTTACTTTTGCACTCAGGCAGCTGGAAAAAGAAGTGCTGGCTCTGGCCTAAAACAACTGCAGTGCGAGGGGAATAGAATGGGGCAAGCAGTGCAGGGGTGCAAAGAATTACGGCAATTTCCTGCGCAATTTCTTGTGGCTGAACTTGCCTGGCTTCGTCGTCGTCATCGCCATCGTCGTATGTTAACAGGCTAGACGCCTATATATACATATGAACTTCTTCTTCTTCTTCGTCTTTTATTTTATTTTTTAGCTGGCGCTCAGCAGTGCAGTTAATTATAATTAAGACGAGTTAACTAACCACTTGCCAGACACTTGAAAAGCGCTAGAAGGGATCTGGGGGATTGAAGGGGGAACTAACAGCAGCAGCTTTATGTGTGGTGCAATTTAAATGTTGTCGTTGTTATTTGTTGGCTTTAATTAAAGCTGCGTTCATTAAAACGATTGTTGGCTGAGCCCAAAAAGTAGGCCACAAAAAGTGTTGCATATTCAAATGGGGAAGGCGGCAAAAACAACCAACAGGCAACAACCACAGCCACAACAACGACGCTCGACAGTTATTCAATACGGCTTTGGATTTGTCCTGGCTGCTGTTGTATCAATGCAACAATGGGGCATGTTAGCCGTCAAGGAAGCTGCGAGCTGTTATGCAAAGCCGCCAGCGGCGACGTGCCTTCATTTGCAAGGACAATGCGACACAACGAGCCAAACGAGGATGTCTGACAAAACAACACAAAACACACAAATAAAAAATGAAAAGCAAAAAAGGAAAAATACACATAGAAAGCGTCGAATGAATGAAACGGCTGACTGAGTGCAGGCAGGACACGCTGGATGACAGTACGGCAGAGACAGGAATGCTATTATAATAAATAAAACGCCTTTCACTCATAACTGCCGCACAATGCACAAACCAAAGCACTGAATAACTCTTGTCTATATGTATCTGTGTCTCTATCTGTATCTGTATCTGTATCTGTATCTCTGTTTGATTAAAGCAGCGCGGCAAACAATGCAAACACTTTTAATATAGCTGATGGCAAACACTTTCCATCGATGGCTTTAATCAGCTGCCTGCTGAGGCCTATCTTAAGGTGTGACTGCTTCTGCAATTAAAGCCAACTGCTGCCGCCCATAAATATGCAATAAATTTGTAGACACACTCACAGATATTTGCACCCACTTATGTGCCCTGAGGCTATTGCATAAAAATCACATTAACAATTTGCTACAACAAGAGTATTTTATTTTTATTGCTGCCTGTTTTATTTTTATATCATGCATCGCCTTCTGTAGTACTATGCAAAGCACACTCGCACTCACACATTGGATACACATGTTGCCACCAACAGCAGGAAGCAGCAGTTGCTACCCAGGATCAGAGCTGAGTTCTGCAGTGTTGCCATCGAAAAGCGCAATAAAAACGCTTAATTTTTCACTTTTACACAAACGTGAATAACGCTTCCATTGTTGTTGCTGTTGTTGCTGCTGCTCTTGTTGCTGCTCTTGTTGCTGCTGTTGCTGCTGCTGTTGCTGCTGTTGCTGTTGCTGAGTGTGCTGTCGCTTTTGTGTAAGCCATTTAAAAGTTATTTAATTTAATAACACACACAAAACATGCTCCAAGTAAAAGCAAACGAACATAAATAAGACACACACTTTGTGCGCTGCATTGGCGACTAAAACGAGGCAACAACAACTGTCCGACAGACAGCTGAAGGGGGGCTGAGGGGCGAGGGGTGTGTGAGTGTGTTCCATTTGAGTCCTTGTAGCATATGTGTGTACTTACTCATATGTGGTTGCTGGAATATATATTTTATGCAAGTGTTAAGCTTGAGCAAAGATAGATTCTGAGACTCAACCAGCAAATATTAATCCAAAAGCAAGTGGCGATTTTAACAGAGTTAAAAGTTAAAGTTAATCAAAGGTAGATTTTTAAACATAACCAGCAAAAATGATTTTCATGTAATTCATGATGAAATCATCACGAATAATAGTAGTAAGTAAGCAGTGCAATTCCTGATTTAATGGTTCCATGCATTCGGTTAATGCCAGTTCAGTTAATTTTTTTTTGATCGGAACTGCCAATATTTGAAACCTTTGAATGGCTTAAAAAACATATATATATCTGACTTTCAATTAAAATGGCATTTTTGCATTTTAATTGCATGCCGATAAGATTAAATTCACGAGAATACAAACAAACAAACCGTACTTGAATAAATGAAATATAAACGAGAAACGATATGGCTCGCAATGAATAACCATTGATATTTAAGCTGTGGCAGCAACAACAACAACAACAACAACAACAACAACAACAACAGCAATGCAAAAATAAAATAACATAAACAAAAAAAAAAAAAAAACAAAAACCAAAAAACGAAAAAATAAAAGCGAGCGCAAACAAAAGTGATTGTCAATTTGTATTTATGCTGGCTACTGTTGTTCTTATTTTACAGATTTAACAACAAAGCGTACAAACTGCGGCCGCACACAGATTTCAGATTTCAGATTTCAGATTTCAGATTTGGGTTGAAAAGTGAAAAATCAGCAGTGCCCAGGAGTGCCCAGCAGTGCACACAGACAGGACGAGGACAGCTCGCAAATCCGGACCACCCACAGGACCCAAGGCCAAATGCAATAAGCTGCAGCGAACGCATACAAAGCCATACACAAAGCCAAAGTCTAAGCCCCCAAAGCCAAAAAGAGAAGAAGAGCAAACAGTCGCTGTTGGTCTGGGAGCAGCCGCCAGGATTGCGTTCTTGTACTTTGGACACACGTGCGCCGCGGCTGCGCCGTTGCCGTTGCCGTTGCCGCTACCATTGCCATTGCCGTGCCCGTTACCCGTGTCCGTGTCGTCCTTGCCAGCGTTAGCGTCAGCGTCGCCATCGCCTTTGGCAACGGTGGTCACAATGAAGCTGTCAAAACTGTCCAACCAGACGAACTCGCAGGATCCGCAGGCGGTTAACTCCCGCATCTTTGTCGGCAATCTGAATACATTTCAATGCTCCAAAACGGATGTGGAGCGCATGTTTCAAATCTACGGCCGACTGGCGGGTAAGTCACCATCTCACACACATCTTATGCCTATGTCTCAACTGTCGTCTTCCCCCAATATCTCTCCCTCTCTCTCTCTCTCTGCTCGCAGGCATCTCCATGCACAAAGGCTATGCCTTTGTGCAGTTCACCAACCCGTTCGATGCCCGCAACGCCTGTCACGGCGAGGATGGCAAAACAGTGCTCAGCCAAACGCTAGGTGAGGCTTATTGTTTATTTAGGAATAGTACGATGTTCTTTAATAATTTATACAAATTATTTATGTACATCAATAATATTAACAACGAGCTGTTAAATAAACTAACTCAAAGAAGATTTTATTATTTTTGAAAATGGGAAGCCCATCAATATATAGATTATTAAGAATAAAAACACTTGAAAGTTCTAAGATGATATAATACACAAAATTTGGCTGGTAATTTTGTTTTCCTAAATATTTTGATTTTATTTGTAAAGTTTGAACATTAAAATTAAGCACTTAATTAATTTCGACTTCGAAGTATTTACATATATACAAAAAATCTTGGTTACTTTTGTGTGAATGGAGTTGTTGCTTTGCATAGACATTGCAGACCTTAACCCTCGCATAGTTGCATGTCCGATGTGGCAGAGTCAGACCAGGTTAATGGCCGCCGGTGCCGGAAGTGCAGCACTAAAATCGAACAAGCGCGCGAAAAAAGCAACTTGGTGCCTTGCCTTGGGAGCTAAGGAATAGTATTAGTAATGGAGTATTAGTAACGGGAAGCCGTGGCTATTGCTACTGCTCCTGCAACGGCTCCGACCCTGGCATGTGTAGTGGCCATATCTTAGAGCGCGCCCCGCCAACTAACTGTCTGCGTATTTTGTGCAACGGAAGTCGCTGCAGGCCGCAACTTAAAGTGCTGTTCCAACATAAATCCTTGCGCGATACTTTTTAATGAAATTTCAATGTTGTGTGGGAATATACGGATCTCTGTGTGTGTGTGTGTGTGTGTGTGTGTGTGTGTGTGTGTGTGACTGTCTGTGCTGACTACCTGGCAGGCTGACAACTGACTGTTTGTCGATTTAATTTAAACGCTTTATGAAATTTCAAGCCCCTTCGCACGTCACGTGCAGCTGCAGTGCAACACAGATAGATGACAGAAGGCAATAGCCTGGGAAGGCAGTAGAGAATCCTTCGCATTCTTTCATGTGCCTTATGTGTGTCTCGCAGGAGGAACAACTTAATGCACTTAGCGAGCTATGTCATGACGACTGCGATGTGTGATGCGTGATGCAGCATGCTGTCATATTCATACGACCCGTTGGCGATGTGCAATGAAAACTTTTACAGCGCTCACAAAAACAAAAAAACCGTTTTTGATGTTGTTTTTGTTGTTATTCCTTTCACAGTGCTTATGCAAATGCAGCAATGCTAATTTCACTGATTAGAGCCAAGCAGAAAGAGAAGCTCAAATAAAATAATACCCCGCACAGAGCACTGCCTCTCGAGTTGAGTGTCCGCTGTAATATTTCATTGCGACGCACCATTGACTTTTAAGCGGCAGTGTGGCAATGTTGCCTGGGCCAGCGTTAAACCGATTGCCTTAAAACTTGCGGAAATCCTTCTTTCGCTTTTATCCTTAATCTTAATTATAGCCTGCCAGCAGCCCAGTCCCAGTTCCAGTCGAGGCAAAGTGCCGTTTCAGACCAACAGAAGAAATTCTTGAGAACAAAAAGGCAGAGGCAAAAAACAAAAAATATATGTAAAGCTGCCACACCCCACAGTCCAGTAATTTGTAGTTATAGCAACTGCCTCACAATCAACCACCCCCCCTTGAATGGGGCTTGTCTTCTTCTGCTTCTGTTTTTTTGGTTTTGTTTTTTTTTTTGGGCGCGTTGGCTCTCAGCCACCCTGCGGCGCAGCCGTCGCACTTCAAACTTTGTCATGAATTATGATGAACGAGCGCGAACGAGCCGAACTTGCCACAAAAACCTACATATAAAAAACAGACGACTGTCGCACCCTTTTCATTGAAAAATGAAATGTGTAATGCATTGGGGCACGATTTTGACTTTTGCTTAGGCTGGCTTGAAATGCTTATATAGAGTATAAAGAGCAAAGTTTTTGAGCTGGCTCTTAAAAGTGATATTGATTTTAATAGTAAAAATATAAATTTTGTTTAGTTAGTTGAATCATTTTATTTCGTAATACTTTCAAAGGATTTTTGCGTGTTGGCTTTAATCTATTTCTTCAAGTAATTCATTCGTCAAGTTTTTCAGTAGTGTATTTTAGGTTCGGTTTTTAACTGTTAAATAACCATTTATCCTTTCATCCTTTTTGCGAAATCTGACAATGTCTTTGGTCGTTGTTAACTGCGTTTTCCATTTATATTTTTTTTTTATTAAGATTAATGATTGCAAGTCGGATTAAATGATTATGGTGTTGCAGTTGGACAACAAATGCACACGGCCTGTGTTTTGTTTTTAATCACTTAGAGTTCGCAACATTTGCATAATGAAAAAACAACACAAAAACATACAAAATCTAAATTTGCGCATAATAGAAACGGAAATGCCATTGTCTCCATCCTTACTCAGTCAGCCACTTCAAAGGCACAATATGTTTTGTGGTTTCGGCAAGGAGTCGTTTTGGGATAAGGCGAATAATATTCCATTGTTGCCTAGTTTATTTGTAGGAATACAGTTAAATTTTATACTGGTTTGTTGCCCACTCTTCCATTTTCAGATGTCAACATGGTTGCGGAGCCGAAGGCCCATCAAATCGGAAGGAAACGCCAGAATGTCAGCAAAACGGGCAACGATTGGTGAGTGCCTACAAAAAAATGAAAACAATTTCAAATACAATTTCATGCTTCACATTTTAATTTAAATAAATGCCTGTGTTTAGAGCAAGTTCTTGCGCAATTTAATGCGGCCATGTGGCGCTCATTTGGAGTTTATTTACATATCATTTAACGGCTTGGCTTGGGACTAGGCTGAAAGTTTCTATTGTTTTTCTTCTTTATTTTTATTTTTTGTGCATTTTGGGCGACAGCCGCACACACAAATAAATAAATAAATAAGGGACAATCCATCAGGGCATGGACATGGACATGGACGTATTTGTATTTGTATTCGTATTCGTCTCCTTTGTTTCAACGCCGGCTCACATAAAATATTTCGGCTGTCAACTCTATGCGAGTTTTTCGTTGCCACTTGCATAGCTCCTTCTCCGTATATAACTCCGTCCGTGTCCGTGTCCGTGTTCGTGTCCGTGTCCCTGTCTGTGTCTGGGTCAGTTGTGTGTTGTTTCGAGTGCTGCGTCCACATACAGTACGTAGCTGAAACTGTGTACACAAAAAAGAAAAAACAAAAAAAAGGAATGACTGTCTGTGAGTGACAGTTGCAATGTATGCTATAATATCCTTGCGCTTGGTCCTGGCGCTGACATGTGCACTTGCTTGTCCCTAGCGCGGCCTTAATGATGACTGAGCGAGTGAGCGCCCCGGCACCATTCACAATTTATTTCGGACGACTTGCAATTCGTGTGGAAATATTTAATTTAAGCTTAATGACACCGAAAGGAAGTGCGTTAAGGCTTTAAAAAGGTCGAATACGACACACTGACAACGCCTTGATTGTAATTAAAACGCAAACATTGGTGCTGCTGTCCAGGTGCTCGTGCTTGGTCTGTTTATAGGCCCCTGTTTGTCATTTAAATGCCTGCTCTCAGCCCATTTGACCACACACAAATTGACCGTAAAGCCACAATTGTTTGGCCCCGACGCCCACGTACCCTACCCACATTGGCCTCGGTGGCCAAACGATATGAACACTGCTTCCAATACTCGACCACAAAATGGATACTGACGCTGGCATTTGTATCAATCACAGGCAACACACAAAACATGCAGTCGTCTGTTGGAACAATGTTCGATGGGTACGAAAGGAGACGAACTTTCAAAAGGGTGGTAAAGTGACACATAATTGGCAAATGACAATTGTAACGACGACATAACAGTAACTGGGGGTGAGCTCTTAACAAATATTGACCGACGAGCAGAGAGGCTGTTAGGTCGATAGGCAACAGTTGGCAGGCTGTTCATTTTTATATCCGCTACCCAAAACTGGTCAAAAAGTAAGCATCTCCGATCCATGTATTCTAGATTTTATCTCAGCATCAGGTTTGATTCCTGGTCGGGTCAATCCTAAACCAACAATTCTTCTACGCGCAATTTTTAAACAACTGAGTTTGATACAATGGGTGCAGGGTGTCTCCAAGTCGAGCTTTCTCCTCTTACATATTTGGGTAGCATTAATTTAGGGGTTGTGGTTGTATTGACACCTCAATTACACCACTTGCCACAACTAATGAGCTGTCACTCCTTGAATCTGTTTTTTCAGGGACTACTTCTATGATAGCTACTGCTCATCAGCGCTGCTGCGCGGCGGCGGAGGTGGGGGTGGTGCCAATGGTGTGCGTCCGAAGAAACGCAAGCGTTTGATGGCCAGCAACAACAGTATGGCAGCGGTTGTGCAACAGCAACATCAGCAACAACATCATCATAGCGCCGCTGCAGTTGCAGCAGCAGCTGCTGCTGCTGCGGTGCATCATCAGCAGCAGCAGCAGGCGGTACAGCAGCAACAGCAGCAACACCAGCAACATCAGCAGCAACAGCAGCATCATCACCATCAGCAGCAGGTTGCCGCTGTTGCCATGGCAGCGATGGCCAATTTGCTGCCACAGCAGCAGCTGTTGCTGCATCAGCAGAATTTACTATCGAATGCGGCGGCTGTGGCCACAACAGCGGCCACGACAGCGGCGCCCGGCACACTTCACTGGTCGCAATACAAACAGGACCAGCAGCAACAGCAACAACAACAGCAGCAACAACAACAACAACAACAGCAGCAACAATTTGTAGCCGCGGCCACAGGTTTCCAGTTGAAGAGCGTCATCGCCGGGCAGTCAACGACTTCGCCACAGAATGCAAAGTCAGCAATAATTGCTAATCAAACAGCACTCGTGGAGCCGTACGGTGCCTTTTCCCAACAGCTATCGCATCACCAGCAGCATCAACAGCAACAACAGCAGCAGCAGCAGCAACAGCAGCAACAACAGTTGAGCTGCCTGCTACAGCCGTTGACTTTGGCATTGTCCCCACAGCAACCGCAGTCGCTACAATTGCAGAGCCAACTGATGCAACAACAACAACAGCATCAGCATCATCAGCAGCAGCAGCAACAACAACAGCAGCTACATCAACATCAGGAGCAACAACAACAGCAGCATGCACAGGAGCAATTAAGTTTGCATCAACATTGGGGACCATTCAAAGTCTACAGTGAGTATTGACTTGATTTGTTTACTTTTAGTTTATCTTCATGATGATAGCAGCAATCGATTTCTATTTAAGATTTCCGCATTGATAAGCAAACCGTTCGTTGTTAATTCAGAATAGCTAAAGAAATCGTGTACTCTCCAATTTAAAGTTATTAAATATTTACTTTATAGATAGGATCTAACAAAGAGAACACAGAGAGTAGATAGCTGACATTTTAATTATGCCAGCAATCCAGTTCACCGAAATTTTTGTGTTATTCATTATCTCCACTATACTCATGGTGCTCCAATTTGGCTTTGTTAAACTTGTCAAATAATGCCTGCTGAGGACGATTAATCACTTTTGGCTCTGAATATGAGAAATGTGTCAAAGTCACAGACCTGGAGTTAATATATACTATCTTCTCACCGTTGTAATCGTATCCTGCATCCTGCAAGTTGTCCACGCCGCACAGCCACAAGTAACTAAGAACTACACATCTGCAATTCCTCCACAGCAGCGTTTACCATCTGCATATGTTAACGGTTTGCTTAGGCTCAAAGCTAGCCTGTTGACAACCAATTTGAAGGCCCCGATTAGCTCACCTGAGTCGCAATCAGAGCAGCAATCACAGCAGCAGAATTCGCCTGAGCACATCTCGGATCTTTGCGCCATGGAATCCGTGCAACAGGAGAATAAGGATGGATTGCATCAGCAGTTGAACCAACTGGAAATGGATCTGAAAAAACAGGATGACCAGCTGCATCAACAAGACTTGCAGTTCGCTGTACAAATTTCCGCGGAGCAACAACAGCAATTGCACCAGCTAATTGAGAAGGTCGAGGCACAGAACCAGGGCTCCCAACAGCTGCCAATGTCAATAAGCTCTCAGCAAGCAGCGCAACCAGAGATGAAATTGGAGCCGCCTTCATCCATTCAAGCGGATGGCACGGCAAATTCCAGCGTTCAAATGCAACTACTGCAGCAACTTTCTAATTACTTTGGACAAGGACAGCCACAACAACAGCAACAACAACAGCAGCAACAGCAAAATCCACAACAACAATCACAACAACCCCAGCAATTGCGGTTGAATGTTGCACAGCTGTCACCATCATATCCGGATGACCAGGAAGGGGATGCATATCCCGATAATAAAACAACAAAGGAAGCCGATGAGTGCGATGATTTTACATCGGTGCCGCGTCCATTGATGGAAACAACCAAACGAACCACACAGAGATCAACACCAAAAATCACAACATCAGCGCCCTTAGATAATGTAAAAGCAATAACAATATGTGTGGAAAATGGCCTCTTACAATCGACGACCACTGTTCAGCCCAAGGTTAAAAAGGATCCCCAAAAGCATCCCAAAACGGAGCCCCAAGCAAAGTCTCAAGCAAAGCCCCAAAAGAAGCCTCAAGCGAACACCACACTCGATACAAACTGCGAAACAGAGACTGAATCGAAGACCACAGACAGTCCCTTAAATATGAGCAAACTTTTGAACTTATCGCACAAGTTGTTTGGGATAAAGGATAAACAGAACACGTCCCAGCAACGACTTAATCGGGATGCAAAGTCCAACAATGAAATCTATATAAAAATTGATGCAATTGCAACGCTGCTGCAATATCGCAATAGGCATAGTGATCCAACTCAAAGTGAGCACAAGGAACCGGTTCGACAGGGGGAAGCCCCACAACAGGCTCAAGAGAGCAAGAGAAGAAGAATAACCAAGGCATGGAGAAAGGTGAAAAGTCGCAGGCAACGTGGGGTCGTTAGCAGGAAGCAGATGCTGCAGGCTGAGGCCAAGATTTGGCCTAAAAGAATCTCAAATTAACATTGCATAAAAAGATATTTTTATTTTTGCTGAATAATATATTTTATAATTTATGATCAGTTATTTTATATGATGATTTGAGAAGTCGAAAAGTTACTTTAAGTGAATTTATTTAGAAGTGATTTCCAGTTACGCAATAACCTTAAGCCATCACTTGATATGCGATGTGCATCTATATGTGGCATTCATGCCAGTCAACTTGCTTAATGGCATTAAAATCCATATTTTATATCTGTTTCGTTATTGTAGGCAATCCGGACACATTAATCTGTGGCAACTGCCGGGAATGCTTCAGCGAGCTGTCTGAGTTATTGGACCACAAGAAAAGTTACTGCAAGCTGAGGTTCACATGCAAGTGCCAGGATGTGGCCTTTGCCACAAGTAAGTCGTCAGCAGAATGGGGCGTGGCAATTGCTGTCTGCAATTAATTTATGATTGTTAAACACTTTTTGCCCAGGCGTTTGTTCGCCTTAAGTCCGTGTGTGTATGTGTGTGTGTGTGTGTATGTGTGTGTGTGTTTATCTAAGGCCACATTGTGTGGAGATTGTTTGTTGCAAGTCAGCAACATCTGTCTGTTTGTCTGTCTGTTCGTTCTGCGCTGTGCTGCAAATTCATTTAAAATTGAGTTATTTATGCGACTAAGCCCAGCCCAGTCCTATTTTCCGCAAATTCCAACTTAAATAACTAATTAATTCTTGCTTGTTTCGCCCACACACAAATACGTATACAGAAACGCCGCCAACGAGCGCCAAATTGCTTTGCGCCGTTTGCAAGGATGCATTCACCAATCCCTGGGATTTGATGGTGCACGCACAGGCCGCACACATGGTTAACATTTACGAGCTGGGCGATGAGGCCGCCAACGTTGTGACTACCGCCAATGGCAATGGCAATCCCAGCCCCAGCAACAACAACAACAACAACAATGCAAACGATGCAACTGCAATTGCAGGCAATGTTGCTGCTGCTGCTGCTGCTGCTGCTGCTACTGCTGTTGCTGCTGCTGTTGCTGATGATGAGGCAACCACCATAACAAAGCACTTGCCAAAGTCAGCAACACTTAACAAGGAGCCAAATAACAATAACAAAATTAGCAACAATAACAACAACATCATCAATGGACACATGTCGCCCATTGCCAATGGCAGCAGCAACGATGTCGTTCCTGTTGCAGCTAATGGCATTGATGTTGCTGCCGTCGCAGTTGCTGTTGCTGCTGCCAACAACAACAACAACAACAACGATGGCCATGTCAGCAGCGATACGGAGACACATAGCATGGACATCAAGTTTGATCTCTGTGTCAGTCCCAAGGAGGTGTGTTAAAATCTGCACAAGTATAACAAATGTTGGCTTTTGCTCAAGCAAAATGCTTTCTTCTTATTTTGCTTCTTACAGGAACAGCAGCGTGATGATCTGTCGTTGGATGGACGCCTGTCCAGCAGCCCGCAGACGCATCACTCGGATGATATCAATATGAACATTAAGCTACTAAACGGTTCGGTGTCCTCGCGCGGCAGCTCGCCTGGCTTGGAATCCGATGAGCCGCCGGCAACGCGTGCCTGCATTGTCCGAACCCTGAGCATTGTGAGTATGACAATTAACATATAAGATACGGCATAGGAAGGAAATAATGTGTGCTGGTTTTTTATAATATAAGCATTTTTAATATTTTTTCATAACTTAAATTGTGAATAAAACTTTACTCATTGAAATAAAAAAAAATTTGATTAGGTTATTTTGATTCTCAAAATTATTAACATATTCCCCATTTATTTTCTCATGATTTCAGGAGGCTGCCGGAGCTACAACCACGCCAACTGCGAATGCCTTGAGCCTGATGTCCAATGGCCTCAGTTTGGCACTGGCACCGCAATAGGCCAACCTTTAACTGACTGGCTTTAAGTAGAATCAAAAGCGTTGCATCCGCGTCCCCATTATATAATGAGTTTATAAAATATAGTATGTGCTTTAGGTTTGTGTGCAGATTGATGGAGTATTTAAAATGCTCATATTGCTTTTGTGGCTTTTGTGTATTGTATTGAAAATAAGTATGTTATCGTCAGTGGGGTGCAAGTGCAATTTATTCAGTATTTTTGTACTAGACTTAAACTGAGAAATGAAACCGTAAATTACCGAAAAACATATCATTTTTAATTAGCAACTAGGTATTATTGTAGCTATAACAATTACAACTAATTATATATAATAGTATGTATGTATCAATGTGTGTACTATCTAAATTATATATATAAATGCCTATTTGGTCTGTTTTCGGTTTTGTGTTCAAAAAAACGTATTTTGGGTTTCAAAACTGCATATGAGAACAAACAGGTAAAAGTATAAGGACAAAACCAAAAAAAAAAAAAAACAGCTTCGGAAACTGTCGTCAAAAGTTCATGAATTATGAGTAAGGATAAGTTAAACTGCATCATGTAGGACAAAAGAGCTTTGTATATATTCACAAATACAAAACAACTAACAAAGTCAAGTACTTAATTATTGTTAGCTGACAAAATACACACCACCCCCCAAAAAAAAATTTATATTTTATATAAAAATACGTATTATAATTTAACTAATATTTAATATGTAACATGCCAACAATATTATTATTCAAAATACGTACCATTGTATATCATATGTAGCATAGTGGCAACAGGTGTTTCAAAAACAACAGCTAAACTCCAGCAAAAAAAAAAAAAAAAACCCAGATGGTTTAATGTTATAATTATATAAACATATTAATATTTAAAGTTAACATAAAAATACTTGCATAAAGGCGTATATACAAAATTTGCAGCTATGTAAATAGATTAGATCTACAACAAACAAAATATAATGAAATATTGTAAACAAGTAACAACATTCAATTCAGTGTCCTCCAGCTAAAAATGTAAACAGGCAGAAAAATGTATTTAATAAAAGAATATTATAAAAAAAATCATTTAAATAGTGTCTTAACTTGAAAATCCACTTTAACCAATTATAAACGAGGGTCTACTGGAAAAAAGTAAAAGTTGCTTTTCTCATTTCATATGGATGCTGTACTCGGTGAGATTTCAGTTTTGGTGCACATTTGAAATTCTATTTTCAAACTCTCATTAAAATAAATGATGATCAACTGCACACGACAACACTTGTGACTAGCGACAGACGACAGACGATAGACGACGGGCGACAGAGTGTGTAAACAGCAGCAGCAGCAGGACAACAACAAGGACATTGCAAACATTGTTGAAAGCAAAGCGCACGATAATGAAAAGCGCCAACAAAAGGTAAGCGCAAGTGGAGAGGCCAGAGTTGCCAGGGACTGCCAGAGACTGCCTCACACTCCACGAAAAGTTTTTGGACACAATGCCAAAATGCAGTTAACTTTATTAAAATGCGCAACGAAAACGACTCGCACCGTGTTGTGTTACTGTTTGGCTGGTTGTCCTTGCCGCTGGCTCTTCGTCCTGTGCCCAAACATTTTTATTGTCTGGGTCTGCAGCGTGTGGCGGCCATTTAGTTTCTGTTTCTGTTTCTGTTTGGAGGTCGAGTTAAGCGCCTGCGGTCGAGCCACATTCTGGATTTAAAATGCATAAGCAAAGGGCCAAATACAGCAGCCGCTATTCAATTTGAGGCCGGGCAACCTTAAAGTGCACTGCGGCTAATTAGAATGCCTCGCCCAGGTGCGCCAGTCCGCAATTCGCAGTTTCAGTTGGCGCAAAGGTAACATTTAGCCAACTGAAATTACGAGTGGCAGCTCCCGCTAACTGGGGACCTTCACTTCACTTCACCTTACTTTACTTTACTTTACAGTACCGTGTGTAGGTGTATGTGGAGTTCTCGCAAATTACGCGAGCTTAGCCCAATGAAGTAATTGAAATGACACCGAAAACTGGAATTCACACCTAACAAACACGGCGTATGCGTGATGCGACAACCGTGTAAGTGTAGAAACTAAAGGCTATCCCTTTGGGACCAACGCGTACCCAGTTTTATAATAAGCAACGCCCGTTCAGCAAGTAGTATATAAGGCGAAGACTCGACACACGCTCGCCTGACTCAGTCAACGTTGTCAGTACGCGTCGGAACGTTATACTCGGAATCGGAATCGGAATCGTGGTAGTCGAACTCCAATACGGTTATGTCGACGAACAGCACACAGCCGCAGACGCCCATTAATGGGCTGGAGGTGCCCAGGCAGCCGACTTTTGCTACCTCTAATCAGTGGAAGAGGGCGGCCCTGATGACCAAGATGGCGGAGGCTGCCAGGGACAATACAGATGATAGCGAGGAAGAGGTGGATACCAAGCAGCAGATCAAATATGGCAGCGGCTTCCAGGCGGCCAAAGCGATTGTTCATGAGTATTGCGACTATAGCACAATTCATGGCATCCGCTATCTGGGCGAGAAGAAGCGTCCCTGGTTGGAGCGTTTGTTTTGGGTCAGCGTCTTTCTGCTCTCGATATTTACCTGCTTCAAGCTAACACTCAACATCTGGGACAAGTGGAACAACAATCCGGTGATTGTGAGTTTTGCAGAGAAGTCGACGCCAGTGTGGCAAATACCCTTTCCATCTGTCACTGTCTGCCCCGAGACAAAGTCTCGCCAGAGAGCGTTCAACTTCACGCACGTTTATTGGCAACTTCGCGATTTTCAGGCCAATGTCAGTGATATACCTGATCTGACCGAAAAGGAGTGAGTATATTGTTGATGACTACGTTCAGTTTAAATCAGCAGTAGAGTATTTAAAATATAAATATATAAATTTCAAAAACGTTCACAGAAAATCAAGATTCGGAGCTGTGAGTCAAGTGTGTGATGCTCCGCTGCATGACATTGAATACGGTATGAAGACCCGAAAGGGAATTGAGATCATCGATGAATTGAGCGACGTAATACCTCTGTTTGATGAGACCTATCTGGACTGCAAGTGGCGCAATGTGCCCATCAAGTGTAATGAGATCTTTCACAAGTTTGTCACCGAGGATGGCGTCTGCTACAGCTTTAACTCACTGAGTCCCACTGAGATCTTTCGAGCCGAAGGGTAAGAAGTAGTTCTACTTCGATATTAAGTTACTAAGAATATTTATTTAGCATTATACCCGACATCGTCTTCCGCGAGGAGAATCGTAAGCCCACCGAATGGAATGTGGAGGATGGCTATAGCATTAGTGCCAATACAGAGACCTACCCGCATCGTGTTCTAGGTCCTGGCGCCAAAGCTGGTATGTATCTGTTTATGGGTGGCATTGAAGAAGATTTCGATGATATGTGTCGTGGACCAGTGCAGGGCTTTAAGGTGTGTATTCAACTAGAATGTGTTGCATATGTTGCATACCACACATAACATTACTTGCCAATTAGATTCTGTTGCATACGCCAGGCGAGGTGGCACAGGTGACAAGACAATACTTTCGCATACCCTTCGATCAGGAGGTTCTCATATCGATACGACCCAAAATTATTACCACCTCGGATGGCCTGAAGCACTATGAGCCCCATCGGCGACAATGCTACTTCCAGAAGGAGCGTCATCTGCGCTACTTCAACATCTACTCGCAGACAAACTGTGAACTCGAATGCCTGGCCAACTTTACTCTAACCGAATGCGGCTGCGTCAAGTTCTCCATGCCGCGTGAGTATCGAGCAGGTGGATTTGCAACCTATGTAAGACTAATGTATTTCTTTGCAGGCAATGTGAATGTGCCCGTTTGTGGTGTTGGCAATTTGAAGTGCTATAACGATGCCGAGGATAAGCTATTCCTCAAGGAGTTCCAACAGGGCATGGCCACTGAGGGTGAGAACTATCGCGGCCAGACGGACTGCAATTGTCTGCCATCCTGCACCTCCATTGCATATGAGGCAGAAATCTCTCAAGCTGATTTTGATTACAAGACTGTTGCCAGCAAGGATAAGGCAGGGGGTGAAGCGGGCACAAAACGCGAAGGGTAAGCAACTTTGAAAATGATAACCCCTTATTAGTCTCAATTTCGATCATTTCGTTGGCAGCATGAAAATGTCGCGTGTTTCCATATTTTTCAAAGAGGCACAATTTCTTACCTCGCGACGCTCGGAACTTTATGGCACCACCGATTTTCTTGCCAACTGCGGTGGTCTGCTGGGTCTGTTTATGGGCGTCTCCATGCTGAGCATTGTGGAGCTGGTATATTTCTGCACAGTGCGTTTGATTTCCAATTTGCGTATGCGTCGCAAGACACGCAAGGAGTTATCCCAGACAAGGGATCCCAACAAGGAGGCCTAGTTTGGGTATACGCAGGACGCCGAAATGAAGACAACTGCTTATCAATAAACCAGAGGTTTCCCTTTCTCTTCGTATATGTGTCTGTGTGTGAGTGTGTTGTGTTTAAACTGCAAACAATGGAAATAAATTTGTACTCTTAGCACAGTCAGCAATTGAGCTTGCAGTTGGAGTTGAACTTTTGGAATAGGATGCCACTTGAGATGGCTGATAGGATAGGACCCGCATTGCTGCTGCTACTGCTGCTACTGCGATTGCTGCTGCTGCCAAAGTCAAACGATTGTGGTTTGTTGTGTGTGCATTTCAAATGGAATTAATTATTTTATTGTGTGATTTGCTGCTGCAATTCAATTCGATTGCCAAAAGTCAATAGAGGCTAGTCGTCGTTAGAAATAGCAAGCTCGTCTCCAGTCTAATATGTTATGCAAGGGCAGGTCTTTGATTTGCCTGCCAGCAGGCAGTTAGTAGAAATGAGATATAGATATCTAAAGGGATAAGCCCCACCTTTAGCAGTGTAAACAACTCAACTCGGCTCAGTTCAACTCAGCTCAGCTCTTAACTCAAGTTGTGTGCGTGCGGCTCTAATGGAAATCCAATTGAATTAAGTTAATTATGATGGCAAATATTTAAACAATAGCTGCAATTTATGTACATACTCTCACACACACGCAGACACACACACACTCTATTACCAGTAGTGGCTTTAAGCTATGAGCTGCAAATGTCATTTGGTTGAATTCAATTTGCATGCTCGACTCACGGCCATTATTAGCATATAATTTGCAATGGCAGCACGCAACTTGTGTGCAACTGTTGTGCAACAGTTGTGTGCCGGCTACGTGCTCAAAAACTACTGAAATATGCATGACACCAATACACACACACACACACACACACACACACACACTAGCACACACATGGCATAGTTCGCGCTGTTGAGTTCATTATGGCAACAAGTGTCGAAATGTGTCGAAATATTGCAAATAAAATTGACACATTTGCATACTACTAATAAAATGATGCATGTGGAAAACTGGATGCCGCTGAGTGTAACAAAGGCGGTTGCACGTTGGTCGCAGCCTTAACCTGCCACCAGGCAAAAATGTGGCATGTATGCATGTGCGTGTGTGTGTCTGTGTGTGTCTGTGTTTGTGTGTGTGTGTTGGTGTGCAGTTGGCACTTTCCACTTCAACGCTTGATTCGTGCACGCCAATTTCATTCACATGTGTGTCCATATGTAAGTTAAAAGGAAATTTATGACAATTTCATATTGATGATTTCTGGCGAGGCTGTCTCCAGAGGTTTATTGATCACATACATTTCAAATAATTGATATATTTCAAAGAAAATAAAATTATTTAGTTCATTCCGATATAAAATTTGTTAAGCTATAAATTTGTTTACTTGAATGTCTCTTTGAGTTAGTCCATAATATTTAACATTTATAATGATTATTTATTTCTATAAAGAGATGTGTTTATTAATTCGATCAGTTGGAGTTCGATCACTGTTAGCTATATACGAAGATGAAGAAGAACTTCAATGGATGCAGTAATATCGATATACATTTGACAGCTTTTTTGGGCGACCCTCGAAACAGTTTTATGTGTGTCGCATTACCAGCCAGACTGTGAGAGAGACATAATGTGACATTGGCCATTAAGGAGTGAAAGCAGCTCGTCAACTCTCGTCGATGTCAGTAATCAATTTACATTTATAAACCAGACAGCAGACGGCAATAAGAAGCGAATAAGTCCTGAATAACATGACATTTCAGCATTGGCAGCAGCTGCAACAACAACAGCGGCATCAACAACCGTACCTTGACAGGCGCAAAACTGTATAACAATATCAATAAAAAAGTTGTTTGGCAATTGCAAGAAATTGCTGGGAATTTGTAATTAAACTTTTGCAACACAATGCAACGCAAGTTGCTGTCGCTGTCCGCAGTGTCTGGCAGCAAAAACAACAATCAAAATGCCTGGCAACAGGCAACAAATCAGTAACAATAACAAACAACAAACAATCGCGGCATTGGCCAAAGTTCGCTTCATTTGCTTGGCATGGCTTTAAATTTCCGGTTTCCGGTTTTAGGCGCCGCACCACCACCCACCAACGCCAGCGCTCTGCTCAGACTGTGCACCGCTGTTGGTCGCCATTGGCGGCCATGTTTGTTTGTATTTAAGTCGGTTTCTGAGCAACATTTTGCGGCATTCAACAGCACGAGGCTGTCATGTCACAAGCGGCTCACCTGCCCGGCCACTCAGACAGCCAGCCGGCAAGCAAGGCTTCTAGTTAGTTTGGCTTTTGAACTGACTGCTTAAGCGGAAATGACTTGAATGCTTTTGTACGGCACGCATACACACACACACACACACACACACACACACACACACATAGAGAATCACATAGTCGACACACTCGTGTCACACAAGTGGCATATGTGGAATTTCGCACTCGACGCCTACCTTTGTGGGGGGCGTTAGCAAAACTTTTGTGTAACGCGATTAGCGGTTTGCATTTTGTTTGCTGTTGTGTCTGATCCAAAAGTCGTTTGCATGTATATAAATATGTATAAATATACACATATATATATATATATATATGTATGGAAGACAGTTAACTGCAACAAACAACTACAATGTGCACTGCAGTAATTGCAGATTTTAGATTCTCAGCCGTAGTTGGAAAAGTCATTAAAAACTTCTGTGAGCTCTCACAGAAACTTTGAAATGTGAATTCGTAATTTTTGATTAAATCGTTTGGCGGCGCATTTCCGCAAGTGAAACAAGAAAGATGTTGCGCCAAGACAATTAATGAAAAATGCATGCCAACCAAATGGCAAATCAATGTTTATCGTGACATCAATTGCGAATTGACGACACACACACATTTGTGCAAGCACACACACATTTGTACATATACATTGTCACGCACACACATCCCTGGCTGTGGTTGGTATTGGTGTGATAAAGCGGATGGAATTTGTATGCAAACCGCGCACTAAATTAGATTCTTTTTTACTGCATTGGCATCGCCTGTTGATGATGACAACGCCATCATCCTAGGATGCGGATATACTTAGATTACTGGCTGCCTGACTGCCTGCCTGACTGGCTGACTGCCTGTCTTTTGAGTTTGGGTTTATTCTTGCAGCAGCAGCAGCGGCAAGGACGATAAAATGCGTAAGCTCGTTAAAATTACAGGCGTCGCTCCTTTTATAATACGAATAATGATCGACTGATGGGCGGCATATATATACATATATAGTGGGTGGTGGCGTCTGCGGTATTGATTTGACTTTTGTCGTAATGCATAGTGAAATGTTTGATTTCGCCTCCGGTCTGGATATGGTATCAATAACCCCAACCCTCCATTTGGGGTGAGGGCGCGCATAAAATGTTAATGAGCGTGTGAAGCGCTTGTTAAATGTGCTAACGGCAGGTTTGTGACCTGTAAAACTTGTCTGCTAAAACAGATGCATGTGCCACATACATTTTTTACTCCTAATAGGTGCATAAGGAGCTGTACTACTCGATAATCAAATACAGTTGGAGTATTGCCGATGACACATAACAATTCAAACAGATTATTCTCAGATTAAAATTTACGCAAATTCAAATTAATATTTTAGCAAAAGAAAAATTAATATCCCTTAATATAAATTAGATATATTATTGAATAGGCATATTTAATAATATTTAATGTCTGTAATACTATTACTATTATTAACTATTCATAATTTAATTAGTTTTTTATTACATAATCCAAGCGAAAGCTAAACAAAGAGCAAAAAATCTAAAACCACAATGTCTTCTTTACTCACACTAAACTGTTTGCTCTTATCTTTGAGAGAACTGCGCTGTGTTGGCCCAGAAAACATAAATTAAATACACTCACATACAGACTGGAGAGACTCGTACTTATTATGCATTACCTAATGAAAAGTGGGCACTGGCTGCTGGAACTCTCCATGGGGTTGGCCTAAGACGGGGCGGGACGTAAGCAAATAATAAATAAATAAATAAACGAAAAGCGCAAATAACATTTGAGCGCCAGATTTAATTTCTAACGTTGAGTGCGCATATTAAAACAGGCAACGAGGCCGCAGGACAGGCAGGCAGACAGAAAGCCAAAAGGCAACGTGGCTGCGAGCAACAAACAAAGATGATGCGGATATCACTGCGTCTCTGGTGTTAGTGGAACTGCAACGGAAATGCGGGATTACAAAAATGGAGATGGCGATGGAGGTGGAGGAGGCAGCCTCTGTGTTGACTGCGTGCTGGCGGAATGAATCGGGGAAGACCTACTCTCCACCCCAAAAAAAATAAACAATAAAAGCGTTGGCAAATGTTGAAAATTAAACACGCCAAGAGCAGAAGAAGGGAGGCGTGGCGGAAGGCGTAATAGAAGTTAGCGCGGATAAACAATGAATTACGGAATCATGAAAGCAAATTGACTTTAATGCAAAAATCAAATATTTACACAGTGCGAGAAAAACGCAGATGCAATGCAATTGAAAATGTGGAGAGATGCAGAGTCAAGCAGACAATGAGGCAGACAGACAAATAGTCAGACAGTCAGACAGATAAAAGACACAGAAATACAAACACAAACACAAACAAAGTGAACACATATAACCAAAAAGTGAGGTTATTTTAGACGATGTTCTGGCCCCAAAAACTCGTTTCGGCACTTAAATGCCAATACACACACACACACACACACACACACAGAAGCAGACACACACATACATGTCTGAGCATAGATATGACTAAGGGAGGATTATGGGAGGGGTGTGAAGGGGCAGCTTTTGTGCGCCGCTTGGTCTGTGGCGTATCCGGGTTTTGAGTGTACGTTATTAGCCCGCTGCTGTGGCTGTCCGGCGTGCCTGAATTTTACGATTTCATTCATTTTTGTGGCTGCTATTTGACGCCACAAAATATGCAACAAAATTTTATTTCCAGAACTCCGCACATCTGCAATGGGGTAAATAAAAATAAAAACTATTATCTAATGTTCTGTAAAGAAAATCGCAAACATTTAAAATGCAACTCGCAATTTGTTCAAGAATTTCGCAATTAGAATACGAGCAACGAATATTTCCCGTTTGGCTTCAAAATGGAAAGTGGGATGGAAAGGATAGCAGTGGCATAGAAGAGGATGCATTGCACAAATCTGAAAACCATAAAAGTGTCGCTTTCAATTGTGTAGCACAAACCCAAACCAAAAACAAAAAACAAAAAAAAAAACATGTCCACAAGCGACAATCGACAATCGAAGCCAACAAGTGAAATTGAAACGTTGCACGGCAACAATTGATGATGAAGTGGGTTTGGGAGTCCTGTGGATTTTGGACATTTTTATAGCAGAAGGCATAACGATTCTGTTGGCTGCTTTGCTATCGGTATGTGCTAAAAGGATGGTAACTTTTATGATGTGCAGTTCGAATTTTATTAGGCCACAATAATTGTTGTAGTTGTAAATTTTACTCTTAAGTTTAAAATGATTGCACTCTATTCCATTACTCTATTCTAACTCATTGCATTATAAAGTGATTCCTTCATTTGAGAAGAGCATTGTAGACTCGACTACCAATCTTTCGAATCCATTTTTTTTATTTGTCACAAGCCCACATATTACTTTTTATGGCGATGGCTGCTGATGATTGACACCTCGTCTGGCAATAAATTTTTAATTTTCAAAGCGCCGTGATAGACTGGTTGATTCAGACCCCTGCCGACAGACTGACTGACTGACTGACTAACTGAGTACACGTTCTCGATACTGGGAGCTTGTTAAATTCAAATTAGAGCCTTGCTCTTTCATAGAGTTTGCCGCTGACAGCGAAGATAAATGACAGTGCTGCTGTGCGATCGCAACAAATTAACCTTGTTAGGGGCTGCAGCCAGCAACAGTTACAAGTGTATGTAATTTTTTATCGTCTCCATAGCAGACACCGACACACATACACACACACACACACACACAACAGCAACACACATACATAGACCACCCCTAGCCCCACACGTCCCAGTCAGCTTCAAGAAGCTGCAACTTACCCCACTGACTGACTGACTTATGAATGGCGTGTGGCAGTTGTGTGCTTGGGGGCAGAACTGTTTTCCTCTACTTCACATCAATAAATCAGTTTGTATATCAAATTGAATTCACGAGCGTGCACTTGACACCAGCACACGCACACATTTATCAGCCGGCTGTCTCAGCTCGTGGAGAGTTGCATTCGCCATCTACAGCGGAAAGCAACGCAGAAAACATGGCATTTGTTGGCGCTTTAACTTGGCATGAAAATGAAAGCCACAAAATTTTAATTTCCACTAAAAGCGAAGAGGCAAAAATATTAGCGCTTTGCATTATAAATTATTCATTACATTGCCCTCAACCACGCCCATCACATCCAATGCCTCCCACGCAACCTCGCCTTGCTGACGGCTGCTCGTTTGCACCTAATTTGATTTTTAGTTGTGTTGAATGGCTGCGGATCTCGTCTCTCTCTCCCTCTCTCTCTCTCTCTCTCTCACTCACTCACTCTGGCAACGCTGCGGTTGCCCCGTGGCAATCTTTTTGTTGCTGCCTCTCCACCAGCCAGCCGCAGAAGTGAACGGGGCAGCAAAAAACACATGAGCGCATGGGAGAATTGGCCACGCCTTCCGAGCTGCTTTATTCCTTGCCATCTTTGGGCTTCATTCATTTCGACTCCGTCGAAAAAATGTCTGTTATGTGGCTGGCAGAATTTTGCAGTAATTAATGGCAACTGTTTGATTAAAAAATTCCATAGTCGGCACCAAACCAAGCTAAAATGAACCGGGCAGATAGTCAAACCAAGACCGCAGCAAATCTATGCAAATTCCGCAAATTGCTTTAACTTGCTGCTCATTTCAATCACAATTTCATATGGCGGCGTATTAAACAATTCTTAGACTCAACACAGCCTGGACTTATATTTCAGATAATATCTATTATCAATGCTCAAAAATTTGTACAATAAGAAGAGCAGCACTAAAATGCAATAACAACAGCTGAAAATGTATCAAGTAGAAGAAGCTGATAACAAAAATTGGAAATTGATTTTTTTTCGATTGATTATCCTACTAAACGTTATCGGCTGTTTGGTTAGTAACTGATTATGAAATAAATATTTATGTAATTTAATTTATTTATATTTCATAAACAGACATGCAACATTGCCGACATTGTGTACCACGCTCAAATTATCCATTGCTACTCGGATAACACAGGCGCTGAGTTTGTCAAGTTTGAAGTGGCGGTGCTCATTACAAACATTGGAATGATACCCATCCTTATCATTGGCATTTTACTCGTATTCAAGCAGAATATTAAACAATTGCGTTCAGTGAGTGCTTATAAACTATTACGTTGAATTCTAAATATACCCTCAATTGCAGTACCTCACGATACTGTTTCTGTTCAGTTGGTTACAAATGCTGCTGATTATTGCCCTGACACAGCGTTTCCCGCTCACCCGCTTAGTGCATTCGAATTGGATGGATTTGAAAAGCATTGCCATGTATGAAAGTCAGGTTTGTCGAGCATATCCCACTCAGTTTGTTTGTCTTTCTTCAGCTGTGGGTATTCATTTTTAGTACAATTGCTGTGGTCGTTTTGGACCCGATGATTACATTCTCAGAACGGGTCGGGTGCCAAACAGCTGTTTGGTCGATACCAATAACTCGGAGTCCAAGGAAATTCATACCACTGGCTGCCTAGCTAAGGATGATGTAGACGCGGACATTATTTCCTACGAGCTGATTACCTCATTATTCCAGGTGAGATATGAGTTAGATACACAAATACATTTATGAATTGTTAAGGAGAACTTATTGCAGTTAATTTTGGTTTTTTTAATGGTCTGCCATTACTTTTATCTGAAGAGAATCAAAGCGGAAAATCGTTCATTTCGTGGCCTTTGGCGTGACCACATTTTTTTATAGTTTGTCCCAGTCAGCAAATTTTATTTGCATTTGCATGCAACACAAATTGGTTGGCATTGAAACTGGGGAAATTGGATGAGAATTGGCATTGGCAGCAGCTTACACTTCTCATATTTCACAAGCTGCAATCAATAACGATAAACACTCGAGTGTCTGAACCACCCAAATCCCGATTGTCCGAGTATCCGCCTTTGCATATGCATGAGCCAATAAAGAAATCAAGAAAGCATAGCAAACGAATCTAAAATAATGCAAATGCCGACAATACACACTGGACCAAGGGCTACAGGACACTTGTAACAATATGCTAAAGGAGAACGCAGCCAAGCACATGTTCAAGGACAATCTAAATTCTCGGAGTTTTTTATCTGCACATAAATTGTATTGTTGTCAACATTAAATTTGTCGTCATGAAAAACAATTTTCAAGCATTTTGAAATGCATAAAATATGCATACGAAATGCTCCACAGAACGACCAACTTTATGGCTAAATAGTTTGCTGCCGGCCCCTGTAGTTAATACTTTTTTTATGCCTCCCCCCGTATCTGAGTCAGTCCCAACGATTTGGCCAAAACTTTTCCGCCATTGCCAACGCTTTAGCCTCACATAACCATAACAATAACAACAACACTTTGGTCAAGCTGCTGAACTGCTGAGCTGCTGATGGGACCCATCGCAAAGTTTATGGCGGCAAGGGCAACTGGCCAAACTGGCGAGAGCTGCTGAAAACCAAAAAAGGGGTCATTTGGCTCATTAAACTTTGGCCAACAATTTTTTGTGCGCCTCCCCAAACCAAAGACAAACAGAAAGTTTTGCACTAAATATTTTGCGCCCATGCGAAAAAAATAAAATAAATATTTAGTAAGTAGCGGTGGGGATAAGCTTTATGTGAGAGGCATAAAATTATGGCACACATACGCCCCATTAAATTCGAGACAAATGTGAAGAGCAGATCTGTGGAACTATTCGAATGAGATCGAACGATGGAGAAAATTCTGGCAAATAAAGAAGTCTATTCGAAGTAATTATTGTGAATCAGTTGAATATTAGCAATAAACAGCTGCTTATCAATCAGTTTAATTGCACTTTTTATGTTTCTCAAATTTCATTATAATGATTGATAGAACAATAATAATAATAATAATAATTATGCTAGTAACTTAACTGATCACTTCAAACGAAATACAAACGAAGCAAATGTGTTTTGTGCAAGTAATTTATAGTTTTATTATGTTCAATTAATCAACAAGAGTGGTTTCAACAAGTAATGGTTAAAGCTAAGGTTGAACTTAGTAGCCCCAGTGCGAGCCAAAGCCATCGAAGCTAACGTGGGCAACACCAACAGCGGGTGAGTATTTCACATAGGCGTTGGGAGCAGCGACTGGTGTCGAATAAGCCACAGCTGGAGCGGCGTAGGACTTGGCATAAACTGGAGCCGGAGCAGCATAGGTCACAGCAGGTGCAGCATACGAGACGGTCTTGGCCACAACTGGAGCAGGTGCAGCATAGGTCACAGCAGGTGCAGCATACGAGACGGTCTTGGCCACAACTGGAGCAGGTGCAGCATAGTGGACGGCAGGTGCAGCATACGAGACAGTCTTGGCCACAACTGGAGCAGGTGCAGCATAGTGGACAGCTGGGGCAGCGGCAGCATAGACGGACTTGGTGACCACATTTGCTGGTGCGCTGTACAGAGTCTTGGGGGTGTACACGTTGTTGGTGGTGCGTGAGTCCACCTTGCTGACGCTGGAGTAGGGTGTGACGACGTTCTTCGAGTAGGTGGAGACGGTGCCACCGAACGAGCGTACCACATTCTGCTGTGTGGTGCCGACGGCATCATAATGCGGCTGAGCCAGTTTGGTCACCACCGGAGATGACACATAGGTGGCTGGTGCCAAGAGGCCAGCATTGGAGGCGCCGAGCAGAGCGCAGAGGGAGAGAAGGACGTACTTGAATGCCATTGCTGGAATATGTTGATTAACTGCAACTGGAAATGTTACTGATGCCTAGCTTGGCCAGTTGTGCGGCTTAAATAGAAAAAATAAAATTGCTATTGGCCAAAAATATTTCACGGTCACAACGGCCTCACAAGTGTGACAGTGCAAATTAGGCCTAAGTCTAAGCCCCCCTATTGAAAACTGGTTCAATGGGTCGGCAAATGACGGAGCGCAAGAGCGACTCAATAGAGGAGTTTCAGTTTCAGATTCAGTTTCAGTTTGAGCATTGAGTTCGAGTTGCTACCCCAAAGTGAATTATTTTGAATACTATCAGCAGCTCATAAATTTTCCAGAAAACAACGCGGAGTGCAAAAACTTTTATTGCTCTGGCGTATTTTTCCATTAAATTGAGTTCAAGTCAGGCAGCAAATATGCCACAGGACAACACCACCAATCACTCCCCCCGCAAAATTCAAGGACTCTCTCGTTTGTGTCAACTTTTTGTGTGGGGTGTGTTTTACTTGTTTTTCCTTCCTTTTTGTTTGCTGGCAAACGACTTGTTTATGATTTTTGTACTTTTCGTGCAAGTTTCTCAAAATGAATATCCGTGCTGCTGATGCTTTCTTCTTCTCCAGCTCCTGTTGTGTCACGGGGCGCATGATGAATATTTATTGAAATTACCAAAGTTGCCGCTGTTTCAAATTGAATTGTGTTGCCAACTTGGGATATCTTGCACCACTCATCCACCTCTCTTTCTCTCTCTTTCTCCATCCCTAACTTTCTCTGCATCTTAAATATATTTTTGTTTTTGCTTTTATTTTGGCAAATTGTTATTAATTTTACACGTGTGCCATTGAGCCGCCCTCTAAACCTAATTACCACGTTTAAATTATGCCAACGAAATTGGCTTTCAAATAATTGCCACACAGTCGAAAATGTGGACAGGTTGACCAGTTCAGACAGACAGCCAGACAGGCAGCCAAACGAAACTCGCATCTCATTGTGGGCAGTAACAACAATTAGAGTTTGGCACGCGTCAGTTGCGTATAAAAACGCCAGCATTTTGGACAAATCAGCATCAGTCAGTTACAGTTGCTGCTTCAGTCGCAATCGCCAGCTTTAATCGTTCAACTCATTATGGCATTCCGTTACCTCATCTCCTTGTGCGCCCTGGTGGCCTACGCCAATGCTGGCCTCCTTGCCAGCCATGTGGCTTACGCTAATCCTGCCGTCGATGCCGTTGCTTCCACACAGCAGAATGTGGTTCGCTCTTTTGCCGGCACTGTGTCCAGCCACTCAAAGGCTATAGATACACCCTACTCCAGCGTGCGCAAGTCGGACACTCGCATCCAGAACAATGTCTATACTCCGGCTATTGCGAAGACAACCTATGCCGCTCCTCTGTATACTCAGGCAACTCCTGTGGTCCAGAAGACTGTCTATGCAGCTCCTGCTCCTGTTGTGCACAAGACTGTCTATGCTGCTCCAGCTCCTGTTGTGCACAAGACTGTGTATGCTGCACCTGCCCCAGTGCTGCAGAAGACTGTGTATGCTGCTCCTGCTCCAGTTGTGGCCAAGACCGTCTCTTATGCTGCTCCAGCTGTCACCTATGCCGCACCAGCACCAGTTGTGGCCAAGACTGTCTCATATGCTGCTCCAGCCGTTGCCTATGCTGCATCCGCACCCGTCGTTGCCAAGACTGTCTCGTACGCTGCACCGCTGGCCACAACCAATGTGAATCATGGACCAGCTGCCACCACCTACACCCACAATGCACCCGCTCTGGGCGTGTCCAGCTATGGCAGCTCCCAGACCGTTCACTACTCGCCTGCGGAGAGCGTCTCGCACATGAGCTTCGATGGTTTCGGCACCCACTGGGGTTTCTAAGCGAACGATGGTCTAATTGTTGTTACAGCTTCTTGTTCACTTTTTCTCTTCCATCGAATAAAAATCACATTTGTTTTGTTAAACCGTAAAACCTTAAGACCTTGGCAAAGCTTCCGTTTTAGCAACAGCCTCCCAGTTTCGGGGCTGGGCAGCAATCATCTTGGGCTAAGCAAAATGAAGCCTAACAAGCAATAAACGCGCAATTGTCCAAGCTGCCAAAAAGTACTCAATGATTATATCAGACCAACAGTTTTCAAATTGGAGCTTGAATTGAAGCCGGTTTTTGCGACGTCATCGTTGGCATTTTTGGCGGCCTTCGGTGGTTTGTTAAGCGGCTTAGTATGATAACTCTTTGCTGGGGCGTGTCATGTATGTTTGCCCATTACATTATGTGGCATTAATTGGATTTAATATTTTTGCACACCTTCTTTGAACTGGTATTGGGAATGAAATGTTTCGCCCTCTGGCTGTGTTGCCCTTTGTTGATCTATAAAATTGATATCGAAATCGGAATCAGCATCATTGCCATTCAATAAATGAGTTTGGCCGGACCTACAATTGTGACCCGATTTTGCAGTTGTTATAATTATTGTCGGTTAATTATCGTCTGTTTTAGCTGATATAAGAGCACTAACAATGAACAAATTTCTTTTGTTGTCCAATTTTTAAAGACAGATTTTTAGCTTGACATTTAAATGCATTTATCAAGTGCGCACAGTTAACTAATGGCCTAAAATATTAAAGCCATACATCAAATTGGGTAATTCAAGGCAATTTCCCTACACGCAATTGTTATTTATAGAGTTAGGGTTAACAATCTGTGAGTGATCTTGAAGTTGCTTAGAAACAAAAGACAAGGTTACTAAATATTAATGTCTACAAATGAGTTGAGTATATACGTGATTAGCGCCTCAGACAATATGCTGATTAACTTATATACTTGTCAATTATGGCAAACTGATTTAAAATTTGTATATATTTGATGTATTTATTAGATTGATTTTACACTAACATCTAAATTTTAAAGTCATTGCTTTTTATTCATTTATAAATAAAATATATTTGCGAAAAAGGGTTTACAAGCTAATATTTATTTTTAAAACTCCAACGCTGTCTCTAATTTGTGAAAGTGTTTAGTCATGCTCTCGTCTGAATGAAGATGACACTTATGGGTAGCCGTCTCGCACTCTGGCAAATTGTTCAATCATCTAATTGAAAGCTGCTTAAAAAGTGATTGTGGAACACTTTATTTAGGATTTTGTACGCCTGACAAATCGAATGCACATTCCAAAGCCCTCACTCTCGATTTTGAAGATGATTATATGACATTGATAGGACAATTCCCCGGATAATGCAGACACAAACAATCAAATTAAACGAAGATAAGAAACGGGTCAACAAATTAGCTGCAGTTGTTTTTAGGTATGATTGCGTATACGGCGCGTGGGCCCACACCCTTGAAGCTGCTGCAAATGCTGTATTGTCTGGTCTGCCTTGACAATTAGTCAATAATTTATTTTAATTTCATTTGGCATGCCAAGCACACACACACACACACACACATTCACGGGCCTAAGCGTAATTTAATTACATTTGCATTTTGGCCTGTGCCTGTATAGCTTTGGTTTTTTGTGCACTAAACTGCTTACGCATGCAGTTGAGCACCAACAATTGTTGCAATTCAATTTACGTAAGCGAATTTTCATGATTTAATACAAGAGCATTATGGTTTATTGGTTTATTGTGCTTATGAGGCAGAGAAAAACAGAGGGAGAAATAGAGAGAGAAAGAGAGCAAAAAAAATGCATATTCTCCATACCATTCGCATTCTCAGTGAGCCAGCTTGTCTGGTGACTGTTCAGCTATGTCCTGGTGTAATTAAATTATGAAAGGACATAAGACGCATAATAAGTCATAAATCAAATTTACCTCTCCCACGGGCATGTCCAACGAAACAGGCAGCAGGCAGACAGCTAAACTAGAACCCAGACACACTCCAGACACTTGGACACATACATATTGTGCATGGCCTCAACTCTGTGGCCGTAATTTGATGGACATTATGACGACTCTGTCTCGGCAAACAATTAGACAATTGATGCATCTGTGGCTATTTGGCCAATGTCATTTCGTATTTGTATCGGGTACATCGGGTCAAAACGTGAAAAGGGCCGACCCCAAAATGCCAACAACCTATCCGTTCAACTGTGTTTACTGTATGTGTGTAGCTGAATGCATTTTATGTTTATGTCCACGTCATAGCCAGACGCTGTTTGAAGTGTGCAATTGAAAAATTCCTACATTTCAGCAAACGACAAATGTAAATTTTGTGAGTGTGACCAGCGTGTTGCACTGTTCCTGTTTATCCTGTTTATCCTGTTTCCCATATTGCATTCCAAAAATATGCTTGGCTCGATTTGTCCATCGACAAGTACCCAAAACTGCATTTGCAGCGAGTTCTTACACTGTTTTCGACTTAATGGCAATATATTGTGGCAAATACATTGCCAAATGTTATGTTCTTAGCACAGATACCAGTTAATAATATGAACAACAAACTGTGTGTTTTTGGCAAGAGAAATTGTTCACTGAAACTTAAGCGGTTCAGCTTCTGTTCGTGCAGTTTAAACAAATTTGAGCATGTTTAACGCAAATGCCAGACGAACTGAAGCATGAGTAGAAAATAAAAGAAAAGAAAGGAAAGGAAAGAAACCAAAGACCTCAGACGACTGCCATCGCGATATGTCATAGTGCCAGACAAAGGGCAGCCCCAGCAGCTATTAGGGGATGGTTGGGGTGGGTTTCGAATGCAGATGCTGAGGTCTTAGCAACCTCGACTAACTGATATGGATCATTGCTTGGCCCGCGGGCTCTGCTTGCCGTCTGTCTGTGTAGATTAAAATTTAATTTTTAATTTAAAGACTGTTTGCGTTTTATTTGCCTCTTGTTGTGTGAAATAAATAAATGAGCGAGCGACCTTTAAGGTTTGGCAATGGCTACGGCTACGGCTACGGCTTGTTGATTTATCATTATTCTATGCAAATTTAATGCTCACCTTTTCCGTTTTATCAGCGGCCTCATCTGTGGCAAGTTTGTCCCTTCTTTATCTGCCACAGTGACTGCGGCTATGACTGCGGCAGCCACGTGCAATGTCAATGCCAAGCGATTAACATTCAATTAGCTTTTGGCTTCATCAATGATTTTATCGCCAGCTATTAGAAGAGGGTCGTGGCGGGTGAGGGGCAAACAAGTGCCCCTGTTGCTGTGGCTGGTTTGATTGTAAATTGTGGCAAATTATCATTAGCTTGTTGTTGTTGTGCCTGCTTGTTACGGGTGTGTGTCTGTATGTGTGTGTGTGTGTGTGTGTTTGTGTGTTTGTGTGTTTGTGCCTTGACAACGACATCTTCACATCTTCAAAAGGTTTTTATGACATCAACAGCTGTCGTTGACAGATTATTGTGGCGATTATTTTAGCAGACACAGTTTGGGGCCACAAAGCAAAAGGGCCGACAACAACAATGAAACAGGCAAAGCCAGAGGCAGAGGCAGAGGGACAGAGGAGCAGAGGAGCAGAGGAACAGTCAATGGTATCCTGTGATGTTCGCTTCAGCCTGTGGCGGGGCGGGTTAAAGGAGTCTTGTCTTGCTGTCTTGTGCTGCTTTATGCGTTCAACTGGAAATTGTCAACAATGTTGTCATTGTTGTTGTTCGCTGTTGATGTTGGTGTTGCACATGTGTGTGGCCTGGCCACTTAAAACATCTTGTGGACTAGCACTTGTAAATAACTATGTTTCACTTGGAATACTTGTCATTTATGTTGGCACTTTTTATACACTCACAACAACAATACCGACACATTATTCAATATACTATTAGCACCGGTAATGTGCATTCGATCATCGCGTTTTCTTAAAGTCCTAACCGTTGTATTCCTAAGCATCCTTTTGGTAAGCGTTTACAGATGCTTGGCTTTCAGTTCCATTATATTAATCCTTATGCAGCAATTTTGTGCCATTGAAATCTGTTTGGATATTAACCATGGAATTGAAGACAATGGCGAAAGGACATTGTTGATGATTTCCGCCATTGTGAACACTATTTTCATGATTTTTTTCTCATGCTTCGGCATTTTTGTGGTATTAGGTGATCAAGTTAATCGACTGAAACTGGTAAAGTTTAATGGGCATAGAAAATTTGAAGCACAAAAATGAAATGAACAACTTTTCCGGATATTTTAAGCTGGCAATTGGCTCCGTTGTCTTCATAGTTATCAAATTCACTCTGTGGGTACTCTTCTTGACACTTGCCAACAAACCCGAAGTGGCCAAGAGCACCCTTTGGTTACACCTTACGAACTTATGGGCAGTAAGTAAAACTACCAACAGCTAATATGCAAATGAAACTGCCTTATTTTCCAGGTATTAAGTCTGATTGCGATTATACTTTTGATAATAGTACGAATGCGTAGCTAAAAGATTTGAGACGCCAACACCAACATAAATATTTTGTAATACGCAAATGTGCTTTCTAGGATTACGTGCACTTAAGGCTTATGTGCACATTTCCTCTCTGTTGGTCTTGGTAAGTCAACGCTTATGCAGGTAAGCCATAATAATTCATTTCATCCTATTCAGTTTTGCAATGTTGTTGACCTTGTCATCACAATTAAAAACCTTGACGAATGCCAGGGAACAACAAAGATCTGGTTGATTGCATCGATAGTGCTAAATACTCTACTCAATATTGGAATTAGCTTGGGAAGTTATGGAGCTGTGATATTGAAAACATTATACCTAAAGCTGGTATGTTCAAGGCACTTAAGATTGAGGTAAAAATATATTAAATACTCGCAAATCATATGCAGTATGTAGTCACACTATTGGGCTACATGATCAGCAAACTAGTTCTTGCACAAGCAGCCAGGTATTTTGAAGATACACATTACAATTTGTTGGTAGGAAATTGGTATTATCTGGATACAACATTTTCCGTAAGTGCAGTTCAACTGAACAAAAGATAAATATTGACGATTTCTTTTACTTTATTTCAGGTTCTCTGTTTAATATTCGTTGTTTCGCTTCTTTTCAAAATGCGGGAACGAAGGGAGATCAATTCAAACGAATGAATTGTAAATAAATATATAAATACTTGATCAGATTAGCAGGTTCTGTTCCTTAATTAAAAGAAGAATATAATGTAAATTGGATTGTACACAGCTTTGAGATTTGTGTCAGGGAAATAAAATTAATAAAATAAGTATTTGTTTAAGCACACAAATGTGCTTTATTGGATTGAAAGCACTTAAAGTACTTACGCTCTTAGCAGCCGTCATTCTTGCTGTAAGCTGAATTTGATGAAAATATGCTGAAATATAAATTTGAAATGGTTTAAATCTCCTTAGCTGTGCAATGTTCTTGGCATCAGTGTGTCCGTTACAACTATTTGTGAAACGGAACGAGCTGTCAAAACGGCTCTATTAGCATCAATTGTGTTGGACACTCTCGTCAATTTTGGTATTATCTACGGCATTTATGGAACTGTTCGTAATAATACCTCGAAGATAAAAAAGGTAAGTAATAAATATAATTGGCTATGCTAACCCGTGATTATCATCCTAGTTTATATTTGTGTTGCTTATCTTCTTTATCGGTAAAATAACGATTGCAAAATTGATTGCTGAGTTTGATGACAAAGATATTGAAATCATTATTTCCATATGGTATCAGTTTGATGTGGTGCTCACTGTGAGTTTTAATGATTGATATATGACGAGAATTGGTAATTTTCTTTTATTTCAGGGCATTTGTTTGGTTTGCGCTACTCCATTATGTTTGAAGATAATGGAAAAAGAGAACCGATCCTTAATCCAAGTGTAAATTAATATTTATTGTTAAGCTGATTCTAAATTACAAAATGCAAAGACACCAAGAAAACTAGAGAACATCTGAATTTTCATATATGTTCAAACTTTAACTTAAAGTCACTTTACCATCAGAATCATTTAATGGTTAAGACTTTCGATGAAGTGTTTCAGATAGCAAAATGTGTGGCAATCTGTGTGTTGTGTGGGAGATCGAATTACATGCGGAATTATGGACACAAAACACCCGCAGGATAACAAAATCACCAACAGCAGCAGCAGCAGCAGCAGCAGCCAATAAAGATGACGATGACAAGATAAACGAAAGTTTGTGGCCCGACGCAAGGGCGTTGATGGGAAGGGGTCAATGGGTGAATTGTCGTCTGTTTTAAATGAAATTTAACGATGCCCACAAATAATGGCACTTTGCATTTTAAAACACTTCTGCGAGTCCAAATGGCGACTACGGAGACGGTTAAAAGTCAGCCAACGGACGCGACATTGACATTCAATTGGTGGCAGGACGAAGGACGATGATATCCCTGCACTGCTACTGTGAACTCTGATGCTCATTATACGCATATTCATTTGACACTTTTATTGGCACAGCTGTCCACTGCTGATATTTCACGCTTTTCTGCCAAGGGGGGGAGGGGGGGCGGGCGGTACTTTTGGCCAAATTAAATGCGTAATGCTGGAGCTCCATTTATGCGGGTCATTTTATAGCCAGAAACGGATGCGGATGCGGTAACGGATATACCGATAAGGCCATTAAATTTTTGCAGCACTTTTGCTGCTTTCCCATAAACTGGCTGCCACATCACTCAGCCATCAGCACCACCAACGCCCGAAGCACTCAGCCAATTACGCAAATAAAAGAAAAATACACTCTCCGCTCTCTCGTCTGCTACTTATGTGGAAACGTGTCAAAGTGCTGAAAAATGCAACAGCTTTTACAGGCGAGTGTGTGGATGGGCCACAGGAGTGGCTCATTAGGCGTGTTGGCCTGCCCCAAGGTGTTGCTTGGTAAATTATGTGGAAAAAACGAGCACACTAAGCCCACAGTTATTCTCAAAAATTTAACGCACATTCGACTATGATATATTTTCTGTAACAAAAGAGATATAAATATATTTGGCCCAAATTGTGCGATTCCACTTTCACAATCGCTTAATTAAAGCCCTGTGAGCTGTGGGCGATTTTCATCATTGTCAGCAGTCTGGTAAAAGCCCAATTGTAGCCAAGCAGCGCAGCTGTTTCAAATGCTGTCCCCAAAACAGCATGTCGTCCTCGTGGCTGTCCTTGCCCGTCGTCCAGGCGCATATCCTGCGGCTGATTAAAATCTATTAGAGTCAAAGAGATGTAAGACACTGCGTCGGCCTCCTGAACACTGAGTGGGTGGTTAACTGGGTGGCTGTTTGGTTGCTTTGGCTGCTCTGGCCAATGACTTGGCATGTAAATGTCGACGCAATTGAAATGCATGCGGCGGAAACTTCCAACTTGCTATAACTTAAATACATAATACATACAATAAGCATTACGCGTTTCTCATTAGCTTCGACAAGCAGTCTACATTAAGTAGTACATAAAAGTAAGCAAAATTGCTTCATTTTATTGCCTAAGCCGTTGCTGAGTTGCATTATTTGTAATTTCAAGAAATTCAAGTTTTTTTCATATATTTCTAAGTCACTTTCTCCCGTTTTATAAAATTATTTCAATAAATTTGCATTCGCTTTTAATGTTACCATTAATAATCATTTGTATGTTTTTTTGTATTATATATGAGCTTTATATTCTGCACGTTTTCTATAACAACATGAACACTTTTTGCTATCAATAAAAAATAAACTTAACATGTAAGGGTATTCAAGTGCTATTTGTTGTTGCCGGCATTGCGGTCCTGCCAAAAGTCGCACACAAAAACTTTGAAAGCAAAGTTTTTAACGGAAATTGTGCAGCTGTTTTGTGTGCGACGACAACGATGTAAAAAGAGGGTGAGAGGCTGAGTAGGTGTGAGAGGGGGGAGAAGGAGGGTAGCACTTGTTGGCTACCCAACCTACAACTTTATAGATATTTAGATGTAGTAGAAAGAAAAGCGTCTTACAAAATTTGTTGAATTTTAATTCAATGGCAAGGCTAAAAGTGGCGCTCGTTACATTTACAAGTGTTACTGTGTGTGTGTGGGAGTGTGTGTTTGTGTGTGTGTGTGTGTGTGTGCGTGTGTGTACTCAAATATGGCATATAAACTTATATATGTACCTATATGTTCCTATCGTTATCGAGCATGTGCCAACATGTGCCGCCTCTCAATATGAATTTTCATGATTAAAGCGCGTGTCGCTCGGCAATTTTATCGCTAAAAGACAGCTCCGGAACGTCGCCGTTTCATGGGTTTGAGGTTCGATTGAGAATTTTCTTATAAATTATCGTTGGTAACAAATGTGTCCACACAGCCATTGGCACGCATGCATAATAAAGTGATTTTAAAGGGGCACTTTTTGAGGGCTTGCGTAAAATGTTCCATTTGCGCGGCGCTCTGAGTGGGGCACTCAACTTTATTGGAATTGAAAGTTGGAGGGGTTCACAATGCTCGAGCACATGTGCGCCGAGCTCTAATGTGACTTGGCTTTAACAATTCATTAAAATTTTATATAAATGCTGCAGCAATGGCCGCATCAGAGCGCATTACATCGCATCAACTCGTTGCTAGCTGAGTAAAGTAATCCACTTTGTTATTAACTGCTATTTACAAATGTGCATCCAGTGTCAGGGAATACAGGACAATACAATATCAAAATATATTAAATGCAGCGCAAAAGCGTCAAGTCATAAACTGCTCATCAGTCTTGGGTCTACAGTTGGCTAGCCATTCCTCCGCCAACCGCCCCCAACCCCTCTTGGCTGTAATTATGCGCGTTGCTGTTGCAAAAACTTAACTATCACTATCACAACTCATTCTCGTTCTCGTTCTCGTTCTCGTGCTCATCCTTGTTGTCATTGTCTCGACGCGCAGCAGGAAGCGCCAAAGCACCGCAGGGCAGATGGCAACTGGTAGTAGCTGCTGGTTGCTGGTTGCTGTTTGCTGGTTGCTGGGTTGGTGGTGGTTTGGAGAGGGGTCCTTTTGACGCTGATAATGCAATTTCCGCGTACAGCGCGTAATTTACTGTTATGCAATGTTTCATTTTATTTCTGCCCTCTGACTTTTGCAAAGCACAATTTTTTAAAGCGCCTGTGAGACAACGAACGCTAGTTGTTGCTATTTATCTACATAAAGTTAATTGAAAGCATTCAAATGCTGAGGGAACAGCGTATTGCCTCTTGGATCTGGCTGCTGCGTGATGTGTCAACATCTTTCGAATGCCACATAATCCTCAACATGCCGCCGCCTGGCTGCCTGGCTGCTTGGCTGACTGCATGTCCACTTTTATGTCCTTCTCATTCGTAGTCTTTATTACAAATTGGTTTTCTGCACTCGCTCGCATGTTTCGTGCGCAATTTGCAGCCCCAGTCAAATGAATATGGAAGCCGCAGAAAAAAATCGCCAGCACTCGACAAATGTACAACACAAAAATGACAAAAAAAAAAGAAAAAATTAAGAGAAAAAAATAGTAAATTGCAGCCGGCAAACGTAGAGTAACCCACACGTGGTAAATCCAGGAAAAATCTCCGTTCAATGTCGAGAAACGTGTTCACTTTGCACGTTAACGAACTGAAATCGAAAGTTTTGGTTGCGGTCAGCGTGGGTATTGTCATAGCCGTCTATTTTTGTCTACAGGTCCGTAGTCCCCCCACTCGTATTGTCCTTGCGCCTCCCTCAGTGGGGACTGTCAGATTGAATGGTTTATGTGTGACACCTTTGACCGGTCGGGTCGAGTTGCCAGCAATATAAATTAAACCTGCAGCTGGAAGCTGAACAAGTTTAAGCCATATCCCAAAATCGTTTCATTGAGATAAAAAATGCTCGAATCTTTGGGCGGAATGTGGTTTCATCATTCCTTTAACAACTTGGCTGCAATTGTGTATTTAACTTCAGAAGCTTAAGTTTGAGAAGCGAAATTCCTTGAGCGAAGTTGATATTTGTTTTAATTGGAATTGTGCATTTTCGAATGCTTCAATTTTAATTTAATTTAATTAATTAGCCTTAATAAAATTAATAACTTAACTTTCAGAAATATGCTTGTGATTCGAAAAGCATATTTTGATTAATCTTTCTTTTCGCCTGAGCACATAAAGGGAATGTTTCGGTTCAGCTACAATTTCCACCCTCAATTTCGGGTTTGCTTTTATTTGCCCAGGAAAAGTCACGTGGCATTCATAATTCTTAAAATGACGCCATCAGAAATTATGTAGCAATGCTAAGTGCACCCAAACAGCGACAGCTGCCCCAATGTCCCCTATCCGTCCCCCTTTATCCCTGCACCTCTCCTTATCCTCCTTCCACTCGGACTTGCAGTACGTGACCAGCATTTGTCGCGCAGCAAAGTATGCTATGATTTTTGGACTCTCTCGAACAATTGCGAATTGATTTTGCCTTTTGGGGCAACTGCCGGAGCTGATTATGGAATTAAAACATATTTTTGCCGCTGCCAGAACTTAAAACTTTAAGTGGCAAAGGTTGTTACCGTACGTGACATTCTTCTGCTAGCCGAGTTTATCACACACACACACACACTCACCAACACACACTCACCAACACACACTCAACAACACAAAATGCGTTTCATTTCCATTGTTGGAAAAAAGAAAAAAACAAATTTTCCATGTGTCAGAAAGAAATGAATAAGTAAGCGAAAACTACAAAGAAGTTAACTACAAAAGCGCACTGTGAAAGTGATCTTGGGTTACAAAGGCTTTCATTTGTGTGTGGGAGAGGGGAGCGTGGCAAGCAGATAAATAACATTGAATGCGAAAATACAGAGAAAAACGAAGAGAACGAACAAAAACGAATAAAAAAAAAATAAACAATACGCCTTTTGAAATGCTAAACGTGACACACACGCACAGAGAGTGTCACTCTGGCCCGGAGGCACTCTTCACACTCTTCACACTCTGCCAGGACGCGCACAGGACTCGTGTATTTATTTTTATTAGCCACCTCCCCTCAGCAGGCTCGCAACCCCTCCCCTCTTCGGCACGTCAGTTTATCTTGTTACTTTTGGCGAGCGCTCAGTGCCAAAAAACATTTATCTTGTCGTATTTATTTTGTAGCGCATTAATTTCGCCTCATGTTTGAAATGGGAATTGACTTATTTGCATTCTCTTTAATTCTTATGGCCATAAACAGGGGTTAAGAAAAAAGGCTGCCGTTTTTTTTTCCCCGGAAGCTGGTTGGGGTTGCACAATAGCCACAGGTGCTACAAGTGTCAAAAATGTGATTGATGGAAAAGCTGCACAAAAATTATGAGATTTGTTCTGGGCCTCTTTATAAATAAAATAAAGACAATACTTTCAGATTGATTGATTTTAAGCAAATCTGTGAATTTTGAAAAGAATATGAGATAAAATTATAAATTCATAAAGAAATAAGTTGGCCGAGATTTTTACTAGTTGCTTGCTTTTTTTAAAATATTCAAAACTGTACGAAAATCTTAAATCTCTTTAAACAATTGGCTAAATCTCTTCAATCGAAAAACCGATGACTCATTGTGTTATTTCATACTCGTATACACATGACCAGTTTATATATTCGCTCTGTCGGCCAAAATGAAATAGCCACATTAACATGGCAATTCCAAATGAAGTTATTTGGGCAACTGGTTGCAGTTCACAACATGTAACAGCAGACAAATGCATTTTTCATAAGGCAGACAACGATAGATTGCACACACACACACACATACACACACATTCACAAGTAAAGTTGGTGGAAGGAGTTGGGGTGCAGGCTTTTGGGCAGTTTGAATACCTGCAGATCGACGGGGGCAACAGGAACGTCGCTGACAATGGCCAAAAGCGAACAATGTCAACTGAAATTGCGATTGCATTAAAACTCTATAAATACCAAAGTAACATGCAACAGCAACAGCAACAGCAGCAACAGCAGCAACAACAGCAATCGCAACAACAACAACAACAGCAGCAAGGACATGCTGATATTGCAACAACACAATCTAATCCGGTTATTGCATTTTAAATGCGGAACAAGCTTTCATTTGGTTAGCCCCACGTCGTCGACAACCAGCGACGCGTTGAACGCCTGTCGTTGGGTTATGATTTAAGGTAGCCGGCGTTTCCTCTATTCGCGGCAAATGAACTCCATGACACCGGCTGAAATTTGCAGCTCTACCTTGGATTAATATTTGTTATTTACTTATGCATATTTGACACTTTGACTGCCTTTTACTTCCTTTTTTGTGTCCCAAACTAAGTCAAAGAGCCGTGCAACATTTTGTTGCGTTTAATTTGTATCCTCGTAAGCGTTTTTAATTGTTTAACTATATCTGCGAGCATATTATAAATTGGATTTTAAAGCCTGCCAGCTTTTAGTCACACAAAATTAGTTCGACTGTGTAAAGGTGGGTAAAACACACACTCAGTCGAAATTGTGATGCTAATGCGCTTATCTGCATAACAGGCAGCAGGCAAGCAAACCGCAAGCCAACTCTTTGCAAAATGTAATGCAATTTCACAGTATATTTAACAGCTGGAGTCTGTGTGCTTAGGTCGTGCAACAGTTGCTGCTGCTGTTTGCCACCGCAAATCGCAAACAAATTTCAAGAACACTTTGCCAGTTTAAGATACCAAGTGGCAAGTGGCAAATGGCAAATGGCAAGTGGCAAACAAGCCGGCAGCATCTGGCGACCGCCACAAGGTGAGAAGCCAATCATAAGTGAGTGCCAGAGTGAGTGTGAATGCGATAGTAAGTGGGTGGTCTGATGAACTGGCAGAATGGTTAATCAATTGCTCACATTTTGTGCACAAATCAAATTACAAAACTTGCCACACCTTCTTTTTTTCGCGTTTGCACAAAAGTTCCCTGTAAGTTCAACTTTTGCTCAATTTGATTTTTCACAAAGCATGCAAAAAAAAAAGAAAAAAAATAAAGAAGAAAATGCGAAGATCAACTTTTAACTTTTTACCTGCGTTCTGCGTTTCCTTTCTTTTGCCTGTCGTTAAACAAACTTATCCAATAAAAGTTTGTCAACATTGATTTAAAGCTGAGACGAGCGCATATATCAAACAAAAAACAGGGCGGCAGTTGGCCCACTTGCTGCCTGTTTGTTCTTATCTTGTTTTAAAAATGTGCCTGCTGATACTGGATTTAGCAGACTGTCACAATAGTAAAATTCGCAAAATCAATAGATTTGTAATATGATTTATTAGTTCAGAAATTTAATTTCTATGAAATATGTACAAAATGAGTACATTTTAAAATGATGTATTTCTAATTCTTTACATAAATATCTGTAAGCCGTGGCAGCTCTGGAACTCTCACAATTATTCACATAAAAATGCCACTTATTATACACTTAAGCCAGCTTTTGCAGCTTTCGTTTCAGCCAGGACAACAGAAAGTGTTAAGCTTGGCGCATAAGTAGGAATAGTCCAGGCCGAATGCTGCCAACGGGCAAAAGTTTCCATTGCAACATCACTTTGTTGGCATTGTTGTTCCTGTTTTTGTTCCTGTTTTTGTTTTTGTTGCTAAAGAAGTGCATTTACAGTTATGTGGAGAGCTGAAACTGCAGCTTCTTGATGCACATCTACTTAATACTTTAATAGTTGCAAAAGTTTGTCCGGCGTTCGCTTAAGTAGCTGTTACTTTGCTTGCTGAACTGTTTCGTTTCGTTTTGTTTGTTTTTGTTGATATTCTGCTTCTTGCTCTGGTTGGTGTTTGTTCTGTGCGGGATACCATCTTTGGGTAGTGCTTAAAATAACTGTAAAACTGCCAACATAAATCTAGCCACAACATCTTTTATGTTTGCACTAGCGAAAAACTTAATGTTAATGCTATTTGCGTCGGCCCAGCACGTGAGCTGACGCATTTTCCACAGATCTCTGGCAATTCTCTATTAACTTTAAGACGAGATTAAAAAGTTGGGGCAACAAACGGCAAATTGACGTGCTTGTTTGATTTTTTTTGTTTGTACATATTGAATAAAAAGTCAAATTGTGTTTGGCATATTAAACGAAAATCATTCGAAAATCGAAAGCAAATCTTCGTCTCAGCTTCATTTCACTCCAAATCCACCCCGCCGTCTGGGCCAAAGTCGAAAAGTGATTTTTCTTGTTGGACTTTCGGCTTAGCGACGCAGCAACGTCTGCGATTTTGGATAATAAGTTGACAAAGTTGGCGGGGAACGGAAATCCAGTCGATTGATCGAATGTACAAATAAAGCAATCGGCAATTGTAACCATTCAATGTTTGTAATTGTGCATGAAATGATTTTAAATAGCGCAATTCGTGATGCTTTGAGGTGAATTTAGTGAATTTAGTTTTTAAATCGCTTTAGTTAAATTTCAAAAGTAAATCGACTGCTTTCAAATGCATTTAATTTTCTTGTAAAGCTCTTAATGAGCAAATATAATATTTCATTAAACTGTTCTAAAATTTCATAAACAAACATATTAAATACAATTGATTTCTTACGCTTATTTTGTTGTTGTTGTTGTTTGTTGTACAATCGCCTGTCAATTGCATTCTTGTTGAAGTGCAAACTGTTTGCTTGCCATTTGTTACTGTTGACATTTAATTATTACTGTAAAATACACGAATATATTTTAAATAAATATTTTACTCACCGCAATATGCTATAATTCAAGCTTTAATTGAACGCGCTGCTGCGCACCAGAAAGCAAACCGCATTATTTTGTCACATACCAAAATATTCCAGTCACAAGAATAACAAAATTACATGTGAGCAGCTCCTAAAACTACCAAAACTGATATATATAGTTTTTGTGTGTATAAATAGAATTTTAAAAGAAAATAAAGTAACGGGACTTTCGCAGCCGGTAGGATTCGAACCTACGCTCCCAGAGGGAATCTGATTTCTAGTCAGACGCCTTAACCGCTCGGCCACGGCTGCTGTTGAAAAGTGGCCAAAATAATTCAGCTATTTTCAAGAGACAATAACAATATAAGTTGCTTATTTATAGATAATAAAATATATATGGAGACATGTATAAAAATAAATGAGATAACAAATTAATTGGCTGTTGATAACGTTGGTCATTTTAATCAACTTGAAAAATGAGATAGCTGCTTAAGCTACACACATAATTAACAATAGTCTACTTTTAAAGCACATCTCGCAAATGAAAGCATTATATTCATAGCAATAAATTTTACTATATTGCCACATGGACGCGGGCAAAAGTGTCCATCGAATTTGCCGTTGCTAATGAGCCAAACGCAATGCAAATTGATAGCACTTTTTGTGTGTGGGCGAACCGCGGGGGGAAAGGAGGGTTGGCTTAAGGGATTAGCATCGTTATGCGCAGTTTATTTGTTGACATGGTGGATAGCTGCTGGTAGTACTATATTTATGTTGGTGGTGTAAAATGTAATTTCATGTAATTGTTTTTAATTTCCATGCATTTATAATTCATTCAACATTCGCGGCTCGCGCTTAGCTGCCGCGGCTCTTGAGTGTCATGAAAAGCTCATTTACTTTGTGCCACATAAATTAACAACCAGCCGCCCGTTTTGCCTGCAGGTTATGAGTGTCGAGTGGCCAAGTGTCGGAGTGTTGTCTACTTCAAAAAGCCAAAACGCTACAACGTGGCGTATGCGCAATGCGCTAATGAGGCGAGTTTTTTTCTTCTTGGGCGCCGCACCCTCCTCTGTAATTATGCAAATTTTTAATGAGTGTGAAAATTATATTTCTGCGCAACACGTGCCTGTCGGCCAGTTGCTGAAACTGCGTATCCTGCTGTTGACTGACTGGGCCACCTGACAGAGCCATCATTGACTGCGGCTAATTCCATTCAGCAGCTTTGGTAAGCACTTTCACTCCTGCTGCTGTTGCTGCTGCTACTCCTTCTTTACTCTTTGCAAATCCGGCTCATGTGCGAGCCAGTTAACTGACTGCTGCTTGTAACGTCATTTGCTCTTTAGATTTAAACGGATTTTGCAAAACAAAACATGAATCTGCACTTTCAAATATGGCGAATGGCGAATGACTGAAAGCCGATTTGATAAAAGCGTCGCACGCTTTGCCAGTTGGCCTATTCAAGTGTACATATGCTTTAAGGGAAAACCATTTTCAGTAAACAGTTAAAATATACACAAAATATGCATAAAAAGGTAGCTGATTGAATGAGCGGATTAGAATTATTGCAATGGGTTTGTCTACTTAGTTTATAATGGAAATCGCTTAAAATGACCAAAGTGTTAGTTAACTATTTTATTATTAGTAGTCTTTTGTTTATCATAAGTCGAACTACTTCATAAAACTCGATTGAATGCATTATGCTAAATGGTTTCTTAAATTGGCAACTAAATTAATAATAATCCCCGTGTGGTTCACGTGAGTTTATTAAGCGCATTTGCAAACAGCAAAAAATAATATTGAAAAAATGACACGCTTTAAGTGTCAATTCACATAAAATTCAATTGGTTATAAATAGTTTTTGGCCAGAAAATCCGCAGCAATATGCGATTTTACGAGAATACTCGTATATTGCAACTGTCTTTTTCAATTAATACAAATGCCACACACACTCAAACACACACACACACACAACACATGCAAAAATATATTCAGCGTTTCGCTTAAAATGCAGATGCAAATTTTTGCGGCAGCTTTTCGCAAACAGATTGTAAACAAATAAATGCCGCCAGCAGATATACAAAGACAGATGCACAGATATAGTCACACAAACACACACACACACACACACACACACAAGTGATGCATTGAGTGGTCAGCGTTGTGGCAATTTGCAGTTGGATTCAGGACATCGCCTGGGGGCCATTGGCACAGTGCCTGTAAATTGTGAAATGCGCTTGACTTTCCACATTTTATTTGACTTACATGTATGAATGCATACTTCATGAGTGTGTGCGTGTGTGTGAGTGTGCGTGTGTGTGTGTGTGTGTATATTAATGTATCGCATGCATATGCATAGTGTACATTTGCTCTGGCAACGTATTTCACACTTAAGTGGTTAAATTGGCTGTGATAAATTGTCGCGCAGTCAAAGTTGTTGCCACAGTTGCGCCGCGGGGCACCTTAAGTCGCAGTGGAGCTCTGTGTGTGACATAAGCCCATAAGGATATGAGTGCCATGAGTGCTTATTCATAGTGTATTCACTCTCTATCTCTCTCTCTCTCTCTCTTTCTCTATTTATTTTTCTCTATCTTGTTGAGTGCCTGCTGATGACAGTAATCATAACGCACGCATCAGTTTGTATTATTAGGGGCTGACTGACATATGACAACGGGGAATTAATATGCGGTGGTGATAAGTAACTTGGCTAAAAGTAATACCAAAATGAGACAAAAGTCAATGGCATAATGGCACATGGGCGTCAAAGTGTGTGTGGCATGCCAGTCTGCGAGTGATGGCAACCTTTTAGCTGCACAACCAAATTAAATGTCTAGCCAAATGTACTTAGTCAACACAGACAGTGAGACAGACAGTCAGACAGCCAACACAGTCAAGAGTCGACTTACAGTTCGTCTTGATTAACTGACAGCCACTGCAAGCAAACTGAGAGAGTCCTTAATCTAAACTTGGCTCAATTAGTGCAAGGCAACTGACACTAACAAAAAAAAAATAAAAACAAATCAAAAAGCACTTTGCTCAGTTTGCTCGAAGTTAGCAAATTCTCGCGCTTATCGCTCCATTGATATCAGACAGTGCTGATGTGCATATCATTTTTATGGGCATTTCATGCAAAATGCTTCCTGTCACCAACGACGCCGGCAACAACAACAGTCACTGTGAAAGTGATGACGAGTAGGCTCAAAGACAGCAACAGCGACTATCAAATGCCCTACGTGAATAGAATTTCTTTTAAATTATAAATGTGAGCTACAACAAAAGTCGAAAAATAATATAAATTACTGTATTAAAATGTAAAGCAATTAAAAATGTAACTTATTGAAAAAAGGAGCAGAACCATATAACACTTATTAAACACGCTTTAAGTAAATTTGTGTGAGAAGCTTACTTGAGCTTTAATTCAAAGCTGAATGCTTGTTAAAGCTTTAATGTGCTTTCCAAGTCTTTAGCTCAACTGTTACCTTCATAATTATTTCATTTGAATTTTTCAAATCAGAAGCAGCGTATTGCCGAGTTCGTTGTCAATGGCAATAGCCTTTTTTAGGCTCCCCATATTTTTGATTTTTTTTATGTCGTCGCTGCTCGTCGTGTGTCTTTTGCTGTCTCTAACTTGCCGGCTGACCGACTGCATTTGCAATTTATAAGCGTATATCTATGTACGGGTAACTAGTACGGTTGTATCTACTATCTGCGGCTTTGTTGGTTGGTTGTTGATTGTTGCTGTTGATGTTGCTGTTGCCGTTGGTTTCTTTTTGTAAAGCACAACTGACTGCTGTTGTTCTTGCTGATGTGTTGCTTGCAATGGGAAACAATGGGAATGTGTATTGTTTTTATGTCTTTGTTTTTTTAATTTTTGTCCAGGCAACAAACACACGATACGCCTGCGATATTCGGCAGGCCGGTGAAGGGGATTTGCATTCCGTTTGCCATTTGCGTTTTTTGCGTTCGCCACTCGAAAGCCGCATGCAACAACAAACAGCAGAACACAATAAGATTGGTCAGACTTTTGACTGCGTTGTTCTCTTAGTTTTCATTGTCGCCGCCGTTGTTGCATTTTTTTTTTTTTGGTAATTTGCATACGTGCGACTTTCGGAAGACGTAAGGACAACAGCGCCATTTCAGTTTGCTCCTGACATTGACGTATGAATTTACATTTACATGTAGGTATGCAAGTAGGTATGTACATAAATGTTCAACCTGGGGTTCAACAAACCCAGAGTGCCACAATAAAAGTGGCTTCATTAGCCCAACATTAGCCACAAGAATGTTTTAAATGTGCTACACATTTCACACGATATTAAATTGTGCAGAAGGGAACTGTGGCAATGGAAGCTACCTTCAAATGCTGCTGGACACATGGCCCTGTCCCTGGGCCGGGTCCTGGCCAAAGTGCGTGTTTGTGCCATTAAAGTTTCATCAGTGCGGCAAAATGAGTGTAGAGCGAAGCAACAGCTAAGCGCCGCAAACCTCTCAAATCCCCAAAGCCCTCGCGGGCAGGTCCGAGGAGTTGAAGGGTTTGTGGCGCTGCTGCTGATATTGTCATTACATGCTTCGAGGATATTTCTGTGGCGTAACCGAGGCAAATGTACTTTTGACAGTTAGACTCTTGAAAGGGTTGACCGACAGCCAGAACAACACACAGCACACAACACACAACACACACACACATAAAACTTTACGCAAATGCAAAAGATTTAAATTTTCTAGCACTGAACGGCAACAGCTGCCATATGGAAATGCCGCTGGGGAAATTGTGGATGAGGCTGAAGCCACCCCCACCTCCCAATCCGCACACAATCCAGTCCAATCTTTGAGACAGCTCCTAAATTGCTGGGCTTGCTTGTAATAGTTTTGGAAATGATTTTGCTAGCAGCAGCAATAAATGTTTGTGGAGTGTTTAAATATTTTATCAATGTGTACATTGTTAGCAGATTACAGATTTGTATCTGTGAATTTATTTGTATTCATTGGTATCAGAAGCACGCCTTGGCCAATCACGTTAATTGCTTATGCATACAAATTGGAAACTAGCTCATCAATTAAACAAAATTGATTGAAAACTAGTCAGGAAAATGTTTGTTATTTTAATTATGAGTGACTTTAATTCAAAACATATCTCATTTTCAAAGTTCCTCAATATATATCTTTGAACTCATTTAAAATTTAAATGTTGCTGGCAACCGCAAATGTTGCTAGGCTGATGTTGCTGGCAACATTTTGTGGAACGTAACTGAAAGAAAAAAACCAGATTCTGTTAATCGTAGGAAATGTTATTAAAAAAAAATTATAAAAATTTGTGTTGAATTGGTTGATACTTGCTTAACAGGGGGTCGCTGATCGGTTTCTAAAAAAAAAGACTGCTACACAAATATTTAAAATTTTATTGGTAGCAATACAAGCAAAACACTCCAGATTGCCAATGCCAAACAATGGTCAGCAATAAACTGGTTCTAATCTGCGGTGGCATATACGATTTGCACCAGTTTGGCTTGTCACAGTTGGCAAAATGATCTTGCCCAGCATTTTTGTGTGTTTCTGTCTGGCATCGGCCGTTAACTATTTTCGTACCCGTCGACAGCGTAAGCTAATTACAAATCTCAAGGGACCCTTCAGCTTTCCCCTGACGGGTGCCTTGCTCAAGATTGTCCTACTCACACCGAAAAGTATGTAAAATTCTCAAGTATGCAAAGTCGTAGAATGCATTGCTCGTTAATTGTGCAATAGACTTTTTCAAGCGCAGCGCTGATTATCTTGCTAAATATGGTGCCCTGACGCGTTGCTGGATCTTTGATCGACTTTTTATACCCGTCGCCGACTTGGAACTGGCAAAACAGCTGCTGCACAGTGAGTCGCATCTGGAAACGGGACAGAAACTGATGAGTGACTGGCTGGGGGACAGTGTGCTCATGTGCCAGCAAGAGCACTGGTCACAGCGTCACCAGCAAATAGCAGCACTCTTTAATCCGGAAAATATGTTGCAGTTGATCAAACTGTGCCAGCAACAGGCCAATCAACTCTGTGCACAACTCGTGCAGCAGGCAGAGACTCGCGAGATATTCGATGTGTGGCAAATAGTATCCGGCAACGTGCTGGACCTGATGTTAGCAACCACTTGTGGAGTGCAGCCCAGTGTCGCATATAAAAAGGCATTTACTGAGTAAGTATTGAGTCTTAGCATTCAATTAATGTTAAAATATATAACTTCCAGTTGAAAACTACACTGATTTAGATAATTGAAAATTTAGAACAAGACTCAAAGCTCTAAGCAGAAAAACTTGTCGACAAACACTTAAATATATGTAATCAATCAATTTCAATAATTTCTAGTAATATTTTTTAATTTTCATTGTATTTCACTATTACGTTCACAGACTTACTGAGCTCTATAGAAATCGTTTCTTGAGCATTAAGTCGGCAAATCGGTTTATTTTCTGGTTGGCATCTCCACTGATGCGTTGTCGTCAAAAGCGACTCATTAAAGTGATCAACGCCGAGAATAAACAGATAGTGGAACAGTGCCGTCAACAACAGCAGACCAAACTGCCGGTGAAGAGAGAAATTTTCATAATAGATCGTTTTGCGTCGACAACACCAAGCCGAGAACACCAATCGCTGCTGGATGTGCTCTTGGCATATGGGAAACTCACCAATGAGCAGCTGTGTTTCGAGTTGAATACCTGCAACTGGTTGGGATATACGTTGTGCAGCACAACGCTCTGCTTCGCCTTGATTCTCATAGCTCGTCATCCGGCTGTGCAGCAGCGTTGCCTGGAGGAGCTGCGTGATTCTCGCAGCGCTGAAGAGGGGAACCTTCCAAGTCTGCCTTACCTGGATGCTGTGCTCAAGGAGGTTTTGCGATTGCATCCGCCCCAGTTAATTGTGGGTCGTCAACTAAGCCAGGACTTTACATACAGTATGCTCAATTCCCAATTGAAAAAGAATGTTGCTCTTAATCGCCCCCATATCTGTTACCAGCTCACTCTTTGGTTGGAGATGGTGTTTTGCCTACCGGCGCCGAGATTTATATTAATCTCTATGAGCTGCAACGCTGTGAGCAGCAGTACGGCAATGGTTCCCAACATTTTCAGCCAGAACGCTTTATGAACCATCCACCAGAGCTGCTCAGCTTTGGTGTCGGTCCTCGCAGCTGTCCTGCCCAGCAGTTCAGCGTGTCACTGCTGAAAACGCTGCTGGCGCCACTGCTGCTACAGTTCGAGTTGCTGCCACATGGCGATGCAGTGCGTCCGAATCTGCGACTGATTCTTGGCTCACAGAATGGATTTCTTCTGGCGCTAAGGCAACGCTGAGTAACCAAATCGAAACTAATAATATTAAACGAAATAAAACCTTTAGGAGTAAAACAATATTTTAATTAGATTAAATTTATTCCCATTTATCAGATTAATGTACATTAATAGTCCAGTTCAATTGGACGTGGCCAGGTGAAACCACCTCATAACGTTTCAGGTCTCATTTTAAATATAATGATATGAAAAGAAATGAAAGAAATGCCAGAGAAGGGAAATTCTTTATTTGGTTTCTCCGGTGGCATTGCGTCTACGCATGCCCAGCTGAAAACCAGTGTCTGATCGCAGTACAATGTTGACCACAGGCTGAACGGGGTCACCCATTGGCAGCAGCTCGAAATCGCGCACAATCTTCGCCAGCATCATCTTCATTTCCAACTGGGCAAACTTCTGGCCAATACAGTTCCGGGGTCCGGCACTAAAAGGCACATAGGCAAAGTTTGAGGAACGTTCCCCATTCTCGTGTCGCTCGGGCTTAAACAGATCCGGCTCTGGGAAATACAAGGCATCATTCTGCATGCCAATGATAGCGACGAGGATCTCTGCGCCGGCGGGAATGATACCATCACCCACCTTGGAGTGGGCTGTTGATAGAAAGTTATTCGAATGAAAGCAGAAAGCAAAGTTTACTTCTCACTTACTGTACTTAAAGTCCGAATGCAATTTGCGTCCCAGTATGGGCACTGGCGGAAACTGACGCAGTGACTCCTTCATGACACACTCCGTATACTTCAGTTCACTGAGATCGCGTGTGGTGATCGTTCGGCTGCGATCAGTGCCAAGCACCTCTAAAATCTCTGCCTGCATTTTGTCCTGGACACCTGGATGCCTCGAGATACACCACAGGCAGAACGAAATCGCACTGGTTGTCGTATCGTGACCCTCGAACATGAACGTGTCCACCTCCTCGCGGATCTCGTCGTTGCTCAACGGTCGTCCATCCACCTTCGCCTGCAGCAGCACATCCAGCAGAGCCATGCGACGCTTGCTGCCCACTTCATTGTCCACCTGGTCCTGCTCCAGCTGCTGCGTCTGCTTCTGCTCCAGCTCCTCCTGCAGTGCTTGACGACGCTGCTCGATTACCTTGGTGGTGAACTCGTGCATGGTTCGAATGAGCTTAATTTGACGCCATTTGAGATGCGGATGCGTCAGCGTGAAGAGCAACTCGAACTGCAGATAAGCGGACATAAAGCGCCAGGCCATCAACGCAGTGCACCTGACAAGCAGAGAAAATTATAGTGAAAATACAAATAAAAATACAGCTGCTTGTTGTTTAAATCAACTATCATAGCCAGTAATAAACCAAAGTTCAATTTACGCCATAAAAATGTACTTTCAGTGTTTCAACAGTGCATGAAAAGTGATTTATGATTATCTATCTCAGATCACAGAAGCTAATACAGCTGCTACTAAGATTGCTCTAAGGGTTCACACTTACTCATTAACGGCATTTGCATAGGGCGTACTCTCGGACAATTGGGCATTCACCTTGGTGCCCATTGCCGTTTCCGCAATGATGTCCAGCGCTGCCAGGCAGATGAAGGGATACACGTCGAAGGTAGTTTTGCCATCGGCTTTTTGCTCTAAACGCTTAATGCAGATATTCGACTGCTGATCGAAGACCTCCACAAACTGATCGAGTATCGAGAAGTGAAAGGCTGGAGTGATGATCTTGCGACGCTGATGCCACACTTTGCCATCGCTGAGGAGAAGGCCATTGCCCAGCCACTGGCCAAGGAGCTTGTACACCGTATGCTTTACCAGATGCTCTTGGTTGGCCAGTACCTGCTCGCTGAACTCCACATCGGAACTTACAATTTGTAGGCGATTAAAGATCCAGACTCGCTGCAAGCGTCCTAACTTATCAACATTCTTTTTGGCCTGTTTTAAAAAACCTGGAAGGCGCGGGCAAGATTATTGAATTACTGTAGCTTGATAACCATTGCAAAAATACAGTTAATTTTAATTTATTGCCAGTATAATCCAAAGATCAATAAGCGAGTGCTTAAATTGTTTACAAGCAAGTCTTTGTCGGAATGCAAAAAGAAAAAAGAAGGAAACAGATAACATCTAATTATAGCACTCACAATCAACTAGATTTCGATTAGGGTTCTTTAAACCCATCAACTTATCAAACCGAAATTGCAGGTTGTTTGTTTGCTTTCTGACCGAATAACGCGTAGTCGAACTTAAATACCCAATTAATTAAACATTAAATTTTGATTATATCAGCTGCGTATGCATCATCATCGAGGCTTTACTACTAACCCAATTTATTAAAGTATTTCAGTAAGAATCTGTTGAGCTGGAATGACGTCGCCAATTTAATCAATCAGCAAAGATTATTGCAGTTATTAAAAATTTAATAATAATAATTTTGTATTGCACTTTAGGTATGGCAATTAAATTATATAATTACTGTTACTTGCCACTGCACTGGCGCAATTCAACACAAGTACACTTGAAACATTTTGTATATGGGTTTAGCACTTTGCCCTAAATGCGGTTATTAGTTATAATTTTCGAGATGTGACTATGCATTATACGTACTCTTTGGATTCAGTTTGAACACCCGATGCAGGGCACCAACCAAGGGCGGACATAGGGGACCTGGCAGATTGGCGACCGCCTCCCGGCTCCGTCGCTGTCCGCGATGGATGAGGAAAGCTGCCGACAGAAGAAACACGACTATTGCGATCAAGAGCATTTTGCACTATGAATCGGTTTCAGCTAAATCGGTAGAGCTAAATCCAATGCTTTTCAATAATCTTATCTCCACAGTGCAGCTGCTCTCTACGAGGAAGCCCGTCGAACACTCGTGAGTTCAATCAGCGATTTGCACGAGCTGAGCATACTTTGTAGTTTAAATGTACTGAATGAATTATATTGAGTATGCTAATTGTTTTAAAATCCCGTAACGGAGCAGAGAATGACCAGAATTGAGTCATTTGGCTGAACTTGTTTCTTTTTTGTTTTTTAAGTAATTTCCGTTAGAGACGCTCGGGCGGAAATTAAAACATTTGCAGTGCTCGTCGGATAACCGAGTTCTGGGCCTGGATGGATAGCTGCCAAGGCAGACCAACTTCGAGGGCTGCCCTCGAAAAAAAAAGAAAAAAAAAAAGAAAAAAAACTAATTAACAGTTGCTTCCTGAACGGGGGTCGAAGCAACTCTGACTTTGTAATGACATTTTCTGATATTATTTTAAATGTCAAAAGGGTCAGGCCCTAGAAAAATAACAACTTCAGTTAAATGCATATAAATAAATGTAGTGTATTTTTATATATGCATCTAGCGTAAACCTGTTTTAATTGTGCCACCCAATTGTGCATTTTCAATTTGCACAATGACTGCTATAAATAAAATACTGTGGATCTTTTTTTTTCTGTATACCCTTGTAGAGGGTATTATAATAGTTCTGTGAAGTGTGTAACACATTGAACGAAGCAAAGAAGAAGTGTATTCTTGATTAGCATTAGTATAAACCCCCGTTCAGATCGAACTACTGTATTTTATAGCTCCAATAGAAGCTTATTGGTTATCAAACGCAAACTTGTCAGTTATGCCTGCTATTATGCCCGACATCGGAATATAATAGATTAAGTGGCTTTCATAGGAACAGTTGGTCGCATTTTGAAATCGAATAAAATTTAGATGATGGCAAAGTGAATCCAGACTAGAAGAGTATGTAATCTTCGGCGCGTCTTAGATAGACGCGTTTTCTTTGCTTTTTATTGTTCTTGCTTTTGTCTGGTTGCGTTGAAAAAAGATTTTCCACATTAATTTGTGCATATTAAAAATGCAATTTGTTGCGTTAATTGGCGCACGCGAAATGGATCAGACAATCGCAACGAGATAGCACAGACAGATCCCAGACCGCCCAGGGTTCTCCATATGGAGTGAGAAGATGCCGTCAAGTCACGTTGATAGCCATGGCAAACAAGCCATCCAACAAACCAGCCATCCACCGAGGCAGCCAGTTCGTCGAATTGTGGGTGTTTCCCCAGCCACGTGACTCCAGTTGCAGTGCAACCAAATGGTCCACTCTTTATCTGATTTAACTGCACTCTGCCCCTTTCCGCACTGAGTGCGTGTGGCATGGATTTAAATATACATATAATTTTAAATGCGAGGCAGCTGATATTCCGGTTAAGGCGCCCAACTGTCAGAAATTGATATAAATGAAAGGATTCGTATGCAGCGAATGCAATTTATCAGCAATTAAAGTCGATTCGCACTTTAAGTGCGAGATAACAGTTTCAACAGTTTTAATTAAAATGCGTACACAGCTCATATCGTTGTCCAATAGAAAATTGGAAGATTTACAATTTACTCCAAATATTTTTTTAAATACTTTACAACCAAATATAAAAATACATTTTAATTTGTGTGTTCTACAATAATCTAAGATTGTTGAAAGTTGTTATTGAATATTTAATCTTAATGAACTTAAAGAAAAATGAGCCATTTGGAATTTTCTGGTAAATTACTAACAGACTTGATTTAAGTCAAAGGCTACTTGGGTTAGCTATTGGGAGAATAGAGTTATAGCCGTCAGAAGTAGTATAATTTTAAAAATATTTGCTAGACTATACGTTGATGATGATCTAGTTTGGCTAGCAGGAGACATTGTTTCTGCACTCAGCGGCGGATAGTATTCAATGGCCTTTTCGGCCATGGCCCTAATGCCCACCCACGATTCGTGGGCCAGCTCCTTGAGCAGCGTAGTTGGTGGCCAAAAATCGAAGGTGTTCCCATTATGCTGACCGGACAGTTCCAGCGCATAGGAGAGCGGAAAGCCAATGGAATAGGCGTAGTCCAGGCTGGTGCCACCAAAAGGATCATTTAGACTAGCTTGCTCATAGCTGAACATTGTGCCAGTCGCCTTGTGCATAGCCTCTGCTCCCGATTTGGCCACCTCACGCAGTCTTTTGGCATTATCAGTGGGCACACTAAGCGATAAAAGATAGTTAACGTTTTGCTAATCTGTTGGGTTTATTGCTTTAGCTACCTCTTATAAGTCCAGGGATAGAAGACAGTCGTGTGATGGGAGTGCAAGGATATGTACATGAGTGCACGTCCTGTATCGACCAGTTCTTGCATTACATCCCTAACCGCTCGTGTTTCGGGCTCCGAGAAGGGTTCACTGCCCGCATAGTGTTCCTGACAGGGATCACTCTGTTCCGCATAGCCGGTTCGCCAGCCAATATCAAAGTTGCGATTAATGTTGGTGCCAAAGCAGTTGCCACCATTTGGGGAGCGAGTGCTGCGCCACCATTTATCGACGGTGCGGGAGTACATATATCCATCCGGATTAACCAGTGGCATGACAATCCAATCGTAATCTCTCAGCAAATGCGAATGCTCCTCCAGCCCAACAACCAATTGCTCCACGGCATATAAGGCAGCCACTGGCGTCAACCATTCGCGAGCATGTGCGCCGGCAACCACAAAAATTACTGGCTTCCCACTGCGTCCATCACCATTCGTGATTGTGATGGTCTTCAACGTGCAATTCTCATACGATTTGCCCACTGTATGCAATATTACCCGCTGACTGTAATCAGTTGCCAACTGATCCAGGTAATCCGAAATGCCGTCATAGCTGTAGTAAACATCAGTGTTCAACTGAACTCTCGCCAGGCCAAGGGAGAGCGATAGATCGATATGGGTTATCGACAAGATAAGCATGCATAGAGCACACAGCGTATTATCGCTAAATGGCATTCTAAACAACTACTTCAGTTGGAGCGAAGCAGCGTTTTTCCAGTGATTCATTTTCATCAGAGCATGCAACCCGCACCGAACGCGCGTGCAATGATATAATTTAATTTATATAAATATATACATATATAAATATATATATATATAATATATATAAAAACTCGTTTCGCGAATTTGCTAGTGAATAACTTGAACTGTTCTCACTTAAAGGCAAACAACGACTGAATTGTGTTGTTTTGGTGTTTTGTAGACAATCTGTACGATCAAACTGTTGGATCCCTCTCTCTCTCTCTTTGTATATCTCCTGCTCTTTTCTTACGCTCTTTGATATCCGTTAGGGAGCTGATACGTCATTAGATAGCACCTCTTTTCAGCTGACCTTAATGATAATTTATTATTGTTGGCTATAGATAATAAGTATTTCTATTCTGAGCATTGCTGACTGCACAAGTAAAAATTTTATTCCAAAACATCAACTTATCTTAAAATAAGATACAGAATTTATTAATTATTGGTTGGCGCATTTAAATACCTTTATCCCAAACAATATTATATTTTTATTTGCTTATTATTGCATTTAGTTAAGCTTAGCTAATTTTCAAGCATTCCTCTGAACTTATGCACTCCACTGGCTGGTCAGGGAGAAGAGAAGTAAAAAGGAACAGTATCATAAAGCAGAACAACAAAACCAGGATATCTTCTAGTTTTATGCTCTACTTTTATCTCATTTTGCAGCTTTGCCATTTTGCGGCTTAAAAAGCCATTAAAAATTGTAATTATGTTGATAAATACGTCTTACTGGGCATTTTGCATTATTTTTATTTTTATTTTTGCAACTTCCTTTTAACAGCTACCTTCGAGGGAAAGGGGTGCCGCAGGGGCATGTGGCTAGGAACGAGTGCGAGGCTGTTGCCATTGCCACTCAACTTTGGCCGCAACAGCAAAACAACATGGCTAAAACAGCCGCAGCAACAACAAGAATAACAACAACAACAACGACAACACTTTGGTCTTTCTTCTTTTTTTTTCAGACAACTTTTTTGCCAACAATTTACTTGGCGAGGCAAATATTTTATCATTGCGCCTTTTTTTTGCAGTCAAGTGGCGGCAGCAGGACCTTAGCAAGGACCATGCCTAGCAGCAGCAGCTGACTACTGCATTTAAGAGCTGTTTATGGCCGTATTTTGTTTCTTTAGCGCTCGTTGCAAATTGTTGCAAGCTACTTTTTCAATTTGCCACGCAAATTTTTTGACGAAAATTTATTCGGCCCTCAGAAATTTTTTTCACAAAGTCCCTTTTGATGCCAATTTAAAAGTGCAACCGTTCAACTGATTGGCATCTAAATTGAGCCATCTTTCATTTGTGCTAGCCACTGATGAGCTAAGAGCTTGAACAGAAATTTCCTTTAGACTCAATTCTAATTTTTGTTCAAGTTCTTCTTTTGCTTACTTGGAAAATTAATGAGGTAGCAAAAATGTGATTTCAATTTATAGATTATGACCCTCCAGCCAGGTCCTAGGTTCCAATTGCAATTGTCAACGTGCATTATTTATAACGAGAGTACCTGTGACTCTCTGAGCAGCAAAGAGAAATGTAAAAAAAATCCGATTAGTTCACTTGACGCTGTGTCCTTCCTCCTGCTGCGCTCCTCAGGTCCTTTGGGCACTTTCCAATGCGAGTCACGTAGTTTTCATGTCCGATTTTTAAGTTTGTGCTGCACAAATCACGTAACCCACTACCATCTGTAAGAAGGTCTGTGGATGTAGGGGGGAGGGTGCCCCTTAAACATTAACACAACAACAAGCTAATGTCCTACTTGAGGCTATTTGTAGTGCACTTTGTGTGGACTTTTATGATTTGTTTAGCCACCAACATGAAGACGTGCGCAAAATCTGAGTGCATTGCCAGCTTTTTTGAAGAATATATTACAGAAATTAAATACAACATTTGATTATAATATAACTATTTTACTTTGCTTATATTTTCTGAAACATATTCTTAAATTTAGTTGCTGAAGTAATGAAGGCTTCGATATTATTTATTTTTTTTTTTTTAGGTATCGATTCCTTTTCCAAACTTGCAAGTTGCTCAATTCAAAGTAAAAGCTTATAAAATCATTAATTGAAGAAGATTTTATTTTTTTATAGACTTATTGAAGAAGAGCTTATTCAATTTATTCACTTTTGAAGAATAATATACATTAATTAGTCATTAGTCATTTGTGATTAATTTTCCGAGTTTTATAAAGAAATCGAGAATTTATTATTTAATATTATTATTTTCATAAGCGGCAATCGATTCCCTATCCAAACTGGGAAGTTGTTTAGCAGTTTTCCTCAATTTTAATGTATAATAAAGTAATTAAATGAAGAAGATTTTATTTATTTAAAAACTCTTAAGAATAGTTGATCAAGTTGAAAATTGTTTAACTTAGAAGGCATAGTGAGTGCCGAAGCCATCGAAACTCATGTGGGAAACGGTCTCCGCGGGCGAATAGTGAACCACAGTGGGTTGATGACTGGCATATGTTGCATGAGCAGCTGGAATATGATGCTGCTGCTGCTGCTGGTAGACTGGAGCAACTTGAGCCTTTGGAGCTGCCTGGGTGAAGAGTGCGAGTTGCTGGTGTGGTGTATTCAGCTGCTGATGTGGGGTGTACACCTGCTGATGTGGGGTGTAGACAGTGGACACTCGCGCTGGAGCGGCATAGGACACCGTCTTGGCAATAGCCGGCTGATAGACATTATTGCTGATGCGAGTGTCCAGCTTATTGACCTGGGAGTAGGGCGTGGACACAGATTTCGCATAGTGCGAGACGGTGCCGTCGTAGTTCCTGACCACATTCTGTTGGGTATGCGCCACGGCATGCTCATCACTGCCCAGGTAACTGAGGCCAGCCCACACGGGGGCCAGCAGCGACAGCAAAAGTGTTGCACTCAAAATTAGGAATTTGTATGCCATGTTGTAGCTGTGGAGCAAGTCGATAAACTGTTTGCTCTTTGCCACTGCAATGGGGTCTTATAAACATTAAGCATTTGCCTGGCCAATTACTCATGCAAGTTGGCCCAGTTTCTTAGCTGTTGCGGCTGTTGCGTGACTTTCATTAATCCATTTCTATCTCGAGATCGTGTCAAATCAATTCACAGCTGGCAGACACAAAGTGACAGCAAGTTTGAGGGCGTGTCACTTTTGTGATCATGTATGGATATATCTATGTGTGCATTACATAACCAAAAACAATTGTGATTATTATTGTGAGGTGGGCGCACCTGCTAGATGCCACATTTTGCTGTCTGGATGCTTGCCGCTAAAGTGCCCTCAAGCGCTCAAGTCAGTTACAGCCTCAACTTTGGCTATGGCCCAGCTTATAACCAGGCCAACACAATTTATGGGCCATTGGAGATGCATTAAGGATGGCAAATTGTTAATGCATCTCGACAGCTTCGAGTTCGAGTGCTTTGAAATGCCTTTCAAATGTGGGGCAACAATGATAACAATGCACATAAGTAATACAAAAAAATATATAAATGATAATAATAAATAAAGAAGAGTCACAAGCAATATGCAAAGTCATCTAAAACACTTGTCAAGCGATCAAAATTTGCTTACAATAATCATATTTGGGGATTACCATTAAGAACAAATATTATTTAATATTTATTCATAAAAACAATAAATGAAACTAATTGCCACTTTTCTTATAATACTTTTCTGAAGTTCAGCTTTCATTTCGGAAAAGAAATAAATAAAATACAAATTATAACAATTAAAAAATGAATTCATTATTTTTAATTAGTTCGCATTCAAAATGACTGCAAAGAATTAGTTAAATTAATAAATACAACAATTACAAAATTAATTGATTATTTAAGCAATATCAGTTTTTGTCATAAAAAAATAATACTTTATTTGATTTAACAACTTTTCATGGATTTGTACACAATTTACAGGGTATCCAATCTGTGTGTGTGTGCGCTTTGGAGACTCTTTGCCACACTTGAAGTAAAGTTGCTGTGTTACTCTTGTTATCCTGCTCAATAGTTCAGCCAGCACTCGTTCTATGTGTGTGTGAAGAAGTCCTTTCGATACTTTTATTCATTCCATAAAAATCGCTCAGCTACAATTGAGTTATAATGCAATTGGCAAACGTAAAGCAAATGTTGTTAACTTGCAACAAGCTGAGCTGAACAGGAACGGAACAGAACAGCTGAATAGAAGCAAGCAAAAGAGGAGGGGTGAAGGAAGGGAAGGGGGAGTTAGGGAGAATGTCTCACATTGTTGCCACGTTGACCGGTCTGCGAAAGTTTTGCGCAATGAAAATGACACATAAATAGCATCAACATTCAGGATTTCGGCAACACAAATGTGATTACGATTACGGATCCAACTACGGGCAAAGGAGTCGACAATGTGGAAGTCACCTTTGTTTGTTGATGACTTTTGCTTGATTTGTCTGTGTGTGTCGTGTGTGTATGTGTATGTGTGTCGTGTGTGTATATATGTGTGTGTGAGTCCATTATGGCTCTTATGAAATTTGGCACATAAATTGTATTATTGCATTTATGCTTGATTTTATTTCCGTTTGCCTCACAATCGTCATGTGATTGTGTGGGTGTTTATCTGTGTGTGTGTGTGTGTGTCCTTTTGTATTGACTGTTAAATTGGCTTTACGTCACTTAAGTGAATTTACGGTGAATTCGTCTTCGTCTGCGCTTTTAACTTGACTTTGTCTTTCTTTTTTTTACCGCCTGCCCACACACACACATGAGTAGTTGTTACATTTCAACGGTTTCCTTTCTTGCTGCTAAGCGCCTTATTCGAACGACGAGCACAATTTGAACTTCAATTAGCTGCATTCGCCTGGCCAATAAGCGTTCCACTTACTTAACCTCTCGCTCCCCCACTCGATCTTCGGGCGCTCTTTCTCGCTCTCTACCACACACTCGTCGTATACAGTTACAAATGACGCGCCAGCAGCAGCAGCAGGCCGAAAGTCAATTAACGGCACTCGCATAAAAGCTCTCCACGCGCCTCGTCTGCTAATTGGAATTGAAACATAAATTAAAAGTCAAAGTCGAAAGCAGACGAAAACGAAGACGAAGACGAAATTCTGCTGAGACTAAATGCAACTAAAACTTTACGACTTCCTTGTGTGTTGTGTGTGTGTGTGTGTATGTGTGTCAGTGCTGGTCAAACGTAAAACGAGCAGTACACGTAACGCTTTGCAATTTTACGTTTTGTCGTATTGTGTGCAGCCAATTACGTTAGTTCCTGCTTTTGTTGCAGTTTTATTTTTCTATTGCTGTTGCGTTCGCATTGACAGCTTAGATTAAGTGTTGACTATAAATTTGTGTGGTTTTGGCTTTTAGCTCTTGTTCAAGTTCGCGATATTTATGGGACTGTTCGGCATTGTGAAAATTATTTACCAACAATTACGAATACGATGTAAACATCTTTACGTAGCCAACTCACCCACACATGCATAAGCTCAGACACAGACACACTCAAGCGGATTTTATAAATTAACCCTCATGCTTGATCTATTTGCACTTTTAGCCACATTCTGTTGATTAATAAATTTGTTTTCTGCAATAAGTGCTTTAGTAAATTTAATTGAAAAAAAGTATTTTTTATATATATTTATTTATAATATTTATTGATAAGGCTTGTTTCATAAGGGTTAAAGCTAGATTTGATCGCTTGCGGTTTCGTGGTGTTAAATTGCCAATCAGCTAGCTGCCCACTTTAACCTTTAAGCAACCCCAGCGTCAGTCTTATTCCCATACACACTCACCCTCCCTCTATTTTGTATCTGTGTGTGTGTGTGTGTGTGTGTGTGTGTGTGAGTGTTGCTCTTGGTTTATGGTGCAAAAGGGAGTTGGCTTCAATTTTCTTTATATTATAGCCTGATTTAATTTGACGTGAGACTTTGGCTCCGGCCAATTGTGCTTCCTCTTGCTCTACTACTTCTTCTTGACCGCTACGTGAAATGAGAGAAAAACGTAGAGAGAGCGAGAGGGAGACAGAGACGTCAAAATTGCCAAGCTGAAAAAATTGTTACAAGTTAAATTTCTCAATTCAAATTTCCATAAACGAAATTATTAACATTAACAAAAGTAAAAGTCATTTTCCAGCTGCCAGATGCACGACACGATAATAATAATAATAATATTTGGGGGGTGGGTTGGTAGAGCTGCCCGATTGATATAATTTCATTAAGTCAACCCCCAAAAATTCAACTTGCCAGCAATTATTGTTATTGTTGTTTGCGTTGTTGCTTTTCCAATTGAAATGTCAGTGAACGCGACACGCCCACTATTTAACGCCCACTTTGACGCCACTTGCAACACGGGGCAGGACAAAGTTTTTTTAGGGAAAGGCCAGCGAAAAAATAAACAACTCATAATAACAAATTCGAGAAAAAAAAGATAATGAAAATGAAAATGCATAAACAGTTGTTGTTGTATGTGGCAGGGGGGGAAGGGGTGGTGCCTCTTGGAGGGTGCGGGTGAAGTGTGTCGAAAACTCATTAAAACTTTTTTACAGCCCATTTAAAAGCAATTTGTAAATTGCGAGCCCAACACTTGGCCATTGGAAAGCATGTCAAGAAAAGTGAAATAATTATTATTTATATTTTTGTTTAGCTAAAAATAATAATAATAAATACGCATTTTCATATATAGAGCAAAAAAGTCCTTAGATCTTTTTTTTTATTGTGTTTTATCTTATGTTTAAAGGGTTCGATTTAAATGAAGCCAAATGCTTTCCATTCAAGCACATTTAAATTTTTACATTATTAAGTGTATATTTATTTCATAAGCACTACTTTTTTATGCAACAAATATTATTAAATGTATATTCAATTCATAAGCACATCCTACTGGTTTTGTGCAGAGCTACAAACAGAAATGCTGGCAAATATTTTGGGGGAAACCCGAAGGACTCTCAATCGCTGGCATTAAATCACATTTCCGCACATTTTTTGGGGTATAAGAAAAATTGTGTTAGCTGCGCTTCCCTTTGCTCTTTTCTCTCCAGCCACATGCAACCCCTTCTCCTGCCCCTGCTGCCTGTTGCCACTTAAATATTCAAAGCGTAAAGTTACTCTACACCTTTGCTGCGGCTTTGGCGGCTTTTCCTGCTTTATTTCTTATTATTCATACGGCTGCTTTTTTTTCTGCGTGCAGCGCCCGAAAATTCCCACAGGATGCAAGCTCAAAGGTTGGGGTTAATGTACGTCGTGGCATGTGCCTCAATTGCTTCATATTTTTGTATGCAACAAAAAAAAAAAAACTATTTCACAATTTAAACTTGGCGCCAAAGTGTGCTGTGTCAGGGCTGCATAGCACATAGCCTTGCCAGACAGCTACAGTTGTGAGTCGGCCACATATCGATATGTTGCTTATGGAGCAAGCATAATCGCACAATGTGACCACATTTTAAACCAAACACAACAAAATCAACACAAAATTGCAGACAGTATTTTATTTGTGTAAAAATCAAGCAAAAGTCAGGTAGTCTCACAGCGAACATCTATTGTGAAATTGTTTGTCAAAATTAACCCGGAACGAAATAACAATTTAATTGCCGGCAAATCACTGGTATTCGGTGTTAAGTTAGCAAAGTGATTTAGCGATTCGACAAATCAAAACGAAAAAAAGAAAACACTTCATCGGAAAAGAAAAAACACAGACGGCGTAAAGAAAGAGAGAGAGCGAGCGAGCGTGTGTACGTGCGGGAGAAGAAGAAGAAGGGCGAATGCAATTCGATTGGCAAAAAAAAAGCGACTCAACGATAGACCGACGACACCGACACTGATTCTCATCCCCTCTCCCCTTCAAGCCAAAGTTGCCGTCTGTTTAGATTCTTTTATTTTTCTTTGGATTTTTCTTGAATTGCGGAGAGAGAAACTAATTTCACAGTTTTGCGTCGCAAACTGACCAAAGACGGCGGAAAACCGATACAGACGGCCTACAAAATGTTAATAAATCTAAAGGTGAAAACTTTAGATGCGCGCACACACGATTTTAGCATCGACAATGAGGTAAGTGCATTTGTGTGTGTAAGTGTGCGACTGCATATATATATACATATATGGACATTTGAATGTGTGTGTGTGTGTGTGTGAGCATATGTATATTTATATGCCTTGAAAAACGATGACAAAGGGCATATTGAAGTATGCAAAAGTATGTAACCATATATATTCTTGATATGCATCAATAGACTACCTTATATAGCTAAGTCTGTCTCTATTTAAATATATTAATAATTAAATTTCATGTTACCAGTTGGCATTATTCAATTGAAACTTATCGATAACCTTTGCAAATACTGATCAGCTGTTAAAAATGCATTTAATTCTGTTAAGCAGCAAACATATTCTGTATTCTGTATTTATCTACGCACACACTCATGCATATATATACACATCGTACGAGACCTCTGTAATAAGAAAGAGCTTTTCCATATCCAAGAATAAGCTTTAACTCAGAGGGTATCTGCTAGTCGAGCGCTTTCACTTTATTATTGTTTTTTTTTTGAGGTTGTGTTGTGCGACGAGAATCTTCTAAAAGCGCTTTTCCTTTCTTTTCTTTTTTTTTGTTTAACCTTTCTTGCAGCTAACCATTCGTCAGTTCAAGGACCAGATTGCCGTCAAAACGAACATTGCCGCCGAAAATCAGCGCATTATTTATCAGGGACGTGTCTTGGCCGATGATAAGCAAGTAAAGGAATACGGTGAGTCACACACAAACACACACACACACATGAATACACATATACATAGATATACATATATGTATATATTTCCACAGATGTCGATGGCAAAGTGCTGCATGTCGCCGAGCGGCCGCCTTTTTCGCAACGCGGCGCCAACGCAACAAACAACGATGAACCGATGCGAGGATTTCGCAGCATGGCCGGCCGCCCAACGCCCCGCAATATGCGCAACTCGCCCTATTTCCGGGCACTCGATGGCATGCTCGTGGGCACCATGGCCATACCAGTGAATAATGGCAACCTAACTGCCGCCGGGGTGAGTCCTCAACATACATACACCAAGATCGGCTTAGACTATAACTACATATGTGTTTAAGCTCAAATTAAGCTTGGATGTGTACAGTAGCAACAAAAATAAGAAAGTTTTCAAAGTTTAAAATTTGTAAATTTAAATAACTAAAAAAAAAACGTAAGAAAAGTATACCCAGAATTTATCAGTCTCTTTTCAAGTCAAGATTGGATATATGAAGTTATATATAATAGCACCATTCTTGCAATAAATATTTTCAAAATTGTTCTTTTTAAATTTGTAATTTATGAATGTGTTTTTAGAAGTGGAAAGAGGCTATTGAAAAAAGTGAAAAAAAGAAGCAATTTGAAACCCACTCACAGCAAGATCAGCTAAAACTATATGTATATATTGCTTAACAATATCTGCTTAAGTCAAGCTTGGTAGAAAAAATCATAATAAATATTTTCCAAGTTGTTATTTTTTATATTTGCACATTTAAGGAATTTATGAAAACATTGTGAAGAATGCAAAAATAGATGTGAAAAATGAACATTTTCGCAATTGTGTATTAATATACAAGATATCTTTTAACTCTGCTCACTGCTCTTCACAACTACTTGATGAGAGTTCTAATGGATTTGCTTATTCTATTTGCAGACCCGCACGCCGCCCAATCGGTTTCCGAACTCGTCGTCCTTCTGCATCAATCGGATAACCGTTGCCCAGCACATGATCGACTGTGCCGACAATATTGCCGCCTATCTGGAGAATCCGGAGATTGGTTTGAACAATCAACCGTTGGATATATTGCAGCGTGGTCACTGGACCATGGAATCAACGGTGGTCGAGGTGGGCGTCTCCTCGACGGATATGCCACGCAACAATAACATCATCGATATGGTTCAGGATGCAGTCACCGCTGCGCTCTCCCGCGATACACCAGGTCGCAACTATACGGTCGTCCAGCTGCCCACGGTCTACACAAACGAGGGAAGCGGCAGCGGCGTTGGTGGCGGTGGTGATGGCGAGAATACTCAGCAACAGCAGTCGCAACAGCAGCAGGAACCACGGGATGAGGAGGGAGTCAGTGGCGAAGCGGCCTCTGCCTCGGACTCAGCCGGTAATAGTGAGTCGAGTGAAGAGACAACAGCCGCCGCTGCTGTCATCATCGAGGATGTGATTGTGACCGATGAAGACGAACGTTCCGCATCGCCACCATCGACAGAGGATGCAACAGCAGCAGCTGACGTTGCAGCTGGAGCTGAAGCTGAAGCAGGAGCAGGTGCTGCAGCAGGAGCTGCTGCTGCAGGTGAAGACCCCAATGGCGCCAATGTGACTGGCGTCGATTCGCGTCGCCGCACACGACCCCAGGTGCTGGCGTCTGTCATTCAGCGTTATCGCACCGTCGAGTCGCGTCTCGCCCCCTTTGTTGATCGCTATCAGGAGATCCTATTGCAGGATCCCGAATTTGGTGAGCAGAACAGCGTGGAACGCGACAATGCCCAGCGCACCTTTGACCGCGTCTCGGAGGCTCTTCATTATTTGTCGCATGCCCAGCACGCCATCTCCGATCTGATGCTGGATCTGTCGCAGCCAGGTCCACGCGTCCTCACCTGCCGACCCATTCTCGTCGAGCAGAGCGGCTACATTCGCTCCAACAATATATTTACGCCGAATTTGGTAGCGGCGCCGTTTAGCGATCTGCTCTTGCCTACCACAGAAGCGGCTGCTGCTGCAGCAACCACTGGCCACGCCGCCGACCCGCTACCAGCCACAGGCAGCAACCCTCAGCCCGCTTCAGCTCCAACTGCAGGTGGAGCACAGCCAGAACAGTTGACTCTGCATCAGCTGCTCGAAACCTTTGAGTCGGACAGATGGATGAGGGGCAATGCTGGAGCAGCACAGCAGCGTGGACAGCCACTGGTTCAGCCCCTTTCACCAACCTATGGCCCCCAAGGAGCTGTAGCTGGAGCGCAGCGTAGTCAGCCGCCATTTGAACCCACTTCACCACCCTATGGCCCGGGCACAGCTGCTCCAAGTACGACTGCAACTGGTGCAGCTTCAGCTCCAGTTGGAACACGACCTGGTCGAGAAGCGTCGTCGTCTGACTCAATGGAGGAGGATGAGGAAAGACAATTGTTGCTGGCCGATGCGGCAGCTGCGCTCGTTGCTGGTCTCGGCCAGCGCACCGATAACGTCGAGGATCCCGTCGATGAGCCAATGGTGGCGCCACCAAGTGCCGCCAACGCAGCTGGCACCTTGCCTCAGCAGCAGCAGCAAACGCCACGACCCGAAATGAGTGAGTACCAATCGAATGGCAATTTGTGTCTGCCTGTGTGTGTGTGTGTGTGTGTGTGTGTGTGTTGCATTTGTTGCACAAAGTGTAAACCTTCTATTCCCATTCCCTGTTTGATCGTTTTCTAGATGAGCACGTGGAGCAATCAGTGGAGTCGGCTGAAGAGGCATCAGCACGGCCCAGGTTTCGCCTCTATATGCCAGTGCCACTGCCGCCACCCAGTAGGTGTTCTTCTCCATCTTTACGCTTCGCTGGCTGCAATGGTGAAAGAATTTATTCCTCGCTCGCCATTCGCTGCTCCTTGCCCCCGATTCATTGTTCAACAATTGAGTCGATCCAGTTTGTTCAAATATTTTCGCATCGCTCGCCTGTCGCCGAAGAGAGAATACTTGCTTGCTTCAAAATATGGCACTATTTTATGACCTGTCATTAAATCTTCTTCAAATCGAAGCGTAATCTTGGCCAGCAGCAAATAATGTGGCATGCTTCGCTTTTGTTTCCATTTTTCTGCACTTCATTCGAAGCATTTGCAAACGTGCCTTGCAATATTTTGATATAATAAAATAATATTCTATGTGTTATTATATTTATAATATAATAGATGATCTTCTCGCTGGAAAATTTAACTTTTTGATGGCCTGGTTATTTAATCAATTTACGTCCGAAGAGTAATCTTGGCCAGGCTTCGCTTTAGTTTCCTGTTTGTTGCCTATCATTTGAAGCAGTGACTAAAAATTCATAACTGAAGCAAACATTTATTTTGGCTTTGCTTCAATAATATAGTATAAAAATATATTTAGTTTTTACACATTTGACTGGCTTGAAGCTTAAAAAGTGCGTTTCTTGCTATTACAATTTGCATTGGTATTTGCAATCGAATCCTAGATTCAAATAACTCTTTAATCGAATTCTAGATTCAAATAACATTTTATGAAATGTTTACAAGCGCATTTTTAAGGGGAGACAGATTTAAATAGTTCCCAGCATAATATAAACCATGTCAGCCAATGGTTTTCCCAGCTTCGCCGTTAACTTTGACTTGTTGACATGCCGCAGATCAATAAGATAATAAGACATAATTTATATTTTTAGCTAATGATTCATTTTGTTGCCTGTTCTGTTCACAGATCTGCACATGCGTCTCATTCAGGCCATGGTCAACAACGCGGCGATCGATGCGGATTTGCGGCTTCAGTTCAATATGCCCAATGTGATCAATTTGCCGGTGCATGTGATTACTGCTGCACTGCATCCGAGAGCAGCAGGTGCACCAGTGGCCAACGAGGGCGCTGCAACCGCAACGGAAACAGCAGCTGCTGCAACAGGCGCTGCAACTGCAACAGCAGCTAGCGAACCAAATGCTGCAACAGCAACCGCTACAACTGCAGCCACAGCTTTGGGCGCCTCTGGAGCCGCCTCAACATCGAGTGGCACGCGCAGCGGGGAACAGCGGGCAAACACGTTGCCAACAACGGCAACGCAGACGCGTTCCACGTCGCGGCCACAAATTCAGATTGGTGGCAACAATAATTGGGCTGGTCGCATTGCGCCGACGCACACCGCCTTCGATCGCTTCTTGCCGTGCAACAGTCATCACATACGCGAACAGGAGCCGCTTATCCAGCAGACCAACAACAACAATAACATCAGCAGCATCGGCACTGGCACTGGCAGTGGCAACAGCATTCGCCGTGGCGCCCACAATAATGCAGCCAGCAGCCGTGCAACAAACGGCTGCACCTGCACAAACGCAGGTGCAGGCTCAGGCGCTGGCGCAGTTGCATCATCTGTATCCGGCAGCAACACATGTTTGGCAACCACCTCATCGGCAGCAGAAGCAGGAGCTGGAGCACGGGCCGCACGCAATCTGCGTGCCCAGGTGCGCAGTTTTGTGCATCAGACGGTCTTCGAGGGTGGACCGATCAACGAACAGACAATACCCACTGCCATTGATCGGGCGCTGGACTGGTTCGCCGATTGTCTGCTGTTTTTGCGGCAATACGAGCGGCCCGAGTACAATTCACACGACTCTGTGTGCAACATGCTGCGCCGCAGTCTACTTCTCGTCGTCTCGCTGTGCGTCGAACCCTTTCTCAGTCACATTCGCTTTGAGCATCAGCTCAAACTGATCTGCGAACAGTTTCGCACACGGCTCTACAGTGTGCTCATCCTCTGCCTCGGCAGCGACAATGCTGAGCTCTTCTGGCGACAACTGATGCAAGTCCTGGACGTGCCACTGCGCTCAAGTGAGTAGAAACAACAACACAGCAGCTCATTGATTACATTACTATTATCATTAATCGTTATTCGGATTTTCAGACTTTCGCAATGAGGCCCTGCAGTTCTTGGGCATCTACATTGATCCGAGAATACCGGCGCACACGGACACCGCCGATGCTGAACAGTTCCTTGTGCTGCGCAATGCGGCGCAGTCAACGCTGCCAACAGACGGTGAGTTTTGTAGCGTAGTTTTACAAATACCAATTGTCCACTAGTGTCCGCAACTTTAAGTAGACATCACCCAAATACGTCTCGGCCGCTGCACGGCTCCGGTTCGCCACGTTGTATGCTTTTTATCATCCTCATCCGCACAACATTCACCAGAGATGCAAACCGCGTTGTCTTCAGATCAACAACCAGAAGGAAACCCATGCAAAGATGAACTTTTTACTAGAATTCGAAACAATACAAATCATTTGTCAATCGATTGCTCGACTTAGAAAACTTTTCAATTGATTGCTGGATGCAATCTAGCTTTCAAATGAATCCTCGATTCAAATAAGTTTTCAATCGAATTCTTGACTCAAACAACTGTGATACACACACAGACAGATTCGGTATATAGAGTATATTGATGTTAGATGGTTTCGCGCCGGTTTGCATCTCTGACATCTAATTTGCATTCCATATGTGTCCTGTGTCATCGAAGTCACCGCAAGTCGCTTGCCATCTAGCCACAGCTACGCGAATCTGTCGCGTCCAATGCTGCCCAATGGGAATGGCGATCGTTGGTGGCTCTGGCAGCAGCAGCCGCAGCAGCAGTGGTGCTGTGAGCCGTGCTGCTTTGCGCCCATGCGCAGACTGTCCAGATTTATATTCACAACGTTTGAAGATTTTTTATTAACTACTTTGAGAAATCATGCGCAAACAGGCTTGGTTGGCACTGGCACTGGCACGGCCAACGTTGCTACCACAACCTCAACCACCACCAACACCGCACCACCTGGCAGCGGAGTCGGCAGTAACGCAGCAGTCACAGCAAACACTGCCGATGGTCCAGGCACAGGCGCTGGCGCAATTGCATCATCTGTACCCGGCAGCAACACATCGTTGGCAACCACCTCAGCGGCAGCCGGAGCAGGAGCACAGACCGCACGCAATTTGGGTGCCCAGGTGCGCAGTTTTGTGCATCAGACGGTCTTCGAGGGTGGACCGATCAACGAACAGACAATACCCACTGCCATTGATCGGGCGCTGGACTGGTTCGCCGATTGTCTGCTGTTTTTGCGGCAATACGAGCGGCCCGAGTACAATTCACACGACTCTGTGTGCAACATGCTGCGCCGCAGTCTACTTCTCGTCATCTCGCTGTGCGTCGAACCCATTCTCAGTCACATTCGCTTCGAGCATCAGCTCAAACTGATCTGCGAACAGTTTCGCACACGGCTCTACAGTGTGCTCATCCTCTGCCTCGGCAGCGACAATGCTGAGCTCTTCTGGCGACAACTGATGCAAGTCCTGGGCGTGCCACTGCGCTCAAGTGAGTAGAAACAAAACAGCAGCTCTTTAATTACATTACTATTATCAATAATCGTTATACGCATTTTCAGACTTTCGCAATGAGGCCCTGCAGTTCTTGGGCATCTACATTGATCCGAGAATACCGGCGCACACGGACACCGCCGATGCTGAACAGTTCCTTGTGCTGCGCAATGCGGCGCAGTCAACACTGCCCACAGACGACGATGTAAGTCATGGGAGTCTACAAATGGAGAGCTTCAATAAAGCGCAACTAATAGCAACCTTTTGTTGCGCCACCGCCGCTTGCCTTTAATCCACAGCAGCTGGAACAACAGCAACAACAGGAGCAGCAGCAGCAGCGGCAGCAGGCGGCGCCGGAGCAGCAGTCACTCGATAGCGATATCGAAATGGCCGAGGTGGCCAGCAGCAGCAGCAGTGCCACCGAAATAGAGCCACCACTACCCGCAGTTGTGCCCGGCTCCGAGCCGTGGCACAACGTCTTCCCCAACGACTGGCTGCCTGCGATAACGCGAGATCTGCAGACCCAAACGGAGGTAGATTCTAATTGTGCTTATAAATTTATAAATTACCCAGCTAATGATTCCCTTCTTTTTTATAATGTGCAGCAAAGCCAAGCACAGCCACCATACTCGGATGCATACATATCTGGGATGTCCGCCAAGCGTCGCAAGATCATCCAGACGGAAAAGCCGCCCACAAATGTGGAGTGTCTGATTGCGAGCGGTGTACAGCGAGCTATTCATAGAACTGGGCTAAGCAGCAGCGGCGGCGGTGGCGGGGGTACCGCTATCAATCCGGATGTGGTAATCAATGCCACTGCCCATGATGCTGTCGTCCAGGCATCGTATATGGACGCAGTCCGCACGAATGTACGCGATCGAATTAAGCATGACATTGATTACAAGTCCGGCAAATATCCGCAGATCACCAAGTTCACCGAGCAGAAGTAGGCGGGCCTGGAAGGGTCCTGGTCCAGGTCCGGGCAGGTTGGGCAGTTGGGACTCTTAGTGCTTAGTGCTTGTTGTAAATTTTACTTTAACGAAAAAATATTGTATTTAACTTAGTTAATGGATAAGTTCTGTTTAAAGCCTGCAATCGACAGCCTGAAGCGGAAGCGGTCCACGGTCCACAAGGAGTGCATGCAGGTGGCTGCTTCATTGCAACCCACACACACACACACCCACACACACCCACATATACACACATACAAAACCACATTATATTAAATACCGCTGATATATATATATATTTATATATATATAAACAAACATATAAATAATAATTGCAAAACTACACGAAATTAAAGGTCAAACACTTTAGGACAACTGCATAAAAGAAAGCTAAATAAAAAGTACATCACCAAAAAAAAAAAAAAAAAAAATCATAATAAATATTTAAATTAGTATGGCTAATCCTTTTGCAAGTGCCCCAAATTGAGCCATGGCGTCCCCCAGTCGGATGACGCAGTGGCCAACAGACAACAGCCGTGACGACAGCCAAATTCCAGTTGAATATTTTTGGCCATTGACGTGAAAGATTGGCATATGATGATTTCTCTGGAATTTGCAGTTACCATCTCGAGTGGCTAAGCGAGGAATGCGACCAACAACAATCTCATCTATTGAAGGCATATTTTTCGATGGAAAATGTGTTTCACATGACATGATAATGCTTCGGCAACGGGCCAAATCGGTCCAACAATATTATAAAAAAATAAACACATAAAATTTGTCATTTAAAATTTGCGAAATAATTTATGTGGCACTCGGACACCGAAAATCGGAATAAATAATAATTTGTATATTTGCTGTCGTTGCTGATTTTGTTTTTGTTTTTTTGCTTCTTAGGTGAAATGATTGGACTTTAAAATTAGCCCATCTACGCAATCGTTGTATATTTTTAATATACGATTAATCTAGCATTTGTCACAAGGGGGGCGTGTAACGGTTACACTAAAAATAACCGTGCAACGCTTGTCCATCTTCGCTGACGTATGTGTGCGAGTATCTGTGTGTGTGTGTGTGTGTGTGTGTGTGTGTGTGTGTGTGTCATCAAGCCGAGCTCCAGACCGAGTCCGAGTCCGAGTGGAACACAAGCTGCTACCACAAGCCATAAGAAAATTGCCACTTGCCGGCAGCCAATGATTAATTGCAACAGCAGCAGCAGTGGAGGAAGAAGAGTGCAGGAGTGGGGAGTGCAAGGGGTGGCTGGCTACGATGGCACGCGCATTGCAGCCAGAATTTGTGAGGAATTCGCGGCGACAGACGACGGCATTTTTAAGGGGGCTTTGGTTAATTATGCATGCGCTGTGCCCAGCAACGGCAACGGCCAGAACTTCAAAATAAATTAAGGCTGCGGACTTTGATGCATGGTGCATGCTGCATGCTGCATGCGGCTGCTGCTGCTGCTGCCTCTCCATGCGCCTCACGATTTAATGTGACGAACAGCAAGCTTCACTGAGGTGGCGCCACAGTTGCAAGTTGTTTTTTTTTTTTTGGTTTTTGTAATTACTGTGCAACATATTTGGCTGGCATTGCAATGGCAATTAAATACTGAATACAATACTAAGTTGATATCTAGTTCAAATGACAAATTATTCACCGTTAATGGCAAAATTTGCATGCGTTTAAGCGATAGAAAAAAGATGACTGGTCTTAAGATACCCTGTTGTGAGTTGGTAGGCTTAAGGACAACTTGATTAACTTAAAACTGTGTTAAAATATTTAATAAACATAAAAAGCAAACTGTTTGTTCGGATTTAACCATATGTTTTTTTTATTTATATATTATTTGATCATTTTCATATCTATACACTCAGAAAAAATCGTTCTGAATTAAAGTAAATCTAAAAAGTAGGGGTTTTTCTCCTGATTGGTACACTCCAATTTTTCTAAAATTCAGTGCTCTAAAGTAGTTTTATTAAGAATCAGATTTTGCATTTCTACTTTTTTGAAATATTTTCTATTAGTAAAAAATATATTTTTGAAAAACAGAAACAGACTTTGTATTTTTTAGAAATTTGGCTGCTTAGATTGAGAAATTATTCTAGTTATAATATACATAATAAAGGGTAGTTGGACAGTCTGTCAAGTCTGTCTAGTCTGTCAGTCAGTAAAGAAACTCAACGCGCGATTATTATCAAGATGAGCAACAAGAGCAAATCATAACAACCCGGCTCATTCAGTTAATGTGCTCCAAGCATTACAAGATGGTTTCTGTGCACATTTGGGAACGTTGGAATAATTGAAAGCATTACTCAAAGATGCTAAGATAAAGGTACACATATGTATGTGTATGTGTATGTATGTATGTATGTAGATACGATTATATGTATGTATGTACACATAAACATGCTACATGTGTACTTACTCATTTTTAAAACGCATGTGGCAGGCGCTTACATGTGCGTGTATTGCTGTGTGTGTGTGTGTGTTAAGGATAATTTATCAACAGTGCGTAAGAGTGGAAGCCAAAGACAAACACAAGCAGAGAACGAGATGTAAACACATGATGATGATAATAATGCCCCATACATAGATAGATATAGATATAAGTATGTATTTATGTATGTATGTATGTGTGTATGTGTGTATGTGCCACTGCATGGCATGCTGTGGCATGCTTGTGCCTAGGTTCCTAAGAAACACAACTCAACACAACAGCATGCACATGTGGCTGCAACACCCATCAGCAACAGTGGCAGCAGTGACAGCAACAGCTCAAAGGGGGCATCTAAAACACGCACAAAAGAGAAAACGGCGCCGGCGCCGACTTGCTGCCAGATTGCTGGGCTTGTGTTTTGAGATTGAGATTGACGCCTGGCGCCGCACACAGAAGGAACACATGTAATTGAGTGTTGCCACTGGACAATTACATAGGTAATAGTAGCACCAACGGCAGCAGCAGCAGCAGCAGCAGCAAACGACGTCAACAGCAGCAGCAGCAACAGCAACTTTTGCATTCAAAAAGGCGCTCAAAGTTCTACAAGAACAGCAGCAGCAGCAGCAGCCGAGAAGTTTGTCGTCAACATCAGTTGTAGCAACAGCAGCAGCAGCAGCAGCAGCAGCAACAGCCAGCAAGCAACAGCCAGCAAGCAACAACAAGCCACAGCAGCAGCAGCAGCAGTAGCAGCAGATGGCGCCGACGACGCTGCCGGCGACGCAGCCAGCATACGGATCCTCAGCGTTTTCATTATTTTTCCCAGTCGCAAACGAACCGTGTTGGACTAAAGACGTGAACATCGGGTCTAGAAATCGTGCTAGCGCTATATACCATATACATATATATATACCACAACAACAACAACAACAGCAACAGCAACAATAATATCAAACATATATATAAATATACAAACTCAACTCACACTCCACACTCACAATCTTCTCGCTCAACACTCGCGGTTTTTTTTTCGAAAAAAATATACAAAAAAATAAAACAAAAAAAAAAACAAAAAAAAAACAAAAAAAAAATATAATTAAATAAATAACAAATCAACAGCAAGAACAACAACAATAATACGGTGTGTGCATGTGTGTGTTATTTTATTATTTTCCTTCGTTTCTTGTTGTTGTTGGTATTGTTCTTAGAAGATTAATAAATATATATATATTTATATACAGATTTATATATATATATATACATATATACACATATACAACAAGCCAATATACATAGATGTGCGTGTCAAGAGGTCACCCAAACGATTGAGCGAGCGAGAGGCGAGAGTGCAGCTAGTAAATATAAATATATGTACATGTGTACATATGTACATCTTATGTACAACAGCCAACTCACATCTGTACAATCTTAACGGTATACTTATGTATATGTGTGCATGTATGTGTGTGTGTGTGTTTGGGATTTAAGCGTGTTTTGATTGAAATTTGATGCCGCCTACAGTTTGAAAAGTGATTAAAATTTCAAAAGAATTCCGACAACACAGCACACGAAACGAAAGAAAGGAAAATAAAACAAACACACACACAGAGTGACACACGCACACACACTGACACACTCACACACACTCACACACACGCACACACACCCACACCTACACACACACACACACACACACGCATCTAAGTATGGAAACTCCCGCACATATGTTCGAATACGAGTAGAAAAACGCGTTGCAGAGAGTTTTCCCTCGCTAACGAAACATTTGGCTGGTAAAAATAGTCCTGTGTGAAGACAACGAAAGTTGACAACAACAGCAACAGCAACAGCAAAAGCAACAGCAGCAACAGCAGCGACAACAGCGACAACAGCAACAATAAAATTGTGTGACGTGTGCTCAAAAGATTGATTGTTCAAGATATACAGAAAGTTAATACCGTCAATTGGTATTTAATAATCATACAAAATGACTTCGCTGATGTATGCGGTGTTTCACATTGCAACACTGCAATGTGCTGTCCGCCCGGAGATTTCGCCGTGCACGTGCGAAACGGGCAAGGCGTTCAATCACGTGGAGCTCGCGTGCGAAAAACTTGAATCCTTCAATGCGGTCGTCGACAGTTTGGCCAATAAGCTCAATCCGGACATGAAAATCGATTTGAAAATAACGCACTCTCAACTGGACGATCTGGAGATGAGATCATTTCGGGATATGAACTTTAATCTATACAAACTACGCATGCAATGGAACAATCTAAGGTTGGTTCTCATTCTCTTCCCACAATTCGTATATCAATCAGTGTGATTGTTTTCAAGGCCGGACCTTTTTTCATATCTGTAGCACACAGAATTGACGTATCAATTTAGGTTCCTTAAACCCGATGGAAAAATAGCAAAATATTTACAAAATACGAGTACATTGTACTGTAAAATGGATGGAGAAAAACATGCTTTACGTGTTTACAACCAATTCCAGTGGTGCATGGATACTCAGAAAAAAAAAGAAAGAAAAAAAAACAATAACAATAGCAATAACAATAACAATAACAATAACAATACAATAACAACATTTGACAAAAGCCACCGACACTCATTATCAACTGAGACTCAATTGGGTCTCAATTGAGACCTGAGTTGTTCTGGGTTCTGGGTTCTAATTATGACCTGGGCCGAAGTAAATGATTTAATTTTTCAATTAGGAAATGTCCGCCTGTGGCGGGGATCTCCACATGCAATTGAGACAAAGTACAGGCTACCAGCTACCAGCTTCTAGTTTTGGTCATTGCGACACTTAAAAGTATTCAAGCCAGCGGCTTCTCAAGATTAGACGACAACGTCTGAAATAACCAAACAAACATTTGCTTCGAGCTTCGATTTTTTGTTTTTTTGTCTTATTGATAATTGAATATAGACACCGAGCCACAGCAGACTCTTATCAATTATTTATATAAATATGTGGATTTCTCTCTTTCCCTCTCTCTCTCTCTCTGTCAGTTACCCATACATAGATGGTATTGTGTATATAGTAAGTCCCCCCACACACTTACGCGACGTATACTTAATGCGTATGCAAAACTGATAATTGCAATTATTGTTTTATTACTGGGAGCGGAGCGAGAGAGCTGCACGTTTTCTCTGAATGAATTATTAATATTGAACGCACACAGGCAGACGTATATTAAAAATAGCAAATATAAATAAATATTGACAGGTTTATTTTCATAAATGTGGGGTTCATTGAAATTTGACATTTGTCCTTTTTCTTTTGCAGTGTGCGGCCAAAACAATTTTTGGCAACATCTGCAGCATATCTCATTTGTGTTGCATACGTTTGTGTGTGTGTGTGTGTGTGTGTATGTATGTGTATACATATATTTTACAATTAAGCAATTGATTAACTACAAGTTTTATTGTGGCCGGTTATACAATTCGCTGACACTGGTAAAAATAATTTGTCAAACGTCATCCATCAGTGCAATTTGTATGTAAAATTGAAAATGATTTAATTACTAGAAGTTAATCGAATCAGTGCTATATATGTATACATAAATAAATGTATATATATATACACCATATGTGTATGCAACGCCGATTCGGTTCGATTCGATTGCCGAGCTCTGGCAAAAAGCGTGCTGCCGCTTGGCCAGTGAAAAACTTTTTTACATTGATGTCAATTTATAATAATTGACCTATTGCCTTAATATCGCGCTCTGAACAAATCATGCCAGGCCAGGCCACCCCACGCCAAGATTCAGCCAGGAAAAATACTCTTCACTGCAAGTGACTCTATCACTGTATGTGTGTGTGTGTGATGAGTGTGTGTGTGATGTGTGTGTGTGTGTGTGTGATGAGTGTGTGTGACATGATCATAAAGCGACACGACGCGTCCAAGCCACTCGTAGCATTTTGTGGGATTCAAAATTTAATAGAATCCAGTCTGCAAATGATAAGCAAAATAAAGTACACGTTTTTTAAACTTATAATTTGGAAAACCCCTGAACAATGTGTTTTTGCAAAAATATTTATTTGAAATTGATAAGACCAAGTGAAAATCTAAAAATCAATTTGAAATCGTTTGAAACAAGGTATAAGCTACAATTATTAATATTTGGATTAAAGTCTCGTTAAGATTAACCATAAATAATAGGGAAGGATTGCAATAACTAATAAAATTATTGAAGTTTCGTTCAGGTTGTCTAAAAATAAGATGCCAGTTCTCCTAATTGGTGGGAAATCTATAAAACAAACTTTTTTCCAACTTGGTAATCTATTTGACCAAATTAAAAAATCGGAAGTAATTAACTATTTTTAAGATAATCTCAGTGCCATTTAAACTTTATATCAAGGTGCACACACAATTCTTTGGCCTGAATTTCCATTAGTAAATAATCATTTCATATGAAATAAAAACATAGTTTTCTTAAATGCTCTCAGTGCAAAGAATACAAATTTTTTTCTGTTTACCAACTTCGTCATAGTAAATGGACGTGAAATAAATTTGGTATTTCTTACGTTAAGCTAAACCCTGCGGGTATGTAAGTGTGTGTGTAAGTTTCTATGAATGTATGTATGTGTACATATGTATATATATATGTGATAAGAGCAGCTGTTTTAACGATTGGCGCTCGTCATAAGTTTATGACTGGCGCCAAGTTGATAATGAGAATTTAATGATCACTTTTACGATCACTCAATGATCACAATGCGACTTCAATAAAACTGCTGTGGTTTTTTTATTATTTATTTTTTTTTTGTCAACAGCTTTATAGGGAATTTCTAATCAGAATGCTAAAAAGGTTAAGCCGCAAACAGTGTGCCACACTGTGATGAATACAAACTTATGAATGCAGCATGTGGCGTCCTGATGCATTGATTGCAATCGTAGTGTTTTGTTTTTCTCAGGCTGATAAGCCAACACTGGCAACATGCCACAATGTCTTCATAAAGTGAACTCATCTGGCTATATGAATATGCTTATATGCTTCTGATTATGCCGTTGAGGAGTATAGTTCAACGAGTGCAGCCCTGAAAAAGTGCGAAAAGTGTTGACAGTTAATTAATGAATGATAGCTCCACATAATTTCTTATTATTATGGAATATTCCGCTTTCCACGCAGTCCAAGTGATAACAGTCAAAGTCTCAACTACTCGATTCGATTCTACATATTAAACATCTATATATATATATGTATACACAATGTATAATATAGTAAGGCCTTAAGAAAGTAAACAATCAACAAGAAAGTTTATACAAAACTTTGTTTTTTATTTATTTTTTATTTTTGGGTTAATGTTTTTCTCGCATTTGGGGAAAAAAAATATGAAATAAAAAAAACCCAAAACCGCCTAATGATTACTTGGAAATGGAATGTTCCGTTGTTTCTTGTTATTGTAATTGTTATTGTTATTGTTATTGTTATTATTGTTTTTTTTTTTCGTCTGGTGGGGTCAGCTCAGTTTGTGCAAAGAGAGCGAAAGAGCGAAAGAGAGAGCGAGTGAGAGAGTGAGGCAGCAGCAGAGACCCAATTGAATTTTATTATTACGTTCAATCAATGATCAAGAGGCCAGTTTAGGTCGTGTGACAATTATATGACTGACGTTAAGGAATTGTCTTTCGCACATACACATACATCCATATTATGCATGTATATATATGGATAAACATATATATATATATATTTATATATATATAGATGTGTGTCTGTGTGTGTGTTTATCTTGGACGATATGTGCTCAAGTTCAACGCGCGAGCTACGTCCACACATTATATATACAATACTCGGTATCTATTGCCGTCGTTTATCATCCTTGCAACTTGACTTGCTGCTGTCTGCTTGCCGCAGACTCCGCTTTTCCTCATTACATAATCAATGCTTGACAAGACACTAGCAATCAATCAAGATCAAGTGTCTCGACGCAGGCGCAGTCTAAAAATAGCTGACTGCCAATCAGTGAACATTTTTGCTGCTGCTGCTGCTGCTGCTGGCGTCTTAGTCTGCTGCCAATAACGGCGCCAAGGATGTCCACTGGGATGCCAGCGGGCCAATTTGCACGTCAGCCAGGCCCAGTTCTCATCATCATGAATAATGCGACCATTTGGCGCCTCGACGGCGACTAGCAACTTAATAGCCATCGATAAAGTTGCAACAACAAACACAAACATTTTTACACCAGATACATATATTTATATATATATATATATATATATATTTATACATATATAAGTAAATATAATAAATAGGCCCAATAAGGTTGCTGATAAGCTGCGTCATCGACTTTTTAGGGGGCAGAATTTCCGTTCAACATTATCGTTCAGCTTAGATCTGCTTATCATATCGAAAATAAACAGACTGATTTTCTGGGAAAACCGGTATGAAATTTCTATAAAATTAATTTAAAAAACGAAGACTTATGCAAAGAAAAACCGATCCCATCTCATAAAATGTATGACAAATATATTTTATTCAGTTCCTATCTTTTTTCCATCAATTCATTCATTTCTTTTTAGAAGCGCAATGAAATCTTCAAAATAATTTTTTCTGTAGATTGAATATAACAAATAACTGAATTCTTTGTAAATTATGAAGTTGCTTATTGCTTTTTTTTTAATTAAGTTTACAAATAATAATAAATAATTTAGTTTTTGTCATTGTGAGACAGGTGCCCAAAAGTATGCAACAAGAACTAATTAAATTTCACCCTTTTACAATAAAACAACTTCTTAGTATAAAAAGCAATTTTATTTTCATTGAATTTTTTACGATTTTCAATCTCAAAACAGTTTAAGAAATTGAATAATTATAGACGTTTATATATCGAGAAACATTTAAATTTTTGCTAGCCTTAAATGATTTTATAGTAGAAAACATAATTTGAATTTCCCAGAACTGTTTTTAAATTTGTATAAATCTGCCAGCCTATTTATAATTTTAACCTGAATATGACACATATTAGATACGTCAATAAAATATCTTTAAAATCTAAATGGTAAAGATCAAGTCCCATTCTTATCTTTAGCATGTGCTCTCACTCAAAATCTGTTCACGGCATCTTTATAAATATTTTCTTTGTGGTTGTTGTTTAATGGCTTTCTTATTATTATTAATACATATTTTATATTTTGTTTGCTATATTTAGATCGCTGCCAGAGCTGCCATTTCGTGGGTTATCGAATGTCACCTACTTAAGCGTCGGCGACAACGAACTCGACGAGGTGCCGAAGCATGTCTTGAATCACATGCCGCTGCTGCAGACGCTTGACATTGCACGTTGCAACATCCGAGCCGTGCAGCAAGACGATCTCAAGGGCATTCAAATGGTAACGAATCTGATATTGCCGAGCAACAATATAACACGACTCGATCGAGGCGCGTTCCCCTTGAGCCTGCTCATTCTCCATTTGGGCCGCAATCAAATCGAATCGCTAAATGGATCCTTACACGACCTGACCAAGCTGCAATCGCTGTTCATCAATGCGAATAACATAAGTGATCTGGATGGCCAGTTGCCGGATAAAAGTAAATTGATATTGCTGATGGCACACAATAATCGTTTGGAGCGATTGCCGGCAAATATGGTGACTATGGATAATCTGGAGACGGTTCATTTGCACTTTAATCGCTTGCGATCCTTTGATCGTGTGCTGCGGAATGCCCCCAATCTGACCGAGCTCTTTGCAAATAACAATGAGTTGGAGTACTTGGCACAGGATGAATTCCTGGCTAGCTGGCAGATGGAGACATTGAATCTGGCGTGCAATCATATTGGGTCGTTGAACTACTCGCTGCATCCCATGTTCAAGCTAAAGATTGGCAACTTCTCGTTCAACGACATCGAAGAGTTCTCCATGGAGGAGCTGCACGGCTTGCGCTCCTTAAAGATGGTCGATCTCTCCTACAATCGCATCAAGCGTCTGTTGCCCGGACATAAATCTATGTCGGAGTTACCACTGATCGATCTGCGACTAGATCACAATCAGATTATCACCTTGGACTCGGCTCTCGCCGGTTTAAGTTATCTGCGCATTCTCAGCCTATCGAAGAATCGCATCGAGTCTATTCTACCAGGGGATCTGACTGGCATGAATCGTCTGGAAATACTCGACTTGACCGCCAATCAATTGGTTGACCTTAAGCAACTGGAAACGGTGAGAAAACCATGCCCATTTAATTGGCTGCCAAATAATGCCCATTTGGATTACCACTCTTTTCACAGACCTTGCTGCCGAATCTGAGGGTTTTGAAGGTGGCCTATAATAATATTAGCAAACTGGAACGAGACTTTTATGGGCTGCCTGTGCTGTGCCAGGTGAATCTGACCAATAACCAAATAACGACCATCTCAAGCGAACTAGTTACGAATACGCGCTGCAGAACTCACAATGTGCCCGGCAAACTGGAGATAAATCTGGATGGTGAGTGATCAGAAAAGAAATCAAATATAGGGCAATGTACACTGAGAAACAATCCGCTGCAAATCAGCCAATATAGTTAAGCATCTGTTTACCCATTTTCAATTTTCTCGCAGACAATCCCATAATGTGTGATGTTGGCTTGAACGAGATCTGTCGTTTGATGGCGGCGCAGGATGCCAGGATTAGGGGACGTTCGCAGTGCTTTGAGAATGATCAGGAGGTGTGCACGGTGCTGCCCATGCTCTACAAGATCGATCTGCCGCTGATCGTCAAGATCGGCGATGCGGAGAATTCGAAAATGCAGGTTATCGTTCCATCGCTGATACCCATTAAGAACAGCGAGGAGCTGCTGCCACCTTATATAAAGAGGCTGGGACAACCCATAATAAATCCATTGATTATACCTGCGGTTGTTGCCACAACACCTCCACCACTTGCACCGGTGTTGCAGTTGCACTTGGCACTGGACAACACTAATGCAACGAGCACAACGACAACAACACCAGCAACAACAACGACAACAACAATGGCAGCTGCAGCTGCAGCTGCGACAACAACAACAACGATAATCCCGACTGCTGTGGAAATGGTAACAACCACGGCGCCAACAACAACCTCAACGACAACAACGACGCCACAGCCAAATGATACGCTGCCCGTCATCCTGGACTTCGAGGAGCCAAATCTGACGACGGCCAATGAGGCGCCCGGCGAAGCAGGAGCTGGACATAGTAATGCCACCTCAGCTGACTTGCCCATTGAGCAGCAGCTGGACGAACAGAAACGGAGCATGGAGAAAGATCAGTTAGAGCAGCAGCTGCAGCAGGAGCAGCTGCAGCCGCCGCTTGAGGAGGAGGTGGCCAAAACGGAATACGAAACGGTTGACTATATACCGAATGTGGTGTTGGCGCCAACGTCACCATCGAGCAAATCGAATCTGCTCGAGTTGGACACCGATTCGCAGTCGAATTCGGTGCTGCTCGGCGATCTGGAGGTGGAGCAGGCGGCACAGAATCTCCAAATACCCGAAGAGCCGCCGGAGGTGTGAGCAGGCCGCAGAGGAGGCGAGCTCGGCAATTAAATAATTAAATGTGAATGGCTGGCATTGGCTGGCTATTTTGGGCCAAGTTGTTTGTGGGCAGGATGTGGGCGGTGACAGCGGCGTTGTTGGGTGTTCTCCTTTTTTTTTTGTGGGGCGTGGCAGCGTAACGAACGAATTTTTGGATTGTATGTTTTTGTCGTTTAAGTTAATTTAGTTATTATTTCGATTTCGATTGTAAGCCAAGTTTTTTGTTGCTTACTATCAGAGGAGGATTATGCTGATGATGATGAAGATAAGGATGATGATGGACCCAACAAAAAAGGACATTGATAAGGAACAGGCTTAAGTTTTAAGTTGATTGCTGGGGGGCGCAAAATAATCGACTCACAGCAGCGAATATAAATATATATATATATATATTTAATAACTATATACACATATATTTATACATATATATATATGTACGTTGAAAAGTTTAAAAGTAGGTACTTAGCATTAAACGAAAAACGAAAACAAACACTACTTGTTTATACCCTGTTTCCCATTTTTAATGGGTTCAGCGTGTAAACAGAATATATAAAAGAAAAATACACACACAAATACAAATACAAATCAAACGCATACGCATCGAGTTAATGTTAAAAAAAGAGAAAAACACACACTCACACACACACACACACTCACACCAACCGTAGCAACGCACATACACAGGACAAAAAAAAAAGAAAGAAATTATATTGTTATCAGTTGGTTAACAAATGAATTTAGTTTGTAGCGCCTAATTATATAAAAAATGAAAATGGTATTCTAAATAAAGTCGTAAATAAAAACAAAACATTATTATCTAGTGTTATTTCACAAAGCTCAAAAATTATTTTAAATTTTCAAATTGATAACAGTTCGAGTTGCTGAGCTAACAGCGATTATTCTTAACAGTTTCGATTAACCAGGGCTACATAACTATAGCTGTTCATGCCTTTCAGCATGTTATGTTAATCCATAACATGTCCAAATTGCCGATATGTTTAGTTGATCTGCGGGAAGCTGAGGCGACGGTTCTGCATAAGTAGTTGTTCTAGCCTATCTTAAAGTATTGCTGCAAACAGGAAGCGCCCACATAAAATACATTTGATTGCTGTAAAAGGCTAAGCTAATAGTTCGTTGCTGAATGTCATTCAACATTTATATCAACATGTGTCTTTTGTAATGAGTACAATACAAAAAAAAAAAAACAGCTAAAAATGTAGCATTAACTTCTGCTATTTCATTGCAATTTTCCTAGCTTGGGGTTATTTAAGCGACTGTTCAACATTTGTAGTAATCGATAGTTGATTTTCCCAAGCGTGAATCGATGTATCGTTATGTTCAGTAATACCATCGTCAGCGAAAGGAGACGGAGCAAAACAGCAGCAGAAAAAGAAAGCAAACGCAAAAAGCCATACAAAACAAGAAAATCATTGCTCTGTTCGGCGCTATTCTCATTATATATTTGGCTATATTTCGTGTTTTGTGGTGCAAAGAGTGTACAAATCGCCCACGCGTGCACTTCAACTATACAATTATAATTTGTGCTCGTCGACTGCAAAGTTTTGTTGACGTCGCCGTCATTGTTGTCATCGTCTTGTGACTATCGGACATTCAAAAAGAAAGTCGTAAAAATATAAAAAAAAGAACTAGCTGGGAGGAGTATATTTGTCATTGTTTTTTTTTTTGAGCTATACACATAGCCATACACACACACACATACATTCACACATACACAAACGAACTAACTGCAGCAGCAGCGCAACGCAGGAAAGCAGCAGAAGTTAAAACCGCAGTGGAAGAGACAGACAGTGGAAGAGGCAGTGACAGTGGAAGTGAAAGAGGAAGAGTCAGAAGTATTGCAGCAGGTAAGCGGACGGGGGCTGCGTTTGGGGCGAGAGCATTTCTTAGTAGTTTTTCTCTCTGTGTATTTGTGTTTTTCGTATTTTGTTGCTGGCATTTTGGCACAAACTTAATTTATTTTTTTGCTTTTGGTTTTTGTTTCTCTTGAAAAAAACAAACATATTGTACATAAATATAATATACGTATATATGTATGTGTATGTGTGTGTATGGGACTGTTGTTATTTTTGTGTCTTGTATATATATGCAAAACTCAGTGATTTTTAGTTGTAGTTTTTTTGTTAATAGCAAACAGTTGCCACAAATTATTATTCGCCGGTTCGTTCGTCGTCGTCGTCATAGCTATCTGTTTATTGTCTTGGCGCTTAGTCATCGCCCGGCCCATTTTTAAACTGGTTTATGTTTCAAGAAATGACTAATAATCATAGTTAACAGTGAAATTCTCTTCAATATACCCCATATCAGTATAAATTCTACATTCTAGTTTATGAAATCTAATCGCATAGTTTGTTGATTTGTTATCACACACAGTGTGATACTCACGCCCCAAATTGCTCGTCCGCCTGCACAAAAGTGCACTGTTAGAAATAGAGAAATAAAGAGGGGAGAAAGAGAAAAGAGAGACATAGAGCGTAAGATCAGGTTTGCTGCACAGTGGGACAATCTTGTGTTATGCGCAAGCTAACCATCAACTAGACATTCTCGAACCCCACATTGTCGATTGCGCAGAAATTCGCAACACTGCGCTAAACGATAAACGTCGACGAAAGGGTTCTAATAGCATTAGACCATAATAAAGCAAAACAAACGAAAAAAAGTATGAATCAAACTTTTTCTAATGTGCACAAGTTGCTTGTTTGTTTTCTTTTTTCGTTGTCGGTCGGTGGCCGCCATTTAAATCACATTCGTATCAATTCGCATCACGCACTCAGTCGTTCATTCGCTCAGTATCGCTTGTGATCTCGATCGGGCTAAAGCTCTCGCTTGCTGCAGTGCGAGGCTTCCGCTTGTTTGTTTGATTTTGTTCGCCGAGACGTTCATTGAACCTGCTGTTAAAATTCAAGGCTCCCCCGTTTTGGAACAAAGTAAAACACAAGACATTCACACACACATACACAACGTTTTTGGCAATAAAAAAAACCGTCGCCGTCGCTACAAAAGTCAAGTGCAAAAATAAAGCGCCACAACAAAGAAAAAGTGCCTGTTTCTCATTGCCACCCCACAAATTCGCTGCGCTCTCTCTCTTTTTTCTCTTTCTAGCACATTGCTGCTTTGTCCCTGGCATTCAAGTTCAGACAACAGACGAGACAACAACAACGCACCTCCCCCTCCTCAATTCCTCTGACTTCATTTGCTTGGATTGGTTTTCTGTTCTTTTCTGTTCTTTTTTGTTGTTTTTTTTTTTTTATGCGACATTTAATTCAATTATTCGTTTCTTCTACAGAAAGAGTGGGAGGGGGAGAGCGGGCGATGGTCTGTGCAAGTGGGCAAGCAAAGCAAAACAAACAAACCGTTAACCACCGGCCCGCATATAAAGCTCTCTCACTCTCCCTCTCTCTTTTTGCTGATCTTCACGCACGGCCCATTATTACAACCGACGAGCGGTCAATGAATCCCACAGCATTCACAAATCTACAAACACACACACTTATGCACATACACACACGTACGCATATATGCATGCAGACCCGTTCGACTAGTTTGAGTTTATGCTTTTGAGATTCGAGTTCGAGTTCTGCACGAAGTTTCTTTCAAGCCGGCTTTGTAATATGTGTCAAGTGCGTTCTTCGCACTAAAGTGCGAACTACGAATTCCAACTCGAATCTATGTGTGTGAAAATGGGTTTATGTGTGACCTTAGCTAACATATAAATAACCTAAGCTTTTAACGCTATCTGATAACTTATCAACAGTAAATGGGCATCAATATGATTTCATGTGTGTGCGTATGTGTGTTTGTGTGATTGTATGCGTGCTTGACGTATTTTCTGGCATAAATAGCTGTTTGTTTTCTACGTTGCTTCAGCCACTTTCGCCAAAGTTGTTTATAATTTTTAATCCAAACAAAGAAAAAATTGCGTTTCGCTCTTTGATTATCTTGGACTGAATAAAAGTCGATGTGTTTGCTATAATTGCATCCTCTTCTTACCCGTCTTCGCCTCACATAATGCATAATGTAGCTTAGTCGTAATTTTGCCTATTCCACAAACTGTTCCCACTTCAGTTCTATTCTGTTCCCAAATGCATTTTTGTGGCTTCTTCAAATTGGCAACCGCTAACAGTGCATGAATAAAGGGCAGCTAAGCCGGCTCGTCACATTTATAGTCTCGTCTTTTATTAAATTTGAAATAATCGGACAAGCCTTGAGTTCGTTTTAGCTGTGTTGTGTTTTAATTCAGTTTGTGTTTAATTGAATCAAAGGAGAGCGAGAGACTCTCTAGATTATTGACCGTAAAGTTTTTGTTTATTTTTGCACTTTGCACACTTTGCTGATACGCAAATTGAATTATAAAATTACCAGTTTTACTATTTCTCATTCTAGTGGTAAAGGCTAAAATCTTCATCTCCCTCGCTCTTTTGAATAGAGTGGAGAATTTTGAACTTGAACCTTTGTCGAGCACTGTCATTATTTTTGTTATTCTTAAAACTTATTGGGATGGTTAAAAGCTTTGACAAAGTCTTTTTTTGTTTTCTATTGCTCTAAAATTTGATTTTATCATACATTATCTATTTTGTGTGCTTTATAATGCACACATGTAGAAAGGAAAAATACAACGACATTATTTATCTCTATATATACTTACATATATATATATGTACTCTTATACTATGTATTTTGACTGTATCTATCTTGTATCTCATACTTAGCTTGCTTTGGAGCACTTAAACAGCAAAAACAAAAAACTAAAAAACCTTAAACAAAAAGCTAAAGAAATTTGCGCAAAAATTCAAGCAATTAAAAAAAGAAAAGAAAAACACCTTCTATATACAGCATATATAGAAAAAGCATAACAAAAAAGAAAATATATCGAAAGCAATCTACTTGTATAAGTCAAACGCAAAAAACAAACGAAAAGTAAGTCTTAATGTTTTCTTTGCATAAATTTTACTAAATACACCGCCTATATAATACATATATATATATATACATTTATACATATGCATATATATATATATATGTATCTATATATACACCATCTTTCAAATAATAGTTAAACTCTACACACAATAACTTACTATGTGGGCAACATTCGTCATTCATCATATTTATTTATTATTATTTATTTTCTTGGTTTGATTGACACCATTTTATTAGCACATCTGGACTCTATCAAAAACGGGGTTTTTTTTTTATATTAACTTAACAGATAGGAATAAGTGACGTAAGAGGACTGTGAAAAGTATCCGATTTGGTTTTTTTTTTTTTGTTACTTCAAATGTAGACATAAGAAATTCTAATGAAACGAGCCCTTAAAATGCCAACAACACATTACATGAATTATTCAAAAATTGGTTATCCAATAACCAAAGTTTTTTAATAAATCCAAAGAATCAGCAACACAATAAAATTATATAAATTACATTGAGGCATTGGCTATTCTGTTCACAAATAAATGAATAATTTCCGCCACGCTCTAAGTATTCGTCACACACAACTTTTTATCAGAGTTAAGTTGAATATATTTAGACTCAAGTCACATGCAGATTTAGTACACATAAGTAGTCAAGTATTTGCCTAGATTTACAATATAAAAATGAAATCGACACGCATTTGCTTTTGAGTTTCGACAACACACAGATACACACATACACACAGAGTTGCACAAAACACCCACAAAACACACTCAGTGTTAAATTGTACCGCGGATGCTGAGCTCCTGTGCAAAATATTGGGATCTATTTGTGTTTTTGTGTTTGTGCTATTGTTTTTCCCATATTTGTAACATGTGACATTATTCATTTCAGCACAGAAATTCATTTTTGTCAACTTACACACAAAATTACTCAAAACAACAAAAATACAAAAAAGCAAAACAATTAACAATTACAAATTATGCTGAATGTTGCGGAGCAGAAGCGTGGAACAGTGACAGTTACATATATATTATAAATATTTAACAAACAAATCCTAGAACAAACAAACAAACATAATCTGTAGATGTAGCCATTCGACATAGTCATAGCCATGTTAACAACTCTCCTAACTCTTCTCGTCACGCAGTGAGGAAACAAAAAGACGATATGCAGGTCAATGTCGCCGGGCTACGCAGAAACATCAAGAATCTCGCGCACAACTATTCCGATGCACAGGTGAGCAAGAATGCAAGTTGTAAACATTAATAAAGCTAATAAATAAAATATCTTCACCTCAGGTTAAGGTGCGCGAGGCCACTTCCAATGATCCGTGGGGGCCATCGGCCACAATCATGGCCGAAATAGCGGATCTAACCTATAATGTGGTCGCCTTCTCGGAGATAATGCAAATGATATGGAAACGGCTCAACGATCACGGCAAGAATTGGCGTCACGTCTACAAGGCGCTCATCCTACTCGAGTATCTGATCAAAACGGGCACCGAAAAGGTCGCCCAGCAATGCAAGGAGAACATCTTTGCCATACAAACGCTACGGGAATTTGTCTACTTCGAGGAGGGCAAGGATCAGGGCACGCATGTCCGTGAGAAGGCCAAACAGCTTGTCAATCTGCTCAAGGACGACGAGCGGCTGAAGAATGAGCGTGTCAAGGCGCTGAAAGCCAAAGAACGCTTCGCTCTGCATCCGAGCGGCTTTGGCAGTGATGGCTACATCGATGGGCCATCGCAACGAGATATGCCGCCTGGTTGGCAGGAGGAGCCGCCCAAAAATGCCTCCGAGCTCGAGATGGTGCGACCCCAGACAGCTGGCGAAGAGGAGCTACAGCTGCAGTTGGCGATGGCCATGTCGCGCGAGGAAGCCGAACAGGAGGAGGCCAAGCGACGCAGCGACGATGTGCGTCTCCAGCTGGCGCTCAGCCAGAGCGAACAGGACTTTAAGTGAGTACTGCACAAACGAAATATTTACTTGAATTCAAACTTAATCACAATAGTCCAACCAACACGCGCAGAGATCCAAGCGGACGGCCAGCAGTGGCGCCCAAAAAGGAGGAGCAACAGAGCCATTTGCTGGACTTGCTGGATATCTCGTTGGGCGCAACGAGCATTTCGAGTCCACCATTGGGCGCTGCAGGCGGTGCACCTGTTGTTGATCCCTGGGCAGCGCCAACGGGCCGTTCCGGCAGTCAACTGTCGGATCCGTGGCCAGTTCAACCTTGGCGTCCGGATACAGTGGCAGCGCCACGAACCATCATGAGTACCGGTGTGCCGCTGAGCTCTGCAGCTGCGCCAGCTCAGGCAGGCGGCGATGCGTGGGGCATGCGTACACAGTCCCCATCTGTGGCGTCCGGCTCCTCCAACGAGGGCTGGCTGCAGACCAATGGCAATGCCAGCCAAAATGGACGTTTGCCTGCGCCTGCTCCACTCGATCCCTGGCTAACGAAATCAACGGCAAACGCTGGCCTTCTCGCTGCAGCGCCGCCGTCGCATGGCGCCAATAATGCGAGTAGCAATGGCACCTCAGCGGATCCATGGCTAGCCGAACCGCAACCAGCAGCAGCACCGGTAGCAACTCCAGCTGACCCCTGGGCGGCAGCGCAGCCAACAGCCACAGCAGCGCTCGATGATCCCTGGAAGGCAATGCAGACAGGCGCCGTTAAGGTAAGCTTGCTTGAAAGAACCTAAATTTACTATAGATTCAAATGTTGATGACTTTTTAAATTGCAGAAACAATCGCCCGACTTTGATGAGTTCGATTTGATAACCAATCGCAATAAAAGTGGTGAACACAATTCCAATGCCTCCAATAACAACAACAATGGTTAGTTGCCACAGATCACAGTCTCTGTTTCTAGTTGTTAACTGGTTTGTGCTTTCACAGCTTCGCTGCTGGACGATATGGATCCGCTTTCGACAAATTATGGCAACAATGGTGTCTCTGTGCATCCATCGACGGGCGCCACAACCAAGAAACCGTATCGGGATCCGCTCGCATTTCTCGGCGAGAACTCGGCACTGGTTAATCTGGATAATCTGATCAAACCGAATACGCCGCAGACACAATCCGGTCTGGCACCCGCCTACAATCCGTTTGCCGACAATGTGATGCCACCGAAAACGAATCTATTCCAGCAGCAGCAGCCAGCCGTGAGTATATCCAAAATAACAAACACACCATAAACTACAAACACATTTTTTACATTTTGGTTAGGTGCCGTCCATCAATCAGTTAAAACAGCAGCCGCCCTTCCCCGTCAACATGAACCAGGATCCTTGGGCGCCGGTTAGCGGCGGCGTCAGCGCAGCCTCTCAGGTGAGTGTGCGTGCATGTGTGTGTGTGTAGCAGGGTATATATTTTAATTTGGGCAAAGTTCGTTTAGGTAATTTAGTTAATTTACTTACTTTATTCGTATATATATATATATCAATATATATTGTGTTTGAGGTTGTCTTTGATATCTCTAATCATTTTTATTGGTACCTTTTACTTTACTCTTATCATTTCCTCCGCCCCCCACCCCTTCTCACTTGCATTTTGTTTCCTTCTTTCGTATGTTTGCTCTTTGTTTTTCTTTACCTTATTGTTGTCGTCACCTTTCATAATTTCGAGCAACTGTGTTGCATGCATCGCTCAAATCCAAATTCGAATCCTTAAAAAACATAGGCAAAGCCGTTGCAGCCACTGCGTCCGACCAGCTTGAAGCTGAGCGATGATTTTCAGTTGTTGGGCGTATTCAATAAACCACCACCAATCGTGTCCTCCAACCCACAGCCGAGCACGCAGCTCTACAACAACAACAACAATAATAATAACAACAACATAAGCGACAACAACAACAGTTACAACTATGGATTCAATCGGAGCTACATCAGTCCGGCAATTGACAGCATACGCAACATGGACATCTTGAACGAGACGCAGACGGAGCAACGTTCCTATTTCCCTAGCCCCACAGCGCCTTCGACTGGACAATTCAGTCATAACAGCACTCCAAGCGGGTATTCCAGCTATACTCAGCGCTACAGTAGCGCCCTATCCGAATCCCTGGCCGAGACACCGGGCATTAGCATTTCACCCATTGTCTACGATGATAGTGGTTTCTATGGCAACTCCTCGAACACATCCTCGGGTGGCAATTACTGCAAACTGGAAGTGAGTTCCCTGAGGGAGTTTGGCGTCGCTTATCGCTCCTCGCTCGTCGCATTCTGCCCCAACACGTTGTTGCTCTTGTTGTCGTTTATAATTATTAAATACTGCTGCTGCTGTTGCTGCCGCTCTTTGCCAGAAAATGATTTGTGATTTGTGATCGTTGCTTTTGCTTGAGTTTTATTTAGTTTGTTTCTTATTACTATTGCTTTATTTGAATTTGATTTTGTTTGATTTCTTAACCGTGTGACAAACTAGCTAATAAGTGCTTAAGAAAGTCCATCTAGCCAGGGAATGAAACTGAAAAAAAATAATAAGCTTGTGCAATCTGAAAACTCGACACAAATTTGTAGCAAATGCTTGCTTAAAATGTTTAATTCCCTTTCTAAAATGTAAAGAAAAACTATTTAATTTTACAACTAAAAGGTTTCATTCCCTGTACTTGAATAAATGCACATACTTACTTACGTACTCATATTAACCAAGCAGCGCTGCTCTGCTAAATCAGCCCCAAACAAAAAAAAACACAGTTGACCATAATATTTTCTAATTGTAGCCAACAATGGAGGCTTGGACGCTTAAATAAAACACATACAAATATGCAATAATGCAATACAATGCAAATGGGTAAAATGTTTTTTTCGAATGTGCATGCTCTTCTCTCTGCTCCTCTCTATCCGTAATAACAACCCCTCTCTTTATATCCACTTGTTGGCGAACTTAACTAACAAACTAATCAACTGTTAAATATTTACAAAAATAAATACAAATAAATGTAGCTGCTAGCAAAAACTGCATGTAGTCCAAAATTTGCTTTCCATTTTAGCTGAATTTCTGGCATGTGTTTGGAGAACTTTTTAATTGAATTTCTTATTTAAAATTCTTGCAGCAAAATAACAACATGCCATGGATTAAGCCGGAGGCAACCGCTACGAATCCGTTTCTGTCATAAGTGGGAGGAGTCAATCAATCAATCAGCAGCAGCAGCAACTAACAGCAGCTAAAACATCAATAACAACAGCAACAACAACAACACATTGTCGGAGTGGTGCAGGGGACTGTTTAACAAGAAGAAGAACAACAACGGCAACAGCAACAACAACAGCAGCAACAAAATGAAAACATGAATTAATTGATTACAAAATTATGTGTAAGAAAGTATTATTAAACTGTAAAACATGTGATGTGTTGTGCAGCACCAACAACAACAAAAACAACAACGACGACAAGAACAACAAAAAACAACAACAAGAAAAGAAACCAAAACACCAACAATAGCTGCTACAGAATCCAATGTGCAATGTGTGTGTAGCTTCAGCAGCAGTTTCAAAACTTTTTAACATATTTGTAATAGCTCTTTGAAATAACTACTCCAAATGTATAGATAATAATATTAATAATATGAGTATAAACAGCACTGAGGGTCTACAGCCTAAGCTCAACAAATGTTGTTGAGTCCAAGTCAAATCGGTTACCCAAATTGGCAGCCTATAACTAATTTATTTCATAGCTTGTTAAATGTTGTTGTGTAATTTCGTAATGGAAACGATTAAAAACCAAAAACAAAACATAAAAAAAAAATCACAAAAATGGGAGAAGTAAAACAAATATATAAAGATCAGTTCAGTAAAAAACAACAAAATTGTAAATGCAGCGCGATAAGGAAGAAGATTGTTATATAGCTTTAAAATTTGTGCATTGTCAAAAGATATTCACATTAACAACCACAACAACAACAAAAACAGCCACACTTATTTTTGTGTATGTGCTTTGTAATTGTAAACGTTTTTTAAAATTGTTTACGTTTTTTGCGAGATTTATTTATTGTGTGGCAGACACAGCAGAAACGATTGCGAAAATTACAAAAATAACAAAATTTTTTAAAAAAAAAAAGGAAAACACATTTTTATGTAATTTTTTAACTAGGATTTTTGTGCGTTTGCTTTTGGGCCACCTTTCAAAAATAAGTATGATAAAAAAATAATGCAATGCATATAATTTTTGCTGTTGAACATTTTTATAGCAAATAGTTTAAAATTTACAACAAGAAAACCATTAACAAAATATTATAAAAAGCTAAAACAAAAATGGTATACATTTAGGTTAGAATACGTAAAAATTGTATAAGCGTAACTTAATGATAAACAAAATATATAAAAACACAAAAATCAAACATAAACTGAAATGGAAATGCTTAAGAGATTTACATGCATCTATATATGTATTCACATATATATAAATATATATATTAACTTACATATGTAGCTAAACATACACAACACAACATATACACTATATACATATACACAACAAATATACATGTATACACACACACACACACAAGCATATATATATACATACACACACGTGCTAAAACAAGAAAAATTTTAAAGCATATTTTCATATGATTAAAACTTGATTTTAACAAAACAACAAAAACTATCAAAACAAAACACATTCAAGGCAAGTTGCAGCAATTTTTGATGCTCGCATTGCACAACATTGTTGCAAGCAAAAGTGCTAAGCACCGCACCTCACCTCTCCCTCCACCCAGTGATCTTGCATGCCTGGCAGTTACCACTTGACAGCCAGCGCCAGCACTCAACACTTTGTTTGGTGGGGGCGCCACAATAACGGACGGGCAGAGGCTGAGCACGATTATGTTAATTTCAGAGAGGTGCTGGAGCAGCAGGAGTACGAAGAGGGATTCCAGATTGTAGCAGCAGCAGCATTAACGGAGCACGCCCACCGCATATGGCTGTGATATTTGGCCAGCTGAGCTGAGCTGATGTGGATGTCGGGATGTGGTGTGTTGCGCAAGTGGCTGCCCCGACGCGATTTGGTTTTGATATTTGACATGCGCTGGGGGCCATCAGGAAACTTCGTTTAAATGAAATCAAAAGTGCACAAATACATAATTTACACACATTTGCAGCCGCCAGCTTGCAACTGTGTCTGTGTGTGTGTGTATGTGTGCAACAAACTAAACAGTGAAAACAATCTTTTATCAAGGAAGGAAGATGAGCTTTGAAATAACGAAATTTACGTAAAAAGCCAAGCTTCAAAGTTTTTACAATTTGGAATTGCTTCGATATACATAGAAATTTAAGAAGTTTTAAAATTAACACAGATTTCTTAAAAATAACACGATTTTTAAAGCCCTGCATTTTTAGTAATGATTTTGTTCTTGGAGAAACTAAAATGGTAATTGAACTGAAATTTGTTACAACTTCTTTAAAGTCAAAAAGAAAAAAACATTACAAAAATACCTTTATATAATTTTGCAGATAATTTTATAGGCAGGAAGGATAGCGCCTTAGGACGCGGCGTATCCAACTTCTGTACCGTGCGACGCGAGTGTAAATGCCCGGAAATTTTGGATCGCCACAACCAATGCCAAAGGAAACGATGCCAATGATTTCGCGTCGATCGTTTACCAGCGGTCCACCTGAATCTCCGATGCAGCTGTCATGGCCACCACGACGATAGGCGCACACCATTTGCGGATAGACGCGGATGTTGGCTTTGCCATACTGTAGCCGGCAGCGACTCTGCGGCACTTGGCAAACTCTTGTGGCTCTCAAATAACGCGGGACATTCACAGAATTTGCGCTGACCAAACCAAAACCGCTGGCCAGAAAGCAATCTGGTTGGATGCCTAGAAGGAAATTGGGTTGGGGCTTCCGTCGTCCTGTGGGCAGACGTGCCCGTTGCACACATTTTCCATAGCGGAGTGGACTCTTCAGACGCATCAGTGCAATATCGTTTCGCATGGTGTAATTGTTGTATTTGGCATGCGCCACTACGAACGCCACATCACGCAACTGTCCGCCACGACGATGTTGCGGGGAGCCGACACGCACCGTATAACGACCAGATTCGGTCGCACAATGGGCAGCGGTGAGTATCCAGCAACGGTTCAAAATTGTGCCGCCGCACAGATAATAACCGTTCATATTGATCGCCGCTTGGTAAGGAGCCCTCCTACAGGATATCCGAATGCCATTCGCAATGCGATTTGGCGATGCAATCATTTTATCAATGGCCGTAATGTTGGGATGGCTGGAGTAGACGCCAAATGATATGGGACTCATCTGGCGGGGGTAGAACACGAAGTGTGTGCCATTGTCGTAGCCAATGTGTGTAAACCGGTCTTGAGCAGCGCCCTCAACCAAGACCAGCAGCAGCAGCAGCAGCGCCAAGAAGATAGCACAGCAAATCGAAATGCGATCCATAATCAATTCTAAACCGTTCGACGTTCGCTAAGCAACTGATTGAAGTTCGCACAGAATTTCAACTTTCAACCTTCAATTTCTGGATTTTGGATTTCTGAACAGTCTCGTTTGCAGCAAGTAGGTTAAGTGATTTGCGATAAGATTGAAATTGTTGTAAAGTGTTTAAATTTTTGTACAAATAAAAAAATCTTTTTTGTTTATTTTAAGTTTTTATTATTGTGTTGTAGGGCGGACAGAGCAGAAACGGTTTCCGAAAGTAATAAAACTAATATGTTAGGATCAGTGGCGGCAGCATAAATACGATCCACAGTCAACTTCAAACTGCGCGACTTTCACTGGAAGTCAGTCCAGAATTTCACCTCTCAACCCGTCAAGTCGCTTAATATTCAGTATTTGGCATAGTAACTGGGTTAAGCGAGATCTGCTCAAGAATAGCTAATTTAATTAAATTATGCGACCAACTTACAGAAGTTGACTTCTTTTGGCTATTGGTATTTTTTTTGTTATGCAACTGGCTGCGAAAGTGAAATTAGCCAAGCTAAGAAATTAATTTTATTTACTTATTTTTGTTTTGAGACTTTTGCGCAAATTCCACAATAATTTCATCTCGACTGACGCCAATTGGCGGCTTCCAGCGCATAAATCTTGCGTGTTTTTTTCCTTCTTGTGTGTCGTTAGTTGGCTAGTAGCCAGCGGTCGGCTAATGTTTTTAGCCATTTTTGGTAGGGCGCTGCTTCCGCATGGCACACGCCAGCGATCGGAGACAAAACAATAAAACGATTAGTTTCATGTAAATTTTTGCGCAATTTAATTATGTGCGAAATCTCAGCCAGACAATGCAATGCGGGAGGCAAACGCGGAGGCGAACAGGAATAATTAGGCACTGCACTGTGCAGAAAGTGAAAGGAGCAGTGCAGCCTGGACCCGAATATAATGATGATTATGTAATCAACATAGCCGTAATTTACATTAGCCTGGTGCGTATGCAAATTTAAATACAATGGCCACCGTCTACAAGCCAGCCAAAGCTAATTCTAATGATTTAATTGCATTTCCCTACCCTTACAGGGGATATGAGAGTACAAAACGACTTTCAAGGGCAGTTTGTAGACACCTCCGACTCCATCAGAAAAATGGAGGGTTTAATTTGAACATGAACTTGTAGTTGAAAACGCGTTTCCAGCATTGAATGTAGTGTTTGTGTAGATGTCAATTATAAAAGGCATAGCATAATTAAAAAGGCTTTGCTTTTGAAAATCGAGTCATTTTTGAGAAAGTTATGGCTCGGGAAAGTTATGATCCGTGTCTGTGAACACATTTTGAGTGTGTAGCTGTACTCCGATACCGAAAATATAAGATTAGTAACATTTTAGTTAGCATAACATTTTTGAGGTTAAAAAGGGCAGCTCGCTGCCTGGAAGCCTGCTCAGCTCTGGCATTATGAAAAGGCAAGTTTAAAATAGTTTTGCACAGTTTGTTTTGGTCCGCTGGTTGTGTGCCGTCAGCGTGCCTCTCCATGAAAAATTGCAATTTGTATGGTTTAATTAAAAAATCTGTCAAATGCCAGTTTGTGCGCTCATTAATGAGTTTCTATGACAGTAGGGCAGGAGACGGCAGCTACACTTAAACACTCAGCGCCGAACCAACAACAAAATCATGCTTGACATAGCGTGATCTCCACATAAGCTACAGCCTTGCTATACAAAAATATATTGTACTATATATACATGTATATATATATATCGGCATATATAATTATAAATATATTTGAGATATACGAGGCTTGATATGTTCAGCTCACGTTGATGCGGCTGCTGTTGGGGATCTTTTGCCTGCACCTTTGACAAAACAAAAGACTCTGGCAACAAACTCCATTATTATTATTTGTATATATATTTTTTGAATTTTGTTGATGCTCTTGCATAATACACGTTTTGTGTGTTTGTTTGCGGCTGACATGCGCCGTTTCTAAGCGCGCCAAATTGATTTTTAATTATGGGTTGTCCAAAGGTGAAATATAAACGAGATGCTGTTCTCTTTTCTGGGAAATCAATCCTTTTCGAGAACTTGCGAGCTGTGGGTTGCTTAGATCAGCAAACAACAGTCAACAAAAGATTTCGTTTCGTGTATTTCAATATGAACTGAAATTTTGCTTGAAGGCTTCAGACTTTGATGGGATCTAAATTGATCGCTATATTCGCTGAAGAGGCTAAATTTAACTTGTTGGAGTCATGGGACTCCTCAGCACCCAAAAATACCCTTCAGAGCCAGCTAAGCCACATAACTTTCCCAAAACCTGGGTACATTTTTAAAGCTTAGGTTAAGTGAATTGAAAAAATATGCGTAGCTTGTTTTGGATTTGTTTTGGAGAGACGCATTTGGCAGAGTTTCCCATCGTAAGTCTGCCACGGAATCGGTTAATTATTATTATTATTTAGCTTTGTCTTACAAATTTGCACATTGTTCTTCGTATTATGTGTATCTCGGTGGCAACAATGATTACGACTTTTTGCGCACACACAATTAAGCTATTCCATTGAAATATGGCAACTTTCATTTTTGAAATCATTTTGACGCCGCCAGCGATAATTGAAACATATATTTTATAGTATAAAATCACGTCGGGCCAACACTTGAGCACGATGCGAGGCGACACAAAATACATTTCCAGACACTCTTTGAGTTGGGGCGCCACAACCACTCGCTAGTCAGAAATTTCACCCATTTTGCACGTTTCACGGTGGCGAGGTAAACACCAATTTGGTAGCCATATAATCAAACGAGGAGGCTGCGTAGAGGCAAATGTTAGTTAATCATTTAATTTCATTGCCTGCTGCCTTTTTTTTGTCAATTGCGATTTGAGATTTGGCTGCGACGGCTGCCGCTGGTGGTGGTGCTGCTGCTGCGGGAGCAGCCAGTTTAACACCCATTTCCAACCATATCAATAATTATCAGCAAAGCCATCGGACGAGCCGATAGCAGAGGCAGCCAGGCAGTCAGGCAGGCAGGCACAGACGGCAACCAAAGAGGCAGTCAGCACACCTTGTTGCATGACACCCCAAAATACCCTGCACCATTGCAACCCGCCCAGTGCATCGTCAAGCAGCATGTGTGAGTTTGAGTGGCAAGCCGTCATTTTAGAAAATTGTGACATTTAGACACAACAAATCATAGCAGGCGGGATCATTAGGCTCTTTAGTGTAGTTGTTGGTTATTGGTTGTTCGTTTTGTTGTGGTTGTTGTTGTTGTTGGTTATTGGTTGTTGCTCTGCCCGGTATTTTGTGTGTCAATGGGTGTATATAGAAATCGAAAGTTTCACACTTGTCAATTAAGTGTACCAAGCGGCGTTTGTTGCTTGTTGTTGCTTGTTGTTGTTGGTGCTTTTGCTATGCCTCATCAGTCGAGCTGCAGTTGAAAAGCGGCTGTCAATGAAAATGAAATTTTATTGAGATTTTTTTATTTCGAAATTAATTAGAAAAGTGCCCGTGTGCGTGTGTGTTTTGGTAGCTTAATTGCTTTGACGTTTGTAACTGGATGGGATACGCCTGAAAGCGTGTGTGTGTGTGTGTGTGTATGTGTGGTTATATAAGTCGTAAAATATTTAAGCCATAATAATCTGGTATTGAAAAAAAAACGACTATCACTTTTACTATCACTCGTCGCTGAGCGCCCCACAGTGGCGTCGCCACATGAAAAGCGACAACCAACAAACGTTTATCATTTGCTGCACTTCTAACCGATTCTACAGTGAAAGCAACTCTGATTGCAACTGAGTGGGAGACAGAGAAATGGAGAGAGCGAGATAGAGAAGGAGAGAGAGAGAGGGGCTGGGCGGGGGTTATCGAGACATTGTTGACAATGCGCCTTGTTACTTATGCAATCTCATCAGTCATCGGACGCATGACAGGCAACTTCAGCGGCTCATTAAACTCCACATAATTGTTGCAAATGCATGTGTATTATAGATACTCTCTCGCTCCCCCTCTCTCTCTCTCTCTCTCACACACATATCGTGGCACACACTCACTGCCTGTCAGTCTGGCGATTTTCACATGGTCGACCGGTTGCATTTCAATAACCAAACATGGCTTAAATAATGCACTCGCACTTTTACTTGCTGCCAACGAAAATCACCAAAAATAAATACATTATTTCAACAAAAAAAAAGTGCCCAAAACGAAAGCGAAAGTTCTTTTGTGTTGCATTTGCTTTTTGGCCAAGCATCGATTCTTATCGATGCGTCGTCAAGTTGCAAACGTTGCTCGGTGAATGCTACGCCTGCTCAGCTTGCAACGCACAGCTTGCAGCAGCAGCAGCAGCAGCAGCAGCAGCACTGGCAGCACCAACAGCAAAGCGGCAGATTTATTTATGCACTTTTCATTTCACTTAAGAGCACATGAAAAGCTGCCGCTGGTCGCTGTTGTTGCTGCTGCTGTTGCTGCCAGTTGCTGCCACTGTCGCTCAACTTTCTTCCGAAAAACAACAACAACGACGACGACAGCAAAGGCAATCGAAATTATGCGCATATGGGGGCGCCAACATTGGACACTCGAGATGCGATTCTTTAAATTACCACTTGCACTTGACTGATCGGCGAAAGAGCAATTCGAACCAGTGCACAGTGGAAGAGTTTAACTAAATGCTGGGCTTAAATTCAATTTAAAAGCATGTTGACTTATTTCAGAATTATAATTAATAAATAAGCTTTTAATTACATTCAGCTTTCAATTGTTGAACTCAAGGAATGCCTCTCATTTATAAATGGTTTTGATTAAGTTTTAGATCTACTAAAATTTCTTTTGCTAGTTTAAAAAACTTTAATTATGATATTCATGTTTGCTTTTCAGTAATCAAATAATTCGGATTTGTGATATATGCATCAATAAAACAATGAATTGTTTAAAATAAGTCCCTCTTACTATTTAAGCAGTAACTGTGCAAATTGTTCGATAGTCTGTGGCCACCCAGAATTTGCGACCCGTTTTAGTTCCAATTAAATTTGTCGTATTTTAAACGAGTCGAATGTGCAACAAGTCTTTTCAGTTGTTTTTTGGTTCACAAGTTTTTTCTGCTGTATTTTTTTTTTGTTTTTCTTTTTTTTTTGTTGGGCTTGGGTTAATTTGTGAAAGTTTTGTGTAAACAATTGGAGTGCAATGCAGGGCAAGCATAAATTCAATCAGGCGTGGCCCAAACCAACCAAAAGACAGGCTGCCTGTGCGGCCCTTGTTCAATGCATTGAGCCATATATTTTGGCGGCGAGTCGACTGGCCAACAGACTGCATCCTTTATGTTGACATTGCCTTGCAAATATTTGGAGTAAAACTGATTTAATTGACGCTGGCGTTGCGTAATGTGCAGCAGCAACCCAGCAGTCAATACAACCAATGCAAATGCTTTATCCTATGCGATAAGAGGCGACTGCATTTAATGTGGCATAATTGGCCAACGCAAATCTCTGCGGAGGACTTAAGTGGGTTAGTGGCGCCGGCGCCAAAACTAAAAAGAAGAAAGAAAAAAAATCAACAACACACACACAAAACTGAAACCGAAGCTGCAGTTACAGCTTAAGCCGAGGCCAAATCGCCAACCAGTTCGTGTCATGTGATTTTATCGTTAATAGGAAACAACTAAAGCAACAACAAAACAAACAAAATAAAAATAAAAAAAAAATAAAAAACTGCAGCAGAGACAAGTACAAAGCCAAAGCGCCGCCAATGGCAATTGTTATTACAGTTGTTGCTGTTTTTTAAATGTTTTTTTGTTATAGCCAAACAAATGTTGTGGTAACATGAAAAGGGTTTTTATTCAACTGCAGCCAACATGCACCAGAGCGCTGTATTCGACTATTCGTCTAACTAGAAACCGATGTTGTTGTTGTTGTTGTTTTTGTTGCTGTTGTTGCAACTTTCATATTAAAATTCAACAACAACGCATTTCAATTGTGAAATGCAAAGCAAAAATCTACGCAAAATGTTTTCGACCTTAGCTTCCAATCTCCCTCCAATTGGTCGATGGCCTGTTTGTCTCTCTGTCTGTCTGTCTGTCTGTCTGTCTGTCCGTCTGTCCGTCAATCCGCTCACATTCACTGCACTAACGCTGATTGACAGACAAGGTCTTCTCCAACTGCCTAGCTGCGTCTTCGGATTGTTGTTTGCTTTCCACTGCAATTGAAAGTTCTTCATGGCTCATAAAAAACATTTCAGTGAATGCATTTCGACTAAACACTGGCCTCCATTTCAACCCAATTAAGTAGATGCATACTTGTTAAGTTAGATCATACGCAAAGCATTCAGATTAGGTTTAACATATTGCAAAGCTTGCGATTTTAATGCACTTTTAAAGATGAGTTCAGAGATCTGTTAGCAACGTAGTGTGGTAAAAATAATACGGTACATATTGGCCTGTGTTTAATAAAGTGTTAAGTAATAAATTATCAAAGTCTCGAAACTGTGAAATTTCTCTTCATAAATTTAACTAATCATTAACTAATCACAGGGCTTTTAGCAGCTTCACACATATATTTTTCACAAACACTTTTTACACTTTCCGAATATTACTGGGTTAAGCGAAGGCAGTCTCTGGGTCTAGGTCTGGGGCAGGTTGGTTACAGTAAAGCCAGGTAGTGTTTTTTTTTTGTTTGTGAGAGTTGCTGCTGTTGCCGGCAGTCAGTTGGTCAGTTAGTCAACTCACTCAAGCATCAGTGCTGCACTTGACTTTCGTTTTCAGTCTTTCCTTTTTCACGTGTTGACAAAATGCAGGACAGGCTTCTGTGATGATCCACAAGTGAGGGAGGGACGGAGGGAGGGAGATGGAGGGGGAGGGGGGATTTGAGAAGAGAGAGAGCAGCCGCTGGCAGTGACGACGACATCGTATGGAAATTAATTATAATTGGCCACCGTAAATATGGCAAGCGTATGTTTGTTGGCTGGGACACGAAAATGAAAATGCAAATGGAAAACTTGTTGGCAATCAGCGAAATCAATCAAACAGGTGAGCAATTGACGTTTGCCCGCCAGCAGCCAAATGGCCAATAGAGTTATCAACTTTAATGCCAATGTGTCACAATGTGTCACGGCATTCCTGACAGCCCGACTAAGCGAGAGTCTGCAACGCAGAGAGAGAGAGAGAGAGAGACGGAGAGAGGGGAGATGGAGAGCGAGTGGCAAGTTGGTGTGTGCCACATTTAGGCAACCTTGACGCCCGTTTTGTTTTCATATTGTGCATTACTTTTAAGTGCCGCGCGTAGTCAATAAAATTTCATTTTATAGCGCCAGACATTCAAAGTTGTTAAACAAAATAAAGTTGTTGCCGAAAGGCGGTAAAAAGTAACGACTGCAACGGCGATAACAACTTGCAACGCACGCTCAAGGTGAAGTGTCGCCTCTTGAACGCTTACCGCGCCGACTGGTGTCGTTTTATGGCCACACCACCCGTACCACGTTCCCGTCTCGCTGCACTTTTACACATTGTTTACTTATTACATTTTTACACTTTTAATATTCACTTGTTGGCCGTATGTTAATTAGTGTGACCGCATGCAGATGAAAACAAGATCAATAAAAACAATAATTGAGTTTTAACGAAATAATAAGAAACGTATGCAGTTTAATTATAATCAAAATTCATAGCTACTTATAATCGAATTGTTAATTGGAATGGCCGCAGGAAATATGCAATCTGTCTATAAAAAAACAAAATGTAAAAGTCTCTTTGCTATTAATTTAATTGCGGGCTTTACGCAATTTTGGTCACACTGCAATTAACACTTGGCGATCAACGTTTTGTTTGCGGTGTGTTGCACAAGCCACACACTCTTACACACATTGATAGCACTTACCAATTGCAGCCAGGGCCTTCTCTTGGCTTATAATGTCTCAAGTTCGTTGCCTGAGTCTTTCGTTTCGTTCATTTCTGAAGTGCATCGCGGCACGCATTCGAAAATCTTCCGCATGTCAAGGTCAATTAGCATTCGGCTGGCCTGTGCGTGATAAAAATGTCAAAAGGTTTCGATTGGTATTTTTGTTGATGTTGTTACTGCTATTTAGTGGCTTAGTTGCCGATAAGTGTTGGGCCCCAAGCACAAAAGTCCACTTCAGTTAGCCAAGCTCTGTGATCCGAGGTGCTTTGTGTCATTGAACCGAGCGTACAATCTCTGTCTGTGTGTGTCTGTGTGTGTGCGTATATCTAAGTGTGTATTTGTGTGTGTGTGTATAGAAAGTGGCTGCCGTGACAATCCTTGGTGATCTATCTTTGTGACCAAAAAACTATGTATACATAGTCGCACTCGCACTCAAAGTCATACTTACTACAAAAAAGTTTTCACTCCTTTCGCTTTCATTGCAATTACCAAATACGATTCTTATTTTCAATTTCAATATGACGACGACAGCCACAGCGCTGCCACAGTGGTGCCAATGCAGTCCTTTATGTGGGTGTTATCAAAAATACTAAGTATATAAAATGGGGAAGATTTATTTGAGACTGTTTTTGAGTTACATTTTAACTTATTACTTCTAAATTATTTGGAAATGTTTATTTTAATGAACCTTAAACGGTTTCCCTCTTAAGATTTGGGTTTTTCACACCGTATTTTTGTTAACCGTTCACAGTCTATGTTTTTTGGCTCTTTTTTATTTTATCAATTTTCCCTTTTCAATTACTTGCAACTCCATGTTCATTTGCATCGCATGCAGATTCCTTATCATTGACTTAATTCTAATCTGATTTGAGAGCTTTAAATATAATAGGCTTAAGCCTGTCTTAAGGCCCCATAAAGTTTTTATCTTCTCATTGCCAGCTTACTATAGCTGCTCCAATCGTTAACCACTGTGCCGATGTCCACGACAGTCAGCGAGGAGCTGGAGGAGCTAAAGGAGAAGGAGAGAAAAAGGCGACCGCGACAACGCAGCTTCAGTTTCGCACCAAATTTGGTGCGCCCGGCTCAAGGAGTATGCGAGCCAGGCCAATAGCAATTGCAATTGCAATAACAATAACGGTCGGCGCTATTTTGCAGGCTCGTTTTTGTTGCTGTTGTTGTTGTTGCTGCTGTTGTTGCTGTTTGCTGGAGCGTATTACTGTTTGGCTTAGTCAAATCGTTTGTTATGTTTTTATCTTGATGTCCAGTCACCTTGATTTGTTGTAGAAAATGCAACTTTTGGCATCGCTGCTGTCGTCTGTCTGATGGGTACGTCGTACCGATGGCTGGCTACCGACGCGTAGGGTGCATCCATCCACAGCTTTCCCAGTCAGCGATGCTATCCGAGTGGATGATGATCGCTGACTGTCGCTGACGGACTGCCAAACGAAAGTGAAAACTTGCAGCCGCTTAGAATTGAGAGAAGGCGATGCCAATAAATCAGCGTGTTCATTGTTAGCGAAATCAATCAATTTATGGGCTTGGCTTTTGAAGTTCAATGCACCTGGACTGGCTCAGGGCAATGCCAATTTCGTGCAGTGTATGCAACAGCAGTGAGGAGCAGCTGTCATGTGCACGATGAGGTAGAAGGGAGTTAGGGAACAGAAGCAGCTCGGTTGGATAGTTTTCATTTATTTTTTTTTTTTTTTTTGGGCGATGTCAGAGTTCAGCGCATGTTTTTTGGGGGTGGTTGGCAAATCTAGAAAAATGCCAGGCAAACAAAAAAGACACAAACAAACAAAGCAAATGACAAAAACAAATAAAAACACACACAATGGGCAGACGTTGGTGCTGCTTGTTAGCTGCCTGGGCACAAAACAACAACTTGAGACAAACAACAAGCAGCAGCAGCAGCGGCACTAACAACAAACAATAACAAAAACAAATGCAAATACAACCACACGAGGCTCAACCAAACGCGGGGGTGCAAGTGAGAAAGAAAGAGATGCAGAGATCATTTGTTGTTGCCTGTTTTGGTTGCTGTTTGCATGGAGTACGAGTGCGCGAGTATTGTCATTATTTATTTATGCTCAAAACGTTTCATTTTCATTTGGCCAAGGGAGTCTCGGTAGTGGTCGTTGCCAAAAAAAGAAAACAAAAACAAAACAAAAACAAAAACCTGAAAACTGGGTTACTGGCGCCTGTTTCGGGCTACAAGATCGTGTCATGCGATTTCTATCTTTGTCGTCGGCGACAACCAATGCTGTCGAATTGCTGAAGAAGAAAAACTCTGAAAACCGAAACCGAAACAAGCCCAACAACTGACAACTGGGAATAAACACAGTTGTGTGTACTAAGCGACGGGAACGGGGACTTGAAACTGGGACTGGGACTGTGACTGGGACTGGGTCTGGCTCTGGTTTTTGGGGTTTTGGGACTGGCGCGACTCTTTGAAATCAAAAGTAAAGTGCCTGCTCCCCACATGAGCCAGCACATAAATGTGAGTAATATCTATTTGAATATATTTTAAAATGATCTAGCACATGACTCACAGGGAGCAGTAGCAAGTCAAAAACGTTTTCGTTTCTTTGGGCCTGGCAGCTTCTGACAGCGTCTGACAGTAAAGCTTAGCATCCGACTCCCCCAATTTGCATTGTGGCATAATTGGGGTACAATAACTTTGCATTGAAGTTGGCCTTGTACAGTATATTTGAAGATATTTTTTTGGCATTTGAAAGTTCAGCCAATTCACTTGATAATAAATTGCTGCAATTTCTAGATAAATTTTGGTGCCGTTTTCAAATTTGAGTTTCAATTACAATTTTGACAGTGAAAAATTGTTTGCCTATCTCAAAGAGAATTTTTTGAGATACATTTTTTTAAAGAATTTCAATTGAGAATTGTGATAAAAATTCAATAATAATTGTTAGGTTTAAATATATTAAATGATGAGTTTCTTTTTAGTTTTCGCCCAGCTACAAAAGTGCATGCAATCTTCGTCGAAGCAAGTTCTGCATTATTTTTACTGTTATTGTTAAATTTGCTTAAATTTAGGGCTTTTGGCTTGGCAGTCGCACAAACAGCAATAACAATGTACCACAAAGTAGTCACGAATTAGCGTAGCTCACTTTGAAACAGACATTGAGACGGGGACTGGTTCTGGGATAGGGACTGGAATAAAGGCTGGTTGTGGGAGAGGCCAATAAGTATAGAGTCGACACATATGGGTGAGAATATGTTTGTTCCAGATGCAGCTGTTGCCACATATTTATGTATGTATTATAGGCGAGTAGGTCTCAGTCATAAAACGCATTTTGTTGCAACAGTGTCGCGTTCGTTGCCTAAGTCTTTTGTTTGCTGACGCATGAGCGAATGCCCGAATGGACGAGTGAACGAGTGGCGGCTTGAATGGATAGTTGAATGTCTGACTGTCGTACTGATTTATGCGCTTGACCGCACAAGACACCTACGCACTCACACACACACACACACACCTACTCACGCACACGCACACGCATACATATTAAGATATGCCCATTAATATTTCATGCGCATAAAAATACGATTATTCGTTCACTCTGAGTTTTCCAGTTATCAAAACTGATAAGTAGCTTATGTAATAGCCCGAAAAAATGGGTTAAAAGTCGCACTGACAGTTTAATTTGACAAACGCTTACGAAGAAGAGAGAAAGAGAGAGAGAGAGAGAGAGAGAGAGAGCAAGAGAGATAGAGATGACAGAGTACTTTATGTTTCTTTCCAATTTTCTTTCGCATTTGCTTAACAAGATTTGCTGTTGTTGTGCATATTGAATTGTCATTTCTTTTGACAATTTAATTTGGATTATGCCCCAGCTACCGAAATACCAACCAAAAAAAGTAAATAACAAAACAAAAAGCAAAAAAAAAGGCAAAGCCGCAGGTAACGCTGAAGACAGATAAAAAGCAGATGCTTATGTGTGTTGTATGTGGCTTGCGGCATGTCGCCTGTGGTCTTGTGGCTTGTGGCCGGGGCACGTTTTGTGGCCAAGTCCATTAAAAACAAAAGGCTCTCGAAAACGCATTGAAGATGTGTCCACGTCGCGTCGCCTGCTTACAGCTTGCAACGTAGTATATAATACAAATTATTAATGGCTGGCCACATCTTCCATTTCCGTCTTGACCCGCAGTTATGCAAAATGTTAGTCAAAAGGCCAAACGAAAGCAACCGTTGCCGCCACAACTAGAAATGTTTGCCTAACAAATGATTGCTATTTTGCCAGGTCTGCCAAAGTCAGACCCAAGTGCGTTCACCAGTTGCAACTACCACTTGCAACTCATAGTTTGCCACTTTGCAAATATTAATTGAAAATACGATTGCATTGCCGCCAAACTTTGAATTTCAATTTTAAATCAGTCGACGACTGTGCAACAGCATTCGTTTTGGTCGAAAAATGTTAAGTGTCAACAGCAGCTGTTAACGCTGTTGTGCCATGTTATTCTTAACATATGATGTTAAAGACAAAGTTAAAGTTGCCTGTTGCTGCTGTTGCTCATGCTGCTGCTGTTTGGAAATTGTAACAACTTGTAGCGGAAGCCTGCAACTCTGTTATGGCCATTGTCTTTTTGGCTGTCTTTTGATTTTATCGCCCAAAAATCTACAATCAGCTACGTGTTGCATAAACATATTGATTTGGCTGGCTGCTGCTGCTGATGTTGTTATTGTTGTTGTTACTGGTTGTTGCTGTCGCTGCACATATAAACAAATCAGCTGGTGGCTAACAAACAATTGCATAAATCAATTTTACGGCAAAAAGAAAAGATTATTGGCGATTTGTTGTTGTTGCTGATAGCTGGCGCCGCTGCTGGCGTTGCCATTGCCAGTCTTATGCCGCGGCCCACAGTGCGTATGGCATATACATTGTTGGCGCGTGTAAATTTGATTAAAAGCTCGTTTTACCACACTAGCAACAACAAGCAATTGAAGTGCCAAAAATTAAGTTTTTTTATTTTGGTGCATTGCTAATTTGAACTGTCTTGAGCACAAAATGACGCTTCCATTTATGATAAATGAAAGTAAAAGTACAAAACACTTACACTTCACAGATCATTAGTGTTGCTTGTTGTTTTTGTTGTTGGTGGTGGTGTTGTTGTCGGCCTCTTATGCGTGGCACGTTCAATGAACCAACAATAACAGCTGAGAGACAGTCAGTCAACTAGTCAACAAGTCAACAAGTCAGCTAGTCAGTTGGGATATGTATGTATGTAAAAGTCGTAGTCATTAAAAATAGAAATGCTCGCTGTGCAATCCAAAAACTTGTTCTTTCACTTTCAATGTCACGCCACAAAAACAAAACAGAAACAAAACAAAAAAAAAACTACAATTAAACATACAAATATAACCAAAGACCTTCAACTTCAATTATTTACCTAACTGCAGCACCCCTTGGCACCTCCAGCACCACTTCCACTTCCACCTGAACTAACTCTGGGGGCCACTTTTGCTGCTGCTGCTGCTTCTTCCGCCTGGAAATTAATTGCGGCATAAGCCAAACATTTTGCGAGTCAATGTACGTAATTTGAAAATCGTGCCAAAATAGTTGCAAAGCCAATTGCTGTGACTGGCTGCTTGCTGCTGGCTGCTGGCTGTCTACAGACTCGCTACAGGTGCAACGGCATCGCTTGGGTCTAACGATATGACACCCCCGCAAAATGCTTGACTATCTGTAAATAAGTATTCGTATTCGTATTCGGATTTGTATTTCTATTCGCATTCGCTGGCTGTCTGGCTGGCTGGCTGGCCGTCTTGCCTTGCTTGTTGCTCTCAGCTGTAGTAATTTGTCTGCATGTCGCTTTGTTGAATTGTCTATTTGTTTGCCAAAAAGTGCCAGTAAGACAAGTTGTTGTTGTTGTTGCTGCTGCTGTTAGTGTTAGTGTTAGTGTTGTTGCCTGAAAGCAATTTCATTTGTTGCCTTGCCGCTGCTGCTGCGACTGCTGCTGGTACAACAAATTACTATCATTGCTGTTAATAGTTCATTAAGTCACGGACGGCAGACGTGGCGCATGTGGTACGTGAAACATGAAACATAAAACGGACATAAAACTGCAAAAACGAAATTTCAAGTGGCAGAATAATTGAGTGAACGGCCAAAAAGATAAACAATTCAATTTTTGTTATTAAGTCATCAGTTAGACAAACAGATGACCGGCACATGAAATTTATCTAAATTATCACAATAAATAATGCTGGATACTGCTTGTTATTGTGATTTTATTTTAATAACCTAGCAATTAGGTAGTTTATATTGCTTTCATTAAGAGTTTAACAGTTATGAGGTATCAAAATCGTTGGGTTTCTTATTTTAACAATTCTATTTAGGTAGTATTTGGTTAGTATTATAAGCAAATTCTCACAATGAACATTGTTAAGATCTAAATGGCAGTTGCTAAATTACTTTCTTTTTAGCTGTACAAATTAAATAAGAAGATAAATTTATATAATATAAAATCTAAAAATATATAGCTATTGTGTAATGTTTACCAAAATTGCTTTTTAAAAGTTAAGTTAAAATAACAATTCTGTTTTGCTCAATGAATAAGTTAAGAATCATATTCATCAGCAAATTGTTTAACAAATATACAACTATTTCATCACAAATTCATTACAACAGATTTCACAACGCTCGAGCAGTTCATGGGCTGTTTTAGCCGGAGATGTGAGCTCCACAATGCCGCAGCCGGAGAAAATTGGCATCTCCTTGCGTTCCGCTTTGCGTCTAACCCAGGGCGAAGTGCGTCGCGAATCAACCAGCATTGCGGGATTTGAAATGCATTCCATCTGCGAATTGGAGGATCGCATCGAATGCAGTGTTGTTGTCGAGCCACGCCAGTCGGCCAAACGAGCCAGAGCTGCCTCCAAATCGCAGTCATCATATTCCGTCATCACAACCTGATCGGGGGAGAGGGATGCAGCGCTGGGCGTATTTAGATGACTCAATGGTCTTATGACTATCTCTGTGCTGCTGTTCGAAGAGAGTCGCGAAGATGCACGCGAAATGGATGGAGACTTTGTCTTGGGGTTGCTCGTGCTGTAGATTGCGGCAGCTCTGGGCTGAGTCCTTGATGGAGTGCGTTGCACACAGACTACTTTCTGAGGTGTCGCTGTTGGTGTTGTACTTGTCTTTGGCAATGTAAGTTGCCTTTCCTCATGCGTGTCTATCGACGCAGATCTCAGAGCTGCTGGCAACTGTTCCGCATTGAGCCTTGATGGCGTGATTGTGGGCGTGGCTTGCGTGACAGTTGATTTGCTGTGCCTGCGTGTTTCCGCTGGCTCTGCAATAAAAGATGCGGCACGCGAGGGCAAAGGCGATGGAATTTTGTTGAAGCCTGATGAAGCATGTTCCGTGTGTGACTTGGCGGCTGCAGAAGGGCTGCGCAGCAATGAGGTAACTGTTAAGGGCGTGGCCAACAGCAGCGCCGTGCTTATGTCACTTGATGAGTTAAACAGTGATTTAAACATCTCACTTGGTCTCTCTTCTTTGCCGGCTTTGATGCTGGATTTTATTGGCTTGGCGTTGTTGCTGAAAGCTTGAGGTATTTTGGGTTCGATTAGGGGCTTAGAGGCAGTCGTTTCCTTCTTCTTGGGCAAGATGCTCAAATTTGAGGTAGATCTGGCAGGCTGTATATTATGAACTTCTCGAATAGGACGATGCCCAAATCCTGCAACCATGCTTCGCCTTCTAATTGGACTGTAAGTGTTGAGGGGTTCCTCGGGCAACACAGCTGGCTGCTCTCGGGCCCAAAGCGAACGACGTCCATTTATCGCGGAACCGACACGGCTGCCAGCGCGGCTTGTAATTGGAAGACTGATGCGTTCGCGATGTGGATTAAAGTCAAAGGTCCGCATGGTGGTGCCGCCCACATTCGAGAGCCGGGAACTGGCACGCGACACACTGCCGGGCTGCTCAGAGCCCACGAACTTGGCATAATCACGGTGGCCCCGTCGGGTGGGCGGAGCTGGTGTCAAGTGGCCGCTGGACAGGTCCGACTGTGACTGGGAGGCGCTCGACATTGAGTAGCCATCGCTGAAGTGGCCATCGCTATGGCCAGGCTTATCCCTCATGCTGGTGTAGTCTTTGTAGACGGAAAATTGATTTTTGGTACGCGCAAAACTCTCGTAGGGCCTGAACTTGCGACTCTTGGCCAACTGATCCGCAAACTTCTCCCATTCGGTGGTATTTGGACGGCGTTGCTCCTCCTCCTCTTCCTTGTCTTTGCTTCGATCCAAATGACTGCTGCTGTGGTGTGTGTTCAAGTATTGTGTGTATATGTGTTTTGTGTGTGTTTGTTTGTTAGTAAGTTTAATTTTTTGTTGCATTTTTTTTTAGGTACTTTGCTTAAAAAACTCTTGCTAAATTGATTATGGTTATAAAAAATTAATGACTGTCTGTGGATCGTCTGTTATCTGCAAATTGTAGTAAAATGAAAATTTTTAAGGTGTTAACTTAAAAAAATAAATATATAAACAATTTTTAAAGAGGAATTTTCAAGATTATCGAGACAATCGCATTCAAAAGGGTGTAAAAATAACAAGTAAAATAATCAAATTTTACATTTCTTACAGACACTTAATTTATAATTATTCAAGAGTTTTTTAACAAGCTTCGACTGGCCAATGTTGTGTTATTTAGTGTGTGTATATATGACTGATGTATAGTTATATATATTTAAATATTACCAATACTACGTACAAGAGTTGTTGCTGTTGTTCTTGTTAGCTAGCTAGTAATTGCTAGATCGCCATAATAAGAAATGCAGAGTATATAATATGTACATGGAGATAAAAGTTATTTATTTACAATTTACACATATTTTTTAAGAGAGAGAGAGAGAAAGAGAGTAGTATATATATATATATAGAAGATAAATATATCATTATATAGTATATTGTACGATAAGTATTTACTTCGACTTTGATAACTACAAACGATAAATACAAAAGCTATACTACAAACTACGCGGCAGATTATGATGCATCAGAGGGTGCAGCAGAGATTCTACGGTTTTGATTCAGTGGCACTACGTGGCTCAATGCAGCGTGGCTCTATGTGCTCAATAGGCTTACTTACTCCGCCACGGTTGCCGCCACAGTTGTTGCTGCAGTCTCCTCTGTGCTTGCCACCACGGTGGCAGCCACAGTGGCAGCCACAGTGGCAGCCACAGCGGCAGGCGCATCGCTGCCCACTTGGGTGCTCAGCTCGGCCATTTCCTGCAGCGAAGGCTTTGGAGTTGGTGGCGCCTCCTCCTCATTGTCCGCAATGTTTGCCAGCGCTCGCTCAATCTCCGGCTCTGGCGTCGACGTCTTCAGACTGTCAGCATCCCCATCGAGTGCTGGTGTTGGTGCTCGTGACGCACTCGTCGCCACATCCGTATCCGCACTGGCAACTGCTTTTGTCTCCAGATGCAGTCCCTCCATCACTTTGTGCTTGACTTCGTCCAGTGCTTCTGTGCCATCCTTGAACGCAGTGCCCAGCTCATTGGTAATGCCAGCCACCGCCGTGCTTACTGTCTCCTTTGCCGTGTCAACTGTTGCGCCAATCGCTTGTGTCGCATCTGGAAAGAGACAAATTTGTAAACGTTTTGTTAACACGCACTTTTTAAAGTAAATGTGTTTTTGGGCGTATTGATTAATTGGCGTTAGTCGGTCGTTAACCTGTCTGTCAATCAGACAAACTGCATTCAATCGATAGACGACGACAAAATAAAATTTGATTTGGTGGAGGCGATACCCTGCACACAGCTTGACCTACGTGTATAGCTACCCTAATTGTTTCTGAAATACAAGTTCTAAATAAAAATATATACCAAATAAAAGATAAATACAAATCCATACTTATTTCCAAGTGTACATTTTCTTGGATGGGCATATTTTTCAATTTCATTACAGTCATGTAAATACTTTTCAAACAGCTTACAGGGTATAAAATTTATTGTTTGTGTTTGTGCCACTGGTTGGCTATTAGGCTTCCAACCTACTGATTAGATGTTAATCGTGTTGGAAATATTAACGAATACAAAATGAATTACATACATTTTGTTGAGATAGCCTTTAATCAGCTTCAAATATGAGACAAATTGGCTTTGGTTTGATTAGGCTGCAAAGTTAATTTGGCGTGACTCTGACTGTGTGTAGCAGGTCTACAATTAGTTGGGTTTTCCGTGTAATTAAATCTTATGGATTTGCGTAATTTGGCAAAGTGAATCAATCAATCAATGTGCTAGCAAAATGCTACTAACACGTTTATGTAAATTTTTACATATTCATATTATTTAAAATGGAAGCAATGCGCTCCAATTTGCTGAGCTCTGCTCGGTCACGCAATAAACTCATTTTTCTTCATATGCTTTTAATATAAATATGTAAATAAAATATGTACATATAAAAGTGTATTAAGTACGTAGTCCTTGTAAGCACGTACACATACGCCGGAGCTACTCATAAAAGTGCTGAAAGGAAGGACACGCAGCTTTTGTTTTGGGTTTTTTTTTTCTTTCTTTGCGCTGCCTGCTCAATTGTCCCTAATAAGTTGGCATTACATTTGGGCCAGGCTAATAATAATGAGCAACGTGTATTCAATAAACCAACTGGCCAATGATGGGTTTGGTGTCAAGGGCCAACAGTAACTTTATTAGGATAATGTATAATATTTTCGATTGATTTGCGGACACGCACTTATGCAAATATTAAGTATACGTAAACCGTTTAACATTTGTGGGCCAATTGCACCCGTTGTGTTATTAAGAAATGCGCTTTTAAATGCCAACCAGAACAAGACACAAGCATACACACACCTTCAACGGCGGCTTCGCCTTGCTTCTTCACATCGCTTGCCACATGAGTGGCGGCTTTTAGCATTTCACTGCCTGCAGTTGCCACCATTGGAGTGCTGCTAGCACAGCCCATAGCTATAGGTGTTGTATATATAGAACTACAAGTTGCTTAGTTTTTTTGTTATTCGTTTGCTGCAGCCACTAAATGTACAAAATTGAAATCATATCGAAAAGCAAAAGTGATATATATGAACACAAAAAAAAGAACTTCAAATATGAACGGAACACAACGCGCCCGCCTTTGGTCACGAACTAAACGCAACTGAACTGACCAAAAAGGATAGAACCATAGGATAGGGTCAGTTAGCCAAGTCCACTCAGTTAGGTAAAGCATGAGTAGCTCTACCTTGGTCAGAACGCAATAGTAATAGCAATAGCAATAGCAACAGCAATGTCAGTACAACAGTAGCACATACACAACAAGTACTCGTTGTATTGTGGGGCACGCAACAGGACCTCGACTTAGAGTATTGGGCCATTTGAGTGTAGGCTTGTGTGCGTTTGCCACTTCAAGTAAACCAAATTGTTGAGGTCATGCGCGTTGTGTGCATATTGATAGGCCAAAAGGGTTTCACTTTAGTTGCTCCTGCTGTTGCTGTTAAACAAAAAAACAGACTATCCGAAGATTACATGCACTTGTAACTTATGTAAATATAAAATAAGCAAACGATTATTAATATGGTAACAACATGATATACCAATCGATTCGTTCTGTTTCATCATATATTTTCCAAGGTTAAGCATTAAAATCTAGGAAAGCAGACAGACAGCTTGACATGACTATATCTACACTTCTAGTAATATTGCTGATAAGAAATATATTCTATGTGGTGTAGAGAAAGTCTCCGTCACTGTGTCACCAACTGCACAACAAAATGAAACTAACTTGAAGGGTAAGGGTATGATAAGTGTAGTACCTAAAATAGGCTAAACATGAGTAACATGCTACTTATAGCGTGTCTAGATGGCGTGTCTGACTACGCTTTGACCTGCCGATAGATGGCGTGCCTTTGAAATTCTACACACACATAAATGTGTGCGTATGCATATGTACATGTGTGTGTGTGTGTGTGTGCGTGTGTGCGTGTGTGTGTGTGCGTGTATAATCAGGCAAAAGCTTTTCAGTCTGGCATATGACGTAGTTTTTCACTTGTTGGTCTAGTTTGTGTTGGTCCATAGAAAAATAATACAAACAACAAACGATTTCTCAAATGGCATTGATTTTGAAAATCTGTGTAGCTGTGACGAGAATTTGGAACTGTCTACAAGTGACTTTTGTGAGATAACAATTTGACATTAACACCAATCAGAATCGTGGGCATAGTTAGTCAACACCATTGAATGCTTCGTTTATTTTGATTTGCCTCGTTTTAATAGATAAAGTGTGTCTACAGTTCTTAGGCAGCACCCCTTCTATTTATTTTGTCTTTAAATGTTTTTCCTTAGTACGTTTTTTTTCCTAAGCATTGGCTATTGTCTTCTGTGCTAGTTAGCTGTACAGCTAGAGTGAAACCCACACAGCCACACAGAGGAACGGCTAAAAAAAGATCTCGATCTTCACGATGGTGGATGCCAGTTAAGATTTGCCACGTAGCGTTGCGTTGTTCTTTTTGTCGCTGAACATTTACGAAAATTGATTTTTGATTTATTTTTTTGTTTGTTGTTTTTGTTGGTTTTTGCGATCGTCGCGACGTCCGTCGATTTAAGGCTGACTGAGTGAGTTGGTTGGTGGTTTGGTTGGTTGGTTGGTTGGTTGGTTGGCTGCGTTGGCTTTTCAGCTGGCTGGGTTCGACGAATGGGTTTTTGCTCGTGATTTATGTCAGTCAGAGGCAGTGACAGCGCTTTTCATGAGCCAATAAAGTTGTCCATGTCGCTTTGTCATATTCATATATCATTGCCATACACCCGGCGACTTATGTCACATGTTCCACTCCGATTTCGACTCCATCTCCAACCCCAACTCCAACTCCATCTGCATCGCCGGCTTCAAATGCGAATACAAATATGAGTGCTCTATTGGAGAGCCTGCGTATAAGCGAGGCTTAAGTGCACGATCGAATTGTGGACGGTTGGATGGACGGATGGACGGGCAACAAGGGTGACAAAACACAATTTGGACGTTGCGAGCTGAACACTCAAAAACTCGCATATAAATCAGCGCACGCAGCTGGCCAAGACTCGCTGCGGTTCATTAGACTTCAGCTCTTGGCTCTCATGTCTGTCTGACGTTAATTACATAAGCTAAGCGGCGCTTAATTATGTGCTCAACAATAGCGCCAAAAGTGCTCAAAACTCACATGACGTAATGGCCCCCTCCCGGTACCAAACGGTATGCGAAAGTTGATTGTTGTTAAATACCCTTGACGGCTGGTTACCTTAACTTGCTAGCAACGCTTGATGTTAAAAAAGAAATCCACCTGCTTTACAGTAGCAACCATAAATCACTTGGCGGAATTCCACTGTAAATGAATTGCAGTTGTGAAACTACGGGATTTGATTGTTAACAAGAATATTTCTATTCCTTCCTCTCAGAAACCAAACAAATGCAAGCTCATGGATACCACTTGAAACCTCACGAATAGTTTTTCATTGAGATGAAGATGGGGAAAAATACTCAAATCAAGTTACAAGTTTTAAATTTCACTTTGAATTGAGCATTTGACTTACAATTGTACGCATATATTTTAGAAAACTTTCGATTTGATTGTATGACACACGTTTCGGCACTCAACTCATATTCAAGGGTATTACATTATCAGCATGTTATTAATCAGTTTGATAAATTTGGTGCCTTGGTATGCGTATTCACTTTCAATACTCCCAAGAATAATGGCAATTGTTGGACAGGTAAACAAACTGGCTGAGACTGAGGCTGAGACTGAGTCTGAGGCTGAGACTGAGTCTGAGGCTGAGACTGAGTCTGAGACATGAGAGAAAAAAGACAGACAGCTTCCTCAACCAATTTGTAAGGGGGCTTTGTCTTTGGCGACAGCTTCCTCAAAACATGCTTTTGAACTTGGCACGTATATTGTTGCACAAGTTGTTTGTTGGTGCTGCGGCTGTGGCTGCTGCTGCCCCGAAGGGGCATAAATTGTAATTATGCCTGCCACTGTGGCAAACAATAAATCTCAAAGTATTTATCGTGCAACATGACAGAAGTGGGTCGTACCTGGGCCTGGGATACAATTGCATTCAACTAGCGCCTTCCCTTTTTTCTTGCCGTTGTATTTTCTACTTATATTTATTTATTTATTTTCCTTCTTTTTTTTTTGCATATGGGGACTAACAACAGCCGAAATAAAATCAAAACATAAATGCGAGCTTAGAGGTATGCAAGTGCTGCCAACAACAGCAGCAATAGCAACAGCAACAGCAACAACCACAACAACAATGTCGACACAATTTAAATGCAGTTATGACTAAATGCAATAGTTATTTTGACGTTGTTGGTGTTGTTGTTTGTGTTGCTGCTGTCGCTTAAAATTGTGCGCATAACTTAAAACATGAAAAGTTACTTAGAGTCGCGGGGGCCTTTAATTAAAAGCGACAGGTTTCAAGAAATTCTGCGTTATTTGCATTGATGCAAGCTGCAGTTTTTGCAATTGCAGTTATTGTAATTACATATATGACGAACGAAGCCTGACCAAATGCCGCACCCAGTCAGAGTTTACAGTGCTGACACACATTCTGGCTATGTTTGAAGATGCAAATGGAGCCGGCATTGGCGGTCAGGCGCCAAATTTATGTAATCAAAACCAAAGCAAAACCAAGCCAAACCAAACCAAAAGTCCAACTCCATGGAACGGCATTAAATTGCCAGCTCGAGAGCCAGCACTTGGCTCTGATGATGTCAGTTTAGACGACGCCAGAGATTCAGAGTCAGGCAATACGAAAAAACCTAAGCAAAAAGGTTATCGATGTCTCAAGATCGCGGGAGTGAAAAGAGTCAGGCTGGCAAAAATTTCACCCGTAATGCAATCGCACGCAATGTCCGTGGCCCAAGACAAGATCTGCATTACCAGCTCTCTTCCAGCCTCTCTCTCTTTCTCTCTCTCACTCTCTCTCTCTCTCTCTCTCTCTCTTTCCCAATCTCAATATATCTCTTGACCAAAGGGAAAGCGACTGCGTCTGTTTGCGACGTTTCTAGCCTGGGTCTTGGTCTGATTGGATGAGCTTATTTCTTATTTTTCTGATTTTATGATGGTTGGCTTTTAATTATATGTCTGTAGAGTATGGTTAGCTATACTATATAATGTTCTATGCCTGTGCAGCATAAATCATAATGCTGGCAGGCATTTCACACTTGAACTTAATTAAAAACCTTCAAGAAGCTGGGCATAGAGCGGGATATTTTTGTTCGAAAATATCATAAATCAATGCAGTGCGAAAGCAAACGAATAAAATTCAATTTGTAATCAGACTAAAAAAAAGTGGAAGAAGAAGAGAGACTTGTAACGCCCTACAAAAATATTATAAAAAGAAGCAGAAGTTGGGGCTTCAATCAGCGTTGCTAAAGCCAGAAATACCGCAAGCCTTAGAACGAATAGCCACATCTTCTAAGAATGCACTGGTCGAAGCCAAATAGAGGTGATGTGGGGAAGAGTTATATATATATATATATATATATACGTATTCTAGATGAGGGGCTTTTGCTCATAAAAATGAACATGCCAAGCGGCTGTCAAAAAGGCAACGGCAACGCTTTTGAGACGGCTACTCAAAAAAGCGCGGCCAAAACGAAATGTGTGTGTGTGTGTGTTGATTTGGTGTGCTGTGTGTGGTGTGTGTTGATTTTCCTTCTTCTTCTTCTGTGTTTTTTGGAGTGACGTTTCGGGCTTGGCATTCAGAAGAACAAAAGCCAGCGCCGATGCGAAGCGATGGTGCCCCAAGGGGGCCTAGAGACGGGACCGTGACGGATCGTGAGAGCTACATCTGTATTTGTGTAGAGCACAAGTGTTTGCTGTCAATGAAAAGTGGAGTATATGCAACGCTAAGAATATGCAGAGATCATTATCTTATTTGTAACATGCTCTTGAACCAATTTTAAAGCAGCACACATTTGGCAGGCACTTTCTCACATGTGTGAAAAAGACTTTAATCTATCTTTGTGGCAGAGTTGAGATGTGATGGATATTCCATGATTTCTTCCTTATCTTATGGCTGATTCAAATAGGAAAGAGCTTGTAGAGCAAATTTAAACAGATTTGTTAGAGTTCAATCTGATATTCATTTCAGTTTCTAGCTTTGTTGCAAAATGTCATTAGTTTGATTGACAAAAAAAGAAATTTCAGAATTCTACAAATTAAACGAGCAAATCAACAAACTTAATGCCATCTCTAGCCAGAAGCCTCTCTCAGATATTGGACTGAGGCGTGCGCTTCATTTGATTTGGTTCCATTTGTTGTTTTGTTTTGGCCCGTTTGTTTGAGCCGTTAACCTTGGGGGTAAGAGCTGAACGGAGTTGCAGAAGTTTTATGCATGCCAAAGTCAAGACAAGCAAGCGAATCGAGTCGAGTCGAGGCGAGTCAAGTTGAGTCGAGGCGGCTAAAATAAAAGTGGCAAAGTGATTGACGTCTTGCAACACTGACTTTTCTTTTCTTGTATTTTTCAATTTGAGATCTGAGTGCACAAATTGAACTTGCAACTTGTCGGTGGCCGTTTGACTGTTGTTGCAGTTACTGCAGTTGCTGCATTGACATTTGTGGGTCAGGGTCAGCCAGACAAATGTCAAACTAACACATGCAACACCGGCAACCGGGCAACCGGGCAACGGGGCAATGCGGTAACTTGCAACAGACCGCAGGCAACAAACACCAGTTAGCCACTGTGGGTAATTGCACACGCACGCGACTGCCTGACCACAAACAACCCAAATGTATTTCGAATGTTCGAATAAACGAATGAGTGTATTAACATGTCTGCATCCACTTTCTTTGCAATTTATATGAGTTTATGTGTTTATCGCTTCTTGCTAATCTGCAAGCGGGCAATCACCAACGGTGACAGTTGCGGCTACTCCTACTTGCCTCCCTCCTGCCGCCTTAAAACTACTAAAAAAAAACTGCGACAAGCCCAGCCCAGCGAAACAAATCAAGTAAATGCACCCTGTTCGAGAGTGCCATACTGCCAGATGCCCTGCAAACAGCCCTGCTCGAATATGCATTACAAATAAGAATTGATTTTTCTCGATAATTCTTGATATTTTATTCTGCGTTATCATTATACAGATCTTCATGGTTATCAAGAATATATCACTTACCCAGTGATGCAAGCGATGTCTTCTTACGCCAGCTAGCCTTTCTGCGCATCTTTCACTGCCACAGGGTATGTAAAAACGACGGCGGTTGCATGATTTATGACGCGTAATTTGCGTGCGCATGCGTAAATTGCGGCACAACCTTTTTTCCAAGCTTGTTGCAACAGCAGCAGCTTCCTGCTGACAAATGATCTGCCTGCTAGCTGCCGACTGCACAGCTGCCAAATGGGGGCATAAGGCGATTGAAAAGTGTGTCACCTGCATTCTTGGCATCTTGAATTACATGAGCAAATGGAATAACAGGAGCAGCAGGAGCACAGCGGCATGCAGCAGCAGCAACAGTTGCAAGCTGAAGCAAAGCGCCCTCCTGTGCCTGTGGACTGATTTATAATTTCATTGAACTATTACCATGGCTGGCTGGCAGGCAACAACAACGGTCGCGCCAAATTGATTAACAATCAAAATAAATCAATACACAGCCCCAAAGCCAAAAAGTGTCAAAACTTGCAACGAGCAAATTGCAATTGCAACACTTTCGCTGCAGATTTTTCTGTGTTTTTCACACTTGATTTACATTTTAAATTGAAAACGGCCGAAACTGAAACCGAACACCCGCAACACCCGTTAACCCCACCCAGTGTCGCTGTTGGAGACGGAGCTGGTGTTTTAGCCAGACAATTTCCAGGCCTACAGGCATGAAAACTGCAAGACGAATTGAGCGACATTGTCAGTGAAAATTGTTGTTGTTGTCGTTGTGGTTGTTGCATGTTGCTTGGATTTTTGGGGCAAATGCACAACTGTTGCCATAATGTTGCCCATAGCTGATAAAGAGATCAATGGCAGCTCTGCTCTGTCTTTTTACCTGTCTTCCCTGAATCTCTTTATCTCTCTCCGCCTCCATATATATTTCTCTCTCTGTCTCTCTCTCTCTCTCTCCCTCTCTCTCACTCTTTCCGTCGCGTTTTACAGCAGGTGAAATGTCAAATCCTCGACACATTTTACACTTGCCGGCACCCATACTCATAATTTAAGTCTTAATCGTCCACGCCATAATGTTGTTAAGCGTCTAATTGAAGTTTCACTTTTTTTTCTTTGCTTCTCGTTCGGAGTCCAAACTGTGTCTGTGGCAACCTCAGACACAGATCGGGACCCGACGTGACCTCTGGCCGCTGCGGCAGATACATTAATTATCTGTAATGAACGTTTACACTTATTTATTGGCATTAAATCATCGTTTAACGCGCTTTGAGCATGCACTTTTTGGCTGCCCCCAAAAGAGACCCCAAATCACCGTCTCTGCCACCGGCTCCGACTTCAACTCCAACTCCAACACCGACTCCAATGTAACTCTGACTCTGACTCTGGCTTCAACTTCGACTCCGACTCCAACGCTGTCGCTGTCGCTATCGCTGTTTCTTTCACTCTTTCTCCAGCAATGGCCTTCAACTGCGTTCGCCTTCCTTGGACTTTTGTCTGCCACGTCCACTCCCCGCACTCTCTTCTACATTTTTTGCTGCTCTGATATGCATGTCAAGCGGCCGCAAATTATCGCCTGCCTGGGATGGCACTTGAGGTCGCTTCCGTTTTTTTTTTTGTTTTTTTCTTTTTTTGTTGTTTTTTTATTTTTTGTTTTGGTGTGCAATGAGTGGCTTTCGTAGCTGGTTTCTAAGCCATCGTTAAAAACAAAAATGGTGCCGTTCGGCGGGTTCATTGGCATTTTGTGCCACATAACAAATGCCTGTTGTTTAAAAACGCTTATGAGTTATGCGCCTCCAGTTAAGCCGCTAAACAGCCAGCCTTCCGACTACACTGGCTCACAGTATTCAAAATTAAATGCAACACCAATATTGGAAAATAAATAATAAATACAAAATTTGTTTGTGGCTCGATAGTTGGAAACAATGCAAAGTGAACCTTCCAATAAAAGTGACTATTGAAACTCTTTGGTAAATAATTACAATCATTAGTTTTAACAGTTTAATAATAAGAAAAACAGTAGTTTTGTAAATTAAATAAAGAAAAAATTATATTGCATTTAATAGCCATAAAAAATAGACAATTAATCCGCAATTGCTTAGAGAGACAAATATCTAATAAATTTTATTGCGTCACTTTAAATTACTTTTTTTTGAACTAATATCGTAAATTTCGTTGCAATTAACAACAGAATTCTCTTGGAATATATTTATTATCGTCGTAGCATTTAAATGAACTGTTTTTTATTGTAATATTTAGTGGAAGTCAGTTCTACTTTCAATTTGCAGACAATGTTGAAGAGAGTTCTGTGCCACAGTGCGCGCAACTTTAGAGATATATTTTTTTTCTTGCCAATCAGACGGTTCACAATCATAACCATTATGATCATCTTAGTCATGTTTTATGTATGTGCTTCGGGCTAATCAAACAATTAATGATTTCTCAGGGCCGATATATCAACAACTGTCAACTCTGCAGGTGAAAATGTTAGATTCTTTGGGATCTTAGCAGTTATTATGCAATGGCTTAGTTTGTACCCCCCCAGCAGTAGTTGTTGACGTTGACTGGGTGTGTTTTATAGATCCGCTTCAAATTGATACGTCAAATCAATGTGGAAAATACATAGTACCACAGTTGTTTGATTCAGCATTTTGTTGTTTGCTTTGTGTATTTTTTCGTTTTCTTGGCATTGGCTAATTGCAGTCACTTGTATGTCGTAAAGATTTTTAATGTTTCATACATAAATATGTTTATGCCAAGTGGCGCGACCGGCCAACAAGAGCAACAACTGCAATTGCAACAATAAAAACTGTGGTAAAGACTCAAAACACTGCATGTTGAACACCCACAAAGCATAAATAACAACGGCAACAACTGAGTGCCGCCCTCGTTTCGCCCCCCACCCAGTCTCCCCCTACAATCCCTCGCCAAATCATCATACAGCCAAGGCGGTTGGTCTCAGAGCCATCGTGGCGAAGGTGAAAGTGTTTTCAGGCTCGTTGCAATTATATTGTAAATGATTTTATTATTTATTTGCCGAATTAATTTCCATGACTCGCACTCGTGGCATGGTCGAAATGTGAAATATTCCATATAAATATTTATGTTTTAATTAAAAAGGACACAAGGAAATTGAAAATTACGTGAATTTTGTATATCATTTGTAATGTGATTTCCACTAGCAAAGAGCTTGCATTCGTGCACCGCCCACCCTCACCGTTAGGAAAATGTATCATTTCTTTTAGTTTTTATAACGTGTAATTCATTAATACCATTAATACAAATTAAGCTCTGTAATTGAGCATTATTTACGATCAACATGCACAATTTTGTAAATACAACTTGCGATATTGGGGCAGATAAGTGAAAGAGAGTCAAATTGATGGATGGAAATATTTAATATGCATTTTTTACATACAGAAAAGTGAAATATTAACAAATATTCAAATTAAGAGTTTTCTATTAACAAACACTTAAAGATTTTATGTATTTCGATTTAAGCAAATAAGCAAGCAAATATTTTTTATTTTATTTTCCTGCTGTGCTTGAAGGCTGTCGTTTATTGGATCGTAATTTGTTTATATTATATTGCTATGAAACTAGAAACCTCTGTGGTTTCATTATGCAACTGATTATTAGATGCAAATTTGAATGTTTTCCTTTGCAAACAAGCTGACTAATTAGTGCAGGCCTATCTACTTGAGTCATCTGCTGCTGATGGCATTAACATGCGATAATCGGGAATCGGGATCATATTTCATCATAACACATTTGGATGACAATGTTGCGACCTTCATTTGTGGCGGCAGTCAGTTTGTCACTGGCGCATTGGACACTACATAAACCTTAAATTGGGTTCACTGGCAACTGGCAACGGGCAACGGGCAACTGGCAACGGACAACTGGCAACTTGAATGGAACTGAAGTGGGGCAGGCTATCAGTTTTGGCAGTGGGACAGCTGCTTGAGCATCCGCAACAATTTGCAATGATTTTTGGTGTGTTCAGCGACTGGTTTTGCGCAATTTTTACGTGTTCATTATCATACAAATGGAGAGTACTGAGAGCAGATGCACATCCACATCGACAGCGACATCGGCATCGGCATTGGCATCGGCATCAGCATCCTCATCCACATCCACATGCCACATGTACAGCGTAGCTGTTTTTTGGACACAAACGAAAGTGAACTTTTTAATGCTGGGGCCACAGCCAAAGCATTTTTATTTGTGATGCTGGCAGGCCGAAACGTGTTCCATGGAATGGCCTGGCCTGGCCTGGCCTGGCCCGAAGCTGGAGCTGATGCTCGAGCTGAAGTGGAGGTTTTTATTTATCGTCGTCTGTTTTTATTTTATGATTTAACATATGTACGTGTCGCTGTCACACATATATGTATATGTATATACGAGTACACGCACCCAAAACATGCTTATATATTAATTTCATTAATAATAAGTAATTTCACTTTTCATTTCACTGAAAACAAGCCAAGAATTCGCCAACTTTCGTTGCGGGTGAGGTGAAGCCTGGTGTGATGCGCCTCCACCCTCTGGCGCTCCTCTGACCCCACTCCGCATCCCCTGCTCCTTTACTTGTTGGTGGTATCAGGAAAGGCCAAGATGAGCGGTCAAGCAAAATCGATGAGCAAATTAATTGCTTCGGCTGTCGGGCCACAAAATCACGTATGCGTATACGTAATCTTTTATTATTGACTATTAATTACTTGCAATTTTTTCTTTCTTTCTTTCTGCCACCTACAATTTGATATTTATTTTCGGGGGGGTTTTTTTTTTGTCTGTTTCTGTTTCTGTTTTTATATATTTATTGGGCGCCAGAGACAAATGTTACAAGTTTACCGCCAACGATCGATGTGTGGGCTTTTATCGGCTTGCGGCAGATCAGCAGCGCCAGCCATTTTAATTGCTCCCGAAAATTGAGTTATTTTGAGTTATTTTGATTGCAGCCCGTTGACCTTTTTTATTATTGCTTGTCGTTGCTGTTGCTGTTGTTGTTGTTGTTGTTGCTGCTATTTTATTCTTGTGTGCGGGCATAAAACACACCCAGCAAAATGTCAGTGTTTCTGTGTGGTTTGGTTTGGTGTGGTTTGGTTTGGTTTGGTTTCGCTTGATTTGCGGATTGCAGACCGTTTGGGCCTGGCCAAGATCACTTCTGGCGTTTGTTTGGTTTGCCTGGGGGCTGGAGTCGTGCATAGCGATGTTTATCGCCTTAACGTTTCATGCGAGTGCTGGCCAAATAAAATTGTAAATTAAAATTGTAGATTGATTTCGATTTAGTGTGCAGCAACAACAGCAACAGCAACAGCAACAGCAGCAGCAGCAGCAGCAGCAGAGGCATTCTCAGCCCACTAGTTTAGTTTTATTGTCATTGTCAAAGCGCTTTGGCAATTGGCTGGGAAAATTAATCATTAAACTTGCCGTGGGCGGTGGACAATATGCATTTTTGCTTTACGGAAATTGGCTTTAATTTGTTATGTATTTTTCATGGGAGTTTTTCTTTTTATAACCAGACGCACATGCAACTGCAACTGCAACTTCTTCTGCAACTGCAACTGCAACTGCACCTGCAGCTTGAGACTCGCAATGAAAATGTAATTACGCCTTCTAAGGCTGCACAATTTCAGCAACTACAACAACAATAATAACTAAAACAGCAGCACCAACAAAAACAACAACAACAACAACAGCAACGTCAACGCACCGGCAACATTAACCGCAACAAGTGGCAAATGCAGCCGACGCGGCGGTCTATGCCCCTGACACTGTGGCTACCATCAACATTAGCAACGCCCTGTGGCTTCTGCCTTGGCCTCTACCTCTGCCCCTGCCACAAACACATTGCTGCAGCCGCAACCAGAGTGTTGGCCATGTGATTGATTACACATGCGCCGCGTAGGCCGTTGTTAATATTTACGTTGATACTGTTGATGCCCCATTGCCACAACTGACTTTTTATCTATGCAACACACGGTTCCCATGACGTCATGCACTGAATGGCAACAACATTTGCATTCAATGAAATAAAAAATATGACGAATTATAAAAAGATAATTTAAAACCTTAACAATTTTGTTAGGTGTTCAGACGAAAGTACATTTTAATAGCGACAGCTTAACAGTTTTCTTTATAGCAGTAACATTTTTTATTATCGTTTGGGATGCAATATTATATTATTATTGTAAATCACACCTTCCACCTTCCACCAAAAGCCTTAAAATATTTGCAATTTTAATAGTCCATCTTTATAGTATGCAATAAAAGTCGTATTTATAAATGTTGGTAATATGAACATGTGTTTGAAAAATGTGGGAGATATATTGCTTAAAATTATGACATATAATAATATACTAGCTATGTAACAAGAAATGAATATATATTTTTAAGTGCCAAGTCAATATTTAATGTGAAACCTCAAACAAAAATGTTCGTCGCATTTACAAAGCTCTCTTCAAGTCAATGTTTTTTTTAGTTATGAATTATGAGTTGTGTATGAAATTGCGCTTTCTGAATTAAAATAAATATTTGAAGACCTTGGAACTTTTAATTAACTTCATTATGACATTATGTAACCGTTTTTTTGGTAATTTACTTTCGATTTTCAGAAGCATAATTCTTGCGATTCTTGTTTTCTGTCAGGCTCAAAGATTACCTCAGCCGCAGCAGCAAAGAAAGCGAGGGGAAGTTGGAGGATTGAAGCAGCAGACCAAGTCAATAGACTTAAGCCACAACGCTAAATTTCGCTTTCCATGCCAAAAAGTTTGACAGCGTGCGGCTAACATTTTGCACGTTTGACCAAATTTGGGCGCTTAACAACAACAAAAACAACAACAACTACAACAGCAACAATAACAATAACAACAAGAGCTGTGGCCAAATGTTTGGTGATGACGATGACGATGACGATGACGCCGCTGACTGCTGCTGGGCTGGCTACGTCTACGCCTCCTCCTACTCCTTGTCGCCTCCTGCTGCTGCTGCTGCTGTTGCTGGTCGTCGGCTGGCGTTGGTAGCTTCTTGTCGCCGTATGTCATGCGGTTTTATCTTGATGCCGCTGTCGTCGGGAGTCATGCGCCTGCGCCTGTGCCTGTGCCAGAGCTTGAGCCTGAGTCAGATTTCGCTGTTTAACATAGTTAGCTGGAGAGCACGAGGGATTTTCACCACAAATAATACAGTAGCCGCTGCTGCTGTTTCTGCTGCTGCTGTTGCTGCTGCTGCTGCTGCTACTGCTGCTGATGTACTGAACTACGTAGGTTGAGGTTGAGGTCAGTGCACCCTGGTGGCACTCACAACTTATACTCGTACTCGTATTTTTCACATGTGATTAAAAGCTAAAACGAAAGACCATCATAAATATCAAATGCGCCACAATTTAGGGTCTACTTGTTGGACCTCGCTTTTCATTTTCATTTCTTGTGTTTTTCCTTTTTTCTTTCTCGTTTTTACTTTTGTTGAATGGTGAGCGACACCTGGCGACGACTCCGCGTACCCAGCCAGCTAGTATGAAACAGCGCCCAAGCACCACATGAGTCACACAGGCTGTCACAATGCAATACCTGGAGCCCAAGCCCCACAGAAGTGCATCATAAATTATGTTTTGGCTTTGGCGCTTTGCTCAAGAAAAAACAAAATAAAACCTTTTTTTCTAACCATTTTCATTTGCTAAAGTAGTCACACGGTCAATTGGCTGGTGCGGGGACCAAACGGGGACAGATGGACAGACGTAGCACATTTGTCGCCGACCAAAGCGAAATCGAAATCGAAATTGAAATCCTGGTGCTGCTGGCTGGTAAGTTCCAGGCCCGAGCATTAGCCACAGCAGCCGTACTTTGGTCACGAATGTCGGTCAAACGTGTTTTTCGCTATTTTACAACTTTAAATATGCCAACAATGGACGGGGCCACAACCACTAAGCACCACCGCCACCGAACAAATCCGCCATTGCCATCGCCATCGCCACGGATATCGGTTTGGATCGCCTCACTTTGGATACTTAATTTGTGCGCATATTTTTGCAGGGATTATCATTGTCAACAGCCAGAAGAGGATTGCAACTGCCATACGGCTACTGCAACGGCAATTCGATACGGCAGCTACTTGTGGCACATGTGAATTCTAATTTACAGATTTACCTTCACAGATTACCACCAAAGGGGAAAGTCTTTTAGTCACTCTTAGGTTAATATGGAATTAGCTTTGGCTAATATCAATCAGAAATATCCGGGCTCAAGGCTAAATTAAACTATTAAGTACTCGATTCATAAGCACAACTCATTCGTAATATCTTTGTGTTTAACAAAATAATATTATAATTAGTGATGAGTAATTTTAGACTTCATTTAACTTCATTCTTTGAACATCTCATTAAATTGCAGCCAATTTGATTCGCTTACTGCTCGCGTGTTTATTAATAATAAAAGCATAAAAAAAACATTTTCAGCATTTTTTGGTAGCATTTTTGCGCTACTTTGCCATTATCTATAAAATTCTCTCAAATCCGACTTTATCTTAATTGATTGCCTTTATCTCAAATCGCCATTTGTGGCGGTTCTTAATGGAACACTCTATGGGTGGCCCCAATATCCAGCTGTAACCCATTCCCCCCTAGTCTAGTCTGGCAGTGTTTTTATTCGCCGTCTGTTGCGCATACGCCACGTTGTACCAGAAAAACCAGAGCCCGATTGGGAGAGTGCCCAATGTGGTGGGATTTAAATCAGTAAAGTATTTAGCCCACTAACAAATTTCTCACATAATTCACAAAACGTCGTAATACGGAAGCCGTTTTCATTTTACTTCTTTTTTTTTTTGGCAAATTTCACTCGCTGATAAGTGCGGCAAACTAAATTTGCAGCACTTTGGCACTCAAATTTGAATTTCATGTCCCTTTTATCGGTGCGACTATCTCTAAGCTCTGCCTAGAAGTGGGCATTGTTTTGAACTGTTGTGTGTTGCCACTGCTGCTGTTGTTGCTGCTGTTGCTGTTGTTGCTGCTGTTGCTGTTGTTACTGCCGTTTGTCCAATTTGGCTCGCTGCTAATAACGGTGCTTCGGGGGGGCTTTGCCTTATTGGGCGGTCGGTCGATTGGATTGATGTGCCGGTGAACAGCCATTTTTCGGCTACCGCAAAAGTTATAAAATATCGAAAATTATGCGCTTTGACTACCGTTGCTGTCGGTTGTCATCAAAAGCGGTGGCGCCGCAGCGACAAACGTGGCAACTCTGGTTGTGGCAAAAACTGTGGCTGTGTGGCACTTAACACCTTTTTGACACACAGCCAACGACGTCAAATGCAAATGAAGATAAATCGCTGCCTGTGATCTTTTTAGCACCTTTTTGCATATATTGCTGGCAACAGGCAACAGGCAACAACAGGCGGCAGGCAATGTGGGGGCATGGCGCAGGCAGCCAACAGTCTGTGGTCGCTGGTGACAGCCACAAACATGCAACATTTTGTCGCCAGTTGTACAACTGCCTGCTGACTGCTGCGATTATGCTGCTGCTGCTGCTGTTGCTGCTGCTGCTGCCTCAACTTAACCCAGCCCCTGGATTGGCTCTCGACTTTGGTTTTGTTATTTTACTGCTCGAGTATCTAATAATTTCTTATGATGTTTGTGACAGACATATCGTAATCTAACAGATTTATATATTGTTACCATCTTGTGATATTCAAATCTCTAAATTACTCGTTTTGCAGCATGTTGCAAACAGTTCAAATACAACGCCAGATATTTGTCAGATAAATAATTATGATTGTATAAAATACTTGAGTATTTTATTGTAAGATTAATCAACTGTTTTTTTTTCACTTTATTTAAGGAGCTTTCAATATGAATATGAAGAAATGTGAATACGTATGAAATTCAACTTTTTATGTGAATGAAAACCTTGCTTTAAATGGATTCAAGTTGGCAGTGTATGAAAAGTATTTATCTACTATTTATGTAGAATTGCATAAATATGTATATTTATTTAACAAAAGCAGCCAGATCAACAAAGTCTAATATTCAAATATTATATGTGTCTTATAAATGTATAAGATTTTTCTGTTCATGACACTCCACTCATATTTGTAGCTTAGAAAGAGTATCACGTATTTGATGTCTCAACTGCACTCTTTTGTCTTCAGTCAACAGCTCGGCCACTGTTGTCAATAAGGTCAAGGGGGGAGAGTCAGTCGCATGTATGGGCTGCCCCCTTGTCTCTGTTTTGGGGGTCCGCCTTTGGAGTCACTTTGCATATGAGCTGCTCGCTCGGCGCACAATCAAAAAAATTATCAGGCCGAGCTCCTGGTCGTTGTCATTGTTGTGCCTGCTGCTGTTTTGGGTGCTGGGTGCTGGGTGCCTGGCTGCGGATGAGGAAGTTGTTTGTTTTGTCTTTGGGTCTTGGGCTTGGACTGGGGCTGGGACTGGGTCTGGGACTGGGATTTGGACTGGCATTTTGTTATGTTGCTGGCTGCCTAACTATCGGGCGGCGACTATCGGTAGTTTGTCGCGTTTGTGTCTGTATATATATATTTCTTTATATTTCTTTTCTTTTTTTTTTTTTACTTTATTTAAATTACGAAATGTTTTGTCAACAATTTGTCGGTTGATTTATTTGCAACAGCGCCAACAGCAGCAGCAGCAGCAGCAGCAACAGCAGCAGCAGTGGCGGCGACTCCTTTTGACTGGGGCTAATCGGAGGTGCAAGTTATCAGCTGACAGGTGCATAAATTGCGTTTAAAATCGAAAGTTGCGCCCAGAATGCGCCATGAAAATGGAAAGTGAGCGACGTGCATCCATTAAATGTGTGTCAGTTGCTGTAGACATGGCACCACTTTGGTGGTGCATTGACATCAGCGGCGTCCCCATATGCTGCACTGCACTGCAGCTGTCCATCACAGAACTTTCGATTTCGATTGCGTAGCAGAGCCACAGACACAGACACAGACGCAAGCAGAGGCAGGGGCAAAGGCAGAGTCAGCCAATGCTTTCCATCGTTTATTGAACTGCCGGGACCAAACGATTGCCAGCCAACCAGCCAATGAGCCACAGATCATGTCCAGGCTGCCGCAACACGATCCACAAGAAAAACACATATTTTCTGCCAGCGCTTTTTTGAAGCCTCTGTGACTGACACACAATTGCGTTGTGTGTGTATGTGTATGTGTGTTTTTTCTGTGCTGCGCATAGTTCCGTATTTGGTCAAAGATAATGATGTGAAATGCAGCAACAACAAAAGCAACACCAACAACAAAGGCAACAGCAGAAAGCGAAAAGAAGAGCACTGCCAACAATCACCCACTCAAAAATTGTTTCAATGAAAAATGGCCAAATCCTGAACTGGCAATGCATGTAAATGAGTTGAAATATTTATACTTATTTTAATTAGAGTGCGTTCCACAGAAAAAAGTTGCCATAGATGCAACACGTATCCATGCCAATGTCAATTCCAGGGGAGAAAACTAAATCGACGCATGCTCAGTAATTGCCATGGCGAACAGTGAGAAATGTCAAAAACTTAAGTAAGCAACAACAACGAGAAATGAAAAGCATTTCGATTTGTATTCAAAAACTCAACTGATACAATTTACAACATGGAAGAAAATTTGGATTTTGCTGCGGATGCGGAGTTTGGCATCGAGCCGGGAGGCATCCATAAGCGACGGCCCTATATCAAAAAGTTTATGCAGCCCGACTCAGATGAAGATGTCCCCGATTTAGCAAGACTGTTCAATGTGCATGAATCGTGGCGCACCCTCCTCTCACTGAACAGCTGCCAGAGGGTTATGGTCACGTAAGCTTATGGAACAATAAGTCCAATGTACAATTCCCAATCTTCCAACAATCCATTCTCACACATTATGCAGCACAAGCGCGCAAAAGGCACTGAAAATTCAGGTGGGTGTCAATGTGACACAGGAATTTCCGTGGCGGCAGGTGCAGTTCAAGGATCTGCGCGATGTGCTCTTCGAGGAGCTGGAGAATTCCGCTGATCTCCTCAAGCTCTTCAAGGGCTTCAATCCGGAGCATTATGTGTTAATTGGCTATTGTCCCACACTCACCGAATCGGAGGAGGAACCACCAGAGGGTGATCCCTTCATCTTCTACATTACCAGCAAGGATACGAAATTGGCAATGGGCATCATACAGAATATGGAGGCTTTCGAGCGCTGGCGCATGCAGCGACGTCTGCGCATGAAGCCGCGTCGCTGGGTCAGCATGGGCACCGAGGAGGAGATGTCCATAATGGTAGAGCGTTTCCGCGAGGAGCCCGTGGACGTAGAGATCCAGAGCGTCTATCCCATACAGCAGCCTCGACACATTGCCTTTTCCTATCGCCTGGCTCGCGATGTGCGCGATGGCGTCATCGAGCTGCTCCCGAAGGATGATGTCAAGTACGATAATATCACCAGGCGTCGCATCTCTGTCGGCGTTCAGTCCGCTCCAGCCTGCATTCAGCGGGAGCAGCAGACAAATCCAACGTTTCCCTCAAATGCCTGGTCACAGTATCTATACGAATTAGATGATGCAGGTGAGTTACTGAGTTATTCTATTCATGCTGTTGGTGTTTGCTTAATGATACACGTTTAGATCTCGAGCTGGACGAATCGGAGGTGGAGGAGGAGGAGGGCGAACAGAAAAGTAGGCCAGGCACACCGGCCAAAGAGGAGCTAAAGCCGGAGCCAAAGCCGAAGCCACCGCACGAGATGTCCGAGCAAATGAAGCTGCTGCTGGAGACACTCGATTTCAATCAGATCGATAGTTATCGGTGGGTTTTCTAGGCAACTCTTTTGGCTAGCCTCAGTCTGTTAATCAATCATTCAACTCGCAGCAACGACTATCAGTTGATATCCAACACACAACTGGTGCACTACACCAATCCATATCTGCAGGAGTTCATCTGCTTTGCCAATATCTCGAAGAGTGACAAACGCTTTGTGGCCAGCACTGATTGGTATCCCAAATTGAGTGGACTTCTTGCTGTCTCATATGCTTTTACCACTCCCGTAACCGAGGACCTTGCCACACATCAGGTCAACGCAGTGCAGCGTGCGGTGCTCGAACCGAATCCCGTCTTGCTCTGGAGTTTCGCTGATAATCTCAACTATAAGCTGGAGTTTGAGGCACCTTTTGAGGTGACAACACTGTCATTCTGTCCATTTAATGGCGACATTTTGCTTGGCGGCTGCCAGAATGGTCTGTTAGTGGTCTGGGATCTGCAGGGTCGTTGCGATCACCTGGACGATGAGGAGTATTTGACGCCGGCCCAGGCCAAGTATCGAGCCATAATCGGTGAGTTTCTCAACTGGACGCTCGATACCAACGAAGAAGTGGTTGTCGAGCCGGCAAACATTTCGCCCTTGGAAGAATCGCCGAACGGCGCCATCACTGGTATCTACTGGCTGGGCAAACATTTCTATTTGAATCATTTCGGTAAGGTGTTTAATGATCCCGATAAGCGAAGTCGTCACAAGTTTTTCATCACGTGTTCCTTTGATGGCACCGTTGCCTTCTGGAACTTGGATGGCGAAGCCTCAAAGAAGGATCGTGATGCCCAGCGCAGCAAAAATCTTCCCAAAGAGTTGACCCAAAACGAGTCGCCTTACAAGTCCAAAATAATGAAGCCCACATATAGCATATTTTACAATGAGCCACTGACTGGGATTGTGGCTGATTCTTCCGTGTTCTCCATTGAGACACCTGCGCCCAAGGTGATTTGCAACTCACCCTCAAACTATCCCATTACGATGAAGGCCAAAGATCCGCCCGAAATGCGACCATCCCTAATCCTGTCCACCTATTACGGCAACATCATACGAGTGGAGTGGCAGGGTTTGTACAGCGAGGCGGGTGCCAGAGAACAAGTCAACAGCTCTGCACAGTTTTCAATGGTGCACGATGGTCCCATTGTCGCCATGAGCAAGAATCCCTTCTACCCGGAAATATTTGCATCGATTGGACGCACGGTGTTTGCCTTGTGGAGAGAGGACTATCCAGATTCGGCCATTATCTGGCGAAAGCGTCCATGCGATCTGACTGCGGTTGCCTGGAGCGAGTCACGTCCGGCTGTCTTATATTTAACGCGAAAGGATGGCATTCTCGAAGCTTGGGATATTTTAGGTAGGTGTTCAGTTCAGCAAGTGAGTTTTGTTTTTATCAAATAATCTCGAATCTAGCTCGCGACGATGCTCCAGTTTTGACTGAGATCCTTGGCGGCGGCCTCATCACAGCTGTCACCGAGCATCGTCCGTCGCTGCCCAACAAAATCCTGGGCATTGGCGACTATAACAGCAGCATACGAATGGTCAAGCTTCCGCATACCTTCGATGTGCCACTAGACAACGAACTGCAAGTAAGTATGCAAGCTGACTCGAATATCATTTTAGCTATAAACATTTTCTTGGCAGAAACTAACGCATTATGTGACACGGCAAATATCGCGCAAGATGAGCATCAAAGCCTGGGAGAAACAGTATTATGAAAACAACAAGGACATCATTGAGGCGAAGCGCGAAGCTGCACAGGAGGCACGCAAGGAAATGGAACGATTGGAACGTGAAGAACAAAACACTCGCAAACGCACATCCGATTCTGAACAGGAAAACACGTAAGTTAAGCCTGTTATGATCCTTGAGACTAAAAGCTACCATTCATCATTGCAGGGACAAGAAGAAGGGACTCGGTGGAGCACCCTACAACGAACGCATGGCTAAGAAGTTTGACGAACTGAATCTCAATCGAATGATGACAATTCTCATGTCTCGCAAGCAAATGGATCCAGAGAAGCTTGCACGCGAAACGGCCCTGGAGAAGGAGCGGCTCAGCTACGAGACGGCCAAAAAGGAGTCGCATGCCAAGCTGCTGGAAACCGTTGCGGACGATGTGGCAAGCATTCGGGCACGTCTCCTGCCCGCCGATGTGCAGGACATGCAGCGCAGTGAGATGATAGCGGAGCGCGTCAAGCGTGAAATTGAAATGTCGCCAACATATGAGGAAGTGGCAAAAGAGGCTTTCAAAAAGCTAAACAAATTTCCCGATCTAAAATCGCTCGATTATATTGAGCTACTCGAACGTGGCAGACAGCGTCGCCAGCTGTTGGATCAATCCCTGGGCGGGAATACGGAACGCTTGCGCTGGTACCAGGACAAGATGCGCGACAATCAGCTCTTCGAATGCGATTTTGGCGTCGATCTTCTCTACAACAGACGCAAGCTGTATCCGCTGCCGAAGAAAGAACCCAGCACTGAGAACACATCCATGGTGGATGTGGATGTGGAGTATCTAAAGCCGGAGCGCGAGAGCATTGACTAATTATTGTATTTGTGTGTTTTGTTAATGAAGCTGAGCAAGAACATCAGTTGTTGTGTTCCTTTTTTGGTTACAGATATTGACAGTGGGCAGAAACGCATTTCAAAAAATTATAGCTCATTTTTTATGCTTATACGAATCAAATCTATTTTGAGTAATACTTCACCTAAATATAAATATATTTTGAATTGGAATTGAAATATTATGAATTGCCTGCCTTCAAAAAACAAATCGAATTCAATAGGTTTTTGTTTATTGTTTGCAGTTTGCCTTTTGGCCATTGCCAAATAAATTGTATCTAAATTAAACGTGCATTGAACCTTGACGCTGAACTTCCGCCACAAAACGGCGCGAGTTCAAGTTAATGACATTTCTAAGCGGCGCACAAATGAAGTCATCTCGTTACCCGGGGCGTGTCATAGGTTTAATGAACTGAGCTGCAGACAGAGTGGCAGTCGCAGTCGCAGTCGCAGCCACTGACCCAACCACAGTCGGCGCCACTGCAACCGCCGTCACTTTCCCACGGCACTCAGCCGGCTGCCCATCAGCTGCTGCTGGCTTAATGCACATATCAATGGCGAACTGTCCAACAGCTCAACTGGACACAGCTCAATTCCAGCCACAAACAGAGGGGGAGCGGTTGATTGGAGGGTAGAGGTAAATTTAAGCACGTAATGATATACATTTTAGCATCAATGGATCTGAACTTTACAATAATTTTGCGACCATTATTATTGGCTACGATTGGCTGTGGTCGTGTTGCCGCCGGCCAGCACTTTAAGGTTGCGTCATCATCATGATCATCATAGTCATCATCATTGCCATCATATTCAGCAGCGTCAACATGATCGAGACCACCTGTTGTTGTCCTTAATGCACAGCCAAGCGAGATTTTTTAATATATCGCCGCTCGCCGCTCGCCTTTTTTACGTTTTATTCGTTACTTTTCGAATTGCATTTTCATACACAGTGCAAAAAATGCTAATATCCGCAGGTGAATTTGCTGTTTTAATACCCTTTATGTTGCATAACAGATCAATTTAATTTTCGATATGATTAACTGAAATTCTCATATAAAAATAAGCTGATTTATTTTGAGAAAGCATTTTAAATTATCTATCTGATTTCTGAATACGAATTTACAAAAGATACAAACTTACTCTAATTAAAAAAGACTTCAAATTAGTCGATGACAGAGTATGTGCTAGCTTAGAGTATTCTTGCCCGATTTGTATTATTTACTTATAAATACTTTGTGCAAAGCGTTGCGTGAGGCAACTGCAAGCTGGCTGCAAGTTCATTTTGTACATTTACATAACAATTGGCCTTTGAATTGAAATTGTTGGAAAGGATGGGCAGACAGACGGGCCGCGAGGACGGACAGATGCGGTTGGCCATTCAAAGTTGCGAACATTAAAATCGTTTTGCCGCCATTTAAAATAATTTACGATGCTATGCAAATCGGCGAGATGCCTTGATGCATGCGTTGCATCCATACGATGTTGCCGTGACTCGGCATAAATAGTCGAACTGGCCACATATTAAACACACTCGCACACACACACACACACACACACATCAATTATTCACGCCCATTGTGTGCAACAGCTAAGAAAAAGTTAAAACTTCAAGTGTTGACCTGAATTGGAATGTTGTGGACCCTAAGTGGGTTAGGCAGTTTTTTGTTTTTGAAATTTTAGTGAACAACATTTGTCAATTTTACTACATTCGTAACATTAATTTTTATTTTTCAAATAACCCACATTTGTTTATTCAATTGTTGTTTCTAATTTACGAGAATTTTAGTCATGCACACTCCCAACTACATTCTCTGCTTGCAACTTGTTGCAACACACAACATCGTTAGCCAAGTTGTCCGTTGACAGTTTCGCATTATGCGCAGGCAAACCTTCAAGATTTTCTTTTTTGTGGCACACGGCTAATTTGGCATGACTTGTGTTAAGTTGAAGTCAAAACAATAAATAAATGAAAGTTAAGTAAAACTAAAATAAATTCACGTTGCGCGCTGAGTTTTCCTAGCCCAAATCTTTGCCGATGCTTTCGAGGCGCTGCATCAACTGTTTGCAGGATTCACGCTCCTCATTGCCGCAATTGCTGCCCGGTCGGGCAAGATCAGTGATGAGATCGAGGATATCACTTAGCTGACTATTGAACTGCTCCTCGTATTCGACCACACCTGCATCGAAGTCGGCGCTAGTTGCCTGCTCCATGAAACTGCTGTAGTTGAGGCACTGTTGGCCCAGGATGAACAAAGAGCGCACAAAGATGACCGGCTCGCAGAGCAGACACAGCAACAAGCACTGATCCAATGTGCTTTGGAAGTGTTGCAGCACCTCATCCACCAGCTGTGCCTGCTGCACGACCAGCAGCAGCTTCTCCCAGCGGGGCTGCACTACATCACTGGTCATGTGCTGCTCCAGCTGCTCAATGCACTCAATCATGCGTCGACGCAGCTCGGAGGCACGTGAATTGGGAATAACCCCTGCGTGGCATGCGGATTGGAACTGGTGCTGCACATAGCGCAGATAGAAGAGAACGCGATGCAGCAGCTGCAACTGCTCCAGCGGTGCCTCATGGATGACCAGACTTATGGGCCACTTGGGCTCGTAGCACAACGTGAATGCCTCATAGCCACAAAGGGTGAGCTGCTCCGGCAGCTGACTGCTAGGTGTGTCCATTTCACTGGATTCCTCACTGATAATCACCTTTTGCCTTAGTCTATTGCCCAGCTGGGTGGCCACATCGCAATCCATTAGTTGGCAGCGCAGCAAATGCTTGTGCGGATTGCTGCTCAACTGGAGCGCATCTTGCATAATTCTCTGCAGCTTCTCCGGCTGCAAGTTGTCCACATTTTGCTCCAACTGCTGGGCACATTTCGCCAGCAAAGTATCGATGAAATTCCGGTCCTGCAATAGAAAGTAATCTTGCAGATTCTTCAAGTGCTCCGCCAACTGCTCCTGCACAAGGACTTCCAGGAGCTTGCGAGCCGGCAACTCATACGAGCTGCGTATGAGCTGCTCGTGAGGCGCCTCCTCCATCTCCTTGGGCACATAGCTGAGCTTCTCCTGCATCAGTTTCAGGTGCACATTGCACTGTCGCAACACATTCAGATATTTGCCCGCCAGCAGAATGCGCTCAGCAAACGGTTCCAGAAAAGAGGGCAACCTGTCCATGTGCAGGCGATATCGTTGCGCCCAGTAGGCGTGGCAGCATTGTTTGGGCGAGAGCAGAGTGCTGCTCATCGCATTCGCACTGGTGTCCTCAATGAAGAACTCGCCACGCACATCGTAAATGATGCCCTTCTGTGTCCACAGCTGCACCATGGTCATATAGTAGCCAGAGATGTCCGTGAGTAGTTGTCTCAGGCACTCCGATTTGAAATGCTTCTGCTGCTCATCGATCAGCGAGAGCAACTGGGCCGAATTGGGTTCCAGGCGACGGACGCGACTCGTGAGACTCGCATAGGATTGCATGGTAGGCAACCAGGGACGCAGCTGCTGCACCAGCTGGCGGAGATTCAGTTTCTGCTCGTGCAGTTGCGTCTCGAGCGTTGCCTGGAACTCAAAGTACTGCTGCATGTCCTTCTGCAGGGCATTGCCCAGGAAACGGCTGCAGTTCCGCGTCAAGCTGGTCTCCTCGATGAAGCTCTGTACACTGATGAAGTAGCCAATCAGCGGTAGCAGCTCGTTGGCCAGCGTGCGAAAAGCTCCAGTAAAACGTTCATCGATCTTGAAGTGCACCTTATCAATATGCTCGGTGGTCAGATAGGGAATCTCCTCGAGCGAAATTTCCGGTTGAATGTGCGATGAGGGCACACCCGAAAAGGCATAAATCAGATCGCGGATGAGCAGCTGCTCCTGCTTCTTCAGGGACAGCTTGCCCACATCCTCCGTGGCCAGAAAGAAGCCGCCAACACTCTCCAATTTCCACGAACCCGCATTGTGCTTGAAACGAGTTTCGGACGTGGATTTCAGCTTGTCCGTCGATTCCATAAAATCAGAACTGGATATTATTTGGCACATCTCGGACTTTGCCTCGCATTCCAACTCCGGCTCACAATCTGCTGGTTTTTCACTATCCATAGTATATAAATATATATTATCTATATATTTGTTGGAAATTCAGCAAATGTGGAAAAGTTCTGATTTTTATTCGTCTTTTGAATACTTGAAAAGTTAGCATTTAAAAATTATACAAATTTTGACTAATGGAGCTTCCTAAGCCTCTGTAATACTTGCTTTGAGTCCTCAAATTAATCTGATTTTGAAGTTCAAACCGTTCATTGGTTGGTCTTTAGATATTGTGCAGTTCCTTGTATATTTTCCTGTACTTATTGTAAAATCCGAGAAATGAATTTCTGCTAAAGGTGAAAACAACACCAGAAACCGTACCAGAAAGTTTCACGATATATTTACATAAAATTGACTTGGGTGCCATACAAATCACAAGCAAAGCATTCATTTGGAAGTGGCAAGTGGCACATAGCACGTACTTCTCAGTCATAGCGCCCAGCGGCGACATCTGCGGCAGATACCAAAAGGCAGGCACCACATGAATCAGCTGTGTGGCAACAGCCACCTTCGTGATCTGTGTGGCAACACTGGGGAAATGCGTTGAGAATTTTTTCATTATTTTCACGGCGATGAGAAAGAATCGAAAAGAGCCCAATAAAAAAAAAAAAATGCTGATGCACAGTGCACTTTCTTTGGCAAGTAAATAAATATCGTACTTGAATATCGTACACCACACACACACATACGTGCACAAAACACACACTCCGATAACTATGAGAACACTTTATTTATGGGCTTTGTCGCGTGAGTGCCACTTGTATTTGTTGTTGTTGCTGTTCTCATTCTAGACAATGCAACGTCAGCGTCGATGGCGGCGTCGTCGTCGTCGTCGTCGACAGCAACATTAGCATAAATAAATAAATAACTGTTATAACAACGACATGTAGAACAACAATAAAGTGCATTGGCAACGTGAGCTAAAGTAAATAACAATAACAATGATAAACACGAAGAAGAAGTACCGATAAAGCTTTTGGGCTTCTGTTACTGTTGCTGCTTCCTCTTCTACGAACTGCACAAATTGCACTTGTGTGTTGAGCTTTTGTTTTCGTTCTCTGTTCGCGCGTTCTCTTTCTCACTCTCTCTCTCTTACAGGGAGTAAATTAGAATTACTGACACATGCTTAAAGAAACTGTGGTGCTAAATACATGATTTGTAAATTTCCAAATAAGCACACCGAATATATTTAGCAATTTACTTATTGTTCTTGAAAATGTTAGTCAAATGAACATATGACTAAAAATAGATTTTATATTTGTATTCTGATTCAAGTACATTTTCTTATACAAGTAAATTATATATACAAGTAAATTTTCATTATTCTACTTTATGAAAAGCAACCACTGTGCATCGGCCTATTATAACAGCAACACCTTGACAGCGCTAATAACAACACAAACAACAAAAGCTTCCTTCGCATGCATTTATTTGTATGCTGTTGTTGTTGTGGACAATCAAATTGAGTGCAAAGCTCAATTTCAGTTTCGGCAGCGAAGGGCTGGGCTAAAATGAGACAGCGACAGCAGCAGCACCGGCAGCAGCAGCGATGTCGGCTTTGAAGTGCGCGATGTGCGCTGACTGCAAAAAAGTGCCGTTTAAGGTTTCGGGTTTTTTTGTCGTTTTTTTGTTGTTGCTGTTGCGCTATTGCTTATTGCATTATTTATACACTTTCTTGGTCTCCACACACGCACACAATATATAAACAAAACGCAGAGCAACGATATCAACAATAGCAAAAAACTATACCAACAACAACAACAACAATATTGGTGACAACAACAAACACTCTCGGTCTCAGTCTAAGCCGCTCTCGCAGTCAGCGATGTCGTCGTCGTCGTTGCCGTCGCTGTCGCCGTCGTCGTCACTGTCGCAGTAGCGGCAAATGCGACCGCATTCTCAACAGTCAAACAACAAACGCAACTGAAGTAACAACGCTGTCCGCGTCGCGTCCATTGCCAATATATAATTATTGAATACGTCGCCACCCTGTTCATCCTCCTCCACCACCCCCCTGTCAATCAATCAAAAGTGCGGCTACGAATAGAAAGTGTTTACAGAAAAAATACAAAAGCTTCAAGTTTGAAAAAGTGATGAGACTGTTGTTGCTGCTACCAGCCACTAGAGAGTGTTGTTCTTGTTCTTAATGTTTCGTCTGCCAACGCGAGAGGAGTGCGTCGCTTGGCTGCATTCCGTTCTCTTTCTGATCCTGCACATTTGGAGTTTTTGCAGTATGTCGCTTACACGCAGTCGCCAAACGACGCTCAAGTGGATTAAAAAGCGTTTTGCGCTGCCGCGTCGACGCCACCAGCAGCAGCAGCAGCGGAGGGTGAGTGTCCTGGGTGCAAATTAGGTCAACTCTCAACAACAAAAACGCCAACACTGCAAGCTTGCATCTAAAAGCTTAATTGATTTTTATCTAACGTTGAAATTTCTGTCGAAATCAATTAATTGCGCTACACTGGCCAAAAATTCAATTAAAGTCAATAATTTTCAGCGTAATTTGTGGCTAATTTTGTTTTTCCTGTGAATCGAGCAAAATGAAGGGTTAAAACTACTTTTGCATTGGCGTGACAGAGTTCAATTTCTCAAAAAGTTACTCAGCAGAAGCCACCCCCCATTTGCCCCCTGACCTTTTTGTTAACCGTGACGTAGTCAAAAAGTGTCTGCGGCGCTTTTTGTTCCGTTTCCGCTTTTATTTGCTAAATACTCGCCACTCTCCTCATAGGCCATGCCACACCAGGAAGGTGTGTCCACTGCCCCGGCCATGTTCTACTTGTTGTTGTTGTTGCTATTTTGCATGTTGCTGTTGCCCTGTTGTTTGCTGTTCTCGAGTTGAGCGATTATCGCTGTCAGTTTGAAAAACAGTTCGGCGCGCTTATCATTATTCAAGCTAAATTTCGAGCCGCATTGTTAGAAATCAAAATTTATGCGAATTTTATGAAAGTTTTTTTGTTTGATTTTATGAGTTTCTTTTTTTTTTGGCAATTATTTTGTGCGATTTCGAAATAGTTTTTTGGGCGTATTTACTTAAAACTATGCGCATTGCAGGCACAACACGTAAAAGGCCAACGCCCCTGGAATATCAAAGAGTTTTCTACTGCACTCACACAGATAGTGTATGGTATCCAGGGAATATATATATAAGGGTAATTTGTTAACTAACAACTTAAACTTTAATTCCGGTTTTCGAAATCTGTACACAGTTGTACGAGATGAGATAATTGTTCAAGTAATTACAGCTGACATCATAAATTGACTCACTACAAACTACAGGCAGAAATGCAGTTGCAATTGTGTCACGATGACTATTTAATTTAATTCAATATGAGGTGATATTCGATTATCGATTATAGTTATAGACTTAATCTGTGCATTTATGTAATAGATTTCAAGTTGCTGTAATTCCTCGTTCCTTGCCAATGTAAGGTTTTATACCCTTTCAGAAGTAGATCAACGTTTCTAATATAGCTGACTATTATAATTATAATTTATAGTTTGGAGAGCATTTAGAATCGCGCATAGCTAAAATATTTTGATTATGTTTATCCTGGGTGTCCAAATGTTTATTTCTCAGCACTTAAGGCTTTCAGCTTGGCTTGTAAACAGAAATCGCATGTGCCGATGATCGAAATCGCATCAAATGCCACATTGAATGGGGCACACAAAGGCGACCGCTCGGTTGCCGTAGACAAAAGGCCTGTCAACAGACACACACACATATATACATATATATATATATAGGGGGAATACATATCAAAATTGAGTATCTGGTTTTTATTTATTTGTTGTTGCCAAGTTCAAGGCGGTGGCAGATGTCGCTCTGTGGCGCGCTCTTGGCACTTTGCAATTATGCCAAACAATGTCGGATCGAGGTAGGGATAGAAACGTAGAGCAAACAATAAACACTTGGAGTATTAAACAGAGACCAGAACACGCAAAACAGACCAACAATAAAATAACATTCGTTTCCCCCCATTTCAGTTAATGTGGGTGTGTTTTTTTGTAGTGCAGCCTATTCATTTACCACTATGCAACACAAACAAAACTAGTAACAAGTAAACAGTGTAAAAGAATTATTATGATAAAGCTGATAAAGTTGTTAAACATTACTCACTAAAATCAATCAAAAGTTCAAAGTTCTAAGAGAAAGAATCTCTGATTAGCTAAACGATTAGCTTGAAAGTATAAGTTCAAATATTGAATAACTTAAAAATAACATTACTTAAATACTACACAAATATTCAGTAAAATTAAAGTTGTTAAATATATTATGATCATTTCCTTATTTCATTATTTGTTTATTATTTACTAAACAAAAAACAAACCAATCGAAAGTTAACAGTTTTAAGAGAAAGAATCTTTTAATAACTGAACGATTTGGCTTGACAATATATGTTCATATATTAATATAAATTACTAGTTATTTTCAATCAGTTATATTGTTGTTTAGTGTATTTAATTATGAGTTTGACTGAGTGGCATTCAATCAATCCAAGCGCTCAGCGATTCATTCGCTTTTCAGTGGATTCACATTGAAAATCGTTCGCACGCATGGAAAATCATTCAAGCCTGCGAATGGGCGAGTGTCTGTGTCTGTCTGTGTACAGATATAGGCGTGTATCTGCACGTGTGTGTGTGTGTGTGTGTGTGTGTAGGTATGTTGTGCACCCCCTAAAATATGTGTGTGCGACTTTTCCATTTGACGCTCAGCTCATTTCAATTTGGTCGAGCGCCGCAAACGCTTTGAACTTGTTTTTCGCCGGACAGACGCGGACATTTCGCATTCACAGTGCTCAGTACTCAGTTTATCCAGTATTCAGTGTTCACTCTCAGCTTGCCTTGCCAGTGTCAGGCCCTGCCAATGATTTCGACTCAACTGCCGGTCGCGTTTTTATTTATTTTCTTTGTTTTTTTTTTTTTATTTTTCCTATTGATCTCGTCGCTGGAATCGCGTACGCCTCCCGCAAAAATTTGTGCGCGTTTTGATTTTTTGGCGCGTTTTTCATTTTGTGGCTGTGTTTTTTTTTTTATGCTTTATTTTGGCCCCTCGCACATTGCACGTAGCTGGACCTGAACCTTTCTGGCTCCGTCTTTTACCCTAGGCTACAAGCTAAACCAAAACTGAGACGAGACAAAAAATAAAAAATAAAACAACTATGTATTGATAAATTGCCAGTCGACGATTTCCGTCGTGACCCGCGCGTTATGCAAAATGCTCAAATGTAAATAAATATTAAAATAATACAAAAATCACTAAGCCGACTGTCTCAGCAGCCCCTTGGTCCCCGTCATCCCGCTGGGTGCAACGTGGTGCCTTTGTTGGTTTTTGTGTGTGTGTGTTTGTTTTGTGAAAAATGAAGTGAATCTGTCTTTTGTAAAGTGAATCGCCATTGCCATAATAATAAGCAATAATAATAATAATGTAAGCCGACAAATTTCGAGTCGAGTTGAATCCAGTCGAGTCCCTGGCAGCCTTTATTTTCTTTATTTATGAAAACAATAAACGCAACACAAGCTACGCATTAAGCGATTCCCCTGTGAATCAAGCGGAGAGGGATCACCCCCCCTCCAGCCTTCCTTCTTCGTCTGGGGAGTCGGGAGTCGGTTTCCTGGCAGCAGCAGTCGAAGCAAGGCACGCATACAATTTGCATGTGGATATCTTGTGCTGGCCGCATCGATCTTTATGAGTTGCAGTCGCCCGTCTCCGCCTCGCAAGCCAGCAAGATGTCTTATGTAATCTGGAAACTATTCATGAAGCAATATGCTCGCCTGCGCCTGCTCGGCCACAATACGCAGCAGCAGCAGCCATTGAGGCCGACATTGATCTGGCATTCGTATGCAGCCATTGAAGCGGTAGGTGGCTCTCTGTCTTTAGGGCACATTCGACAATGGTTATATGAAAATTGAATTTGTTATGGGCTTATGGGTTTTGGGCATGGGAATGAGGGTCACCTGGACATTTTACGTTGAGCAGTTGAGTCGAGTTGAGTTGTGGCGCTGCGCTGCGCTGCGTTGCGTTGCGCTCTTTTATTGATTTAAATTGAGTAATTTGTAACGGTACCCATATGTAATATCAGTTTAATCTTTTCAAATTAGTCATAACTAAGCACTGAAATTGAGAGATCACATGAAAAAAAAAAATGTTGAAGCTCGATTTGCTTATTAGGACAACAAGATTTCGCCTGAGGGACTCGAACTGATCAGGCAGACAAGGCAGCAATTTAATCGATTTCAAGGCAAACCTACTGACTTTTGAATATATATTCCAATATATTTCGAATCCATTCGCGACACGAGCTCAGGCAGAGCTTGTGGATTTTAAGACTAAGGTTTTATTCATGAATTACGCATCATAAATGATGTTGCTGCTTAAGCTTACTTAAAGTCAACTTATTTTTTTATTTATTTTTCACAAACTGCATTTGTTTTAAAACATTTTTGATAATTTCTTTACTCACATTTAAAATTTATTTTTATGCGACATTATTTGATGCCATCTTTGAGCAGTAACATTATCCGCACATTAACTCGCAGCAAAGCAAGCCGCAAAGGAAATGCAGGTGATTTGTGAAAAATTCAAAACGAAAGTGCCAAAAAAAAAAGACTTTTCTTCAAACACAAACAAGCGACCAAAAATCCAAAAAAAAAAAAATGAAAGACAAAGTAAAAAGTTGCCACCGCAATTGACGTACTCGTTACCGTTTTTATTGATATGATATGAAGAGCATGGGAGTCGGGACCACCAACAGCCAACGGGCAGTCAACATTGGCCACTGTTCACGGTGTCCACTGGCCATTTGGCCATTTGGCCATTTGGCCATTTGGCAATTTGGCTGATTCCGTGCGGTTGCCTGTCTGCCCCATTGATAATAGCAATCTTGAAAACTAAAAGATGCAATAAGTCAGCGCTAAGTGTTAAAATGTCGATATTAATTGTGGACTGCTTGCCACCGGTTGGCTGGGCAGCAGCAGCAGCAGCAGCAGCAAATGCAGCCAGTGCTACTGCGACCAGGCTTGTCTCCCTCCTTACGACTTGCCCCGCTAGACTCGGTTGCATTTAAATAAATTGCGATTATGGCCGCAAATGTGGCAGGGGCAGGGGCAGGGGCGGGGGCAGAGCCAGTGAACCAAGCAACTGCGCTAATAATATTTATCAGTGCCTCATTTGTTGCACGGACAGCCACTGTGTGCCACAAGAGGGGCAACAGCAGTCAGTGGTGGGGGAAATGGAGTAGTCGATGGCCAATAAACCCAAAAAAATAAGCAAATAAAAATTGTTGCCAGCTAATTGTGAAATGGTTGTTGTTGCCTCGTTTTTAGGTGGGGGCTGAGCTCTTTTTGTTGTTGCAGTTGTTGCCTGTGTTTTTGTTGGTGCTTTGTGCATCCGCTCGTCAGTTTTCGGTTGCCGTTTTCCTCCACATTGTTTGGCAGGCAACCCCATGCATATACATACATATTTATTGCAACTAAGTTTTGCATTTTAACCAGAAATCATGCAAAAAACTGAGACATGCAACAACAACAACAACAACAGCAATAATAACAACAACTTTGAACGGCTTTCAAATCGCATTTCAAAGCTGTTAACTGAAGAAAGAGCCTGCGAGAGACAGTGCGAGAGTAAAATAGACATGAAAACTGTTTAAGTTTAATATTTTCCCGCGCGCCGCACGCACAACGTGGGAAAACTCATAAAAAATGCAACAACCCATTCGAATTGAATACTAAATTTTGCATGCCCAATTCCAGTATGAAAATAAGTAATAAAGAAAAAAAACCTTTGCACTTTTTTCTCTTCTGTTTTGTTTTTTTTGCACTGCACTCGGACTTTAGTCGGCAATAGTTGCGATAGGGCAGGAAAGCCGGAAAACGCGTCACTGATAAGCTGCACGGCATAAGGAAATGAAAGAACAGCTCTCTTTCGATTATAATTAGTTGCGATAAATATATATATAGATATATATATATATATAGATATGATAACTGAAACTTGAGATGTAGGCAAAAAGTTGATATTTAAAAGTTGAGAGTATTAAGCAAGTTGAACTTAAGCCGCTTTTACATAAGGTGATACCTTTAAACACAAAATGGATGTATAAGTCAAATCAGATCTCCCTTTGTATATTATGCAATAATGCATTTGCATTTCATGGGAAAAATAACTGACCGTCAAGGCAAGAATAGCAAAGTCAATTTAAAATACATTTGGAATTGAGTGTGCATTTTTATAGCCTGCCCACATTAAAACGAGTATAATGAAGATTTTGCAAAGTTATGTAATAAGAAGGCAGAAAGAAGCACTTCTAGCACCATAAAGTGTATAAACTTTTGATCAGACTCAACAGCCAAGTCCATTTAGCTTTTCCTGTCTGTCACTATACCTAAACAAGCCAAATTTGAATAATAAATTCTCAAATACTTTATATTAATCAAAATTATATCATTTGATCAATTTCGCGAATATCAATACAAATTTACTGCAGAAAGCAAATAGATTTAGCCTTCAAATTGACATATAATATAGCCTGACATATTTTTGACCAACTGCAACTACTATCAGCAAATCAACTATCTAATTAAGAGCTATCTTTTGATTGAGCTCTCTTGACTCGTCTTCTTTTTTATGTAACTGGCCTGCTACTAGGAGATGGTTGTGTCTTACACAATAGCTTAGTGAAATTGAATTAAGAGTTTGCTTATCAGCTATGGGTCCATTAAATTTATCATCAAATAATATCGAAGCCCGTATTTATGTAGAGCATATGGCCATCGTTTACACATTTGTCACTTGTCATTTGATATAACGAGCATATTTCTTTTTGGTTTCGTGTTCATCTTGACATGCAAATGGTTTTCACACATCATTTCCATTTACAACAACGATCGACCGCAAATCATTTCTCTTTCATTTTTTGGGGGCAATCAGAGGTTAGACGTTAGCCATTAGCGGCACGCATTTTCCACTCGCAGTCAGCGTTGCAGTCGCTGTCAACATTCGGGTTGTAGTCAAGTAATTTTCAATTTCTTTTGGCTGTTTGCTGTCACTTAATTTGGCAGCGGGAGCAGTTGCATTTGCCACCCACGCATACACACACACACACACACACACACACACACACACACACACACACACACAGTGTCTCCAACTACGTCCATTTGCGACGAGGGCGCAATTGCAATTTGCACCGCCAACGCATAAAACGCACCACGGCACCACCAAGGCTAAGCAAGCGTTTCAGCCACATTCATTCACTTGGCCAACAGTTGCCGTCGACGTCGCCTAACAAATTAGTTACTGACGCAATATATATTTATTTTTTTGTCTCTGAGTGTATTCCGCTTGTCTCTTGCCACTATCAAAATCACACGCAATAAATTGAATTTGACTATTTTCTTGGCTTGTTATTATTGCTGTGGTTGTTGTCGTTGCTGTGGCTTTGGCTGTGGCTGTGGGCAGCAGGTGTCTCTTTGGGATTTGGGATTGGGCACTTGGACTTGAAACTCTCGGGAAACTGGGGGCTGCACAGGTTATCCAATTAATAAAAAGAAAACGCAGTCATAATGTTTTGATTAAACCACAAATGTGACAAGCGACGCATAAAAATTAATTGCCAAGCTTGTTTTTTTTATTTGTTGTTTTTCTTTTTTCTGCTGCATGAATCGCGAGCGAAGAGCGTAGATTTTGATTTGGTTTTTTCATTTTCTTTCTTTTTTTTTATTTGGGATGTGGGTCAGCTGTGTAACTGTACACGCGTGAGAAGCTAATGCTCGAATTATACAAATAAACTTAAATATATAGTATGTGTAGTAGTTGTGTGTGTATATGGCAAACATCAAATCCAATTTCAATCGCCGCAAGGTTAGTTGTCAAACTGGTCAAGTGGTCACTGAAGCGACCTTCCTTTAATGGCCAGCAGCAGTTAGCCAGCCAGCTAGCCAAGCTAGCCAGCCAGCCGGCCAGTCAGTTGGCCAACTAGTGCAACACATTTCGATTTCCTTTCCTGCTCGTAATTTGTGAACAGCAGCCGCCCATAAAACTTGGCCAGCAACAACAGCAACAACAACAATAACAACAGCAATTGGCGCGACCCACTGGCCAAGACCAATAACTAAAGACGAAGACGACACGCACGCATGAAGATGCCTCGAGGCGCCTCTGTCGGAGTCCGGAGTCAGAGTCAGAGTCAGAGTCCGACTTTGGTCTTGGGGGTAATTAATTGATGATCTGCGTCCGACGGCCAGCAAATTGGTTGGAACGGGGCAGGGGTTGGGAGGGGGGTGTTCACAGAGGCAAAATTGGCATCTGCATTTGTAGCCCAATCTGAAACTCAAAACTGGCACAGCCGCAAAACTGCAAACGAAAATATGTTTTCTTTTTGATATATTTATTGGTATTTATTTTTGGTCGCACTTCAAAAGTTACCGACTTGCAACACACACACCACATATTGTGGCAATTTATTGTGGCGCATGCGCTACATTGCGCCGCTGGCGACATCTGGCGTCTGCTGCAGACAACACAGATTGGCTAGGACTAAGCAGCAGGACGATACTCGACACTCGACCCAACGCGACTCGACTCTCAACGCTAGCCTCAGTTTGGTGGCCAAGACACAAAGTGTTGCAAGCACGTTGTGCGCTGTTCCCAATTGTTGTGGGCGTAAATTGTGTGAGTGTGTTTGTGTGTGTGTGTATGTATGTGAGTGTGTGTGTGTGTGGCTAATATGGAAAGCGGCCGAAAATATAAAGTGTCACATTGTCACCGTGCTGAAGCTTAAAGTATTTTTAAAGCCATAGCCAAAAAAATCCCGGTAGCCAAAACCCCAAAAAAGCCAGTGGCATTGTTATGTGTTATGGTCAAAAGGAGGCGGCGGCTGCTGCTGCTTTTTGGATTTTTTTTTTTGGCCACTTTCACTGCAAATTTGCAATGTGTGTGCAAAAGAAAGTGAATTCTACTGTGCTACACTTGACCTATGACAACAACAACAATTGTTGCAACAACAACAACTGGAAGTATTTGACGTTTTGAGCTTCAGTAAAGTCATTTGATTGTCATGCAATGCAAGTGTGCAGTGTAAAATGCGACTCTTGCAGTTGCAATTGTTGTTGATTTTGTTGTTGTTGTTGTTGTTATTATAACCGCCCACTTGCCACGCCTCTTCCATGTGTGAGCTGTGTTGTGTTGTCTGACTGAATCGCTTCGAAATCGGATCAATGCTGTCCCCAATTGATTTTCTGTTTAACTTTTAACATGCACCCGGCCATTGGTGACTGTTAGCAGCTAGCAGCTAACCGCCAGTTGGCAGTTGGCAGTTGGCAGTTTCTGGCTGTTTTTTTCTCTTTCTGGTAGTCCCAGGCAACCCAAAGTCGCGTGTCTCTCTGCCTGCGTGTGTGTGTGTATGTGTGGGTGTGTGTGTGTGTGAGTGCTTAAAGAACCTTTGATTTCGTTGTGCTTTTTTAGTCTTGATTTTGTTTTTGTGGCCCCAATTGTAGCACACCCTTTTATGGGTCTGTTTCTATTGACAGTATTTACACGTGCAGTCAATTTTAAATTATAGTTCCGCAAGATCTTTCAAAAATGTTTTTCACAGATTTGTATAGCAATTCTTAATAAGAACTAATACACAATAATGGATGTGCTTCCAATGTGATATCAAAATGTTGTCGAATCCAAGCCTTGGATGTGCTTTACAGCTGAAATATAATATTCTTAAAATATTCTTAAATATTATTTAAAGTTAATTTCTCTATTATTTAGAAGCTGTGGCTTTTAAAAATAAAATAAGTCAATATAAATATATCATAACGCTTAAAAATTATGGAGAATGTTCAGTTTATAAAGTATCGCAAATCACAACGTTTAAGAAGAATGAATATTCTCACAAATAATAATTATGTACGAAGTCTAATTTCTCACTAAAAAGGACAGGTATTACTTAAGCAATGTGGATTCCTTAGTCACCCAAAAGCAAATTCCTAAATTGCATTGCATTTTTAGACTTTGGGCCGCAAATCTCTTATACAAGTATTAAACTTCACACGTGTCTTTCTCTGTCTTTTCTCTACCCAATGCAGAGTGACACAAACAAGGCAGCAGCAACAACTGCAGCAACGACAACAGCAACAGCAGCAAAGACAACCACAACAACAACAGCAACAACAGCAACAAACAGCGACCCAGGAGCCGAATTAGTGGATCAGGGCCATTTAAGCGAGATCTTGGTGCTGAGTGACACTCAAATCGATGGCCAGACCGCGACATCGGCGCCGCTAGCAGTGGCCATCGATAACATGGACAACAAGAACATGGACAGCGACACGAACACAACCAGCAACAACAACAATAACAACATGAAAGAGGCCACAGCGTGCCACACAGCGCCAATAGCGCGCGACGAGGATGTGGATGACGATGAGGATGAGGATGAGAATGGCAAGCTGGAGGGGATTGAAGCTGGGGAAGAACAGCATGAAGAGGATCCAGAGCTGCAACTGGAGATGTTGCAGCAACAACAGCAGCTGTCGGCGCTGGCCAAACCGAATGCTAATTATGTGTGCTGTCAATGCCCAGCAACAACTACAACAACAGCAACAACTGTGAACCGCAGCAAGTCGCTGGTACGCAGCTATCTAAAAAAATGTAAGCAACGCCTAACGGGTCAGCAGAGCAAATCCACAACAACAACACCAACAACAGCAACTACAAGAACAACAACAACAACAACGACAACGGCAACAATTACAATGATCAAGAACGAGGCGGAAGGAACAGCACCCACTATAGAGGAGCTAGGGAAACAGGAGGAACACGAGGAACAGGAGGAAGAGGAGGAGCAAGAGGAGGACTCCAGCTGTGCCAGCCGAGATTCGGCAAGCGCCTATATCGACTCGATGCCGCTCGACTTGAGTCTGCGACGAGCGCCAGCAGCACCACAGGAGTCCAGCAGCAGCGAGAGCGAAATCGAGGAGGAGGAGCCAGTGGAGCAGGCAGAGCAGAAGAAGGTGCTGAACGAGCTAACACTGGTACGTCTACAACAGCTAGCAACAATAATAGCAACGCTGAAAATTGCTTAACTTGGCCCTTTTCTTTCTACATACATATATATATATATCTACCACACAGCAGGCAGTAACAGCAACAAATGTTGAACGGGATGTGGCTGTGGATCTGGATGTGGATGTGGATGGGTTGCTGGGAGAACTGATTGACAGGCATCTGTCGCACATTTATCCCATCTACTGGGCACGCACGCGTGCGATTTTAATGCGGCAGGCACGTGAGCTTCTCGTGTGCCACTTTGAGGGCTCCCTTTCGTGCTTCGAGCAGCGATTCCTATGTAAATTTGCACAAATTGCGGCTACGTTGCGCGCCACTCATCAAATTGGCGAGGTAAGTGCCCCCCACAAGGCTCCCTAGAATTTCAAGACAGACAGACAGGCAGACATTCAGACAGACATACAGTCAGTCGGAGTAAGAGATCGGTCTGGAGATCTATCATTTAGTGTTTCTCCGGGCTCGCAAATTAGCGCTTGAGCAATTTAACGATCCCGACTATGGAAATGATTGGAAATAGCATTGCGAATTGAGCTTGAAATGGGGAGTGGGATTTGCGAGTTTGCTTTATACATATGCACATTAAATTGAACGAGCGCAATTTATTACTACCACTTGATCTATTTTGATCGAAAAGATATATGAGTAAAGAATTTGGATTTGATTTCTGCAGCGAAACGATTTATTGGCAGAATAGAATAAATAAAATCTAAATTTAAAATTAAATGCTGTTCTGATTTAGTTCGAAAAAACTCGCTTTATTATGCATCTAATTCATTCATTCATTACTATGCATCTAATTCGTTCATTCATTCATTCACTAATTAAATATAAGTTATAATTAAAGCGATCACAGTTAAAAGTTCGCCTGTTAGCCTGTAGCCCTGGCCGCTGTTAAGTTAGGTCGAAAAGTAACAGAGCGATGCAGCGCTTAGCAGTGCCATTTCGAGCGCAACAGTGCCAAATTGAGCACAACAGCATGCGCTTTGCCAATTGGACACACACTGCCCCCAAACGAACTGTGAGGCGAACGCAACAACAACTCGTCGTGCGGCACACGAAGCGGCAGCGAGCAGCGCTTGTTAAAAATTTAGATTTTTTTTCGAAAAGGTCGAATTGAGGAATTCGTGTTGCCAGTTTGAGATTTGAATTCGCGGCGCGCAGTCTTGTGAGCGGCTAAAAGCAGAAAAAGCAAGCAGACGAAGACGAAAACGAAGACGAAGAACGTGCAACGCCGCATTATTCGTATTTCGTATGTTTCTTCGCACTCGCCTCACCAATGAAATGTGCAACAGTTTCTCGCAAGGAATAACAACAGTTGGCAAGCAATTAATAATTCTTGCCCCAGTGTAGTGCTCTCAAAAATACGTATAAAATAAATTTAAAAAAAACAACAACGTTTTTAAAGTGCTTTTAAAGTGCAAATTAAATACACAAATAAAAAGAAAAATATATATCTATATAAAAGGAAATATCCATTAAAGTGCCTGTAATACTTGCATTTGAGATATAAACGCATTTATGTGCACATAAATCAAACTCTTTAATAGTTCTTCATTGCCTGAGGTAATTTGTGGACTTTATTTATGTAACTAAAACAACATTTAAAAGACGCAACGATCTTAAATCAAAGCTTAAATGCAAACCAAGTTTATTTTAATGTCTCTTTAAAGTTGGAATTTATGATTGTTACGACTAATTATTTTAAATGCCTGCCTAATTGGGTGTTTTGAATTTGAATTGCTTTTTCTAACTGTCATTTCTGATCGTCCCTGAACTGAGCGAGGCAATTAATAAACTGCCATTGTCTTTACGCATTTGACAATTACAAAGCCCGGAAGCCAAATGAAAGCCCAAAAGTTGCGTCCTTCGACCTACCTACGACCTAAACCAAAGCTTAAATATATTTATATATATATATATATATATATATATATATATATGTGTGTGTGTGTGTGTGTGTTTTTCTTCTTAGAACCTTCAGTTAAAGACTGAAAACACGAAAGACCAAAAGTGCGAGGCGAAACACTCGTAAATAGGCTTTGGATTCGAATTCAATGACAAAGCCAAAGACAATGTGTGGGTTGCCTTTCAAAACCGACTTAAAACACACTTCAAAAATCATAGAAAAGAGGCAAAAAAAATTGTGGAAAATCGAAATCTTGTCTGTTACAAAATATATGAATTTGTTCTTGACGAATTTGTGTTAAATGCCGCTTATCAGCTGACAGACAACTAGTTGTTGTTATTGTTGTTGTTGTTGCTGTTGTTGCTGCTGCTGCGTGTCTAAACCGTAATTTATGGTAATTTGCGTTACGCATACGCAGTGTGGTACGTACTTTGTTGAAACGAAGGCGATTGCCACAACATGTGTTGCACATTCTCTGCGCTCTCGGCTACTCTAGACTGTGGGAGGCTGTAAAGTGCTCAAAGTGACCTACATACAACAACAGCCAAGCAGCAACACCAACAACGGCAACTTTGACTCGGGCAATGTGTGTTGTGTTATTTTTTTTCATTTGAATCAATCAGCAAAAATTACTACGCACATTTGCAGCTGATTTTGAGAAGCCGTAAAAAAAGAACGTTGCAACAATCGCTGCTTGAACCCGCTAGCAGCAGAGGGCGCTGCAGTCTGCGTGCCCCACTCATTTCCCTCTCAATTTGCAGCTGCCTGTTGCATGTTAATTGCCTTTTAATTTCTCAAGCTGTGCCTTCTCCGTTCTCCTCGAATGTGTGTGTGTATGTGTGTGTGTTTGTGTGTGTGTGCTTTAATAAAGAAACTTAATGCAACCGCTTCAAATATTCTTAGCTGGGTGATGGCAGCTGTTTGCAGCGTTTTGTTTTTATACCCTCGAATAATATTATTGATAGGCTTTTAAATCTCTGATTTGTTAAGAGTTCAAATCAATGCATTTCATTTGATCTTATCTGTTTTGATTTTTTAGATTTATCAAGTGACTCTCGTTTATTCTTGTGAAATATATACTTATGAATAGTAAATGGCTAATGAATATTTATATCTTTACTGACAATACAAAGAGATGATTAGAAAAATCTGACTATGAACATTTGATCCAAATATATTAAAATATTTCTCATATATCCACTTTTAAATAGTAAATTCCTAATACATATTTATTTCCAAATTAAGGATTTAAGTCCTCTAAAGAAAAATTAAATGAAATAAGGTTTAAATTGTTTTCAAAATAGATCACATTGGACTTATGTCATATTAAAAATGTTTAGCACCTCCCTTAAAAGGAAAATACATTTGAATGGATTAAGACTTTGATATTTTGAAATAAGATGATAGATAAAAAAAGCCTAAGGAGCTGTCGAATTACTACTTAATTTTAGCAAATTATTTAAATAAAAACTTTAAAAAGGATTAAAAAGAGATTACAGAGCAAAAAAAAGCATAAGCAACAGTCAATTTAGTGAATATTTTATTGGAAAAAAATGCTAAATTCGATGATATTTTCTTTTAAAGATGAAGTTAAAATTAGAGCGGAAGTGCAGCTTAAGCTGATTTCGAATCGCTGCAGTTTTAAGTATTTTTAAGGGGTATCACAAAGCTTGGCACGCTTTGAAAGAACACTTTTACTTGTTTATTTGTATGCGTATGTGTTTTGTGTGCGTATGTTGTTTTTTCAATGAAGCACGTTCTGTAATTTAATTCGGTTTTTGTGCGCAGCCGCAACGGCAACACACACTTTTATAGTACTACATAGAATGGAAAAAGGGTCGCAACTCTCCTCGTCAGGTTTATTTTATAAATATTTTTTGTTTTGTTTGGTTCGAGTGCCTCAAATTGTAAGCGGAAATTGTGTATTAAGTGGACGTTGGAAAAAAAAACGTTGGGGTTGCTGTTGCCGTTGCAGTTGCCTTTTGTTGGTGCTTGCCCCGTCTGGCTGACTGTCCAAACTGATTAGGCCCGAACTCTGTTTCTGTTTCTGATTCTCTGTGTGTGTGTGTGCGTACTGTGTATGTGTGTGTGTGTGGTGTGTGTGCAGCTGCAGTACATGGCATATCACTTAGACGTACAGCAATTACTGTCGAGCTTTGAGCGTAGATAGAAAACAGCTTCCGAGTTGAGCCACAGCAGCAACAACAACGAGAGCCCCATCAACAATCCGCACAGAGCTGATAAACACACTATCCAGACCCAATTCCAAATGCAACTCCAAATTGCCAGACACTGCGAGAGGGGAGGAGAGAGATAGGGAGAGGGGGATGGAGATAGAAACACAGTTCGTTGCAGATTTTTGTTTTTTTTTTTCTTGCAGTCTGGCAATAATTTTAGCTGGAAAAAGTGCTTTGAACTGTGTGTTGAACACAACATGATCGGCATTTGTTAGCGATAATGAATTGAACATTTCTGAAAACATGTTTGTACATAATTTGTATGCAGGCACCACTCGGCACCACTACGGGACTCAACACCACCACCACCACCACCACCCCCTCCTCTCTCATCTCAGCTCTCTGCATCTGTCTTCCCATCTCTGTTTGCCTGCCTGTGTTGGTCTAACTAAGAGCTGAGATACTCGATCTGTATCCTATGGCTGGCTGTTTGTTTTGTGAGCACATACAAACAAAACAAAAAGAAAAAGACGTTAAGAGAGCGAGTGAGAGAGCTAGAGAGTAAGACAGCATAGCAGAGAGAGAGAGTGAGAGAGAGGGAGCTAGTGCAAGAAAGAAATGTGCAAAGTGTAAAGTGCATATTTATGGCTTGCATAAAATAACTTGTAAAATGCATTCACGAGTGCGCACTCACATTCATATGTGAGTAGACACGTGTTGTGCATGACTGAGTGTGTTGTCTCTGTTTTGTGTGTGTGTGTTTGTGTGTGTGTGTGTGCATGTTGTGCGTGTGTGAATTGGCTATAAAGTCATGACAATCACACAACGAATTAGACTTGAAGAGGAAGTTGTCGTTAAGGATTCGAAAATGGATATGGATGAATTATAATGTCTATATATGAATCGCATATGAATAACGAGCTAATCATTTGAATGTTTACAAATCCTGAACGTGATGTAGTTTTTTCAATTCTATTGCTTTAGCCAACTAAAGTCACACGCTTTGCGACAGCTGTTTAACTTTGACTTATGGCTCTGTTGCTTTGTGAATTTGGTTAGTTGAGTCTTAGTTACTTGTATAAATATTGATGATTGCCTAATGTTCGCTAAATACAATTTATATGTTACTTTCTATAAGCACTTTTGCTTAAGCTTTAGTTATAAAAGTAATCGGTCTTCAGATTCACAACTCGCTTTGAGATTAAATATAAATCGCTTAATTATATTTCAAATTGATGGGATTTTCTATCTGTAGATATCTCTTTCATATGCTTACCATAAACATAATTGCTTTTGTGGGATCTGCCCACTGATTTCTTCTAAGCTGTACAAACTTACAGACACCTGTACATTAGCCACTTCATTATAAAGTACTTAGTTATAACAGGAGACGCTTCGCAGAATCTGCGTAGTTGACAGCAATGACAAACGGAATGGCAATCCCGATCCCCATCCTCGCCGACCGCCCCTCACCCTGCCAGACAGATTATGTTACTCAACGAGCTTAAATGATGTTTGTGTTTTATGCGAGGCGCTTCTTAATACTTTTACAATACAAGAAAAATATTAAAAAAAAAAAAAAAACAGATAAAAAGAATTGCAACTTGTGAATGCGCAGCTGTGCAGTTGTTGAAGTTGGCAATAGATGCGGCGTAGAAGGGGCATAGAAGATAGCCTTGAATTATTCAAGCGCGTGTGACTTGCTTAGTAATTAACCCAACACACAAAAGCCGCAGGCTGATGATGAGCCGCGGTTTGGATACGTGGCTGGGGCATGCGGATGAGGATGGGTATGGGAAAAGGAATGGGGATGGGGATGGGAATGGGGATCGAGAATTGGGACTGGGGACTGGGGAGCTGCAGCTGTGGCTTGAGGCGAAGACCACGTCAAGTGGCAGCAGTGGCAGACACCGAAACCGAGACATGCAACAAACACAACAACAACAACAACAACTAACAAATACACACATTTGTTGTGTGAATAGTTTGTATTCCTTTTTGTTTGACTGACTGACTGGCTGACTGACTGCCAGTTGTTGTTTTTGTTGTTTTTGTTGTCTGCTGTTTGTTTTACTTTGTATGTGTTCGTCTTCTTTTTTTTATGTCATTATCGTCATTGTCTGCCCGCCTGTCCGTCTGGCCGAGGTGAATGCTTCCTGCAATGCCAACAGGTAGACAAAGACAAAAGACGGAAAGACAAAAAGACAAAAAGACACTCTCGGCGTCTGTGTGTGAGAATCGGCTGCTTCAAATGCTTGCAATACTTTAAATGCTACAGGCACACACCAAAAAATAGTTGTATCTATTTGTGCAACACACACACACAGACACAGGCACACACACACATCCATATAAACGAAGCCGTCAAGTCCAATGAATGAATGACTGACAAGCAACAGCGACATTTGTGTGTGTGTTTGTGTACTTTAGACCACGACAACGATACGGTCTAATAAATGGTTCAATAATAAATTACAGGCAATTGCATTTGCCGCCAGGATTTGTATATATTTTTTACCTTTTTTATATTTGCCGTCACGTTATTTCTGCATTTGTCAAGTTCAAGCGTAACCTTTACTACACTCGGCAACAGTGTTGAGCTCAAGCTGCAGTTTGGCTTTTGAACTCAACAATTTGCTGATTTACAAATTAACTTTGCATTGTGAACTTATTGAGAATTATTCAAAAGTCTTAGCACTTGACTTACAGAACATTCCAATTAACCTATTTAAAATTTACTATTCTAAATGCAAGTCACAGCTTTAAAAAGTCACTCATTACTTAGCTGAATTGCTTTAAAAATTATCTTTCAGTTCAGTCCAACTTTATGTGTTGCTTAAAAAAAAAATAGATTATATTAAAAAACTTTCAAATTGGCTTTGAGAGTGCCTCATAAAATTTATCTTTATTGCCTTTAGAACTATCTAAATTCAAGCCGAGCTTTAAGTGAGATTTACGCATGAAACATTAAAAAAAATTTGATTATATGTAAATCCAAAAACCAATTTGAACTTAGCTTTATTGTTTTTCGAAACATCTACTTTCCACTTTTTTTAACAAACAACGAATTAATCTAATTTGAGATAGACAAACACAGGCAAAAGTTATTAATCTTAAATATATTTGCATTGTAGACGCTTTATTTGATTCAAAATGTGGCAATGCTCTTAGTGGAATTTTGATTAAATCTATTAAAATGGAATTTGTTGCACGGTGTAGACAGAGTCGACGTCTCGACGTTTCTGCAGACGACGCCGACACCTTGCCTCGGGCCAGTTGTGAGTAGGACGTCAGATCGCGCCACCTTCGTGATTTGTGGCTTAAGGGCTCATATGCAGCCGAGCATGGAATGCTGAACTGCAGCAGAACCACTCGCAACCACCGGGGCAGGCAGTGCTGGGACCGCCCGGTTGTCCCGTCGACTCCTGGTCAATTGAATGGCTCTCTGTCCGTCTGTCCCTCTATCCGTTTGTCTGTCTGTCCATCTGTCTGTCTGTACGTATCTTTGTCCGTTTGGCCGCCGGATTAGCATTGAAATTGACTTCGTGCTGTGCTCATTAAAATTTTACGTGCATAAAGTTTATTTCGATTTCCTCGGTGTTGTCGTTGTATTTGTATTTGTCGTTGTCGCTGTCGCTGTGCTTGTTGTTGTGGTTGTTGCTATTGTTGTTTTTGTTGTTGTTGTTGTTGTCGATAGCCACGTCCTTATGCCCAACCTCAACCTCAAAGTCAAAGCCATCGTCATCGTCATCGACATCGTCATAGTCTGTGGGACTATTTCCTAATAAAAACGCCAAAACCCCAAAAAAAAAGCAAAAAACGAAAACAATTACATTTCGTGGTTAGAATGTAGCCAAGAACTTTCCAAGAATCGAACCGATTGTGAAAATTGTGTTCAGCAAATAGCTACTCGGTTTGTTCGTTTTTATATCGAATTTGTACTTCCTCATTGGCCAAAAAGCAAAAGCTACTTAGTTAGAAAAGCGACCCTTCTCAGTTATAGCCAACTTAGCAGTTATTGGCGTTTTTAATGCGTTTTTTTTTTTCATTTTTTTTTTTTTGTTCAATACGTTAACAAGTTTACGGCCGTTTTGGAATTTATGTGGCTAACAACTTTTTCAATTACTTGAGCGACACAGACCGACAGAATCAGAGTCCGAGACGCAGTTGGATCATCTCTCTGCTGTCCTCTAGTTGTTGTTGTTGTTGTTGGTGTTGCTGTTGTATTTGCTTTTGTTGGTTGTTTCAGGCAGGCAGTCTTCTGTTATTATGCCATGGGGCTATAAAAACTCGTTTTCAGCTGTTTCCAACAACGAAGTTCATGATCAGCTGTGAACTGAAAGTGGTTGATTGGAGCACAGGCAGCAACTGCAACAACAACTGCAACTGCAACAACTATCAGCCAGAAGAAAATGAAGAAGAAGAAGCACCAGCAGCTGCAGCAGAAGAATCCCAGCCTGCTTAGTTTAGTACCGGTTTTTGCTGTTACTCCGCCGACAATTGCACTCGTAATTGAGCCGCATCACATCGCATCGGAGCGCATCACATCATTGTCTCAATCTCGGTCCCTGTCTTTAACGTGATCGTCGTCTTACGTGCCACTGATGTAACAGCAACTTGCAACTTGCCGCAGTTTTGTCTGCCTGCCTCAGCACATCTGCCGCCGCTGCTGCTGCTGCTGCTGCTGCTGTTGATGCTGATGCTGCTTTGAAGTCTTGCCTCGAAATCGAAAATGCGAAATGTGCTTTTGTTGTTATCTTAAACCCGTTAAGTTGACAGGCTGCGAAGTGCCTGATTCGCATATTTTGCTCGTTGAATGCCTGCTGCATGTTGCCCTATAATATTTCAACACCCAATCGAGCACTCACTTCCTGCTTACAGATACCTAAATCATATAGCTGCCAGTGCCGCGCTTTGAAAAAGCAAGATCAAAAAAAAAAAAAAAAAAAACATAATAAATAATAATAATAATAATATAAATAAGAAAACACCAAAGATGCAAAAGATGCCAAAGAACAGCAACAGCTGAAATTGGCGTGCTTCTTGCTGTAGAAGTGGAGGACGGGGGGGGGCCAGCAGGGATTTTTGCCTGCTATTGCATTCCGACCATGCAGCAAGCCATGACAGCCTAGACCTGATCTATTTTGGTCACGGTGCCCCCATCGCCGCCTTCTCCTCCTGCTCCTCCTCCTTCTCCTCTTCGTCATTCAGCAGCTACTCCAGCAACATGCAAAATATACATAAATATACAATATATATGTATGTATGCATTTAGGTATGTATGTATATGTATATGTGCAGATATATAGCTGCCCCGCAAAAACAAACAATTTGTAGGTGTGGCTGTGGCTTGGCTTTGGCCGTTACTGGTGCTGTTGCTGCTGCTGCTGCTGGTGTGATGGTGCTGGTGGTGGTACTCCTGGCGGTGGTGGTGCCATTCTCTTGATGGCCGTTCTGGTAGATGAAGCGGAAATGTGATGTTGACTGCAATAAATTCACTCGCTTTGTTTGTGCTAAAGTTCAAAGATTTGTAAGCAAATTCCAGATGGTTTCCGCTGCAATTTTTAAAAAGAATGCAATTTTTGCATAGTGATAAAAATAAATCTAATCGAAGATATGCGAAAAACAATGAAGTAAATGCAAAATAAACCACAGAAGATTTTACGTAGAAATTCCTGTGGAAATTCTATGCCGAAAAATCAACAATTCACAAGTTGTTTCAAATTTACCACTTTTTTTTAGCTTCGGCAACACTGTACAACTTTTGGTTTTTCTAATTACCTAACTGGTAACTATTTCTCTGGTAACTGTTTCTCATAATATTAGCCATTCTCACTCTCGAGGGACTGTCGCGTCCAGGGCCGTGAATATTAAATTGATTCGCTAAAATTAACGGCCTTCTGTCGAAACGTTTTCTTATGGCGCTGTTTGGCGGCTTACGCTGCGTATGTGTAATTAAAATTTTTGCGCTAGCGGCGCTTTTGGCCAGGTGTGGCCCTTTTGCCAACATGTTAATTATTAAAAACCCCAACAAAAAAGCCAAAACAGTCAATAGACGAAATATAAAAATAGAAAAATAATATCGAAATACAAATTGGGCGTCGGCGCACTTTTTACCCCACAAGCTGAATTAACAATTTGCCGGCCAGCGTCCAACAAGTCTCGGTGACTCTGTATTTTTTTTTCATTTCATTTCTATAATTTATTAAGAAAACACGCCAAAATGCATGTGAGTGTAGAAGTTGCGTTGAGTGTGTGTTTTTCTCTGTTTCTGTTTCGGTTTCTGGCTCTGTTTGTGCAACGCCTTTGTGCGCCTTTGCATGCGTAATTTGTGCTACGTCAACGATGGTGGTCCCAGTCCCAATGGCCCCGTCATCGTCATCGTCTGTCTCTGTCCCGGTACCGGTACCAATCCGGGTGCGACGGCACCCGCATTGAATAATTGCCATAGGCTGGGCGCCACACGACGTCGCCACAACAACGGCAACGGCAACGACACCGGCATCGGGACCGGGAACCGGCACCGGAATTCGGATTCGGGTGTATTCGTTTGTGTGTGTGTGTGTGAGTAGTATTTTCGGCATATGCATAAAGATATATGCATATGTCTATATCTGCATATATGCTAATGCCACAGCTTGTCGGCTTGATTACTCACAGAGCAGGCCGCCAGATTTGTTGCATGCATAAATACCCTGCAATTAATTAGAATTGAGTGTCTTCAATTAAAGCAGCAGAAAACTTTCGATTATTGTCTGACTCTGCAGATATCGAATTACATATTCAATGTTTTACTAATATCCAAAATATTATTGTTACGGACTGAAGTTTTCTACTTGCCTCATACAAACAGATTTAAATTTCCAGTTTATATGTTAATTTTCGTTGATTGCCACTACTATAATAAAGTCTAAAAGCATCAATATGAATTTCAAATGCAGGGCATCTTGCAGTCACACTAATTTTCAATTCTTATTTTTTAGTTCTTAATTTGTTTTTATTGTACAACTCGACCGTAATTTAGTTTTTAACATCAAAGGCGTGGGAATGAGGCAAAAGCGGCAACAGAAATTATAACAATGATACATGTGTGCGACTGTTTGGGATCCGCATTCAGGAAGGATCTCCAGACAAATCCTCGCCAGGCTGATTAATGAGCCAGCAAAAGGGTAGCGCACACACACACACACACACAAATACAAGCACACACACGGACACACACATGAAATAAATGCCGCCAATGGAACGGAAATTTGTCGCCACAGCAAATTGAAAACAAGAGCGAGAGCATTCCGATCAACAAAAAAAAGAAGAATAATGACAAACGCTGACTTGACTTTGAAAGCCAAAATGGGAAAAATTCTAACAAACAAAAAAACCAGCAAAAAAAAAGTAAAAAGAACACAAAAATCGAACTCAGGCTGGGCCTGGGGTTCATTTTTTTTTTTTTTTTTTTTTTGGTTTTGGAGCTTTGGGGCTGATTGCCAGCCAGCGATGACAATGACAAGCGGCGTCCGAGCGTCGAGGCGCATTTGGGTCAATGACGATGAAATCGAAGTGACGACGATGACGATGACGATGCCGACGACAACGATCCCAATGATTTAGAACCTAACGTCGAAGATCGGCAACAGACACGAACAACAACAAGAACAAAAGCAAAAACAACAACAACAGCTTGAAATGGAATTGGCGGTCAATCAAGCAGAAAATGTTGTGTGTTGAGAAGCATCATTTTAGCATGTGGCGACAGCGGCTTATATACAACGATATATATACCATGCTCAAAAAAAAAGGAAAAATAAAGAGAACTGAAAAAGACTGAAGGGAAGTTGTTGTTGTTGTGGTTGTTGTTGTTTTGGTGGTTGTTGTTGTTGTTGTGGCTGTGTGCGATTTGCTGTGTGTGGCGATGATCATTTTGTTCAATCGATTGTAAACGATGCGTTGCGATTGTTGGCTCTGCTGCGGCTTTGATCAAATGACAAAATTGATCATTTTCTGTTTGAATGGATTTTGGAGCAGTCTAAAGTAAGCACCCCCTTTGTGCTGCACCACCTCGCTGCGCCCTTGCAGTGACTCGTCACACAACAATTGATTTATGTTGGCTGTTGTCTCTGCTGTGTGGGGTCTGTGGCTGTAGCATGTGCAACAGCAATGGCAACATCAACAGCAAACAGCAACAGCAACAATAACAATAACAACGTTGTGTGTGTTACCTTTAAAATATCCGAGCTTTGTGTTGAGTCAAAAGGTGCTATAAATCAAGCCAAATGTGAGCGCACCTCTTTATTTTTATTTTAAGTTTTAGTTTGTGTTTGCTTGCTTACTTTTGAGTGATCGTTTTGACCATTTTCCGAGCTGGCTGTGGCAAATTAACAACAACGCGAAAATCACTTTCGCGTCATAACAATTAATAGCTAGCAAGGATCACAGTCGATCCGCCAAAACAGTCCATAAGGTCCCAACATCCATCCGTCCATCCGGCCGTCTGCTCGTCTGTCTGTCTGTCTATCTGTCTGTCGGTCTTTGTGTCCGTGGCTAGTCTCTGTGAGTTTGAGTTACAAGTTCGATTTCACATTCCCGTAGGGGTGAAATCTTTTGCGTTTTTCGGATTTTTTTTTTCTTTCTGAATTTTCCGTCGCGTTTTATTTCGTTTGCTAGACGAAAACGCTGTGGGTAATAACCAAAAATTAACAAAAATTGCTAAAGTTTGACTTGCATGATTTATCTATAATTTTGCATCGCTAGTCGCCACTCGGCGCATTGCGATTTTGGGGGCAGTCGCAAGCAGTAACCAAAAGCAGCCACACTCGCCATCTGATAGGCCCACAGTCAAACATACACACACACACACACACACACACACAAACACACACACAGGAACGGAGGGGAGACCCCAACAACAATCTGACAGCCTGGGCCATTTTTAATGCGATTTTCAGTCTAAGCGTTTTTGAATTTTCAGTTTCGGCTTTGCGTTTCCTTCTTTTTGTTTTTGATTTTCTTTCTTTTTTTTTGTTGTTTTTGTTTGCAGCTTAACACTTGCGGGTGTTGTTGTCTACATAATTTCACTGTAGATGCAGTTTGGGGCACCGGCCCCCAAACATGTAATCGTCGTAATAATAAAAATTTGCAAATGATTTCGTTACTCAATCTTCAATCTCTTTGGCTTCGGCTATCGTTACAGTCCTGGTTATGGCATGCCGGCTGGCCCCTGGCCACATCCAATGGAGCGCTGGTCCTACAGTTGAGCGACTCTGAGATCGCGCACGCACTCCAACCAGCCGAACTATATCTGTGTGTCAAATTGGGTAAGTGGGTCATTAGTTATATCGCTTACGTCTCAGAATTTCTCAGGCAATAAAAGAGTTTGAAATTGCTCAAAAATCTAAAGTATGAAAATCTGAAATTTGAATATAGTTTTCTATATTTTCGTATAAGATTTAATGATTGATCTTATGCTGAAGCTATCCTCCTTACATATGAATGTTAGCCTCTCTTGCGAGCCAAGCCTGGCAACCATGGCACTATATTCTCTAAGATAAATCTTCTAGCTTGGCTGATTAATCATGTTACATGATATTTAATTCATGTATGCTTATATCCGATACATCGAGCAACACTTCAGCTCTTAACGCTTAATCTAATCTGATTGCTGTTCACATATGATTTCAGAATCTGACGCAGAAGCCACACCGCAGCTTTATGTCGTTTGGCGCTCGTCACAACAACAGCAGCAGCAGCAGGAGAAGCAGCACGAGGGGAGCGTACAGAGTCAGAGTCAGAGTCACTGTATCTATATCGATTACAATAAGATCGAGCAACAGCCGCTGAGCGTGCTCCAACTAGAGATGTCTATGGCAGCAATGGCAGCAACGGGACAGAGTCAGAGTCAGGGGCAGGGGCAGGGGCAGGGGCAAGCTAACGATGCCATCGAGTTGCCGCAGCTGCTCCAAAATCTGCTGGTCAGCGTTGAGCGGAGTATTGAGCGCGTGTCGTTAAACGAGCTACAAATGCCGCTAGCTCTCGCCGAGGATCAGCTCGATGAGGCCAACAACAACAACAGCAACAGCAATGGCAACATCAACACTAGTAATAATAACAACAGCAACAACATTGGGTCGCCAAAGTGCGCGTTGCGGCGCAGCGATTTAATTACCAAAAACAAACTGTTCAACAACCGTTACATGCTGCGGCGCCTGACCAATCGACAGGATAGCATGAACTCCACCTCGTCGGGCAACAGCAATGCCAGCGAGCGCAGCAACTCCAGCTACTCAAGCGGCAGCAGCAGCGCCAGCGAGGAACTGCAAGCACACTTGAATATCAACAACAACAACAACAACAGCAACAATAACAGCAACAATAACAGCAACATTAACAACAACAACAGCAACAATATTAATAACAACAACAATAACAGCAGCACTGAGCTTGTGGCATCCACATCGCCCGCCTTGCCACTGTTTTGTTTGGGTAACTCATTTCCGCACATTGACAGCGATGAGGAGGCAACTGATGTCGGCGAGAAGCTCAAATTGCCCGGTAAGTGAATATCAGCTATCAGCGTATACGTAATATTTTATACATATAATTTGCATTACGCATGCGCCGCAGCAACCAGTTGCCCCAAATGCACTTGCAACCAAATGCCTTATCGCAATTGCTGGGCGTTATTTGGCTTATTTGTTTAGCCAACGGATCGGCATCGGCGGCTGCAAAACGTTTACCGACCCCTGCAATTGTGGCAAGCAAATCTTTGCAGTGCACCGCCCCATCATGCCCCACCTTGCGATACTCAAATATTCAATTAAACGCCCCGCAGCCAAAGTTGAGCTCATTTTCGGTTTCAACGGCGCTTTGAAGTCGAGTTGCTGTCTGCTTAATGCCCCGATTTGATATCGCTGCAAATTTTGCGCTAATTTGATATATTTTCTGCGCATAAATTTGCCAAACATTTAATTCAATTATTGCGCACCGAGATCAAGCTGTTCACGTTAAACGATGCTTAGAATTCTAGTGAAAGTGTATGCTTAATTCAAACTTCAAACAATGTGACGCTGATTATTTGAATTTGAACAACTTTGTTGTAGTAGTTGCTGTACGATAAGTGCGAGCAACTTTTGTAACTTTCGCTAGATTTTACATATGTATTTAAGCCAGCACTCAGCTTGATGTAGAAATTTCTAAAGACTGATTAAAACGATTCAGAAAGCTGTTCAAATGCTCCCTTGATGATGTTCGTTTGCATTATGAGCTGTCAGATTTCGATTTCTTTCTTATTTTAGTTGAGCAAACTTCAATTAAAGTACAATTCAGAACCATTGGACCTGCTTTATTCGTCACTTTCTATAACCGAAAAAGCTTGCTGATCTTAATTCATGAATAAACGATATCTGGTTTTGCCTCAATCTTAATGTATTGTTGCTAACACTAGGTAAACAAACATTTAAAATCTCTTTCACACACAAGCAGACTATCAATTTTAAGTCAACAAATGTATTTAGTTTTCTTTTGGATTTGTTATGTGCTTTCACACCGAGTGGGAATGCAGTCGCCAACAGCTCACAGCGACCTGCCTAATGCTCAATGGAGTGTTGATGGTAAGATCTTGGACAGGATATCGTCCTGGACACAACTTTTTAACCGCTGTTGCCGTCACAGTATAGTATCTGTATGTCGGTGCTCTATTTCAATATTTGTATGTACTATGGCATCTGGGCACAGACTATCAATTTGGTACACTCTACATAACAATATCCTGGGTGGAGGCAATATGCCTGTTTGTGCTGCTAGTGGACTTGATTTGCATAGGCTTCAAATGGCGTAATGTTTTGCTGGGTGTAAGTGTTGGATGTCATTGCACAGATATGGCTTACTCAATTTCTGCTCCACAGTTGATGGTAGTGGTTTTCATGATTGGATTATTTCTAATGGTCGCTGGCAGCATTTCAATTGCAAAATACACCGATGTTTACATGGTTGTGCGTAGCTTCTACAGCGATAGTTTATGGTCCTATGAGACATCATTCGAATGCTGTGGCATAAATGGGCCTTCGGACTATGGTAACCCAACTGAAATGGACGATATTCCAGTGACTTGCTTTCAAGGTCGCATTGCGAAACCTGAGCTACTCTATAATCGAGGATGCATCTATGCAACGGATGACAACTGGTTCTGGTTTGTCTTTGAGAATTGCTACTGGTTTGCCTTTATTCTGTGCGGTGTAAACCTCGTCACTCACTGGAAACTCTGGCAACGCATCCAATATTAATCCATTTAAATGATTACATGACCATAACACCACAGAATTAGTTGAATAGTTGTATTTTGAACGGCCCTAAATTACATATTTAGTTACAATAACTCTTTGTCCAGCTAACCGCATATTGAATTGCCGGCTCAATTGCAGCACTGTGAGCTCGAATTATTTAGAATGCGTTGACGACGCCCACGGCTCGACCACAAAAGCCAACAAAAACCCATTAGCCATTAACAACGGCGGCCCACAGCATCCGCCAGGCGTTGGATAACCACAAAATATCGCTGTCTCCACCACAACAACGGCAACAACAAAAGCAGCTGCAGCAGCAGCAACAACGGTGCAAATGCCTTTTAATTTGTCAAAGCCTAAAATATGAAAATTAAATGAGAAACCAAAGCAACGCAGAGCACAGTGGTGCAATGTGTGTGCAGTTTATGGCAGAGAACATTGCCAGATAAGTTTTAGATAGAAAATTAAAGACAAGAAATTGATTTGGAGCATTTTCAGAAGACAACAGACTACAGATCAAGCAGATCTTTATCTTTGCTAAGCTTAAGCTATTTGCGAATTATATATAAAGTTATATATATTTTGGTTGTGTAAAGTTTTCATTTATCATAATCATCTCAAGAAGGCCAAATACAATAAGATCTCAAAACAGATGCGTGGCTTCAATTCTTTAACAATTGTTAGTCAAAAATTGCCGCATTCCATTGCAACGATTTATGGGTTTGTGATAACTTTAGGGTTTTTTTATTTGGCCCGCCCCAAAGTGGATCATAGATGGTTATCTAGTGCCAGTGTGCGCTGGAATGCGATCGACACAAAAGTTGCATTTTGGGTGTGTGGGTGCAATTTGCAAGCGTGCATAAATCAGCTGACAAGTGCGGGGGCATTTGTAGTTTGGGTATTGAATTACATACTTATGTATGCAACGGCAACACCGGCCACCAACCATTGAGCACCTGGCATTTGTATGCCGTGCAACAACAACAGGTGGTTGTCCAGGTGGTGGTGGTGGTGGTAGTGGTAGTGATGGTGGTGCAGTTGTTAGTTCTGCAGACGCTGCAATGTGTCGCATTTATTACAGAAAATTGTCGCACGCGAAAGTGCCGACTTCAAATTTATGGGCCAACTGGTTTTTGACCGGCCACGCCTCCTCCACCGCCTCGATATGAGTGGGCTACCGTGGCTGTCGCCGAGTTAATCAAATGGCGTTATTATGCAAAATGCGTCGCATATCCTGAACCAGTTTTCAAGGTTTCATCGCAAGCGTTTAAAATGCAATTAACCCATATCTAACAAGCTCAAAAAAAAAAACACGAATATAAATAAATAATAAAAATTTATATTTGTCAATATTTCAGTGACCGGTGAGTCGCAGCCACCGGAGTTGGTGACGTTGACGTCGACGCCAGCAGAGACGGAGAGGGAGACGGAGACGGAACTGCTGCCGCCCAACTCGATCAGTGAATTGCCCGAGAAACTATTAAACAGCGGCGTCTATTTGCCAGGTATATAGATATACATACCTCTATTCACTATATCCAGACTTTCCATTTTCGCCTCGGCTGTACATAATTCTAGACTTTCACTAACAACCAACCGACTAGCTGACTAACCAACTAGTCTAACCGAAAAAATTTCCTTATAAATATAAATTGGAAAATTTGAATCACCTGGCAACGCCCCGTTAGGCAATTTGCCTGCAAGCCAAAATGCGATGCGATTTGGAAGAGAAATGCACTTTTCAATTCCGTACTCCAAAGCGATTCAATTCAATTAATTCACACACTTTTTCGCACATTATCGGTGTGACGACCACCCAGAGAGTCAGCCAGCCATCAATTGAGACTGAGTTCAATTTCCACAAATACCATATACCATATATCATATACCAGATACCAGATACCATTTGTATTTCCATTTATTTGCAGGCACACGCACCCTCCAAGGCGACCCACTTGTGAATGTGGATGCAGAGGCTGTGGCAAGCGCGGGCCTCAATTGCTATGAGCTGGCCACACTGTTGCTCTACTACAGCACCATACCGGAGCGCAGGTGAGTGTAGTTGCAAGGTGGGTGCGACACTGGGGGTATTGCCTCAATCAGAATCAGCCAGTTTAATGTCAAATGTAAATGAAAATCAAAAGAAAAAGAAAAACAAAAAAAAAAAAAGAAAAACGCATGGGAATGAGCACAGTAAGTGGCGAACAGCGAGTCCAGGCATTTCAATTTGGCCGTCGGTGGGGCATAAAAAATACAACGGCAACAGCAGCAAAAAAAAACCCTGGGTTCGTACAGAGACTCACAAGCAGCCCATCCATATTTACGAGCAGATATGCAAATGTTCAGTTAATGCCTGACCAAGAGCCCCAAGAACCCCAACTGGCGCTGGGAAAAACGATGACGACGACGCCGACGACGACAGCGCTGCACTTAAGCCTTTAAGATGCTCAAGGGGGAAATTCTCTGTGCCAACTAGAACGCTCTCTCCGTCTCTCTCCCTCTCTCTCTCCCTCTGTCTCTCTCTGCCCTTGTCTCTGTCTTTTTCTTATGCCGTCTAAATGTCTGGCAATCAGGCAGTCGAACTCATTGCCGCTAAAGAATATGCATGCCAGTCAATTTGCCACTTTGGCTGAAAGGAAACATGCAACAAGAACAACAGCAACAGCAAAACCAACAACAATAACATCGAACAGCACTTGCATTCAATGCTGAGAACTTAACCATAGAAAATAGAACAAAAGCCTCAGCAAAAAGTCGATAGCACTGCGCAGCAAATCAAAAACTAAAAGGGTTCTAACAGAGCCAAAAAGAATGCAATTAAGATACAGGGTTAAATGGATAATGAGACTTGGATTGATGTAACGTAAAGAGATAGATTAAGTTGTAGTAGTAATAAAATTATCTCGTCAGTTGAATTTTAGAAAAGTATAAAACTTATTCTCTACTATTTCTGTATTTTGTTCACCTGTGATATCTATCTATAGTTACAAATTGTGTTCTTGATTTCTAATATTCGCTTGTTTCTTTAGATTAATTATTATATCAAAAAACATTATAACTTGACAAGCATTTTAACTGTCAGCTATTAATCTAGAATGTTTTACGAATATTACCAAGTATCCCATTTGATAAATGCAAAGATTAACGCTCATTCAGTGAATGAGACAATTCTTTGTCCAATTTCTTAATAAACTGGCATTTGTATGTGTTGTGACCTACTTATCAGTTTGGCATATTGACTGTTAATACACAACTTTGTGGCACAGTGTAGCTTAGAGTTCTAGTCAATCTGTGGTAGGCAGGCAGTCGGCGAAGAGTTGCGGGCTCAACTAAAGCAGAACAGACACGTCGCTTGAGGGACTCGGCTTTGGTTTCGGCTTCCCTTTGTAATGAAACGTTAGAGCGAGACACAAAAGGGGTAGTAAGCCAAAGACTGAGAGAGCGAGACAGAGAGGGAGAGAAATAGAGCTAGCTGCTGCAGGCAGGCATATGAATGATCTTTCAGACAGATTCGTGACACTTTAAATTTATGATGTGAACTTTTGTGGCCCAGCGTTGAATGCTGCTTCGCTAGCTGGTTGTTCAGCTCCTCCACACGATTCCTGGAAATATACAATATAAAGAATAATCTGTGAAATCTAAATCGACATACGAGAGCAGTGAGAGAGACAGAATGAACTCACTCACACACACACACACACTCACACACACACAATCAGACTCGTCGGCCACTTACGAATTGGCATTCCTATTCCCGTATTCGAGTCTCCCCCATTCCCGATTACGACTCTAATTCTGATTCAAAATCCCGTTTCAGTTGTGAGTTTCCAGCTGCATGTTAATTGCTTCAATGCCAATTGCTAAAATGCGGCCAGATCGTGTAGAAAACTTTGACAAACATTTGCGTAGATTGCTGTTGTTGCTGTTGTTGTTGTAGTCGTAACTGCACAAGCAATTTGAAAACAGACTCTAAAGCACCAAAAAAAACTGGCACAACTCGTCATTAGACGTGCGCGTCTGACGCATTGACGCATTGACGCGATGACGACGCTGACACTAAACACTTGAAGTTTGGTCTTGGACAGCCACTCAGCCACTCAGACTCAGACCCAGTCTCAGTCTCAGTATTTTTCTTCCCCTTGCAGCCATTGACATTATTTGTCGACATGTGTAAGGTATTTATTAGCTGGCTGTCCAAATCCAAATGCCAGTCGACACTGCACGCAAATATTAAATATTTGTGCTGTGTAAAGTTTTCACCAAAGAAACCCCATCAGACACTAAACTTCAGACTGCAGACTGGGCGCAGTGTCAACACTGTCAAACATCGAGTTGTTGCTGGTGTTGTTGTTGTCATTGTCGTTGTTATCTTCAGTTACCTGTCGCTTATCCAAAACTTACATCATCTAAGTGCCCATTTGACCCCACCATCACAATGATCCATCTCTCTATGAGGATGGATGTTCGTACACGAGTATGTACGTGTGACAGCTTGCAATTAAGTTTGTTTTTATGGAGCTGTTTTGTTGCGCTGCACCACTTCTGGGAATCGTTAAATGCCGCCTGGTTACGAGTGTACGAGGTACAAAGGTATTAATATGCATGCCCGCGCATAATACAAATATAAAGAAAGCTCGGGTTACACACGAACGACCTGAACTAGGACTGCAACTGCACTCATATTTCATTACACTCACCTCAGCAGGGGTACTCCAGTTCGCTTATCACATTTGTATCCTTAAGTAACATTTTACAGAACAGGCTTAATGGTTGACAGTTTGAATTTCACTCAAATAAATGTGATAGCTGCGAGCCAAAAGTATACAAAATATTCCATAGATTAATCAAATTAAGCTTTTAGAGATTTAAGTGAAAGATGTTCGTAGGTAGTTATAACTCTGGTCATTCATTTATCAATGATAGCATTTGATAAATTACTCAAACACCGTTAACAAGATATGTTTATTTTATCGCAGTGATAAAAGTTGTTGCTATTTATTACATACAAAAACAGAAAAGCGCCTTAACCAGACTTAACCAGGCAAGCAATTAAGTTAATAAATGACTTAGAAGAGCATTTCAGGTTCGTTGCAAGTTGAAGTTTTGTTCATGTGTAGGCTGCATTAAAATTGAAATGCCAAATGCTTTTGATGGCCGTGCTGTGCGGCATCATTAAGCTTGAGAGCTGCCAGCGCTGATGATGAAGCTAAGACTTGCAGCAGCCCGCAGGTTTGCTAGCTTGTAACTCACAGTGTGACCTGCTGCATGTCTTACGCCGCATGCCGCATGCCGCATGCTGCATTGCGTGCAAATATCAACTGGCAAATGCGAAATGCGAACTCCGAACGGGGGTGGATCACTGTGAGAATAACACATAACTTGGCTAACTTGGCTAACTGGCTGACCAGGCCAGCACAGGCATGCATTTACAGTTAGCCAAAGAGAAAAGCAGTTGGCCAAGGAGGGGGGCGTGATAGCAAAGTGCAGCTGGTTGAGAGTTTGGCCTAAAGTGTTAAGAAGCCGGCTGTCGGGCATTTTATTAATGCGCCAGCTGCCATTAGTGCCAATTTTCCATTTTTATTTACGCTGATTAAAAGTGGCTACCAACTTGTCAAATTTAGTATTTACAAGCCAAGGCTTGATATACTCAAAGGTACTGCAAAACAGAAGACAGGAGGCTCTGCCACTCTGCCGTCTAGTTGTGGGCTGCTGCTGTTTGGCCAAGTGGCAGAGGCCGCTTATTGCCAATTAAGCTGAACTTGTTTTGGGCGTTGCCAAGTTGATTCTGTTCAGCAAGGCTGCAGTAACAGGCGCAGCAGCAACAGTTGCAACCTGCCACATTCACAATTTACACCACACACATTTGAAGTTGTTTATGAGCCAGAAACTGACCGTGCACTTCTTAGTGGGCACCGCAACTGAGACTCATTGCCTTTTTAACTTATGTATTTGCAGCACTGCCGGCCATAAAAGTACGCAGCCACAAAAGCAGCAACAACAACATCAAGAGCAGCTACACCAGCAGCAGCAGCAGTCGCAGCAGAAACCCGCCCAGCAAACATTTACCATTTTAATTGCCATCGAGAAGTCGCAACATTTATGCGTAATCGACTTAATTTGCCAAAGCCTCAAATTGTTAAGCAAGCAAATTGGCAATTGTGAAATTTTGGCAGTTTGTCTCGATGCGAATTTGCTGCAATTGTGTAACCAACAGCAGCAGCAGCAGCAACAGCAGCAGCAGCAACAGCAGCAGCAACAACAACAGCGACAGAACTCCAACAGCAGCAATAGCTGTGATCAAGCGGTAAGTTCAGGCTTTGACCTTTGCGATTGCACCACAAAATGAAATCATTAGGAGGGCTCAGCCAGCCGGCGATATCTGCTTTGGGTTGACGCCCCATTTGGCAGGCAGGCAGCGGGGCAGCAACAGACACCCAATTAAATCGCTTTACATGAAACCACAGATTCTGGCCACTAATGACGGCTTTTTCTGTTTTTTTTTTCTTCTTTTTTTGTTTGACCCAAACACACACACATACAGGAGCAGCAGCAGCAACAGCAGTCGCAGTTGCCAGCATCGCATTTGGTTAAATTCATTAGCGTGGACCAAGTCACGACAAGTGTTGCGCCATCGCATTTGCCGAGCGGTGCGCTCCGGGGCCAGCATCATCACGACGCGCGCAAGTGGCGCGAGTTCTTTGCCCAGCTGGAGGCGTTCCAGCGTCAGTGTGCCGCTGCTGGCGGTCGTCTCGTCGGCGCACTGAGCGACATACGCGCTGCCGATCTGCTGGGACTGCCGACTCGGCGACAGCTCTACGGCCAGCATCGTGCTCTCAGCCGTGCCCTCATGGACTCGCAGCTGCACAATTTGCGCAAGCATGGCGCCACACAGCTGCTCCGCTTGCAGGCAGCGGCCACTGCCATAAATGAGCCACCAGCACCACCCACAATCACAACACCCATTGCCACATCTATTATTGCTCCCGATGCAACCATCACTCATCATTTGGATGCGACTCATAAGCTGCGCAAGGTGACGCTCCTCTACAGCGAAGTGGATCGTGCCGCCCAGCGTCTCGAGCAGCTCACGGAGCAGCGACGCGAGCGACTGCGCCAACTGACGCGTCAGCGCGCCCTCGAAGATGAGATCAACGAGGTGAGTTCTCCATTCAATGACACTTTAACAAAGTGAAAACATTTTTGGTAATGGTTTGGTATCTAAAATGATACTGCAATCAAATTGAGAAATATGATTTTTTGGTCGAAATTCATATTGAATATCCTTCCAAAATATCCACTAATGGTCAACATTTATCGCTGCCACTCGACTTTCTCAAATTTAGGCCACTTTTATAACTGAAAGCCAAAACTCTCTCCCAAAACATAAATGTATTGCAATTAGTTTCATTGAAACCTGAAACTTTATTTCGCATCAATTGAATGTGCACAAATAAAGCTTAAAGTTGGGGTAGTTTGCAGGATGATAACAAAAGTTTACTGAGGAGGTAGGGAAACTGTTGAGTGTTGGGGCTGTCTACAGGAAATGCGCCATCCACATTCGAAATGCCAAATGTGTCTGGCAGATACGACTACAGCTATAGCTGACATTGTTAATTGAATATGCATTGCGTTTAATGCTTGGCTTTATTAATTTATTACGCGCATCCGCTTAATGTGCACAACGAGTTCGGCCAGTGGCCAGCAGTAGCCAGGCGTTGGCAGTAGCCATTTGCGAGTCGGTCATGCAAATGGAGCCGTTAGATAAGCCTGCCAAGATTCCAAGAGTTTGGCATTTGCGCATCAGCAGTTGCAACTCAGCAGTTGAAATCGTTGTGGTTGTTGCTGCTGCTGTTGCACTTTCAATTCAATTCCATTTCCTGGCATTTTAATTGACTTGTTAATGGATAGCATGCAAAAGTCTCGATCCCGCCTCAGCAGCCCAACACGCTGCCACTTCCAAGGGTCGCCCGGCAGATGAATGACTATTCATGATCGTCGTGTACCTTTAACCCAGCTTCAAGACGCAGCTCTCCCAGCTGCCGTGTGCATAATTGAGCACGCACGCACCCACAACTTGGCTGGGACTCTGGCACCGACTGTGGACTCTGTGGTGGTGAATCGGTGGCTCTGGGCGGTAGCTGGGTGCTCAGCTCATTCGCGTAATCTTCCATGGGTAATCTTGGCTGCAGCGGCGCTTAATCAGCGCCAGTGACAGTTGCAGCAACGCCCAACGCTCTCAAAGAGTCTCCGTAGCATCCGCTAATGCAATTTCGCTGATTAATCACAATAATTTGTTTGTGGGATTAGTTAGCGCAGTCATAAAGGAAGCCAAATATAGCAGTGGCTCCGACTACAGCTTCAGCTTCAGCTTCAGCCTCCTCGGATGCGTTTACATATTCGTCATACTTTCGCGCTACTATTAAGTCTTGCCATTATTATTATGATTGTTGCATGTGTGTACATTCCGGCGTTGGTGTTTGTTGTTGTTGTTGTTGTTGTTAGGGGCCAACAAAGTATGTCAAATTGGAAACACACGACACGCAGATACGGAGATACTCGTACTCGTACTCGTACTCGCACTGGTAGTTGTATCTGATAGATAAACGGCTCCTGCATCTTCAATTTCATTTAATAATTTAAGGAAATTGGCATTTAAAAATTTGCAGCGCCTTGTTAACGTTTCCATTTTATTGGCCGTTTTGCTGTTCGGGTTTGAGGCTGTCTTGTTTTTGGACGTTTTTCACACGCTTCTCCACCTTTTGAGAAATGTTCGGCGATTTATCAAAACTTTTGGCATTGGTCAAAAATTGATTTTTAATTGCCGACGAAAAGTTAATGAGAAAAGTGAAAGCAAGGTTAAAGAAATTAAATACGTTTCTTGTGCGATTTTCAATCGATTTTTTATTTTGCAATACTTACTGACTGACTGACAAAGTGACTGACTGACTGACTGACTGAGTGGCTGTCTGGCAGCTTGAACTGTCCATTGATTGCTTCATAGATGATGATGATGGCTTCACTAACAGCTCGTAGCCCGCAGCTTGCTCATTTCATTAGTTTTCATTCAAAAGTAGTTCAGCGATAAGACTGACAAGGCTGTCCATCGATCTGACTAACTGACTGACTGTCTGCCTCTCTCTCTCTCTCTCTCTCTCTCTTTCTCTCTTTCTCTCTTTCTCTCTATCTCTCTTTCTCTCAGTCATATTACGATCGCCGCAAATATTATACTTAAACTTACTATAAACATTTAACAGCAACACGCTTTAAATTAAAAGTCGTTGACAGCCACCAATTTTTTTGTGGAAGCTGCTGTCCGCTAAATGCTCTAACTTTTCTATAGATCATTGTTAATTTCTCATACCAAATCGCTAGTCAGCTAGTTAAACTGCAGTCGTGGGAAAAAGCAGTGACTCAAGCACATTTCTTAGTTTCCGTAGAAAGTTGAATCAAATTAAAGTCTTATCAGCAATTTCAAATGTTTTAGAAAAACAATTCAGACTTTAAATTAATTGTTGAAATTCGGACTTATCTATGAAATGTCAACTCTGAAGGAACTTTTTATTAATATTTTTGCTTTATGGATATATTAGATGATTATTTATATATATTTCCGATATATGCATAATCATGATTTCTATGCAGCTATTGCATTATACAATTTCTGACACAGCTGTGACAAAGGTGACTGGATTATTTATCAATATTGACAAGTTTGGGTTATTTATGGATCAATATAAATGCAAACGATGCTATTCTTGCCAATGTCAAATACTTTTTCATTTGTTCTCAGTGAATTTATTGCAGTGCAGTGTATTAGATCTTCGTTGGCCTGGTTTTGGCTAATGAAATCAGTATATTTATGTAGTTAACTAACGTGCCGCAACTAAACTAAGCTTTAACGGCAGAAATCAATGCCAAATGCGAATGCGAATGCGAATACGAATGCAACTCTGCCACCTAACAAATGTCGCTGTCGTCCATTAGGCGCGCATTCAAACAAGGTGCGAAAAAAGATGCCGCCGTCGCCATTTTGTTGGTCGACGACAACAACGACGAAGACGACGAAGACGTCGACGACAGCAACAACGACAACGACAACGACAACTAAGACGACAACAACGGCGACAACGACAACGACGACATTATGATGCGATATGCGATATTATATCTAAATTGTTGATCGGCTGCATTACTTGCGCGGGTTGGTTTGTGGAGGGGGTTTATAGAGTTTAGCTCCAGTTATGGCCAAAAGTGTTGACTGGGTGTGTAGTCTTGGGTGTTTCTGCTGCTGCTGCTGCTGCTGCTGCTGTTGGTTGGTTGGTTAGCTGGTGAAAGAGTTGACGCGTCTTGGCCGATTGCTGCATGGGAGATAAAGATAAAATACACAAGCGCTTGAAGTGAAATTGGATTTGTTTGGGGCGCTTTCTTTGAGCATCGAACGTTTTTCAAATTAATTTGCGACTTGTCGGCGGCTTTGTGCAATGAAAACTATGTTTAATTGTTTCGCGCCTTGAATTGCAGTTAGCAGCCAACAGCGAGCAGCCAGCAGCTAGCAGAAAAAGCAACAGCAACAGCAGCAACAGTTGCTGATAGCTCTTGACCAATGGTGACCAACAGCGACATGTTTGTTGCGGAAGCAACGCCCGGCTTATTTATGGCCTTTGACATTCGAACCCGGGGTCCTCGAGGCAGCCAGGAATGCGGTGGCTGCTGCTTGCATAACTGCATATGGCTGGCACCTTGAGAACGGGCTGCATAGAATTCGGTTAGCAGCCAAAACTGGCCATGAAATATGAAGGCTTATTTAGTGTCGACAATGTTAAGGAGGAGAGAAGATCCAAGTTGGGACTGAGACGGAGACGGCGAAGCAGGCGATGACGACGACGACGAAGTTGACGAGGGTAGAGACTGAGGCGGAGACGGAGACTCGGACATAGACCCATTCACAGTGGCATTAATAATAGCCGCATGTATTTAAGCTGAAGTGCAGAAACATCTTCGCCTGGGACATGAGATATGCTGCACTCAAAAAAATATATTTCTGTTAGCTGCGACCAAGTAGAGATAAGGTATTTGTTGTTTTTTTGAGTGCACATTATTGCCTGAGATACTTTGCTGCAAGTGCAACCGGTTGCATGCATGCAAATTCGCCACGCGAACAAACAATGCCACTAAGATGCATACATATAGTTGACTGCCATCACAGCTGCAACTTGTTCATCTTCATCTCCATGTTCAACTGCAACTACTGATGATGCGCCAAGTGTTTCAACTGCTGCTGCAGCTTGCTGCGCGTCTGTGTGTCATCAATGTGGACGTTAATCATACGCTTAGCTTGGCAGACATTGCCCAAGGCTGCAAAGTTCCGCCTAGAATGTCTGCATCTGCGTATTTATTGAATTAACCAAACACACGCAAATAGACACACACAAACACACACACACACACATAATATGTGGCTATAAGCCTGGCCAACTGGCTACTCGCTGATGGAGTGACAGCGAACAAAACGTAATTGTTGTCGCCGACATCGTTCGGGGCATGTCAAAATGTAATTGTCGTATTGAGTTTGACATGTTTTTTAACACTAATTTTACACGCATTTTTAGAAATCGTCAACTTCATCAGCAGCTGTCATCATTTTCATTTTTTTCTTTTTTTTTCGAGCGTCGTCACGTCCGTCTGTCTGTCTGTGATTCCAGTAGATAAGCTGCAGTCACTGTCACTGCCACAGCCCAGCTGAACAACTTGTTGCACTTGCAGCACCGCCAGCAGTACCAGCAGCAGCACCAGCAGCAAAGCCGCTTTTCGACCAAGCCACAAGTCGGTTGCATGCAATATTGTCACCACATTAACGTCTTGGCCTTTTGTGGCCACAATTTATGACTTTGTGCGTGAGTCCCCACACCACTCCCCCCACCAATTCTCATCCCATCTCTCCTCACTGCACTCCTGCTCTGCCTGCTTATGCTTTGGAAAGTGAAAAATAAGTAAAATTGTAATCGCCTTTTGGCGTCAAATAGTTAAACGAAATTGCTTTATTATACAGACGAGCACAGTAGTAGTAGTAGTTCACCAAAAATGCAGCCAGGCGTGCTTCGCCCAACAAATCCATAATTAAATATTTGGAGGCTAGCCAGGCCAGGCACTAAACTCCAAACCCAAACTCTACGAGCACTTTACTTACTTAACTTATGGAGAAAACGTATTTTTTTTTTAACGATGCTCTTAAAGTAACAGAGTCCACTCAAATTTCTAGTTAACCCATTTCAGATTGGCAATTTTGGTTGAGACATAAAGTTCAAACAAACGAAAATGACCGACTTTAAATAATTTATTTGGAATATCAAAGTTAATAGTCGATAAAACGAAAAACCAACTCTTAATTTGTTTGGCAACTTTGACTTAAAATGCCTTTCAATAAAAAAAAAAAACTAAATTAGCTCAAAATAGTTTTTTAAAATATATGCCGAATTAGGATCGGTTGGCATCGGGGACAGTTTCAGTCTCACCTATTTAACGCTTTTTGCCTGCTATTTTCTATACTGTTCCTATTATAATTTAAGGCTCCGCTGAGTTTCAAGTATTTTCACTTACAATGAACATTCGTGTTTGATGTCTCATTTTGGCGCACACATGCCACTCAGATGTGTCACCCTCCCTGACTGCCTCCCTGTCTTGCACCCTGGCACGCCCTTCTCCGTTTTGTCGCACAGTCCACTTAGCCATGCTGAGCGCAGTTATCGGCGCTATAGTTTCTGAGTAACTGCCATAAATAAGCTGGCAAATTACACGACATGGCCATTAAAATAGTAAAAACTTAAGAGCCACAAGATAAAATGAACATGATATGCTCAAATGAAGAACTAAAGAACACAGCATGAAGACCAAACAAATTAGCCATGCCGAAATGAGACAGGCCGAATGGCAAATGGGGGAATGCATATCATTTAAGACGTACTTCAAATAAATTACATAAGACCAGAAATAGAAACAGAGCCCAAAGCTGAGCCCGATGCCGATGCCAAAGCCAAAGCCAAAGCCAATGCTAAAATCCAAATAGCTGTCGGAATTTTCTATGATAGCAAAGAACGACAAGCACAAGAACAACAATGGCGACAACTTTGTAAAGTGTCAAAATAAATTCGATATTGTGGCTTAAAAAATGTTTATGGCTGTGAGATAAATACGCGACATTTGCGTAAATTACAAGACAGCAGCCGCAGCAGCCGCAGCAGCCGCAGCAGCAGGAGCAGCAGCAGCAGCAACAGTTGCCACAGACGGCTGGAAGCCACGCATGCTCGGTGCAACATAGTTGTTGCTGTGTTTGTTCGTGCTGCTGCTGCTGCTGCTGTTGTTGTTGTAGGTGTTGCATGTGTTTTATGGCGCATGCGATCAACTTGTTAAACTGTCACGTTAAATTTGCGTTTTATGTCAGAGACACCAACACCAACACCAACAGCAACCCCAACAGCAACAGCAAACACCAACGCCTACAAAACAGCTTCTCTATGATGTGCCGATCATCATCAGCATGGTTACTTTATATGTATGAATGCAGTACGTATGCATTGATATGGAGTGCAGTCAACTCCTCGTTGCTTATCAGAAGACAAAGAATAAAAACAAAAGACAACATCCGCCGCTGACAGTTGCTGCTGCCACCGGCTGGCAAATAATGTTAATAAAGTCAAAGCATAGCTTATCATGAAGTTGTTCGCCACAGAGATAGATAGAGACAGCTGCAGTTGAAGATTCGGAGCAGTATGTGCAGTATGCATGTGTGCATTTGTGTGTTCATTGCTAACATATTTGATTAGCTAAGCAAATTGAAACAACAACAACAACAATAATAAGACAATAACAACATCATCGTCATCATTACAATCAGGCTGGGCCGGCTTGGCGCTTCCAGTTTCCAATGCACAATATATATTTGCACAGACTGATTGTTTTTATTTTGTTGGAATTTCATTGAGTGAAGATGACGACGGTGTCTACAAATCACAATCATTATCATCATCATCATCAACATCAACATCATCATCGTCATCATCAGCAGTGTGAGCAACTGAGCAAGTGAGGGCTAACGATTGACGGCAATTCGCGGCGATTGGCGGTGATTCGCAGCGATTGTTGTTTCCAGTTTTAAAGTTTTTCAGTTGTTCGGTTTTCAGTACCAGTCGCAATTCTGAGCTGCCTGTGGCATGTTTGTTGTTGCTGCTGTCGCGCTTAGCGGGCAACGTTAATTGTTATCACATTTCGAGCACAATTCGAGCGATGAGCGGCTCCTCCACCTGCTCGGCCTCCTCCTCTTGCGCCTCCTACTCCTCCTGGTCGGAGCGCGAAACAGCTGCCAGCCATTTGGCAGCCCAAATAGCCAACTATGTGAGTCAACAGCAGCAGCAGCAGCAGTCTCATCATTAGAGCCACATTTAACGTGCATCCAACTGAAACTTGTTCATAGTTTTTTTTTCGTTTTTCGTGTTTTTTTTTGTGTGTAATTTATTTTTTTGTATTTTTTGATTTCACTCGAGTCACTCATAAGTCATTTTTTGCTGCTGGTTGGATTCTTATCGCTGCGGCATTAAAAATTGCATTGAACCAACAACGATTTACTAAATCAATTAATTTATTTATTATTGACTTTTGCCTCTGTGTGTGGCAATCGCTGTGGAGCAATCTCTCTCTCTCTCTCTCTCTCTCTCTCTCTCTCTCTCTCTCACACTCACTCAATAAGAAGGCCTTCCGCGCCCCTCAATCATGTAAACAATGCCAGCAACTGAGCCGGCTCCATTGAAAACAGGGTGTGTCATCTGTGATGTATTTGAAACCCGAGTTTGTTCAGAAAGTGCAGATGGCTTGTTTGTTTCTCCAATTCTATTGTTTGTTTTTTTTTTTTAATACCTCGAACCGGCTTAATGAAAGAAATCAAGTGCAACTAATACATAAATTGGTATTAAACATTTCGAGATGCTTTCGCGGCAAATCTTTACAGCGGTCAGGCATAACGAGTGACATATAAATATTTTATTTATTTATTTAATGAACACATGTGAGTGAGACCCAGAAATGATAAGAAAAAGGCCGCCAGCATCAGCCACGAGAACCATTTGAAAAAGTCTACTTAAATTGCATTGCAACTTTTATAACTGACAGTCGGCAATTAAAACTCTTTCATTCAATTTTTTGCTTTTAAGTCTTGAAGCAATATATCTTCGATTCGTGAAATCTTTATTTCAAACTGCTGATAGTTTCTTAATGGCATCAACAGCATTTTCATTTGGAACAGCCACTTAAAGGCCGAATGTGTGCCCCATAAAAAAGCTCTTGCCTCGGAGATTGCAACCCCCTGTATATTCGCTGCACATGCTTATACGAAGCATGATTATATTTATACGATCATGTCTGCCTGCCATATCTGATGAGCATGAAGAGTCTCGAGTCCGAGTCCGAGACCGAGTCCGAGACCGAGTTGGAGTCTCTGTCAGCCCGGCTGCTGATTGTGTGGCAACTGTGAAACTGGAACAGTTGACGCTGGCTCAGCAATACCACCCCCGCACCTCTCTCTCTCTCTCTCCCGCTCTCTCTGCCTCGCTCAATGGCAGCTTAGATTTTCATTCATTGGGGAGGACGTAAACATGCCCCCAAATGTAGCCGAGAGGCATTATCTCAAAGCCAAAGATCGCCAGAGGCAACCCAAAAACGGAAAGTGAATGCGGAGCGCGGCACACGCGCCGCCAGCTGCCAGCTGGCAGCTTAAGCAGCAAGCTGAGCTGAGAGCAGCAAGCTGTAGGCTGTAGGCTGGAAGCTGGTTAGTTAGTGCAGCTCAGCGTCTTTGGTGCTCCCTGCCCATAATTCGTCGCATCATCGATTGTATCAATTCAATTGGACGCAGCAGGTGATTAAAAATTGGTTAGACCTACAAAATTATCAATGTGAGATCGTTGATTGGCCCGTGGATGTTGCTTGCTGTTTGCTGTCGCTGTTATTGTTGTTGTTGTCGTTATCGTTGTTGCTTTCAATACACTTGGGAGCTTTGAGCGCTTTAGAAATACCCCATTGAGGAATCATTTGATTTGATTTGTGTGCGATTGGCTTTTAATTTGTAAAGTGGAGCCTAATTAGATCGTCTACCGATCGATTTGTATGAGTTTCACTTTTCATCGTTGGCGATCGAACATACAAATGGGAAACCTTGAACAAAGCGTGGGCGCAGTTACAACTACTACGGCTAGTGCTAGTTGAAGGTTCATCACTGAACTCAATCTCGGATATCGAATCTCAATCTGTGCTCTCTTTTCTTTGTTTTTAGGTCACCTCTTGGCTGGGCAATGATGGAGCAGATAATTTGCAAAAATTCGGTCAGCTACAGTTGGACAGCGAGGCGCAGCTGAAGGCGCAGGAGCTGGAATTTGAGAAATACTATTTCATTGCCAGGGTAACTAATATAATTATCTATATAAACTGATGTAACATATTTAAATGAACATTAACAGAAACACTTGGCGAAGGGTCGTGACTTGCACTTGGCCGCCAACAAAATATCCGTGCTGAGCGAAAGCGCTCGCAATTTGAAAACCGCACTGGATCATTTTTCCGATAAACTTGAAAAGACACGTGAGCGTATTGAGGGCGGAGCCCGATTGTTGCACTTGCTGACACAGCATCAGCGCGAAACTGCCGCACTGGAGGAACTGCAGCGTCTGGCCGCAGAGCTGGGCGCCACGGCCTTAATTGATAAACATTTGCCGGCCATGAGGAAGATTAGCCCACACCCGGCAGCAAGCAGCACGCCTGCGCAGGCAGCAGCGAAACGTGGCAGTTATCGTTGCAGCTCCGGCAACGGCAGCTCATTTGATGGGGCTCCCGGTGGCAGCCATTGCAGCTGCTGGCGCGAGAGTCACAATCTGGAGGACATGGACGAACCGGACGAGGAGCACGACAACGATAACGACTGCGATGGCGACGGCGATGGCGATGCCGATGGTGAGGGCGAGGAGCAGCAATCGAAAATTGCCGACTCCGGTGTCGGAGTCTGTGACAATTGCGAACGCAATCCCAAACTGGTCCGCATCTGCTCCTGCCAGAGCCTCAACGAGAAGAGGTGAGTATTGAATAGAGCATAGACAGCAACCGAAAGAATGGTCAGTAGCTGAAACTGATCTGTACTCCTCCTCCTAGTCACGACGAGCTACTCGAGGACGAGTGCTTTGAGCGACCCACGAAACGCTACATGGACATGCACTCGCCCATGGAGGCCAATGCTCATCTGCAGTGCCATGACTCCAATATGGAGCTGACCAAGCTGGAGGAGCTCAGCTGTTTGGAACCAAAAATACAAAAGTAAGTCAATAGTAGAGTCCCCAAACTTGGAATGTAGATTGCTGGTGACCTCCTTCATTGGTTAGCCTAGTTATACATAAGTTTTGACGATTTCCTTCAAGTGATTACTGTGTATATATAATTTTAACATGTTAGTCGAGTTAGAATTGCGTTTCCAACTTTAAATGCAGTATTAATCTAGATGTCAGTCCATGATTCAAACGCATTTGTTTTTTTTTTAAATCAGTTCATTTTTGTCAAAGTTATGGAAAGTATTCAGATACTTTTGTATGATACAATTCCGTATTTATTTCTATATAATTTGCATATTTATCTGCAGAACGCTTCTATTAATCATGCGCGAAATGATTGGTACCGAACGCGACTATGTGCGATCCTTGTACTACGTAATCGAGAACTATATTGATGAGCTGCTGCGCGAGGATATTCCGCAGCCGTTGCGCGGCCAAAGGAACGTAATCTTTGGCAATATTGAGAAGATCTTTGAGTTTCACAATTCGCACTTCCTGGGCGAACTGGAGCGGTACGAGCGCAATCCCTTAAAGGTGGGCGCTGCCTTCCTCGAAATGGAGTCCAAGTTCTATTTGTATGCGTTGTACAACAAGAACAAGCCGAAGAGCGACACCCTGCTGAGTGAGTATGGCAGCTCGTTCTTCAAGCCGAAGCAGCTCCAGCTGCAGGACAAGATGGACCTCGCTTCGTACTTGCTGAAGCCGGTGCAGCGTATGGGTAAATATGCCCTGCTCCTGCAGCAGCTGGTCAAGGCGGTGAAGAGTGTGGAGGGTGCTGCTCTCCAGGAGATAGCTGCCGATGTGGAGGAACTGCAGCGGGCCGAGGAGATGGTCAAGTTTCAGCTGCGCCACGGCAACGATCTGCTGGCCATGGACTCGCTGCGCGACTGCGATGTGAATGTAAAGGAGCAGGGAAGACTACTGCGTCAGAACGAGTTCCTCGTCTGGCAGGGACGCGGCGGCAAGAAAACACTGCGTCAGGTGTTCCTCTTCGAGGAGCTGGTGCTGTTCAGCAAGGCGCGTCGCTTTCCCGATCACAAGGTAAGCCTCACGACACATTTCCCCCAAAGTCAGCAGCTTATCGCTCTTTTACCTGCAGAATCTGGACATTTACATATACAAGAACAGTATCAAGACCTCGGACATTGGACTGACGGCTCACACGGGTGACTCGACGACCAAGTTTGAGATTTGGTTTAGAAAACGCAAGCCTGACGACACTTGGATGCTGCAGTGCATGTCGGAGGACATTAAGAATGCCTGGACCGAGGAGATATCTAAACTGCTCTGGAAACAGGCGAAGCGCAATCGAGGTAAGTTGTCGCCAATATATCAATAATAAAAATAAAAACGAAAAGATTCAGAATATCTGATAAAGGTAAAGAAATTTCTCTGTGAATGAAGGAGCATATTTTTCTCATCATTTCTTTTATTTTCTTCTCATAGAAATTCGCCTGGCGGAGATGTCTTCGATGGGCATTGGCAGCAAGCCCTGCTTGGACATACGTCCCAGCAACAACCAGATCAGCGACCGCTCCATACCGCTGGCCCAGCTAAACAAAAGTGAGTATCCAGAGTTTGACTAGATGCAGTTCTTGATCCCTTGATTGCTTCACAGCACCCAAGCTGCGTCATGCGGAGCCTGGCAAGGGCAGCATGCGTCGTCCCAATTCGCTCATCTCGGAGAGTTCGCTGTCCAGCGGCACCAGCACCACGAGCAGTTCCTCCATCAGCGGTGGCTGCGAGACTGGACGCCACAGCTTGAATCTAAGCTTTAGCAAGATGGCTGGTAGCAGCCACAACAATAACAACAACAACAATACTGCCACCTTGGAGCTAATCAACGAGACTCAGGCCCTGAAGCTGAGCAACAGCAGCGAACCAGATACGTCCAGGATCCAAAGCACGCCCACGTTCACCAGCAGCTTCTCGAGCCGGAGCAACAAGCGTCAACACAAGCGTTCCACGACACTCGTCAGCCAGCTATCCATGGGTATAGAGCTTGAATTGTGCTACTTCTTCTAGGCACCCACAATTATGTTGCTTTTAGTTGTTTATTTGTTTGTTTGTTTTAGTGTTTCATGTTTCCCATGTATATAAACATACACCATACACTCCTTTTCACTTCTACAGTATTAGTTCAACACACACACACAATTGTAAATACTCCCTTAGTAATTAGTGTACCTCTCCGTGCTGCATGTTCTTTGGCTCGATGTTAAATGATATTCCTACAACAACAACTTTGACACTCTCCTTATATATACTCTTATGCACCATATAGAGAGCGGCATTCTATCCGACATGTCCATAACTCCGGATCAGGAACATCACGCCGTCCACGCCGCAGCGGAACAATTGTCGGGCAATCGGGCCAGTTGGTCTACATCCGGTACAGCTGCATCCATGGCCAGTTCGAGCACCTCGACGGTGATCCTGCGTCGCTACAAGTCGTACGCCCATGCTGCCGAGTCGGCAGCTCCCGAGAACAGCAATAAGTGAAATTCTCCAAAATTCCACGATGCCCCGAATAATTATTTTGAAAAAATAAAAGTATACATAGCTTTAGCAAAAAAAAAAAAGAAAAAAAAAGAAAAAACGGTTTCACCAGATTCAGATTATCATATTATACATACATACTTATTATTATAAATATTATTTTTGTTATTTATTATTTATTTGATTTTAGTTCATGTTAATTTGTCATAAATCTCCATCCTATTGTATTATTTGCCCTGGATGCATTTTTTCAGTTATTCATTTCCTCTGTTTTTAGAAAATTTGAAATTATTGAATTCAATGTGTCAATGTCGAAATATATTTCATAGCTATTAATCAGCCCCCCTTAATCTACTCGAGCAACCCACACTCAAATAAAAAACACACTCAAAAATCGAGGGGCACAACACACACACACACACACACATAGTGCCAGCCGAAATGAACGTTGCATTGCGTCCGAAATATCAAGATCGAAATTCATAACGTACAGTTAGTTAATATATGTAAATTAAGTGCCTATTTTTAAAGTATCGTAAAGAAAATATACATAAATAATTGCATATCTTTAATATATGAATAATGTATGTATACATTTAAGCAAAGAATTGAATAAATGTTGCTTCGAACTATACAAAAATCCCCTCTCTTCAAACAAACGGCTTGAATTAATGTAGGAATAGGAAAATACCTTTTCATAATTATGCTGAACTTTTCGACAAGCAGAATCGTAAATCAATTGCGTATTTTCAACAGCTGCTTAATAATTCCCAACCGTTTATTTGCCATCAACGTTGTATAAATAGAAGGTAAACCATCACGCAGCATGAAATGAAGAAAATTTTACAACCCGAACCATCATGTGGGCCTTTGCCATTTTTGGTAGAGGGACGTAATTCTGATTTATATTTATTTTTATATTATTACAAATATTTTATATTTATTTTATTACAAATTACACGCAAGAACTGTTTGTTTGTATATAAGTAAACATAAAGATGGAGTTGTGCTAGCCGCCGTGCAGCGTGGATATAAAGAGTACATTATCATTCGCTTGCAGCTCATATTCCAGTTCTCCCTGCAATTGAGAATTTTCCTAACTAAATGGAGTACGGAGAATTGAAGCTGACTCACCAATAGCTCCCAGTCCGTATCGTTGATCAGCACCAGAATGCCGGGCCGGCTGAAACACACAAGAAATTAAATGACAATAACAAACTACACGTGCTGTGTTGCCAATTGACGCCTACACAGTGTCTCCCTGTATGAAGAGCTCGGCACGCTCTGTTAAGATGTTCGCATGCATCCATTTAAGCAAATTCGCAATTGTCCCTGTAATTAACTGTTATTGCTCACAAAAAATTAAACAAAATGCTGATCAAAGCTCACATTTTTGTCCACCGTACAATGAAAGCTGTCGCTTTTTGATATTTCCAAAAAGCAACTCTGCGCCAGCTCTGGAAATAAGCTTATTGCGATGCAGTTCAATATACATATCAACATTTTTACCCGAATTCCAGTATAATTTTTAAATCCGGCGTGTCTTTACTGCCCATCTTCCATCTATTATTGTTTTGGTTGGTTGACATTCACTACAAGCGGCGACACTAAAATTACTTTAACAGTTTGCACTTCTGCGTATGTTACTCATTTTGCGTTTACATTGCTCACTATTGCGTTTACGTGATTAGTTGGCACATTTGGGGTTTAATCACTAACAAAAAATATGTTTTAGTTTTACTAAATATTAAAAATGATCAAGCAGTATGCAAATAATTATTATATCCCGACATAAGCAGCATAACACAAAACAAATAAGAATTTGTAATCGAGCGAGTTCGCTTCGATGTACCCTGATCCCAGCTACTCATAGAGATCCCATTGTGTATACTCATTCAAAAATGCATGTTGCCGAAAAAGATCCTGAAATTCGGCTTTAAAACGGCCTTAGACTTGAACCGGAACACGGCAAATTCAAACACAACTGATCCCGATGTATCTCCGGTGTGCCCCTCAAAGTATGCCGCATCTTTAGCCTAAGGGAAATTTAGCCAATGCAGCAACCCAGTTTGACACAGAACAAATAAACTTTTGGTACTCGAAGTGTTTATTTTTATTCCATGTCGGGATTCCCATTCCAGGTAAAATAAAATCATCGACAAATATTATTAATAATTTATTTAGCTTTAATTTCATTAAATAGTTAAGGACATTGACATTTTGTTGGCATTTGTAAAATAATATTGTGTGTGTGGGTATTTAGTTTGCGCAAAGTGCTTCAGTATATAATACAAAACCATAAAATAAAACTAAACAATTAAATTGCTAGGACGTGTGTGTGTGTGTGTTTATGTGTGGTTGGCTTTGTTTAATAACATATAATAAGTATATAAAAGAAACATAAAATGAGTTTTAATACAAGTGATTTAACTGAAACCCGCGGTTAGGAAACTTTTCATTCTGTGTGTTTTAAGTTTGTTAGGAGAACTTAAAATAAATAAATAAACATACATACATTATTCAATGTGGCAACAATAGTTACAGTATTTCCATTTGCTACTGTTCATATGTGTGTGTGTGTGTGATTTACATTTCCTTTTGTTTTCGCGCTCAAATGCAATTACAAATAATAAATAAGTGTATATTTTATACAATTTGACGGTAAAGCACAAACAAATATCAGATTTGAAGCGAGTTTTCCTTTCATTAATTTCGCTCGCTATGTTTATATAGCTCTACAGTAGTGTTTATAGATCTATAAATTAATAAGTATACAAGCACTTTCACAAAAAATTTGTGGCTTTTTTGATTTTAGGATTTGTTTTGATTTGATTTTTTTTTTAGCTAATTCTCATATCTAATATATGTGTAAGTGTAAGGCAATATTTTGTTTGTATCTATGTATGCATATCGTTAAATACATATATATAAATATATATATAAACATATATATATACATATATATGTATATATTCCGCTTATTGCAGTTTTGTTCCATTTTTCGTTAAATTTTTGTTTGTTATGTTTATGGCTAATTATCGCTTGCTCCTCTCCGTTAGGATCAGCATCTCTTCATTTCTGTCCTGCCGTTGTTGACTTGATGCTGCCTGCCTTGCCTCGGTCCCTGCGTTCCTGTCACAGCTTACATCAGCTTCTGCTTGGCACAGTCTGGGCAGAGAATGTCGGGTCCGTCGGTGATGAAACCGCGTCCCACCAAACTGGCCTTGCAGCTGGCGCACACAAAGCAATCATGATGCCAGTGACGATCCTCGAACGAAATGAACCGTGTACCGCCAATGCCTGCGAAGAACAAAAGTTAGTCGAGTTTATTCTTTAAGTTATAGGTCGATTTGGATATAGTTACCAGTGATGGGCTTGACACACGATGTGCAGCGCTTGGCAAACAGTTCGCCAAAGCATTCGGCACAATAGGGCTTCTCGTCGCGACTGGTGAACCGCTGCCCGGCCAGAGTAATGTTGCAGTGGGTGCAAGTGAAGCACTCGCGATGCCACGGTTCGTTCTTGTAGGTAACGCCACCAGAGGTGATTACCTGTAATTAACAATTACAGAATTTGTGAGAAAAAAGGTTTTTTTTGAGCGTAGCATTTGCAGTACCTTGTTGCACTTAATGCAACGCGTTGCGAACTTCTCCTCGTAGCAGCCGGCGCAGTAGATCTCCTGCTCCCGTGGTATAAACGACTTGGTGCCAATGGCCATCTTGCAGACGCAGCAGCAGAAGCAGTTCTCGTGCCACTGCCGGGTTTTGTATTCCATTTTCTTCGTACCTGAAAATACGGAAAGGCGGTTCAGACACAAATCAATTTCCGTTTTCGATTGCAACCTTAAACTTTGCCCAGTGAGACAATCTATTCGCAAATAACCCCAAATTCCAGACATATTCAGGCCAAAACCATCACAGAAACTCAATCAGAATTTTGAATAATAACCAACAAAAAAGAAAACGTATTGAGACTATTATTATGTGCAGCTGACATGCAACTGACAAAGTGGAACCCAGTTCCCATTCCACACCCCCAACTCCCCATTGTGACCTCCACCCAAAGTCTTCGCATTTTCATAACAATTAATGCAAAAATTATTCAAATTATTGTCAGTCTGCGAAGAGACAAATGCAAAACCCACAACACGATATTAGACGTTCCACTTGCGGCTTTTGGCCAAATAATAGTGTTTGCACAAAAAAAACAGTTTCTTTTATTTATTGCGTGCTCAAAATCTGTTGCTAAAAATAAGAAATAATTGGGAGGGGCAAGTTTGGCAAAAGGGTTTTCAGCGATGGGTTCACTGACTGGGCCAAAGTTGGGTAATTGACTGGAATAATGTCAGGGCAGATTATTCTATTGTTATGCCTTAATTTTGTGTTGTCAACAGCAGTTAAGAAACAAGTTTATATCACGTCAAATTAAAGCCAAAAAAAAGTTGTATGCAATATATGACAAAGTTATGAACTAGAATACAATAAAAGTTTAATGTGTAAGCCATTTTGTGTTTATGAATGTAAACAAAGTCTTTAAATCTATGTGAGCCACTGTTGATTAGAAGTTTTATAAGAAATGAAGAAATTGTTTTGAGTGTAGCTCTTTTGGTTCCAATTACTCATCACGAACTCATCAGCAGCGCCAACAAAAGCTGCGATGACGTTATGGAGAGCTCTGATCACAGCCACATCCAATCCATGTGGGTGTCCATTTTTACCAATTTCGGCAACATGTCGACCATTAAATGGTCAGTAATATTGATAAATTATGATGTATCGCTGGCAATAATTAGCATTATTTATGAACCGCTCAGTGATTACCTGCTTTGGTGGCACGGGGATCACCCAAACGACAATAGTCGCCCAGCGAGCAGTGAAAGCTGCGATTCTCCTCAACGGCGCTGGCATTTGGCAGGAACATGCTCAGCACGGCAATGTCCTCATTGTTGTCCTTGGCCTTCTTAATGCGATCGGCGCCAATCGTTTTGGCCTGCAGATGCAAACGCGATTTCATTCGCGAACTCAAAACATCCACGTCGGTCATGTTGATTGATGTACAGCTGAGTTAACTATTAAGCGGTGAGTTTCGATTTTTAAACAGCGGCAGCAGCAGAAGCGGCAGCAGCAGCAGAAGCAGCAGCAGAAGCAGCAGCAGCAGCAGAAGCAGCAGAAGCAGCAGCAGCAGCAGTACAGTGGCAGCCACTGACTGGCAGTAAACTGGGCTAATAAGTCACGATTTGACTAAAACTACTATTTAGTTGCAGACAGCAGTCTTAGCTTAAGATGCCATCATCAATTGAACACAAGGTAACTGGGTCGGCACCCAGCAGCTCAATGATCAATGTTGAACTCATTTTGGAATTTGGCTTAGACGAAACCAGTTGAGATACAATCTGGTGCCTAGCACGAAAAAAAATTCGATAATCCAAGTAGTAAGCACTGATCTCAATGAGTCTGTAAGTAATCTAACGAATTTGGCGACGTCAGGTCTCCCCTCAAAGCATTTGATGACATCACTTTGCCCCGCCGGCCGAATATATTCACTAGCCAAATAACAAGTTTCATTATAAGACTTGGCGAATGTTTATAAATAACACAAACGGAGCGACAAGCCACATAACAATAATGCCTTCATAAATCATTAAATAATTAACTTTTTGTAAAAGAAAAATAAAAACAAAAGTAGAAACCAATTAAATTGGCTAGTAAATTTCATTGCACGCGCGCTTCTAAATTGTGGCAGGAAATTAAAATACTGGTCACAGGAAATTCAGCTAGTATATTGGGTATATATGGGCAAGCAATTAAGTCCAAGAATGTTGGCCCAAAGAACTGGAACTGAGAGTTTCGGATTACTAGACACCAATAACCGTAACGCATTCATATGGCTTTCTCAGCATTTGCGGTCGGTTTGGCACAATTATAACTAATTGAACTGGTGTTGGTGTTGTATTTGTTGTTGTTGTTGTTATTGTTGTTGTTGTCGCAACATGACAACAGCCAAAGAGATCGCCCACGAATTGCCTTTGACGCCCACAACAAATTGCTGAGACGCCGCCGCCGACAACAGAGCCGCACAGCTGAGGTCAAGTGGAGAGAGAGATCGGAGGAGGCGACATTGAAAATCGCACAATTCGAACGCCAAAGTCAGCCGGCTGGGGGGAGTCAGATGCACGCACTGACAGCCAGATGTGATCTGAGTGAGCGATTGATTGATTGCCGACTTGAGACAATGCTTATTACGTGGCATTAACTGAAACAGCAATCGCAAAAACATCACTCTCTGAAATGGAAAGTGCTCGGCAACAGAGCGCGTTCTGCATTCTTAATGATCGCTCCACATTATTTACAGTGATCAGCGAAAAAATAAATAAGAAAATTGTGCTTAGTTTCGAATTTCAATTGAATAACTGCAATTCGTTGACATTTTTCTAAAGGGTGTTTTTTTTAAACTACTTTTTTAATGAATATGGCGTGTTTTTCTGTGACAACTCTGAATAAATTCAAATGCCAACGTAAAATGTATAAAAAAAATGGGTGCCATGTTAAAAAACCATAGCAAAATATTAGGAAACATTTCCCCGCAACTTAAGCCAACTTTTTGTTAATATCACGATCTGACTTCATCTTAGCCAAGATATCGGAGATGTCTCTTTGTTTATTTGTCAATTTGACCCGCCTGTGCAAATGTCAACGGCTGCAGGGCAGACAAACAACAACAACAAGAAATAAATAAAAAAAAATAAAACAACAGCCGCCGTGTAGATTTATTAGTTTTGTCAGATTTGAGGGGGAAATCAATAAAAGAGAAATTGAAGTTGATTGTTGTTGCTATTGTTAGTGCTGTTTTATGGCTTGTCCCTGACAAGTAAGCCGAGCGGCAACACAAAAACAAAACCACACAAGACAAATGGCATTCGATTCATTTGCTTAAGCGGGCTCCGCGTGCTGCAAACAGATGCGGACTGCAGCTGAGCCGAGAAGAGAAGCAACATTATCGAGAGCAATCGAGCCCTACTTTTTTCTTCTTCTTACTGTTGACTGTTTTCAATTAATCGCGTCGAGCTTTTCGTCATAATTTCGATGTGATTTCGTTTTATTATTGATTTCGATTTCATTTCAATTGGCATTCAATTGCAGTGCCAGCAATAATAAAAAATGAAAAAGCAAAAAAAGAAATGCAAACTCAATTGGCTGGCTCAGCTAGTGGCTGGCTAACTGATTCCCTCCCTGTCCGATGACGCCTTGCGTGCATATTCATGTTGGCTGCTTTTCATGTTTTCCATTTAGCTCTTTAAATGTGGCACACGTCGATGCTATCGCCACACATTTTAAATGCAGCCAAAAATAATAAAAAGCAGCTCAAATTGTTTCCGGTTTTGGGTATGCAATTTCTATCGAGCAATTCGAGCAGCTGCCTGCCTCGGCACCTTAGCCATTTTATTGTTGTTGTTGTTGCTGTTGTTTGCTTGTTGCTGTTTCTGTCGATATGCAATATCGGTAAATGCAGAGGCGTTCTGCGCGAGCGCTGGACACCCATTAAGCGTTGCATTTCTGGCCGGTTGATTGTGCAACACGCCAGTGTCAACTCTCAGCGTGTGGGCTAAATTAAATTGTCACAAATAAAATACGCATACGACCCAGTGTGCGTGTGATTTCAAATATTGCGCATACGCAACGCCCAACAACTGTTTTGTTTCAGGACTATTTTACGAGTGTGGCTGCCACTTTTGGTGCAGCTACTGCTGCTGCTGCTGCTGCTGCGGGTGCATTTAATTGCCACTTTACACCACTTGTTTACAACAACATATAGAAAAATACAAAATATATCTTTAAAGCAATGTCTTTGTTTATAACAACGCTGCTGCACTAAATACCAGATTTTAAGTGCGGAAATACTTTTGAACTGTGAAGATAAATTGAATACACAGCTGCCTCTGTTTATAGCAATTGATATCAAACATGCAACACGTTGCTTTCGGCACGGTATTCAAATATTCGAATATTCGATTATGATTTACATCCGCGGCACTTGCCAAGCGCTCTGAAAGCCGTTTTGAGACTGAGAACAGCCGACAATAACAAAAACCCGCAACGTAAACAAAATACAGCTAAACGCTGTGGTGAGGTGAATTTAACGTTCAATCGAACGAGTTGAGTTTGCGTTGAATTCGCGTTGAGTTTGAGTTCAATTTGAGTTGAATTTGAGTTGCGTTTGCGTTCAGTTTGAGTGGAATTCCCTGGTGGAGATACGAAGATCGTCTTGTTGAACATGGCATAAGCGACACAACAAGGCAGCCAAGGTGCCATTTAGGCTCTTCATGCAATTATGAACTGGTTGCCCAAATGGACAGACTGACTGTCTGACAGACTAGCCGACTGACTGACTGCTTATGTTTTATGCAGATACTTGCGAGCTTTTAAACGTTGCAAGTCAAGTCGCCGTCGTTGCTGTTCCGCTTTTGACATTGCCACGCAGCCAGGGCGTTAAGGTGAGCAGCAGCCGGTTGAGTTGAGGCTGTGGGATGCTGCATAATTTTCAAGCATCTCACTTTGCATATTGGGGAAACGGCATATGGAAATGCGATATGGAAATGTCAACAAAACACTTTCAACAGATAATACGCCCAGTGGCCAAGTCACTTGACGTGACATGATGTGATGTGAAAATTGTAACAACGTTTATTTAATAAATTGTCAGTCGCTTATGGTTAGACATATAGCCCTAAAGGCCTTTCTCTATATGGCTGTAAGAATCGTGTTGCGCTATTTGATTAATTGCCGACGTTGACGGAAATGTTTCAAGACACGCGTTGGCTGCTTAGCTCTGTGTGGGATTTTGACTTGGCTTCCAATAAATAAATCAATTGGACTGCAGTAAAATGGTTTAGTACACATCGATTGGCTTTTTATCTGCAATCAATTAAGCAATTAAGCAATTAACGACCAAATGACTTCAAGTGAAGAAGTTGGCCTGCATCTGGAGTGCAATTGCAAAGAGCTGAGTGGATGCAATGCCCTCGTGAGATGCCCATTAAAACTGACTCAATGCGATACTCAATGTAATATTGTCCAGGAAATGATGATGAGACGAAATATTAAACATATAATTTACAACTTAATTGTAAACTAGAAATCGTCTCCCCACTTATTTGTTAGTCAGTTTGACTAATATGTACTTTTGTACTTATGACAAGTTTGGTTCTGCTTAATTTGAAAGAGTAGTTCTAAAGAACAGGCCGCAAAACAAAAAAACAAAAAAAAAACAATAGCTATATAAAATCCATTAATTAAATTCCACACGCTTATCATTGAACTTTAAGAATAATATTTCAACCCGCTGATGGTAAAGCAAGCAATTTAAAAGACACAAATCATACCACAGCCAACACAAAAAGCGTGTTAAAAGAAAACAAGTTTCATTCCCAAAAAATAAAAAAAAAAAATAAGAAAAAAGAATCTATGCATAGCATCAGAGTATAAGTAAATAAATTCTGATGAGTCAGAGTCTAATTCGATAGACAACTGCGGCACAATGTGAATCCATGTGGCATTCATTTTGATCACAATTTGTTGGCCATTCGCCTGAATTAACATAGATGACATAGATGATTTGGGAAGGCGTTTTCGCCACCAAGCTAGATAGATGCTATAATTCCCAATAATTTATGTGGTTTTGCGGAGGCGTCGTGATGTAAGCAAATTGTGGTCAAAGAGTCGACAATTAAAAGGCTTATGTTTTGACAATAAAATTAGCAAATTAACAGAAACGAAATATATTTGATTAGACAATTAGTTAATGCCTGAATTGGCAATGTAAACGACACTTGTCAGCTTTAGCTCTGGCTTTGGCTAACAACCCACCATTGGCAAACAGAAGTCTAAGTAAACACGAGCGTGCCTGAATCTATTCGAATGTTCAAATATTCAAATAACACTCCGATTGCCATTCAGACGTGTGGGATGCGTTTGCCTGACATTGATGATGTTAACTGCAACTTATTTATTTCCCTCGTAATTGGCAATGTCAACGTGTACTGCCAACAACACTAACCAACAACAATCACCGCTTTTGGTAATGCCTTCGATTGCGGCTAATAAACGGCCACTTTCCGCGTTGTCAACGAATGTGTCACGGCCAAATTTGGAGTGTGCTTAAAACACTTCATTGATATGAGAATCGTCGTGCTTATCTCTGATAAATGTATCACCCAAAAGCAGCTGCATCAGCAGCAGCCACAGTCGAATTGTGCTTTATTTGTTTTAACTGAGTTGTATTTGCACAACGCTCCAATTGAAAACAGCACACTTTGGAGCGATTGTCACAATTTACAGCTTTTGTTTAGCCCCCAACAATGTCGTCCACCTGTGGGTTCAGGGCCTGGGACACAGCTGCTGCTGGCCAGGTATGATCTGACTTTTACTCCTCATCTGGTTTTTTTTTTTTTGATTTTGCTGGGCTGTGCGTGGGCCGATCGAACTGGCTGCCAGTTCGCCTGCCTAATTGTGGTGACAATGAACTTGCTGCCGCGAACTGACGTCCATCGACTCACTGCGACGGATGTCTCAAGCATCTGAGGCAGTAACTCAAGCAGCGGCGCAAACAACAAACTTGGGACACAAAAAGTGCTCGTAACGCGCAAATTGCAGCTAAGGCAAAGTAAAATGAAAACAGATATCGTGCATTTATTTACGTGCCAAGCCAGAAAACTGGGCCCCAGGCACACACTGGACGTTGCACGCACTCAACTGTAGCAAGTTCATTAGTTGAGGGCGAACACAAGATGTAGCGACTATAAATATACCCTGTAGTCGGTAAAAATAGCATAAATACAACTTTGAATTGCAGCTTTAATTATAAAGTAAGCATTTTGACTTTTATAAATATCTAAGCAAACAACCGAATAAAAAGAAAGAAACAAACAAAGATTTAAGTGCTGGTCATTTAACTTTTGCCAGGATTCGATTACATTCACTTAAACGTTTACTGTCATACCCTAAAATTTGCAACTTTTTACAGGGCATTTGCCAGTTATTTATGTTTATATGGCAGCGCACATTGGAGATTTATGGAATGTGTCGCTTGTTGGCAACAAATTGCCCTGCGAGTGCAATTAATGTGACATAGTATTAAGCATACAGACAAAAAATGGGATCGCACCCAGTTCCCCCTGCCCACTAACTGCCACCCACTGGCAACCGGTTGCGGGTCTCATCATCTTGAATTGGTTTGGTATTTTCAAATGGCGCCCCAAAGTATGCTATTTTTGGAGAGAAAGATGGATAGTTGATATTCACCTGCACGAAAGACTTCGCCGCAACCATCGCAACGGGATGCAAACTGCGAATCGTAGCAGTTGCCGCAGTAGATCTTATCGGCCTTGGCCCCAAACTGCTTGTCGACCAGATTCAGATTGCATTTGAAGCACAGGAAACAGGCCTCGTGCCAGTGTTTGTCTTTGTAGGATAGATCCTGTGAATAAAATTGCAATTGTTTTCAATTAAATTCAGATGATGCAATAAAATATGCAATGCATAAATTTGAACTATTTCTGGTTTAATACTACAAGGAAATCTCCCGTCGATGTGTTGAGATTAAATTTTGAGCCAAGTGGAATTTGGATAAAATTATCAACTGCCTTGGTCAAAACTGATGCGATTCTCATAAATAAAATCTTGTTTGGCTTGATTTGCATTCACATCTAGAAACACAATTTTCGATTGAAATTCTTGCAATTTTTCTAAATAGAAATAAATCAACTCGGGAAAGATTAAAAATGTTCTTCTGCCACAATATCGACAAAGCCGAATCGATTTACAAATGCAATCATTTTTGTTTGCATTGTTTGGCCTAAAGATTAATGCTGCATTTAGATACGGATTCGTTATTTTAGTTTGTCATTCTAGTATTATTTATTTTTTTGAAAAGTTGCTTTCTTACTTTCTTTCTTACTTGAAAATCGTGCTGCCATTGAATTAAAAGAAAAAAAGAGGGTTTCAACTCACCTTCGAGTCAATGCCAATGATCTTGTTGCACTCCTCGCACGTATTGGCAAACACATTCTCATAGCACTTAATGCAATAGGGGTGATCATCCCGGATGACGTAACGCTGTCCGGTGAGGCTCTCATCGCACTGCCAGCAGCAGAAGTGGCCCGAATGCCAATCCTTGTCCATGGCCTTTGTGTACTCGCCACTGAAAATTAACTGCAAGCAAACAGAGCGAAACAAAAACAACCCGATGTAGGCGAATACAGAAAAGAATTGGGGAATTAGATCAAACAAATCAAGTATTGATTTATCATCGATGGATATAAAAAGTGTTTTTGGTTTTGTTTCCAATTTGCGTGTGGGGCAGTGTAAATGTGTTGTTCTTGTTGTTGCTGTTGTTGTTGTTCTTGTATCTCGAGCAGTATATATTTATTTTGGTATATTGTATGTTCGTGTTTCTGTTAGGCACTACTCAATAATATATATGTATGTATACACTACTTTTGAACAGTTTTTCAGTTTTGAGTTTTTTGGTTGTTTGTTTTTTTGTTTTTTGAGTTTTGAGTTTTCAGGTTTTGAGTTGTGTGATCTGTTTATTGGTTTGAATTGTAGTTTGTTTAATAATTTGTGCTGTTGTTTGGTGTTGTATGTAGTATTCTTGTTGTGTACATAGACATTAATAGACAACGACAGCTTTATGTGGGTACCTTTTAGTAAACAGTTTTGCCGAGGAAAGAAGGTAGTAAACGTGTCGTTTTGTACAAGTTCGAGATATTTTTATATTTATATATTTATATATATGCGAGTACTTTGGATAGTTTTTGCTTGTGATCGATTTTATATTGTGAGCGAATTGAGTATTTTATCGGAATGTGCATATGAATTTGAATTTAGTCTTTTGAATGAGAGTATATAGAACGAGTATACAATACATATACAGAGAGCAGAGCTACACGGCCTTACTGACTAAGAACAAAAAAGTAAATCATCCATCCAAAATACCAAACAAAAATACCAAGTCAGAGTAAAACGCAACAAGTTCCCATTAATTTGGTACTTGCAATTTGGTATTTTTGAAGGAGCCGCGAACTGACACAAAACGAATCCCAACACGTAACACGTTCCACCTACCCCCTTTCCTCGTTGGTGGGATCCACCTCGCTGATTTGCACTTCGGACTCGCGACGCTTCGATGTCTTCTTGACCTTCTTCGTTTTCTTGACTTCCGTCATCGTTTGCATAATTTCCACGTCCGCCATTTTGTGCAACGCGCGCGCGCTCCCCAAATGAATCTAGCAAACAGAGTAACTTGCACTCCAATGACCGACTGAACTTTCTAAAAATGATTTGAGGTACTCGTCTCAAAATTCGTTTTTTTTTCTTCTATTCTTTTTTTTTTTTTTGTTGAAAACTGCCGAAAATTTCGCGTAACGTTTTGAGCTTTCCCGAGTCGAGATGCCAACTGGCGCGTCTGTTGCACAGAATATTCGAAATCATTTCAAAAATCTCGCAGCTCGCGTCTCGATGCGTGTATCTAGTTTCGCCCCCAGAGACAAGTGTAAAAATAAAATCTCGGCGAGCGACGCTGAGAGCCAACGAGCGTAGCGTCTACCAATTGAGCGCAACAGAGAGAGCAAATCGCGCACAGAGAGAAGGAGAGAGAGAGACAGAGCAAGAGAGAGACAGAGTAAGAGAGAGAGACAGAGCAAGAGAGTAGTGAAGGAAGAGAGAGCGTATCTAGTCTGATCTCTCTCTTTGCTGAGGTTTGGGTTCCATGTGCAATACAAATTAGCTCAGACAATGGCCAAGAATGCCAATCATTAACAGCATTATTGAATCTAAAATGCAACGTCAACTGGGCAATTTCAACTGTAATTTTCTATGCACAAAAATCTATAAATATTTCTATTAGATTCAGGTGCCAAAAAATCTATGCGTGTGTGTTCGGCACACACCTGCAACAGCTGCTGTCTGTTTCACGTCATTTACTCGCACATACGCATAAGCAAAAAATAAAAAGAGATTGAAATTATAATTTTCGGACAACATGATTTGGTTCCTTTGTTGTTGCCCTGGCGCTTGTGCACACGACACACAAATCCAATATATACACACACACTCACACATACTACCAAAAATACACACTAACACACACACACACTGGGCATTTCGCTCATTTTGTTGGCGCTCCCACACTTGGAACACTATAAAATTCCTTTGGATTTTGGATCTAGTTTTGCTGCCGCTATTTTGCTGCAGACAGTTTTCTTGCAACGTCGTTCTATATAGATTTTTAATTGATCGTTCAGATGAAAACAGCAGCGTGGGTCGTATACATGATTAATATGGGTTTTATGACATTACAACGTTTTGGCACAGACAACGAACAATCGTTCCAATTCCACTGGAAGTTATAACACAAAATGGCAAACAGTTGCAGCAAATCCCACTGAAAGCAGTTCCTTGAATGCAACTTAATTTTTGTCTGTTATTCTGATGTATATAAAATTAATACACGTATTATTGCAAGCTTCTGGCCCATTCCCAAACAGTCCTCCAATTTTCGATTATAATGCCGAACATAATTATAACTAGCTCGTTAATGTAGACCAATTTATGTGAGCATCTCACAGCGGACAAGTTGTGTGACACAAAAGGGCAAGTGTCCAAGGTAAATGCCATTGCCCATAAAGCCAAAAATCTGTTTTAAACACATAGTGCAAAATATGCAGATTCAAACGCTTCGATGACATTTGAAAATCAACTAATTTGCAGATGTTCAAAAGGCCAAAAAATTATGAATATTTCATTTTTAAATATTAGGAAAAGACGACAAATTTGACAATTGCAATCCTCTTTAGAATTTTAGGTGCTACAATTTTATCGAAACTGCAGAGATATTTATATGAATATGTCTTGTCTGCTAGACTCGCTTGATAAGCTAAATAATAAAATAAAAATATTTGCTCAAATTATGCACCGAATATCGCTTGAGATTTAAATTTCAATTTATGCACACAATAAAATGCGATATTTTCGATTGAGTCCATGTGAATCAGCACATAAATATTATGTAGTATAAAATGCATATAAAATTGCTGCTTTTATTGCAACAGACGGTGCAGACAACCAAGAAAAAAGCAAAAAGCAACAACAATAACAACAACAACAACAACAACCACAACAAAAACAAGTGCAAGAGCAATGAAGCAGAGTGTAATGCTATCTTGGATGTTTGTCTATAAATAGATGCGATTCGCGAATCTCTGATAAAGTTTTGCGTGCTTTGAGTTTTTGAGTGAGTGCCCCGCGTTCAACAATCGGCGGCATCGGGGCGTTAATTGGGTCATAAATTTTTATTTTATTTTCCAGCTTATTTATATAATTTCTCGTTTATTGGGCGAAAGAAAAGCGGCAGCGGCTAATGGGTTTCAACTTATGGAAACTATGTCTAGTATCTGTGTATTTTTTAAGTGTTTAAAAATACATTTCACACACCAATAAATAAAGGGGATAAGAGTGAAGGGCGTGTAAACTGCGTCACTGAATAATGGCCATGAGTTCAAGTTTAAGATCGTTATGGTAATCAAAACACACAAAAGAGAAACAGCTGATTTAATTTCTGACAGAACCTTAATTTGCATTTAATATGTTTCAGTATTATAAATAGAAGATTAGCCATTAAATGACATTTAGCAATTTTCTTGCACGCGGCACAAACATCATTAATTTCGGCCTGGTCGAAAGGGTTGTGGCATGAGAGCATGTCAAATAACGCATACGCCACTCGAGGATCGTAAAACACAAATTCACGTCAATAAAAAACATGCATAGAGCATCTTTGTGTACATGGGAAATGAGAAATGAAAAATGCGAAAAACCAAGCAACAACAAAGCTCAAATGGAAAGGTGTTTCATTTTAGTGGCACAGCAAAGTAAAATCATTTGCCAGCCGTTTCAAGTGAATTTTAAAATTATTTAAGCCAATTTTTTTTGCTGGCCATCACAAGAATATATCAAATATATATATATATATACATATATATATGTGCATAGTACAAATTTATGTATGCTAAAGATAAATAAAGCGAACAAGTACAAATTATTCAAATGGAATGACCAACCAACGGATACCCGCACTTCAGGAAATATTAGCGTATTATTGAGCTAATGAGCCCAGTCACTCCAAAACGTATACATATCGGGTATACCCGTTTAGGTGTGCGGTGTGGGTATAGAAAAAATATTAAATGAAAATATGCGCCAAGTTTTAAGTGCGCCAAATGTTTGCTCCCAGGAAAAATGAATTCATGTCAAAGACAAACTATTGAATAAGACTTTTTGGCAACGAATTTCGCATGTTTTCTTTGCTATACGAGAACCATACGTGCAATGATATGTATTATTTTTGGATACGTACATCAACAAGCCATTACGCAATGGACTTTTTTCAGAACAGCATAAGACAAGGCACAAAGGCCCTGCGCTCATTGCAGAAACACCAACAACAAACACAACAGCAACAAAAAATATAAATATACAATGGAAAAAGACCCCCCAGACCCAAAAGTGTTCGCAGAGTGAGCTGCGTAAACAAATCACCCAAGTGACATACTTTCCTGTTTGTTGTCATAAATATTTTAGCGCGAAACGTTCACTCACATTTAACAAAGAATTCTTCTTTATTTTTTGTTTGATTTCTGATTATTTGGCATCAGTTCTCAGTTGGTGGCCCCCGCTGACTGACGATTGCGCTTAATTTGACAAAGGATATGACACTAGAAAGCTGACAGCATTATTTCAGCATGCAGAAAATATGATTTAAGTGGTTGACTTGGTATCAAAGCAAATTCGTTTTTTCGCAAATAAACCACAAAAATCATTAATATTAAATGGTATGCCAAAGATTGATGCATGCTTTCAGGCGCAAATTGTTGCAGGCTTTTGGGGTTTGTTTTGCAAACAAATTACTTAGTTGAAGAAAAGAAGCCCAAACTAGAATCTTATAAATATATTCGCTCTCGATTGCATATCAAAATATTTAAAATTAAGCTGCTTACTTTTTATACTTAACTATTACATTTCAGATATACAGCTTCCAATACTCAAATTAAGTTTCATAAATGTATCTGTTTTTCAACGCAATTCAATAAGTCGAATTTCATTTATTTGTACGCCATTTATAACCCCACCGGCATCAAATTATTAGAGGCACTTATAAAATTCTTCGCAAACATGACAGTTTAAGTAATTTGTGGCTGGATGACAAGAGCATTAAAATAAAACCATCAAATGACTGATGTCCTCCCTTCTCACCGGCCGACAGAAACCAGCCAACAAACAGACGAACTGAAAACGATGACATCATGCGACGGAAATGAGCCAAATTGCAAATTGGGCCATGCAAATGCTGTATAATTTATATATATATTTATATATATATATATATATATGGGGTATATGGCTAATTGTCTCTACCGTCTGAATGAATGTCAGTGCACTTGGCGCATGCAGCGGCCATTTGGATAACGAAATGATCTCAATGCTAGGGCATTTTTGCCCGTGGTCCGTGCCAGATTTTTTTTGGTTTTTGGACAGACACAAATAGAACATTATGTGAATCGTTTGGGAAATATTTTTAGAAGCATCAGTTTGGAACAGATGCACTTTTGTGGTTGGAAGTGATTACAACTTTTTGAATGTGTATGTTTTTATCATATATTTATATATATATATATATATATATTTATACATATTCATATTTATTCTCAGCAGTTATAAAGGAGTCGACAACAAAAAAACCAACAGTTAAATAAAATTAGCTTCAAACAATAATAATAGTCCACATTATCATTCGATATATACGAGTATCGTTTCGAGTAGCATTTCTGGGTCTGGTCGTTAGTATAATACAGTGTGTGATGATCCTAAGTAGCCTCAGTGCATATCTGGAACTGGAACTGGAACTGGAACTGGGTGCAAAGATTGGGTGAGTGCACGGTTTTGGGATTTATGAACATGTCTATAAGAAATAAATAAATATTCAAATCAAATATGTAAATTATTCATTTTGCAAGCCTAGAAAAGCGGATAGAAATTGGCATCCTTGAGTATGTCAAAGGTGTCCACAGCGGAACGCGCTGGCGTAGTTACAGCTGCAGCTTCAGCATGGTTAGTAGCTAAGTTGGGGATGGCGGGCGGCTCCTCGAAGGATGAGGCGGGTGTGAGGCATAAGCTGTGCCCAGCACTGAGACTGGACAGGAGATTCTGCTGGGTTGAGGCTGGTGTTAGACTCGTGGAAGCCGACACCGAAACTGGACCAATTTGAGCAAGAGCTTCAGCAACAGCCTCGTCGATGGTCTGCTCAGCTGCCTGGAGTAGGCTCTGCTCCTTGGTGTCCTTGAGGGATTTTTTGCGTTTCTTTGTTTTCTTTTTTAAGGCGGCCTCGTCGGGTATTTCGAATTCCGCAATGCCCTCGAGTGTGCTCTCAGCCACTAGCGCAATGCTGCTGCGTGGCGAGAAGAGACCTCCTCCTCCATTGGGCTCCTCGTTGGCGGAGCTGCTCTTGGAGCTGCGTCGCGAACGCACTTTGCGTTTGGATGTTTCTAATGCGGTTTCCACCTCATCTCTGACTGCGGAACCGCGTCGATTGTACTCCTGATTATCAGAGTCGTTGTCATCGTGCAGCTCTTCCTCCGTTTTGGAGCCCTTGCGCAACTTCTTCTTGCTCTTCTTTTTTTTTGGCTTCTCGCTGGCTGCTTCTTTAATGGGTGCCTGCATGGCCAACTCAGTTTCTGCAATATCTTTGGCATTTTCCGGCTGTGGCAACGTTTCCTCCGGCACATCGGATAGCAATTCTCGGTCAGGACTGCGACTGAAGAGTGTGATGCTTTCGCCACCAAAACTATGGCGACGTGGGTCCAGTTGACCAACTGGTAGACTTTCGTATTGCTCTTGCTCCCGATCCTGCTCCTGCTCCTCCTGATGGTCCACCAGTTCTGACAGCTCTTCGGGAGGATTTGGCTCCGAGTTAACTTCCACTTTTTGCTGTGGCTCATTGTCATCCAGCTTGAAGTTCTTGCGCCAATTGTATTCACGTTTAGGCACGTAATTCAGATCGACTTCGTCATCCTCAACAACACCCGCCTGTAGCTGCGGACTGTAGCCATAACGTGTGCGCAGCCGGGTGGATTGTCGAGCAGCCACATGAGCATCGCCCAGATAACGCATTCCTGTATCCCGACGTTCACTTTCGAGCAGTCCGAGTGATAGGTCAACCTCCCTATGCCGGCTGCTCTCTTCGTGCCGGTCGAGCTCTCTGGTCTTTGCCCACAGAGCATAACGTTCGCTATCCGAACTGGATTTCTCCTTATCGGACTCACTTTGATAAGCATTATCACCCGGCAACTGTTCCTGCACCATTGTCTCATAGTCTCTTAGAATTCCCGACTGTTTGCGGTTCTTCACAGCATCGTTGTAGATCTGTTCAATGTAGGCGTCCGGATCAGAATAAGCACCGCCCACAGCGCCATCGTCGATATTATAGTCTGCAAAGTCCTCCACATTATCGATTTCCTCCCAATCATTGGCACCCCGATTCGCATAACTATCTGCATTTCGTTCGGCCTCCTCGCACTCGGATGTATCGTGATGGGATTCATCTGTTGGCTGGGTGCGCTCATTGTTATCCGAGATGCCCTCATCCAACTCAAACTCGTACTCATTATCCTCATCCTCAGCGTCGTCATCGTCAATTTCCACCACAGTCTGTCGTTCGTCGTCGCTGTCATTGCTACTGACTTCCTCATTTCCCTGGTACTCCCTGAGGATGTCATTATTATAGATGGCACTCGTCTCATCAAATTCCGCTGCCTCTACCTCTGCAGCGAGCACTGCATGTGCCCAGGAGCGCTCCTCCGTTTCGTACTCCGATTTCTTGGGCAGCTCATCAAAGTTCAACTCCAAGCTGGCCAAGTCATGCGTATAGAAATCCTCCTTAAGCCAAGTTCTTTTGCCCGTCAGCGAGCGCACCTCAATCTGTGATATGTAGATGCACTCATTGCTGGGATACTCCTCGACCGGCTGCTCCTGGGCCAGTGAAAAGCGTCTAAAATGATGATATTCATCGGGCTCCAGTTCATCATAGTGCTCCACGGGCTGTAGGATTGCCGAATCCGAGGCACGTCGCTCACCCAAAAAGTCGGCATTCAGATAGCGTGAGAAGTTTTGGAAGTTGCCACTTGAGGCAGCAAGCTGATCTAGCAGCTGATCCTGTTGCTGCCGCTTGGCTGCCTCCGCGTCGATTTTCTGCAAAGTCGGCGCATCCACCTCATCTCGCACCGGGGAGCGACTCTGACTGCGGGAGCGTTGAAATTCCGCTGTCCGGTGTCGCAGATCATCCAATTTCTCGTCCTTGATGACCTGCTGAATTTCAGATGTGGAGCTCGACTTTGGCTTGGCACCCAGACGTTTCTCATCCCCGACACCGACGCTGGCATCTACCAGCGAATTCAAAATAGCTGCCTGCATTTCACGCTGCGCTGCTGCCTGCTTCCGGGCCACACTCAAGTCCAAGGAAGGCGATGGACTCTGCGAGCGCCGAAACTGAGCGTTCTCCTGTCGCAGCTGCTCGAACTCAGGCCCCAAACCCAGGTCCATGGACTCACCAACGTAAGTGGAGCGCTTAAAGCCGCTCACTAATAACTCACTCCTTAATTCGCGAGCTGTTTCGGAGAAGGTGCGTTCGTAATCCTGTGTATATTTCTCTTCCTCCACACGCAGCTCGATCTCCTCGCTGGCAATTTGAAGCTGATGCAGTGCCTCCAAGTCGAGTTCATGCTGCTTGGCGTTATGAGCCACACACTCAGGTTCGTCGCTATTCTTACGCAATGTTCGCTGTTCGCAGCCCTCCAAATTGAGCAGCAGTTGAAAATCATTAACAGATTCGGATTCAACGTTTGTGGGCGATGGGGAGCGGGAGGGTGAAAGGGAACGCATATCGCGACTGCTTACGGGGCGCTCGTAAACATTATCCGCAACGGCTCCCATCTGCTCTGGTTCAGGTGTAGTGGCCCTTTGCATCTGCTCGAAGAACTCGTCATTTTGTGCAATGAGTTTCTCGCGACGCCTCTGCACGCTGTGCTCCAAATTGGCAGCTGTGGGCAGCGGGGATCTGGAACGTGAACGCGAATGGGAGCGACAGCGATTCAAGCGCAGCTGTTCAACTAGTCTGGCCACAGATTCTGTTGTTAGCTCGGACTCCTGGTCCTCTGCCAATACCTGAGGTGGCTCTTCAACAATCTCAATCGATATAGTGGGCAAGGGCAGCGGGGTGATTGTAATGTGAGGAGCAGTAGCAGTTAAGGATGGACTCGAAACCCTGTTAGAAGGTTCTTTTTCATTAAGTGACGTAATTATCATTAAATCGGGAACTGTTGCAGGCGAAGGATTCTCCTCTTGAGGAGCAGGCGTAATTCTTGCTACTGGCGAACTAGAACTACTTCTTAAAAGTTCATACTTCTTCAGAGGTTCTAAAACTGCATCGGGAAGAGGTGTAGGTGAATTTCGTAAAATCAGTGAATTTATATCAGCAGAAACCGGTGGTTTTGAGCCGCCTGAACGCTCCTCATCTTTCAGTTTCTCGAACAGCTCATCGTTTTGTCGAATGCGCTTCAGACGTCGTGTCTCCAGACTGCGAGCGATATTATCAGCGGTGGGCAAGGGAGAGCGGGAACGGGAACGGGAACGGGACCGACCCGGGGATTGCGAACCTGAAATACGTTCGGCGCGCAAATTTTCGACAAACAAACGCATCTCCTCACGGGTGGGAATAGGTTCTTCGGAAATATCGATTGGTTCGTCAGCCATTGAATTGATTTCGATAACAGGCTGGGGCAGAGTTCTATTCGTTTCGATTTCAGTTTGCTGGGCATTAGCAATGCCATTAGTTTCCATAGCCACGGAACAACTGTGATCCATTAACTGATCCTTCTCCAGCTCGCTGATGGTTACGGGCGGTGTTGCGGATCGAGTCTCATAGATCATAGCAACAACTTGATTGCTACCATTCTTAGCATCGTCCGCAACATTTTGCAGCTGCAGGTGTTGCGATTGGTTATCGGTTTCATTCATGGTGGACTCCAGCATTTGCAGAACCAGTTCGCAGTTAAGTTCACAAGCAATAGGACCGTCCTGGCTATCGTCGTACACTTCCAACGTACGCATCTCGTCCACATCCATGCAATTGGCCACGTTCTTCGGCTGCGGCGAGGAATTGCGCGATGAGGTGCGTGATCTCGATCGATTTGCGGATGCCGTAAAATCATAGAAATCGCTGAGACCCTCCATCATTAAGCCGTACTCGTCCCGCCAGGGTGCCGTATCCGGCGGTTGGACAGTAATGCTGGGCAACTGACTGGGTGGTTGACTGGCTGCCTCGGATTCTCGCCAACGCTCCTCGTAGTGATCGATTTCATCGATGCGCGGACTGCGACGCAAGCCGGGTGAACCGCGTCGGGACTGCTCCTCCGTCGCTTGGGAGGTTTGCAGCTTCCAAAGCAAAGGCACAGCAAGCAGAAGCGAGAGCAGGGATAAAAGCAGAAGCAAGTTGGCATATGAAAGGCAAAGTGGAAAGCGGTTAAAGCATTTTATTTTTGGGAGGGGGCTTAAGCCAGCTGGGGATAAATTAGCGCAGGGATTCCGACTTGCTTGAGGATTGCACTTACATTGGATTTTATGTCGCCGCGGCTTGAATCCGTTGCTTTCGTGGAGCTCTCTGTGCTGTCCTTATCCTGTGCATCAGTTGTGGATAATTAAAATCACTCACACAGCATATTTTACTCAGCACTTACCACTTGTTCCTCCTTGGAGCGCTGCTGTCGCAAGGAGTGGGCCGCCTCCTCGTTTTGTGCTTCTGTCGCCTCCTCGAATGAGGAAGCTTTCGGCTTGTCCATGTGCACCACTTCTTCGCCAGATACTCTTTTCTCCGGCTCGAGTTCCTCCTCATCAATGGACAGGGCTTTCTCACGCTTCCAAAACTCTGTGTTCTTATAGTGCTCCGGAGCGCCTTCGCCCCAGGGATTTGCGCTTTCCTCACCGAGCATTTCCAGTGCAGCACTCGGATCAGTTGGGGGCTTTACATCCTTGGCGGGACTACGTTTGTGCCGTCTCTGAGACTTTACCCGCAGCGTTGGTTCTGAGCTGTACTTGATGGGATTGTAGTCCTCCTTGTCGCCATGTCGCAATTCCTCCTCCTCCAGCGATGTGAACATTTTGAGCTCCTCGTCACGTGAGGCACGCGATTCGCGCGATGAATTCGAACTGCCGCTCGAGCGACGTTTCTTGAAGGCGCGTCTGCGACCCGAGCCATCCTCACGCACCAGCGGGCGACTCTTGATGCCATCGAGGGAGCGCAAGTAATCCTCTGTGTACTGCACATCAGGCACATTGTCTTCGCCCTCGGGCTCCTGGCGTTGCTCCTCGGAGGCTTGTATGCTAAATGATGACTGCTGCGTGACAACTGGTTCCACCGAGGAGCCCTCATCGGATACTCCGGGAAACGTGAGCGTCTTGGAACGCGTATAGGGTTCCTCACCAGCACTGCTGGTTTGTCCAAACTGCGTCTTCACTCGCTGCACTATTATCGGCTCATCGATCGCTGGCTCTTCGAAGCGAGGAGGCAAAATCTTCTTAAGGCACGGCTCCTCCACAACGGGCACAGCACCAGCATAATATGTGTCCTCCTGCTCCTTTTGTGCCTGTAGCAGGCGCTGTTGCATCATTACCATTTCCTCCTCGGCCTCCATAAAGAGGCGGGCATTTTCCTCGATTGACTTCTGTTTCTTCTCCATAGCCGCCTTATTGGCCGCCAGTCGTCTGGTCTGCTCCAGAATGATGGCCTCCTCTTCGAGCTCACTTTCGGTGGCGCTCATTTTGCGCTCTCGCTCAGCGGCCAACAGTCGCTCCACAATCTCTGCATCGCGCTTGGCCTGCTCCTCCTCGTTCTGGAACAGGATACGTTCCGCTTCACTGTCAGCTTCTTCGTATTCGCTTTGACGTTGCGCTTCTTCACGTTCTGCTTCTGCCTCCTGCAGTTTTCTTTCATTCTCCTCTCGTTCGCCTTGGTCGTCTGCCGCTGCTTCAGCTAATTCTCTTTTGCGTTGCGCTTCTTCTCGTTCTGCTTCTGCCTCTCTCAGTTGTTTCTCGTTCTCTTCGAGTTCGCGTTGCAGTTTTCTCTCATTTTCCTCCACCTCTGCTTCGCGTTGTTTTTCCGCTTCAAATAATATTCGCTCATTCTCTTGTCGTTCGCGTTGTTGTTGTTCGGCTTCTTGCATTCTCCTTTCATTTTCCTCCCGTTGCTTTTCGGCCTCAATCAGCTTTCGCTCATTTTCTTGTCGTTCGCGTTGTTGTTGTTCGGCTTCTTGCATTCTCCTTTCATTCTCCTCCCGTTGCTTTTCGGCCTCAATCAGCTTTCGCTCATTTTCTTGTCGTTCGCGTTGTTGTTGTTCGGCTTCTTGCATTCTCCTTTCATTCTCCTCCCGTTGCTTTTCGGCCTCAATCAGCTTTCGCTCATTCTCTTGTCGTTCCTCATTTTGCTCACGTTCTCGTTGCGCTGCTTCGCGTTGTTTTTCCGCCTCGATGAGCTTTTGTGCGCTTTCCGCCGCCGCCTCGGCTTCTGCTCGCTCCTGGGCGGCGTTCCTCCGTTCCTCGGCCAATTTGTGCTCGGCATCCGCCAGCTGCTTGCGTGTCTCCTCCTCGATGCGCCGCTGTCGCTCCAGCTCCGCGGCCAACGCTGCCCTCTTCGCCTCTGGCGACTCCACACGGAAACCGTTGCTGTAGAGAACACCATCCTGCATGACATTTGTGCCAGCAGCTGCTTCTCGCTCGGCCGCCTCCTTTAACTCCTTGTCCAGGCGATCGCGTAGACGTGGCAACTCGTGTGCATCGGCGCCGGCATCAGCATCCTCATTGCTACACGGATGCCGGCACGTCCAGTGATAGAGTTGGCGGGCCACAAAGGCAAACTCCAGGGCGCCCAGGTAGCCAATGATGAGCGAGAAGATGAGCTCACCGACATCGGTCAGCGCCTGGTCAGCAGCCATTCTCGTCCGCTTGCGTAATGCCTCCGAGCAATGCCAGCGATGCAATGGCTGTGACTTCAACGATCGATGAGAGTGTGCGAGTGTGTTTATTATATAAAATTCACCACACGCACCACAACAGAAACACTCACTGACACTCACTGGCACTCACTGAAGCACTCACTCTCGCGGCACTCGCCAAATGGCCAAAAACTGATTAGGTAATTCAATTAAGATTTTCGACTTGCGAAAATTGTGCGAATTCTTCTTTTTGAGTGAGCGAAATTCACAAAATTCATAATACATGCAAATGAAATATCAAGCAATATTTTTAAATTTCATTTTTGTATATGTTTTCAACACTTTTCACGATAATTATTTTTTTTTTTTGGGAGCAGCCGCCCGGGCAGCAGCAAGTAGCGCGTTGCAGTCGGCGCCAGTTGTTGCCAGTTAATCGATCGTCTTGCAACTGATTAATGCGACCAACTAAGGGCCAAGCACACGAGTGAATCACACGGCCAAAACAATTGCAATTGCCACAAACACAGGCGCTAATTGGGTGACACCCAGCAGAGGAGGAGGAGAAGGAGGTGGAGTACACGAAGCTGGTTGGTATTTTTTCTTTTCTGTTTTTTCTTTTTTTTGGCAACGAATTGACAATAGGAATTAGCCAAGTGGACGAAAAGCGTTTCTAATCAGCATGCCATTTAAATTGCGAGTGATTTTCAAATCAACAGATGTATTCAGCACACGGGCCAGCAAAGAATAAATACTTAAACTCACATCTATTCACACATCAGCACTTTACAGACTATATATTGGATATATACACAAATATTTCTTTCTCATATTCTGTTTTCTTGGCATTTTCGCATTTGTTTCGTATCGCTTCGTTTGTCATCTGTTGTTTGTCGCCGCTCTCTTTGCTATTTATGTTTTTTAATAGTTTAATGCGTGGCCTTCTCATTTTTGCTGCATGGTCAATGTTGCAGTTGCTGCTGCCACCACAAATTTAGTGGCAGCCACCGTCATTGCCAACAAAATTTCATTTTAATTACAAATAACAACATAACAAATTGATGCGTAGCTTTTTTCAAATCTATTTTTAAACACCTATTTTATTGTTTTCTCATAAATATCTGAAAATAAGCCAAAAATAAATGGGTCGCCTGCTCGTTTTGTTTGTATTTGTTTGGTTGGTTTGTGTGTTGAAAGCGAAAGTGAGCGAACCAAAATCAAATCAAGAGCAAACTGCCCGTCAGCATCCAAGAAGTGGACGGGGCCGCCCATTGAGAGCCCAACACATATTTATTGTACTCAATGACAAACGAATCAGTTCAGATAATAAAGCAATGCCACGTCACTTAGAACTATATGAATAATGGACCCACAGACCTTACCTGTCAACAGATTTGTCAGACATTTTGACAGTGCATGCAGAGCTAATGCAAATAATAAACCATGACAAGCATTAAGCCAATATCAATTTATTTTCAAGAATCGTTCTTCATTTAAAGTAAATATTTAAATACCGATTGATTGATGCTTGGTTGTTTAACTCTTGGCCCACCAATATCGGTTTATTTCTAACAAGTGTTTTGCATTTAAAGAAAATATTTGATATTTGCATAATGCTTGATTGATTGATTGGAAACTTGGAAATGATTTGTAAGATATTTGCTAGCTGTTCCTACATGTCACATTTCCTGACTTCACTTGCAACAATTTGGACTCACTTTGAACTAAAATCTCGTGACGGACGCAAACAGGATGTGAACACGTCCAGAAGCAATGCCGTAAATGAACTGTCAACTTGCCCTGATAATGTCTCAAGGTGCATTAGCCAAGCAAAGCGTTGACATTTAGCTGGCCAACATTTGAAGTTCAATGAGAACCATTTAAAAGAAGGGATGTTAGTTAAGGATTGGGGCGGACACACCTCGACCATTAAAGCCAACTGCGTGCGACAGGCAATAAAAAAACCAGAGAGGTGAGAGCCAATTAGAAACTATAGAAAACAAAAACAAAACACAAACCGCCTGAAAGTGTGCTAAGCATTTGGCGAGTTTACTTTACACAGTGTATGTGTTTGTGACACGTCAAGTCAAGTGAAAGCCAGAACAATTTGGTGATGGATGCATGGGGCACTTACCTCATCACAGCCGGTGCAGCGGGGTTTCAACATTTCCGCATAGTGGCGCTCACAGTAGACTTTGTCGTCGTGGACACAATAGGTTAGATCCACGAGCAGCTCGTTGCAGGTGCTGCAGGTGAAGCACTTTGGGTGCCACATGACGCTCTCCACGAATTTGGGCGCGGCCACAACCAAATCGCCGGCACCAATCTCATTATCACAGTGCGCACAGTGCTCATCGTAGGGTGCATCCTTGATATAAGCTGCAGAGCAGTTGTAAGTGATTAATTATACGGTGAACAACTTTTAATTGAATGTATCTGCAATCTGCATACCTATGTCTAATGCGATTTCATTGCGTGCCGTCACAAAGTCCTCGAAAGAGGCCTCGTGCTGCACCTCCAGATGTTTACAGTGCTCCAGCGACAGATCCTGTTTGGGCAATTGATATGAGATCTGCTGCTCTCGTATGCGCGCCCCCTCGCTACCCAAGCGCGGCACCTTCTCATCAGGCAGCTGCTCGAAGTAACGATTAACTCGCGACGAGGCACGCACACCCGGCGGCACCCACGTGTAGCCCAAATCTCGGGGTTCCACACCCGAATCCGCTGGCGAGACCAACTTGAAACCCAGCCGCTCATGCACATTGGTCGTCTGTTGTTGATAAATGGCGTGCGCCTCGCGCGGACACTTGCATGACTGGCAAGTTTTCCTGAAAAATAACACAAATGACAATTAATCATAAATAGCCAAGTAGGCATAATTATCATTTTTTTAAATTCTCTTTTACTACAATTACAATCAAAATCAACCCAAGCATTAAGACACTTTTTGTCCGCTGCACAGCGCTAGCGAAAGCTTGTCAAGTGTCGCCATCTAGCGATAGCTTTGCACAGCATATTGCGTTCGCTTACCTTACAATGAGATCGTAAATTTCTTTCCTATCGAATACTTTACAGTAAATGCTGAGGACATTGAGGCATGCATAATGCATGCCCGTCCAGGGCACATCGGAAGCCAATGCCGCCCACAGGGGGCATTCAGCGTGACGGTCGAAGTCGAGCATTTTCACCATTTTATGTTAAACTTAACGATAAACTTAACGGCAACTCTGACGTTAAATGTACTTTGTACTTGGTTTTTTTGGGCAACTTTAATTATGTTTGATTATTATGGCTTTATTTTAATATTTCTTTTGTTTTTTACATTTAATTCACTTTAAAATTTACTCGCTTTCTTCTGAGGTGTATTTCTCGCTGCTGTTTCGGTCAATGTTTTGAGTTCAGTTGCTGTTTCTGTTTCAATTTCTGATTGACTCATCAGTATTTCGTCGTCTCTGTTTTGGTTTTTGAGAGGGAGGGAGTCGGGCATCGGCCTTTATATTTTAAGCATTTGGGCACCTTTATACGCAATGCGAGAAAGAAAATGCGAATAAAAGTTAAGCAGCACTCGCATTGGGCACGTCTGTTTGTCTGTTTTGCGGTTATTTGCTCATTGACATTTTGATTAAGGTGTTAATTTAACCTTTATAACATTTTAGGGGCCTCTGTTTACTATCAAACATTTATTTACGCACACACAACAAAAATATTTGGCTTCAACTACTGATTGATATTTGCAATTAATCGACTGTTTACCCATTTTATTTTATTTTCTTAAATTCAATACAAAATAATCAGCTTCATAAATACACCCCACACAACAGGCACATGAGGGTTGCGGGGGGAAGGGGGGTTAAGTGACCAGCACATTCAAAAAGATATTTCGATTCGCCTCACAGACGAACGCACACATAAAATAAAATGAAGGTAAAGGTAAAGGCAAAGGGAAAAAAAATTCAGAGGCATCAGTTCATGCCAAGAGGCAACTTTCTGATAAGATTAATAAAAAGGCCGATTCTTTCAGGCAACACACACATAAAAACCAACTCAGAATTGGATTGCGTGATGTCATCAAAGAAGTGAGTAGGCCGGGGGCAGGGTTGGGTAGCAGCAAAAGATTGTCAACTGCCACGAAAGTGTAGCGAAATGACATATAACGCTAAGTACGTAATAATGTCAAAAAATAACCCATGAGTAAAATACCAACGCTGAACGCTGCTTGTCTCGCCCAGATAAGCGTGCAGATAATTCATGAATTGTATCTTGAAAGCAAATGGCATACAACAGCCAGATGACCTTTTATAGTGTTGAGCAGCAACCGTTGTTGCTAATTGCTAATGAGTGCGCGTCAATGCGGAAAATGCAACAGGTTTGCAAACAGTAAACAAATTGAAAAAGGCGAGGCGAACGGGGAGTTGATAGCGACTCAAGTAATGCAAACATGGCACAATTTAATGGAATTACTGCATGATTCATAACATCAAATGTCTGTCTTTCTGTCTTTCTGTCTGCCTGTTTGCAGCTCTATCAAGATCAAGATCAACTCAAATTTCTTGACGTATAAATCATGTTGAAGCAAGCGTCAAGCAGCGAAATCTCAGGTCAAACAGAATATTTAGATTAGCATCTTTAGAAAAAATAGTTTCAATTAGAAAAGCCAGCGGGAGTACTTTGATGAGTAAGCGAGTAGAACTCTTTGTGTACGGCAAACAATTTAATTTTATTTGGCAAAGTGAATGGTTATATACTCAAATTTAGCCTACTTGGCAGCAATCAAACCTTATTTCTGGTTGTTTATTTGTGTTTGGAATGGGAACTTGTGTAATTTGTCTTATTAAAAGATGCATGTGTTTCAAACAAATCTGTATTTAAATAGCTCATCCCATACAATCTAACATTTATGTGTTTGCTATACTTAAAATTAGCAAAGTCCAAAGCTTAATGATTGCTATGCAAAGATTGCAGACTAAATTTAGAAATTCATTCATGAACTATCGTGAGTTGCGCCGATCCATAAACATATCTCGATAGGTAGCAATCATCATGCGATTTTGCGTGGTGCCACAAAATCCGTGCTCTGCAAATCTCAGTTGCGAAAAGTTGTCAGTATTTTTTTTTTATTTTTTGTTGTGGTGCGGGATGCGCAGCCTTATCACAAAATAAACAATTACTACGACATCAAAACGTGTTAATTTCAGATTAAAACCAGCGACAATGAGAAATATATATTTGCTTTGTTTAGTTTGCAATTGCGTTTTTAGTTCACCATATGATCTAAGTAAGCCGTATTCTGCTTTTATCAACAATAATGAGAGACGCTTTTGTTTAATTGAATTGCGAGCGAAACACACAAATTTAATAATTAATGGACTTTTCGACATACGCAATCAGCCGAACGCACATTAATACACAAATGACAGTTCTCCGAAATTTACAGATACCCTGTGCAGTAATTTATCAAACCGGCACACCCATTCTTCCATATTTAATATTAAATAGTTTATAATATAGTTTAAGCTTCAGCTTAGATTCTGGTATCCTTTGGCTTTGGTGTTCAACCTAATGCGCATTTCAACTTTTGGGGCGCAGCCAACTTAATTCGAATCAAAACTTTTAGGTGTTGCCAGCCCAAATATTATAATAGTTAAGGAAAGCAACAAAAATTTGGTTTGGTAAGTTGCCAAAGGCTTTGGAAATGGGAGCATTTATTTAGTTTAATTCGTATGCAAAAAGTTTAGCAGCTTTTGAGAAGAGTTCCAACTAATTGTGCAGTTCACAATAAAAATCCAACAATCAACAATATTCTTGTTAAAATGCCATCCGCATTGAGAATTATACAGAGTATTTAAACATAGCCAACACGGCAGCAGCACAGCGGAAAGCGAAGAAGTTGCTGCCAAAGTTTTGCTCGCAGATAAATGTAATTAAAAGCCAGCCAGTTCGATACACACACACACACACACACACACACACACACACAGAGGAGTGACGATGGCAGTTGTTGTTGTTGCCCACAGCATTTGGCATTTTTTTTTCTTTTTTTTTTGTAAGGTTTTTGGTGAGGTAGCGGTGCAAGCGGGTGGCAATAGTGGCAGGCAACAATTACAATTGATAAGCCCCAAAGTCACTTTCATTTATATTTGTATTAATGCTTCGACGCTCCGGTTTCGGGCAATTGGAAAACTTCTGGCGACAAACTGACATTAAAGCGTCCTCAACTTGGTTTGAGTATTTTTATATATAAATATATTTTGCTACTCGCTTTCGGGCAGTGCTTGCAATGAGCGGTTGCAAGTTGGCCTGCCTTTTCCCACCGGGTAGCGAGCAAAATCCAATTTTCCACTATAATTGAACATGTTGCGACATAAACAATAAACAATAAAAGCGCGCATAAAAGTCAAACGGCGGAGAGTGCAACAAATCTCAATTATGAGCTTGCAACCAGCCACAAGGTGTGTGCGTGTGTGTGTGTGTGTGTGCGAGGGAGATAGTGAGCGAGATAGTAAAAGGCAGCTCTCACTCGCTTGTCCTCTTTTCGCTTTCGATTAAATGAGTTTTAATGCGATTACGACGAGCAACAACAAGAAGAACAACAGAAAAAAACAATGAGCACTGCAGCTACGAGCGATAGAATAATACACTTGACTGGCTGACTGCGACCACTGCGACGGCTGCGACTGCAGCGACCACTGCGACTGCTGCGACTGCTGCGACGGCTGCGACTGCAGCGACTGCAGCGACTACTGCGTCTACTGCCCCACATAAGCTCAGTCCGCAGTCAGTTAAGCAAGCGCTTTTTTATATAAATTATGCGTATAGATGGCAACCGCTAATTGAATCAGTGAGCAGGGAACCAATGATAATATCAACGCTCAGCTGAAGGTAGATAATTAACATATGCAGCAGGGACAGCAGAGGAACTAGGCAAGAGGGAGTGACAGTGTGAGAGAGAGTGAGAGTGAGAGAGAGAGTGAGAGAGACAGAGAGACAGGGAAACCCCCCACAATGATGTGGAGCTGTGGCAAGTTGTCATGACAGCAGCAGCTTCTACTTTATTTCTTTTGCAGAAATGTACAAATTATATTCCTTCAGCAACTGTTACTTTGTGTGTGTGTGGGTGTGTGTGTGTGTGTGGATGGGTATGTTTGTATGTAAATGCCAAATTGCAATGCACTTTCTGAATTATGGCGGCCTTGCTTGCATGCGCATTATTTTTGCTTTGGCTTTAGTTTTAGCTTGGCTTTATAGCTTTTGTCTGTCTGTGCAGCCACACAGTGTCTGATGGGGGGATTTTAGTTCCGCGAAATCTGGTCACAATGTGTTGCACAGAAAAGGCATGACATGAAAGGGGGCATGATACACTCGGCTATTTGTATATATTTAGACATATTCGAGTATTTAAAAGTTGACTGTGAATATATATTGAAATGTGGGCAAGTTCATTAATATGATTTTTATTTATTCTCCTTCTCTTTTTTTTTTGGTAAGTAAACTGAAGTTCGCTCTTATCATCAATTATTATTTAATGTTCTTTTCTAATCAAGAAATAAGCATTTTTATACCTTTGCAGATAAGGCTCAAATCAAAAACTAAACCACATCCGAAATATTGGGAAACTTTTGAAGTTCCACAAAAGTGGAATTTGGCAAGTTCGACTAAATTCAGTTTTTCGCCTATATTTCCTGCCACTCAACTTGTGTTTTTTTAATATAAGAAATTCTCTTGCGACTTTTGCCAAAAATTTTACTTTTGATCTGATCTAAACTGATCTGCCTGTCAACGCATTTGTAAACATCAACATTAACAACAACAAATGGAATGGCAACAAATATTTTGTTGGCCTTTTGGTTTTTTGGTTTTTTTGGTACTAGAGATTTCCGCATATGTTTATGCATAACAAAAACCGCAAATGTATAAATGTAAACAAATATGGCTGGCAGCAATTGGCATTTTGTTTGTGAATAAACAACAAGAACAACAACAACCACAATAACAACTCAAAATATGAGATGCCCAAGAATTTTTGGAGCAACATGAACTTGAGAAACCAGCGAGAAAAACGACGAACCAAGCGGAAAAAGAAAAAAAAATAATGTCACCGAGTCTTACAAATTACTAATAAGCATTATCTTGTTGGGCTTGATTTAATTTTTCGTCAAATTATTGTGTCTTTGCACCTTTGCCACACACAAACACGCACACAAACATTAATAAGTCGACAGAAAACACGGAAAAATAATAACGAAAAAACGCGCGTCTGGGGCGAAAGAAATCGCTAGGAAAACGCGTGCGTTTTTAAAAATTGAGTGTAAGGGCGCTTGACAGAGCGAGAGAGAGAGCGACAACCGCACCGTTACACAATTCAATTCTAACTGAACTGAACTCTGCGTCGGCGTCGTCGTCTGGTCTGCTGGCTCGTTGTGTTTTTGCTTTTATTGTTGCTGTCGGCGCGCCGCACGACGCCGCCGCAGCCGAAGCGTAGCAGCAGCAGCATAAACGAAGCTCCCACTGGCGGCGGCAGCCAGCAGCGCGGCTGAAAGAAAGCAGCGCAACGTAAAGAACCAAGAGCAACGCATCGTGGGAGACAGGTAAGCAGCGTTATCTGCACACAGACAGAGACAGAGAGAGAGACAGAGAGAGAAATAGAGAGAGAGCGGGAACGGGGGAAAGCGATAATCATATGGCACTTGCCATTAGCAGCTGCTGCTGCAGCAGCCACCAAGCGCTTATTAGCAATGCAAATGCTTTGGATTCTCTTTTCTTTTTTTCTGCTGTTATCTGTTATCTTGCTCACTCTTAAAACGCCCATAACTTTGGCAAAACTGAACCAATTGTCAAGGTTCAGACAGCTTTGAGTGGGGCTTGTTCTGCATTTCAACCTGTGTATGGGGTTTTTCTATTTTTTATGGGATACTTCTATTAGAAAAGCTTGTTTTATATATGAGTAAGCTGAAGCTGAAATAATAATACGCTTTTAGGAGTGGAAGAAGACTTAAAAAAGTAAGAGAGAAAACAACATAAATAAGTATTTACCTTTTCAACTTATTTCAATTTAAATACAATTTAAATTAAAAAAGCAAAGAATAAAATAATAGCACAATATTTCAACTGTGCACTTATAATTATAATTAAAACAATTATAAATAGATAAATGATTTATATTAAGTGCGTAAAAGGTGCCATTTATTTTTCGCAACTATTTAGCACTTTATTCCACAAATTAAAAAAAAAAAAAATTAAAAATATACAACGAAAAGAACCACAAAAGCGGGAATACTTTATAAAATACTGAAAATCCCTTTGGAAAATTTCCAGCATTTCTTGAGAATATAATTTTTTATTGACAGTGAATTGCGTAGTCGTTCAATCGCTGCTTGTATTTTTTTATGGCAGCACTTGATTTACACGGCACACGTTGCACACGTGTGTAAATCGCGCGATGGCTAATGAGTCAACAGGTTGTGCGCTTGACTGCCCCAAAGTGGAGTCGACTCGAGTGGAGTCCCAGCTAGAGCTGGACTTCGAGCCACAACTGCATTTGGCCGGATAATTAATGGCCAAGCGGGCGAGCTGCATTTATTCGCTGGCATTGCCACAAATGTAGCCCAGGGATTCTGCCACGCTACGCTTCCGCTGCTGCTGCTGCTTCGCAGGGGGGGAAAGGCGGTCAAGGTCAGAGTCAAGTGGCCAGCAACTGCCGGCCACATTTATCAAGCGGCGACTGGGACAAGTTGCCTGCTTTGATTACCACAACTAACATGCAACAAATGACGGGTATTAAGAAACAAAGACGCAACTAAGTATCGTAAAGACCAATTGAAATATTCTTGGCTTGTCATGGATGTTGTCAAGGGGCAAGAGGCAAGAGGCACAGAACACATTGTCAGCAACTATACAAAATCCATAAAGCAAACACAAATGGCCCGTAAAAATATTATGATGCCATTGAATGTGGCTACTACGCTGACTAAATAAAGTGTGTGCCACAATGTTGACAGAGTAGGCAAGCGCAACGAATTGTATACCCTGTAAAAAGTGTTTAGAGACAGCAATTGCTAGTTTGACTTGATATCTTTAGTCGAATAGAAGCAGCAACTGAAACTGAACAACATGCGTAGATCTTAGCCTGGTTCATAGCAAATATTTATTATGTTTTCTCGTTTACAGAGACTAATTATTATCTTTGGCCATCGTGAAGAGTATTGAAACAACTGCTTCTGTATTTTCTCAACATTTTGTTGCTGTTATTCTTTTTGCTTGCTGCTCACTTTGCCGGCACTTTGGTAAATTTGTATATTTGGACTAAAAATATACAAATGTGTTTCTTGGGGGGGCGAAGATGGGGTTTTGTGTGTTGATTGGTTTCGGCCAAGTGTTTTCATTCATGGCGTACGCGCCAAAAAGTCAACAGACCCTCAAGAATCTCCTGTCCATCGCTGATGGACAGCACACCCAGGGGGGTGGAATGCCTCCCCCCTCCACTCAGCCCCATCACATGCTCGTTTGTGACGCAAGCAGGAGGCTCTCTGCAACCAGAGATACGAGAGATTTGTTGCGTGCTTTATTTATGAGATTTTATTTTAATGCCTAAAAATCGCACATAGCGAAATCGCACGCTGTAAACATAAATGATTAATTGCTATTCAATTGGGGTGACGCAGGGAAAGGGCAACGATATGAGCCACGTTAACAGCGTCAAATGGCCAGAAGTGTAGGTGTACCAAAGATTGATGACGTCTTTGCCCCCGTCTTTGGGTGCACTTAATTAGAGGCGCACGTTTCGGTCGCCAAGCCTTACAAATTGCATGCATTATTAACTCTGGCCAAGAAAAAGTTGCCATCAGATACAAGCACTCCCTTTCCCTCCCCACCCTCTCCCATTCGTTGCTTACCTCTCGCCACATCTCGCAAGTTGCCGCCCTGCTGTCTTTCAACTTGATAAGCAGCCCCATTAAGAAAAACAAGTAAGAATGCTGCAGACGAATGAGCTCGACTGCAGCTTACCCTGTTGTTCAATTTAGTTATTATCAGCTGCACACACCCAAATGTAAGCATCCGTGGAAGTGCTTTTATCATCAGTATGAGAATAGGTTTTCGACTTTAAATTGTGTGTTTCTCATCCGATATTAATGAAATTTGTACAGTTTATGAATAATGTATTCGTTTATACTGCATCAGACAAACGTTGCAAACGATTGCACCAAACCATTATGCCCTTTTTACCCGTTTTTAATGGGCATAAGAAAGGAAGAGAAAAAGTAAGGTAATAATGTATGTAAGTTATATATGTATGTAGATGCATCCATATTCGATTACGAAATGCAAAACGTGACTTTGGCGACGCTGCTGATTAATTGATGGGTGATATATGCCGGAAAAAGTTGGCGCTGCATAGCAAAAACAAATTGCACATGGGGAAGATATGCCGCACAGCAGATATCGCATAATATAGTGGCAAGAGCGCAAAGCAAAGACCGATAAGTAAATCGAAAGCTGATAAACATGTTGTAGAAACGCGGATATGGAATTAGTTAAAGCCAATGCTTAAGGTCGATGTGGATTACAATCAAGCAAATCCTGACTAAGACTCATGATTTTAGCTGGGGAAGTCTTCATTTATAATGAACATGCTTAACTCTTTCTATACCCGACGACTTAAATAACATTCACTTTAAAGACAGTTTAGATTTAACAAAAGATGTGTGTGTTCATCTAGCATATGTAATTTGTCTGTTTATTTGTTCTCACGAAATGTTTTTTTGCACTCGAATTCATACGAATTTTTTAAATTTTTTAGTACTTTAGAACTTAATTCAAAGTATCTGCAGAATTGGAAAAATGAAAAACATTTAATGCTTAAAGAGAAGGCAGCTGGTAAATGAATTAACTACAATACGATTTATAAATAATCCAGTTTGTTGAACATTGGACTTGAACTTGGGAGTCAATAAATTTGAGCAACTGCAGATGATTGTCAGAGATGTAGTATTACTTGGCCAAATCGCAGTGTTTGTTACAAAAGTCATCTATCAATAGATCTTACGAACCATAAATATCAATACAAAAGCAACCCAAAAGAATATTTTGTGTGTGTGGATTCGTTTTTGTATTTGTTTGTTTACCTGTGGCTGTCATTTGCCGCTTTTAATTACAACACTGCCTGCCGCCTTGGGGCAGCATCTGTCGAACACACATGCGTACTTTTGGCCACATTCAGTACACGTATCTTGCAGATACATTTGGCGCTTGTCGCTGCCATTGGCTCGAATGGGCCCAGTGCTCCAAGTTGAGTCTGTTGCCAGCCATTAAGGCAATTATTTTACATTAGATAATGTGCTGGTACACAGGTAGCAACATTAACGTACATCTACCCTCCAAAAATGAAGCAGCTAATTATTTATATATTAAACATCGCATGGACCACACAGACAGACAGACAGACAGATAGAAACACGTTTGTTTATTCTGGGTTCCAACTTAAATATCATTTGCCAACTTTCAGCAAATTTAAATATATATAAATATATATGTATAACTATATATATATTTTTGGTTTTTTTTCGCATATCATCAATAAATATATGTTCTTTTTTGGGGTTCGAACCAAAACGCCTGTTTATTAATTTGTCCGAAACGACTAATTGGGTTTAATGGGGGCACAGCACATCTCTCTCGAGGAAGGCGCTCTTTGTGTGTCAGTTGAGTTCTTTTCGAATTGAGCCATACGATTTATTTGACATCCGAGCAAGCGAATTGCGTCAGATCCGTAAATTTTCAATCAATATCAAATGAAATTCTTAGCCTCAGTGTGCAACAAATGATCAAATTCCTTCGATTATACTTATCGGCTCATCACTTGCTCCCAAAGGAAAACACACACACAAAAATATCAACGATAAACATGAAGAATATCTCAAAAATGAGTGCGAAATTATGCAAAGCAGCTGCCGAAGTCGAAAAAAAAGAAGAAAAATTGACCAAAATTTATATCATTCTTTTATGTTTTTTTTTGGCACCCCTTTTTTCGTTTTTTTTTTTTTTTTTGTTCGATTGCCAACAGATTGATGATCAATTAAAATAGCTTTGAATCGTCGACGAGATTCATTGGCTCATAATTATTGTTCAATAACTCATAAATTGCGCCCGTGGCTGTGGAAATGTCTTGGCAGCAGTTCCTACGAACGATTGGGAAACGTGAAAACATTTGCCATAATAATAATATTAACGATCTTCTGAACAATTTGCACAAAATAAAACTTGTCCAAAAACATTTACGTGATTTCTACAAAGCTCATAAATCTCGCTTGCTTTTTGTTCATGTTTTTACATCTTATGCGATGAATATCGTTTAGTTTGTTTGAACTCACTTGTCGCAGCTGCCGCCAGGTGGCGTCAAGTTAACCGAAGACTTCTTACGTCTGATGGCCATGTGACGTTCGCGTGTGGGAAACTTCGGCTGCTTCTTGACCAACACTGGCTGCACTTCAAACACATCACACGTAGCCGATTTCATTCTCAATTGCATCTTGAATTAAATTGCTGCTGCTGCTGCTGCTGCTGCTGTACTCTTTTTGGTTGTGGCTAAGCAAAGAGCGTGACTTGAACTGAGCTCGCGAGTCACTTTAAAATGTAAACAATGACAGCTGCTGACAGCTATCTATAGCGGTCATATATAATGCGTGCTGCGCATACTGATAAGCTCTACACACGCACACACATACAAACTAACACAAAACTTGTATGCAAACAGAGAGAAAAAAGCTTCTCACTCATTGTGTCTTCTTAGTTGAATTTCGATTAATTTTATTCACCCCCCAAATCAAGCAACTTCATTAACTAAGCGAATTCGCCTACTGATCGCGTGGGCAACGCGCAAATGTTAAGAAACAACTAAAAAAAAAAAAATAGCACAAAATGTTAAAGGCCTGGAATTGAGCGTGAGTCAAAGTACACCATAAACCAGAGAAACAGATGCGAACTCAACTCAAAAGCACGAAACACGAAGCGCCGTTATTCAGTTGTTGGCTGCATAAAACAAAGCTTAATAGGCCAAGTGCGGCGAGCAAACACGAGTCGCAAAACACGACTTCGTCAGACAATTGAACAGTTAGTCAGTTGTACTCGCTGTTTTGCAATTCAATGTCAGACCTCCGCTCAATTCATTGCTCAAACACCTCTCAAATACCTCTCTGTCTCTCTCTCTGCTGCATAAAAAAAGTGCAAGCGTTGCCCAAACTTAAGCCGTTGCCCAAAAGCAGAGAGCAATTGCAACACACGATTTCAATGGAAGCGAATAAGACTCTGTACTCAAGCTTTCATCGGCGTAATCGGAATCAATTGAAAGCCAAAGCTTCCAAAGAGAGAGAGAGAGAGAGAGCGAGAGAGAGAGAGAGAGAAATAGAGAGAGAGAGAGAGAGAGAGCAGCAAGAGAGCATATCAATTATATTGATGGAAGAGTGGAATCAAAAAGCAAGTCAAGGTCTTTGGAAAGTTAATTACCGCCGCGGCATGTGAAGCGATCAGCAGCCGATGAGAGAGTCGAGAGCCGAACCAAACACGATCCGTAAATCAGCGGGTCGTCATGTTACGCCCACTCAACCCCCTTTCCCCTACCCCTTCCAGTGAAGAGCGCACAAAAAAATAAATGTTGTCATGCTGAGTTTTTTATGGGATTGTTAATAGTTAAGATGTTTTCTGGGATGATGAGGAAAATAGAACCACATCATTAGTAAGGTGGTTCCCCGAATTGGCAACAATTCGAGGGAACTGCACTAATTACCATTAAATTGAGCCAATTTTACATTTTGAAAATAATTGGCAATCTTCGTTTGATAAAATAGTTTTTGCCGTCAAAACTTTGTCGAGCCATAATTTTGTTAAAAATTATCAAATTTTGAAAAACCTCGGCCCGCTAATCGTGGTTGAGCTGTAGATAAATGCTGCGCTTAAAGTTGGGAATGTGATTCTGGTTTAATATTCTTTCCAAAATTATAGTCGCAAAAAGTTCTTGAAACTTTCCAGAATTGATTTTCAAAAGGCAGCGCATTTTAATCACGGTTCGACTTCAACATAAAAACTGCATTAAAAGTTCATTTTCATGCTGAAATCAACATAAATTGCAATAAAATAATAAGCGGATTTTGACAAATATATTTTATTTCCAGATCAATAGTGAAGCTGAAAACTCGGCTTTGCTTTGCGTTTTAATGTGCATAATTAAATCGAAGTTGGTATGCCTTGCGTATAGATATTCTATGAGTATTTAATTATAATTTATGTCCAATGTTTTTGCCATTATATCAACCAGACCCCCATTAAAATCGGAAAATAAAACAATAAAGTAAAAAACACAAGTGAATTATAGCACAATTTCAATACACACACCCACACAGACAAATGAGCAACGTTTAGTCAAACAAACAAAAAACCAATGAAACTGCGCATACGCCCCGTATCCATACATTTTTATTTATATAGATATACATATATTATGAGAAGTTGCGATTACGTCCCTTGGGCCCTCCCCGTGAATCGAAATTGGCATACGGCCAGCTTCAAAACGCGAATGAGAATGAAAATTAAAATGAAAATGCAAACAAAACCGCAAAGGCGAGTCAGACAGACAGAAGGACGGACGGACGGACAGACCGCAGACAGCCGGACGGACGGACGGACGGTCCGACGGACAGACAAATAAACTAATTTTACAAATGAATGGCGTAATTTGAATTTGTGGCCGGGGCACTGAAACCGTTAAGTGCTATTCCCAATTGGTAGAACGAGTCACTAATTTGCATTTCAATTCGATTTTGAGTATGCATTAAAAGCATAATTGCACAGAGAAAAGTGCTCAATATTTGAGTACGGCAATTGAACATAAAACAAACTGAATAAATGTGTCACATGCAGTCTTCTCTACTCAATTTTTGACCCCAACAATTCGCATTTATCATCCTTTAGCCAGAATTTGGCCACATAAATGACGCCTTTTGTTTTCTCGTTTTGTGCAGTTTTACCGTTTAATTAACGGATTGTTTTTATTTTGAATTTACGATCAAAATATTTGGCAAACGAGTACACTTGTCGTTGCTGCCTTTAAAAGATTTTTTTGGCAATGCTGACGCATTATTTATTTAGTTGGTCGACATGAGGAATTGCCAACTGCGGTGGTTAAATTGTGGGTAGGCATGGGGATAGGTGGGTGGGTGTTGACAGAGGCCATAGGTAATATGCTAAAAATATTGATTTGATTTGAAAAACGTCATTTTAGCTAGCGTTTAAATAAACGAACGTAGCAGCAGCACTGGCGTCACCTGGCGGCTGTTTTGCGAACCTAACACTCGGGAGCTTTTGAGCAGCTTTCACAGTGCGGCAACGAATATTGAGACAGCTTTCTATTTGTAACAACTCATTTAAAATTGGCAATAACCAAAGAAATGTAAGAAAGATTGAAAAGATTTTTTTATAATTAATAAATAAAAAATAGGAGTTGATATGCGGGAGGGGTTCGCAGTGCGTATAAGCAATATTTAGTGAGTCATCCCATTAATAAAATAAATTTTTGCACATTCTCTTCAACTCACCTCCAATCGTGAGCCGCAAATCCGGGGCACTCTGATTTGCATTGCTCGCAGCGAACACCGTCGTCCACCTCTCGAATTATGACACCCTGTAAATAGTAAATTCACAGTTGGTTAATTATATAAAACAATATGCACACATACACAGTTAGATAAATATGGCATTTCTGAGTAAATAGTAAGACAATTAGATAAGCAAATAATTTGCAATTCTTAAAATTGATTTATATTTGTGCAGGAAAAGTTTTCGCTATTTAAAAGTTGTTATTATTCATGGAAGCAATTATGGAAATGTATAATTTAATAAAGCACAAAAGTGGCAGCAAACAGACAAGACACAGAAATAGGAGCTCGACTATGCCATACCCTGGCAAAAGTCAGCTTGACAACAATAGAAGAAACTATCGACGAAACACAAAAGGAGCTGAACTATGATATACCCTATGAAATACAGGCTATCAACAACAGTAGAATTAATCGATAAAACAGAATCAGAAACACAACTGCCATAAACCCTTGAAAATTCACAATAGAAGAAACTATTCAAAAAAAAAGAAAACAGTTTGGCATCTGAAAAGGTCAAGTAGAAAATTGAAATGTTATTTTTTTCATAGAGTGGAAAATGCTTTTTAAAGGTTAGTTTTTGCCATACTCATGCTCAATGTCCGGTTACAGGGTAGAAGCGTGCCAAATGCACTTGGCGATTGCCCAACTTAACTTTTGTTTCCTATTTATTTATTTATAGCTATGCTTTTGCACGGAGAGAAAAAAACTGATATGCATTGCATTGAATCCGTAATTGTAATCGTAACCGTAACCGTAACCATTGCCAGAGAGGTCAACAGTCAGAGGCAAAGCATTGCCAAACGCCAGCAGTTAGCTTCGCCTTCTTCTGCCACGCCTCCTCCTCCTTTTGCTACTGCTGCCGCTGCTGCTGCTGCAACCAGCGACACTTGTTCCAAAATTACACTCAGAAATATGTATGTGTGTTCAACAGCATCAACAACAACAACAACAACAAAACTTAAAACTAAAAACAACAATTTGGCACGTTTCCATTCTGTTTCTGGCCATGTTTCTTTGTCTTTCCCAGCGTGTGGTGTGTGCATCTCAGTGTGTGTGAGTGTGTGTGTGTGTGCGGTGTGTGTGTGTGTGTGTGTGTGTGTGTGTGCGGTGTGTGGTGTGTGTAATTGTGACTGCAGCAGAATTATGCTGGCATTTTATTTAGTTTTTTTGTTTTTTTTATAATCCCCTTTTAGGGCATTACAATTTTGTTGGGGAAATGTTTAATGCTTTGAGGGAAACCCTTTTGAGCCTCTAAAAACAGCAACTTTTTGCCAGCAAAATGTTTGGGTTTCCTTTTTTTGGTTTTCTCAAATTCATTAGCCATTTCACGCCAGTAATTATGCTGTTAACAAACGCAATTTCTCTCGAATTGTTAGGAAATGTGAAATGGTTTCGAGGATAGTTTTTTGAGTCCATTAAATCATTTTGGCAGAAGGATTTTTAATGAGAAACTTTGTTTGGTCTTCCAATTTAGATCTGAGAAGATGTGCACTGGTCGGAAAGATATATTTTGAGCCTATCAAATATGAACATTCTACAGCATTTTGGCAGAATATTTTTAAGAAGGATGTTTTACGCGAAGGATGTTTCTTAGCCAGACCCGTTGGTAATTTTACTGCCATAAAATTTGATCTTATATAGCAGACTTTTATTGGTCTGCTGGGCAAGTGTATCAAATATTCGTGTGTTCCTTTTTGGATATATATTGCAGTTGTCAGAGTTGATTTTTCTTTGCTTTTGCAGCCAGACTTAATATGCAGGATGTGGCTGCAAAAGCAAAGTTCGCGTGTCCTTTGAGTGCATTCGAAAGTTGAGCCTCGCTGGGTGCACTTTTGGGACAGGCAGTCGACTGAATCCAAACGAATCCAAACGAATACAAACGAATCCAACGAATCCATTTGCTGGCAAAGCGATAATTGTGACACGTTGCCGCAAAAATCGATGCTGACCCAGTTCATATGGCCAGGATGAGTGAATGGTTGAAACACTGGCGACGACAATCGCTTGCTCAAACATGTCGGACTGGCGGACAGACGGACAGACGGTCAGCCAAACTGACGGATGTTTGGCATTAAGTTGCAAGTTGAGTGCCCAAATGCGCAAATGTTTGACTGCCACTCAAGTGAAGCCAGAAAAGCCCAAAATCCCCACAGATTAATGATCTGGCAATTAAACACGTGAAACTCATCACAAATCCATAATGCATATATAAATATATATATATATATATATGTATAAATATACATATAAATTGGATGGCAATCACAGCTGCGGCAACAATAAGTCGCTCAGAATGGCGAAAGTTTTCCACTTTGTTTGCAATTTGCCACAAGACGCAAATATTTAAAGCGAACAAATACAAAAACGATTGACAGTTGCAAATGCGGGAATCCATGTGGGGAAGACCCCTCATTATTGGCATTGAATATTCATGGCAATATAATTATAATCCCTGCTATATCGAAAACTAATGCAAAGAATATATTTATATATATTGGAACTGATAGCATCATTATAAAGTGAACTGAAAACCTTAAGAATGCCTCTAATGAAGATGTCTTAAATACCTCTTAGAATCAATATATAAAAATGAATCTGCAATTAGCTATTTTGTCCAGTCATTCATCAGAAATAAGATTGAGATACGATCTGTGACCAGCAATTAAATAAATAGCCTACGAACATCATTTTTTTCGCACTTCTATGCAAAATGATGTCATGCTTTAAATCTGAACGACAGCAAAAACAAAAACAAATCCAATTTCTAATGTAAAACACCGTGTCCAAAGTAAATGCTGGGAAAATGCGTGTAGCAAATATGCCGAAATTACCAATTTCAATTCAAAAGTTATGTAAGAAGCCTTGTAGAACTGAAAAACATATCGGCCAATACGAATACGAACTAGTTTCCAGCCCACTCACAGCTTTGGTTGACGCCCGCGCATTTGTTGCCAATCAGTTCTGGGCAAACAAAATTTGTGAATTTCTATCTGTATCTGTATCGGTTCGCTGTATCTGCATACAAATGTATCTGCATCCAAAAAAAACACTGAGCAAGCAACTCAGCTCAGCTCATTCAGCTCCAAGCTACATTTCCAAACTATGACGCGATGCGAGTGTTGACTGTTTGTCTACATTTTGAATATAAAAAAAGAGTCCGTAGGTCGACGACAACAACCACAACAACAAGTCAAAAACCGGCTGCCAGCTACTTGGGAAACAATCTACCTATGAGCCATATACACCATATATATATATATATACTATATAAACATATATTTGTATGAGTATCGTATGAAGCAGTGGAGCAAGCGAATCACAGAACCCGCAGAACTGTTTATTTATTGCAAAATTAAACAGCAACAAATGAAATAAAAAGAAAAGAAGTAAAAAGTCAAAAAGGGAACAGCAATTTTTAAGTACACAATTAACAATTAACAGCAGTAAACAATTTCGGCGAATTTTGTACTTGGGTTTTTTTGTTGTTATTTTTGTTGTTGTTGAAAATTCGCATTAATTAACATTTGTTTTTTTTTTTTGGTTTTGAGTTGACGACTCTGATTTTGTGTGTTAACCCGTTTGCGGAAAGACCCACGCAATTGGGCAAGTCAACCATTTGGGGGGCTCCTCTATGTATAAACGAGGCTACGACTCCAAAGTTTACATTACATTTATTTTTCACAGTCTAGTTAAGATGGCACAATGAAAATGGCTAAGGCTGAGACTTAAGTGGCTAAAAGCCAAATGCGTTTACACCAGCTAACGCGTCTACCAATGTAGTTCAAGATCATGCGTAGATCGGCGACTAAACTGCAACTTAGCTGCTCGTGTTGCCAAGCTGAGGCTGAGGCTGTTGTTGTGATTTTTCTGGCCAGAGCAAATTGTTTTGGCCACACTCAAAACAACTAACAACTAACGACCCCGTTGTGACCACATTAGAAAGTGTGATATGTAGAATGAGATCAAGTTTAAAGCTGCTCAAACTGCTAATTAGTTGGCCAGCTTAAAGTTGATTATACACTACGAAAAGGCTTCATATTTATGAGTTGGAGAAAGGCAATAAATATTGGGGGTTCCAACTTGAGATGATTTTTCAAAAACGAAAACGAAACAATTCAAGAAAGTTTCAAATGCAATTTGTTTTTGATCTGCCGAAAACATTTAAACGGAAATAATTATTGTTAGACCCGATAAACTTGACGGCAGAAACCGCAGCAAGCCAAGATGGCTTTTAAATGATGATGTGGGTGTCAAAAAAAAACAAAAAAAAACAATTTGACAGAAATCTTTAAGAGGAATACAACATTGACAAGGGGTTTGCGCAATTTACTTTGTCTCAGACTCTAGAAATCTTTGGCAGTTGAGTTGGCAACAATTATGTTATTATACAAGTTAGTTGATTATTCATTCAGCTCGTAGAATTCAGGAAAACTTTACAGAGTCGGACTTGGGGAGTATCCCCAATGCAATCCATATAAGGAATAAATTATAATAAGTCAATTGAAAATCGTGCAAACAATATACTTGTATAAATTAAATAAACGTGTGTGATTCATGTTGATTTACTCTTTCGCATATTTGGCTTAAATCATTTACGCCCTCATCCATATGTATAATATCCGTATATTGTTTCGTTCCACAGCTTATAAGGAACAAATCAAATCAAGACGACTGTTGACGTCATTCCCTCTGGATATATATTGTATATATACATATTTATATGATGTGCATACATCTTCTGGCGGGACGATATATATGCCGTTAGGCGTAAAATTCTCGCAACCAAATAGGGCCGTAATAAGCGCATCTGCTTTCTGTACGACAAACCCCTGGAAAATATGGCTTGTTGCCCATTTGGGCTGCTAGTCACGTAACGCTCTCGCCCATTGTCATGCACAGTTAGTCAGACGCGACTCGAACCCGTTCGGATATTATTGACCAAAAAAATATATTATAAAAATGAAAAATAAAATAAAGAAGGCAACTTTAAGAAATGTGCCGCATAACTCATGATTTTGAAAAGCAAAACGCATAATTACCGACCCAATAAAACATTGTACAATTTGAGTATGTCAGCGAATTCGATTTGTTTGAATACTGTTTCGGGGTATGTCTTTCGGCACATGCGTTCCACTTGTGCCACAGCCACATCAAGAGCTCTCTAACGGTTCAAGGGAACTGGGCGTTGAAGTCGTTTTGGGCCAAAATGGTTTTGGCTTTGGCCCCGCGGCAAATGCCAATAAATGATAATTATCAATTTACACAACACGGCAAATTTGTTGTTCCCCGCACTTTTGATGTTTACATTCGCATTTCGGAATTCATTCATTTACTTAATCTCTATTTATTTACGTACGCAAAAAAGATATAAATAAATCAGTTGACAAATGGTAAGAGAAGTTTTGGGTCTTGCGTACTTTACACACGAGTATCGAGTGTCAATTGTTGTTAGCACAATTCAAAAGGCAAATAAATACAAATGTTCGCAACGCTGCAACGCCGAATGACGCACGTAGAATTTATAGAGTTGTTCAGTCCATATTCCAAAGTTCTAGTCATAACTTAAGATGAGCTTGTATCAATAAAAAAAAAAAACAAACAAACACGCGACTCTATCGAAATTTGAAGTACTCAACAAGTTTTGGTTTGAGCTAAAAAATACTCTTTCAAATCAGATTTCTCCTATTTCCTATTTCCTATTTTACAATTCTGCAAATTTTAAGTGTTTTTTTTTTTTGTTGAGTATTAATATGTAATTTAAGTTAAATAAATACAAGTTTAAGTTACAAACATTTTGCATTTTCTATTTAAAATTTGTATAATTTAATATTTATATATTACTTTAGTTTATTTTAAGTTTATGTTAGATGGATCGAGTTGATTCGTGCTCAAGTCGAGCTCAGCTGTAGACTGCCTTATTTGTAGAGAGACAACGAATCAATGAGCGCTGTTCGTTTGATCATTTGATCAATAGTTGATTGTTCTCGATCGATCGATTCTATCGCCAAGGCATTTTGATCGGTGACCGATTGCGTCGTTGCACGGAGGCGGCTGCGGGGGCGGCAACAATTCTTGGCGTCTGCTGTTGATCGCGACGCCCCCAATTCATACTCGGTACGCCCACCGAGCCGAGACGTGAACTGGACATGGTTTTGCTGGCGGGCACAGATGCATTATAATGGCCACCAAAATAAGTGGAGCTGGCCTGCTGTTGCTGCTGCTGGTGGTGCTGCTGCTGCTGGTGCTGTCGATTGCTCGGCTTGCTGCCGTACAGCTGAACGCGGGTGGGTGCACGTCCTCGAGTTGGGGCCGGCGCCAATTTGCTCGGCTCGCTGCCAATGTGCACCAGAGTCTGATAGCGACCACTGTTGCTGCGCCGCTGCTGCTGCTGCTGCTGCTGTTGTTGCTGCTGCTGCTGCTGCTGCTGTTGCTGTTGAGCAGTCGTTGCAAATCGCGTGGGTGAATGTTGAGACTGGCTACGATACCATTTCTTGCCACTGACAGGCGGCGTCTGGCGCGCCAGGCTGCTCGCTAGGAGACGCTGCGCATAATACTCTGTGGTGGGCATGGGCTTTGCCACGCCAACCGGTACCAGGCGACCCGGCGAATGCGGCAATATCGAATTCTTGATCTCGATGCGTATGGCTGCTGCAGGCGGCGCAGGCGCTGGCGCTGGCGAAGGCGATGGGGAGATATGTCGACGCATTGGTTGCTCCACACGGAAAGTCTCGTTGCGTTTGACGGGCGAGCGGGTGGCGGAGCGCGAGGGACGATCCCGCAGCGGGGAACGCGACTGTGGACGGTAGTTCTCATTGTCAAAGACAAGGAAATCGGGACGATTCTCTTTGGACTCGCTGCGCGTTGTCGACGTCGTCGTTTGCGCTGCCGCTGGCACCTCCACAAACCAGGCGGGATTGTGTGGCTGCTGCTGTTGCTGCTGCAGCAGACGATCTCGAAAGGATTTGCGAAAACTGCTCAGCGTCACCGTTTTATATTTGTCACGCTCATCCTCCTCGAGCAGATCATCGTTGGAGTGCGTCTTTAGCTGCTCCAGCTGCTCGCGCAGATGTGTGGCCGGTTTAGTCTTGCGATACGTGCTGGAATCGAAACTGCCACTGGAATTGGAATTGGAGGAGCCGCCGAGACTCGACTGACGCTGCATGCCACCCCCAGAAGCATCCGCAGTTGGCTGCCGGCTTTTGTAGTTGCTGCCCTGCTGCTCGTACAGGAAATTGAATGGATCCGAATGGGCATCGTAGTCGAGCATGCGATCCCCATCGCTGCGCCACTTGTAATAGGTATTTGTTGCCGTATCGCTGGGATGATGTTCATAGCTGGCCACCTCCTCCGGCGACGGTGTCTTCTTGCGCTTCGTGAATGTGCTGAATTTGCTAAAAACCTTTGATTTCTTCGACTTTTTCTCCAGGGTGCTGCTGTTGGATTCGTTGCCACGCTGCTGCTGCTCCTCATCGGAGCCATTGAGTATGAAGGTGTCGCCACGCTGCAGCGTTGAGCTTGTCGTCGAATCGCGTCGCGAACTAATCACACTCGCTGGCCGGGAACGCACCGGGGTCGTATCGCGGCTGGAGCTCTTGCGCGACGACGTCAGCGTTGAGCGAATGTTGCGAAAAAATGACATCTCGCATTAACCTTGAAGTTTTCACCGGGTCCGGCGGGCGCCAAGAGCAAAGTCAAAATCAAAGTCTCTCTCGTTGATCGATTGAGCGGTGCTCGGTGTTCGCTGCTCGTTCACGTTTTGCGCGTCTGGCGCTGCCAACTGCCACGAAGCGACTGAGCTCAACGCACGAGCGCATGAGTCAAATCACCGACGACATAACTGAAGTCATTACGCGGATCACTAGAATTGCAGAGGCTTCGGCTTTTTCATGTCGTTCGTTTGTTTGTTCGTTCATTCGTTTGATTACTTCGGCTTTTCTTATGCTTCTTTTTCGTTTTTGTTTTGACCAATTTGGCGTATGCTCAACATCGTTATCGTGTTTATAACTATGACCATATTATGTGCATAACTCCCTCTCTCTCACTGTCTCTCTCTTTCTCTCTCTCTCTCTTTGTTTGTCTCTCCTTTTTTGTATGTGTGTGTGTGTGTTGATCAGCAGCTGTTTACGGGGGCGTTTCACACACACACACACACACAAGCAAATCTCGTCTTAGGGCCTTAAACGCGGCTTTGAAGCTTGTATTTCGTAATTTATGCACCAGAAAGCGCTCTAATTAGCTATCTGGCGTGGGGCATCAACAGCTCATTTAACACATTAGCGTTTAGCACAATGCAACAGCAACAGCGGCAACGGCAACGGCAATAATTATAATAATAACAACAACAAAACATGCTAACACCAACTGACAAACACCTCAGCTGTGCTCAGTTGACTTTTGTTGCCTTTGTTTGATTGTTTGTTTGTTTCAAGTGCCAACTAAGCAGTTTCCATTCTCTGGCAACAGTTGTTTTGCACAGTGGTTCACATTTATAGGAAGTAAATAATTGTAGTGAGGTTAGTTATTTATATATTGTTACTTAGTAAATAGTTTCTAAGCCGCGTTGGTATTGCTAAAACAATTAAATTCAAGTCATATAAATCTAGCTAATCGGGAATAACTTTAGCTGAAGATTTTTATGATTATAGTTAGTTTTTCTTTAGCTAACGTAAACCAAACATTTGTAATCCATTTCCGCATGAGGTTCCGACCACTGTGCAGGTGCTCTGCACTCGTGTCTAGACTTGAATTATCGATGGCTTTTGATGGCAATGGGGAGATGCTCGACGCCTCTCATTGTTTAGCCTTAATGAGCGATTGAGTTTCGTTTGCACATTTTTGTGGCATTTGATTTTGTTACACTTCCGATTCCGCCAGAAACAAAAGCTTAGTCGAATCATTAGATTGTATCTCCGATTATCGTGTTCGAACAGCATTTTATTGCCGTCAAATACAGCAGCAGCAGCTGCAATTCGCATTTAATTATTTATGATGACTGTGCGGGTAAAAAAACACAATAATAAATATTCGAGTACTTCACACATGAATATTAGCGATTATAAAGAGCAAAATCAAATATAAGCAAACAATGTGTGCAAGTGCACAATCGATGGTAAAAAGTATGAATAAATAATTTCGGTTTGCGTGACATACAAAAAATTTAGTGTTGCCTACTTTTCGGCTTGCGCATATTATTTAATATTCAACGCCAAGTCCGAAAGTAGGCAATGAAAATTTGTTACGACTGTTTTTGAAGCGACCGCTTTCTTGTAGAATTTTTTTTAGAAGATTTGTTGGGAAGAGGGGGGAACGTGCAACCATTATGAACACACCAAGTCATCTACACACTTGAGCAATCTAAAATCGCAGCGGGTGCTGGAAAAAATTCACGCCACTTGCAGAATCATAAACACACGGACTACGAGGTGTGAACTCAAACTTATTGAAGAGCGGGTACAGGATGAAATAACAGATGTTGAAGGCAAACAACTTTTGGGGTAACCCAGCAACGGTCAGAAAAAAACAACTTGCGACCACGACAACCAAGAATAAATCGAATTTGTTGAATTTGTGTGTACTTGCCACATGCTCCACACAGCAGTCGGTCAAATACCGCGCTCCAAAGAATTATTACCATGCCAGAATGTTTATTACGAATAATGGAAATATTTCCAATAAATTTGTTTATGCGAATTTTCAAAATTTTTGCTCATGCTTCGAATAATAATGCAATCTCTGCTGGACTGCAAATAGCATTAATTGTGCACCAAAGTAGTGAAATGTTGTATTAAACTTTAAATGTTATGCCAAGAGTTGAGATTTGTTCGAAAGGATGAATATTCACCATACGCAAAGCACACCAGCTCTATTCATAACTATAAATGTAGCCTTCCAAATTGAAGCAATTTGCCCAACAGGCCATCAGCCATAAGTGGGATTCGAGGATGCCGAAACAAATTGAGGACATTGCATGTTATTTATTCATTTGTATCAGTGCAAAGGCCTCAATAAAATCTAAGTGTATCCCTTGAGATACAATTGTATCTCTTCGTTCGTCTCAACAATAATCGGCCAATGAACATTTGACACATTCGTAATGCATTTCTACGGCCTGCCACCCAACATGAGGCACATGTGGCAAGCATTTACGATTGCGAATAGCATTATTTATCAGCTATTTAGTCATACCCATCCAGCACATAAATTGACAGCTGCTGGTGCCAATGTCAGCCAACAAAAGCCAGCAGCAGACATTCCCATACATGCCCCTCAATCAACAAAAAGAACAACAACAACAACAACAATGGCAATAACAAGGCAATGCCACAAATAAGCCAAATCATGGGTGGGTGTTGAAATTGAAAATTGTGAATGGCGAATATTGTCGCTGCTTTTGTTGTTGCTGTGCTATTGTTATTGCAAACGTTTGTTGATGTTTATGTGCACTTTAGCACAATTAAAAATTAACACACACACACACGCACACACACACGCACACACACACGCACACGCACAACAATGCTTGGAATGAAGCAATAAATGAAGCCAAAAATCAAACACACGCCACATTGAACCATAATGTGACTGCGCTCCAAGGAAGTGGGCGAGCGTGTTTTTACAGTTATGAGCAGCGGGCTGGCTGCACAGCTGGCCAGTCAACCAGACAAACAGACAACCAGTCCACCGGTCCACCAGCCAGCCAGCCAGCCAGTCAGTTAGATAGCCAGCCAGTCAGTTGGTCTCCATGGGCCACCGCCGAGGCCATCACAGCGACAACCATTGCTACTGCCTCTGCCTACAACGCTGCTGACTCTGACTCTGACTCTGGACTCTTACTCTGCAGCAGCAGCAGAGGCAGCAGCAGCAGCAGCAGAGCCAGCAGAGGCAGCAACAACTATAAACGTGACCGGTTGCCGGCGGTGCACGTAGCCGGCGCACAAAATAGACCATTGTACCACAGCATTGCTGGCATGCGAGGGTGGTTCCATAAATCACGTGGAAACACCACATAAAGGGAATTCAAAAGTTGTTCTGGGAATTAGATATGGGTCTAAGAACATTATTTTATGGCAACTCTCTTTTAATGGGCGTAGCCAGGTGTGGGCACTGGGGAGAACAGCCCCTCCCCCTTCATTTTAACTTTAAACAGACGTAAAAAGACTGCCAACTTTGCTTCTCTTAGCCAGAACATGTTGATTAACTTTAAGCCTCGAAACGCGCTTCTGGCTCGATTTTCATACTAAAATTATAGCCTTAAAAATGCCTCTTGTCTCTCTAAATTATAATCACTTTAACGAACTTACCAACTTTAATATAAGTATGCAAAGTAAAGTTTCAATGATAGATTTTGCCCTTTTTATTTCTTTTGGTTTTTTATTTTCTAATCAAAAGTCAAAAGCAACAATAAAATATCAAATTCCTTAAGTCAAAATTACATAAATACATAAATTACATAAACACAATTTGAAGTACAAAATTATTTTACACATTTCATCTTTTTGTATATTTCACACAGTCGATTTTTGTCTAACAAAAAACGGCCAAGTCCGCCTAAATAGATACATTTGTATCTCAGACAGGTAAGACTTCCAGTTTGTGGTACACAGAACCAACCTCGCATAGACCTCTTATCTACATAGGTGCCAAGTGGCACGCATGACGAGAGCTTTGCAACTCTCTATGGAGTTGGGGGCACCCGGTTGCTAGTTGCCAGTTGCCAGTTGCCCGATAGCCCGTTGCCCGATAGCTCGTTGCCCGCTGCCCGCGCCTCATGTCGTGGTCTCATGACTGTTTTATTTGAATTTTGGAGAAAGGCCATATGGCGTGTTTTAATGGGGGGAGGAGACGATGCAGCGGCAGCAGGGGCAGCTGCAACAAACTGCAGACACTCGAATCGCTGTTGAGTTGTTGCCCGCTTCGAGTGCTGTTCGAGTAGTTGGACCGTTAACGAAATCAAACAATTTTTGTTGTTATTCTTGTTGTTGTTGTTATATTTCTGCTTCTCCGTTGCTGCCCAGTTAACGATAGCGATGACGTCCAATTTTATTTTTACCAACGATACAAATTTGTTTAATTTACTTATTGGCAAACATAACTCGTTTCCTTTGCGTTATCTCGGCGAAACTTTGGCAATTATCAAAAGCCACAACGAACAGCAAATCGAAAAATGAAAAGAAAACAATTTACGCACATTTATAATTAGACATTGAAGATGTGGTCGAAACTATCACACAACTTTTGCCAGTTCCACATGAAAACGAGTCTGGTTTTCAGGCTACGGCTATGATTATTACGGATCATCATAGATCGTCACTCGTTTAGCGGCTGACTTCTTATTGGGCATACTCCACAAGCGGCAACAAGTTAATCTTTTGACACAAATTACTAGAAACTTTACAGATTTTTAGTTATCGTATAAAGATCAGTTCAGTTTCGATAAAGCTATTTAGGATTGGGGCAGAGTATCTAAATATCGGTTGCTGTCGCTATTTCGCACTGCAATCAGTTGGCGTTGAATTCGTAAATTTAAAGCAAAACAAATCGCAGAATTATCAACAATCAACAGAAATTTATTTATGTGGGTCTCATAAAACGTTTGACTAATGCTAATTGATGCGATTCAGCATTGGGGTTATGTGAGTTTAGTATTTCGACCAACGAGTCAAACAATATTTTTGCTGAATTTAACACAAATGTTGCTATTTATAATGTTTATATTCAACTTAAAAGCGTCTAAAAATAACCAAAACGATGCAATAAACTCACTTTATTTGACCAGCTGTTGAAAATGCACGCATTAAAGTCAACATAAATTAAATTAACAATTTCGCAATATTCATACGAGCTGGGCGCTGTCCGCGGGCGGCACGCATATCGCATGCCACACATGCCACGCCCCCGCTGTACACGAAACGGACACCAAACCAACTTGTGATGTGTATTTAACTACTCAACTAACTCAGCATTAAATTATATGTTGGTTATAGTAAAAAAAAACCGGAGAAAAAACATTTAAAGCAGTTGGAAAAATTTAAAAATTTTATTTTAGTTGCCTTAAATAATATTTATTTTAAATTGAACAGAGAATATGCAAATCTTTTGAGCAAATCTTTTAAGCAAATCCTTATCAAATCCTGCATAACTCGGATTTATGAGATTCCCCAAAGTATTTAAATTTTGCACAGCTTCAGTTAATTAATTCTTAAATTGACTTTAAAGTTTTTGAACTGAGAACCTTGTTAATTTTTAATGAACGACTAAAATTGTTGAATTTTCGACACACGCACATCGCTAAGACGAACTCTGAGTGGGGAATGGTGGTTTTGGAGTTGCCACTGCTGTTGCCGCCCAGTCGATGTTCGTGCCACCATCTCGTTGCGCAAACACTGCCACATGATATGACAGGCACAACAGAGTTGGGCAAAAGCCAGTAGCCACCACCTGGCCACCACCTGGCCAACCCGGCCAAGCTGGCCAACCTTGTGTGTGCAAAGTGGAAAAGGTGCGCTGCAGCCATTGCCACCCAGTGCGTATCTTTCAATGTAGTTTAACTAACACACCCATGGGAAATATAACAGCGACACGCAACAATTACCAGGCCCAGTAGATGATTATGCTGATGGGCTGACGGGTTGATGGGCAACGGGGACTCGAGTCCATTTGCCCGCCCGACTGTCGACTGCCTGTCACGATGCCTCTGCCTCCATTTATATTCCTATTCGTTTTCGTGGTCGTATTCGTAGCCGTATTCGTATTCGTTATGAACGGCACGTTTTGACGGAGCCCCCAAACCCAAAATTGGTAGCACAGAGTGTGAACAAAACTCAGAGCAATTTCAGCTGGCTGCTGCTTCAAGTCAAATTGACCGTGGCTATGAAAACTAATAATGCTATTAAAAAGTTGACAAAGTTGACAAAGTTGTCAATTGTCAGCCGTAACTCAACAAGTGCAAGGCTTTTAAAACGCAAATCAGCTTGAAACTGGCACATGCATATAGATATGTATAAAGATATATATATATATATATATATATATATATATATATGTGCATATTCATATTAATCAAGTGGTATCTGGTTAGGTGTAGTTGGTTAGCCGCAAAACGCGCAATAGTCATTTAAGCTGGTAAGTTTTTCAAATACGTCTTTCTCATCCCAACTCGACTCGTCTCGTCTCAACTCGTCTCGTCTTGTTGCGCCTTATCTCGTCTCAAATATGAGCTGTGTGTTCTGTGTTTGCTGTGTGTTCTTTGACTCTTGTGAAATGGATGCGGGATGCTGATGACTCAGTTATTGTTGGGGTTTATAGTTTTCAACAGAAATGCCGGCAAGAGCCGAATACAAACAACAAGCAGACGAAGAAAATCCCGCAAGCCATATAAACACCAATTCCCAAGTAGCAAGCAGCAAGCAGCAGCAGAAATTGAAAGTTGCAGGAACTGACTGATGCCTCTGGACTGTGCAGCATGGAGAGTGTGGAGCGTGGAGTGTGAAGAGTGGGGAGACCAGTGAGGAGAGAGCTGAGTGGACGCGAGAACCAGAACGAGAGCTGAACGATGATGCACCCTTGAAACGGGAAACCAACGGGAACCAACAGTAAATGTGTGGCTACAAAATACCCAAAATGAGACAAATCCGTATGCAAATCGGCATTCGGTGCGAAGCTGTGTAAAGATTTGCATCAAGTTCAACGCCTTATCAACTGTGGACAAATTCATATGTAAACTGCAACCGTTTATTTTCTTAGATCTTGTCAATCATAGAATGAATATTTTTCATTTATTTATTTACAGCTTTAAACAAATATTATACTCTTATCTTTAGAATAAAAGACCTTATGCAGGATACCTTCCAGATATAAATATAAATAATATAAACTTCCACTTGGATATACTAATCAATTTGAATTGCAATACTAAACATTCCTCAGCCAATATGCATTGTAAAAATAGTAATTACGACTACAACTTTGATTATCTCATCAATCCCAGTTGTAAAACTGTGCGTTCCTCTAAGGATTGTCTGGTTTCTTTCTTACACAGTCAAAATACACCCGTGTTGATTATGAGAGAAAGGTTTTGTCGTAAGTACTTGAAATGAGTCAAGTGCTTATCAAAAATCTTAGCTTAAGCGCCTCGGCAAACGATACAATCAAATTGCCATTAAATTAATATTATTATCATTATTATTATTATTATTATTATTATTGTCGGCTCATTAAGCTCGTGTGACTTGCGTACGAGTATTATATATATATATTTATATATATATATATTTATATATGTGCATATTATATGTATATGTATAAAGCGATTCTGGTTCGGGTTCGGTAAGCAGTTTTTTCTCTTTGTTGTTGTTGTGGTTGGTGTTGTGCTTGTTGTTGTTCTTGTTTTCAGTAGGTTCTGCGATGATCTCATCGATTGCATCAGATTTCGCACGGTCTGTCGTTATGTGGCGCACAATTTAAACTGAAATTCTTGTTGATGGTTTTCCTTTTTTTTCGTTGTTTTCTCTTTTATTATTATTTTATTTGGGTTTTGTTTTTTTTTTTTTTTTGGTTGGTTTTCTAAAACACATGCAGCATATTCAAAATTAGCTGTTAGCACGACAGTGATGATGACGATGACATAAAACACACAAAAAACCTCCTCACAGCGAATCGCATTAAAGGCGCGCCAAAAGAGCCAAAATTGCCAAAAGAGCCAAAAGAGCCAGCTAACAAATTTTTGTTATTGCTTTCATGGCCAATGCCATCAAATTTTGTTGCATTGGCCGTTAAGCCATTCAAACACAAACAGAAAAAACACACCCAATACACATTCAATAATAACTCCAAACGGAGACGCAGGTATTTCACAAAAGACCACAAAATTTGTTCGGCTTGTGCAGCAAATTGAGTGATCTGATACCAAGTTCAAATGGAATTAACACTTGGCGTCGACTTCTCAAATTGGAATCGTTGCAAATCAATCAATGGACGAACCCACAAAGTCTCTTGATTGGACAACAGTATTTTTTTTTAACATTTTCTTTTGACTATCTGAAATAAATATGAATATATTTAGATATCTCCGATCAATTCTAGTGTGAAACCGAACGGACCAGAAAACCTTTCAGGCCGTAAATAATGTGATTTACATATGAATATTTAACTGTAAAGCGTCGTCTAAACGACATTCAACATTGAACATTCTGAATTTCATTCGTATAATAATCGTATTATAATTTCCAACATTTTCAGCTAATAACTCGCAACGTGTTGGAATTTAGCCACAAGTCGTTCTCTGTCAACGTTTCTTTCCGTTCCTTCTGGTTTATTGTATCGTATTGTTGCAACTCATTGACCCCTCGTTTAACTTAAAGCTGAGAATTTGAATTTGTTACTGCGTCGCTTTTGTTATTTTATTTTGTTTTGCATACCAAATTGACGTAAGTGCAACTGCAACGAACATTAGAGGAGAACAGACATAAATAATATAGTACAGATGATCCACATCTATTATGAAATGGCAGCCAAGAACAACAACAACCACAATAAAAACGCATAAAATGCATTATAAATTAAGTATTTTTTAACTTTTGCTACAATATTCAATAGCTTTGTTACCCTTTAGTCAGACTTCTAGCAATGACTAAATGATTAAAAATACTTTCGTTTCAAATGCAGTTGCGGAGGATTGCAACTGTGTCAAAAGAAGAGCAGAATATTTGTACATCGATGATCGAATTATAGCACTAAAATAAAGCAATAAACAAAATATATATGTAGATCTGTAGTCAGTGGTGGCAACTGTGATCGAATAATCGACTATCAGTTAACGTCAGCTGTCGATATCTTATCAATCACATAGCGATTCGGGCCACTGCGAATGCTATTTGATTAGTCAGAGCAGCCAAATCTTTTGGGTGCCATGTGATTTAGAGCACACATTGAATGGGAATAACTTCAGATCACCTGGCGGCAACTGGCTAAATTACGGCATAGGGCAGACAGATATATTTATTTGCCTAGCCGGTTACTACACATGTTTGTTTACTACATACACACACACACACACATATATATATATATATCTGTCTGCACATGTTCCCTATACAATATATATAGTTGTGTGTACATATTGCGCAAACAAATAAAATCAAACAAAAGGCCGGCAAATGTTTATGTTTTTGAGCCATGCCAAGAATACAAAGCACATTTCTATGGGATCAATCAATAAAAGCACAGGAAACACATTTAGTATCACGGACATTTGTATGTGAAAAATAGCCTGAAGGTGAATTTATTTATCAACTATCAAACACAAAAAGGGACGCAAGGATTACTCACCTTTTCTGCGAACTCCTCGCGAGGACGTCGTGAAATTGTTGGCGCATTCATCAGCTCCTTTGTGGGCGATGGTGTCATGTTTTCTGCTTAGAATTGCGAAATGCGTTTTCTATTCAATTAACGTTTCTTTTTTTATTTTTTTATTTTAAATTTTTTAATATTGCTTATCGTTACACTTTCTTTTTTTTTCTTTATTTGAACACTTTCGCTCCGGTTGCGTGCTGCAAGTAAATTCAATTTGTTAAAATTGCTTATCAGTTTGGCATATTTTGTTAGCTATGAGCAAAATTTATTGCATATTCGCTGCAAAATGTCGCTAAACATTTATTTTTTGTTCTATTCTTCATTTTGTTCTTCTATTTTTACTGCTGAATTGATTATGAGTTTGGTTCTTGTTGCTGGTTTATAGGGTGACGTGTGCCGTTAGACTTTTAACCGTGTTTTCATATCTATTTTTAGCAGGCCAAGCACACATTCGAGTCCGACACCAAAGCCAAAGCCAAAGCCGGCCGGCTAAATGCCAATTTGGAAGCCAATTAATTTTTTGGCTTCTTTGCGGCGCCACGACCTTCGAGGCTTTTCCTTTTTATAATTCTAATTGAAATTCAATTGGTTAAGCGCCGTTTTTATTTTTTTAATTTATTTTATTTATTTATTATTATTTTTAATTTTTTTTTGTAATCATGGCTTGCAAAAGGGCTGGCGACGTCATCATCGTCGAAGCGCAACAGTTTGTTGAAGGAGAGAAACACACACACACACACAAACACACACACACACTCGAACACACACTCGGACACACACAGATACACAATTGCTCGCACACAGTCACACACAATTACACACGCGGCACACACGCACACCGGTTTAACTTGTTATCGCGGCATGCAAAAGAACCTACAACTCTAGGCCACAAACAAGTTCTGGAGCGGCACACAGGGCACGCAGCACCAACACACTGACACCAGCAACAATAGCAACAGCAGCAATAATAGCAGCCGGAGCAGCAGCAAAGAGCACCCAGCAACACCAAAAAAAAAAAACACAACTCAAGTGCTTTTTTTTGATATGTTGTCGTTTGTTGTGTTTTTTTTTTTTGTTTTTTTTATTTAAATTTAGAGAAAAACAAAACAAAACAACAACTAAAGGGAACCCTTAAGCGCACTCGGGTCCAGGCCAAGTGCCGCTGAATGCTTGGAAATTTACTTTAAATTAAAAACAAACGAAAGTAAATCAACAAAAATGAAACGAAAACACGAAAGCACGAAACACGGCCGCCAACGCGCTGTAGCTTCAAACACTTCAGAAGGCGAGCAACAACTAACAGCCGGGTCCACGGCCGGCATTTATAACTGCCGCTTTAGATTCAAAAACACACAGAGCGAGTAAAGCATGAGAGAAACTGAACGCTGGCATAGCGAATTTTGAATACACTAACAATGTGCTTAAATAGATTTCTTATTTGAATTTAGTGTAGCCCAAACTTTTTTCGCGTATACATCTAGCTAAGGCATGCGTTGCCACTCTGCTAAATCCTTAATCAGCTTTAATCAGAGCCTAACTTTCAATTAGCATTTTTAAAAACATTGCGTATTGTTTGTAAAAGCTAAGAAGCTGGTTGCAAGAGTACGCAAAGAGCGCATGCTCACGAAGAGAGTAACAGCGAGAGAGAGCAATCGGCCAATAGCCCATTTACACTAGCCTGAATTGAGTGTTTGGCGATCAAATGTTTACACTTCCTCAAAATGAATATTTATAAATGTAATATCTGCACAATTATTATAAGTGGATATATATAGTAAAAATAGACTTTTGAAGATAATCAGGTCCGTTTTATTTGATACTTAAAAAATGCATATGTATATTGAAAATTGGCTACAAGAAACTACGCTATGCGTGAGTGATCTGTTATAATTGGCACTAATCCACAAGTAATATATTTATATATATTCTAATATCGTTATGTGAGAGAAATAACCCACAATTATCAACAATCAACTATCCACTATCCAACTGTGATGGCGTTCTCTACAATGCGTATCTGTGACTGCAGCTCCTGAATATGCTGTTCAAATTTGTTGATGTCTCCAGTGATTTGTTGCAAGCTGATCAAAACGTTCTTCATCTTCTCGCCATCGATTTGGACTTCCAGTTCCCGGATCTCCTTGCTGACGTTGCCGGTGTTGGTGACACACTCGACCAGTTCGCTGCAATGGGCATGCAACTGGGCCAACAGTTTGTATGCCTTCTTGGCGTGCAGATCATGCTTGGCGCTCTGGAAGAGCAGATCATCCGTATAGTTGAACTGTCGCTCCAGTTGTGCGGCGACCACATTCAGCTGCTTCTGCAACTGACGCGTGTCGTCCAGGACTTTGAAGATGTCATCGCGCTGTTTGCGTATGTTGCCAATAAATTCGTGGATGCGCAGCGTGTACTCCTTGCGTGGCGCCAACTGCGATTGGTTCGCACTGCGCTGCAGCAGCTCCGTGTGCTGCTGCGTCTTGGCGAGCAGCTCCTGCTCCAGTTGCTCAATGCCCAGCCGCACGCTTTGCACCTGTTGCGTCTCCTTGGCCGACTTGAGGTTGTCAAGCGTGCTGAGCAACGGTTTACGATAATCTTGCCACTGCTGCGTTAATGTCTCCCTTTTAGCTTCCGTGGCATGCAGCAGTGCCTCCAATTTGGCCAAATTTTGCTCCGGTTCCGCCAGCACCAGACAGCTACGCTCGTGTAGCTTGAGTACAGCTTGGATGCGATCCAAATCGGCGGCTGCAGCGGATTCACGTACTTTCAAGCTGCTCAAGCTAGCATTGAGCAACTTGCGCTGCACCAATAGTTGTTCCGAATCCAAGCGCAGCTGCTGCACTGCATCCGCCAGCGTCTGCGACTCGGGATTCTTTTGTGCTTTCTCCGCGGGTGGCAGTTTCTCCACTGGACTGGGTGGCACTTGCTCCTCCCGAACCGCAGCTCCAATAACCGCTTTGGGCACCTGTTCGCTCCAACGTTCCAAGTCGTTTTTGTGCACCACCGACGCAATCAGATCAAACGAGCTGCCATCGACTTGTTGAAACAGGTTTGGTGCCAGCTGCTCAAAATACTGTTGCACCTCTTTGCTGCGTTGCGCCAGATTGGCACCGGGCACATTCAGATTTGGATGCGGCTTGAATTCAATGCACTGGCAACTGCAACCCAATTGCCGTCGATTTGCCACCGCTCGACAGAACTGGGGCACCCACGGCGACTTCAGTTGTTCCGTTAGTTTCTTGCGCAGCTCACGCTGCAACAGTTCCCGGGCGCTGAGTGTGTGCGCCTTGCCAGCCAGACTGTCCAAGTGCTGGCGTTCGCGTGGCAATCTCTCGATGAGAAACATTAGCAGGCGACGCAGTTCTACTGCGTTCGGGTAGAGGAATATCTGGTAGCCAATGTCACCACGATAACCGTGCTCCTTGCAGCGCTCGGCGAGTGTTGTGGCCACACTAAAACGTTGCGCCATTGCGCCCCCCGGCAGAAATCGTGGCAAGTCCTCGGTCATCGTTGGATTGATTTCCAGCAGACAACTCGAAACCGCTCGGACCACTTGCTCCGGCGTGAAAGTGGAGAGTTGATCTGTCGGCTCGATGCTGGCATCGATTTGCTGCAGCTGGTGCATGATTATCTTGTCCACTTCATCCATTATTGCGTTGCCCACACGCCCATCAGTGAGTAAACAAAAAAACAAAACAGAAAAAACCAGACTAACTCACAAAAACCGAGTTCTGTTTTTGCTCTGCTTCTTCTTGCTCTGTTTTTTTTTTTCTCCACAGCTGTGGCCACTCTAAGTCTTTAACAGTGCAAGAAATGTTATGTTAACAGCGCGCACTTTTGTTTGACTTTGAAATTGTCAACTTGTTAACAATCAATCTGTTTAATGCATTTATTTTGGTACTGATCGATTGTAAAATAGTTTCAAACAATTTTTCAATCATTTGGTACAATTTCTTTTTTTAAAGTTTATCCTTTAATTTATTTTTAGGATTTTACAACACTGCAAGCAGCGCCAGTATTTGAAAGGAAAGCACAAAAATATTACTGTCTGCCAATGGCAAATGTGTCAGCTTGGCGAATTTATTTAATTGGCACTAGGAACAAGAAATTTATCTCTTATCAGACAGTTTTTTTTGTGGGAGAGGGGGTGTTAGGGGTTCTTTTCTCCAGCCTTCATGATAATAATGTTGAGTGCCAGATTATTATTGTCGGCAAACAACTTCACCGTCGACTTGTTGAGCACCAGAAAATCTTCATTTGTATACGTAACGAAACTCTGGCGAATGGAGCGAGGCTTCGACTTCCAGTTGAGGGTGCGATTATTGGCCTCTAATGAAATGAAATAGTCAAATTCGGCGGCATCACGCACAGAGCCGATCATGCGACAAGCGGCGAAATATTGCTGGCAGCCCTCGGTGAGCAGAACCTTTTCCAGCGAGAGGAGAAAATGGCGCCCGTGGCAGGACTGGATCATAGTCCAGTCCAGCGCGCCAGCCTGGTTCACATTGGTGGCCAGAAATATGATATCGGTGCCCTCCATGGTAATCACATTTGGATGTGTGCTAACAAAGTGTTTGTACACGTCCTTCAACGCACCCTGCCACACACACTTCTCATCCGGATAGGGGCAGAAGTACGGCCGGAAATCGCAGTCGTCTTCGTGCGATCTCTTATCCGTATATGAGAGACACATGCGGCAGCCGTACAACGCGTGCTTGCAGGGAAATATCAGTTTGGAGCCAACCTTCTCCATGGCCAGATTGCGTATGTTGCACAACGTCACCCGACAAACGGGGCACACCGTCAACTTGGTGCGGCACTGCGAACAGATGAGATGACCGCGCGAACACTGCATTATCGGTGGCATCATATAGCCAAAGCATACCGGGCACTCCAGCAGGGAGACAAGAAATTCTCTGGTTGCTGTGTCTTTTGGTTTCTCACAGTCGCCACTGCTGCCAACGCTGCAGCCACTTTTTTCCATCAACTGATCGAGCGGTGTCTCCTGCTCCGGATTGTCCTGATCCTTGGGCAATGCCACTGCCGCTGCCTGTGGTATAACCTCTGTAGACGGTCGCTCGAGACGTGGTTGCATTTTGCTGTCACAAACAAATATGTAAATGCTTTATTATTATTTACACAAAAATTTTTGCAATTGCACTTACCTGGGAGGAGTTTGGTGGAAGGGGGGATCTATCAAAATACACAATCAAAAGTTTTTGTGTTAATTTTTCGTACAATTGGCAATTTAGGTTTGTCTAAAAGATCGTTAAAATAGAGAGTAGAAATACTGAAATTTGTTCGTGTGATTGTGATTGTGGCAAGGGTTCCATTTGAAATGGCCAGGCCTGCTCCAATCTTAATTGGTATTTGGGCATGATACACTTTTCAAAGTAGCAAGACAAAAGATCTCCAAACGGATAGAGTTTCTCCTACCCAAATCTTTACCTATCCGATGTCATCTATGTCAAGCACCAAATTCAAGCGAACAAGCTGGGAAAAATGAGCTGATCAAGAATATATATATTGTGTATCGGGTAGGCTACAACTTATGTACATGTTATATTCTCATTACCCATTTTCAAGATCTGAATAAATTTTTTTTGGATTTTTGGCAGCTATATTTTTGTAGCTCAAATAATCAGTAGTTTTCTCAGTTTGGTTTATTGAAAAGACTTTTCATTTTACTAATCACTTTTATTTTTCATCATCTGTAGTTTTTGTTAAATGTATCTGTGTGTGTGTGTGTGTGTGTGTGTGTGTTTGTTGTTAAAATTAAATACATTGCGGTTTTTATGGTCAATCAAACTTAGAACAGAAATAAAACAAAGTCAACTGTACGGGAGATCGGTCTAAACTATTTAAATTTAAACATTAGCTTGATTTTTTTGCCTTTGTTGTTTGTTTTTTGGGTTTGTCAGTACTTGATACAAATCTTAGTACAAAAATGTAACTGTCTTTTTTATTTCTTTTTGTTTTTAGGGAGGAGTAGAGACGATGTGTTTGATTTTTTAATCATGTTTAAAAAAAATGTTACGTTTCGTTTGGCATGAACAAAAATTGTCGCAATTGCTTACAACTCTCGAGTTATTACATAAGTATATATTATTTAATATATATATATATATATATATTTTGTTTATTCTTGTTAATTTCATTTCATTAATCAAAAGTGATGTTTACTTTTATAGCATTTACAAGTATTTTTGTATAAAATAATTTACATTAACTAAACTAGGCTGCAGTTTTTTTTTTTTTATAGAGAGGATGTATGTATGTATCATAATGGATGTGTGTGTGTATTATGGATGTAAGTTTTTGTGGTGTGTGTGTGTGTTTTTGTGGTGGTTGTTGGTTGTTGTTTGTGGTGTTGTGTTGTGTTTTTTGTCGTGGATGGTGGGCAGTGCCGCTCCAAACGTTTTGCCCACGCAGACCGGCTTACAAACTAAATTAAACTAAAACCCACAAAAAAAAATTAAAGAAACGCTGTTGAATAAATGTGTTTGTTTGTTTTGTTTTTTTTTTTTTTTGTGTCGAAAATGAAAATCCCTACAGCTACTATTATCGCCAGACGGCAAGAGACTGACATACAAATAGACAGACAGACAGACCTACCGACCTACCACACATACACACATATATATACCTTACAAAATGTTGTTTAACGTTGAATGTGTCCATTTAGACAACTTGTATGTGTATGCAGTAGTAGTATATATGTATATATGAGATATATATGTATATATATCGAGTATCGTTTTAGAAACGATGCAATATTCCTTCTTTAGACCAGAGATATGGTTACATTGATGCCCAGATTCCCATTGTCGGCAAACAGTTGCGCAATCGACGTGTCGAACACCAGACAATCCGAATTGTGTATGGCCGAGGCAACACCCTCGTGTATGGAACGTGGCATTGCCTCCCAGGTAAGGCGGCGTCGATTGCCATTCAACTCGAGGCGATAGACGAAGTTCTCAGCCTCTTTGCGCGAGCCAATCAATTGGACAATTGCAAAGAACTGCTGGTGACCGTCGTATTTCTCCTGTTTCTCCAGGACGAGCATGAAGTGATGACCAAAGCAGGACTGCATCATTACCCAATCGACGGCGCCGGGTAGATTGATGTCGGTGGCCAGAAATACAATATCTTCGCCCTGCAGCGTGGTGATACTCTTGTGGGACATCATCAGATGCTGCATGACTAGATCGAGCGGTCCCTGCCATTTGCATGAGGCGCCCGGGCAGGGACAGAGGTATGGCCGGCATTCGCAGGTCTCCTCGTGCTCGGTCTTCTCTGTGTATACCAATGAGGCAGTGCAGCCGTATCCCGAATGCTTGCATGGAAATTTAACGTTGGAGGCCACCTTCTCCATGGCCAGATTGCGTATGTTGGCCAATGGACCGCGGCATGTTGGGCAGCATGTGAGCTTCGAACGGCATGAGACGCACACCAAATGCCCGCTGGAGCATTGCAGTATCGGTGGCAGCACATAATCAAAGCAAACGGGGCATTCGAAGAGAGATGTCAGATCGGCGGACATGCCCGCATCACCGCCACCGGCGGACGACAGTGAAGAGCTGGACGAGGACGATGTGTTCGCCGAGGATGTGTTGCCAGCACTGGAGGAGCCGGTTGTGCTGCTCGTATTGGTGGCCACCACTGCCGTGGCTGCTGCTACTGCTGCTGCTGCTGTCGGTTCACGGCGTTTTGGATTGATTTTATTGGACATTGGACTTGCTTGGACTATTCGATCTATAATATGTGTTGGCCTCCTCCTCCACTACTGCAGCAGCGATTCGACGGCCCTGCGTGCCCCTGTGGCAATCAGCCAAGCGTCTATCTGCCTCTTTCTCTCTCTCTCTCTCTCTTTCTCTACCTCGCTCGCTCACTCTTAACCTTCTTCTCGGTCACTGCAAAAAGAAAAAAAAACAAATGCGTCACATTAATTAGAAGGAATAATTTGGTTGCACAAATTGATAAAAACGCGGTTTTACTCATAGAATGAATACCGTAGCTTAACTGATATATTCTTTGTCATTTTCTTTTTCTAGCTATAAATGTAAAAAAAAATGATTAATATTAAAATTAGCGAAATGTTCATGAACACATTGATTAGCCTGTAAAACACTATATTTATTGAAAGAAAAAGACACATAATTATTATTATTCCTGACCGACCTTCAACTCCCTCGGCAATTGTCGCTGTCATTAGCAAAACTGTCGAAATAATTACCAAACGCTTTTAGTAACATGAATTTTGTTTGTTATTGTTGTTGGTGCTTATGTTGCCCCTAACTTTTTTGGAGGCGCTGTGAAAGGAGTCAAGTTTGAGGCGTGTGTTTTGTGCCTTAGACGATAATGTAAAACCACGCAAATTGTCGTATGTCACTCTTATCAGTCCGATGACAAATGCTACCATTACACGGCTCCGTGTGCCCCAAGAACCAAAAACAAAAAAAAAACAGGAGCCGCGTCATTGCACAGTGATTCAAAACGTATCGATAACGATTTTCCGATGTAACTTAAATTTTTTCGCTTTTCTGCAGAATTCTACAATATATACAAGTTTTCTGAATCACTGTGCAACGATCCAAAATTTGTGGATGCATTTGTGTGTGTGTGTGTGTGTGTTGAGCATAAACAAACGCGACGCAAGCGAACTGCGTCAACAATACGGGCTACGGTTTGTGGCAGCAACGCGAAGTGAGGGTGGCTCGCTGAAGGGATGGGGAGGGGGGAACTGGTAGAGGCACATAATTAACATTTGGCTCTGTTGGCTGCGTACCGTAAGAAATTTCCATACCGCAGTTAGCGGGACTGGGCGACTGGGGTAATTACTGCCACTGCTGCTGTTGCCGCTGCTGCTGCCGCTGTTGTTGCTGCAGCAAAGCCATGAATGTAATTAAGTTTTTTTCAATGAGTTTGCAAATTCAAATAGAAAACGAATGACGGAAAAGAGAGCGATATGTGAGCAACAACAACAGCAATAATAATAATGCACATAGGTGTACATATATATATATATATATTTATATATATATATAAAAACAGCTACAAAATAAGCATAAACGTAAACTTACAAAGCTCTTTTGCGAGTCGTGTGCGTCAGTGTGTGTGTGTGTGTGTGAGGATTTTATCAGTCAGCCAGTAGTAGTATGTGTTTGTGTATGTGTTAGTGCAGTTGTACTTATATACTGCTGCTGTATGTGGTATATACCATATATCCTCTCTGCGAAACGAATTTTTACTATGTATGTGTGCGTGTGTGCAGAAATCAATGCAATTGCAATTGCACTTGCAGGTGGCAGCACTTCAGGTTCGCACGCACAAACAACGCACACAAAGAGAAAATTGAAAATTGTTTTCGTCGTCTTTTATAAATGTTTGCGTTCACTTATATATTTAAGTATGTATGTACATTAAACGGTTTCGGTTCGGCTCGGTTCACCTTGCGCCAAACTCGAAATTCAGGCGTGCGCTAATTTCATTTTATTTTTTATTTTTTTTTTATCTAATTTTCTTTTATACGCTCGCGCACACATTCATTGAATAATATGGCTACGATATGTACATGTTTGCTGCTGCTGCTGCTGCTACTTCTGCTGCTGCTTCTGCTGCTATCGTAGTTTTTGTTGTTGTTTTTCTTTTGAGTGTGAATATCATCTGTTTGGGTCGCCTTCGTCGTCCATCGGTTACATTTACACACGGGATGCAACGCCAAACGACAGACAAACGACTAACGGCAACGCAGGAGGGGCGGGGACGCGGGCACTGGCTTGTGCTTAGCCGTAGATTGAAAATTTGTTTTGCGTCCGCCTGCAAAAGGCTGCTATTCTATTTATTGCACAAAAACTTGCTCAATGTTCAGTCTATTTCGGCAGTACAATTGCAAGCACAACTATTTAGCTATTAGCACGTCACACACGCGTATTTCTCGCTATTTAATTTTATCTTTAATTTGCCTAGTGCTGCACACACACACTGATCAGTGTTGACTAATGTTGCAGTTGGTATTTCTAGTATTTTAATAACATTTCCAGCTTGGTACACAACTACATCATCTGGCAGCACTGCCAAAATTAATACCAAAAATTGTATTTCGATTTATTTAACAGAAATTACAATTTTAAGAAATGGTATATTTTATATGAGTAATTTTGACCAATTGCTTGCATTGCTTAATGCCTGGCTTAACATTTTTCTCCCGAACAGCTTACTATTTGCATGTTGTATGACATCGCTGTAGTTTCATACTCCGCGGCAACCCTGTCGGGTGTAGCGTAATAATAAATCTATCATAGAAAAATAATTCAAAAGACTTTGTGCCGAAATAAAAACAAACAAATTTTTTGGAACGCCATGTGCGTTGCCAGAATCATCTTTGAACCTTTTGAATAAAATAGATTCGACAAAAATCAATAATCCCCCGCCCTCATCATCATCAATCATTCTCGTATCTGGAGCACGGACCAACCCCCATATCCGACCAGCAGCAGAAGAAAAAACTGAATTGTATTGTAAAAACAGTCACAATGTTTAACAAATTGTATTTGTTCTATGTGCTTATATTTTGCACATTAGCTGCGCAATGCCTGAGTGCCATAAATGATCCGTACAAGGAGCTGGGCGTAAGTAATACAGCAACCCCTCAGGAAATACGACGTGCCTATAAGCAATTGGCCAAAGAATGGCATCCGGACAAAAGCAATCATCCGGATGCCGAGCTCAAGTTTGTGCAAATCAAAAAGGCCTACGAGCTGCTGAGCGATACGGAACGGCGACTGATCTACGATCGACATGGCATTACCAGTGAGGATTCGCATTATCTGAAGCAGAAGCATGACTATAGCGGTTACAATCGTTTCGGCTTTGACCCAGTTGAAGAGTTCTTCGGCAAACAATTCGGCTTCGACCAGGACATCAGTCTATATCACAAACTGTCCGTAACATCCAACTATTTCGAGCAAACGATTATACCCAAGAGCAAGAACAAATTGCACATTATAATGTTTTACAATGACTGGTGTTTCGGCTGTATACGGATAGTTGGTGCATTTAAGAAATTAATCGATACTTTCGAACCGTTGGGCATTCACTTTGCCACCATAAATGCAGCTCACGAGCCATCAATACTGCGTAAGACCGGAGCGGATGATATACCACGAATGGTGCTAGTTTTGGGCGGACATAGTTATGTTTATCGCGAGAATATTTATACACAACAGAAGTTGGCCGAGTTTATTCGCAAGAAGATGCCGTTTAAGATTGGCCAGCGGGTGAACGATGAGAACCTCGACGAGTTTCTCAATGGCTGGACCGATAATAGAGTGAGGGCTCTAGTCCTTGAGCCGAGAAGTGCAACTCGATTAAGATATCTTATTTCGGCCTTTGCTTTTCACGATCGTGTTGCATTTGGGTTTGTCGATCTAAATAGCAAGAGCTCAAAGCTTATATCGGATCGGTTTAAGGTCAATCCCAAATTGGATACACTGTATCTGTTCAATGAGGACTCGTTGCGAGCCGTTGCGAGTATCTCAATGGCTGATATACCCACTCAAACGCTGGATAACATCATCTCGACAAATCAATTCTTATCACTACCGAGGCTATCATCGCAGGAAGTTCTCGAGGGAGTTTGTCCCGCCGAGTGGAATCGACCTCGCAAGCGACTCTGTGTGGTTCTAATAACGGAAAACTCCCCAGACTATGATATAGCTAGGGGCGCCTTGAGGCACATTGCTCTGGAGAGTGGCTATAGCTTGGATCGCGTGCGTTTTGCGTATATGTTCAAGGAGAAGCAATCCGATTTTCTAAATGCCATCTCCAAGGGCTCATTCGAGGATAATCTGTTGCGTCTGGTGGTCATCTGGCGGCGCGACAGCACCCATATCAAATACGAATGGGTCGACGGTGCCAAATTGGACATCAAATCTGCCGACTATCTGAACAATACGGCCATCAATACGACCAAACATGAGATTAATCTAACCGTACAGAGACTTTTGAAGACAAACGAAGCCTTAACTTATGAGGCATTTGTGCAAAATCTATTGGATGAACACGCCCAGGGCATTTTGAATAAGTGGATAACGCGTCTGCTGTATTTGGTGGATTATCTATCCGATAATATCGAAGATGAGCATTTGTTTGCCGCCTTATCCCTGCTAGGAACAATTGCGTTTATGTTTGGCATTGGGTATGTAATGATGTACTTTGTGCGTGCCGAGGAGGAGAGCCTCAAGGCTCAGGGGCAGCTCAATGAATCGCTGTGCAATAAACAGAGTAAACATGTGCCGGAGCTAAAGCTTTATGAGCTGAGAGCTGAGAAATATAATGGATTGGTACGCTTACTAAAACCCGGATGTCGAACGATTCTATTGATTACCGATTTGCAAAGTCGGACCAAACTCATTCCGCCATATCATCGAGCCGTTTGGCCATATAGGAGGACCAAGACTCTCCTCTTTGGTCATATGCTTATTGAGAAGGGTTTGTCTTGGTATTCGGAGCTGTTGCGCTTATCGCTAAGCACAAATCAAAATCTCCAGATCAATCCCAGGAACTGTGTAGGCACCGTTATAGCTTTAAATGGACACCGAAAGTATTTCTGCGTATATCACGCCAAGCATCCGGAATGCGCTCGTGGCACCAAAAGAATGATTAAAATGACCAAACAATTGCTTGATAGAAATGATGACCCAGAGATTGGTAACTTCCTTGGCGTCAACTACTCCGAGGAGTCTGATGTAGAATCAAATGTACTGTTCGAGGACAACTTGTTGGATGGCCTCAGCAATTGGCTAGATCGCTTGTTCGAGGGAACTACTCACAGATACTACATCAACTACTGGCCAGACTTTCCTACTAAGTAAAAATCCCCTTTACGGTTATTGAGCAAATGTAAATTACTTTGTTATCCCAATTTCTTGTAAATCCTTCTAGTCAATAAACTACTACCATTTATTATGTTGATTATTTTTGTTTAAAACAAATACAGTTTTCCGTTCAATTATGAACGCTTATATCATAAATTTTAAGTTTTTTCATTTTTCCGTAAAATTCAAATTTCTAAAGTGCTAAAAAAGGATAAAAATGTTGGCAAAATAATATTCTTATATTGTGGATAATATGAATTTTTATATTTAGTGGAGCGATTACTGTCAAATCGTCGATATTATTTGAATTCTTATTACAAGCGCGTTAAGTTTCTCCACAGTGATGTATCCAGAAACTGCCACACGATTCTGTATTATTCAAATGTATTATCAATCAATCTTAGTATAATTTAATATGCGTAACCAAAGAATAAATAAATGATAAGTGCATTATTACATTATGTAGTTAAACTGAAGTCCAGATTTCTTTTTATTCGGTGTTTGGGTAATATCTCTGACATACCCACAAATTATTCATTAGTTAAGCTCATTTCTTAAATTAAACTGATAAACTGATGTCCAGCAGATAGTAAACCTTATTAGTGGGGCTCCATCAGCGAGTGAAGTTTAATTACCGCACGGTAATCGTTATGCGAAAGCAGACCACGTTGCGAACGCTTCAGGACACGTTGCAAACGCTCTGTGGTTTCTGCATTGGTTTTTACCTTGAAGAGATCGTCCAGATATCTGAGTGACTCACGCGACCAGAACACGGATGGCTTTGTGTTATCCTTATTGATGTTGTTGCGTGAATCACCGCGCTCCATATCAGCCAGCAACTTGATGCACTCCGACTGCAATGGACCATTGCGTCGTTGCAATTGCAACCTGTGCGGCACACGTTGCTGCATATTGTTGCAGGGTAGCAATTGTTGCTGCTGATGCTGCTGTTGCTGCTGCTGCTGCAGCTGCTGATACTGCTGTTGCCCTGAAGCTGGGTATCTGCCATATGGCTGTTGGCGTTGTTGCTTCGGTGGACGATTCTTGTTGTTGTTATTGAACTGCTGCTGCTGCTGCTGCTGCTGTTGTTGCTGCTGCTGCTGGTCATCATGCTGCCAAACTGGTGGCAAAGGAAGTTGGTTTGCCCGCTGAATAGGCGACTTGCCATTTGTCTGTGTGCGTTGCTTTGGTGTGCGATTGTTACCATTGTAGTTGCGTTGCTGTTGTTGTTGTTGCGGCATTACCTGAGCACGCTCCTCATGCTTCCAAACTGGCGGCGAAGGCGATTGCTGCTGATCTGACCAATTAGCATTCATCATTGCACGTTGCTTGGGCGAGCGATTCTTGTTCACATCCTGCTGCCATCCAAGAGCCGGTGGCGGCGGCGACGCAATACGATTGCGCTTGCAACCATTCTGCAAGCCCAGCAGCGCGGGATCAATGTTGAGCGTTGGCATGCGATTCTTTACGTCCAGCCGACCATAGCTTTGAAGCAGTGCCTCATAGTTAGGATGAGGATGGGGGCTGAATATTAAGCGCCAGTGCTCCTCGATTTCGTTGCGCATAGTGGGCGTGGCGTTCTCATCCCCCGAATGCTCGTTTAGCAGGCGCTTGAGAATGATGAGCAGCTGATCCAAATGCATGTTGCCATTGCTAAGTCCCGCCTGGCCAAACAATATCATGTTCAGCAGGCGACGCTTACGTTCGGCCAGCTTGTAGCCATTTTTGGTATTCAATTGCTCCAGCTCTTTGATGCGGAAGTAATGATTCTTGGCATTGCCCAGATCGCCTGTGAGGCTATTGATGCCATCGCGCATAAAGCGTATGAGGACATCGATGCGTTTCGGCGGCTTTTGACTTTGGAATTCCGTGCTCTTGCGCTTCACCTCCTGACTGCGATGTAGTAGCAGTATCTGTAGATCCTCCTGGTTCTTTTTTAAACCATAAATTACGAGGACGTAGCCGTACACCTTGAAATCCATACGCACATTGACATTACACTCCTTGGCCGCACTCGAAAGGAATTGACGTCCCTCTGGACTAAACAGATACTCGGTTTGATCGCGGGCCATCAGAATTTTCGCCTCGGACGGCACATCGGGCAAGATGCTCTCAGGCTGTGCTACTGTTGATGGTGTCGATGTGGCCTTGTTGCTGTTCACACACATCGATATGCCCTGGTTGTTGCAGCTAATGATCATCGGGTTATCAGTGTTCTTATCAGCATCGGCATCATCATCATCATCAGCAGCTGAGCTGAGTGGTATAATATCGGGAAGATCCTCCATGGGTCCTGCCTTTTTTTGCACCGGGCTGATTACATTCTCAACGGATGCTGTTGTCGAGCTGGGAACCTCAAAGTGCTCTGAGAAACTGTAATTCGAATCCGAGTCCAAGTCGTGTGGTGGCACTGTGGATTTTACGACAACACTGCTGCTGGGTTTTGTATTTATAATAGTTTCTGTTGGCTTATTCTGGAAATTACTGCTTATCTCCTCTTGCTGCACTTTAACTGCCACTGCCTTTGGATTAGTATTTGGCTCCGGAGGCAGCTCTTCAATTATAACGGATGAAGATGTTGCTACTGCGTCACGTGCTGCTATTGCGGCCTGTGGATTCGGTACATATTCATTTGAATAAACGTTTAGCTGCATTGCCGCAGCGGATTTCCTGCACTTATCTACAGATACTGGTCGTGCCAGACCGACTGTTTTAAGAAAACGCGCATAGATGCTGTTTTTGGAGAACTCCGAGCTCCAATTGAAATGAAAAGGCGTCTCGATAGCAAAAAAATCATTTAGATCGGTCGGATATGTGACGGGTCCAGTATGATCCTTATACACTTTCTGATGTGATACAATGCGCTGCAGATAGTTCGTATTACGAAACTCTCCCATGCGCTGGCGACACTCCTCAAACAGATGGCCACGCGATGCGCAATAGCAGCAGTTCTTCTGTCGATATTGAACATTGCTATCCAGCTCCACATTCGAGCGTGTCTGAAGACAAAGAATATACACAACATTTATTATACAACACATAGTTTGTATATTCTTGCACTTACTGTGGAGTGATAACGTCGCCACTTGTCGGGACACATATCGGAGCTGTGGCCACGCATCTTGCACAGCTGACAGATCATGCGGCTCTGAAATGAGCATTTGTTGCACTTCTGTACATACATTGACTGCTTGGCACCACACTGTAAGAGAATGGAGTTTAGTATAGATATAGCATTTTCCAATTTCCCAATTTCCCTATTAATGTCCTGGAAATACCCCGTACGTAACTTACCCCCAAGCAAATAGCATTTGGACAGCGCGGCTCGGCATGGCCCGTCATGCCGCATGTGTAGCAAACGACGGGCTTGCGTGGACGCGGACACTTGGAGCGAACGTGACCCATTTCAAAGCAATTTGTGCACTTTAGATGGGAACGTTTGCGGGCAGGTGGAAAGCGATCCGCATTAATGATGCGCCACTCGTGGCGTCCACCTAAGCAATGAAAGAAGGTAAATTGTTAAGTGATTTCAACTAAAATTACAAATAATTGTGAACACCAACCAGTCATGGCCCTTTGAATCTTTTGCAAATTGAAATGCTCGCCATTCCAGCTGTCATTGTAGAAGCGACACATTTCATCATTCCAGCCAACCAAATCTCCGCCACTCACTTGTTCCTGAAGTGCGGTTATGTTGTGCTCCTCTTGCAACTCTGCAAATTCTGGCTGTGGCTGCGGCTCAGCTTCTGTTTCATTCGCATCGGTTTCTAGTTCAGCCGACTGCTGATCGGGTTCATTATCGTCCGATATTACCTCCAGCTCTGGCTCTGTGGTTGTTACCTCCTCCAACGATTGGTTGTTGTCTGGCATGTACTTGGAGAGTCTAGTGTTTTGATCGATGTGGTCAAAGACTGCGCTTATACGCTCCGTGACAGCTTCATTCATCTCAGCCTCATCCTCAGTGTTGGCATCAGAGCCAATGCTATCCATGGCCTGCTCTTCGTGCTGCATCTGTTCCATTTCTGTTGCTTGCTTCTGCATCAACAGACGCTCAGCAATTTGACGTGCTGTCGGCAACGATTCGTCATCCGCCGACTCCGAGCTGGCATCGTCTCCGACGATCGATTTGCGTGGTCCCGCTGCTACGGCACTCTCGGAGCTGCGCCTTTGACTTATTCGTCGTATCTTGCGCTTGCATCGTTCCAGGGCCATGCCACGTGATATGCCAGGCACACCCGTTGCCTGCACACCAGCATCGCTATCCGTGTCGTCGTCGTCGTTGTCTTTGTCACCCTCGGTGTTGGGATCTGATTGACTTTGATTGGCGCTCGAGCGTCTCTTGCGTAAACGTTTGGTTTTGTTAACATTGACTGCCACCACCTCCTCAACATCCGATGATTCGGACTCGGAGTCCACATTACGTATAATCGTTGGCGTAAACTTTGGTTTAGCCTTGCAGTAAATGCCGCCCTCTGTGAGATCTGATTCGCTTTCGTAGACATCGCGTGCGCGGAACTGTTGCTCGTCAACGCGATAGTTTTGCTTGATCTCTTCCAGCCTGGATGGTGGCACAAATTCGTACTCGGATGAAGTATCCGCTGCCTGATCCTGCTCTGGCTCCAGCTCCGCCTGGCTGCCCGGCTCGGCGGCATCCCGAATGGCATTCTCTGTCAAAACAAGTAGATCTTCGTCTGTGGCACGTTCACAATCGGCAATCAGGCGACTTGTGTCCTTTTGCACAATGAAATCATCGCTGGATAAGACCGAGCTGCAAGGTGAATGCATCACCGACGGCATCACAGTCATCGAAGTAGTGGCGTAATCTCCGCCCAAGCTAACATCCGCGGCATCCATTGCATTTTCCTCCATATACGGTTGCACCGGCTCCTCATCACTAGCATCCACATCTATAATGGGCACCGGGGGCAGTGGCACAATGATAACGTCATCTGTATCCGAGGACTTATCACTGTCCACTAAGCTAATCAGCTCAATTCGCTGCTCTTTGCCCTGCTTGTTCTTCTTGTTGGCCTGCACTCGCTTGGACTTTTGTCGCTTCACGGCCAATCGCTGGAGCTGCTCCAGCTTGCGATTGGCTTTGGCAAAGGGTGCGAGTCCACGTTGCACTGTCTCTCGTTTGGCTACGGGGCAATTGGATGGTATCGCCACCAACAGCCGTTGATCAAAACGTTCTGGTTCATTATAGTCATTTGCTTTTATGGTTTGCTGTGCTTTCGGTGGTTTTTGTTGTATTTGTTGTGGCTGTTTTTTCTGCGACTGTTGCGACGGCCGACTTTGTACCTTCTGGGGTAGACGCATCTTTTGCTGTTGCTGCAGTAGCTGTTGGACTGGATTGAGAGCTTTTGGCTGCTTCGGTAGGGGCGTTAAGATCGGTCTCTTTGGACTATTGGCATCTGGACGCTTGTTCTTTGGCAAAGCATTTACAGCTGAGGCGGCAGGTGACACCGGCGTGTCTTGCTTTGTTGATGAAACTGCTTTGGGCTCCTCTGCTCGTATGGCTAAAAGCGAGTTTAGAAGAAAAAGAAGTTAAAACAATTATTTGAAGACTGCCGACAAAGAATTACTCCTCGAGTTATAAATGTGGAAAATTATCAATATATATTTCTGATACATTAATAAAGAAGTTCTACACAAGTTCTTTCAAAAGGAAAATGTATTTATTTATGTTACATACAAAAATAGGGAAAGTATATTCTGTAAATGTCAATATCCTGGTGGATTAAGCAAACGTTTTATGTGTTCATTACGAATATCTGCGATGTGTGGCACATTCAAATTATAGCCCTGACTTTCGAGCTCTTCCACTTGCGTTTCATCGATATGATAGAGGATATACGCATCCATTTGTATATCTGCACGATTCGGCCACAGCAGCACAGCCACAGAGCGTCGAAAATCGTCGACGGCTTGAAGGATCTGCTTGTGGGATGTGTACAAGTCCTCCAGCATTGCCAGCTCCTTCTGTTGGCCGTGTTCAGTCCGTGCTGCATAACGTTTTTGCATTTGCAACGCGTTTTCCAATTGCTGCACTAGCCGCATAACCACAAATCGTCTATAGCGTTCCTCAAGGTACGCTCGAGGCTCATTGATACTGTTCGTGTTGCGTCGGATGAGTGTTGAGAGAACCGTGACCGTAACACACGACGTCGCAACATGAAGGAACATCAACAGGACTGTGGCTGACAACAAATACTCAACTGGTTTGCGTCCGATTTCCTTTAGCCAGAAGAGCAAATCGTAGCCATAACAGACGTGACAATAATCCATCCATATTATAATGACCAGCAGGTTGAGCATAATGGGCACAATAATATTATAATTTCGAACGATAATCATATTAAAACAGGCACACCAAATAGCGCTAATCGGACGGAGCACCCAGCGTTGGATCACGCTACTGCCAGATAGATAATTCTATGTAAATTTATCCGAAATATGTAATTTTGAATGAAACGGCAAGTGGGATAATCAAAAATTAATTTTAAATCAAAGCACCTTCATAATAGTAAAAATGTTTGTACTTGTTGCTCTACAAAAGTCGCTCTCAACTGGGCTTTGACATGACCTATTTTAGAAACATTAACTAGCTGTTACTACACAGCATTGTCCAGGTCATGTTTTTGTAGAGTTTGTTGCTTTTGCTCAATTTCCCCAACCGTGGGTTGCATTTCCCTCCAACATGGGTGGGACGTATCGATTAATTTATGTATGCAGTGCACTGAAAATGAGTTCGGGCTCGGTTCGTGCAATCGAGCGACCTAACCAAAATTTGGAGCTGCGCGTTGATGACCAATCCATCACTCAATACATAAATTTTTCTTTACATATATCTATATATATATATAAATTGAACTCACATTCAAGCGATGGACTCGCCTTGGCTTTACAGGTATCATTAACGGATGCGGATGCAACTTCACTTTTATCTGCCCAATAACGAGGCTTGCTTGGCCCATTGTTGATAATCCGCTTATTGCTAACAAATCGCACCTGCTGCTGTTGTTCATTTTGCTGCTGTGGCGGCGGTGGCATGCTTTGAGTGTCTACATCCATGTTGGGAGCCTGTTGCTGCTGTTGTTGTTGTTCGCTGGTTGCATCATTGTAATGTATGGATGCATATAGAATTGATTCCAGCTCATTCAGGTGCTCGCTATCCATTTCGTCAATCTAAAAACAAAGGGAAAATTTACTTGATTATGCTGCTTCAAATATTGTGTCATTTGAGTGTGCTTACATCGCTCATTGTGGCAGTCTTTAATATATTTGGCTATTGTTGAATTTCTCTTGAACATGAAAAAGCGAATCTATTGTTATTTGTTATTTTTAATTATTTTTTATTTTAATTTTACACAGAACCACGTTTTGACTAGAGATGAATGAACGAGCAGCAGCTCATGGATCGATAAAACTACAAAATCGATAACAAAACAAGCAGTTATGCGATAAGCGATTATTTCAAGAGCAACCCTAACCGCTTGCAGGCCGGCCACGTACAAGTACAAGGAATTGATAAAAACGGAGAATAACAATTAAGTGTGAGTTAAACAAAGTAAACTTGACTTAATTTCAAAGGTAACATCATTTGCACTTGTAGCATGGAGCACATGCAACGCTATGTTTCACCGATCAATCCAGCGGTCTTTCCACACCTGGCCACTGTTCTGCTCATCATTGGAACGTTCTTTACCGCCTGGTTCTTCGTCTTTGTGGTGTCCCGCAAAAGCACAAAGGAGAGCACATTGATCAAGGAGCTGCTGATAAGTCTGTGTGCCTCGATTTTCCTTGGATTTGGCATTGTATTCCTCCTGCTAACTGTCGGCATTTACGTATGAAGCAAAAACAAATGAAATCATTCCGTTTTAGAAGAGATTCATACATGAATAAAACATTATGTGTTGTGGGCGTGTTAACGTACGTTGGGTTTTTATTCATATACATGTATGATTTCAAAGATTCAATTTCAATTTAAAGCAGTACCGAATACATATATTTTATATTAACATATACCAATTTGTGTGCTGTTTGAATATTAGTTTGCACATGAAAAATATGCAAATGTTAATGGTTAAAAAAATAACTGAAAAAGAAGAGGATGAAGCATATCCTATTAGCCAGCCAGTCCTGCCTTTTGTCTGCACTTCTGCATTGTGGCGCGCAATATGAACTGCTTGCGGGAGAGGGTGCGCACGTGTTTCAAGAAGGCCTCCAGATCAATGACACCACCACGCAAACCCTCGCCCAAATAATAGATGGCATCCTCTGTGGAAGCTTCATCAGCGTAGGCATTCAGTAATCTATAAAAGCTCTGCCGGATTAAAAAAAAGCACATTAAAACAGATTATGAAACATACTGCCTATATAAAGGTGCTGTAGTAGTAACGGCCTCGTCCGGATCAATGGACTCTGCACTCTCAAGGGTCTCGAGACTTGTCTTCAATTCCTGCTCCTTGTCCTTCAGTATGTTAATATTCTTTTGCAGATCAATCTCATCGCGTTCCAGGCGACTGACGATTGTATCGATCTTGGCACTGCCCTCCATTAGCTCCTGCTTGGTCCGATTGAGCGTTTCGATTTCAGCCTGATACTGATTTACCTTCTCCTGTATGCGACGCCTCAATTTGTCCTCCACAGCGCTTATAAGTGATGCTTTGATGTGCTCCTCGGTAATTGTGCCCGTTGAGCTGGGATTAGCTTGGGCAGCAGGGTTCTAAGCACGGTTACAAATTTAGTGGGTATAACGCATGTTATCTTACCACCACACTTACATATCCAGCACTGCCCGGATAGCCGCCCGGTTGTGGGTAATTCATGTACGGCGGATATCCGCTTGAACTACCAGTCGGTCCAGCACTGGTCGATGGACATGGCATGAATGCGTTGTGCATTGTAAAATTCATAAAGTTGCCACCCCTAGCACCAGTCGCACTTGGATAAGGTAGATTTTGATCTAGAAGATTCAAAAAGCGGATAGGACTAGAATCACGCATTTAAGATAAGAGTGTGCAAAAGAGTACAGTTTGAGGGTTGTGGCGCAGCAACTTGTTGTTCCTTAAGCTTGGAGTAAACGGGCATATGATCACCGAATGTCACAATCATAACCTGTATAAGCGATAGCAGATCCGAGCTATGCGGCTGCCAGTCATGCAAATAGGGCAAATACACCTTGCCATTATGGTCCACATACATGGACACTTTGATCTGCATTGTTGGCGTCGGTTTCACAAAGCACATTGGCGCATTCTGAGGATGAGTGTCCATTAGCCATATGCATATGGGAATGTAGTAGGTGCTATCTGTGAAATCGATTTGATTAACACATTTAATAGTCTGTTTTTAACGGAGCGAGCCACTTACTCTTATAGACCACTGGGATTGTGCCAAGCAATGTAAACAAATCTTTTGAGCTGCCATCGTTAAACACTGCAACAACAAAAAAAGTTGATTATCACAATAATAATTTATGCACAACTCACATATCGAACACACTTACCGAATTTTTGCAGATTGTATGTCAGACTGCGATACGTGGTAACGACGTCGACAACATCTTTCCGTGTCGCGGCAATATTTTTATACTGCAATCAGTGAAAGGGTATTTAATAATTTTGGTTAATTTAACGATATGAACTCCAATTGCGTGACAAGCAATTGGATGGAAAATGTCTTTAAAGCTATGAGTCATCGTACCTTTGATAAATATTTGTTAATTTGCCCCTCTTCTATGGCAGACATTCTAGTTTCTTAATTTTTAGTCGAATTTGGTTTCTGCCCCCGCTGCTAAAAGGAATTTATTAAACAAATTTCTTTATATTTGCAGAACGCAAACAAATTCGTCAATTGAGTACTTTTGATATTAGAGTATTGAGTACATATATGCATACTTATCGCACAACAACGATAACAATTCAGGTATCGATAATCCTCGCGTTACGTCAAGCTCTACGAAAACGTTACAGTTTAATAAATTGGGACTCTTCAAGTGAAAAATCAATGCCCCCAAAAAGTGTTTGCGTGCAAGTCATTTGAAAATGATTTATTTATATATTAATTATGTTGCTACATATGTGTGAGGGAAATGATATGTTCATTGCGTTTTATTCCGTTGAATGGATCGAAGGAAGGTTGGTTTGTGGGCAGTTACTTTGTCTTGGGCACTATGCAGCTTTTTGGGCGTCTGTAAAGAAATTTTTAATAAAGTAAAACGTCAGCACAATGGCATTGAATTGTATCTTAAATGTAACTTTATTTCAATACTTTCGTTTTTGTCTCTTTACTCATTTAGTCATATATGTTTATATGTATATATATGGATGTATATATATTATGTGTGTTTGTTTGATTTGTGTAGGTGAACTTAGCCAATGTTCAGTTTACTAGGCATTACTATAGGTATTGTTCATTTGTTACTTTTTAAATATATATATATGTGTATATATATATTATATAAATATGTATTTTCGCAATAATTATATATATGTAAGTATTTTATAAAAATCATCATCTTCGTCGTCGTCGTCATGAGAAGCGCACTTGCTTCTCATTGTGGGTGGTGTTTTAGTTTTAGTTAAATTTTTGGATTACACATATAAAAAATAATTTTTCACTCTAACTCGCGCAAATCTTACGCATATGCATTTGTATGTGTATTTATGCATTTACTTGTGTATACTAGTAAGATAGTTAAGAGAGTAGATAGTATCTAGGGCATACACTTACTACTAAAAACCATTAAATAGTTTAACTCATTCTTGTTATCATCTTATCTGCTTTAAGGTTACATACGTTTAATTTCATAATGTTAGAATACAAAATGGTTTCGCTCGTATCATAATTTTCCATTATCTTTATATTTGCTTTGTGCTACATATTTTTGCGTTTATCTTTTTAATCGGCGCTTGCATTTTCAATGTGCTCAATATCCAGTTCCAATCATATTCTCATTATTATTATATTATATATATATATATATATATATTTATTTTTTTTTTTTGGTAATGTAATGGATTACTGTTAACGGGCAAAATAAATGGCCAATTAATATTCATTATAATTCAAAATTTTCTTTCGATCCTTTTTTTTTTGGCACATTAGTGCATTCATTGCCGTTTGTTCTTTTTGTTGATATCGTTAAATACTTTAAACAAGTGTTCCATAATTAATCTTCATAAATAACAACGCATAGTACATATACATAAATCGTATATGTATGTAGATACTCACAAATTCAAAGTGTTTACGAAACTCAAGTGTTCAACAACAAGTGAAGCGTGGGCGTGGTCATGTGTACAACATACATATAAAATATTTTAGATAGCAACGTTTTATTTCATATTAAATAAATGAAAAATTGTACATTTCTTAGCGAGCGCAAAATTAAAATGCATTTGCATATGGATATTACAAGTCGATATTTTAAGGTTTTGTTCTCTTCCATTTCCTTTTTCCTTTTTTTTTTTTTTTGTTTTCTTTTTAGTTTTCTTTTTGTTTTCTTTTCTTTGTTATAAGTGTATCAAGATAAATTTGTTCTAAAATGTCAGTCTATTGCGCAAGAATCTACTTTTGTGGTTCGGTTTTCTTCTACACCGAATGCCTAAGATTGTTTTTTTTTTGTGTTTTATTTTTGTTTTGTTTTTTTTTGTTTTTATATAAAAAATTCCCTAATATGCATTGTCATTATCGTTTCGACAAATGCGACTTTTTCGCATTGTTCGCTGTCCAACTCGTGTTGTGTGTGTTTGTGTTGTTGTTGTGTGTGTATTTTCGGTGTGTGTGTGCAAGTATTTGTGTCGCGCTGACATTTGATGTTAGCTCGATAAGACCTACATACAAACATACATATAGATACATACATATGCCCAGAATTGGGATCATTGTCAAGCTACTGCCACTTCATGCTGATAGTTGCTACATCTACAGGCTACTTTCTGGCTTGATGGATGTGGCAAGGACTTAACCTAGCTTCGTGTACGCATAAGCGGCGATGACGCCCACAACAACACCAGCTGCAATATATGTGAGTAATGACCTTCTTTTTTTCGCCGCCTGCTGATTGTCCTCTTGTTCCCGCTGTTTACGCTTGATTTCGCTGACTTTCTGCTCCAGACTGGCCTGATATTCACTGCGTTTTCGCCGTTTCAGCTCATCCCCGGTACTGTAATAGAGTATACATTTATATTTCCTATTCATTTTTATATTGAAATGTTGAAGTAACATACCTCGCTGTCAAATCAATGCCATTGACCTTGTGCTGATCGACTGCCGTTGATTTCTCACTGTTGGCATTGACATCATCCTCGTCGGCCTGTAGCATTGTGACATTACCATTGTTTGTCTCCGATTTCGATTCATCTATGTTCTCGTATTCCTCGTCCTCATCATCATCATCATCATCATTATCGTCGTCCGCATCGTCGTCGCTGTCCGAATCCAGCTGCACTGGAATTGGCAGCGGTGGCAATGGACGATTGTGGTGCAGGCTGTCTGCCACCTCTGCATTTATGATCTGATTGATTATGTTATTGAGCGCATCCTTGCTATTCAGAGCTGGCTTGTCAGTTATGCCATCGCCATCGCCTAGAACCACATTGTCGCCATTTGCCTGCGCAGCTCGCATGTCCAGAGCGAGCACACCGCCCGTAATGGGCGCAGGTGGTAAGTTGAGCGATTGCAAACGCCGCGGCAATGGTGGCGGTTGCTCTTCCTGTGTCTGTGCATCCGTGTCATTGCTAACGATTGGCTCCTCGGCACCCAGAAAGCTCTGCAAATGAAAATATGACAGATAAGAATGCCGTTTCTTGCCCTTTAGATTGTCTTAAATAACACTTGTTCACATTAAAATTGCTAAAGTGTGCATAAGGCACACACAACTTTCCGTTAATGTTTTTTTTTATACACTTTCAATTTCGTTCAACAATTGCTATACAAAACACATCAGAATAAATTAAGCCTTGTATCACTCTCAAATTAGAATTAGCGTTTAAAGTTCAGTTTTCAATCTCAATACGTACAGGGTCGTTCAGTTTCTTAATGCCCTCGATGATGGCCTGATATGAAAAGTCGAGCTGATCGGCCGTCTGTATGAGTCCCAGGCGATAGCTGCGCAGCTCGCGCAACACATTCGACACATTGCAGTCGCCGTACTTATCAACCAGCACTAAACAGCAGTCGACCAGGCAAAATGTGCCGGAGCGACCAATGCCGGCGCTACAGTGAACCACGGCTGGGCCAACATCCTCCTTTAGGCCACCCGAGTCGCGCACCTGTTGCAAGAATTTCAAAAATGCATCCGGCGAACTGGGTATGCCAAAGTCCGGCCAGGTTGTATAATGGAATTGCATAACCTCACGGCTTTTTTTCGTTTCGAGATCAGTTAATCTGCGACGTAAAAATTAAAAGGGAAAGTTAGAATTGTGTGCATATGTATATTAGATGACCGATCTGCACTCACTTGAACCACCGGCGAACAAAGTTCTGATAGTTTTGGCAGCATACCAACTCAACAGATAAGCCGATATCCTGCAGATTGAGCGCTTGCTGGGCTCCCAGCTGATCGGGCCAATAGCGATGGCATTTGATTTGTTTCTTCTCCATCAGCTTGTTGAGCATGAGAATCGCACACGATTTTTGCTCCCAGACCATTAGCCAGAAGTGACCCACTGTATCCCGCAGAGGACCCTGTGTGAGTATATATTGACGATCGGCGCGTTCCAGCTGTAAGCAGTGTTATCGTACATTAATCGAAATTCAATGGACTGTTATTCATTTAATTTGAACTCACTTTCACCAGGTTAGCATTGATGTAGTCCACGCCGTTGCGCTTCAACACAATACGCGAATGATCATAGGGATTTACATCCCTGTATCGGTTCAGTCCCCGATTCTGTGAACGCTCCGATTCCAGCGTAGTAAACTGTTTCTCTTTAGCCTCGCGTTCGCAAATTTCACATATTTCCTGCAATCATTAAACAAAAATTAAAACGATTATGAATGAGTGTGGGTGGAGTATGCGATGTATGTGGAATTTCTCTGTGATTCATGCATGCGGCGCGCAAACTCAGATAGCCTTCTGGGGTTGCCCTCTAAACAACTGCCGATAGTCGACAGTTGTCGCTTATTTCGGCTACGTCCTTATGTTATCTTGGCCCAGCGACGCTTCGCGCCACGTTAGCATGACTAATTGGTCACAATGTGCTCTGCATGTATGGGCAACATCATCTTTTCTTTTTTATAGCTATCAGTTGTAACCGCTTTCAATGGCATTGTCAAGTGTTCTGTGTGCTCATATAGATATGGGGCGTAACTGACTTTCGTGTTTCGTCTGATGTTGGATTTGTCGATAAGTATTATTTTGTTAAAGGGCTGGTCAACAAATTAACAAAACTAACAAAAAAAAAAAAAAGATTTATTTGAAAAAGTTTCTCAAACTAAATTAATTAAATCAGAAAAATATGTATAACGAATCTGATACAAACAATAAATTCATTGTCATCTGCTATTCCCGCCCAAGCGATCCTTAATTCTAGCCAATTGCTGGCCACTTGGCCACTTGATGGCGAATTTATAAAAAAAAAGTAGTTAAACTTGTATACAACAAATGCAAATCAGCAGTCGGTAACGCATTTCAAGTTGGCATTGTGACTAACGATGAGGCGACAACAATTTTGTTAAATTTTTGTGCTGCTTTTATTTTTATTTTGTACTCAATTGTATGCGACGCAGTTTTTGATTGCAATGCGAATAATCGGTTTTGTTAATTGTCAGTTCGTCATTAAGTAGGTGAATCAGTTTTACGTCGTCAAGCCACTCCCTCTCCCCGATAATCAGCACAAATTGCAGCCGACGACTGTTATGAAATTTAATTGAAAAGAACATTGTCCGATAACGTGCAAAGAGCAACAGAGAGCAAAGGGAATTATCGAGATAAGGCAGAATGAAATTTCAATATGCGTGTAAACTAAAATTGCGATGAGCATCAAGTGTCGTTATCATTGCCGTTCTAAGTGTTCCTGTGGCCAAAATTGGCCGTATTATCAGCAATCGCTTATCCAAAAAAGAACAAATTTACAACTGCGAAAAAATCGTTAGTAACAATCTAATTTTACTGCGCAATTTGAACGAATTATGTTGTTATTTTTCTCACTAACAGTTGTATAGTTGGTGGGCCTTCTACTCATTCACATTGTTGGTGTGCAACAATTGTGAAATCTCTGCTGTCGTTGCAACATGAAATTGAGGGCTGATTTTTTAGAGCATGTCTAACTGGGCTAAGAAAAGCAAGCGCACTCGACTGATATAAATCATGCATTTGAAAATATCTCTCATTTTAACATTAAATCATATTACACACTTAGTCCCAGAAAAATAAATGATATTAGAAATACTTTTCTGTCTGGCAAAAAATTTAATGTACAAATAAAAACAAATAATTAATGCAGGTCAAGAAAAACAGGAAATTTAAATGTTGCAAGATATTTGGCATAGCTAATATACCCACAATGTGCAGCAGGTTTGCTGGGTATACAAATTGCATGCTGCATAAATTGCAACATTGAATGTGTGCATCGTTTGAAACATGCTGTTGTTGCCGCTGCTGCCACAATAAGTAGAAGCAGAGGTGATAAGTAACGAAGGAGAGCCTAACAAAAGCTTACTGTCAAATTTTGTACAAATTTGATCAAAGTGCTCATAAAGCATAAACATTTAAACTGTTTACGCTCTTAAAATGATATATTATTATTGCAATTGTTGTAGTGGGCGGCGCAGGAGGAGGAAAAGGAGGACGAGGTACACCACAATTCATTGGAAATGTGCAGTGCTCCAAGGGAAGTGCTTTCAAGCGAAAAACAATTTGGATTTCATCAAGCTTGGCTTTTACCAATTTAGCCGGAAAGTTAGATTATCCTCGCAGCGTGCACAAAAGGGAACACAAAAGGCACACGCACAAGGGATGAACCAGACGGGGCGAGCCAAAATATAATATAAGAATTGAGTTCATTACACAAAAATTCGACATACACACACACACACACACACAGGGAGAGATACAGATACACGCAGCAATGTCATCCTAACTGCGAAGTTAAATTCCGTGAAATCCAAATTCAAGTGAGTGGCAAAGAAGACGACGACGACGACGACGAAGCGGGCACAGCAACAGCTGAAGACACATTTCACCAGAACTGGCCATAAAGCAGAAACCTCAGCTCTGCCACAGACGGGGCAAAGTGGCGAAGAGAGAAACCCAAACTCAAACTCAAACTGAAACGCATGCCCTTTGTGCCAAGCGCAAAAATTGCTTATGTGCGTGTGGATGTGTGTGTGAGCGTGTGGGTTTGTACTTGTATGCGGTGTCTAATTGCATTTGAGGTCGTCCAACTTACTTTTTTGTTGTTTTTGGTTTAGTTTTTAACGAAAGCTTATCGTACTCTCCAATTCTAGTTTAGTAATTTTCGCTTACAACAACAACAACAATAACAAAAAATAGATTTACAACTCTGGATATCGTTAGCAAGTGTTGAACACTATTCACATGCAAAATATGTGTAAGTAACAATTCCAAACATCAGCAATCAAAACAAATGGAATTCAAAAGATACATACAAAGAGACAGGCGCACACAACTATGTATTTCCTAGAATTATGTGTACACGAATACCGACAACAAATTCGCAGAACACAAAAAAAATTGCGACGCGTACGGCGCTTGTTATCAATAATAATCATAATAAACGTAAAACATTATTTTTTTTGGAAATCCTAATTGTGAACGCCTTCGCTCAGTGCACACCACTTATTCAGAGTACGAGGTGCACAGAGAAGGAAAAAAAAAAAAACAAAAACACAATTTGAGCGAATTGCAATTTGCGATGAGAAAAAAGAGAAGAGGCAGAAAGAAGAAACAGCAAAGCAGCATCCGAGAGTGACCAACAAGCGAGAGCGCATGCAAAGTGCAGCAGGTGAGCGTTAGCCACTGTCTGTGTATTATGTGTGTGTGTGTGAGAGAGTGAGTCGACTGTCTGTCTGTCAGTGTGTGTATTTGAGAGTGTGTGCCTATAAAATTTTCGGGCAAACGTTGCGCGAGCGCTACAAACTATAGCCAAAGACCGGAGTTGGGCTGCTGCTGTTGACCAGCGCCGACACCAAAAGTTACAAACACAGGCGCACGCTCACATAACAACGACAGCAAAATAGCGCAATGGGGCTGACCGTGAGCAGCGTGCCTACACACTCAAATGTGTGTATATGTATTAAAGGCATCGGCATCTGCAGAAGCCTTTTGCGCACTCATCACATTTTCGTGGAAATCGAATCAAAAAGGAATAAAATTGTATGTGTGTCTGCCTGTGTGTTTGTTTGTGTGTGTGTTGGTATTGGTGAGTGTTCGTGCTCTGCTTCTTGACTGTAGCTGTTCCTCTTTTGGGTTGTTTAATGTGCATGGGATATGGATACGGTAATACTTGGTACACTTCACTTACCTTGTAGTATCGAAGCCAACCGAATCCAGTTTTTTTGTCATTATATTCCTGTTCGATTTTCAGCCTGGCTGGCGTATTATCCTTTGTTGGCGTTGCTGCTCGATTCTCACTCATCGTTATCCGCTCCAACTATTGTGTGTTCTATTTGTAATTTGTTTCTTTTCTTTTTTGTTTAGTAAATTATAAGTAATTCAGTAATTTGTTAATAGCTGCTTGGTTTGCTTTGGTCTGGCGGCGTTATTGTTTTCGACACACGGACACCGACACCGACACACAACTGGCACCACACAGTAAATAATGCGTAAGAAAATTTGACTACTACGCCGACGGTCTGACGTTTTATTCTATGTTGTCTTTTGCTCATTTGCTCGCTAGCGCGTGTTGGCTGGCAATTTCTATATATATTAAAATAACTAAGTACGAGCAATACAGCATTTACCACATTATTCACTGGAATTGCGTTGAAATAACAAATGCGTGCGTTTAGTTTTGGTTACTAATGTTTTTCTCGTTTGCCTTTTTTCACAAAATTAGTAATTGATGTTTCGATGGATGACGAGCAACAGCAGTTATCGAAACAAACAAATCGAGCAGTTATCGCTAGTCAACGGTCACACTGGCGCTCAAAATCAAACCAGTTGACAGTCCCACGCAAAATCAGCTGTTTTTGGTCGCGTAATAATTTAGTTGAATTAAAAATGCTAAAAACGCATATTTTCCGATTGATACGCGATCAACGCTTAAGCGTACCTATTTTGCGAGGCTTTCATCACGAATTCACCAAGCCAGAGCCGACGGCTGCCAAGCAAGAGACTGAGAGCACAAATCAGTCATTTGTCGCTGGCGGCGTGCAAAATAAATATAAAATATTCCGCGACGAGGAAGCCACTGAAATTTTCGATGTGGACGAGTTGCGCTACCAGGAAAATGAGCTGCCCCCCGAAGCCGAAGAGGATCAGTACTTGGGACTCAATTTGAAGAGTATGTCAGAAATATTGGAGACTTTTTTTATTCACTGATGTTTTCTTGGCAGGAGGCATTCGTGGCGTATTTGATGTTGAAGATCTTGTGGAGCTGTTGCGCAAGGAGAATGTCGACGACATATTTGTATGCTATGTGCCCGAGGAGTTAAAGTATGTGGATCATCTCGTCGTTTGCAGTGCACGAAGCTATCGTCATATGCTCGCCACAGCGGAGTTTGTCCGCCGCATGTTCAAAATAAAACGTTCAAAGGGAGATCTGCTGCCCCGCATTGAGGGCGAGAAGAGTCGTGATTGGATGGCCATGGATTTGGGTGCGAACTCGATGAATATACCAATTCCCATTTTTGTTATATTGATATAAATTTGTTAATTTAGGCAACATTGCGCTTCACATATTCTCGCCCAAGGCACGCGAGGATTATGATCTGGAATCGCTGTGGGCAATTGGGCCGCAATACGATCCGGAAAGTCAAAAGCCACACAATCCGCTCGGCAACATATTCTTGGCCAAGCCGGAAACGTAACCAGCCTTGCTGAACGAATAAAGTTAATGTGTCTATTTTAAGAAATGGATTTTATTGTTATCTCTACCAGACGACAGCATCGTCCGTCAGTTTCCTGTGAAAATCGTAGAGGCTGGCAAACACATGATTTTTATTGATGTTCCCGCCGTACTTCTTCACCAGATACGAGTAGCTTTTCTCGTGCACCAGTGCCGCATGCCAGCCTGCATCCTGGGCGCCCAAATAATCCGTCGTGGGTCCATCGCCCACATGCAGGCACTCCTGCGGTTTTAGATTCGCCAGACCCGCTTCCGACATGGCACGCTCGAATATGGCCGCCTGTGGTTTCTCCGCCTTCGCCGCATACGAGGTGAGCGCAAAGTCCAAGTACCGATCGAGTTTTGTGTTGCGCAGCAGCGCTTCGAGGCGCGGATCAAAATTTGCTATCACGCCCACCTTGCACTGATCCCTTTCGGCCTGAGAATGTTTGCGCAGCTGCTGCAGCAGCTCCATGCTGCCGTTACATGGCTGCCAGCAGATGCTCGATTTGTACAGTTCCAGCAAATGATTGGTAAAATTGTCCAATTTCTCATCGGATATGGGTGCGCCACTGTCCGCAAATGTGCCTGCGACAGATAGAGAGAGTGGGAGACAGATAGACAGAGAGAGAGAGAGAGAGAGAGAAATATGAGATCAGTGTCTAAATTGAACTTTTGACCTTTGAAGCGAATTAATCGCTTTACCTGCTATCAGCTGACGCCACCAACGCTGCCACTCAAGTCGTGGCTGCGATTCACAGCCAAAATTAGGATAGTCGCGATTCAGCTTGTACCTGCAGCAATAACAAATATATTTTAATAATAGTATAAGTAATCATGCAGTTGATACGCACCAGTTGGCCTTGTAGTTTTTGGCCAGCTCATTGTTATCACAGCGCGCACCAAAAAGCGCCCCAATCTCGCCATACTGTTTGCCGGGACTGCTGCGAAACTGCAGCAGCGTATTCGTTAAATCGAAGGTTATCAAGCGAAAGCGTTTCAAGCTGCGCATCTCTTTTCAATTAAAAAGTTTCAACTTTGCTGGCAGATCTTCGTCGTCGTCGTTTCTTATTATTTTCTTTTTCGCCTTGCGCTGTGTCCGAGTTGAGTTCGCGTACTACGTGAGTCGAAAGCATAATTGTTTTGTATGACCGCTGTTACTGTCGCTGCTGATGCCGCTGCCGCTGCTGCTACCGATTATGTTGTTGTTGTCGTTGTTCTAATCAGCGAAATATTTGTGTAAATTTATATTGTATGTGTTTGCTTGTTTTGCTGTTTTGTTCTGTGCTGTGCTTGTCAATTCATTAATGACAGCTAACCTTATCTATATACCCAATTCGGATAATTCCATATATTGATTTGCATTGTCAATAAATATTTGACTGAAAAGACTCATCAGCGATTTATTATCAGTTGTGTTGCTTTTTCAAATGCGCGCTAGAGTTGTGTGGAGCCTTGCCAGCTTGAAATGATTCTTAGCAGCTGGCAGCTATAATGCACAGCATTGCCATCGGCAAATATTTATGTAGTAAAGACACAAACCTGCAATAAGGCGCGTTTCTTAAAATGGATTTGAATCGGGAAAAGTTGCTTGTTTGTTATGTGCAATATTCGATTTGGCCCCGTTGCCATTTCGAGGTCGGAAACGTTTTTTTTGCCAAAAAATAAATGTGGAGAAGCAACTTGGCATATGCGAAAACGTGTCAGTTTTATTAATGCTCGTGGGAAGCAATAACAATCAGACGAAAACAACAACAATAACAGCACTTGCACGTTTCTGTCGTTTTGACCTACCAAACACATCTCTTTGTCTACCTGCCCCAAGTTGCCAAATTGTTTTTTTCTTTACTCGAAAAGGTAAGAAATTCATAAAAAAGTTGATTTACTGAGTTAGTTTAAAATAAGAAATTGAAATTGATTTTTTTGTTGCATGATGTTTTCTAAATAATTTATTATTTATGTTATAGGAAAGTGTGTCAAATATTCGATGTGATTTTCAATCTGGTTAAATATAAAATGGCATTTGCCAAAGATCAATAAGAAAAGAAATGGGCAATGAAAGTAGCGCACTGCCAAATTTGTATCCTTTTATTGCCGGCGCAGCAAATAAGAAGCATAATAACAACAACAAGAGCAACAACAACAACAACAACACACACACACACACACGCATACACATGCCGTATAAGGTATTCAACGAAATTCCAGTGAAACCACACATAAAAATAACAAAAGCATAAATTCATTCATACCCAAAACGGCTTCAGCTTCAGCTCCATCCCCAACTCCGTCTCCAGCTAACAATAAAAGCAGCCCGAGCCCAATGGACCAGAAGTGCTCCACACACACACACACACACACATCTTCAGCAACTTCTTTGTTGTGTGCACTTTAAACTTCACACGAGGATCGCAGAGAAAGGAGAGGAGAATCGCATCGCTTTTGGACAGCGGTCGCCGGTTTTTGTTGACTCGCGCGCCCACAAACAAAAAAAAAAAACAAAAGCAAATAAAAAAGAAGTACAAAACTAAAGTTTGTGCTTATTTAATCTGTTGGGCTGCACCCAGTTTGCAGCACTTTTGGTATTTGCCAATTTTGTACGTTTTCGCTATAAATAAAGTATCAATTTGCCTCAGTCTTTTTCGAGGTTCGTGTTTCTATGGAAGGGCGGGGAACCCCAAAATCTCTGTAAATTCCATACATACCAGCCAGGGAACGAGTGGTTTTTGTTGTTGCTGCCTGTCATTTGTAGGGCCAGAGACTGCTGCATTGCTTATTTGGGCCACATAACCACAATACCAAGAATTGGCAAAAGTATGAGTGGAATTTATGAAAAATTTCATATTCTGCATTTGATATATTGGTTGCAAGTTCAAAGTATTATTTATGTTATCGGTATGGATAGAACTATTGCCCGCAAGATAAGTTCTTATTATTTGGGGAAGGGACAAAAGTTTCCACATAACTTGGTCAAAACTGAACTCCGAACCCTTTTATGTGCCAGATTTATAAAACATGATCGAAAAGGTTTTGATGTTGAAAATCTTCTTAGCCTTAGCTCAGTATTTTTTCCAATTATATCGAAAGTGATCAGCACGATCGATAATGCGATATATGTATATATATATATATATATAGATATATTAGATGTGCCGACATATGTCCTACTCAATGATTAGTATGTATTAGCCTGCGTTTCGCCAACTACTTAAGTTGCAAAAAAAAAATTTTAAAAAAGTCCGCCCAACTTTCAACAAAAACTTTCCCAAGAAAATTAACCAAGCAACCAACTCAACCAAGTCAAGTCAAGTCAAGCCGAGAGCCGATGCCGATGCCGAGGCGAGCCAAAGCAAACCAAACCAAACCAAACCAAGCCAAGCCAAGTCAAGCAGCCAAAGAGCCAGCCAGCCAGCCAGCCAACCAATAATAATAAAGTCAATGACTCCCATGGAATTTCATGTTGGCCCTTTTCGAAATGTGTCTGCCAGTCGGTCGGCCCAACTCCAACTCGGCTGGCTGGCTCTTTGGCTGTCTGGCTGTCTGTCTGTCTGTCTGTCTGTCTGTCTGACTGGCTGCCGGACTGCCTTTTAATATTATCTGCACTTTGGGTCTTTGGCTGCCGCCGCTTTTGTTGTTGTTACCATTGCAGTTGCTGTTGCTGCTGCTGCTGTTTGTTGTTGTTGTTGTTTTGATTGGTCGCTTTAACCTGTTTGCGAATTTCTACCATGTTAATAAATAATTTTTAGAGGATTCGCTAGTAGCAGCAGCAGCAGCAGCAGCAAAAGTACCGCACCAGCGCCAGCGCCATCAGTAACCGGACATTGAAGGCAAAGACATTGACTGCAACTTGGTTTCCTTTGGCCACTGGATTAGATAGCCACTTGTGTTGTTGTTGTTATTGTTGCTGCACTCTTCCACCATTCTGTGTACCTTAAAATTGCAGACAGACAACGCCTGTAGCAGCGTCACTTACCGCACGCCACCTTCACCACCCACCTCAAAATCACATCAAACTCGCTTACTTTTTGTGGAGCTTTTCTTGACCAACACTTGCAAAATAACAACAGAAAATCTGGCAAGGAAACTGTAGCTTAAGCCCTAATGGCTTTTGAAGTTTATTTACTACAAAATATATAATTAACACAATCATGTTTGCAATGGGATTAGATAAAGATTTCAAGCCTGAAGTTGCTGAGTTAAGTCAGTGTTTTACTTGTGATAATAATTACTAATTGTAAATAAATTAATTATGGAATACAGAACTCTATTAAGCATTGTCAAGGTAGCCCAAAAGTATGCTAAATATATATGTACAACATATAATTAGAGACCAATTAAAATATGCAAATATCAATATATATAAGAAGCCGCTATAATGCAAGTATTTTTGATTTGTACATTTTAGAAAAATATTTAAAAAAGTAATAATTATTAAACTACTTAAGGACAGATGCTGATATATCAAAAAAATGACACGAGACTGGATTAAAATCTCTCTTTTAAAAACTCTCAACTTTTGTGACTTGGAAATGACTTCCCCGTGGAATAGATTATTGGCAATGGATTGTCCTCCAGATTGATTTGAAGATGTATCTAAAATTGGAACTGCATCACTTCGTGGCTTCATACCCATAACCATCTCCAACTTCAACTTCAGCTCGAACTACAGCTCCAACTACAAGTCGATGGTGTTCTTGTTTGAAATTCCTTGTCGGCCTTTTGGGTTTATTTTGTGTTTTGCTCGCAGTGTCGAGTCTGCAACTTAGCCTGCATCTTCGCCTCCGTCTGCGTCGTGTCTTCGTCTTCTTGGCCTTTGTCTGAGTTTTATGTGCCGCTGCCTCTGGTTCGTTTGTTAAATGTTTGGGTTTTGTTTGAGTTTATTGAGTGAGTTCCTGGAAAAACGCAAGAATTTGTCTTTGGCTGTTGTGTTTTTGCCTTGCTTTGCTGCTGCTGTTGCTGCTGTTGTTGCTGCCGATTCGGCGGTCGCCGCACTCTGGACCACGACGAGACCAAAAGCGACGCCCAACGCCAGATCAGAGACGCAGCCGAAGAGATGTAGTCGACTTTTTGAGTTCGAGTTGGAGATTGGGATGGGGAAGGGGATAGCGGTTGAGGCAGATGTCGATGCCACTGGTGCAGAACACAATTCGTTCTCAAAGGTGTCTGTATGGGTTTGAGCTGATGTGGGGTGGACAGGTGATTATGACTTTTGGCAGGACACTTAATGCGTTTGCGATCAGCGGCAAAAGATCAGCAAAAGCAAAAGCTAAAGCAAAAGGCACAATCCGTTCAAATGACTGAGTTTGTAGACCGTGTGAGCTACTTAGGGATTCCACTCCAACATACAGCACGCTTTCGTCATCGGAAATCACTTAAGATTCCCATGCATTAAGCTGAATCATACAATTCCACAGATTTTCACCCGCAACTAGTGGGGGAAATAGGGCCCCCCCTCGACAATGGCTACCAAAAATAACGGAAATGCCTGCATTAGACATTTGCTATTTTCGACGGTGATTGAGTTGCAGTGATTAAGGGAAATAGCTCTATATATATACAGATATATGTAGCTGCCATACGGAAGCATGGAATGCATATGTACGACTCTGTCTATCTGTCTGTCAATGTGGCCCCCAATAGAAGCCGACGCACACGGAGAAGAGAACCAAAGGGCCCGACGAAGTCGCCGCATTCCGGTGCCCAAGCGGCGAGCACTGGGCATTCCCAGACAATGCCCAATGCCCCAAACACCAACACACACACACAACACACACAACACATATTCAAATACAGACGGCGCGAGAGAGATAGAGGCAAAGGTTGTACGATCTGTATAGCCTTCCCTATATATGTATATATATATATATAACTTTAAATAAAACTTTTGCTCGCTGTGCAACACACATCCACACACACACATACACACACTCGCCAACACACACATTACCATTACATTTTTGTTGTTGTTTGCTTAGGATGGATTTTCCCCTGTTGATGATTTTCTTTGCATTGCTTTCTTTTCAATTTTCTAGTTTTTTTTCGGATCTTCTATTCTGTTTTCCTTTTCGCTCTGTCTTTGTGTTTTTGTTTTTTTTTTCGCTACTTTATTTAGACGCTCAAAAATGTTGCTATTTTGTTGTTGTTGTTATTGTTGTTGTTTGCTGGTTTAAATTTCTAATTTTGTGGGCAAGTGAATCTGAATTTGAATTTACGCTGTAGGAATGATCTAGCATGTACCATCCATACATATTTATGTACAGTGGGCACTTGGCTACGGGGCAAACCGGAATTTGACTAACCATAAAAATATGCCACCAAAATAGAGATATTTTCAAGAAATCCAAATGTATTTTAATGTGCAAATCAACATCGAGAGCCAATCTGTTAATTGACTCTCCATTCACAAAACATTTTGAGAAATTCTCGGAAATGTTTTTGATCGCTGAAAGGTATTCATTTTATTCTTCTTTATAAATATGACAAATGATTAAAATCAGTCGCCAACCCGGCTTAGATCGCAGCTTAACTAATAACTAATAAAAAATAAACAAACACTATATTTCTCTGAGGGGGCGGGGATTCCCTTTGGCTTCCACTAAGACTGTATTAATCTGTGTTAATTAACTGTTCATTCATAAGTTGTAAAATATGAATAATATAAATGGGGGGACTTCCCCATGGTGTGTGCTCAGTTGATCAGTTGCTCAGTTGCTCGTAGAGCAGCTCGACTGTATGGATGGTGTATGCAAATAGCGCTCTATAAGCGTATGCGGCTGTCCCATAGATCTGTTCCGTATCCCGATGCTCGTCGCACTCGCAGTCGCCGTCGCCGAGTCCATTACTTAAAGCAGATACAGATAGAATATATAGCTGGCTAGACTAGACCAGACCAGACAATGTTTAATTTGTGTGTGCAGAGGAGATCGGACGCGGCTGCTGCTGCTGCTGCTGTTGGCTGCTGGCCTCGAGCCGCGGTGGGGCAACGGGCAGCGGGCTTTTAACGATCATTTAAGCATGCCTATAAGTAGGCAACAGATGTGGGTCATTGTAAAAAGGATCTGTGGGCACGTTAGAAATCCTGATGAATGAGTCACCCTGACGCACGTTAATTCATTTTAGACGAAGCGCCAGCGTTGCGACATTATTGCTAGCCATGCCGACGTTTACGTCGACGCTGACGTCAACAGAGATGGCGACGGCGACGCCGACAGCGACGTTGGCATCGTCTGCTGCTTCGTTTATTTTTGGCCTGTCGCTAGGCTATTTTTTGACTATTTCGTCCACGGGCCGCAGCCGTGTCTGTCCCGTCTGAGGAGGGGTGCTGCAGTTGTTGATCGCTGGGCGGCGTTGGATGGGTGGGGTGCTCTAAGGGGGATGGCTGGGCTATGAGACTGGTCGCTCTGCTTTGCCTTTCCGACTGTGCTTTGCATGTTATTTTTGGTATAAACATCTTTATGTGCTTTTAAATATGCTGCGAAGTGACATTAGCTTTTGAGCGCTTTTCTGCGGGGGGATGAACGCAACGAGACAGACGTCGCCGATCTGCTACAGAAATAAAATTTGTCACAGACTGTTAGATCACAGATGAGTGTATGCTTGTCTCTATGTCTCTCTGTGTCTGTGTGTGTGTGTGTCTGAGTATATGGCAAACACGGCTAAACATAGCCAACAGCGACAGGAGTGCAGGGGAAACGACGGGGGCTGCTTCAGCCGCGACTGCTGCGGCTGCTGCAGCTACTGCGGCTGCTGTTGATGTTTTGATTGATTGTTCGCCTGACACCACAGCTGCCCAAGGTGGCAACACAGGCGCTGCAATCGGACTAAACTCTTAAGAATTTAAATCAAGTCCAGCTTTTTTATGGGACTGGAAGAAAAAAACTAAAACTAATCAAGCGCCGCTTCTAAGGAAGTTTAATGAACTTCAAATAGTCCCTGGCTCTAAGAAAGCGCAGAAAATATTTATAAATAAATACATTGTAGTAACATATACTGAAAATATTCGAAAAACTTTTATTCTATTATTTTATAGTTGTATAGGTTACTTAAGATTATTGAATATAACTTATGAAAATATCGACTCTAGTCTAGCATACCCTTTACTCAGTACAACAACTCAAGAAAGAAGCCCCAATGGCAACCTCTAGTTAAAAACAAACTACAACTCTGAGCACATCCATACAGACACACACACACACACACACACACACAGGCACACACACAGTCAAAGTAGCACACATCCGTTGTGTGTTCGTGTTGTACGTAAGAATTGCTGGCAATTGCATGTGCAGATGCAGATGCAGATGCAGATGGAAACGCTAAGCGCTTTTTCTTTCCTGTGCATTTATTTTCAAATTATTGCGCACAGTTCTTGAGTCATTCTTCCGCATTCTTCTTTGGTTGGAAAATGACCGTTGGACTTGGCAACAGCCAACAGCCAACAGCCAACAGCTAACAGCCAAGAGCCACTGATGATGCCAGCCTTATTTGGCAAAAATTAGCAATGCCTTTGTATGCAGATGCAGATGCAGGTTGGCCAAGATCTAACTCAAGTTTGAGTTTGAGTTTGAGTTTGAGCCAACATAAATGGCACTCCCTAATGCTGGGCCGGGTCTGACATAGGCATAGACATCGCAGTTTGCAGAAGGCGTAGCTGATAACAAAGAGGCCGAGCCGAGCAAAGCGGAGCGGGCAGATGAATGGACGGTCGGACGGACGGACAACGGACTGCATTCCAGTCATACCATAGACCATAGACTGCATACCACATGGCACCACAGCAACGGCGTCGCTTTTCATATTCAAATGCGACGTGGCCCAGACCCAACGCGCCACGCACTTAACATAACAACAGCAACGCCAACAGCAACGCCAACAGCAACGCCAACAGCAACGCCAACAACAACAATGCACTCCATCGGACAAATGGAGACGCAGACGCGGGTGAAGCTGCTGCTGCTGTAACTTCAAAAGCTACGCAAACAGCAGAATTGAGGAATGTGTGAGAAAGGGTTAGAGCTGAAGCTGGAGCTGGAGCTGGAGCTGTAGCTGAAACTGAAGCTGCAGCTAGAGCCGGCGTTGAAGGTCTGTGGCGTCTATAATGATCGACTGAAGTAGGGGTATGGAGAGTAGTTGAGGTTGTTGATGATAGAAATACATGTGTGCATATGCACACCAGCAATCATAATGATTACCTCTAAGAATTTTTGCTGCAGCCTCAAAGATTATGCATTTTCCCATGTTACAACCAATAGTGGCAGCAACATGAGCAGATTTGCGTTAAAGGCGTTTAAGCCATTATCAATATCCAATTATGCTTGATCACAAGAAATAGTTGAGTTAATGAAAATAATTAAATGACTACCTCTATGAATTTATGATAATGCCACAAGGATTATGCATATTTCCATGTTACAACTAAAAGTAGCAAAATGCGCAGATTTGAGTTAAAGCGTTTTTGAAAAACATGTAAATATGCAATTACTTTTGATCACCCATAGAACTAATCCATTCTTGATAAGGAGTCGAAATACAAATTCTATAAGTCTCTAACAAGATGCACTTAATTCCCACATTTCATACATAACGCCAAATGTTGGCTTACAAACCATAATTTTCCTTATAAGTGAATACACAAACACGCATGCATTTCTTTGCTTTTCATCTATTGTTCCCCTATACACATATATATATGTATATATTTTATTAGGGGTGATAGATCTGGTGTTGTGGCACTCAAGCGATAGCACAGCACAAAATTAGTTCCAAGAGCAATGAGAGAATTGTGTGTTTGTGTTGGTCCCATGAATGGGTTTTCAATGCATGAAGGCTGCAATTGTTTTTGGTGAGAATCGAAAGTGTCTCACACTGCCTGCCTTCACAATCGTTGTTCGATAAGAATTGATTGCATATTTACAGTATTTACAGTAATCCCCAAGAAAACCTCCTACTCTGACATCGAATTCCCAGAAACTAAACGGTCTCCCTTTTGATGTCCTTAAAGCGGTCAAGGCGTCCAACCATGTGTTGCCCTCGGCTCTTGTTTTGTAATCAACACATCACTTCCCACACTTGACGAGGACGACGACGGCGACGACGACGACAACGAATACAAGGATACAATATTGCGGCATTGTCACTTTGATATTGGCACACCCACACCCAAGACTAAAACGGAGACGGAGACGGAGACAGCGTAACTCTAATCACTTCAGATTATGTTGGTGGCACAGGAAGTTGCTGTCAGCAGAAAAATCATTTCACATGCTGACTAAATTGAATAGTGGGCCCATTGGTGGTGGTCCCCGAGAGATGTCAGTGCGGTGCGGATTCCAGGAAGCACCCAGAAAAACAGAACACAAAAACAAAAAAAAAACAACCATTCAATGCAATAAATGCAACTGACCGATGATGCCGTCGTTAGGTTCTTGAGAAAACCCAGTTTTCCATTCGCCGTTCGTCGTTCGCCGTTCAGCAATGCGCTCCTATTTCAAATGCCTGCTCAATGACTTCTACGAATTTTGCAAAGCATCGATGCCGGTGCCGATAGCACAACCAATACCCCGATACCCCAATGAGCCAAGTGGCTGGTCAGCACTCATCTTGTCACACGCAGCGAAATCGCAGCGGTTAACTCAACGGAACCTCCAGCAGGGACATAGAGAGAGAGAGAGAGGGACAGCATCGGCTGCAGCAGCAGACCGAGGCCGACCGACAAAAAATATGCCCAATTTGTTTGTTATGCATTTTGCCTGTCGCTGATACATTTTTTTGAAAATACCGCCTACAATGCAATCTCATTATTAACCCAGACACTTGAGTTTTCTATAGTCTGGCTGTGCTTCGTCTGAATTCTCAGTCTATGTATCTCTCTTTGTTTGTGTGGGTTGGGTGTCTGTCTCTGTCTGTGTGTGTGTGTGTGTGTGTGTGTGTGTGTGTGTGTGTATGGGAAACTGAAGATGGGAGTTCCCACTAATAGAATACATATCGATTCTTAAACTCTTTTAATCAATCAGAAAGTAAGGGAAGCAGAAGTCATTCTGATCTCTTCATTGTGGTACTATTTGAGCTTAGAATTTGATTGTTTTTCCAAATTTAAGGAATGTAATCTCAATTTTAATTTGTTTTACTGTAAAGGTGGTCAAATAATAGGACATACTAATCAATAGTTTATTTAATGAAGTTGCTGTTGTCCTAAAACTTTTCGAATGCAGGGCTCAATAAGTTGAGTTGGTAAAGTAGGCATTACGTAGTGCTTATTTCCTGTTTGGCTCCATTATGTTTGTAGGGCACAATCTGGATCGTTGTGACTGCTGATTTCCTAATCAAATTCTTCATTTTACTTGTATATCGCTTTGACTCAATGTGTGGTATCTGAAAGTTACGAGCGTTGATTCCATCATGCATATTTGTCTATCTATTGGGGGCTGTTTGTCTCGTTTGACTGTCTCTCCGTCTGCTTGTCTGTTTGACTAACCGTCTCTCTGTCTGTCAGCCTAGTTGGGCTCCCTCTTACCGTCCGTCCGTTCGTACGACAGTCCACCCGCTACTCTCGATCTGTCTGCTCTGTTATGGCTGGGCCCCATTACTGCATTCCACATGCGCAGTGTTTGCCTTGATGTTTTTTAGGGTGTTGATGTTGTTGCTGTTTTTTTCTTTCTTGTTTTTTTCTGTTACAAAATCATTCATCGTACATATTAAAATTGTAAAAAGCAACAACAAATATGCGTACATATGTATGTATGTAGATAGAAACATATAAAAATTCTTTGCATTCCAATGAATCATGCTGTTGTTGCTGTTGTTCTTGTTCTTCTTGTTGTTGTTGTTATTGCTGCCGTTAATGTTGCTTTAACTGCGACAGCGTCTACTTCTACTTGTAAACTTTAATTAGGTAACATTGAAGTGTGTGTAGGTATGTACACACGTCTGGCACGCCGCTGCTGCTGCTGCTGCTGCTCAGTTGTTGCTCTGCTGTTGCTGTTGCCGATGTCGTTGCCGTTGCCGTTGTCGTTGCTGCAGAGTTGTACTTGTAGCTGTATAGCTTTCAAAAGTCTCCTCAAATTGTTTCGTATGCAAGTTGCTGCTGTTTCTGTTGCTGTTGCTGCCGTCGCTGCGAAGCAGTTGTTGTTATTATTAATGTACGACTACGCGTAAGCAGAGCGACTGCGACGGCGACGGCAACTGCGACTGAGACAGCGAGCGAGACTACTCCTTGGCACGCAGCGAACGCATGAAAACCAAGACCAAATATCTATGAGAGATACGCGAGTTGACACTGAGAAAAATTCCGGTGTTTAATAAGTTGGTAAACGCCAATATCTGAATCTATCAAATATGAAAATCGTATAAGAATATACCTAAAATAAATGCCTAAATGAAAACAAATCTCTTTTCAGAATATTCATGAAATTACTCAAGTTGTTCTACATCAAATACTTAAGCTGTTTGGCAGCTTTCAGATGCTTTGGAAATTAGCAAAAACAATAAAAATCTCAACTCTATTCCATCACCACAAGAATGTCGCAAGAATAAAAACTAAAAACAACCTGCTCTCAAAATAGGAGCTTCAAAGTAAGGGAAGTACCTTTTATCTATTAAATGTTCCGCTGTGTATGAGCAACGTCGGCTGTTGGCATGGTTCTTTAGGTGCGTGCTTTATTGTAATTGTAAATAATGATGATAACACGATTACACGGCTGGTTAAGGAATTTATTGTAATTCGCTTGCCATTTGAGTAAGAAATTAAGACAACAGGTTACACAAAAAACAATTGGCCAACCCATGTTGCAGCAAAACAAACGAATCATTGAGAGAAGTGAAGTGAATTAAATTGCCGTCGTGGCAGCGACGCGTATTGTCAACATTGAATTTAAGGCATGCTCTCTACAAAAAAAACAAAAAACCAAAAACAAAGACAGAAAAAAATACAATACCTATATGTCTGCTGCGATAGAGTGATCAAAGGCATAGTCAAAATAACTTTAGACTGGCGACCCACCGACGATCCCCCCGCTCTCCTACCCAACTCCTCTGTCAAATAGCAAGCAAAGTCAGCGTCCGTGTCGCATGCCAAGCGCCAAGAATCATCCGGACTCAGTCACTGTCAGCAGCAGAGGCAGCGGCAACAACAACTTCAAAAATGTGCAGTTTGCTGCTGCACCTCCCCTTTGCCGCTACTCACCAAACCACACCACCCCACCCCACCCCACAGCAGCTCTTTGTGCTGCGGCTGTGGCTGCTGCTGCCGACGACACCAACGTTGAAAATTGTGAATGAAATGACTGGCGAAGGTCTAACCTCTTTGGCTTGGAATGCGGTATTGGTATTGCGAGTTGCCACTGCAACTGGTTTGCAATGCCCCTTCGAGACACTCTACAAGCCCCCCCGCCACACGCCACACCAGTACCCAGTCTCTGTTGCAGTCGCAGTAAGCGTCGCAGTCGCCATCGCAGTCGCCATCGCAGCTCTTTTCTCGTTCATTATCGCTTTATTGGCATGACAGGGTGGCGTTAGTTGCCCCCATGCTCTTTACATTTGTGTGTGTGTGTGTGTGTGTGTGAATGTATGTACGTGTGAGTGTGTGTTTGTGTGTGTGTTTGTGTGCTGCTCTCACGCTCTTCGCCGCTGACAATCATTCGGTGTGTGTGTGTACGTGTGTGTTTGTGCTTGTATTCGTAGCCAGTTTTATTTGTGTTTGTATTTGCCGCTTCCCCGACCGCTTTGACGCCCACCTCTCACCTAGCCTCCAAGTCTAAAGAGTATCTGCGCACTACGTGATCTTCGTCTCTCCCTTCCACGTTTTCGTTTGCACTGCGATTAGTATGAGCATGAGAGCATGTGTCTATGTGTGTGCGTGTGTGTGTGTGTGTGTTTGTGTGTGTGTGAAAGAGCGCGCATGTGTAGGTGAGAAATTGGCGCACATGAGCGCGTGTGAGCGATCAATTGGCGCTTGCATCAGTATGTGTGAGTGAGTGAGCGTGTGTCTATGTGTGTGTGTGTGTGTGTGTGTGTGTGTGTGTGTGTGTGGACTTGTGTGTGTGTGTGAGTGTGAGAGATACTAGCTTTTTGTTAGTTTTTGACATATTTGTTGTTGTCGTTTTTATTTGGAGAGCCGCCGCCGCCGCAGCTTTTTGGACTTGGAGTGCACGAGAAGTGTGTGTGTGGGGGGAGGGGGGCTTCCCATTTTACTCATTGCTGCTTATATTGTTGTCTCTGAAATTATTGTTGTTGCTGTTGTTTTTCTTCTTTCTGAGAGCGACGAAAAAAACATAATGGCGGCGATTTTATAAATTTGATAGGAAACTCAAAAATTGCGTTGTAGCAAATTGTTTAAACTTTTCAACATTTTGTTACATGCATTATATAGACATGTTTTCTGTTAATTTCCTTTTTATTGTCTGCCGTATAATAAAATTAGACTAATTATTAAATATTCGAAAATGATAAGGGCTTACAAAAAAGTATCATAAAACTTCTATTTGAAATATATTTTATTGGGTTTAAGAATGATTATTTTTTTTACAGATTTTTATGTTTTTTCTGAAGGTTCGTTTTCATTTTAATATTAATTTTATTTTATTTTACCAAATGTGATCATTAAATTCATTTCGAACGCATAATTTTTAATCTATCAAAAAATAGGATTTTTCTTTGGTTAGTAAACAAAAATACAAATTAATGACTTCATTTTTCAGTCTTAGATTTTTAGTAACTTTAAATACAATTGTTGAATTACTTTTAAGGCTGTTAAATAAAATTATCTACACACATCCGTATTACTACCACACACAACATTCCTTCTTTGAGGAATCTAATTTGATTTGAAATATTCAAAATAAAAACATTCACTTTCCTTGACAATTGGCAGCTAATTAGTTAAGATTGACATGCAGCAAGCAAAACATCATATCATCTAACGCTTCATTAAGCTAGGAGTAACGGCATTTCAATTCCTCTTCTCATGAGTGCACACAAGCAGACCTATCCTCAAAACTTAAACACCTCTTTTGCAGATATCGATGCTGTGCCGAAGACCTGAGTACAGAGAACAAAACCAAATTCAATTCCCGAACAAGCGACGACCCTTTCCATTTTTTGTGCTGCATTGCGAAAAAGAAGGAAAAATAAAGAACAGGCTTTAAATAAAAGAAAAAAACGCATAGCATGCAAATTTATTTAGCGCATTAACAAACGCAACGCGAGGCAAAAAGGCATAAACAGGATATGGACATGGAAAAAATGCGAGTAATTATGTATGAATATGTGTTATGTATGTATTATAATTAACATTTCTGGGAAAATTCGAATGCGATACGCAGGACAAAAGATAAAAAAGACCCAAAGCCAAAGCCGATGCCGAAGCTGATGATGCTGATGCTGATGCTGAGACTCTCAGACACATCCAGACAAGAGCAAGACGCACAACAATAACAACTACAGCGGCGACCCCGACGACCGCGACAACAACAACAGCAACAACAACAACAACAACTGACAGAAAAGGTAACGTGCGGCAAGGTACGAAAAGGGATTTGCGCCTGCGCCTCTCACACATTTCCCATTATAAATGAGCAGAGAGCTGCGTCCGCATCGCATCGCATCCCATCCAACGTCCACATCCAGGTCCACATCTTCTTGTTGTTGTTCTACTGGTTTTGCGAGATTATGTGCGGATTTTTGCACAGGCTCAAACTCAGTCGCAGTCGCAGTCGCAGTTACAGGCCCAAAATGCCTGCCAGAAATAATCATAATGAACAATATGCGGCGCACAAGCCCCAGGAATAACAGAGACTCACCCGTTGACCACCGCCAAAAGCCGAATTCAAAGGAAAAACAGGAACCGCCTCCTTGCCGGTTCTTGCTCCTTGCTGTTCAGCGCAACCAGTCTTTCTGGCTTAGTGGCTGTATGACTCTACTTGCAAATGATCAACACATAAACCTGATGACAACTATGCTATATACTCGTATCTTGTCTATCAATATGATAATTGTACACCTTAGGTATAAACCAAGGAAAACTAGAAATGTTCCTTACCAAAACTGACTCCTTCCTTTGAGTATGGTACTTGTATTATTGCCAAAGCTCACATAGTTTATAAAAAGCAGGACTTTTTAGTTGCTCACAGATTTCACAGTAATAAAATAACAGTTGTTCTTCAAGTTCTGCAGATTATACATCCTTTGGCATGGAGCTAAAACTTTGAAGTCTGGCTTGAACCAAATCCTCATATCCTGTGGATACAGGAGAATGCAATATATTGCAATTTGGCGTTAGCACAAGTAATATAGATGTAGATCTGCTCTAAATGTTGGTTTCTACGGCTTTATGCAACTTTCCGATAAAGGATGGACCTACTGTCCTTGCAGATATTCCCTATTAGTTTAGTAATATTATGATTGTAAAAGAAATAAAATCCTTTTGAGTTTTCTCAAAGAAATGGGTGTGAAGAGCAGTATGCAGCAGTAACTTCACAAGACTTGAGCCAATACTAGGCAACCCAAAGGAAATTATTAAGTTAGAACTCAGAAAAGTTAAGAAAAGAATATTAAAATATAAAAACTTCAGGATTCAATATAATGGCTAATGGCAGTTGGTAAGGAAGTCCAAGTCCTAATTAAAGCGTATATGGCTACCTTTGGGCTTTAGTAATAAATCGCATTGCTGTTGTTTGCGGAATCCGGATCTACATTGGGCCAACGAAATGATACTGGTAAGGTGAGAAGATTTTCTCTACTCGTAAGGCAGCATTCCATGCAAAAAAAAAAAAAGAAAAAATCAGCAAACAACAACAACAGCAACGAGAGGCAAACAGCTAAAGACTGAGGCCAAGACTGTGTCCGAGCCCCAGACTCGGGCCAAAACTTGAGGTGAGAGGACAATCAACTCAGCATAGCAGAGCCACAACAACAACGAGAAGTAAAAGCAGAATGAGCAGCAGCAGCAGAAAACGAAGAAAAAGATGCAGCTGAGGTAGCAGAAGAGCAAGAGGCACTCCTCTGCTCCTTCTGGCCACAACTCGTGGCTAACTGAAGCGCTTGCGCCTATTTAATTTGGCTGCCAATTCGAAGCTCCCACTGATTCCAGATTCCTGCTTGCTCTGCGTTCCGCTCACCCCCCACCCCTCCAACGCCCCCGGCCCTCCCCAACGCCATACCGTTGTCTTGGCATCTTGTTAACGATCATGGCAACAGGATTCTGCTATTTTGTCGCTGCCCTGCGCCACAAAAGCAACAACAACAAGAACAACAAAATTATGCAGCTCCGACGATGGCGGCGAGCACATTCCACTGGCGGCAAGCGGCAAGCGGCAAGAGGCAACGTCAGCAGCATCCCAAAAAGAAATGGACTGCTTGCAAAACACACTCACACATGTAGACACACACTCACACACGCACGCAAAAATCGCTGCAAATGCAAAAACACAACAAAACAGTACACAAAACAAGCAAGAACAGCTATCTGCGGCACGCCGCAACCAGAATACCCTAACAATCAGAAATCCAACTGCTGATAATTATATTTTGTTATTTTTTTAAGAACTGACCGGTTCTTCCTATGGCTGCTATATGAATGAGTACTCAGATTTTGATAATTAGTAGTTAAAGTGTTACTCTCGTAACTGGTTACTTTAAAAAACAAAATAGATCTTTCAACTACCCAATGATTGTATCTTTGGGATCTATATAGTATAATAATCCGATGTTGGTAATTTTTTATCGTGATATTTGAATTCCTCTAACACATCTGACTAATAGCTTTGCTTGGAATATCTGGAAAAGCCAAAAAGATTTCCATAGAGCAGCTCGTCCTAAGTCGAACAGTCTCTATTATATAAAAGTTGATATGTTGCCAGACTTGGCAATATCGACACGAGTAATTCGATGCTAATCTATAATATAAATAAAAATTTATATATTACTGTTATATGCTCGTGAGGAAATTATGACAATCTCTGCAAGTGTATAAACCAAGAAGAAAGAAAACAAAATGTGGCAAGCAAACAGCATAACTAAATGTGGCACTGCCAGACAAAGAAGAATAAAAATAAAAACGCTTCAAACCCTGCTCGCCCGCACCCCTGCTGCTGCTCCCGGCTCCCATTCCTGCCCTGTGCCTCGGCAACCGCCCCCACTTTGGTTGTTTTTCAGACCAAAAAGTGCCACAATGTGCTGTCGCGGAATTTTTGGCTTTCTCTTGTCGCCGGCTTTATTGGCCAAGTCTGGCACGCTGCATCTTTTTGGGACGACTCCCGATTGGCCGACTACGACTTTAACGGCAGCGGAAGGTGATCGCACAATTCGGCTTGCCAGCCACTGTCACACACGGGCACACACACACAAACACACACAGACGGATACACACACACACACACAAACAGTCAGTGCCCGCACTCTTCGCACATGTTTGCACCTTAAAATGAGCCCTGTTTTTGACTGCTGCTGCAATACGAAATTCCAAAAGAACTTAAGTGTATACAATATGAATGTCTGGGGCAAGCTGCAGCAGCGACGTCAACGGCGGCAGAGACGGCGACTGTGGCAAAGGCAGCGGCTGCAATCAAACATTGGCCATGGCCCAAGCCCAATGTAGGAGCTGTAAGAGTAATAGCCACCGCCATTGCCACCGCCGACGACGACGACGACGACGAAGACGACTTTCGGCTAGGGACTGCAGCGAGTGAAAGAGATAGACAGATATGCTATAAGGTTTGGAGCACAGGCATCGTATCTTGAAATAAAATGCAAAGAAAAGAAAATAACAAAAACAAAGTTTCTCACGTTCTTCTTCCTAAATTCTTGGAATTGCAATACATTAAAAAGAGGTCTTTGCTTCGTCTTTTGACTGTGTGTGTAGGGTGTGTGTTTGTCTGAGTGTGTGTGTGTGTGGTGTGTGTGCGTGTGTGTGGTGTGTGTGCATGGGCGGACAACGGACACCAGTTTTGAGCCGTGCTTCAGACCATACGCCCGTTCAACATATTCCTTTTCTCATCGATTTTAAAATCTATAAGTGAATGTGTCGATTGTATACACTGCAATCAATTTTGTTCTAGTTGTATTAAATGGTAATCAATGCAGATATAGTTGTAATATTGATCACAAATTGATCGAGTCCACGAAAACATCTTTGCAGTCAATATAAGTTTTAAATTGAAATTTACCTGTTGTCCTACCTATTATAATGATTCTATGTGTATCAAAATGGATTTCCGCACTAGCAAGGATTGTAAGCAGCTAAATCGGCTAAATTATTATATATTTATTGTAAACATATCTAAAGTAATTATAATATTTATTTTATAATAATCACAGAAAGAAAATTACAATAAGTTATAATGTACCTGATCTGAGAAGCTTATTAGGGTTGCTATCGTGTTGCATGCCACATATTAAAATTGCACAGTAGTAGAATCAAAACGAATTGTGAACTGTGAATACCAAAACGCAAGCCATAATTTGCATGCATCCAATTAGTCTAAAAGATAGATATGAATGCAATCTGCATTTCTCACAGTGTAATGATGTGCAGCGCAGTTGCTGTTGATGTTGACTTTGTTGCGGCTGCTGCAGTTGTTGCCGCTGCTGCTGCTGCTGCTTCTACTTTGGCAATATGATTTTGTTATTTCTTTTCTCTGCTTCAATTTGATTTTGGACTGCATTCGGGCGGTCGAACGATCGTCGTCGTCGTCGTTGTCGTTGTCTGCAGCAGTTGCTGTTGCAGTTGCAGTCGCTATTTGCTGTTGCTGTTGCTGTTGCCGTCGAAGCTGAGGCAGATGGAAAGGAGGCCGGGTCGAGGAGGTGGCATGGCCTTTGGGGCATAATGCAAGTCGCCGTCGTTGCTTCGTGGTTGTTGTTGACGTCTTCGGCGGTTTGATCAAATGAATGAATATTATCATCGATGCCCCCTCCTCTCTCACCTCTTGAATGTTGAACAAGCTGACTTGATGATCGTAGACTGTAGACTCGAACGAGCTACGTAAAGAATGTCTGATATCTGAGTGTGTGTGTGTGTGTGTGTGTAAGTGTGCATACATACATACATACATATATTTACATTGGCGGCTTTGTGGCTTGAGCGTTGACTGTGTTGCGTCAGGAAAGGCGGGGGGAGGGTGGCGACGACGCCAACTGCTGGTGCACAAGTTGTTGCAGCGCAGCAGGAATAAACGTTTGATCTAATTGGTTCGCTCATCGGGTTCTTGGGGCGATCTTTGATGATTTTAGGTGTTTGCAAAAAAAAAAAAACGCATTTGCCTTAGACTGTGTTTCCATCTATCAGCACAGCATTTTCAAACTGGTAATAAACTTTAAGCTAGAGAACAATTTAAAGAACGGCAACCACTGAAGAACTTTTCAGAATGTGAGTGTGAAATTTTCTTTTGGATAGAAAAGGGAAATTTGAATCCTATAATAACATTATATAAATCCGACTTATCAAATAGTAGCAGTTAAAGATAATATCAAAATACCTAGATTTTGTGGACTTTTTATTTACATTGAGAAAAGTTTTAAATTCGTTTTTCATTTTGGAAAGTTCTACTGCGACATAATCTCACAGACACACCGAGAGGGAAAGGCCGATAAACAGATAGACGGAAAGTGCAGCGAGCGGGGGAGAGGAGAACAGACAGACAACAGACAGATAGACAGCCGGCAGACAGTCAGACAGACAGAGAGACGAAGAGCCGGCATGTACAAATACAGCAGTTGATACTTAACAAGAGTCAAAATTCCAGGAATTTAGGATTGGTTTTCGGTTTTCAAAGAGAGAGAGAGCGAGTGAGACCCAGACCTGAGACCTGGTCAGTTGAGGTTCAGGCTCAGGCTCAGGTTCAGTTTGTGTTCAGGCAACGGGGCATAATTAAGTGGCCTTAAATGCCGCTAAAGGAATTTCCCGCAGGCGACATTATTATCAGTTTTTAAGGGACACAGTGCTCAGGGACAGACAGACATTTCTTATTTCTTACTGATAGGGTCGCATTACAGTTGATGTTGACGTTGATGTTATTCATGTTAATGCTGATGACATTGCCAGCCATCCAGTTCCCATCGGCACCGTTTCATATATTATTGAATGGCATTGATCTCTCGGACTCTCAACGTCTACGCTTACCAGAAAAAGAAGTTTGGAATGCGCGTTTGCTGCACGTGTATGCGTATCTTAATGCCTATGTCGACAAACGAGACAATGGACCATCAAATTAATATTGTTACCTCTTGTAAATTAGGCAAACTTCTTTGTAGTACTCTGCAGTGTCGAGCTGTAAGCTGGATATGGTGCCACTAGGGCCCCCAATGGTTTTAGAAATTTTAATTGCTAAATGCCAACAGGTTGCAGTTCTGCGGTTTGCACAACATTTGTTCGTCATCATCATCAAGACACACACATTCCAATATCATGACTTCATATCGCAGACACTGCCATCATATGCGTAGTTGAGCAGTGTACTGCCACAAGGGTGCAGTTGCACAGTTGCACAGTTGCACAGTTGCATTCATGCGGAATGTGGATAATTACATAATTACAGAATGCGGATAATTATCAGTGTGATTCGCGCAATGGATAAATAATAAACACATTGCTTTAAACATGACTATACAGTTGTTCTTACATAAGTCACTCAGTTCTAGATACTGTATATATAATATATATATATGAAATGATTCATATTATATGAGTTTTCTCCTTACCGAAATTGTGGCATACGCCCATGTGTGGCAACTACTTATTTGCAATGTAACTGCTAGTAAGTACGTTTGTACTTGATCTCAGTCAAGTCAAACCAGTTGCCCCCTATGACTCAGACGGCTGCGACTTCGATTGCGACTCAAGAGCCAGCCAGATCTTAGATCTCAGACTTGAGGCTCGAGACTTGAGATTCGAGACTCGAGACTTCAGCCAATGCAGCCACAACTAATTGCATATGCATTTTGCATAATCTCATAGTAATTACAATAGTTCGATCTATGCGCCCCGGCGCCATAGCCAATTCATTCATGCAACCAACCCAAGCAACCAAACCAAGCAACAAAACAGCCAACCAACCAAGCAGCTAACTGCTTAGCAGCTTACCAGCTCCCAACTCTCAGCAGCTCAGCTGCAGCAGCTCCAACTGCAGCTCTCAGGCCCCATTCATGAAACTGAAACTGGTGATGGTGATGGTGATGGTGGTGGTGGTGGTGGTGGTGGTGGTGGTGATGGTGACTGCAACTGTGACGGGGTTCTTGGTTCATTCTCATGTTTATATGGTGAGTACGTATGTGGCAGTGCATTTCATCACTTTACCACTCAACACAAACGAACAAAAAAAAAAAAAAAAAAGAAATACAACACACACACACACTCGCACACACACGCAGACACACACAAACACACAGACAAACGCACAGAAAATAATAAGAACCAAGAGATACGTGTACTGGTACTCGTAGTTGGCCTGCATTCTTCTTGTAAGTTTATTTTTTGACACCAATGCACTTTGGTCTTATCGCGCATATTTCATATCTGGTTTCTCGCCGTTGATGGTTACTCTTGTTAATCTCTTTTGTCGTTGCGTTCCAAGGCAACAAAAGGGAGCGAGGGGAAGGGCGTGTGTTTTCGAGACCCACTGATAAACCGGAGCGTCTTGGGCGGGTAGCTGATTTTGGGTGGAAAGAAAGGGGCATTGAGTTGCACTAAAATTAAATGAATTGTGCACGGGTTAAGCGTTAGTAGTTTATTATTGCCAGTGTCTATTCGAGCTGCACATAAATACATATATATATATATATGCATATGTATACATATTTCAATTTATTAATTTTGTATGCATAAATCTTGTACTTAATTTATATTTGAGTCTTTGTTGTCTGGCGCTGGCGGTGGCCCTGGCCACAGATACTACAATGCACTAACTAAGAGACACTGGCTGTGGCAGTACCAGCAGCTGGCAGCTGGCCGGGCACGGGACCCCGTCACTATCGTTGGAACGTTGCACATTCGATCTTTGACTTATGAATTCTTGGAATGCAGCTAGTGGGGCCATTTTTTAATGGAGGCTGTCGCTGTCTAGTCGATGCCGTGCCCGGCCCAAGCCTGGCCTGTCCCAAGTCCGACTCTGATTCGGAATCAGACCAATCGAAGTCGAATGGGTAAACTATTAAATCGCAGACACTTGGAGTAAGTTGCATGCCGGCACTCTAAAATGCTTCTATATCACATATAAAACCAATAATTGCACAATGTTCATTAATTGTTGAAATATCACTTTACACACTGATTTTCAGCTAGATGATTCTTATTTGTCGGAGAAGATATTTATGCCAGTACGCAAAAGCCATGCAATTATCCTTAGTCAGCGCTCAACTACGCTACATTATTGTATGAATATTTAAATAACCATTTTTGGTTTGACTTCACAACAAGATATTGGGCAAAATAAAAAAAGTTTAATGCGCTTAGCGTCTTAAGAAGTTTTAACTGTGGTTTATTAAAATGTGCAGCTTAAGCATAAATTAATCCGCTTAGTTCTTTTGTAATTAAAAAACTGCATTCCCAATTGATGTAAGAGTTTCAGCTATTGCAGAAGTATGAAGCAGTTGAAAATATTTCTACCCCTAAATATATAATATTATTATTATAAGCACATTGAACAACTTAAAACTATTATTTCGAGCGCACTTTCGTCGCCATTTTGTATATTTTTCAGCGTAATTTTAAACAAATTTTAGTAATGTTTGGCAAATAAAAATAAAATGTAACAAATATAAATAAACTCATTAAGAATTATGTATTATTCAAAATTACCTATTGCAGTTATTGTTAATTAAAAGCAAATTTGATCTGTGCACCAAAATGAAAAAAATAACCACGTCAACAAAATCACCTGACGGCCATTTTGTTTTTATTTCGACGCGTGAGTTTCTCTCTGCGAGTGTCGAACTTTTTTTGTTGTTGCTTTTTTTCTTCTTCTTTCTGTTTTTTTTTTTTTTTTGCTAATTTCGGTTGCTCTTCTCTGTTGCCGAGTGTAGTGTAAAATGCTTTGGCCGATTTGGGAGTACTGCGCTGGGAACATGTGATTTATTTATTTTTTTTTTTTGGCAAACGCTCTCCGAAAAGTCATGCAAAAATTGTGTGTAGGCGTTGCTAATGCGAAAAGGCAAATTTGCAAATAATTTTGCGTTTAATGTTAAGGATGTAAAGTGGGTGTAAAGTGAGATAATTGCCAATATTATCTTTGGTTTTATTTTTGGATAGTCGAAATTAGTTGTCAATCAGGCGACATTTTGACAATTTTTCATGTTCGATATTGTTCACGTCATTTGAAGCCAAGGCACTCTCTTGAATTTATATGTATATAAATATATATACACACATATATATATATATATGTATGTTGGGATCTTTATAGAAAGAAATTTGCTAAACTTTTTATGTGATGTGCTGTGTGTGTGTTTGTGTGTGTTTGTAAGAGAGACCTGCCCAAGTGTGCGTGAGAAATGCTGCCTTTTTGAAATAGCTGCGGACAAAAACGTTCACTCTTATTAGCGTAGCTGTTTGCATCTGTGTGTGAGTTTACGTGTGTTTATGTGTGTGTCTTAGTGTGTGTGTGTGTGGGTAGTGTGTGTGTGTGTGTGTTTGTGTGTGTGTGTTTGTGTGTGTGAGAGATGCGTTGATATTGTGCACGCCCCTATGAGTTGTCGACCCTTACGTCAGCATTAGCACGTGGACTATTATTAAAGCGTTTAATTAACTTGAAGCATTTAGGATCAAGTTAATACATAACTGGAAAGGGAATGGGTTCAGCGGAAACGGTACGCACATCATAACACAAAGTGCTTCTAGTTTTTGGGAGGTGTGGCGTTGATGTTGGTTGATATTTCGGTTCTCATTGATTTGTGTTTCTGCCGTTTGCTCATTGGACTGGACGATGACAACTCGTAAACTGATATCAGTTGTGCGGTTAAAGGTTGGGCCCAGTCTTTCATAATAAGCGCATAAAGTACATCATTTAATGTACAGACGCACTAGTTCCGTTTCGGTATCAGTTTTTCTTCTTTTTTTGTGTCGCTGTCAAAAGCGTTGCCCAATTTCGGCTTTAATAATTGTGCCCATTTAATTGCATATTTGAATGTAAGTACATTTATTTGATATCAAATTCATTTCAATTTCATGCCTGCCATTAGAAAAAATACCCCCATGGCAATCACACACGCACACACTTCTAAGCATATCAGCCAGCTCTCACGCACACCAGCACACAAGCACACACTCGCACACACACAAACACACACTCACACACACACATACACACACCCATATCACACATGCCCAAAATCGAAATGTTTCTAGTATATCTGTATCTCTAAGTCAGTGAGTCGCTTGCGATATGTGTTGCGTTGTTACACATTTCATATAGCATATGAATACACGTGTAGTGTGTGTGTTTGTGTGCGTTGGTGTGTGTTTGTGTGCGTTGGTGTGCGTTGGTGTGTGCGCGTTAGTGTAAAGCAAAATAACTAGCTCCTCTTGGTTTGCTCTATACATGCATACGCGCTTCTGGCACAGACATTTTTTCGACACCCTGTACGCATTTCAAATGGGTAAGAAATGTATCACAGCTCCAATCCCATTGAGTATATTTTCCAGATCACTTTATGCATGTCTATCTGCTGTCGATTTTGCATACCTTCAGTAGATACCGGAGTTAACCCAAGCTAAATACACCCAAATTGGTGTATATATCTGATAGATTGATTGATAAGTTCCCCAGAAGCATCCAGAAAAAAGGATATAATTTTTGGAACTAATAATAAACCAAAGATATTCCATTCATTTGTGGTGCTCTCCTTATGCCCTGACAATTGCAGATCGTTGGGAAAATTGACACCGAAGCATTTTGGAAAACCATTTTCGATTAAACTGAAAAAACAAAACCATTGCATACAGCATGCTGCTTGAAAAGTGTAATTTTAATTGAGTATGGGGCATCCCCTTCTTTGTTTTAATGAAATGCAAGTGTTTGGTAATTCGGAGTTGGAGTGTACAGGGTATCGGCTAGCCGGGCACTCTCGATTGGAGCACTCTTACTTGTTTTCTACAGATTTCATTGGGGTTTCGGCTGCTCTTTTTCGTTGATTTCGATCGTATACATATGTGCGTGAGTGTTTGAGTGAGGGCTGCTTTACACTGTGCACAAAATGTGGATAGTTAAGCTAAAAACGAAGTCTGGCTTCAAATCGAAAGAAACATCTTAAGTTGGTGAGGAAAACGTAGAACTTCAGAATAAATTTCTTTGAACTCTTGGCACCAACAGTCTAACAATGATGTAAGCAATCTATTATTGGGTTTAACAACAAATAATTATATTTTTCTCAAACAAAATTCTCATTAATCCTTTCCTGTTTCCGCGTCCTGCTTGTCAAATTTAGGAGATGCCCACTCAGCCTTTCATTTATACCTTATTTCTATCTTAGAAGCAATTCTTATTAGAAGCAATTTTAACTTAGTTATTAAATAAAAATCGATAAAATGAGGACAATTTGAGAATTCGTTGTGGATTTAAGGAATTGCCACTCAATGCACAAAGTAATCTTAACCACTTTAAGCACACAAAAAGAATTTGATTTAAATTTAAACGCATTCAGGGTACATTTTCGATGTCATTTAGCAGGCAATATTCAATTGATTTTGCACATTTTTCGCTGATTGCAGATATTATTTAAATTGATGGATTAAATGCAGTAAGCTTAGATAATGCTGTACCCAGTGCAAGTCGTATTGAAAATGGCAATTAAAATTCAATGGCATAAAATTGCAATTAATACGCTTGAGATGCAATCGTAGGCGCCGCCATTTTCTTTTTAGCTTCGTTCATAAAAATTTTTTACCGTGCCTAAGCAATCGCACGCGCTCACACGCACACACACCCAAGCACACACAAGCTTTTGCCGCGAGAGCGCGCGCTCTCTTTAACCAGTGTGTGTGTGTGTGTGTGTATGCTTGTGTGTACGTTTGTGTGTGTGTGTGTGCTTTTGTGAGGTGTCGGTGTGTTTGTTTTGCTATTGTTTTCAGCGCCAATGCGGCAGATGGCGTTAACCATTACATGCAAAGTCACACTCACAGTGTCGTCGAGGCAGCAGCGGCAGCAGCAGCAGCAGCAGCAGCAGCAGCAGCAGCAGCACTTGCGGGGCAACACCAGCCAACATTCATTCAGACATTCAGACATTTAAAGGCCGAGCCCGACGTACGACGCTACGACGCACGCGACGTTTCAGCTTCTCCACTGCTTCTTACTTGTTGCCGCTGCTGCTGCTGCTGCTGCTGGACGTTTGGGGCTGCGGCTGCGACTGCGACTGTGGCTGTGGATGTGGATGTGGCTGGGACAAAGCGAAAGCAAAAGCCAAAGCTACTTAAGGCAATTCATTGATACCAAGGGACCTTGCTGGCTCTCGGTGCTCAAGTCAGTTGCGGCCGCTGTCGCTGCCTCTGCCACTGCCTCTGTTGCTCTTTGCCGAGCGTTCGTCTCTCTGAGTGTGTGTGTGTGTGTAGATGTGTTTGCGCGTGTGTGTGTGTGCGTGTGAGTTGGTGTTGGTATTGTGTGCGCTGTCAGCGTAACCATGCGCCGCAAACTAAACTTTGGGTGATTCAGTACGTCACCGACAGCGCCAACGTCAAGAAGGAGGAGGCGGTGAACACTGCTGCTTTGCCTGGGCGCGGCTTTTACTCTGGGGCCAAATTGTGCGCTCTTCTGGGCTCTTCTTCTACTGGTCTCTGGATTGCGACGGTGGAGCAACAACAACAGCAACGACTACGACAAACGGCAACGTCGGCGGCATCAAAGTGAATTTCAATTAAAACTGTGCAAAGGTGTTGGTGTTGGTGTTTGTTGGCGTGTGTGTATGTGTGTGCCAATGTGTGTGTGTGTGTGTGTGTGTGTGTGTGTGTGACTGAGTGCATGTGTGTGTGTGTTGTGTGTGTCGCCACTTAACTAAAGTTTAATTATATTGCTAAACAAACATAAAGAAAACGAAAATGAAAAACTAAATCCAATTTCAACTCGATCGAGCTAAACGAACGAATAAGCAGCAACCACAACGACAACAACAACAACGACAACAACAATAATAAAATACAAATACGTTTTTGCAAATTTGCGACGCAGTTTTTAAAGCCCCCAAAAGTCGAGGTACAATGCCATATAACGTAACGTATCGTAACGTAACGTAACGTAGCGTAACTTAACGTAACGTAAATTAGCTGCTTAAACGACGACAACATCAGCAACAAACCAAGGCGACAAGAACAACAAGAAGAAGAACTAAAAACAAACTAGCGCTCGACTTTTGAGCTTCGCAACTGAATAATTAAAATTAGAAGCGGAAAAGTAAATAAAAAAAATATATATAAAAAAATAAATAAAAATGAAAGCGAAAAAAAATCAAATAAAGAATCGAAATGTATACACGCATACACTGACACAGACATACATACATATGTATGTACATATGCATACATGTATATAGATTTGTGTTAAAAAAAAATGGCGCACAAGGCAACTGTAAACTTATACAATCAAACAAAAAAAAAAACAGAAAAAAAATTATTTGCATGTATTGCATATAAAACAAGAAAAACAAGTGAACTTTGTACATTGGGCAAAATGACAATGCCAACGACGACGACGACGACGACGACGGTGATGATGATGATGATGATGATGATGATGACGATGATGATGATGACGATGACGATGACGATTGATGATAACGAAGTTTGTTAAAATCAATTTGAGTTACAATGAATTGGCAATAAGTAAAGATTCGAGAAACTTAAAGCCCAAATAGGGATATATTCTCAGCTCTAATCAGCGATAAGATGATTTTTACTGCTGCAGCCTCGTCCACTTTTGCAGCGTGCATTGAACCAATTTCTGTTGTTGTTGCTGTTGTTGTTGTTGTTGCCTCTTTTTTTTATAATACCTCTGTATATTTATTTAAAGCGCAAATGTTTTAGATACGACACACAAATGTCGCCGCCAGCCAGAGTAACAACAAAGTAAACTACAGCAACAGCAACAGCAACAACAGCAACAACAATAAAACAGCAAACAGCAACAACAAGAAGAACAACAAAGGCAAACTTGCCTATCTCTTGCTGCTGCTGCTGCTGCTGCTGCCTCCGCTCATTCGTTTGAGTTCAGTGCGTGTGCTGAACATTTACTAAACTGGCACACACCAACACAAGCGCGCAAAACACACACACACACACACACACACGCACACATCAAACACACACGCAGCACTTCAATACACACACACAAACACACACAAACACACACACACACACAAACAGTATGTATGTGCTCGCTGCTTATATAATCAACAACGACAACGACATCGCCATCGACGCCTAATGGTTTTGTTTGTAAGTATCTCAAAGTATTGTATTGTTTAAACTTTTACTAGTTTCTATATGTATGTAGTATATATGTTTGTATTTGTTTATTTTTTTGCTGACTGAATGCAGCAGGCAGCTGGCAGCAGCAGCAGCCGCAGCCGCAGCAGCAGCAAAACAGCTGTATGCTTGCTTGTGCATTACAAACTGACAACAATAAACAGCTGTTTTTTGCTGCAACAGAGCAGCAGAGCAGCAGCAGCAGCAGCAGCGCAGCAGCTTAAGCCCAGACAGCGAGTCCTCCACACTCATACACACACGCACGCACACAGAGAGACTCGCAAATGCACAAATGGTCACACTGGTGCTGGTGTGCAGAGTGCGATGGCCATGTGTCCTTAAGTGTGCGCTCGGCTTTTTGCGCACCACAAAATTAAAACAACACACAAGCAAGACAACAACACACATCGATCCGACAGACAGACAAACAGACGGACGGACGGTCGGACGGACGAACGGACAGGCGGTCGGACGAACGGACAGACGGCCGGCCCCAGACAACAGCAAGGCCAGCGTGCAAAAAAGCTCGTTCGCTCTCTCACACTCACACTCACACTCGCACTCACACTCGCACACTTTTTTTCTCTCTCTCGCTCACCCACACAGTGGCAAGCGCAACAAGTTGTCGTTGTGTTTGTGGTTGTCGTTAATTTTCGTTCTTCGCTCTTAAGCTTGCACGCTCTCTTTACATAGGGCGTTGCCAGATTGTTTCTGCTGATGTTAATTGAAACTCAAATTGAATTGACTGGCAACTAAATTACAAACTATTATTGTAATTAGTCATATTTAATTAAATAATATTAACTATAATATTCACACGTGCTGTGCCAGTGTTGCCACCTGATGCGTGTGCTGCTAAGTTTAGTGCGCAAAAACGCTTTTGCATTGCCCACTTCTGCTCTGTTTGCAAATCCCATAAACTATAATACATAATAAATAGTCGTGGGGCAATATGCGCAGCTTCAAATCGAGGGACAGACATATGGTTGGCAATGCTCTGGTGGTGATGGTGGTGCGGCAGGGTACATCACAGCCGCACGTTTTTCGGTGCAGGCACCTATATTCCTCAAGCCTCAAAGTTCACAATGGGCTGTAAATTTTTTTCCTGCCTTTAAATGTTGTATGGCGTTGTTCATAGTTTTTGTTGTTTTTGTTGTTGTTGTTGTTATTGTTGTTCTTGTTTTGATTCTATTATATATGTACATACACATTTAAATGCGCAATTAAGATTGGCACAGCCGAAGCACGAGCAACAACAACCACAACAACAACAACACCAACTACACCAACAACAGAAACTATCAGCGAGAATTGAACCAGTTTGAAATGTTACGCATTTATCAAAAACTATCGAATAATCGAAAAGCAAATTGGAAGCTACATGATCACCCTGTATTTTTGATCCCTTCGAATTTATTTTTATTATGTTTTGTTTTTTTTTATTTTGTTATTTACAAATCAATTGGCAACTCTGCCACACCGTCTGCCATAATTAGGGGCACAGTGGGCTCCTTCAATGGTCACAGAACGTCATCGGGCCAAACACATCTTATGTAAATAATCGTAATCTAAATATCAAGGAAAAACCAGAAGCAACAACACCAGCAAATCTTGTAGAAATAGATGATGCTGCTGCTGTTGCTGCTGCCGCTGCTGCTGCTGTTGTTGCTGACGTAAAAGGCGTCCTAATGTTTGTAGTTGCGTTTGCTGTGCGCCAATCTAATTTTCATTTTCGTTTTCATTCAATTTTCAATGACGTACACGATCCGCTGCCGCAGACGGGGCAGACACCCTTGTAAAGTTTTGTGCGTCATTTGCTCATTGTTTTTTTAGTTGTTGTTGTTGTTGTTGCTAATATTGTTTCTTCACAATTTACAAGATTTTTCCTGGCACTTTCGGAGGGGGGTTGTTCTTGTAATTTTATCGCCTGGCCGCATCACACTCGGTATATGTATATATATAGCTACATATACACTCGTAAAAGTCAAGCCAAATACCATATTAATATTATCTTTGTCTAGCTTTACCTGCACTGCCGCAATTTGTGCGTCATAGTCGTAGTCAAAACACCAATATCGAAATCTATTTTTATTTTTATACATGTAAAGAGATATATATTTTTTCTTTGTAAGTTTACTAACGTTTTTTTTATGACTTGTGTGTGTGTGTGTGTGTCAAATATCGTCGGCACATTTAAAATACAGTCAATCGGATTTCAGCAGAATTTTTCCGCGAGTCACTCGAACAAGTATTCCAATATTTATTCAGCATTAAGACTACTGACTCAGAGGGAATGTAACTCTAAATGCGATCTTTTTCCACGAAAACCACACAGCTAATCAAAATTCCTAAATTAAATACCAACGAAATCAGCAAACAAATGAAATATGTCAAGAGTAATTTATCGGCCAGCCAAACCAGCCAACCAGTCAACCAGCCAAGCAATTTATTTATTTCAAAAGAAACAGTTTGCCATATCTGAAGACGCTATAAATTTAGAAACCCTTTATCATTCGATTTTCTAAATTAAGAACAAAAGCTCAAAAGTTGATTGAGTAAATGGGCTAAACGTTTCATATAATCCAAAGTTTTAATTTATCATTCAATCAATCGGCTTGCAGTCTTTGTGTTTCCCCTATTTTCACAATTTATAACAAAACACAATAGATATATCATTTGGAGCTTGGAGATAATGAAAAGTGAGTATCCAATTTAGTTATTAAAGAGTGTTCAATGATTTAACATAGCATACTTTTTAAGCACATTAGAAACGGTTACTTTATAAATTAACAATTGTAACAATGTTGTGCATAGATAAACTAAAACGATCTCATTCTTATTATAGACATTATCAGTTCAACTGTTTTTCGCCCTCAACTGATTTCAACGTTGCTGAACATATTTTCGTGTAATTTTTGCTATAATTCGATTAATAATCATATTAAATTTGATCACGCTACATTTTGATATGCGTACAAATATTTTGAGTGTATTTTGTGAGAATCGTTTGCGACTTATTCATAAGTTAAAACTACTTTTGCCCACACTTCAAGTTCGCATGAATGCACAGCATTTATGAGTGGGGATACTTGAAGCCATAAAATATTCTACAAGTATCTTATCCGTAGTTGAAAATCAGACGGCCATTCATTCATTCATTCATTCATTCATTCATTCTCTGTTTTTGTTGCTGTTGTTTGTTCTCATTTACTTCCGTTTTTACTGCATTTGCTGTGTGGTTTCACTGTGTCTGTGTGTGTGCGTGTCTGTGTGTGTGTGTGTGTGTGTGTGTCTGTGTGTGGGGGCTCACGTATGCGTTTGTGTGTGTGAGTTTGTTGGTTTATGTTGTCTCGGCCTCAGCTTGGGATTTTCATTCATTAAATGCGAGCGCACACACATATTCATATATAGTCAATGCGGCGGCGACACGCCACACCAACTACACACACACACACACACACACACGCACACACACACACACGCACACAGAAACATACATAATCACATACACTTTCATTCATTCATAAATTCATGCAATGCCTTAAAGCGGCGGCAGCAGCAGCAATCAACCGCTGCCACCGCTGACGCCGACGCCGCCTTTGCTGCGGTCGCCGTTGTCTCTCATGTCATCGCTCCAACTGTTTGCCCCAATGCGTTTCTGTTGTTGTTGTCGTTTTTGTTGTTGTTGTTGTCGCTGTTGCGGCTGTTGTTGTTGCTATTAGTTTATCGCCGCCATCGCCAACGCCATTGGAACCCCCAAAAGCGTATCTGTGTGTGTGTGCGTGTTTGTGTGTGTGTATCTGTATCTGTATCTGTATCCCAATGTGTGTATAGATTTAGTACGCCTATAGTCGATGTTGTTTGCTTCGTTGCATTTTATAGATTTGCTCTAGATTTCAATGAATTTTCATTGAGCACACACACAACACACACATAGCAACACACACACACACACACATGCATACATACACAGACACACACTCACACACATACACAGGCATACACACACAATGTGACACGCTGATAAGCGAGGAACGGATCCGTATCTCCGTTGTATTCGTATTTTGGGGTCAGCGCACACATATAAATATATTTATATATAAATATATATATATATATATATATATATATTTATATTGATATTATTTATTGTCAAAGTAGCCCACAACAATAGACTTGAAATGAATCTACGTTAAATGCTATCAAGATCTGATTAGTGGGGATTTAGAAGTGAAGCGTATCCAATCTTCGAGGCATGCAGTTTGTAGCTTCTTGTTATTTTTGGCTCTGTCGGCTTGTGGCATGCTGGCTGGCACTTTAAAATGCAGTTGCACTTCCCACCCGTTGCCCGCTACCCACTTTCCACTTTCCACATTCCCACTTCCCACTTGCATTTGGCTCGGCCACATTTCCACTACTTCCATTTCCACTTCCTCATTAGGCCACACGCACAGGAAGTGGCAGCGGGAGGAAGCAGCCAGCGGCTCACACTTGGAGCATTAGACACTTTTGTTTTCGTTTTCCTTTCTTTCCATCTATCTCTGCACGTTTCTTTCTTTCTTTTTTACTTTTTACTTTTTGCTACTTCCTACGCGCTGCTGGCACCCTTCACTCTCTCTCCCCCTCCAGCTCCCTGTCTGTCTCTGTCCCACTTGAGCACTGCTGCGACTCGCTTCCGTTGATAAAAGATCGTGAGAAGAGTGGAAGAGGGGCGTTCGGTGGTGGCAAGTTGAGAGCCGTTACTTTTGCTATTTATGGCGAAAGTGTTGCCCCGTCCATGAGTTCAATAGTGCTTTGAACTTTAGCTTGCCCGCCTGGGAACGAGAACTGGATCGGCAACGGGAACTGGGCAACGCAGCCAAAATAGAGCGGCACATTGTCTACCAAAAGAATATGGGAAGTGGGGAACAGGGGAAAAGGAACAAAGACAGAGACAGCGACAGCGACAGAGACAGCGAAAGAGACACACACAGAAACAGGGGCAGCAGGGAGGGTCGCACAACTTCCGCTGTGGCGCGGGCTTTACGCAAAAATACGTTCTCAATTTATGAATATGAATGAGAGTGACATGAGCGCGAGGATGATGACGCCAACGTGCCCAGCACAGCTGTTGCAAGTTACGTGTCGCTGTAGCCCCCAACCAAAAATATAAAAAAAAAAAGAAAAAAAAAATCAACCAAAAACTGGGCCAAACGTCATTAATACATCTCGGATCGAAGGCGGCGCGAAGGCGGTTCGAAGAGAGGGAGGAAGGGAGAGAGAGAGAAGGAGAGAAGGAGAGAGAGAGACGAGAGACGCCCACAGTATACACAGTGATGGTGCGTCATGAGTGACTCCTACTTGGTAGCCAAATCCACATCCGATTGCAGCTACTTTGCGGCATGGAATGTGCTATAATTATGCCAGCCTCACATGGCTTGTTGTTTCGCTGCCACTGCCACTGCCCCTGCCACCGCCACCACCTCCACCTCTGTGTCTGTGTCTGGGTCTGCGTCTGTGTGGGCTCAGGAAGCGGCACAGCAAATTGCCAGCCTGCTGTGCTGCTGTTGCTTTGGTTGCTTAAGTTGCTGCTTCAGTTGCAGCTGCCCCCGCAACGACTTTCCCCAGCAGACACTCTTGAAGCAGTCGCCGGTCATAGACTTACCCACACCCAACCAAACCCAAACCAAACCAAACCAAACCAACTGCAGCTGAGCGAATAGACACACATATATACAAAACTTGATGCATGCACAGCACACATGTGTGAGGGTGCTGCGACTAGTGCCACACTGACGGGGTGGAAGGGGGCACTGCAACAGCAGCCACCATCAGCATCAGCGTCGCTTCAATGCATTTTTATTTTGCTCTAGAGGCGTCGTCGGCTCTGTTCGTTAAGCAAAGAGCTTCTTCTTCTGCTTTGAGTCTGTGGCATACAACACTTGTATGCTAATGCATGTAACATGCAACTGCCAAAAGTCAACCCCAAACAAGACAGTGGTCCCAAATCGCACTTTAATCTGCTGTCCAATTCCGAAACATTTACCTAAGCTGCTCTCAACCGTTCATCATTTCTGCAATCAAGTCATCAATATTTCACAAAATAGAAAGCCAAAGATCTTTATTAAGCCATTATCTATGGGGACAATTTGATTGTAGGGTGTTCAATTCATTTACGTTTAGTTTTTCTGTGCTCACAGTGAATCAGACCATGAATCGAAACCGCTTATTCTTTTGACCAACGGCCCAAAACCTCAGCTTACAGCTTTATGGATATTACCCAGTTTTGAAAGGTAACTGAATACAAGGAATACAGATCCAAACCAAAATCACAAGTATTATTAATATTACAACAAGATAAAACACATTTCAAACAGAACTCAAAACTTAGCCAGTCTAAATACAATCTTATTTAGGTCATAGTGAAAAGCTGATAAGTGCGAAATTTGTTTCTCAATATTTGTGCGGTTTGGTGTCAGTGTGCAGGGTGTTTACCACGTCTTCTTCAGCTTCGTCATCGTTTCGTTACCGTTCGTTCGCCTGTTTGTGTGTGCAGTTGCCATTTCGCAGCGGCTTATCAACTAACCTGAGAGCCAGTTGCCGCCGGCTTTCTGCAAGTTGCGAAGCGCTGCCTCTGCCTCTGCCTCTGCCCCAGCCACTTCCACTTCCACTGCCACTGGCTCTGGCACTGATGATGTGTTTTTGCTTGCAACTGATTCTCTCATGCATAAAATTGCACACGACATAATTTCCATTAAATGACTGAGAGAGCAGGAACCAGGCAGGCAACAATACTGAGACTGAGACTGCAACTGGGAGACTGGCGACGCGTCGTCAACTGAGACTAACTAACTAACTGACTAACTAACTGACTGTCTGCCGCAGGGTTTACTTGCTTACTTCCTATCTTCTACACTCTGCTTCTTCTTGTGTGTGTGTGTGTGTGTGTGCGTGTGCCTCGTTTTTGGGGCAGGTTCGGTGCACTTTTCGCCGCTCGCTCGACTAGAAATTATGTGCAATTTGTCTAGGAGAGGGTCTGGTCTGGTGTGGTCTGCCACTCGCCAGTCTCGCCCAGCTCAGAGTCAGAGTTCTTGCGTTGCCCTGATTTCCCAGTGAAAGGAGCATTCTTGGTCCATATATATATATATCTTACTGCTGACTAACTGTAGGCAGTCAGCAATAATATTCAATTCTGATAGTCACATTTTGAGGCTTACCAAGTTGATAGCTAATTGCCGCCTGATGCAGCCGCGTATGCCTTATGCAGTCAGTCACCGGTTCTGTATGCAACTCACGTGCTTCCTATTAGACGACATTATTAAGCATTAAATACACAGTCCAAAACTTTCGAAACAGCGTTTGCGTCTGATTACTTTATTTCTTTTTTTTATACTGATAGGGAAAACCAAAAGCGATTCCGATTACGAGTGTTCAACGTGCGTGCTACACAATGAACCCATGACATTCCAATCTTTTCACGTCACAGCAATATAGGCGTCACACTTTATATATATATATATATATATATATATATGTTTGATTTCTGTTGCAAGGGGTGGTAGTATTTTGGGTGGGCTGCCAACATAGCTCCTCTTTAACGGCAATGCCAACTGCAAATCGGCCTGATAAGATTTATTAATTATTTTTATGGTCTTGACGTTGCTGCTGATGTTGTAAATAGTACAAACAGTCAAAAGTCCAACACGCTTTTGTTTTGTTTGTTTTTATTTTTATTGAGGGAGAGACACAGAGAGAGAGGGAGAGACAGGGAGAGAGAGAGAGAGAGAAAACAAATACAAATACACAAGTATTTATTACAATTTCCGTTACCCTTTTCTCACTTTACAGCTAAATATGCCCGCTTTCTAAGTTGGAGCCACAGGTCCGGGTCTTCAGCAACAACTCGTGCCCCCCATTCTCAAAGACCCCTGCCCCGCCTCCAGAGCAATGGCCAGGTAAGTGTTAAGCATGTGACTCAAAGTTGCTGCAATGCCGTCACAAGTCACTTACAGTTGCTTTGGACTCTTGATAAGCCTAAGATTGAGCGCGTGCTTCGTGTGTGTCTGTGTGTGTGTGTGTGTGTGTGTGTGTGTGTGTGCGTGACTGAGACAGGTGTGTGTACACTTTCGAAATTCCAGAAATTCTTGCGTCAAGTAGCCGCCGTTACTTATCAATCCCAGCCATCGACTCGACAAATGCCTAAAAAGTACACACATAAATATTTTTATATATAAATTGTCAATGGGTCTGCATTCATTTAAAAAACAAATTTACACCTGGCGCCCCAGTTATTGGAAACGCTGCTGATGCATGTCTCCAGTCTTGTGTGCATGCATTCAACAAGCAAAGCAACTGTAAATCGTATTATTAAGTCCAAAAGCAAAGGCAATTGAACACCACATGTGGCCACAATCTTTTTATTTCCGAACACACATTCCTGAAGGAATATTTCATTGTTATTTGCATTCATTTATTGCGAGATTAGAATTACAGTCCGTATAAAACTGCAAACTGTTTATAAATATTTATATTTACGATATGCTGGGCTTAAACTGGTTATGATATTTCTTGGAAAGTGTAAAATAAGTCAAGAAATAACTTTTTTACGAACGATAACCGAATGTAGTTTGAAGTGTGCGCCTTTTATGACAACTTTTAATGTGGGATCTCATTTATTGAATTAGATGTTGTCACCCACATTTCGTCGATCGTCATTGGACGTGTTGCCCTCTTCCCTCCCTCCCTCCCTCTCTTTCACCATCGCCATCGCCCTCGCCCTCGCCCAATCCCACGTCATTTGGTATTCACGTCATGCCGATGCACCGGCATATAACTATAAATAACGCCTATTTTAAATTTAAAGAGTAATGCCTATGGAATTTCCTATAAATACCTTCATGACGAACGCAAAACAACAACAACAACGACAACAACAAAAATACAGCTTTTTAATGTCCCCTCACCAAACCCCTCCACACCTCCAACTGCCCCTCTGCTGTTTGTTGTGCTTTGGTTTATTTTTCGTTGTAAATGACCTCGTTCACAAAAAGTTCAGAAATCTCATTTACAAACATGTAATTGAAAAATACCATACACACACCAACACCAACACCCACACTCACACACTCACACACATACACACACACACACATTGAGCGATACAAAGTCAAACACTTTGGAATTTATTTTTTACCGTTCAATGGCGAATTTCGGTTGATGTGTACGTGTGAGTGTGTGTGTGCTGTTGTGTGTGTGTGTGTGTTGTTTACGCAAAATAACGTCGCCAGCACAGCTACACATTAAAAAGTATCTACACACATGCGATACACATACTCACACACACACACGCACACACATATATAGGCAAAAAGAAAACAATTGCAAAAGACACTTACGAAAACCAAACACAAAAAACATCAACAAAAACAGCAATAACAAAACTTTCGTAGATTACAACATAAATAAAAAAAAACTGTAGATTCCAACGAGAAGCAAACTTCAAACTGAAAAAGACATTGACGTTGAGACTAAAGTAGCGCATAGCTCAGCAGCGCAGCAGCAGCGAGCAACAGTAACAGACACAGATACAAAGATACTTTAACTTTAAGTTGATTTTAACTGGCAAGCGAGCGAGCAGCAACGTTGTGGGAGGGGGGAGCGGTGTCAGTTCGGTTGTGGAATGCCGTTCTGTAAGTTTCATATGCATGTGACCCCAACATCATCATGGAGTAGTTCAGTTCAGTATCGAAACTTTCTAGCACACACACATACACACAGATACGTGCATATACACACACACACACTCACACACACACACACAGATGCATGTATACAGCGACAGATACAACATTACACATACACTTCCAACTGCTTTCGAAACAGACAACGAGATTTTCAATGTGCTGCCTCTGTCGCTGCCTCAGCTGGCGTCAGCACTCTGCTGACGCCGACTGCATGCCTCTGCCCGTGCCTCTGCCTCTGCCTCTGTCTGCTTCGCTGCCTGAACAACTATCTCCGTCTCCGTCTGTGCAAGCGCATGCGCGGCGTTCCGCGCACATTGAAAAAACGAAGATCGCCGCAACAGAAAAGATGTTTTCATTCAGTAAATTTTTGTAACTACAGCCGCATGGTCGCTGCCGAGCTGCTCGCGGACGTTTCTTTGCTTTGCTTTGCTTTGCAGACTTTGCCGAATTCTGAGAGCGGATGTAGCAACAACAAATCCAGTGTGAAAAGTAAATATTGAAATGCAAAATTGACAATGAAACATTTGCAATTAGTATAAAAGGAAAAAGCAAAAAAAAAGTTTTGTTAAATGAAAAGGCTTGTCGCACAAGGAGCTGACCCAAAATCGGGGCAGACGACAATCATACTTACACATACATTCGTATGTATGTATGCATGTCCGTATGTATGTATGTGTGTGTGTATGTATGTGTGTAAGAATGTGTGTGTGTGTGTCTGTGTGTGTGTACATATGAAACTTGTGCGACCGCATTCCAGAAAGTTCAAATAACGTTTGCTGGAGTGGAGGGGTGGGGGGAGACACATCAGCGGGGAGCTGAGGTGGCCCACAGCATATAAGCATAGCGTGGAAAAATTAAAGTTAAAGAACTCTTCCAGTGTATGTATGTAACTGTTTGTGTATGTGTGTGTGTGTGTGTGTGATTGTTTGTGTATGTGTGTGTATGAGTGAGGCTTGAAGCTCTCTCTGTGCGCCTGTGTATTGGTATGGCATGGAATGCGGTTCCGTTCAACTATGAGAAGAACTAAGCCAAATAGAACTTGCGCTTCACACAAAGTGAGTAATGCCAACCAACAACAACAACAACAACAACAGCCACAACAGCAAGAAAAATGTGTCCAGAAACTGGTTTCTGTTGGCCAAGACTTTGTGTCGCGTCGTCGTCGTTGTTGTTGCGGCGGCGGTTGCTGCATGCGACAATCCATTGACATCTAAGGAACTCTCCGATTCTAACCTCTAAGTCAAAGCCAGCACATGGGTAAGCGTAAGCCTTGTGGAATTTGTCAGCAGTCAATGCGCTCACACACACACACACACACACACACACACACACACATAGACACAAACACACACAGGGCAAACGACAGCCAGTTACAAGTCTCGAGACAAAAAGCTCGGCTTCGTCTTTGGAGACGAAGTAAAATATTTATTGGCTGGAATTGGATGCTGCGCGTCGCCGTCGTCGTCTCTTTGTGCATGTGTATGTATGTGTAAGTGTGTGTGTAGCGTCTATTTAGAAATTCAAATTAAAATTTTTCAGGCATGAGTCATGCCATGAAAGCGTGGGTCTGAGCCCAATTTTCTTTTTGTAGCTTTTTGTGTTCGTAACTGCAACTTTAGTTTCAGCTTACAGTAAATTATCATTCGAAGCAACTGAAAATCCACTTACTGCTTAAGTGCAGAGAACTGAGACTATAAAAAAAAGTTCTAGGAATTTTTTTTCATTTGCACGATTAAATAAAATCTTTAGGATTATAAAATTTAGAACAGATAAATTATAGTTTTCAAAAAAAAAATTTTTTAAATCAAGTGTTTTTTTTAATTCGGTTTAAAACTTAAGGTATCTAATCTGACTTTAAGTTATTCTGAAATAATTAAATCTGAGCAAAAAGAAAAATTTATAGGTTTGCTTAAAAAACATTTATAGAAAATAGAAAAAGAGTTGTTGATTACTAAATTGAAATGTTGCCATTAACCGATTTTCACTGTATACCAGTTTCGCCACATTAGCGTTTGAAGTTTTTATTTTTGCGGCGCTGTTGTGTGGTTAAAGCAATTTTGATGGTAATTGCGATGCAGTTACAGGCGATAATAAAGGGAACAGATGGAGGCAGTTGAAGGAGGATGAGAAGGGGACGGAGGGGGAGGGGGTGTGTGGCTTACCTCGTGTGCCCATCATAATTGCAATCGGTGCTGGACTCATGGCGAGGCGCAAACGCCACAAACTAAAGTTGCATCACTCAGCATAAAAAGGCAAAATGAAGAAAAGTCAACCACCAGCATAGAATGCGGGCTGGCAGCAAACAGCGGCAGAGAGAGAGAAAGAGAGAGACAGAGAGAGAAAGGGAAAGAGCGAGAGAGAGCAGAAGCAACAGGAACAAGAACAAGAACATAGGGCAGGCAAGCAGAACCAGAACCAAGACCGCCACCAAAACCGTTTCTCATGAAGAAAAGCAAGACGAAAGAGAGCGAACGCTAAAGTAAAAAGGCAGGCGAAGCAAAAGCAACGGCGTCACGACAGGGACAGAGACGCCAAAGTCCAAGTGGGCAGCTGCTAAAGGGTAAAAAGGGAGCGTAATTGTATGTACTCACTCGCTCCCTCTCTCTTTCAGTCTGTTTGCACACACATGCAGTGGCGGCCTAACGGACAGCGGCAAGCTGATCCCGTTTGTAGTTCTTGTTGTTGTTTTAAAAGCAATAATGTCAGCGAAAAAAGGCCAAAGAACGAAAACGCTGGCGGTGGTCGCCGTCTGTAACAACAAGTTGAGGAATGTTGTCGCCGTTATCGTCTCGCCTATCGGCATCGCAATTCTATCGATATCGAAGAGCTGCGTGCAGTCATGTGGATTCAGCTGGAAGTCGGTGGGAAATAAAAAGTCTGCCTTTGTCGATTTTTTTTGCTTTTTATTTTGGTTAAATGCAGACGGAACTATAAATGTTAATTAAAAAGTATATTTATATTATCGGGGCGGCAATCCCTGACTAAGCCGCGACGAGGCCATAAAAATGTGCTATATAAAAACTTAACGGTAAATGCTACGGTCTGCTGAAGTTCGTGTGTGGCGCTCTCTCAAAAAGCAAAATGAAAAAATAATGATTTTCGTGTGTTTGTTGTATGTGTTGCTGCTATTCGCTCAATAGAAAGTTTTGTGTTAATAAAAAATGGCAGGCACACACAAAAAAAAAGAAACAAAATAAAAAAAAAAACACTAAAAACTAAACATACACAAAATATGTCGAAATATAACAACAAAAAAGAGTGAATGAAAAAATGTTGACCCAATTTCATGCTGCCTCGGTTGACGTCGCTGCTTGCTGCTGCTGCTGCGGCACATACTTTCCCACAGCTTCCCAGTGCCGACGACGAGCAGCGTGTGATAATCTCGCGGGAGCAGCATCAGCAGCAGGCGCTCCCTTAGCCAAACAGCTGGAACGACGTCTAAATTAATGACTGTTAAATGAAGATTGTTGTTGTTGTTGCTTCCAGTAGCATTCCAATGCGTTGTCGGAGCTTGTCTCACGCTATCGCGCCGCATGCGCGCATGCGCAGCCCCGAACTGTTTTGTTTATATTTAAAGCTTGGAAGTAAGTTATGCGCACCTTTGATTTGTTCCCCCCTCCCCGTCTATATTTAGCGAACTCCCTCCTCAATTTCGATTGTCGATAGTAATGGTGAAGTTAGGGGAAGGAAGAAGACATCGATTGCAGCTTCTGTGGTAAGTTTGAACTATTTACAGTATATTTTTTTCTTTTCTACACACTTGAATATATTCGTGTGCGTGTGTTTTTTTTTCAGCGCCTCACTCACAGCGCCACTAATTGTGTGTGTGCTATTTATATTAAAAAGCCAAAAACCGTAAGATCTTGCCCGAATTTAGTCGCTTGCTTTTTTGATGCTCGTGTTTCTGTTTTTTTCATTTTTTTGTTTGCGTTTGCTTTGCGCGTGTGAAAATTTTGAGGCTACGCTCTTTGAAAGGTATTGTTTTTTTTTTGGGCAATGTGTTAAATGGCAGTAGATAATTTCGACTTGACACACATTGTAATCATAATTAACTATTAAATGTGGCTCAGGGCCTCAGTTCCAGGCACGTGCGGTGAAAACGGCGAAATATTCGAAAAATGTGTGTTGTACATACAAACATATGTATGAATGTGTGTACACTCAAGGAAAACGAACTGAAATGGAATATTAAAAGTGCTCTCTCTCTCTCTCTAAGTGTGTGTGTCTCTCTGTCTCCATCAGTACTCTATGATTTGACTACGAAACCGGTTTTCGATTTGGTTTGACTGTTTTTCAGACAAGTGAGATCATTTTGAAAGCTGATTTTGTCAATGAATACCACATTCCTACATTCCAATGGTGTTTTTTTGTGTGCCCTGCACACACACATACACACACAGATTCGTGTGGTGTTACAAAGCTTTGAACTAATGCCGCCACAGCACAGCTTCCAAGTAAAACTGTTGCTGTTGCTGCTGCGGACAGAGCGCTGAAGGTGAGTACAAAACATTCGTTTAACTGTGTATTGTATATACATAGGTAAGTACATCACAATGTGACTGGATTTGCAGTGTCCAACGCAACGAAGTAAGAGAGAGAGAGAGAGCGAGATGGGATACGAGGCGTCATGAGCTTTTGGAACAGTGGGTCAAAACAGCAGACGGCAGCAGACAAATGCCGACACCGACGCAGACGCCGACGCCAACGCCAACGTTCGCCCAACATTCAGCTGAGTAGCGTAAGCTCCTCTGTTTTGTTATTATTTTATTCCATATTTTTGACAGCGACTTTTTGTCAGTTAGTTGAGCTCAAGGTGAGTTGGAGTTGGGCGCCAGATCGCTTTTGGTGAACAGCATTCCAAGCATGCCAGCGGCAACGACAGAATCTAAACAACTTGATGTGTTGGTATTTATGCTTTGTTTGCGCATTACAAAAGGTAACCGATGATAAGAGAAGCCACTGGCGGGGGCAGCCAGATAAGTAAACGACAAACATATATATATATATATATATATATATGTGTGTATATGTATGCTTGTGTGTTGCTGTCAACCCACAGATTAACATGCACATGCACGCACATACACACACACATATATATATAAATTAATCGAGTCCTTATTGTTTTTAGTAAAAAAAAAAAAAAAAAAATCGGTTCTGTTCGAATGCTTTATTAAGACTTTTTTTCTCAGAACATCGAAGAAGAAGGAAATGCTTCTTCTATCAAGTTACACATTCACCACGGCCGCATCAATCAGCTGTGTCCCAGTCTCCGCACATTTCTGTCTGAGTTCCACGTTGCCGAAATATGCTGACGAGGCGCACGTGTTTTATGATATTAATTCGAGTGCGTTGGTTTTAGTTGTTCGTTATAATAAATGTTAACTTATATAAAAACCGGCGGCAGCAGCGTTTTTCATTCATGAAACGCCACCCCATCGACTCGACTAGAGTCGGATTTTTTCGACTCTGAGCAAAGTGGAGCATGGAAAGGAAAGCTATGCATGTTGTGGCCCGAGTCGTGATAAACATATTTACCAATTGATTATTTTCTAACACACACACACACAGACACGATACGTATAAACACGACACATGCTTTGGGCACACAGCTAACCCAATAGGTGCTAATCAGCATAAATATGCCGTGTGCGGCTGTGAATTTCCGGGCTACTTTCTAAATGCCCAAATGCTGATCGGATCGCATCGGATCGGACCATCAAGACGTGTCGAGCTGCCAAACATTGATATGACGATAACAACACCCAAAAGCTCAAAGGAATCCAATCTGCTGCGGAGCACTTGAAAAAGAATTAAATCTGTTCAAAATTTAAATATGTAGATTTAATATTTGAGATATAACTTATTTTGTATACGTGATAAGTGCTAAGTACAAAACTGCATTTATAGTAAGACTAAGATTAAAAATGTATCAAACCTGATCAGATTTTTATGAGGCACATTTATTTGTTTACTTGTAAAACTGCTACAAATATGACACATAAATTATTTATGTAAATACGAAAAGGAATAAAAGATAGAATACAATTACATGTCAGATAAATGTCAAAGCGACTTAAAAATTGTATATTATTTCAGTTATATAATAAATAATAAATGTAGCTATTTTTATAATAGTTCAAAAAATGCTGGAAATTGGAGTCGTTTGAATTGATTGTTATGGGTTGCAATAAAAGAGCTAAGAATAACCGAAATAGATTCTTGGGATGGGTGTGGAAACTTCCCGATTCAACGGACGAATTCCCGTATTTATTAATGGTCGCGATAATAATTAACATGCAACACGTATCGGGGGGAGAGTTGCCCGGAGAAAGAGAAACAACCGCAGGCCAACACAAACACAAACCCACCGATACCGATACAAATACAAATACAAACACAGATACAGACACAGATGCAGACACAGACACAGATACAGACACAGATACAGATACAGATACAGATACAGACAGCGTGCAGACGCGTTGGGTAAATGTGTCTCGAAATGAAAGCATTTCACAATCCCGGATCCGCGTCGGAATGCGTCTGGTGGTAGTGGCGGTCCATAAAGCTTCGCAAATGCGGCCAGCGACAGCAGCAGAGGCAGCAGAAGCACCAGCAATCACACATACAGCTAAAGATACATTCACAGCTACATCTACAACTACAGATACAGCTACAGCAACGGCTACAGCTACAGCTACAGCTACAGCTACAGCTACAGTTGCATGGCATCAGAGAAAAGACACAAATACAAGCAGAGACGCTGTCGCTGCGCTTTCTTCTACATTTGTGAGTGTTTGTGTGCAAACACAAAAAACAAAACACACACACACACACACATACACACACATATACATATATATATAGTTTTGGCCATTTCCTATTGTACTTAGTGGTAGCTGTTGCTGAGGCAGTTGGCCTTCAATTGGCCACGTTTTGTTTGCAGATGTATCTACGGCTCGTATTTATGTATCCTGGCAACCCCAGACAACTAATTAAATTGCGCTTTTTGTCGAATCAACGAATAAAAACTTGCCCGCAGCTGAGGCAACCGTGCTCTGCGTTCACTGAACTTATTAAGTTGCCATTAAAAAAAGAAAGAGAATAGGGCGGGCAGATACCACATTGGCAAAAGGGCCTCAGGTAGTCGTCTCCGAGCAGCAGCAGCAGCAGCAGCAGCAGCGGTATCTATTCATATTTATAAGCACATTTTTCAGCCATCGTAAAATGTGTGTGAAAATGGGGTGAGTCGGACGATGAAACAAGGGATCGCGTTCAGGGTGGCTGCCTCTGGCTCTGCCTCTGCCTCTGGCTTTGGCTTTGGCTCTGGCTATGCCCCCATCCCTCTGCCAGCTCCAGTTATATTCCCAGTCCTAAGGATGGCAGCGTCGCACGTGTGAGCAATTGGGAATATGCTAAGCGATTATCTGGATCTTGTTGTCAGGCCAAGTTATGCGTTGAGCTTTTGTTCTAGAAGATCGGAATGAGATCATTGTAAAGCCAAGAATCCCCTCTTTGCCTCTCTCTCTGTCTCTCGCTCTCTCTCTCTCTCACTCTCTCTGTTTACACTCGAAATAAAACGCTGTCCAAAATTCAACTACAACCGGTACAAAAATGAATTTCGTTTTTCTTTAAGTTTACTTCCTTCTTGAGTTTTCCTAAATAAATATTAATAAATTGATCGTTAATCAAGAAAAACTCTTGAATCATGTCAAAGATACTCATTACAAGTACTTCAAATTTGAGTACAGATTCTAGAAACTTAATTCAAGAAGTTAGTTTTGTAGCTGAAGCAGTTTTAGCTGTATTTTGAAAAGTATATCTGAATGAGTGTTCAATATTGGAAGTAAACACCCAACTCTAATTATTCAAGATTGATTCAAGTTGTAAATGGGAATTTCGAAAGGAAAGATGATTTTCTGATCTGCAACAGCAGTTTCATTTATTTTTCTGAGTGTAGCTCTCTGGCTTTGCTCTTAAACTTGATGAGCCATTGCGTAAGAAACGTCGGCTCCTTTTTGAGATTTCTCTCTCTCGCAGTGTGTGCGGTGTGTGTGTGCGGAGTGTGTGTGCAACTTAAACTGGAAGTGCCGGCTATGTATGTCTATCTGGATGTGTATGTGCGTGTGTGTGTGAGTATGTAAGTATATCGCCGCTGTTTAGATACTCGTAATTGGCTAATTATATGTATGTGTATGCATGTTGATGTTTTGTGTGCGTCATGTTATTTATTTTGTTTTTTTTTTTTCGGTGCGTTATGAATTTCATTTAAGCATATCTTTAATTTAGAAATTGAAAACTTTTGTTCACCCAATTTGAAGACTGACAGCCCCCAGAAGAGTCCATCCATCCAATTCCGACATCTACTTTGACTCCCGGCTGCCGACTGCCTATTGCCGATTGGCGACTGCCTACTGACGACGTACAACTCCGTTTTCAATTCTCATTCTGGTGTCAGTCAAGATATATTTGTATTTAGTAAATATGCGGGTTACCAGCGTTTTTCATATTTTCACATTGGGCAAAAAGTGCACGAAATGTAAATTGCTTGATTTGTTGCCCGACTTCTTTGACTCTGCCGTTGCACATTTGATACTATTCATAATGGTGGCCCATGTGGCCATGTGTGAAAAGTGCTGCACTTTCACCAGACAGCCAGCTAGCTATCCATTCAGTCAGCTATCAGCCAATCAGCCAATCAGCTGCATTTCCAGTTCAGCTCACATCCAAACCAAACTCAAGTGCCACCCCAAATTAAAATAGAAACTGTAGGGGCTGGGTGATTCTATTGATCCTCATTGCGATAACCCAAATCAAATGAATGTTCAATATTATGAGGGACACACACACACACTCACACACACACACACACACAAATCACAATTATTATGCTCCCGATAAATCCTGTTGTAAAAATCAGTACTTATTTAAAGAATGCTTTTCAAGATACAAATTGAAAAGAATTGCAAGTGCAGATAGTGTTTCTATATGCACACTTTAAGCAATTCTCCATTTTAGGTTATTTCTTATTTACAGCAAAGTTTGAATTATATTGTTTAGCCGCCTCCGCTGCTCAACCTTTATTAGATCCAATTAAATCGATGTACGAATGAACGTGAATTCCTCCATTAATAATTCAGGTAGATGTCTTAAGGTCATCTTCATAAAAGCACATATCTATCTATGTGTGTAATATAAATACGTTTGTCTGTATGTATGTATGTATGTATGAATGTATGTATGTATGTGATTACTCGCACATATTCATACTTGTACTGTAAGCATGGACAAGCAATATTTTCCAGTCGCTTCCACTCGCACTGTGGAACAAACTGATCGTTTTTTATGGCAAAAATTCAATGATCAAAAGATCTAACTATAGTTAGATATATAGATATATAAATACATGATGGATATATCCTCTAATCTGTGCTCTTTTTATGAAAGTAATAGCAAAGTCTCACACAAAGTTTCGCTGAACGTCCAAAGATTGAATAAAAGATACTACATCTATTCAAACAACCTATTGTAACAAATCAAGCTTATGCCAAGTTTTGCTTGTAATGAGTATATTTTTTTATGCTCGAAAGATCAAATTATGAATACATAAATATGATAGATAAGCGCTTCTAATCTGTTTTATTTTTACGATTGCAGGGGTAATCCCAAAGATATTTACGGAATATATATATAGATTGAGTAAAATCTTTATAATATTTAACTTTATCTCTAAAGATGGGAACATAACGACAGAATATATATATAAAAAAATATATACAATATATTCAAGCAAACTTTCATGACATATCTAAATGTCTTGAGGCCAGGTGTACATTATTCTCCCATAGTGCACAGTTTGCGCTTTGAGGCCTCATCGGATGTCCGTCGTCTGTCTTCCGTACCCGGTCGTCTGTGTGACTGAGCAAATTATTGTCGCGCATATAAAAAATATTGCAGGCCAGTGGCAGTCACTGCAACAGCAACAGCAACAACAGAGTCGCTCCAAGACGGAAGTTCAACTAACTCATTTCCGCTTATGTGTATTTGTATTCGTATTTGGATTTGTATGTGGCATGTTCATATTTATATGTACACATACATACATACACATATATATTTGGCCTGGCATCTCTGTATGTGCGTGCGTGCGTGTGTGTGTGTATACAATCCGTATATAGCATATAGCATATACACACATTCATAATATACTCATATTCATTCATAGTACAACAGCAGACGCATTCATTGTGAGGCAGATTTGGGGCTGCTTTTGCTTTTGCTTTTGCTTTTGCTGCGCAAATACATTCTTAATTAAGTTGTAACAAAACATGAAAAAAGCGCTAATTACGCCGTAGCGGGCAGCATAGTTTTTCCTTATTTCCACACACACACACACACACACACACACACACACTCACACTCACACACACATCAGCACACACACATACGCAGAGACGAACGGAGACACATTTCTAATTTTTCGTATTTAGTACATGCACTTCCGCTTATCACTAAAGATTACTTAAAAGGAATTTAGGTCAACAGCAAACGACGCAACAACAAACATACACACACAACAACAAACATACACACAACACAAATACACGCACGCTGAGAACTATGTGCGCTGATTTCGCTGCTGTTATGCTTAGTGCGAGTGTTGCATAAAGGACATAAAATAGCACAAGGGAAAAAATCAATGTATGATAAATAAAGATCTTAACTCAAGGCAGTTTACAAAATTGGTAGTAATTATTGAAGAGTGTGCAAAAAACAAATCAATCAATTTCAGTTTACTTTATAACTATCTAAAATTTACCGCAATGTTATAAACATAACAGCAGCTGTTATTTTATCTGTCTCTGTTGCAGGATCGTTTCCTGTTCCTGCGCTGACTGGAAATTAGTATCGAGTCCAGCGCAATTATCGAAAACGGAGAAATTTCATTATCGAAATTCGGCTGTCGAAATTCGATTGATGGTGAATTCGAATAAATATTAATTGAAATGAAGGTGGCGTTGCAAGTTTAAAGCGCCATCTATCCACTCCACTGCAAGTAAAACCAAAATGTATTACACTATGGTTGTGCACCAGGATAACACGTGATCAGGCAATAGATGGCGCTTACAGCGCTTACACTGTGTGGCTAAAGTAGCGTTGCCACATTAATAAATAAAAAATCCAAGTGTTTGGAGTATCAAATTTTATTATTATTATTATTATATTATTGTGTAAGTTAAATAGTCAATTGTGTAAAGGAGATCTCTCCTGTTATATTTAGAATGGTTACATTTAAATGTTGTCAAAACTGCAGCGATTCTTAAATGCAACAAATGTTTATTCATGCTCTGACATTTAAATTAATATTGCATTTAAATTTAATAAATGATTTTAAGACGAAATTTCTAATAAAATTCTAACCCAAAAACATGTACTTGACGATTTTCCAATTTGTCAAAACTGAACCGATTTTCAAAAGAAAACAATTTTTGGTCAAAATTCGGCATCTGGAAAAAAAAGAAGAACATTTGACTTTCAGTCCGAAATGGTTAACAATTTGTACCGTTAGAGTCTTTAGAGTTAGCTCAGTTACAGGCATTTTTGAGATGCTTGCCAAAGTGTGAATGCTGCCTTTGGCACGTGTCTTGATTGAAAAGTCATAAATTTCGAGCCAGCAACCCCAACAGCAAACAATGCCAACAATGAAAAAGTCAACTTTTACACCAAAAAAAGAAAAACAAAAAAAAAAAACGAATAAAAAACAACAGATTTTTCTTATCTTTTTATGGGAAATAGCGCAACCCGATCCCGAAACAAGACCCTAATCCGCTGGACAAACACACACGCCAATAATATCAAAATCGAATAAGTAAACACAACACGCATAAAAAACGAAGACACAGACACAGACACAAACACAGATACAGATACAAATGCATAAGTGTAGACGTGTGTGTTTGTGTAGAGATATGGCTCGTTTATAGTTTAAAAACCCCTCCTACTCGCACCGCTGCCCATCATCGTTCATTGTTCGATTCTGGCAGCTGCAACTGCAAAGCGATATCGAAAACGAAAATTTGAAATTGAAATCCAGACGCGTGCGAAGCGCACGAATGTCACATGCCCCAAAAAGTGTCAGGGAACTCAAAGAATCGAAATTCAGGGTCCTTGGCTTGCAATCAGACGGACGAACACTGCCAAAGGGTTGTAAATCAATTGCAGCATTTTTCCTGTTGAAAATGTGTAAAATGCTGGCCCAGAAAGGGGTCATCCAAAATTACTTTTGAGCTAACGAATCGCCATTCGCCATTTGCCCAAACAAAAAAAGGGGGCATCGATATTCAGTGATCTGTGGCAAAGGGTTGTAACCCTGGGCTGCTGTAACCCTTCTGCCTGGAAAATTTCGCATTAAGCGCACCAAATTGCCAACATTTTTCAGGCAAAAATTATCAAAAGTTTTTCTTGACATTTTACGCAAAAAGTATAATAATGAAAAGCCATCAAAAGGTCCGGGGTTAGGGGTTGGGGAGCAACAAAAAAAAAAAGGGTCATCCAAATGCCGCCGCTGCACTGTGTAAATAAAGGATCAACGGACACTGAACTGTCACACGACCATGCAAAATTAATAAATTACATTTTTTTTCAGCCAAAAATTTTTGCCAATTTTTGAGAGGAAAATTTAATTTTTTTTTGTTTTGTGAAACTAATCTAGTGGAAGGGGTGAATGGGGTTAGGGTGCGCTCGGGCGATGAAGGGGTTGTGACACATTAACTGAACCCATTAATGAGCGTTGCCAACCCCGATGAGCGACCCCGACACGCGTGGGTCAATGTCAATCGGAAGCGTAGTCCGTAGTCCGTACTCCGTTGCCCGTTGTCCCGGATTTAATATCGCGAACGACGCTAATGCGTCTGACAGGCGACACAAAAAATGGGTGCAAAAATACAAAGAAAGAACCCAAAAAAAAGTGAAACGGCTTCGAAAATAAACAAAAACTATGCGAATTTGAAAAAAAAAACAAAAATTGGTATTTTTCAATAAATTGGCGCAGACGGTGACAAAAATGGTAACATCAACAAATACAAAAGACGTGCCTGGCAATAATCCTCTTAACTGCGAAAACTGTCGCAAAGCTGCAACAAAGGTTACTGAAAAGTGGAAGTGGGAAATGTAGGGAAGTTCCTTGTCTATAATGCTGGTTCGCCGTTTTTGTTGTTCTTGTTGTTTCCGCTGCTGTTGCCAGCAGCATTTCAATAAATGGGATTTCACATGTGAATTTAGGGGAAACTACGCTCAAAATGAGTTCGCTAAGCCGAACTTATGAAATGGTTCGTTAGATATGATTACTGTAAATCAGACCGATTAATTAAACAATTAAAATGACCGACAACAAAGAACAACTATTCTAGGTTAAAACACCAACTGTTCCTCTGAAAGTTATATGAAATAATAGTCTGATTTTGATAGCTTTTACTGTAAGTGAACTTGTTAAAAAATGCTATTCATACAAGAACCCATCTTTCGATCGGTGTTTTCTATAAAAGCTATTTGATATATATGATATAATAAGTAAGTTGATTTGGAGTATCTTGGTAAGCCAAAATGTTTTTCATGCAGTAACTCAACTTTCGATCGATAATAATATTAAATAGTGATAAGGGATAAATAAATAGCAGGATAAATGGCAAGTTTTATTAGCTTTAAGACAGAAGGAGTTGAAATAAAATTAATAAGCCGATAATAAAATCCTAAGATTATGAATGAAGGGAATAAATCTGAAGTTACAGATTGTTAAGATAGCATTCAATTTTGATTTATATTATATTATATATAAGCAAAAATACAATCCAAATTAAAAGGAATTGTGTTGGCATCTTAATCTAGCTATGCAATTTCTGATGGATTATTTTAACGAAGTCTTGCACCCTCAAGATATTCCCTTGCTGCTATTTGACTTCGCTTTAAGTTTAACAAATATTTTGACACTGGAAGCTGATAAATTCGTGTATATTCTCAAGGCTGTCACTGAGAGTGGAACTTGAAAGCCAATAGATGCGATCTACGTGTGTGTGCTAAAGTATCTGGGCAAATATATTTCAGTTTGGCTGCTGCTATCCGTTATTGATGTGCTGCTGCTGTTTGTCATCCACATTCAAGAGATAAAAATAAAAGTCTGCAGTGTCTAAGGGCAGAGGGGCAGAGGAGTAGCGGGGGTCGTGCTTTTGGCCAGTTGGTCTTCGGCTGATTGTTTATTTCGCCCCTTTTTTTTTTTTACTTATTTAATATAAACTCAACACAAAGGCTTTGACCACACACACACACACACACACGCACACTCGCACACTTATAAGCGGCTTACTTACGCACTTCTGTATCCGTAGCTGTAGCTGTAAAAGTTTGTGTGTGTGTCCGTGTGATAGTGCATGAAATTTATTGGCGCATTGGGGGCGCCACACTTTCGAGTTTTGTGGCACTGGATTTTGGGGTGGGTTATAGGGGGGCTTGGGGGCGTTGGGTGAGCGGAGCAGCTCAGGCTGTTGCTGTCAAGTTTCGTTGCTTATTTTGTTTTTCCCGACGCGAGGCTTTTATAATTTTATGCCATTTCTTTCAATATTTATTTTGTTATTATGTTTTTGTAATGAGTCCTTGTTGCTGTTGTTGACAACAATAACAAGAACAACAACAACAACAACAAAGGCAGCGCTGACGAAATTGGGACAAAAATGTTGGACGATGACGTTGAAATTGGAAAGAAATTCTAGCCATAGATTGTAACTTCTGTGTGTGTGTGTGTGTATGTGCAAGATTGTGTTAGTTAGTATTAGTGTGTGTGTGTGTGTATATTGCCATGGAAAATTCCGACTGGCGCTGTGCACATAAATTAATTAATTTTGTTTTTCCGTTGTTGGTTTTTTTTTTTTGGTTGCCTCACGATTTTTGTATCGAAATTTTATTGCTGTCATTGAAATTGAACTACTTACGAGCTAGAACTGAAACTGGTACGATGGCGACAGATGGGAGGGAGGGAGGAGGCAGGACCACTTTTTTTCTCAGAGTCTAAAATAGCATTTAGTTTGTATTGATTTTTGGCCAATGAAACTACGATTTAGAAAGCAAAAATCAGGTGAATTAATAAGTGTAGCATACATTTCAGCGCATTGTTGCCACAATCAACGAAATATCAGTTTCGGTCATCAGTTACTTCATGAATACATACATATATATATATATATATCTATATTTGTATATGCATATTATATAGGCAATTTATTTCTTTGTCTCTTTGTTTGCTGGCAATCTTGACATTTTCATTTTTTCGTTATATATTTTATCTACTTGATTAGCCAGCAGCGATTGATTTTTTGCCATTTTAATTAATCGAATTTCATATTTATTGCCATAAATAATTTGCCAGGTTTCCCATTTGCCGCCCACCAGCGCTCAACTTTAATTTGAAAAGCGATAAATAAGAAAGGCTCCCCACATGCGAGGCGTTCCAGCAGAAACTACAATAAGTACATAATCACACACACACATGTAAGTATATATATAGATATGTATATACATACATGCCGTAAAATAAAACACAAATGAAAGTGAAAAGAAAGTAAAGAAAGCGGCGGCAACAACTGCAAAAGTGCTGAACGCAGAAAAGTACAAATTACCCACAAAATATAAAAACGAACACACACACACAGGCCCAATGCCCACTGCCCAGTGCCCAGTGTCCAAAAGTGCCCAATGGAAACCCACAGTTAACCATCCTCCCATCCACACCCGAATACCAAACACCCAAGCCGATGCTCGAGCGTAAGCCAACGAGAAGGAGAAAAAAAAAGTTCAATTTACTACTTTTCACTTTAGCATCCGTCGCGTCACCCTCTGCTGCCCAACACAAAACACACGCACCCAAATAGCACCAACAACAACAACAACAATAGCTACGAACACCCTCATCTCAAAGGGCGACGGCGTCATGAGTCTGAAATTGGAGAAGCTAGCTTATAACAGGCAGCGGCAGCAGCAGCAGCAGCAGCCGGAGAAGTAACAGCATCCTTGAGTATCCTTACATTCGGCTCCCCACCGAAAAGTTTTGCCTTTTGCCTTTGCGTTAAATTTTTCTTTTTATTTTGGAATTTTTCGATAGCCGCACCGTATTACTCACACACACACATCCACACACACATACACGCGCGCACTCATATATGTTTGCACGGTTGTGGCAAGCACACACGCACACACACTTATGCATAAGTGGAGGCAAGCCTAACCTACTCGTTGTACCCTTCTTCATAGAGGTGTTTGGGCTTATTGGAGCAATTACAAGAAATATAACACACATAAAATCTTATAAACCTTTATTTATTTATTTATTTATGAAATATTCAATGGACTATTTTTAACTAGTTAAAATTGTACTCCTTTGCGGCTAAAGGGTATCTAATCGTAGTTGCATTTGTCCTTCGCATTCCTGTCGATTTTCCTTTAAGGTCAAGCAAGAATGAAATAAAAAGAAAGTTTCCCTCCGTCTATTTTTTTTTGTTTTGATGAAAATTACAATTTTCCTCTTATTTTTCTCTCAACTTTCATACAAAATGTGCTGCTGCCATCTTGTTGCTTACTTTCTATGCGCCCCCCCAAATCTCAACCCCTCGCCCACAGGGCAGTCCATTACCTCAGCTGCTGCTGCGTAACCATACATGTTTGAAGATATGTAGATGCTTGAGTGTATATATATCTGTGTGTGAGTGTGTGTTTTTGTGGGTGAGTGTGTGCTTGTGTGCACCTCGGGGCAGTTTTGTGCCTGGCTTTAGCCAACGCTCATCAACGCCCGGTCAACATGCCCCAATCTCTATCTTTCTCTCTCTCTCTCTCCCTCTCGCTGCGTGTGTATGTCTCCGATTGAAAGGGAAAGGAGCAAAATCTCAAAACGCAACAAACTGAGCTAAATCCCAGTTTAGTTTGATGGCCTTGCTTTGGTTTCCTATGCTTTGTTTCTTAGATTGGAAAGTGAAAGTTGCGCGTCCGTACTTAATAAAACGCTGACGCTGCTCTTCTTCTGTAATATAATAATAATACTAAGCCAGTAGAACTATACATTTGTATATGTATAAGTTTGAGATTGAAAATACCTATCATTACTAATGTGTACTAATCAGACTGATAAAGGCAACGATGATCTAAAATGATAAGTTGCAAAGGCAAATATTGAGATATGTTTCTGTTAGCTAAGTAAATTCATACTGCAGAATAGTTTTAATTTGTATTCATTTTTCACATTCTGACTTTGAAATTGAATTTTTTAGATTGATATTTTAGATTTATGAGAAGCTTGAAGCAACTGCAACATTGCCTACAGCTTCACTGTTAATGACTTCTTCTATTCCTTTCTTTGCTCATCCTTTTCAACTTTTCCTTTAGGTGATCCAGTATCGAATATCAGCTGGATGTTGTACATCTTTGAACCCACTCCGACCTTCTTCCTTTGTCTTGCAGGAGAAGAGCTCTCTACCTGTAACCAAATCGGTGCTGCAGTATCTATTCTATACAGAGAGCAAGAGCATTTCATGGGCGTCAAGTCAAATACAATTTTTTAAACGCATCGCGTTCTTAAAACTCATTAGTAGTATTTTTCCAACCCCCCCGCTTATCGGCACCTCTGTCCCTGTTTGTTACTGTTGTTCCTTCTGGTCGCTCAGTGCGTGTCATTTGCGTCATTTATTTAAATTGCCACATTTCGGCTATAATGTGCATATGCCGTTGAGATATAAAACAAGAAAAAACCTAAAATTTCCACCCCCAGCGGAAAATGAGGAAAAAAACAACTAAAACATTTTTCGAACAAAAATCCATAATAAGTTAAATTATTAAACTTAGCTGTTGTTGTTGTTGCTGTTCTCACTGGCTGCCTGGCGTGCTCTGTGGGTTTTTGACATGGCGACTCCAGGACTGCGTCGAGGCAACAGCTGTAAAGCATATATATCGTCTAGACGGCAAAATACACTGTCGAAATGCAGGCAAGCAATCTTGCAGTTCTTTGTTTGTTTTATGGTGAGACTTATATACAAATAATTACAGCTGACCGCATATACCTCTACACGTATTTTTTTACAGGGCATAGGAGCGACGACATTCGAAAATGGTGCCAAAGCATATGGTGACAAAATTGTTGTCGTTGCCGTTGTTGGTTGCCTCCGCCTGCACAATTTAATTGAGAGTCCAAATTATATACACACACAATCACACACACACTCACACACACACACATATACCAAAAAAATGTGTATATAGAGTAAATTTGATTGGTGCGGGACCGCATTACTTATGTATTTCGGGTGGTGTATAATTTGTTGTTTGCCTGCGTTCGTGATTGTAAAATCGATTATAAACTAATTTTCAACTTGTGGTTTTTTCGATTTCGATTTCGATTTCTGTTTTTATTTTTTTTTTATTTTTTGAGTTAATGAGCAGAGCTGTCAGAAGAGGGGAAAACAGGACACAAGGATCTGTGCTCGAGGCCAGGCGGCACTTAGCCAGGACAGCTCATTATGACGTTGTATCCCTGGAGTAAAGATAGCCGCCAAGTGTTGATGGGGAAAGCAATAAGCAAAACAAACAAAAACAGCTTGAGTGACGCCCCCTTTGCTGACTAAAAGTAAAAGAACTCGAAATGTTTCTGTTTCTACATATTACATATGACATACAAGTATTTCTCGTCTAAGTATATATTTGCGTGTGTGTGTGTGTGTGTGTGTAGGTGTTCCCCCACTTCTATCCGGGCAAAATTATCAACAGCCTTTCAAGTGAAAAAGTTTGGGGCGACAGGAAGGACATCAAACTATGGAACTGGAACTGTCACAAACACGCGCCAACCACACCCCAAAGGCAAGCGAATTCCAATTCCTTTCCGCTTTCAGCCTCCGGCAAAATGTTTCCCATTCTTTCGAGCGGCGCATTCTTTATAAAAATTATTGATAAGACATCCTCACATGTAATACAAATATTGACATACTCTGATTTCGCAAAAATCGTCCACTGTTTTTGGGGGTGGCAGGCACATGCTTCAGCCGGGTGGTGGAAAATATGCTCTTTCCAAATCAAGGTTGTTCGACTCTTCCGATATACACACATGGCTTACTGAAAGTAAATGTCAAAACTCGGAAAAGTTGCAACACAACACGACTGGAGGCAGTGAAGGACGCGTTTCGTCTCAAGGGCCGCACAATCGGCTTAGCAGTTGGCTAAAAGTAAACTAAGGCGGAAAATCAAAGGAAAAACCCAGAGACTGACTGTAATAAGAAGAGATGATGACACGTTCGTAATTCTTTACATGAATACATTTTTGTGATTTTTGTTATATTTAATGGTTTAAATTCATACAATATATATATGTATATGGTTGTATATATATTTAATATAATCATTAAAACACATACAATTTTTGATAAATGCTCGCTTACAATCAAATGAGAAATGGTGGTAGGACTAGGAGTGGGGTAGGGTTGGGATTTCGGGACTTTTTTTGCAGTTATTACTGCTTTTGATTCTGGCTCTTTGATCATACATAGTTAGTTCTCTTTTGTTACACATTACATATATATATAAATATAAATAATTACTTATAAGTTTTGGGTTTTTCACACATAGTTTTACATAATAACAAAGTTTTTTTTTGAAGAGTAAAATGTTAAATATAATATATATTTATATCATATATATATATATGTATATTTGCCAATTGCAAAATAAATTGTTTGTTTTGATTTTTCATATTTAATATAATTTTTTGATTTTTGCTCGTGGTTTTTTTTGATTCCATGCTCGTCTCCTGCTTAACTCAACATCGTTTTAATAATAAATTTTCAATGCAAATCTTGCTTACAACTAAATGCTATTAAGAATTTTGATTTTGATCTCGTTTTGATTTGTTTTTTGTATTTTTTTGTTGTGTTTTTGTGTGTTTACTTAAGTCTAATAAAATGGTTTTGATTTTTCTCCAGCACAACAGACTTTGTGTGTCTGCGGCCAAAATTTTGATTTATGCTCATTTAAAGGTACGTTGCAAGTTCTTTGTAAAATTGTTTACTTAACCATTTACACATGTAGGTATGTATATATACCTACACATATACTCTCTCTATATATATAGATATAGTATATAATTTTTAATGTTGTTTTTGTCAATTTTGATTTGTGCGCTCTTTGTGTATGATGTAAAAGAGATATTAATAAATTAAATCAAAAAACATAAACGTGCCCAAGCCTAGCCTCAATATTCGATATTGAAATTGGCAGATTTGTATTAATGTTATTTCGCTTAATGGCTGCAACGCTTAAATTTGCATACAGAATTTGGCAAATGGTGCAGAATATTTTTGCCAGAAATCACATTGCATAATCGCAGCGAAGAGTGGAAAGAGGAGTTCTGAGATGGGGGTTGTTGTGCTGAAACACCCTTGGAAAAAACGTCACGAGACCCGTCGCGATGTCAAGTAAATTGCATTTTTCATTTTTCACATATTCTTGCATTTATATTGCATTTTCTACTGCACACACACACACACACACACATACACACACACATTTTTAAACATGCAAATTGTGGCAGCACCCCCGGGCGGAAGCGGGTCGCCCCGCTGTTACACACGGACAACTTTTTGGCAATTGCTTGCCGTAAAAATGTTGTTGGCCCAGGATTACGAGGACAATGCCAAATGCCAGTCCATTATAAATTGCCATAAAAATTCAATAGAAAATATAGGAAAAAAGGCAGGCAGCACTCAATTTGCATGGAGAGAGATGAGGAGGGTGCACAATTGGCAGACTTCCTTGGGGGTTGCAGGGTTGTCATGAAACCGTGGATAACCAATATTTATAGAAAGTATATAGTCAATAGTTGTATCTTTAATTGCAGCAGCCAGCAGTGAGAGTATCAAATGTCCTGTCCGTAATCAATGAGATGAAATTTGCATTGGACACGTGACAAATAATTAACGGACAAGCTCACCAGTCGACGAGGGGTAGTATCAGTAGTATCAGACGTACACTCGGCATATACACTCAGCGAAAATAATAGTATATCGGAAACTAGCTTTGCATAACAAAATAACTAACGATTTGGGTCAGTACTTATCTCAAAGTACACTGGGGATAAGAAAGTTGGTTTTTACTAGAAAAATGAAAGTCCTTTTTTTTTAAATGGGGGAGGCTATAAAATGCCCGAATATGTTGGACATTCAGTAATTATAAATATTTAATTTAAATTTTTGATAAACATTTTTCGAAGTGTACGCAGATTTTTAATCAATTGTTCAGCAGCCTGAAGATTTATATGGTTTTGTTTAGTTTTTGTAATATTTTTTACTACCAGCAGCACCGACAGCTGCATAATTTGAATTTTCCATGGAAAATGCTCTGCTTGACCCTCACAGCGGCTGCATTTGACCGTGCTGAGTTTTTCCCTTTTACTACTTTCTATTTTTTTATTATTCATTTTTTTGTTTTGTGTTATCGCATTTCTGCTTTTTGGTTTTTTTCACTAATCATTTGGAGGGTATTTTTTAAGCAAATAGACTAATCAGCGTCTGCGTGGGGGTTGTGCCGGAAACGAAACTCACTTTTTATGAGGGTGCCGTTTTAGTTGTTTGCCTGTGGCAACATTGATAACAAGCCGCACTCGAACTATAACTCAGACTTAGATCCGAGACAGCAGCTGTTAAATATTTTTAAAAATGCATTAACATGTTCTCAACTGCGCCTAGCATTGTTGACAAATTGTGCTTCGAAAATTTAATCAAATATCAATTTAATAATTTGTTCTCAAAGGCGTTCACCCGGCATAAGTTCTAAGTAAGGGGCCCCTATACGAAATCAGAACACTCAGTTCTTTAAAGTACAAATAAAAAGGTCTGCAATTGCGTGTGTGAGAGTCAATTGACGGCAATCAATGACAGTTATTTTTTATGGGCTGCGATAAGATTAAAAAGTCGTATGGGCTCGCGGTGAATAGTATTTCACACCCGGGTCTCAATTCTGGCACGCTTCGGACCTAAGGCTTGGGCAATCAATCAATTGGAAATCAAGAAAATAAATAAATAAAATTTTAAGTTTAACAAATACATGTGTTTATTTATATATACAGTACAAAATAAGATTTGAATTAAATTATGAAAATAATTACGTTTAATTGTAAATGAAAAATTATATGCTATTCTTCATATAGTTATTTTATTTGTATTTATTTTTCGTTTAGCCTATTTTTGTTGTCATTGGTTTAAGTGTTTAACAGCGACGAAATTTGCTAAAAGGCACGCAGCATTTTAAAAAACACACGTTTTTAAAAAATAAAATTAAAAATAGCAATATTTACGTCGCTGCTTAACTGTGGCATATTTTGATCGATTATTACTTTAATTTGATTCATTTATTTATTTATTATTTTTTACTTTTCTATTTCTCAGGCTAACCCTCTTTTCAGCTGCACATTTTTGTAAAGAACAAACGCCTTAAATACTACAAAATAATGTACAAAAATGTGCCAGAAACTGAAAAGTCAGCGAGCCTGATTTTATATTGTAGTTGTGCTTGTATATGTAGTACTATATCATCTATATGGTGGGGTGCTGTAACGGCCAGGCCATTCAGCTGTTCCCCAACTTTGACTAGATTGAATTTGTGTTTAGTTTACGACTAGCTTCGTAATTTGGTCAGTTTTTATGTGCGTTTTGGGAATGCGTTTCTTCTCTTTTTTTTTTGATTTTTTTCGTTTGGAATGTTCCACTTACAATTAAAACTAAATAATAAATACTTTTAACTAAAGGCTAATCAATATAAATTGTTGTGCGTTTTCGCTGTCTTTTGGTTTTTGTTTCTTGTGTATGGGTTTTAGTGTTGGTTTCTTTGAGGTAAATTCACTAAAAATTTCATTTACTTCTGCTCTACAAGTTGCAGTTTAAAGTTTATAAGCATAAATGTTCATATTGTTATATAAATTCATTTATTTAAATTATTGTTTTCAAGTCCGTCTGAGGTAGCATTTATATATGTTTCACTTGTTTTTTTACTTTCATTAAATGTTTTATATTTATTTATATTTGAGTTATTTTTTAATTTAATTTAGTATTTAAAAAGTACTAATATGGTCATTGTACTTTTGCCCTGAGTTGTTCGTGTTTGCCTGCTTGCAACAAAAAAAACCTTGACTGGCGCCATTTTTTTAATTTTTCTCACACTGTATCGGTTCTTTTAAGTACTACATCAAATAGTCCCTATATGGGTGCATTGTTTTAATCATTTTTTGCGCTCTATGTACAGTAAGTGTGTCTGTGTGTATGTGTTTTGGCATAGGGTGTACTACGTTATTAATATGCGAAACAGGAATGAAGTAGGCTATAGAAAGATTATATTCACTTGAAAGTAGTTTCAAATGGATGTTCTAAGGTTTAAATTAAAATTGAAGTTAGAGCAGAAATAGAAAAATTCGTAAATACTCATAATTATCTACAGTGTTTAGATTAAGAATGTGTTTCTATGGAACTATTTTGAATATAAGCACACCCATCTTTAAAACTCGTTTTATTACTTAGCTCTACACCGTCCTCATTCTTGATTTTTACTACTTTCGCGAACCGTTTCGCTAAATTTTTGATTTTGAGCAAATTTGTGCATAAAATGTTCTCCTTTATATGCTGAAGCTTGAATGTGTATCGTCTAGTTTTGTAGGTATAACTAGTTAGCACTACTATATTATCCCAAATCCCAGCCATGTATGTTTTGTAATTTTTAGCTGCATGGCTATGGCTACTACGATATATGTTTGGTTATATATGTATGTATATATCCGCTAGTTGGAACCCACACGCCTAAAATCCGCCACACGCCTGTCTCCCTCTCTCGTTCTGACATCCCCATTCCTTTGCGACTTATGTATTATGTACGTATTTAAATTTTCTTTGACTAAGTTACCTCGTTTCCCTTCCCGTTTACGATACGTTAATGGCTTTTTAAAATTACTATTACGCATAGGAACTTTGATATTAATCACTAGAGATATAGATATATGTATTTTATGGTATGTTAAGCAATGTTCAATGTTATTCATTTTTCATGCTTTTCCTTCATGTTATCGGTTATGGATTTATAAAAAATATGTTTTATTTTTTTAGCACACAGTGTTGCCAGCTGAAACGGACTTGTTATTGTTTGTTTATAAATGTTCGTTTGATGCTTTAGTTAGTTAGTTTCGGGTTCCATGTTATACACAAAACGCATTCTCTTTTTAACTATATATGTATGCCACAAAATTACAGATTCGTAGACACGTCTGCAGTTTGCTGTAGCTATAGTTTTTTTTTGTATTTTTGTATATAAACTTTACTTTACTTTAATGAGCTCAACTAATATGCGCACTCAGTCTTTTGTAGTTCCACTATTTTGTCTTGTCTTCTTGTCGGTTCACGGGCTGGGGGGACTTGGGACGATTATTGCTAGCCAGCACTGTGGCCAGTTGTCGTTTTCGTTTTATAGCTCAGTAACACTGCCTTTAATGCGACACTTAATCATCAGATTAATCCTTTAATAGAGTATCAATGTTGTCAATGGAATTTCATAAAGAAACTTTTCGTGTATACTTTTTTGCTTAGTAAAAAGTTCCTTGCTTCAAATTGAATATTAATTTAAAAAAGTTAAAAATATAGGTATTTTTTGAACTAGTCATTTTCAAATGTGATGCATGTCTCATTTGATGCACTATTTTCTTCGATTAATCTTTTGATTAAGCCACAGAACTTAGGCTTGTGTAATTGAGCTATAAATATGGTAAATGGTTCTAAAACAAAACTGATGGAATTTAACTTACATACGCTGGCAACACTTAAGTGTCGTGTGTTGAATTGTTTATCGGGTTCAAAGCCCAATCTCTGGACTCACTTAGGCTGGTGTCAGCCTGAAGCTTAGTGTTGTCGATTCGGAGGCCCGCACTCGCACCGGCAAATAGACGAGTGCTGGCGCAAACAAGCCTTCAGCATCGGCATCAGCAGGTGCCAAATGGAAGGCTTGCATCTGATATGCCTCCTCGGCCTTGTCTGGCTGTGCATAGCTGGCGGGTTTACCGCTGCCATTAGCCAGATCGCTACACATCTCAAAGGGTGAAGTGGCCGCCGAACGTTGAGCGCCAAGGCCGTTGGGCGTTCCGGGCTTGGGTGAGGTGGTGATGGTGGTTGTGTTGGTGTTGGTGGTGCTGCGTCGTCGTGGTATGGGCGTTACTGTCGCGGATCGGACTTTGGGTGAGCCAGCAACAACTGCAACTGCACCTGGTGAGGGTAACGTTGTGGGCGTAGTCGTGGGCGTGACTGTTTTTGAGTTGCTGTTGTTGGTAGTTAGGTTCGTGGGTTCGATCTCCAAATCGGCACGCTCTTTGCTAGGCTTGGTTCTAGCCTTGCCCTGTACCAAAGCAAAGGATCTGTCCCTGTCGTTGCGTGGCAGTTCCGCCTCGGCGCCCACATGGGTCTCCTCAGTGTTAAGCAATGCGTGCGAGCGTTCGTGTATAAAGAGGAATGCATAATAGGGCGTGGTGAACGGACACAAGGAGCACTGGTACTCCTTGAAACGCGGCGTCTGCTCAAACATGCCAGGAAGCGGCAAGGGAAGCGGCATCCCTTTGGGCAACTGCATCTGTCCAAAGAGCTGCTGTTGTGCATTCTGCAGCGCCTGTGCGAGATTATTGGCGCCAGTCGGATTACCATTGGGTATCTTGAGCGTGGGACTGTTGGGCTTGCTGCCGGTAGAGCTGGGTGGCTGCTGTTGTTGCAGTTCCAGCTCACGCAGCTTCTCCACACCTGCGGCTCCATGTTCGTTCATCAGATGAGTTCGCAACCACTTGGCGCTGCGGAACTGACGTGCGCACAGTGGGCACAGCTCATTAGTAGCACTAGAGTCGTTAGGGAGTGTTGTTAAATTCACCTCCGGCTCTAGCAACTGTTGCTGCTGCTGTTGTTGCTGCTGTTGGGCATCTGCTTTAATACCGTTCTGTGCGCTGTTTTGGCCACGTGGCTGGGGTAGTGGCGCTCCATCCTCGATAATCCCATGCGTATTGTGTTTGTGCACGCGTAGGAAGTATTTACTGCACAACTCCTTGTTGCATATGTTGCACACAACGCCGCCAATCTGGGCGCCATTCTCGATCTCGATGCCGTGCATGCGTTGCATGTGCGTTTTCATGAAATACTTGTTGCACAACTCCTTGTTGCAGATCTCACAGTAGCTGGACGTCGGTGTGATCGTATAAGCACCTCGTGGTGGTCCTGGAGGAGCACCGGCAATCGGAGGAACTGTTGCACGCTCCGGCGTGTAAAAGCCCTCGCGCAACGGACTGCTGCTGCTGGTTGGGATGCGGCCCAGATGCACCTCGGCGATATGTTGCTTGAATTCCTGACTGTTGGCAAACTCACGCTCGCACGGCTGGCAGCGCAGCTCATTGGGTGTGGGCGTGGCAGCCGCAGCTGCTGTCGGTGAACCGCCACCCGCTGGCGACAGCTTAAGCGGCAACTGTTGCTGCTGTTGCTGGTAGAGCATGGGATGTCCTTCGGGCAACAGCTGACTAGCGTGCTCCGTCATGAGATGCGCACGCAGTGCATATTGATGCTCCAGCTCGCGTCCGCACAGATGACAGGGGAGCGGTCTCTTGCCGTTGAAATCGTTGAGCTGCTGCAGCATCGATTGTAACTTTTGGAGATTCTGCAATCCCATCACTGAGTTGTCGACTTTTTCTGCTGGCATCGACTCGTCGTAGGGTTCCAGTTTGATGCGCTTGCTGGGCTGCTCCTCGAGCAACAGCTCGTCTTCATTTTGATTTTCCTGCTCTGGCTGCTGTTCCTGCTCCGCAGCCGCCTTGGCCAGCATTAGATTGAGCGGCATAAAAGGCCAGCCGGCAGGCATTTGTGGCTGCTCCTCTTTACCGCCCAGCTGCAGATCCTCGGGTGGCACAAACACGCCGTGCCGCTTCCATTTGTGCGTGCGCAAAAAGTATCTGTTCGCGTACTCCTTGCAGCACAGCTCACAGAACGCCTCCGGCAGCAGTACACCCAATCGCCGTAGCTTGTCCGGCGCACAGTTTGATTCACGTGCCTGCTGCTGCAGCTGTGCTGGCAGCTTGCGCGGAGGTGGCGCAAACGAAAGCTCTTCCTGCTCGAGTGTAAAATCCTCACGAAAACCATCCGGCAACTGATACGGCTTTATTTCAGGACCGGGCTGCGTATCCGCCTGCGGTTCTAACTTCACAGGCTGCGTTTGAACAGGAGATTGCCGCTCATTGGGGCTGCCGCGACGCGGTTGTGGCGTTGGTGAGGCAATGGGCGTGGCCTGCTCGTGCTGCTTGGCGCGATGGCGACGCATGGCAAAGATGTTGGTAAAGCGCTTGGAACAGATGTCGCAGTGTACTGCTGGTGGAGCTGGTGGTGTTAGCTGTGGCTCTGGTTTTTGTGGTGGTGGTGGTGGCACCTCGCGTGGCATTTGCAGCTGTTGAAACATGGAAGTGGAGCTGCTGCTACTACTACTGACGTTGTTGTTGCTGTTGCTGCTGCCATTGTGGTTGTTGTTGCTGTTGCTGTTATTGTTGTTATTGTTCATGTTGCTGATATTGTTGTTTGGCGTGCTGGCCAAATCACCGGCAGGATCAAAGATACCATGTTTGTTGGCCTTGTGCGTCTTGAGAAAGTATTTGTTGCAGAACTCCTTATTGCACAGCTCGCAGTAGGCTTCCGGATTAAAGATGCGCAACGGTGGACGATTGAGACCCTCGACGCCAGGAAAGCCAGGCATACCTAGTAGTGGCCAGCCCAGAGCCGCTGCCTCTGGGGGAAACGCAAAAGCGGGCGGCATGCCTGGAAGTCCAGGCTGCTGTTGGTGTTGCTGCTGTTGCTGATGATGCTGTTGTGCCATTGCCTGCAGCCAGAGCTCATGCTCCTTGTTGTTGTTGCTGTGACCATTCGTCAGCTCCAGCTGCTGTTGCTGCTGCTGTAGCTCCAGCTGGGTGGGACTATCAGCGCGTTCCAGCTTTACTTTAATCGAGGATAACAAATCCATGGGCTCGTCCGTGGACAACTGTTGCTGTTGTTCCTGTTGATGCTGCTGTTGATGATCCTGCAACATGTGCAAACTGAGCTTGAACTCCGTCTCAAAGTTCTCGCCGCACTGCTTGCAATAGGTCTGATAGGGGTTCACCAACGATTGATCCTGTTGTTGTTGCTGTTGTTTTTCCTCCGCATCTGATATGTCTTCTGGCTGCAGCTTTTGCTGCTGCAACAGCTCGAATGTCTCCTTCAGCTTCTCAATGGACTTGGGCAGAAGCATTTTCGACAGCTTCTCCTCGTAGTCGACAACAGCATTTGGCGCCGTCTCCACTGCCCCCTCTTCTGCCTCGCCACCGCTCAAATTGAGCGCATCCAGACGACTGGGATTGTGTTGTTTGCGTCTCTTTTTTGCCGCATCGTTCAGTGCCTCCAACAGTTGCAGCTGCATGGCTGCTGCATTTGCTGCCGCTGCTGCCATCGCGGCCATTGCCGTCGAATCCGCTTCTCCGTCACCATCAGCCTCGTCCTCGATGATGTCTGCTTCATTTGTGCTGCTTCCTGGCTTTGACTTTGGCTCCGTGTCCAGAAGTTGCTGTTGAGTGGGTGACATTGTTGATGTTGTTGTTGTTGTTGCCGCTTCTGCTGCTGTTGTTGTTGTTGTGGCTGCTGTTGTTGCGTCTGCTGTGGCTTCATTTGGCTGCAATGTCTGACTGTTATTGTTGTTGTTGTTGTTGCTATGGTTGTTTGTGTTGCTGCTGCTGTTGTTACTGCTGCCGCCGCCGCGATTTGTGTTGAGTGTGGATGAGTTGGAGACATCGGAGAGCGCAGTGTCTTCGCTGCTCAGATCTGGCGGTGGGGTGGCATATATGGATGCGGCCATTTTGGATGATATAACTGTGTACAAAAAATACAAAAACAAAATGCAGAGAAAAATAAGAGCAATGTTTTAATTAAAGAAGCCCCAAAAACTAATTGGGTGTCTAAAGTTGCAAGGAAGCTTAAGCATGCCAGCTGGAATACGAGCAATACGACAGGGGGGTTTTATTGGGTTTAACTCTCTAACTGGTTGTGTGGGTCACATGTGCTACTGATAGGAGGAGCGAAGGGAGACGGGCTTGCGGTGGGGTGGCCTACGGTATGAATAGCTCAAGGCTTAAATCGTGCTAAGCTCCTCGTACTCCTACTCCAACTCCTACTTTTGCTTCCCGCTTATGTAGTAAACTTCCATTCAATTTTATTTCTATTTGCCACAAAAAGTATGTTGCCAAAAAATTTTGTTGTACCTACCAGAATATATATACATTTACACACGCACACTAGCTCAGACACCACACACACACACACCACACGCATCTGGCATACAACATTTTGTGTCTCATTTCCTTATGCGCTTAATTTCATTTTTCTTTTGCTTTTGCTTTACGTTCGGTAATTTTTTTCTTCCGTCCAGCACTTTTTCATTTTTGTGCAAATTCTATGAAAAATTTTTCCATTATGTACACAAATACATGCGCACATCTCCAACATACTTACATATATATATATGTATATATATGTATATAATATATATAAAAGTTTTTGTGAGCCTGATATGCGCCCATCTGCCACCCACACACACATCAACCAAAACACACACACATACACTCATACACTTGCAACCCCATTGCCGCACACGAAAATTTATACAAAGTCATCCGATTTAAGGAATACAAATTTTGCTTATTTTCTGAGGCCAACACACACAAACTTTTTCTCCCGCCTCACCCACGACACACACAAGCAAATACACACATACATAAACACACATACACACTTATACAGTGTAATATTTGCCAACCAGCCATCCATCCCCACCACCCACAATTCCCCCTCTGACACCATCACTTGAACTTGCGCATAAAACTTATAAAAATTTTCTTCAACATGACTTGGTAAAATAAATTTGATTCTCAAGAAAGCAAAAGGAAGCCGACAACGACACGAAGACGGCCCAAAAGTGGGCGGTGTGTGGTTGAGGGAGCTGGCAGGGGCAGACGAACAGGCAGGACAGGCTGCCTGGCAACCGTATGGGGCTGGGGTGGTGGCCAAGGCAAAGGCAAAAATGTCGAAATAAACCCAAAAAAAAAAAAAAGAAAAATAATTTTTTCCCCATTTCTCGACTCCAGAAGGCAGAAGAAAAATATTCTCAACTATGCTGCAGACATAAATTAAGTTTCCATGGTTGGAAATTGGTTCTCTCGTAGATTTTGCCGTTGCCGTTGCCGTTGTTGTTGCTGTTGTTGACTTTGCTTTTATACAATTTCTGCAATGAAGGCAAACCCCCTCCACCCGCCCACTTTTCTACTTTGAGGAGTTAAGCAAAAATGCTTGCCGAGATGTGCGCCACATTTATGTGTGTGTGTGTGTGTGTGTGTGTGAGTGGGTGGATGGGTGAATGTGGTTGGGATTTTTATAAAGCCTAAGGTAGTTTGATGGTATTTTATTTGATTTTTTGCGCCAGCGCTTCGTCTACTTAAATGAAAATGGCAAAGGAGCCGAGTGTAGACAGGACGGGTACTTAACCATATATCAAACTGAGATACGAACCTAAACAAACCTCGACTAATTGGCAAACATAATAATGTTCTACATATATAAGAGTTCAAGTGATAGGTGCACACTTTTCAACACGTACTCATTAATTTTCTGGCACAAGGCTCACTCGGTGTATTAAATCATAAGCTCACTTTTTAACTAAGCTGAGCTTTTCAGTTTCTTATAATATCTTTGCAATTTTTGTTCAAATATTGTTCACGTTTCGATTCGTTCACTTTTGTCCAGGTTGCGCGGGCTGTTTATTAAGTCGCTGGCGCATGCGCACTTCGCTGCTGCTGCTCGTGTCCTGCCAAGTGGCGCGCTCGTTTTCAACTGCCGCATGACGCAGCACAAACTGAAAACAGCAGAAAAAACTGTCAAATCGCCGGCGTAAACAGTTACAAGCGCAAAATCAAAACAGCAATAACATTGATACTAAAATCATGCACACACACACACACTGGCAGAGATACAAATGTATCAATGCACACCCCGCAACACATTTGATAGTTTTCCCTACTCGCACACACACACACACAGATAGAGGCTCTACCCACAGTATTTTTTCCCAATGCTTTGCACCCAAAAAACCTCAATAAAACACCCCAAAATATCAAAAATCAAATAATTTCCCTTAAAAAAAATATACACATACAGCAACAACAATAACGCGACAATAACTGAGCGTCGCTGCTCGGAAAACCATTATTGCTCCGCCCCTTTTTTCAACTTTTCACTAACCACCACACATAGGCGAACACACACACACACACACTCACTCACACACACATAAGCAGACTCATACCAGTGACTTTTTTCCGTGCTCGTGCCAATTTATCATTGTTCGATAGTTTTTCAATTTGCTTTTCCAGCTACTGTTGCTGTTGTAGTTATAGTTGTTGTTGTTGCTGCTATCGCAGTTATTGCTCCCAGGCGCATTTACTACATACATTTCTGTTATTCTAATGTATTCAACATTTTGTGACTTTGTCGCGACATTTCGGGAGGGTTCGCCCCGATGCCATGAGATTATTTGGGTATATTCTTGAGACACGCTTTTGTTGTACTCATGCTCGTACTTATTGTATTCATATCTTGAACCGAGTGCATTTGACAAGTTTCATTCATGTATTCGAGTTGTGTGCGTGTGACTGAAGTTCTGAACCGGATCTAATTGTAGCAATTGTGCCTCTCTCAGGCGTAATCTTGCCGAGCACACATCTCACTCATATATGGCCCTAAGTAATTGCCATCTTGGCATGTGGGGTCTTCGGAAGAGGGATAAAAATGACTAAAAGCATGTCGCACACACCATGTCTCTGTTGCAGTAGCAATTAAAAAGGAATTAAGAAAGTGGACTTACTGTTGAGAGCGAAACACTCATCTATATTTCAAGAGTGTGGCGAAAATATGTCAGACCTTTATATGACGACTAGGTAACTTCAATTATAATCCTATTAATCCTTTTTATAATCATATTAATCCTTTTAAATTATTGAACTCAAGTTGAAGCATATTCAGCTCTTAATTATGTGTATCATGTGTAAAATGTTTAAATTTGTGTTCAAATGGGTAAACAGATTTTCTGTTTTATATATATAGGAATATAAATATAAATTACATGTATTGTTTTGTTCGAACTCTTACAAATTTCCAAACACATTCCACCTAAAATAGATGTCGATATAGCATGTATTCCCCTGACATATCTAACGCAATGTTTGTGTTTTTCCTTACGAATTGATAGATTGATTTGACTTTACAAGATGCTCTCGTATGTGAGCAAGTGTGTGTCTCTCTCATGTGTTTGGTTACCACCCCTTTGCTCCACCAAACCCCCAACACGCACACACGCGCACACAAACACACACGCACATACACACACACAACAGCAACCCGATGCCCCCGAGTACATGACAGCCAGAAAAGCGAAAGTAAATTGCCAGGTCGCCCCTGTCGTCTGTTCGTTCGTCTGTCTCTCTAGCGGTTGTCCTGCCACGCAACGAGTCGAATGTCCAATACTCGCACCGGTTTCAATTTAAAGACATGCGCAGTGTATTCCCAAACAAATGGTTACTCGAGGGGGGTTAATAGCTGCCCCCGATGCATCCATATTGGTCTCTCTCGCTCTCGGCACCGGCTGAGCGGCGGCTTTGTGGAGTCACATATATGAGAGCATGTGTGTGCCGTTAAAGTCGCAATCGCCGGTTGAACGAACCAGGCGAGCAAAGTCGCCCAACAGCAGCAACAGCAACAGCAACAGCATTGGAAATTCATTGGTCCGTGTTAGAGTCATAGTCGGAGCGTGGAGAGCCGCGTCGTCCCAGTTGTCTGGCCACGTCTAGTGGTCAAGGTTTGCTATTGACTTTCACTTTTCACATGTCGGCCTGTCCGCTCTGTCGGCTGGTATGCTGACGGTGACGTTGTGGTCGCTATCGGATTCGGAATAGCCGATGCCGGCACTTTCGCTTTCGCATTTACTCACACGCTGCCAGATCGAGGGGGATGTGGGGCTACAGAATGGGGTTGTGCGGTTGGGGGCTTCAGTAATGGGTCAAGCGTTAGTAGGCGCATGTCTGTTGATGGACACACTACACGTGTGCACTCGAAACGTAAACAAACGACAACAGCCATTAAAAAAGGCTGGCATTTGAAAAGTAATTACTTTGGGTGCCAACTGTCAACCGCCCTCGTAGTTGGACATTATAAAACAATCATTATGCATTTTAAAACTAGACGTATTGAACTACAGGACCACTGAACCGCTGTACCGCCTTCAACACACATGAAAGCGGGTGTTGTTCCTCCCCCGGTTCGAGTAATTATGTATTGAAACTATTGTTGAATTCGGGTGCGTGCACCTTTGAACGAGGCTGCCGCCGAAAAATTTGATTGATATTTGTATATGGCTGTGAGCATGCTTATGCCCTTGTCGCGCATATGCCATACTTTATATGACACCCCCGCTCCAGCTGCAAATGTAATTATTATTTTTGTTGAAAATCAAATTGAAATTATTCGTGGCTCAAAATCAACCCCTGCCTGCTTCGTATTTTATGGTTTTTGTTGCGGCGGAGGAGGCCAGTAGTAGTTTAGTTGATGGGTTAGGTTGTGCAGTCTAAAGTGTGTGTGACAAATTGATTTTGGAGTGAAGAGAGTTACGGGTGTTGTTATTATTTTAGTTATTGCTGAGTTGCAGATGAATTGGTGTTTTTTCATTTTTCTGTCATTCCAAACGTAACAATAACTTGACATGTGTGATGCCCTAATCCATAGAAAAAATATATTTTAAAATGTCATACATATATATTTTTTTTCTCTAGACTAATTCTAGATCTAAAACATCACTATCGTTATATTTTAGCAACCAGTAAATCAGTCAATAAGTTAGTAATATAAATTAGCTAATGCTTCTAGCTATTAGAGCAATATATAACAAATTGAGATAAGATTCTCATGATTCTTATTTTATGATAGTTTCTTTGCAAGAAATACTAGAAGTAATTACAAATATATTTAGATCAAGAAGGGAGCATGGTAGAAAATAAGTCAAGTATACAAACCGATAAAGAACACCCCCAAATAAATGTAAAATGTTCTTTACAGTTGATTTCTAACATTGCTTCTTAGTGTGCTCATTAGTATGAAATCTCATTAGAAACTAATGAAGGTACGTTGGCAACACAACTGCAATAGCAACATATACATATATATATATATATGTATATATATATATACATTTACTCTCTCACCTACACACCCAGGACACACGCTTCATAATACTGGCAATAATTTAGTATTCGCCTTTGCCTCGCTTAGTTAAATTTTTATATATATTTTTCCTAATTTTACTCTCGCATCTCAGTCGAAATGGAGAATGGCGGACAGAGTGAAAAATTAATTTCCCAGCATTTTTGCTAAGGCGTATCGAAAGGAAAAGCCAATGAGAAAACTACTATTTCCATCTCATTCGTGCACTAAATTTTTTCTATCAAATATTATTTGTACAATAAACTAAAATGAGTGACTGTATTCGTATATAAAAATGTATATGTATTCCATCCCCTGAGCGAATGAATGTGTGCTTCTATGTGTGTGAGTGTGAGGGCATGATAAAATAAAAATACGAAAAATGTGGAAAAAATACAAGAAAAATTAATAATGAAACACACACACACTCACACTAGCACAGAGACAAGGACAAGCACTGTGTGCATGTATATATGTGTACATAAGCTAAGCCATTTGCGTGTAGGCGTGTGTGAGTGTGTGTGTGTGTGAGAGAGAGAGAGGGAGTGCGTGTGTGTGGATTTTTGGGTAAGGGGCGTCAGAAATAATAATCATTTTTATAATAATGCAAGTGTATCTGACCGGACGAACTGAACGCCAAGTTTTGCGTAATGGGTAGCTAAATGGAGGGGGTGGCAGGGAGGTATGTGGAAAGCCAGCGATCGTCATTATCATCATCGGCATCGTTATCTCGCACACAAGGCAGCCACAGTCACCCCCGAAAGTATGCAGTAAATACTTTCGAGAGCACAGGCAAAATCTATCTCAGAAATTTTCACAAACTATACGAAAAATAAGCAGCAACAAAAACAAATAAATTCCATAAATTTTTGCTGCTGTGCTTTCGTCCTCGTTTCCTCTACACACACTCACACACACTCACACACACAGTAAAGGGGAAGTTTGCAATTTTATCACACACACCCACACACATACACCCCATTCTGTGTTGCCGACATGCAGCGACTTTATGAAACCATCAAATTATTTTCTTTTCCATTTCTGACACTCAAAAGAAACGCAAAGAAAGCAGAAGAAGGAGAACAAAAAAGGAATTACATGGTACGGCGCTAAACTTGTAGTAGAAAGGAGGCAAAAATATTATTTTCCAGTTACACACGGCTCTTCGTCTCAGTCGCCATGGCACATCCTTTACATTATTTTTTTTCTGGCCATGCTGCTGGCTCAAAGTTTGTGCGACCACCACCCCTCCTCCACCCACAGCCCCCTCAAACCTATCTAAATGCCTGCGGGTTACTTTTTGCTTCTCTGTTGGTGTGTGTGTGTTTGTTTCTATGTGTGTGTGACCAGCTACTTCGTCTTATTCGAGTACGAAATTTTTATGAGAAAATGCCTCCCAGCTCTACTGTTTCTGGTTGAGTGTCTGTGTGTGAGTTTGCTTGAGCAGCCCAGTTGGACCGAACTGCATGATATACATACTTTACACAGCCTGTCTTTTCGCCTACCTTTTATTTATTTACGCGACTAATATAAAAGATATACAACTATTTCTGAAAGCCCAAAATATATTAGTAAAAATTTCCCTGCAAGCTCATTTAAGAATTAATATTCTGAATTTTATTATAAAAGTAATTTACATCGAACAAATAAAATAAACTGAGATTTATTTTCCTTTGTGTGCCTTTATCCTTTGGTAAGGTCTGCCCCGGCGTAACTCCCTGGCAGCAGGTCCAATTGGGTATCCCTGTTTGTGTGTGTGGGTCGAGTTATAAGCCTCAACTGTGCTGTATATCAAAATATTTAAAAGCAAATATAATATTGGTGGGGTAGCAGGCAGGCACTGGGGAAATGGGCTGGCCATAATAGAAAAACACTTAAGCAGCCGCCTAGTGGTCGTCTGGGAAGGGCAGAGGATGGCAGGGGGGTGAATGACTGCCTGGCGCCTTGGTCTATACTATACGAAATATCAAAAGGCATACAAAATGTAAAAATATTAATAATGAGCCGAACGCTGGCGCTCAGCAGACCACAACCGAACGGCAACGAAATAACGCAAATGAAAATGCGGCGAAAAATTGTGGAAATTTATTGATTTTAACTTTGAGAAGAGAGAGAAGCGAAAAAAATAAATAAAATAAAATAAAACGAATACTTCGACAACACATGCCGTAAATGATTGGTTGACGGTTTATCTGTCGCTTATATACACACATAACGAAAATAAATATGTATCTGTGTAAATATACACACATAAATGTACTCATATGCATTATAACAAAATTGATTTCGATCTTATCGGGCTTATCGTTGAAATTTTTATATTTTTATTGGCGCTCGCATTAAAAATACTTAATCTCACAGCAGAGTTATTACTGAAACCCACCCCTGGCATTTGCGACGAGGCGACGAGCTGCTCTTTAATTATGTCCATATCGAAATTTTACTTTATCGCGATTTTTCTCATACTGCCTTTTTTTAGTGTGCGCCCGTTTGGTCGTTCGTATTATTATTATTTTTACGTTATTAGCACCCGTAGGGTCCTTGTGGCGTATGCGTAATGCGCGATAAAAGTCATGTGTGTGTGTGTGTGTGTGTTGGTGTGTGTTTGTGTGTGTTTGTGTGTGTTTGTGTGTGTTTGTGCGCGAGTGACTGTCAGCTAATGAGACTTTTTAATAAATTGCCCGACCAATTTTAGTACAATTTTCATTATTAATAAAAGTTTATGACATATATATCAGCTGTATGCATTTCCGTTGTATGTGTGTTTGTGAGTTCACCCATTGTTTTATAAAGCAAGTATCAAGCATCGTTAACAAACAAGCAGTACTTGAAGATACCCTGTTACTTCGTTATAAACATCGATCTACAAGAGATTTTGGCTCACTTTTGCCTTGGATCCCACAATAAAACCAAAAAATAAATGTGATTGCACCAACTTAATAATTTGATCATAATTTTTAAACGGATTTAGCTTAGTATACAGTTAATCATAGAGTCGGGTATACCTCGCTCCGCCCGTTGAAAATATTATAAACATTTTATGATATCCTTTTTAGTCATTTTTATGAATACAGAGCGAAAGAAGAGTAAAAAAATACGCAAGCACACCAAATTTATTAGTCCAATTAAATTTCATAAGTTCCCGGATGTGTCTGTGTGTTTGTCTGTGTGTGTGTGCATGTGTATATGCATGTGTGTGCGTCATAGCGACGTCAAAGTGCGTTGTGCATTAGAGCGCCCAAAAGTAGATAGCGTCCAAAAAATAAATGAAATGAAATGCGAAATCTGCGGTTAGGAGTAACCTTGAACAATTACTATCTTTGTGCTGCTGGACAGACGAACTTCTGAGTGTATAATATTTTATAGTTTGTAAATTAGAGTTCCGAGAATTATTCCTTTATTATTATTATTCCTGTGCCCAGATGCATGCATATTGTTTTGGTTAAATATATGAGACTAAATATGTATGAACAAATATCAACTACACTAATATATTACTTCGTATTATATTTATAAAGTTATGTCGTGCGTTAATTTCCGTAAAGTGCTTCAAATCAATTTCAATTATCACATTTTCTATCTCAACTGGAAATTAACGGCACTTGCATAGTATCTAAGGGGACGAAAGCAATAAGCAAAACAGTTTCATAGTAATGCCAATTTGGAAAGCCAATTGTTTTAATTTTCGAGTAAATTTGATGAGTAGCGTTGCCAATTGTTGTTTAGTTATTTGTAGATTTGTAGCAAGCAAATTTTAACAGCACATTATTTGACTAAGATTATATTTGATTTGCATCTTGATTAAGTTTTTGAGGCTTTGGCTTTGGACTCACAATGTCTCTAGTCAGAGAGCGCACCTTAATCCTACGTGTAAACTTATATGAAAATAAACGCACAACGTTAGGAGTTGTATTTTTCTGATCAGGATTATCAACGGCATTGTGTTAAACAAAAATACGATTGGCAACTCATAACTTGCTGGTATCAAAATTTGCAACATTTTACGTGTATGGCGAACGTTTTGATTTTTTAATTTTTGTTTATTTCCTTTATTTTGTTGTTGTCGTTTTTTGTTTACATTCGAAAACACTTTCAGCTCTCAATTTATACACTATCTTGGCCCAGCACTTCACAAGTGTTACATGGCTAAATCAAATCCTGCGAGACGACACATTATTCTTTCATTAATTTTTATTAAAACACAGGATGCACAGAATTCGGTCACTAAGAGTGGCATTCATTTCATATTTCTTATATTCGTATTTGGCTTGCTGTTGCTTCTTGTTGTCGTTGCTGCTGTTTAGTTGTTGTTGTTATTGTTGCTGTTGTTGTTGTTGTTGAAACTTACAGAACTTGTACAGGGCGTTTCACTTATTTATCATACCGACAAGTCTAGCACGCCGTTGTGGTGGCCACGCGCGGCTACTTCTGCACCACTTACGCGTTTTCTGTAGACTGATTTGGGTTTTTCAGCTTTTCCGTTTGCTAGCCTGTCTCGGCTGTGCCCTAAAGGATGCACAAACTCCCACACAAGTAAGAGAGAGAGACACAGAGCGCAGGCAGTGCACGAGAGAGTATAAGCCAAAAAAAAAAAAAACAAAAAAACAACCACCACCAACAGCACCAGCACCAAGAGCAACTCCACCACCCCACCACCAACCCCTGCCACCAGCAGCACCCCCACCGACTACTTGAGCGGATATCGGCGCTCTGTTGCTATTTTGTTTACTTTCGTTGTGTGGGCGTTTGGCATTCGTCGAAGTGTGCCTGTGTGTTAACATGTGCTTTACTAGCTTATATGAATTTAAAATATTTTGTCGGCTACTTTTAGGCTAACGTGTTTAAAGCTATTAAAATATGTTAATTAAATATTTGATATTTTAAGTGCACCTGGCACTTACTACTACTCCTACATGTACATATATACATGTACATATATACAGCGCGCCCACTTGATGGATTCGCAAGCACACACACACACACACAAAGCAGTATCTCACACACACGAGTCACCCTCAGCGCAGAGGACATGCGCTGTTGCCAAATGTCTCTCAGAGAGCTATTTCATTCTTGCCACTCCACAGTTTTTTAATATACTTTATCAACATGTCGTAGTCTCTGATAAAACAATCATCGTTTATGGTGCAACACTCTCGCACACACACGCACACACACACATACAACTACATCACACAGCATGATTGAGATACAGCACCCCATCCCTTTTAGCAACAGGGGGTGGCTAGTGTAAGCCGCAAATAACTTGAAATGCGTCAAGTCCTTTGACAAAAGCCAAACTGGGTTAACTTCAAATGCAAAACCAGCCATTAAATTGGGGTAATGATTTTTGAACAACATTCAAATTGCCAACAATATTAATACGAATATAAATTCGAATGTATAAGCTGCGTGCGGCTTTTGGTTGAAGGGCCCAAATGTTGGCCGGAAATGAGAAGGCATAGTTTTCGCATTTCTTTTAAACTACAAACAAAACTAAAAACGCGAGCACCAAAAAAGCAAAGCAATAATAAACATGCTAGAACAATCGACGACAAAATTTCCTGTATATAGATTTTTTATACTGAAAGTGTTCGCATTTTTCTTCCTGATTTCATACAGCAGCACATATTTGTCATACCCACTGGCGCATTTTTGGGATACAGGATATTAAAAAAAAAAAACAGGAAAAATCAAATATGCGTTTAACACGAAATATTCAAATTTTCTGTGCGTTTGTTTGGAACCTCTTTTATTGTGAGTTTTTATATGCTATATAATTCTTCGTCTAGGCAATATACTAAGCGACTTTTCAATAACAATCGCTCGGGGTCGTCGTTTATTTGTCGCTCCTGCTGCTGCTGTTGTTATTGGAACTTTTGCGCTGTCGGTGCTGTAAAAGTTCCTGGTATTGCTCCATGGACCCATCCTCGTGCTTGGAGGTAAACTGCTGCGGTTGTTGCTGCTGCTGTTGTTGTGGCGAAATTTCATTGGCGGCTTCTTTTGATTCCTTGCGCTTTTGGGCGCGGTTTGATTTCTTGATTTTATCACGCACACGTTTGCCCAAACGCGACGCAGCGAGCACCTGGCTGACCTTGGAGCTCTTTAGATATCGTGTGCGCCACGACTGTAAATGGGGTTTTTAATGATTATTTTTAATTGAAATTGTTTCATTGTTTTTAATTGAATTTTATATTACTTCAGAGTTGTCTCCCTGTAGCTTTTCGTGATCATCATCGCTGGTGTTTAGCGATATGACATCGTTGTCCTTCTCATCCGGCTCGGCTAATTTCTCTACCGTTTCATTTTTCACTTGAACCGCTGGCTCATCTTCTACTTTTGCCAGCTCTTCTATCATTTCCAGATCTCCGCCAATGGAAATGACATCATCATTCTGATCCTCATCATCTTCAATCGAATTGGAAGCAGCGTCTGTCGGATTGCTAATGGGTTCCACCTGCAGTGGTTCTGCGACCACTTCTTCAGCAGCGGTTACTTGTTCAGTAGGCCCTTCTTTGTCAACTTCCAACTGTGAAGGTTGCTCCAGCTGCACAGCCTCAGCAGGAGTCTCAGATTCGGTTACAGTCTCAACTTCATCTCGCACTTCTCCCTCCTCGGGCTCGCTTTCCTCAGCTGGTGGTGCTGGTGGCGGGGGAGGTGCTGCCTCCACTGGAGTTGGTTCCTTTTGTTGCTTTGACGCTTGCTTATCCTCATCGTCTGTGCTGTCACTAATAAGCAATGTTTCCGGCTCTGCTGGAATCTGTATCACATCCGGAGAGGCCGAGCGTGATTTTGGTGTTTCCTTATTGGACTCCGAGTTTGATGTATTCGTTGCTGTTGGATTGCACTCGATTTGTTTTTCCGGCGACTTGGTGGAAATGCGATAGTTTCGCTTTAGCTTGATCTTCTTTGGAGGAGCTGCCGATGCCTTTGGTATGCCGCCGTTGACATCCGTCTGTGTCTGTTCCCTGCTCGCTACATTGCTCATTGCTAGCTCGGTAGACTTTCGCTTTTTCGCATTTGAGCTCTTGTGAGAGCTACGCTTGTCCTTCTCTCGCTGATTCTTTTCTGACTGCTCATCATCATCATCATCCGATTTCACCTCAATCTTTGTGATGGGTTCCATGGCCAGCTGGGAGCGAATGGCTCGAGCACGAGCCTGCAACTCGAGTAGCTCCAGCACACTGATCTGTGCACTCGCTTAGAGAGAGAGAGAGTTCTAGTTAGTTGTAGTAGGCAGTAAACATTATTATACTTAGTATTTATTAAAAACTTACGTTCCTGTTTTTTGTCGGCTCTATTTGCGTTTGATTTCCGCAATTTCTTAGCTGAAAAAAATTATCAAAGTGAAAAAAAGAGTTAACATTTAAATTGAATGCACGCCATGGCTGAAATTATTCAAAAAGACACTGTCAGCCTTTCAAGCAACTATCAGGAGCTGGAAGTTAGAGGCGAACATGATCCAGAGAAGTTCACAGTACGTCTCAATGGGCAGCAGGATTTGGAGGAACGGTTGAAGGAGTTTAAGGCCGCCTGCGATGCACACGAGAAACACGCCCGAAAGCGTCGAAGGCGTTGCTACTATCACATTGGTCTGATGGCCAAAGTGGTGATGGAGACGACGCACGAAGAGCTACGACGTTTGCTGGAGCACGGCACCTACACTTTTCACGTGGACATGGTGGCCTTCAAGTCAGAGGAGCTCTCTATCATACTGGAAACCCTAAACATTGCGATTTCCGCCCACGCCAACGAACGGGAACTGCGCATTGCGACGGGATTAGCGATTGAGATCAACGGGGATTGCTGTCGGGTGGGTCGACTGAGAAATAACTGCACCACAATGCTTGCACGCGGCTCGGTGGTGACACTAACAACTAATCCCGCCTATCGCTATGCTGGCTTCCGCGAGATTGTCTATGTGATTAATCTGAGCGTCTATCTCAAATCTGTGCGTCTAAACGATATAATTCTAATTGGAAAGGAGGTGCGTTGCCGTGTGGTTAAGACACTAAAGGAAGCTTTGGCTGTTTTGATTATCGATGCAGGCCTGCTGGCCTCTTATGACTTCGTTGAGCTGCCACGGCAGTGTCATTCTTTGGCGCCCGAAGTGTATCCCGATCTGTTTATGGATGATCTGAAGATGGCTGTACTGCTCAAGGCTAATTATGTGGTGCTACCCAAAATCCGCTGCAAGAATTTTTTGCGAGCAGTTCGCATGGCTATTAATGCAGAGTTTGATCTGAAGCTAATTGGCTGCATCGATTTTGAGTATGTGCGCACTAATATGCTAGATTTGCTGGGCATTATCAAGATGCTGGACTACATCTGGATACCGGATATGTTTAATGTCAATTGTTGTGTGTACAATTACATCATGGAGGATGCACTGCCCATTGCCCACTGCCAAAAGAAGCCAGTGATTGGCACTGTGCCGCTGGAGCGATGCAATGACCTCAAGCGATTCGAGCTGCATGAATTTCTGTGGAAGATCGATACGATACACATGCAGAAGAGTCCATGGTGCAACAAGTATCCGCTGATCGTTAAAAAACTAATGCCTATTAAGGACTATCGCGTGGGCGTCGTCCAAACGCAGCAGCAGGTGAAGAGCATCCTCACCTCCTATCAGACGGTTGTGAACTTTATAATACGAACAATTGCGACAATCGAGTGTCAGGCGATATTCGTGTTCACCAAATGTGAGAATGCAAGTGTTGCATTGGCGCGCACCGAGATTTACTGTCCAGTTTATATGATGATGCCACTGAACGAATACGATGACGAGACATCCATCAAATGTAAGTTCGATTTGGCCCGTGCGCTGCACTTGCGTCGCAACACGCATCCCATTCTGTATACAGCTGATCTGAATGAGTGCAACTATAGTCCCATTGAGTTTGGGGTGGATTATATGCGCCGCAAGGGCTGCCTGGATGTAGGCGATTTCGTTGTTACTCTCGAGGTGGGCAAGGAAGACAACGAGAATATTGTGCTAGGCATTGGCGAGGATGTCTGCATTTTGCGCGCCTTCTACGTCGCCCCAGTTTTCAATTGCGAGAAATTTAAATATGGTACATGAATTCGGAATTAAGTTAACAAACCACAACGTGCAGTTGTACGGAGACATTTTTTATAAATCGTCTAAATTAAATGTACGTAATGTAATTAATTTCAAATGCGTTTCCCGACTTACCACGTCGCATTACACTGCCGCCAATATCGCTGTCAGATGAAATCTCTTCCAGCGAGACATGTTCTGCAATATTTATGTATTTTAAAATGCTTGCTTAGTCGTGTGTTACCAAATTACTTACCTTGCTTATGCTCCACATCGGAATCCTCGGAACTTTCCGTATCGCTGGGACAGCGAGTGTTCGCTATAATGGACTTCAATCGCTTTGTTGAGATGCAAAGCAGCTCGTTTAGGCAAAGTTCCTCAATTTCATCCAAGTTCGTTTTCTGCGAATTAAGCAACTCATCAACTCAGCAACTCAGTAAAAATCATTATGTTGTTATTCAACTTACCTTTAGAAACTCGGGCGCTAGATTAATAATTGTTTTTGGCTTAAGGGTGCCAAAGATTTGTTTGACTAACTCAAGACGGTCATCGATGTAGTGGGAAATGGGTTGCAGTGAACGGTCCTCCTCGGATTTCTCCTTCTTGATGGTTATGGGCTTGGGTATTTGATCACTTTTACTCCTTTTTTTTGAGCTGCTCATTTTGCAAATATCTGTTTAGCTGACAAACAAACTTTTTGTTGACTTTTGTGTGAAACTCCGAAAAACGCAATCAGCTGCGCGCCAGAGTTGCCGCAGTTAACATACTAATTGGCATCGATATCATAGCTGTGGAAAACAGCTGAGAAGAGAATTTTATTCTAGATTGAATTGTGTACACATTAAGTTACGAGTAAATTAAAATCAATCAGTTATTCGCAGTAAGTAGAAAATGCTTCAATTAAAGAGTTGTTTATAAGGCAAATTCGCAATCGGCACCGGGCGACTTTCAGGCATTGACTTCACACCCTATTTGCGATTGAATAATCATGACTTGGCTTCTTGGCTTGTCATTAGTGTGTTCTTTGCTTAATACACTAAACTTGTGATTGCTGTTTTGATAAAAAATAGCTCTTTCCTAAAAAAAAATTAAAACAAATTCATTTCGCAATTTAGTATTTATGTTTTTGAATCATGCATGTATGAATGATATTTTTGTGGTTTGCTCCGCTTGGTCACACTGCTCAACATATGTTTAGTTGTCTGTCGCAAGAGAGAGCAAGACGTGAGACCGCGTCGGTACGAATAGTTTTTTTTTTCGTTTTATGGCACGGACATCGGAATAAAAATAATACTGATACAATACTACAGCAATATGTGTGCTTTGGTAAAATAGTGAACGCAAAAACCAAAATGAAATACGAACAGTGATAAACAGAGCTCATAGAATACAAGATATCACCCACTCCCACATGCATAATTTTACGTTTTGACGGACGGAAGAAAAAATCAAATCAGCACAAAAGCAGCAACAGAGTAGAACATGAGTGTTTCGCGAGGTGGTGGCAACAATGGCAACAGTAGCACGTCATTAGATTTAGCGCCGCTGCTCGATGCTGGAGGCAAGGACAGCGATGACAGCGATAACGACTCCAAATCCAATGGCGCCCTGTTGAATGTCGTCGCCAGTGGCGGGTCTAAGGAGCTGCGCAACAGTCACCGCGACCGGGAGCGGGACAGAGATCGAGAGGAAGCTGATGCCGCCATATTCTTTAAGAAGGTTGTCAGCGCTCTCTTCTACGGCTTTTCCTCATTCATGATAACCGTTGTGAATAAGACGGTATTGACGTCATACAAGTTCCCATCGTTCCTATTCCTCAGTTTGGGTCAACTCACGGCGAGCATTGTGGTCCTCAGTGCTGGCAAGAAATTAAAACTTGTCTCATACCCGCCACTGCAACGGAATACGTTTGCCAAGATTTTTCCGCTGCCGCTCATCTTTGGCTTCAACATGATCTTTGGCTTGGGGGGCACACAGGCGCTAAGTTTGCCCATGTTTGCTGCACTGCGACGTTTCTCCATTCTGATGACCATGTTGCTGGAACTGAAGATACTCGGTGTGCGGCCGACGACAGCGGTGCAGGTTAGCGTCTATGCAATGATTGGAGGCGCTTTGATAGCAGCCTCAGATGATCTGTCCTTTAATATGCAAGGATACACGTATGTGATGATCACCAACGCGCTGACGGCGTCTAATGGTGTCTTTGTCAAGAAGAAACTGGACACCTCAGAGATTGGAAAGTATGGCCTGATGTTCTACAACTCGTTGTTCATGTTTGTGCCCGCTCTGATGCTTAACTATGTGACGGGCGATCTGGCGAGTGCAATTGCCTTTGAGAGCTGGAATGATCCTCAGTTTGTTGTGCAGTTTCTGCTCAGCTGTGTGATGGGCTTCATACTCTCCTACAGCACAATACTCTGCACCCAATTTAACTCGGCGTTGACCACTACAATTGTTGGGTGCCTGAAGAACATATGCGTCACCTATTTGGGCATGTTTATCGGAGGCGACTATGTCTTCTCGTGGCTCAATTGCATCGGAATTAACATCAGTGTACTGGCGAGTCTCCTCTACACGTACGTCACATTCCGGCGGAAGCAGGCGCCCGACAAGCAAGCCAATTTGCCCAGCTCTCGCGGAGAGAACGTGTAATTTCTACAAATTGAGCCGAGACGAGCCTTCTGCCAAAGCCATAAATGTTTTATGTATAGAGAATCAATAGAGAATCCGATCATCGATAACGAAAGCGAGCGTGTATTGTAAACTGTAAACTGTAAACTGTACATATGTAGTTATGTATTTTATCATAATTCTAATTAATATTATCATAAATAGCACTTGTATAATTTATTCATAATTATGAAAATGTGTGTGTTCGCATCAACTGTGTCATAAGTTAATGAAAACAACATCCACAACAACATCCTCCTCCACATACATAGTATAGATAATTGAATTTGAATATATATATTTACAAACATACGTATGATAATGTGTGCATGATCTTTACGCATACTTTACTCAATACTAAATGTGATCCACTTTTTATGTTTTTTTTTTTCCAAATTGAACGAGAGCATTGAAAATTCGATAAGATAGCTGGGTCTCCGATAAGATCTTTGATGTATGTAACTCTTTAAATGTTCACAGCAAAATTTGCTGCTTGTTTTGGTGAATATAATTGTCAATTAGGTGACAACATTTCTGCTTCTGGAACGTGTTAAATATTTCTTATATATTCATTTGAAATGTATTTCAATTCTAGCTTATATTAAAAAGATTCAGAAAGTTAAACGGAAGTTTTCTTGCCCATATAATTCATGTGGCACTGATAAGCCCATTTGGGAAACTTTTTTAATAATCACTAGCTTCAACTATTACGCGCTTATCTGAATTTTGCACCAAAGCCTTATCTTGTTCAAATTAAATTTAAATCGTGCCTGTGGCTGTACATATACAGTTTCTATATAATTATGTAGATTGTATTGCTAAGTAATCTAAGAAATTTGCACGTGTTCATTGCTCAAATTACTCATCAAAGAAGCCACAAAAATAAAAATAATAAAAATAAATGGGAACAGCAGCGTTTGCCGGTTGGACCATTGGTCCGTCCATCAATTTGTCAGCCACTCAGTTGGTCGTCAGCGACAGCGGGTTCAGCACAAATTTTGAAGGTTCAATTGTGTTTACTAGCATACAAAGAATGGAAGCTACGAAAAACCGGTTTCCAAGATTTGCTGCTGTCTTTAAGCATTAACCGCAGTGAGGGGCGGCAATGTTTACTTATGCATCTTTCGACTATAAATTGTTTACTCGCTGCTGGGAGGGGGGTTGTTACTATGGGCCTATTATTGGAGTCACGTATAAGCGGCGCTTAAACAGTGATTCAATGGTATTCAGGGTCGCGGCTATTAGCCGCTAAGTCGTACATACATAATTAGTCAGCCATGAGGTCAACGAGGCTCCCATTGACTACGTCAATTGCTTCTATTCACAGAGATGATGCAGCGTTGCTGGCAAATCTCACTGCCGCTGGCACGGCGCAGATTAATCCCCAGTTTAACAAGCAAACGTGCTGCGGCCTCTGAGGCGCCCATGCACGAGTTGGATGCCTTTGAGCGTGAATACCTGAAGCAGCGCATACAGATAACTCCATTTCAAAGATTGCTGCTGGGTGCTGGCTCTTCCATAGCTTCTCTTCTGGATCCGCATCGGTAAGCGAACAAAAATGAAAGAGTATGTGATAAGATAACTATCTAAATACGCATTTTAAAGGCACGACATGATTGCCTGCCTGGGCGAGACGACAGGTGAAAATGCGCTGTGGAACATTCTGGACACAATGCAGGCCAGCGAGGAGGGACGACGAATCCTGGTCGAAAAGCCACGCATCAATACCAGAACCATTGACCTTAAACGCTTGGAGGCAATGCCGCCGGACACTTTTGGGGCAACCTATGCCAAGTTTCTAAAAGATAATGTAATACGAGTTTATAATATACCCTGTATATATTACACATGTTAGTCTAATTTCACAGAATGTCACCCCAGATACGCGCATGGAAGTTCATTTCTTAGAGGATCCGAAGTTGGCGTATGTAATGACGCGATATCGTGAGTGCCACGATTTGGTGCATGCAGTGCTTAACATGCCTACAAACATGCTGTGCGAAGTGACTGTAAAATGGGTGGAGGCTCTCAACACTGGGCTGCCCATGTGCTATGGGGGCGCCGTCTTTGGAGCGGTACGACTGCGACCCAAGTAAGAATAGTTCAGTAGTAGACACCAATCGGTTATTATGTTTAATTTTCATGTGTATTTCAGGCAGCGTCGAGAGTACTTGAGACGCTACTTGCCTTGGGCCATCGAAAATAGCAAACATATGAAGCCACTAATGCCCATCTACTGGGAGCAGCGTTGGGAACAAAATGTTGATGAGCTGCGAAATGAATTGGGCATTAAAGTGTTGCAATAAAATATATTATGATTTTGTAATTTAAACTCGATTTATTTGGGTTAACATTTGCGGGCACATTGATCGTTCCTTATCGATAACGAGTGATCGATACGAAAGAGCTGGCAACGCTGCATGTCGCTTCTTGCTTTGCTGATGTGTTGATATGTGTTGTTGTTGTTGTGGGTGCTGTGAGACGGCTAATGGATAATTACTCTGTAAATTTTTAATATGGCTGAGAAATTTAATGGTTTTAGCCACGATGAAATACTCAAAATAACAGGAACAGGAACGAAACAGGCCACAGCTAGAGCAAACATTGAAGCAGGTGAGGAACAAGTTTTATTAAAGATTTCGGTGAAGCAGTGTGCGATTGGCTGTTTGTGTGTGTGTGTGTGCTAAATAAACAAAACAAATGTTATTAGAAATTGTTAAAGCTGTGTGTATATCTGTGCATAATTATAGCAAAGCAAGCGCTCAAAAACCAGCCCGGCATTAGACGAATGCCGGACAAAATCTATCGACAGGCAGATCAATTGCGGAAGCAACAACAGCAGCAGCAACAACAAGTTGTCAAGGCCAAGCCAAAAGCAGCCACGCCTACCGTAGCGACGCCCACCCCAACTCCCACGCCGTGTGAAGATGATAAAAGAGCAGAAGAAGAAGAATCACTCAATTTGGAGCGTGGCATGACAGACTCACTGGTTGAGGCACTATATTGTGGCACCGCCATCAAACTGACAACGACAACAGCAATTGGAATCAATGGGAAGTCTGTGGTCAGTGATGCAGGAACTGCTGGCGACAGCGAGACACCGACGGATGATAGCTCCATCCTGAAGCTGAGCACAACGGACAATGATGCTAGCATATTGCCCAGCACAAGAGATTCAAATGGCGACAGGCTCAACACAGAATCACCTTTCAAAGGGGTTTCTCTGAAAGATTTCGAACAGCATCGCAAAATGATCGAGGAGCAGAATAAGCAAAAGAAACAAATGCTTTACAAGGCAATTGAACAACATACGCAGAAAACCGCAGCGGAATCACGCAAAATTGAAGAGATCCGCCACGAACTCTCCAAATTGGAGAGTGATCTGGCCGTGGATGTGGCCCTGCTGCGCAAGCAGATTGACAACGCTTGTATCCACTTTGCCAATGTGGAGTAAGTTAAATTTTAGTTACAAAAATGTTTATAAATTATATTTATATTCGTCTATGCAGAAAGCAGTACGTAAAGATTGAGGCACAGTTTTTGAGAGCGAAAATTGAGCTGCACAATGCATCCGAAAAGAAAGAGCTGCTCACGGAACATCTGTGCACGGTTATTGCCCACAATGAGGATCGCAAGGCACAAAAGCTGACGGAATTGATGCAAAAAGTGGGTCTGGCGCCAACCGATGAGGAGCCAACTGCGTCGCCTACACCTGAATTATAATCGAATTTTTGTTCATAAAATAAGCTTTGATATTAGCAAGTGCATGTTCACAATTATATATATATATGTGTTAAGTGTTTTAGTTTTTAAGCAGAAAGTGCAAGTTTCAATTAAATTAAATCTAATTCAAAATAAATTTGTTTCCCCTTTTTGCGACAACGTGGCAACACCAAACTGCTGCAAAGATGCAGCCCTGGCCGCACGCATTGCCAGCAAAATAAACGCGTGCAAGATTTAAAACATAAACATAACTTGTAATTCAGAGAAAATAAACTTATAATGGCTGGACGTGGGCGTGGAGGCAAAACAGGCTCGCTCACCGCCGAGCAGATGCAAGCACTGGGCTGTGTAGGCAAAGATATGCCCCAAGTGCAATCAGCGCCGCCGCCAACATTTCCCCCGGTGCTCAACAAGCCAATCACACTTGAAGTAAGCAAAAAGTGAAAAAGTGTCGCTTATTTAAAATAAGTACATATTTTGCAGACAACTGCCTCACAGAACTATCAGCTTCTGTGGAAGGAAGACTTTCTAAACCGCATGCGGGACTCCCCCTACTACATCATCTCAGCCAGCCAAGAGAAACAAAAAGCCAGCGTTAAAGATTGGCGAGAGGTAAACAATAATAAATTGGTCACAATATAGCATTAATATAAAACCACAACTCTTCCGTCTGCAGAAGGCTCTAGAGCGCCTCAAGAATAAGGCGGAGCCTGAATTCAATTATAAGGCTATGCCGCGCGAAGTTAACACAACCAGTCGAAAGCGACGTGCAGCAGAACCAAGACCCAAACTGGTAGCGAAGAAAACAAACATTGAGGATAGACTGAAACAGTTGGAGCAAAAGGAGCTGAAGAGCAGCGGCGACAACGAAAACGACGAGGTCAAGCAGGAGAGCGACTCTGAGCATGAGGATGAGCCCGAAGATCCTGAGGCGGCACTCGACGATGAAATGGACGAGGAGAACGATTATGCCAACGATTACTTTGACAATGGCGAAGCCTACAACGAGGAGGATGACAATCTGGACGATGGTCCCGTATACTAATCAAGAAATAAACAATTTGATAAACAGTGTTTAGGTTTGTGATTTACTATATCGCCACTTTAAGCTTATTTAAAACACATATAAATTTATATCTGCAATGTACGTGAATCTAGAGCTCTCTGGACCTAATCCAAGTCTCTGGGGGGGCTGAAGTTCAAATGCACCAAGCCCGACGATTTAACCTGTGGAAGATAAAAATTATTACTAAGGAGTCTACTTATTAGAGGCGTGGCTGCACTTACGAATCCAATTGTGCCGGCGAGCACCAGAATTCCGGTGATGAGGGCGGCATTGTATTTGGAGTTGTTGCGGGAGTGCTGCTCCTGCCAGTCACCGGCTGGCACGGGCAAGTCGTTCATGGTGGAATGCTGGTGGTGCCCACCGCCATGGTAAGCGGCACGCGACATGGCACCAGCTGCAAAAACGATGCATAAGCAAAATTAATATATAATCAATAAATTCTAGTTTCCATTACGCAGGAGCAGCAAAAACACTGGGCACATTATGTAATTTTTAAGGTTATCGAATTCAGCTAAAAATCAGTGTTACAATACTCTCACTTACCATTTCTGAACAGCAGACCCTGCTTGACAATATGTTTAACCAACATGCTTGCTAAAAAGTTGCAGAAATGTGCAAAATTGTGTTTTTATGTTTTCAATATTTTTCTTGCACCACAAACTTACCAATTGTTACCTATGTATCGACCAGTGTGACAGCTTGTTAAGAGCCCGAAAATACTGAATAATTTCGCCCATAGTTATGTTGGCTGTGCGCAATTTGTGACTCGCGTGACGTTGGCCGCGTTAGTGCAAGCGGTGGCTCAGCGAACAGCTGTTTTTGGCGGAGGCGTTCTTCAATTTGGAAACAATTAAATTACTATTGCACTTGTAGATAAGGCAACTGCCAACATTCTTTAGTCATGCTGACCATTGGCACCTTAGCCAACATCAAGCATATACTGCAGAAGGAGCTCTTTAACGTGTCGACCAGTGGCGAACGTCTGCTCTCCGTGGTGACGGTGACGAAGACCTTCAAAAAGAAAGACAAACGAGCCTGTTACCTCTGCGTGGTGACGACAGCGCCCCCAGTTCCCGTTGTCTCCCTGTGCCTAGTGAAGCAGTCGGAACAGCGGGAGAGCGAGTATAAGCGCAAGCGAAGCTGGCTGCTGGACGAGATCAAATGGATCGATGGACGCAACGAGCAATTCGAGACGCACGAATTTGATATCCAATTGGAGAAGCTTTACAAATGGTACGCCCTAAATTTGCATGAACGTCAGAATTTCCTGGCGGTGCTCAATCGGCAAATACAAAAATGTGTGCGTGGACAGCGTGCCGAGTTCCGGAATGTTCCCACCGCTTGGCTGTCCGAAAAATCGCCCGAGAAAATTGCAGCTGGGCGTGCGGGAACAGGAAGTGTGGCCCAGAAGCCCACGAACACCGACGATGAGGAGGACGAGGAGGAGGCACAAGAGTTTACAGCGCTAACAGATAAGGAGGCCAATGAGTTGGGCAAATTATTCTCGGAGTGCGACTTTGCCATCAAGGATGCGGAGCAATTCATCGAACAACTCTCAAGGGAGCTGCACGATTTGGATGGCGTAAGAGAGAACTATAGTTACCAAATCATATCCAATCTAATTCGTATCCCTATTTTCACAGGCCAATATGCAAAGTGTTTTGGCATCCGAGCAAAAGGTGCTTAAGATGATGGAGCACATTGATAATGCTATAACCGAGGCAGATAAGTTTGAAACGCGTCTGGATACCTATGAGGATATATTGGGGCATGTCAAGGAGACCATGGAGAAGATTGGCGGCAAGAATGCCATGATTGAAATTGCCAACAACAACAACATCAAATTGATGAAAGAACTCAACAAAGTTATTGTGTGTAAAATAATTCGTGAGCCTAGCTTATGATTAATCCTAACATTCAAATCCTATATCTTTTAGAGCCAACTGGACTTGCCGCACAGCCAGCAGCAGGCACTTGATGATCCCGATCTGAAGACACCGGCCGGCCTCAAGGCGGCAATTGCGGCCGCCCAGTGCCTGCAGCAGGCAATGAACAGTGACATTGATCCTGCGCTGCTACGCCTGGAAGCCGTGCAGGATCAGCGCAAGCGTTTCGAGAAATGGAAACAAAAGTTTTCGGCCATTGTGAGTCGGTTCATGAACAACCTATTTATTCATCTGGGCAACGAGTCAAAGACCAGCACCGATTTGTCCCTGCCCAATCACTCAACGGTGCACAGGGAACTGGCACCGTATACGGAACTGATGCACTGGACTAAAGCGATGGATCGCAAGACCTACGATGGCCTAATGAACGTCTACACGCATTCCTTGAAAAAGATCTACGTGCAGGATGTGAAATCCTTTTTTAATCTGGTAAGAGCGCTTTAACTCTCAAATAGGCTTTAAATATTACGAAATGAATTCGTTGCGTTTTAGGCGAAAATGCAGGTTTCCGAAAAGCTACAAAGTTCCCGGGAAGACCTCGATATGTCCAGTTCGTCACGCAAATCGGCTGTCTCCACAATTCCGTATGGCACGCTGGGCATTAATCGTGAGCAATGGGGTCCTGGCGTGGACAGTGCGGATCGTGTGCGTTTCGATGCGCTGCTGGAAAAGGTATTAGCCGAACTGGAACCGATTGCCCTACAGGAGCAGTTGTTCTGCATCAACTTCTTTCAAATGGATGTGATAAGTCCGACAACGAAGAACACACAAACAACGCTGGATATGGATAAGGATAAGGATAAGGGCATGGACATGACGCAGTCCTTTAACGCCTCAACAATCTCTCCGACCAGTGCCAGTTCAAAAGGTGGTGGTGCTGCTGGCGTGCCTCAAAAGCGCATTGATCGCCAGATCAATGAGGATGTGCGTAAGCTGATGATGGGACTCTTTGATTGCCTGGAGCCCGAGCTGGTTAGCTTTATCCAAAGCTTTGAGCGTGTGGATAGCTTGTAAGCAACGCTTCTCAAATGTGACATCAAATCTTGCTAATTTTATGCTCCACATCATTTAGTTATTCGCTTTATGTGCTGGTGCGTTTGACGCAGCACGTCATGTCCGCCCAGGACACACATTCCTTTCTCAGCATGACTTTTGCGTCCGCTTTAGTGCATGTGAAGCGTAATTTCGATCGCTTTATGCAACAGCAGCTGCAGTCCATCAAAGAGGCAAAGCTACACAAGCGTTCAAAGGCCATTCTGCCGTATGTGGAGAACTTTGAGAACTTTGCACAGACGGCGGAGGGAATATTTCGGAAATCGGATCGACGCACCGACATGGAAAAGTGGTATTTGCAGCTCGTAAATGCCATATTCGAGGGCATCAGTATGCATGCGCAGGAGCATCCAAAGACGCCGTCGCAGGTGGTGCGTATGGAGAACTATCATCATATGTATGCCCTGCTAGCACAGCTCAAGGTGCCCGGCCTTGATGCGCTCAAGAAGGAGGCGAAGAGTCGCTACATTGATGCCCTAAAGGCATATGTCACACAATACTTTGGACGTCCACTGGAGAAGCTGAATGTAATTCTTTCTCACTTTGAGGATACGCAGCATAGATTTCAATTAATTTTTTTCTTTCCTATTGCAGCAATTCTTTGAAGGCGTCCAACTGAAAGTGGCGCAGGGCGTCAAAGAGACAGAGATTAGCTACCAAATGGCCTTCTCGAAGCAGGAGCTGCGCAAAGTGATTAGCCAGTATCCGGCGCGTGAGGTGAAGAAGGGTCTGGAGAACCTTTACAAGAAAGTCGATAAGCATCTGTGCGAGGAGGAGAATCTGTTGCAGGTGGTGTGGCATGCCATGCAGGAGGAGTTCATAGCCCAGTACAATTATCTCGAGGAACGCATACAGAAATGCTATGCGGGCGCCATGATCAATCTCGAGTTTAACATTCAGGACATTCTCGCCTTTTTCTCGGACATTGCGCGCTCTCACTGAGTGCTAATCTTCTTCTTCAATTCAGTAGCGATTTACATTTAAGTGCAATAGTTTTTAGAGCGATGTTTGTTTTTTTTAAGACAAAAAATATACGCGCACATTATTTAAACAGCTGACTCTCTCTGAAAGTTACGAGCGAGTGCGAGAGAGAGAGAGAGAGAGAGAGCGAGAGCGAGATAAAAAGAGAGTGTTAGTCTGGAAGAGAGATCAAAATGAATTTAATTTTGTTGTGCGCTCGGAGACCAGCTTTTTCTCCGCTCAGTCAATTTGCGCGCCTCGTTTCGTGCGGTTGTTTCGTTCTGTGCGCGCTTGAGCTTATTTTCGCTTTTTATACTTGAAACTCTTGTGTCGACGCTCGCTGCGCTTCCGTGTGTGAGTAGTATTTGTGTGTGTGTGTGTGTTGTGTGATATGCTAATGTTAATTCAAAAAGCCGCAACGATCGCAAATAAATTGGCAAGCAAACCGGGTGCATATACTTATTGTTTGACTGTTTGTGCCTGGCCTGGTGTTCTTAAGGTCTCCCCCGCACCCGCACGCGCACCTCTTCCTCCAGCTTGCGATCCTTTGCGTTTAAAAGGTAACCGTTTTGCCTCTTCTCCGAGTACCCAGCACACAAGTATAAAGTAAGCGACCAGTTCGACAAGTTTTTTTTGTTGCTTTTGCATTTTTTATGCACACGCTCTTTGTGTCTGTGTGTGTGTGTTTGTGTGTGTCTGCTCCCTGTTCATGTTCTTTTATATTTCTTTTCCTTTGCATACAAATGCATGTAGCCAGCAACAACAGCAACATCGACAGCAACGTAGTATTTCCTTTCCTTCTTTCTATCCGTCTGCGCTGCTCTTTGAGCTTCGTTTGTTCTGGCGGTCATCAGTTTTTGTTGTTATTGCCTTAGCTGTATTTTAAGCAATACATACGTTTTTTTTTGCTAAAAGCTGGCCACCTTGATAAGCCGCTGGCAGCCAAGTCCAAGTTAGCGATTGGTCGAACAACAACAACAACAACAAACCAAGTTCAATGTTGCCGTTGAAAATGCATTTTTGGACTTCCGCTACGCGCCTGCGGGTCAATAAACATTAATTAGTTGCTTACCACACAACAAAAATAAAAGAACTTCAATAAAGTGTTTGCCTGTGTGTGTCTGTTGCGTGTGTGTAAAATACCTTTTCAAATTAAAAGCTTTAAGGTTAGGTGTCAATAAAATGCATTGCGCTGTAATAATGATGAAAAGTAGACTCGGAAGAGATTCCGTGATATAAAAATGAAATACATATATATTGTGTAATAAACTGAATAATTGAAATGCGAAACTCTTCAATGATTTACATTATTTGTTTATATATTAATATGTTTATACGATCTGGCAAAAAGCTTTTAAAAATGTTGAGATTGTTTATAGGAACCATTGTAATATACAAAATATATTAATATTATCAATCTTTTTTAATTTTTGCTACATAATAAAAAAATTACGTCTTGTTTATTGTAACCTACTTTCCAGTTAAAAAACACCATTTACTCAGGAGCTGATAACATTTTTTTAAAACAATTTAAATTTTAACGTTCGTTCTATTGATCGTGACAAATCGAAGATTGCTTTTTTATTTATTTACAAACTGTATTCCACATGTTGAGTATTTGAGTATTGACAAAAGAATCTGACTTGAAACTATTTAATTTTGTTTTCGTACCCAATCATATAAATATTTATTATTTCCTTGACCACAAGGGAAATGCTTTAAAATTGTGCAATATCCGCTGTGAATTCTCGCTACTCTGCTTATCGTAATATATACACATAAAAATATATGCAGTGTGCCGCTATTTCAAATATTGCATTGTTTAGAATAGACGAACTCGAGTTGCTAACTGGCAAGCTGGGAGTTTCTGAGGGCCATTAGTGCGCTTCGTGGGCTTGAACTGAGTCATGAGCTCGCTCTTCAGACACTTTTCTTTCAGCCTTTGTGTTGTGTACTTTATGGCAATTGCTGAGCCAAAGAACTGGGTATTGGAGTTTACTTGAGGTTAGCCCCGCCAGCAAAATGTGTCAGTTTATTTTTGTATACACTTGATTACAGAGCTGCTTAACTATGGCTTTACGCTTGTAAGGCTTGAGAGAGTGTCAAAGAGAAAGAGAAAGAGAGAGAGAGAGAGAGAACGGAGAGAACTGCGCCAGAGTTGAGTAATTTAAGTTTTGCTTTTAGAATTTGTGTTGCGAATTGTATAAATAACTTTTCTTACTAGTTCTCGTTTCGTTTTCTTTCTTTCTTTTTGCATTTTTCTTTTTTGCATTTGGCATTGCAACTTGTCTGCTATTCCCATTAACAACCAGCTGCAGTGGGCCGCAACAGCTTTTGCAGCATATGAAAGCTAGTGACCGCTTTTTGAAATACTGTTTTTTGTAGTTGTTGTTCTTTTTTTTACCGACTAGACTAATTAAAAAGAGTTGTTTAGTGGTCGTTCTGCTTTGGTCAGCTTAAAAGCCACGAAAGTTCTTGGATTACTCTAATCGCTGAGCACCTCCAAATTTTGTGTGTATTTTCAGGTGGCAGCAGTTTTTATAAGTAGCAGTTGGCAGTTGAGTGCACATGGTGCATACGTGACGCCTTAACGTATTTTTTTTACATTTTTTGGATTTGGTAATCAGAAAAAAAACCCCTAAAAACATATGCAGTGCAAAGTGTGCCATATATGGACAAAAAGACGAGTATAATATGGTTTGTTTGTATAGTTTATTATGCAGTGGATATGTGCACTGAGTGCACATTGTTCAAAACAATGGCGTTATACGATAATAGAAATTAAGCGGGTTGCATGTCACAGCTGCTGAGAAAATGAAGTCACCTCCAAAGAGTCTCAAAAAGTAAAAAAAAATAATCAAAAAGCAAGCGAGAAAAGTTACGGCAAGTGCTAACTAACTAAATATATATACATGTGTATGCATATGCATATACACTACATAATACACCAGCGTCTGGGGCAGTGAATCTTATTGTTGTGTTCTCCAGCCATGTGAACAACAACTAATACTAGTCAAACAACAGCACCAAGTGCATTAATCAAAGACCATTAAAAGCAGCTAGTGCTGAAGGGCTGGCTGACTGTAGCAACTGTTGGGTGTTAATGCCTAAACCGAAAGCCAAAACTAGCCTGAAAGTAACTCGGCAGATTGTAGGCAATAGTTGTTTGCGACCATTTATGGTGTCAGTAAGGTAAGGTAAGGTACGCTGCAGCAAATAATGATCGTTGTAATGATGATAATGAGGCCCCTCTTTGACTGCACAGCCTGAAAGTGGTGCAATTTGCCGCTTCTGGGCCTCTGGGCTCTCTTTACACATAAACAAAAACATGGAGCTGAAGTTCTTTGCCATGGCTAGACTTGTGCTAGAAAGTGGCCAAAAAGGCAAGAAGCAACAAAACAAAACAACAGAAAAGAAATAAACTAAAGCATGTTGCGGAAAATGGCGTTGCACTCAATTTGGTAACAGACGGGCGGCAGAACTGAGGAGCGGACACGACTTCAGCTACAGCTTCAGCTTCTGCTGGTTTGGTCTCTTTTCAGCCAGCCAAACGTGCAGCTGATCGAGCGGCGCGTGCAATGGGAAGACGGACTCGTGTCTCACATTATATATATATATATATATATATAGACCAGTTTGCTACGACCATTTCTTATATGCTACCCAGAACATTTCCATCTGGCCAGCTTATGTTAGCTCGCTTCGTATGGTTTTGTCACGCACGGATGTGTGGTTGTAGGAGGATCACTTATTAATAATAAGTCAAAGTTTCCTATTTGATTAATATACATCCTATAATTATTTTTATGCGGAAGCATCATACGGGGACGGGGGGTGTTCTAACGCCAAAATTCGTGCAAGATAAATTTCCGAAAGACGCAAGATTTCACATAAAAACTGCTAAACACTCGCATGTTATTGGGGCATTAAAAATGGTTTGTTTGAGTGGTATCGTCATCAATTATGGCAAATGTTCTATGTTAGTGCTGCTGGAATTATTATTAACAATAATAATTGTTGAGTTGTCGGTTTAAAATTAGAAATGAGCAGGAAACCAGTAACTCGTCTCGGTCAACTCTAACAGCAGCAGCAGCAGCAGCAGTAACATCAGCAGCATCTTTAAAGAATCTTCATCCCAACGAAACATAATCGCAATTCGCCACATTGTATCATCATAAACTATTTATAATACCAACTAGGAACTCATTAGTATTACCTGCAGCTACTGCTTACCTGCCCATTTGCATTGTGTGTTGTTTGTTGTGTGTGAAAAATCGAAAAGTCAAAATAAACGGAATTCAATTACACATTGTCGTCGACGTGGAAACGTGGAAACGTGAACCGAATGAAGTTGTAAAACGTTTGTGCGGCGACCTTGAAAATTTCGCCAGCCATAAGTAAATTTATCTCTCTCTGCCCGAAACCTTAATGAAGTATCTACGCTTCGGTTTGTTTTATTTTGTTTACCTTCCTACCTTAGCCCAACCAGCCTCGGGGCTTGAGTTTCTGGGTTCAGGTAAAGAGTAATAACTACAAATATATCTAAATATCTGTGTGTATGTATGTGAAAAGGTATCGGCATTATACACACTCGAGTGATTAATTTCCTGTTTATGCGCACTTTGTTCTGTATTCTTGCTTGTGCGGCTTCTTTTGGGAACAGACAGGAACCAAGAAAAAAAGAAAAAACAACAAAAAAAAAAAAAACCCGAAACGAAGGTTTTCTAGTCAATGAAATACATATGTACGCATCTATATATGTATGTATTGCATGTATTTATTTTTATATTAGTGTATAGCTTGTTCGAGCATTAATTTTGATGTGTGAGGATATTTGTTGGCACTGAGTTTGCATGTTTCGCTGATATTAACGCAGCTACTAGTCACCAGATCAGATACTTGAGCACTTGTGTATCGGACAGATACTGTGTGCCGGTTACACGTGTTGCAGCGGCGTATCAGGTTGTAAAACGGTTCATGTACACGAACGCCCGCTCTGCTCACTCAATGTCCACACACCACTCACCACTCACACACACACATACACTTACATATTAACTACCTGACAGGTAGCTCAGCCCTGAGCTCAGGTGAGTTAAGTTCGCTTCAGTCTTTCCGTATCTTTCGTCGTTGTCGCGTCTTTTTCCTCCAGACCCTGGACAGGGCATTGTTTAGTTTTTAATGTTTCGTGTACGATTTCAGTGGGAATCGAAATTGCTGAGAATATCAGAAAAGCCCGAATAAAAAACCAAACACACATTTACGGCTGCGACGTAATTTCCAAGAATTTTTCGCAATTGAATTGAAATTGATTTTCGGACATCGAGTGCGGTGTTTTAATGTGCATGAATGAATGTCAGTGGAGAACCTGAATGCAAATGAGGCGACGTCATTTCCAAAGACCCCATTTAATGTTGTCTGTCGGATGAGTTTTATGGAGCACCGCGGCTTCATTTACCAGTTTTTGTGTGCAGTGTTACGTTTTACAGTTAGAACTAGAATATTATTGAAACCAGAAGTGTGGCAATCCATGATTTACTACATAGATAGTGAGTGTTTGAGTGTGTGTAAATATTTATGCATTAATAAATTACACTGTGCATAAGTTGCAATTTTTTAAAATGGCATTCAAATGGTAACTAAATTTATGACTATAACTAACAGAAGATTCCATCAGAATACTTGCTTTATTTGGGTGTACTTTTTTTTATTCTTTATCAGCCGGTTTTCTAAAAATAATTGCTTTTACTACGCCTTCATTTTGGCCTCGCGTGTGCTTGTTAGCTGATTTTTTTTCACAATTCTATTGACTTTGAGTTCGTTGTTTGTTCAATTTGTGGTGTTTTGAATGGGGCAGGGGGTCATTTTTGTGGCTAATGATTCCGATAATTGCCATTGTGTGAATGCTTTTTGTTAAATGGATAGACAGCAAAGTCAAAGGCGCTGTCGTTTAACTAAGATGCGAGATTTGAGATTTGCATTGTTTGCATAGATTATGATTGCCAGGTGTGAGTCGGAGTCTGAGTGTGTGGCTGGAAGACTGCAATTAAAACGCAACAAGGGCGGCACGAAGTAAATATTTATGCAAATCATTGAAAGGTACTTTAACTACGATCATAACTAGACAAGCTTCAACTTCAACTTCAGGCTGTTTAGACTTGTGGTTTGCACAATCTGATTGAATTGGCAAGTGCAGAAATAATGCTTAACTTAATGCTCTTGACCCACTGAGAAATGAACAACAGGACAGAGAGTCAGAGACGTACAAATTGTATTCTGTTTTGCGCTCGAATGGGGCACTTTATTAACACAGTTATAAAGTGTTAAATATTTCGTTGAATATACACGCAAATCAGGTACAATTAAAGCCAGAAAAATGTGAATGTCTTCAATTTGCAATGCTTGTTGCTTTATAATCTGCCTTGATCTTTATTATGGCGAAGTGCTAAATGCAATTTAAATTTGGTTTAATTGCGCGACGTGTTCGCTTCGGTTGCTTGATATGAAAATGAAGATGGAACTCTCTGTTGTTGTGAAATAAAGCCAGTGGGCCAATTTGAGAAACATCTTGCTAAATGTGAAAAATTTGTTTTGTAAATGAATGGAATGGAATGAAATGGAATCATTGAAGCGTTGAGTCTTTTGTTGCTATTGTCATCTTGTTGTGGGGCGTGTCGTGTACAGATTTGCACCACTGGCCCCCCATTTAATTACATTCGATTGAACAATCAATAAAAAGCAATCAGCGCGATACAAAACACACACACAGAAATACTTTTACCCACGTCTTGTATCTTGTGTATTGTTTACAAGTGCACAGACGGCATCGTTAGTCTTCAGACTTAACCATAGCATTTTACATAATCAACTAACTGGTCGATCGGTCGTTTTTGCATCTATACAGCAGCAGCAGCAACAGCAGCAGCAACAGCAGCAGCAACAACAGCAGCAACAGCAGCAGCAACAGCAGCAGCAACAGCAGCAGCAACAGCAGCAGCAACAGCAGCAGCAGCAGCAGAAGCAGCAAAAAGTGTGTCAAGCCGACTGTGAAATGACAAGTCACCTGCATTTGCTGCTGATGTATCTGGTGGATTGGCAGGTGCCAGTTGGGTCGCATAGTCCACGCACAGTTATACTCGTATTATGCACCATTATGCTGAACTTGTTTCTATTTGTTGTTTTTACTTTCGTTCGTGGCGCAGCTTGCCAGTAAAATCAACAACAGACAACGGCAAGAAGAAACAAACAAACGAACAAACAATCACATCTAGTTTTACTTTCCTTTCTTTTCAAGCGACGACTTTCAATTATTAAAACTAAATACAGATGCTAAGCCACACACACACACAGACACTTAGTTATCCGGCAGCTCGAGCGCCTGCTGACTTTGACTGTTCATTTCTAGGCGGGACTTACTTGAATAAGAAACTATTCCAAATCGAAACAAAAATTGCTTAAATTTGCTGCGCCTGCGGCTTAACGAATGCATCTTGAATTTATTTACACAATCGGGCATTAATTACACAGTGCTGCTAGAATTTCAAATGTACTTACTGGGCTCGCATTTAGGGTTTTTTTTTACATTGTGTACGCTCCATCATTGTGACATTTGTTGAATAAGTTCAGGTTCAGGCACTCACCCGAGAATCTCTTAATGATGCTTTAATGTGGACTTTCGCTCTATTAAAAGGTCAAGCCATTTTAATGGAGCTACTTCCTGCATATGTTCAGGCAGCTGGCCAGAGATCGCACATGTTTAAATGGCAGTCGGAAACTACTCTAAGCTGTGCTTCGCTGGAGTCTCGTTGGTGTTGAATAAAACATACAGTCTCATAAATTTAAAAAGAATCACTCAATAACTTGATTTTGCATATAATTTTTGAAAATTAAAATGCGTATCAAGAAATCTTAATTACACTGTGATTCCATTCACTACTACTAGTTTTTGGATATTTCCAAACACACTTTAATTGAGTTTGTATGCTATGAGTTCTGGCTTTTACGACAGCTGTCTATCTTTCCCAGAACTATTTAAATGTTGGGCAAAAAGTTCGGTTCGGTTTATTACCAAAGCAACAAAACAAAAACACTTTAATTTTGCCGGCAAGCTCAAGTGCAGTTTGGGCTAAATGGCATGTTAATGTTCGTTCAACTTGGCAGTGGCAACAGTTTTCTGTTCCAGACTTTGGGCCCAGTTCGAATGCGGGTCCGAGTTTTGAGTTCGAGTTTGTTGTGGTTACGCGCCGCTGACTTAGCGACTGCTGGCGTTGGTGGTGTTGGTGGTGCTGTTGCTGCTGCTGAAAAAGGTGGTGTTGGCATGTCAGAACCTTTATCATGCCGAAGAGTCTACAACAATGCAGCAACATTGTCAAACTTCGTTTTTCTTGTAGAATTAGTTGTTATAGCTGTCGACGTTCAATTTGAGTGCACAAAGAAAAGCAACAGAGAGAATGGCTGTTGTCAGACTTCGGTTTTGGCTCATAATGACGTATATGCTGCATTTTTACGTACCTGTTAATAACCTGCAACTTGATGCAGTAGTTACCAACCTGACTCCACGCATACAAACACTGTGTCGCCTTATTCCACATTTCAGTTGCCACCGCCTCTGGACGCGTCTTCGTCTCCGATTCCGTTCCACACACTGAGTTGCCCAAGTGCCAACGGTCCAGCGATTCTGGCCCTTCAACTTAAGTATATACTTAAGTATCTGTCTGTTGCTTTTCTGTTTGGGTATATGCACTCATATCAGTTTCTATACCTATACCTATATCTGCATCTGTATCGTTGCTTGGCCGGCGCCGCATTTCTTTCTGCAAAAAAAAAAAAAAATAAACATTTTCAATAATAAATAGCCGTAACCGACGCGACGTCGCTTTGGTGCCTTAATTTGCGTTAAGAGTGCCGACTTCAGCTCGTAAACATTTTGCACAAATGACGCGAAGTTTGTATATACATATGTATATTGTGTGGCTAAAGTTGTTGGTGTTGTTTTCTTTTTATTTTTTGAACGGGCAATTGCAGTCTTAAAATTTGTATTAAACGCTTTCAAGATTGAGATACGTATTCAAAGTGGGTGTTGCTGTTGTTGGCCTGTTTCGTGGTCAGCAGTGGCAACGAACTCGTGATAAATGCTGTTGACCGTTGTTTTTGTTGTTGCTCTTGTTGCTGTTGTTTTGGCTACAGACTTTTCGAGCTGAGCTCATTGATTTGTGCAGGCATGCATAATTATTTTGTAAAATGTGCATTCCAAGTGATTGTGATAAGAGCTGTTATATTTAGTGTGTGTTTTTCTTTGTAAGCCTGTGTGTGTGTGTGTGTGTGTGTGTGTGTGTGTGTGTGTGTGTGTGTGTGTGTGTGTGTGTGTGTGTGTGTGTGTGTGTGTGTGTGTCTGTGCTTGTTTCCAGTATCGTGGCAAGATAAAATGTATGCCATCGTGACGATAAGATGCTTGCCTTTTGTTTGCCAAGAGCAACAACACAAGCAAAACAAACAAAAACACAGTCATTAATATAATGACACAACTCTTGTTTAACCTTTCTCGATAGACGATAGTCGATCATTTGAGTCACTCGCATCGAAATTGTTGCCACGCTAATGTTATACAATGGCGCTCTTGACTTTATTTATATGTTGTATAAGCTGATCAAACATGCGTATTAATTGCACTTATTATTTATATGCAAAGTTGATATTAATCCTCAACGGTAGGCCGCTAAAAATATAAACAGATATATCTTTGATATGGAAAGGGAATCACTTTTAGCCGACCTTAAAAGCACATACAAAATTGTATTACATATATTTAGCTTAAATCTAAAGTGTTTATATGATTCTACGTGTCCCTATGAAATTGTTTTAAGCTTAACGAGTTAAGTATTGAACTTCCACGAATACTTTCAGTTTTATATAAATTACATATTCGAAACTTTAGCCAAGTTCTTTGTGTCAGTTTTGTATTGAAACAGCTGCTTTTACGACATTGTTTGCGAGTTTTTTTTTTATTATTTTCAGTTGCTTTCTGTATTTTTGTCTGTGACAATATTTTCTCCACCCGACAGAGTTAAACGCAAATTAAAACACAGCTGAATTTAGTTCAGTGAAATTTGGCAAAATACTCGAGAAGTTATTGCCACATATTATTGTGTTGTATAATAAAAACAGAACTCAATGAAAGTCCGGCATAGTAATAGTGTCATAATCACACAAAACACAACAAATTTTTTCATTGTGATCTGCCCAGAATTGTGCCTTTCACTTTCTCAAATCTCGAATTTTACTTTCGATAATATGCAGTCTTTTAAGAGTATTTCTCCTATTGTTCTGCAAACGCTGCCGAATTTGCATTCGATTCGCATGCAAATTGTTGCTTAAGAGGAAATCCACATAAAAAACCTTAGCATATTATGAATCATTTCCTTTGAAAAAGGTTGAAACTGATTTTTGTTGTGGATTTCGTGCGAATTAAAGCCGGTTAGGTTTATAAACTCATTAATAAGCTGTCACAAATCTCACCCCTCTTCTCTCTGTCTCTCTCTCTCTCTCTCTCTCTCTCTCTATTGTTTTTGGTAGATCTGATCGATGAGCAACAATTATAAGAGCCGCACCAGCGACGAGGCCCTCGTCGAGCAGCTCAGTCTGCCGAGAAGTATCAAACCCCCGTCGACGCTCACCTATAAACAGATATCCGGCGGCATGGCGACACTGCCACGCCCCGACGCGGAGCAGCGACTACGCAGCGATACATCCTCAGCTCGCACATGCGTCTATATAGGCGGTCCAGTGGGAGCAGGGGGAGGTGTCGTCACCAATTCAGCGGCAACTCTGGACCGCCGGCAGCCACAGCGCATGTCCTGGCTGAATATGCGACGTGCCAAAACAGATGCCGCCGAACTGCCCGGAGTGACACCATCGCCACAGACAACTCGCAGCTGCATCTCGACTGTGTCGAGTGTGGTGGACAGTGGTGGTGGTCGCACCACAGCCACCTCAGGACGCATCAGTTCCAGCGGCATCATTACGCTCAGTGGAAGCAACAACACCCTCACAGACATACAGGGCTACCACGAGCACGATCATCTGCACGATGGCGTCTCCAAGAACTATTCCTCTGTTTCTGCCTCGGCGTCAGGTCATTCAGCGCACAACATTACGACGGCCAGTAATGCCAAGCTACTGCCCGCCGCAGAAGATGAATCAAATCAACAGGTAAGACACAATATTCTAATAGGATGAAATAGATTATTAAATGCTCGCTTGTTAGTTTCTTTTAAATATTTTATTAGACATTCATATTCACAAAAAAATAGATTTAATCTGTTAGCTTTATCTAATCACGCAATCAGTATATCTTATCAGATGTGTATTTAGCTCATTCATGAATGAATCAATTGCTCATGGTGCAGCATTTTTAACCGGGTTGAGTAATGAGCAAAAAATTTGGAAAATACGTGACCGGAACAGAGGAGAAGATTTGAAGATGAATCGATCAATCGGAGAGCCAAAGATCGTCTAAGATGATGTTGGGCTACGTGCGATATGAATCACTTTTGTTTCGGCTTATCTAATCGTAAGCTTCCGTGGCCGTAGATTTATGTTGCCCACTGTGAGCGGCTTTTTTTCATGCATTAATTTTCGCGCTTATTATATATTATTTGTGTGTGCTTATTTGTTTATTATTATCGTGTCGAGCTTTTGGTCGTGCGAAGATGTCGATAACGAGTGATCGGAGGAGAAAAACTTGTTCCTCTCAAAGTTTCTGTGGATTGCTGCGGGCCTTGACAACTGAAAAAATAGCACAGCATATTGTTGACATCTACAATGATTTGGACTTGTTTGTCAGAAATCGGGTTGACTCGTTGTTTTGCCAATGCTCATTTGCTGCTGGCCTAATGCGCCTGCTTTATAGGGTTGTCTGTACAACATCATAAAAACTAGTTTCGGCATTAGTTAGTACGCCGTTTGAACGTTATTTGGGTTAGTGAGGCACGGGCGGTTGGGTTGGGCTGGAACTCAGACACTAACACCGACTCTGAGACTGACCATCGTTCATTACTTTTCTACTGGCCTCTGAGGCGTCCAATTGCTTTTCGAGTGAGTGTCTAGCGGGGCATTTTATAATTTGCGTTAATTGCATTCATGAATTCGTCTGCTGAAATGAGTGCTAAGTGCACATTGAATGTGTGTCAAAGAGCTGCTAATTGGTTTTAATTATGTTCTCTCAATTTGAGTGTCCTTAATTTGAAATTAGATTGCTTAAAAACAAAAATCTCTGATTACTTCTGACTGTTATACAAAATGTAAATATCTATAATCAGTTATGGTTCGCTTTATGAGTACATGTTGAAACTAGCAATATAACTTTGTGTTTTCCCTTAATATATATTACAAAAAGAGTATTTCAATGTGTGTCTAATAAACTACATATTTTAAACATGCTAAATAGCACTTATAACAGTTATTATCGTCGTCGAATTTATGCATATAATTAATTCGAAAATGCCGTAAAGTATGCTGTACATTTTGTCCTCTTGTCGTGACAATTCAGAAAACCACTGCATAACCTGAGGGTTGCAGCTGCGTTTGTTGCTTAAGTCTTTTGTGTAGACATACAGACATCCATTTATCAGTATGCAGAAATCTTAAAAGTTTACTAATACAAGCGTTATAGAATACATTCCGAGCATGCACTCAAATAAAATATTGCATTGCGAAGCGTCTGAGTATATTTGCCATAAATTCACAATCACTTAATAATTATTCGTATGCGCATTTGAATGTGTATAGTTGTCTCAGACTCGGACTCGGACTCATTTGCAATATTGCTTGCCACAACAAGCAGCCGCCCCGTCGCTTGTGCACTTATATATGTATGTGTGTGTGTGTGCGTGTGAGGCGGGTGTATACAAACACACACACAAACACACACAGAATACATACACTTGTGTCAGTTACTTCATCTCTTATGCCTTTTCGTTTCCAATTCGCTGATTAACAAGTTCAACAAAACGAAAAATGTGCATCGACTTTCGGTGCGAATTCGACGACGCAAGTTGCACGTTTTTGAATGCGTTAAAAGAGCCACAGCCCCAATTGGAAAGATGATGATGACGGACAGATTCGCCCGCTGCCTGGTTGACTGACTGATTGTGTGTGTTGGCTTAAACGATGACGTCATTTCATTTGCTGCATTGAGGCAATGCTATAAATACTAAAGCGAATCGTATTAAAATAAAATTGAAAAACAAAACCGGCTCAACTCATTGTGATTGTGGGTAGCAATATGATAATTGGCGGTTATTAGAATTGCATGAACGAACAAGACTTGTGGAAAGCAGCTTGGCGCAGTGAAAGTGGCCAACAGTGGGCACTGTGTTTGACCAGAAGAATTGTTATACACATTTGAGGGCGCGCTTCACAGAATCCACAGCACGAAGATGACGACAGTTGGGCAACCAGCGCAACGCAACACTGCGCTACCGGGTTGGGTGTAACGGAGCACTGTGGGCCAGTAAGCGATTTGGCAGCTATATGGCTTCATGATTTTAATTCCTTTCACTTGCCACACTGATTAGAGACGAGACATCAACCGAAAAACAAAAGGCCCCCAGTCACAAATAAGGCAGTCAGACGGTCAGTTAGACAGTCAGTCAGACAGCCAGTCAGACAGACAGACAGACCGCTATGCTCCAGTGCTCCCAAGATGCATCCCCATACCACACTAGACTTCAACACTTTACAACATTCGCCAGCCGAGTAACAAGTGCTCCAAACAAAGCGATTGTCCGCGTTCACAATTGTGTGCGTCTCTTATTCAATCTGTTGACAAAAGATTTGCAGGCACCTTTTGTGGCAGCAACCTCCGCTTGAGTGGCATTGTGAACGCATTTTCACACTCCAATTTCATGTCGAGCTTCAACAATTGACAGACGCTATCAAATTGTAATTGTTGTAAATGAGAAAAGCTACAAATCTGCTACTGATAGGCCACAACTACTATCGTAATGAAAGTGGAATTAAACTTACATATATGAAATCGCATTCGAAATTAATTCTACATAGAAAACTTTGAAAGACTAAAGAATGGGTTTATTTATAGGCAACTTTCAGCTGGCTTCCACTCAGTTTATAATTGGCCCTTTCGCCGCCTCGTTGTGGCCTCATATTATTTTCAAATGAAGCAAAAATTTTAACGGCCACTTTGACCATTTGAAATGCCAGGCACATCGGCCACCAAAATGCTTATGAAAATAAAGCAATTATGAATGCTAAGCGCAAGGTAAAAAGTAAAAATTCTATTTGCCTCAATAAAAATGCAAACCAGACAGAATTGAAGAGTGAGCAACTAAAAAATACCCTACTAAGTTACTGAATGCGATTCTTGCAGCCGAACTTATTTTATAATATTCGAAAAATATAGATAGTAATCTGAAATATATAAAGCAAACATTTTCATAACACAGATATGTACTCGATATGTATGAAACTTGTTTGCTGATGATAATCACTAATTTCATTTGTAACACCTTCTTAAACCTAGGGTATTATGTTCATCAAGTGAAGCTCAATTAATGCTTATCAAATATACTTCAAAAATTCGGGAAAGTCACGCTCACAGCGGTGTTCAAGCCAATCCATCAATATTTCGAATGCACAATGGGTCGACATTTCCGTTGCAAGATTCGCTTATGGTCAGTGCCTCGATCAGTTAAAAGAGAGCCAATAAACTATGGATGTATATATGAATTTCCGTGCTTAACTTGCTAAAGGCCTGAGTAATGCCAAATGTCCAGCGCATTAGTTGTGATTATCGTTGTTTCTTGTTGTTGTTATTCGACTTGAGATCGTGTGTGCGTCAGAAATAATATTTTTATTTTCTATTAACGCGCACATAACAGAGCTGGCCAGAAATCATTTATTGTTGTTATTGCGGAGCACAGTGAGTGTTGCTAATTATGTGCCCAGACAATAAGGCTTGCTATCGGGTTCAGTGCGAGTTCGAGTTTGAATTTGAGTTTGAGTTCGAGTCTCTCGATGCGATCCAGTTTCGCTCGCATGCTTACATAATAATTATAATATTATGAAATTATACTGTGCTGCTTAGAACGTGTTAAAATGAAATTTAATTTAACTGTGTGAAGTAGACGCAGTGGTGGCAACAAAAACCAAACCAAAAGACTAATGGACGGGTTTTCTCTTCTTCGCCTTCACATTATTCTAGCCCACTTCATGCTGCTCTGCTGTCCCGTTGCCCACAAATAAAGCATACGAGTTAATTATGCTCACGATATGGGAAACGTCACAGTGTCTCTCAGAATTTTCAATTTAATTTTAAATCGCAGACGCAGTCGCAGTCGCAGCTTGTGGGCGTTCCAAGAGTGAAATACAAACCCGTATCTACAGATAACAGAAATATAAACATAAAAATGTGCTCAAGAAGATGCGATAAAATGTATCAAACACATTTCGTTGTTAGTTAACGCATACATAGAATTGCCTTCGGAGAAGAAGCAGTGAGGCGTACCATATGGCAGCAGTAAACTATTCGCGCACACTGTATGGGCACATGCGGTGCAAGCGCATTGTTCGGTTTTGGTCGGTTCGGCTTCGGTGTCTGCGCTGGGACGCTAACTTTGCGCAGTGACTGTGCATAGAAAGCCACACGCTTTAGAGACTTGGCGGCCGCCCAGCCGGAGTCAGTTCTGCATTAATGAGAGAGCAGTTCAGTTCAGCTCGCTCGCACGCTTCGTGTGTTCGCCCCCAGTGTCAGTCTTGAAGTCTCGCAAGTCTACAATCTCACAGAGTCTCTCTGTTTCCCCGCAAGTCCCAAGGCGCAGATCCCAGTTTGTGAGTTGCAGTGAGTGCCGCGATGAAAAGCGTCTGCGATTTCGAATATATTTCTACTGGTCGCAAGAAGAAAATCAAATAGCTGGCTCAGTTGTTAATGAAAAACTCGTTTCGTTTTCTCATTCCGATTTTCCATCGATCGATGTACATTTCGTTTTGGGTGTCGGTTGGCCCAGTCGCATGTGAACGCTGCTCCGGCGACGAGTGGTGCTCGCAACGCGTAACCAATTCAAATTGCAGCAGTGGATACGAGTGCGATATTTATTTGCCGATCAATTGCTGCATTTCAGCAGCATTACGCATACGCCGTGTGTGTCGCGCTTGTCTGCTCATGCTCATGTTTTCCATCCATATCTAACGACAGTCTCTACCGCCCGTCTTCGTTTACGGAACCAACACGCGTCGGCATCTCTACTTTTGGCCAAGTTAAAGTTAAAGCAGCAGCAGCAGCAGCAGAAATCGTTGACATATGAGGCGATGGCTCTGATACGCTGACGTCGCTGTTGGCAGTTCGAAAAAGATATTCAATAAGCAGTTCAGGGCTGAGCATTGAAGGTGTTGCCAATTAATATTTAAAGCGTCCTCGTCGAAACGTGATAACTTGTTCCACATATATATACATTTTATATACATATTGTGTGCATTTACTGTGTTTTCTGTTATTTCTTAAAGCCAGCGCCTTTTTTGTTTCTTAGTATTTTTTTTTTTATTGTTGTGACATATACGATATTCCTCTGAAATAAACGGCAAAAATTTAAATGTTAAAAGTTGACTCTGAAATTTGCATGAAAAAATAAACAAAAGTTTGTAACTTAAATAAGTTAAATAAGTGTACTTAATTGAACAAGTGCTTAATACAGCAACTTGTTATAAGACAATACAAAAGTCTAAACTAATTGTAGTTTTTTTATTTAATGTTCGATTCTCATAGATATCGAAATAAATTTCATATAATTGAAATTAAAAAGCAAATCTACGTAAATTATATGCAAAATATAACAAATGCAAGAAAATGACAAATTCTACTGCACGTATAAGCAATACAAAATCTGTCCAAAGATGGAAATACCAACAACAAAATATCTAGCCGACTATCTATATGTTGTGCATGAGGATGTGCCCTTCAGATATTATCGCAAAGTAAGTGCCCAGATAACAGATATCCATATGCAAAACTGAATCTGAAAATCGTGTAACATTAACAGTTGCTTAACGCTTGGTTTATTTTATGGGAGTATCAGTTGTATGCTTCATATGGCACATGGCATTATATGATTACAGGCATATTAAATATTAACCATAACTGCCAATCGCACCAATAAATATACGCTTGCTTGGGATTGAGGCGTTTGCCGTTTGGCGTTTGGCGTTTGTTTACATTTTCACTGTGCGGTTTTCGCTTTATTAACTGCGTTTTCTTGGGCGCCGAGTCTGTCTGTCCGTCCTCAGCTTGACTCTTCGCGCTCTCTTGAATGAATTTCACTTAAAAGCGTTCCAGTGGCAAGCGATTTTTTATTTAGTGTTTTGTGATTTTTGCTTTGGCTTTGAGCTGTTAAGTTTTTTTTTTCCTTTACCTTTTTGGTTTTGAAAGTATTTACTGCTATTGTTGTTGTTGAGTGTTTTTTGCTCCGCATCTAATGAGCTTATGCGGCACATTTCTCAGGCGTCAGCATTCGGAGACCTTCGTAATGGGCCATACTTTCTTTTGCTGCTCATTACGCGATAGATAAATATAAGAACCAAAATGGGAAGTTGTGCGAAATGGTAGTAGCCATAAAACAAATAAACATCAAGCAAAATTGTTAACCGAAAGTAAATAAATAGACACAAAATTACACAAGTCGCAAAGCGGAAGTGCCGGAAATGACTGTTGTAATGTGGGTGTTTCAATTGCCAGCGGATGTGGCAACCGCGTGTGACATCTGTCTTTATCAATACTATTTTTTGACTAATGTGCTCTCTCTCTCTCTCTCTCTCTCTCTTTACCTATCTTTCTTCATCTCTCTTTCTCCCACCAGACAAAATGCTCGGTGTTTCGTGGCCTTGTGTTGTGCATTTGCTTGAACGTCAGCTTTGCGAATGTGGTGCGCTTCCCACGTGAACTGGATCGCTACGGTTCGGCCTACCTGTTGCCGTATGTGGTGCTGCTGTTTCTAGTCGGTCTGCCCATGATACTACTCGAGATATCTGTGGGACAGTTTCTGGGCCAGGGGGCGGCGCACACCTGGCGAGCCTCGCCCATATTCAAAGGTAAGTAATAACAAACACTTGTAAATTGTTTATGTGTGTGTGTGTGTGTGTGTGCAACAGGTGGTAGCAAGCAACCCTCTCTGTCTGCATTTGTGTGTTGGGGAAGCAAAAGCTGTTTTGGTGCAGTGAGCTTGCAGGACAAAGCTTTAAATAAAAGCTGTGCAGTATCTGCAAGGATTGCACTTCCGTCGCATTGGAATTCCCAAATTGCAATTCGGCTAGTTGCAACATAAATAGCGCATGGCATACTTTGTTGGTTGGGGCGGTCGTGCATTCCGGCAGTAAAAGACGGTTGGACACATCCCGTTCCTAATGCCGGCAAACTCAGAAATTGTGTCCACTTTGGGTTACAACGCAGAAATTTACGATTGAAAAACAATATCACTCGCTGGCCAACTTTCGTCGTCATTCTCTGAAGCAAAAATCCAAAGCAAATCAAGCAAGAATTATGCAAAATATAAAACACAACTATATAAAAAAAACGAATACAACAAAAACTAAAACAAGAATTCACGAGTCGCAAAGATAAATCAAAGACAAACAAAAAATTATCAGACCAAAAAGTATATCCAATGCAAACAAAAAAACTAAAAAACCAAACATAAAAACACTAAAAAAAATGCAACTTAAATGTGAACCTAGGTTATAAAATCATTGTGTGTTTATCAGGACGACAAAAAAATCTCTGAAAAAATAAAAAAAAAACATTAAAACTACAAAAAACTGCATTGGTGTGTGTGTCCCGTTCGTGAAATCGCTGACGCGCCAAGGTCCAGCCCAATCTAACCGGGCTGGCTTGACTGTGAAGAGAGGGGGTCCCAAACCGGGGCGGGCTTACCCCCTTCTTCATACTCCAGGAGCAAACTACTACAACGAAGCAAACAACAACAATAACATCATCGCTCGCTCAGAGGAGAAAATACACCCCCAGTGTGGAATGGTGGTGATACGGATTGGGGCTTGCTATCCTCTCCTCTGTCTCTCCCGTAGCAATTGTGTGCTGGAGTCCACTGGTCAAGTCAGCCCCCAAAGCAAAGCCTTGCGGAAAAGGCTGACTCGGGCGCGTCCACAAAAACTAACCATAGAGACGTTTAAGGCAAATTCTAAATGAACAAAAGTATAAACCGAAACAAACGAAAACCAAAGATATTCAAGAAAAGTGCAACAACATTACTAATAATGGCAAAAAGGAAAAACTGCAAATTACGACACAACACCTTCGAAAAAAGACCTCAGTTAAATACAACACATATTGCTGGGTGCTGCTGGAATGTCTAGTTGTATCGCCCTTTTTTACCATTGAAATTATTATTATACTTATGCGTTTTGGTTTTGGTTAATATTTGTTATTTGCCTTAAACGGTCACAGGTTACTTTCTTAATTATAATTATGGGTATGGCCACCAACACATTAACCTGCTTAAAACAATGTGCAATTTATAACCTTACACTTACACTGGCACAAGTCTTAATGTGAAATTCGCATAGCATAAACTTGACCGATTTTCAAAAGTAATACATTGGTAGTAATACGACAAATCAATTTAGAAAGATGATTTTAAGACATCCTAAAATTCAAGACCAAATATCTGATTTTTGTATTTAGTTGTATTTATATTTATTTATTGAATTCGCACTCTTTACAGGAGCCAGCATAATAAGCCGCTTTGCTTCGTGGGTTTCGGCAATCTGGATATCACTGCAGGCCGTGCTCGCATTGGCCTATATAGGGATGTTCGCCTCCAACGGGATACCCTTTCGCGAATGCGTGGGCAACCTGAAACTTAATTTGGTAAATATTCTGGATTAATCTTCATATACGAGTATATTAAATTAGATATGTTTGCAGCACGGCTATTCAGTGACAGGCAACAGTGGACAAGAGTGCCTGCAGCAGACCTTTCTGACGCCGTTTTGGCGCAATCCACTCTATTTTGGCCTGCTGGCAGCTGGCTTGATTGGCCTGTGGATAGTTGTCATGTTGTGGTACGTAAGAAAAGCACAATTCAATAAAAAGTCTTTTTATTGTATTTCTTTTTAATGTCTTCTATTTGTAGCACTCACAATGGAAAGATTCTGCGGCGTAGTCTGTTCGTCTATGGCCTGGCAGCATTGGGTCTGTTGTGCGCCTTAACTGGCTGGGAGGTGCGCTTTTCCTTCTCCCGCCACTACTTTCCCGAACTGTGGGCGTTCGACAGCTCACTGCTGGCCGAGAGCAACATTTGGTTCAATGCACTTATACAAGTGCTCTTCTCGGTTAACTGCGGCTTCGGCGCGATGCCAATGGTGACGGGGAAGTTCCTGTACAAGGGTGATGCCGTGCGCACCTCTGTCGTCTATCTATGCTTTAATCTGCTGATCAATGCCATCGCCGTAACGCTGTTCATGGTTCAGTTTGATTTCTCTTCCAATAGCTATCAGCTGATGGATGAGCTTAAGCCACTGACTGCCATCTATGATCGAGTTTTGTACGGCGCCCAGTCGGAGAGTGAGCTACTGCGTCATCTTATTCCCTCGCTCATCTATGCGCTGATTATCCTTTCCGCACTCGTCTCCATCACCGTGGCCGTCTACACCTCGACGCGACTTGTTCCTCGTAGACCCAACTATGTCATATGTCTGATTGCTCTGGTGGTTGCTGTTATGTCCTTTGCCGCGCCCAAGTTCCTCATAGCGCGTGTCCTGGACTCACGAATTGTGGGCACTCTGATCGTGACGGCGCTTGTATTTGAGCTGATTGCCATTACGTGGATCTATGGAGCCAAGAATATCTACACGGATTTGGAATTCTCCATAGGAAGGCCCATTTTCCGAGGCTGGATGTGGCTGTGGTGCAGCTGTCCGGCAATTCTCACAGGCATACTGGTTTGGTGGTGCGCCGACGATGATCAGTATGATCTTCTTTCTGGCTACTTGCCACGCTGGGCGCCAATCCTCTTCGCGTTGGCAGTGATTCTCATTATTGCCTGCGTGCAGATCTTCCGCCAGGTGGAGTACAATTTCTTTGGCATGATCTGTGAGGCCTCGAAGCCGGCAAAAGAATGGGGTCCAGCCGACCCGCTGGCTCGTCACTCCTGGAAGCAATGGCGTTCCGTCTGCCAGGATACAGGACGGCGTGATTTTACTCTACGTCGCCGTGGTACGCGAGATTACACGCATTCCATCAAGAAGGGTCAGTACTCTACGGCTCAGAAGTTGGCCACAAATGGCCAGACAATGACCCATCAACAGCAGCTGCAGCAGCAGACGCAACAAACTCACTGGAAATCCTCCACGCCGGGCAACAGTTCGCCCAACTATAGTGGTTCCATGTTCGGTGACTCGGCCATCGAGGAGGACATCAGTGTGGACAAGTTTCCAGGCATCAGCACACAGCAGTACGTGCCATTCCAAGCCAGCGATGGGAAAGCGCTGAGATACTCGCAGCGTGCCCGTCAAACAGCCCAGCCACAGACCTTGGCCCGAGGGCCGCCACCGGGGCCGACGACGGTGGAGAAGCACCGCGAAGTGGTTTACATTCGGCGGCTATCGGATGGCGGCAGTGGCAGCCATGCGACACGCATTGAGATCTCGCCTTCGAATGAGTCCATTACCTATGGTAATGGCAAGATCAATGGCAATGCCATGTCCCGTAATCCTTTGGGCCGCTCGACGGGTTGCTTGGCGCCGGCGCCGGCTCCACAGCCGCCCAACAGTCATATCAAGCGCTCGGCGAGCTCTGTGGTGAATGTTAACAATCACAAGCTACCTCCGCCTACGTCCGCCGCTGCTGGCGATCACATCTGTTGGCGCAAATTCAACATTAATCCCGAGGAGTACTCGACGGAGTTGTAAGCTGTCATTTGTTAACTGCTTTAACCGTGGCCAGGCCTCAAAACGGGAACGAAACATTCACATTCAAAAAGACTTGTTGCATCCAAAATAAATGTATCTGATTCTGTATACTTGATTGAGAGCAGATCCTTTAAACTTTAAGCTACGAATTACGCGAACTATGCCCATATGCAAAGTGTATCTTCTAGTTTTCAACTGTAAATATATGTAGAGATCATGTCTAACGTTAGTTTATATCGTGAATATACTTTAGTCCTACAAACTAAGTAAATTTTTTATATACATAATTCTGTTGTCATTCAACCGCCACAACTAAAAAATGTCATCCTCCAGCTGGATGACAGGTAGTTAAGATTTATATTAGAAATTTGTGAATGTGTGCGAGCAAATCGTATGTATGTCTGTGTATGTTTATTAAGTTTATATAACTGTGTGCCTGTTAATAATTTGAATATATGTATGTATTCTACTTTAGTTTGACATAGTCCTATAATTCTGTGTAGTAAGTGTACGAATTTGCGCTTAACTTTTAAGAAAACTGCACAACGATTACAAAAAAACGATCTAATGAAATAAATGATACAATTAGTAAATTATAAACAAGTTTCCTTTGTTTTAATATAGCAAAAAGCTAAACAAAAGCTGCATTATTATTGTTAATTGTCTTTATTTCGAAGCTCATTAACATATTGTTTAGGTGTATCACTTTATGTCCATGTTGATAAGAATATTTCTTTTACATTTTCAGCCTAAATGTATGCAGCCAATATTGTTCAGTCAATCTGTCGAAAAGCATGCAAAGTAAATATTACAGAGTAATTTACACAGACTTTTATAAGGCTTTTGACTCCGCAAAACCATCTTTGTTAATTCAAAAACTTAATCCTGTCTGTGCTTTTAATGTCACTTTTTTATAAAGTTATTCAAAAATTTTCCCTCCGAATCGATAAAAATTCAAATTTGTTAATTACAAACCACTACTAAAACCAAAAAATTTATACATGCGTATAAAATTTAACTACAGTAATAAGCACAATATTCTGAGTATAAACCTGGCAACTCATATCAATATGAATTTTAAATTAAATTGGATCAGGTTTTTTGTTTTTTAAATAGTCGCAAAAGACGTTTTTGTTTTAATGACGCACACATAGTACAGAACGGTAAATCAATATATAATAATTACGCCCACAACTTCAAAATCATAAGTAGCTTTAAAACCTGATTCAGAAGTCGTGATAACTGCAAGCTGGCAGACTTGATCACCGAAAACATTATTGCGGTTATAGTCAAAACTACCAACCAAAAACTAATGAATGCATAAGGCTTTGGTTACCAGCGTACCGAATAATAAAGAATCATTAAACATTTTGTCTACAAGCGTATAAAGACATAATCATAATGTTTTTTATATTTATGGTACGTTTGCCCAAATTAAATGGCCATATCCAATGCATAAGCTAGTGACCGATTTATGTCTGAAATATTAGTGAAAATCATTAATGCTTCTACAAATACGCTAATCGATAAGTTCAACAGGTACACCTTAATGGAGAAACATACTCGTACGTGCCATTTAAGAGTGTATTTTTGTATCTTTAAAGATGGCTTTGGCCACCGCAGTGCTTCCTCTGTTTTGCATAACACAAGATTTGTGGCTTCAAGCATATACATATTTCCAGCTGACGTATTTGTTGACTGATGAATTTTATACAAATTTGATACACTCGAGGTGAACTTGATTTTGTTGCTGTTGCTAACGTTGTGTTATTTTATTTCGTATTTGTTTTTGTGAAATATGTAGAAGCATCTTTTGGCAGAAGCAGCTCAACAAGTTTGGTTCGCAGCATTATACGAAATTCAAATTAAAGCTAATAAATAGTTAAGCGCTCATTTTTGTGTCTTTCGGCTGCAAAACCCATGCGATCTGGCTTTGGCCACAGCCTTTGCCTAAAACCAAATTATATTTTATATTGATTTCAAAACAGAAAATCTAAAAACTAGTCTGTGTAACCTTCAGTCAATAAAAATCACATATCGCAGACTGGGAGGGGCAGCAAACTAAGTAATTTGTATTTCGTTTAAGATACACAATCAATGTCTGGCTGCAATTGCAGGATCTAAAGTTGTATATAAAATTATTTTATAATTGCTTGCCAGCTTAGTTATAGGGAAGCCAAGTATCACTTCGCTGGTCACAGACCCCATATAATTTGGGGAAAAACTCTGATTAGTTAAATTTTAGCTGGCAAATATTCCATACGGGAATGTTTGTTGCCAGTGTAGGCAAATTTGAATAAAAACTTGAATAGGTCCCAAACCACTAATCCATACCATAGAAAATGATAATGATAATAAATTCGTACTTAATTTGTAGGCTCAAAACTTGAAAATTTGCATGTGGAACTTATAAATTGTTGGGTATAGAATTCAGAGCCTTTCTGTCTACAGCACAGAGCACCTATATGAAGGGTTATACATGTTCATATACATAAATACATACAAATGTAGGTACAAGGAGGCGAACCAGTTCGTGTTCAAATTAAATAACCCGTTCAGATGACGTTTATTTTGACTTAATTTCTTGAATATTCGATTTTTATTTGGTCAAGACGTGTAGAATTCGTTAAGCAACGGCAGCATCTCGATGCCACTTGAATCCCCTATTTAACAACTAAATAACAACTATAGATACATATATAATTTAAAATTAAATAGATACGTATATGTTTGTGTTTATTATGTAGACACATTATATGAATATTTCTAATTTGCCTTTGTTTTGACTTGGGCCACAGTTCACTCAACAGCCTTGCATGTTTGTCGGCGCGTGTGAACGACACTGCTCCAATTTTCAGTTTGATTTGCACTGAAAACCGTATCTGCTTCTTTAAGCAAACACACACTCACAACTAGTCTAATTTTCAAGCACAGCCATCGTGTTGTTTTTGGATCTGAAATCCACCACTCGGGCAATAAATCAAATCATGTTCAATTTTCGGCTTCAGTTTCAGCGGCAGCACTTCCCTTTTTTTTTGACGTGAGCTTGCTCTTGAGGTAAATAAAAAGCTAAATAAATAATTGACTCAATCACAAACTCGATGACCACTTGAGAGCCACTCACTTAGTCTTTTGTACTTTGGCTAATTATAATAAACACTTGATTTATGCGAACATCTTATTAAAAACTTTCGCTTAAGTGATATTACATAATTCCCACAATGATTCTGAGCAACAGGTTTTTCACTGGAATCCGATAAACATCGTCCCGATCCCAAAACGTGACCCTCGGGGCAGATTCACCAGATCCACCGCATAACATCCACAAGGATTTCAATGCCAATGGCCTGCAATTGGGGCAATAAATTGGCCATTCCAAAACTGGTTGTTGCTGATTGTTGTTGGCTTGCCGTGTCCTTGACGTGACTTATAAATGGTTTTTGGGGTAAACACGTTTCTGGGCCACCTTTATGGACTGGCAAAAGCTCGCTGTTTACTGCGTCGAGGGCTTACGGGCTTCGCTTAACTGAAATTTCACAGCTACTTAATATATATAAGATTGGCATGAAATACAACACTACACTCAAAAAGCACCGTTAGTAGCCAGCGTAAATAATTATTCACAAACTTGCAGCGATTTCGACTATCATCAATTATACGATCATTAGAATATTGCTCGATTTCGATTTGTTTCGTGTTTATTAATTGTTAACGGGACTTGTTAGACTGCAAATTGCAGAAATAAACCAATAACACGATCACAACAAATAAAAATTTATATTTTATTATTTTTAGCTGTATAAACTTCTGAATGGAATAGGTATATTATATGGAATGGAATAGGTAATATATATATATATTTATATATATATGTAAATCAATATATATACATATATTTGTCAATTAGCATGCGAGAAAAAATATATTTTTTTCATTTATTTGGTATTCAAAATAAATATAATATAAAAATAATTTTTTAATGATAATGAAATGTCAAAAAGCACGAATTAAACATTGCCATTATCTAAAGATCAAGGTTTTGTTTGTTTTATTTGAATGAGATTTGGTAACAACAACTAGTATAAAATATTATAATATTAAATTCATCAAGTTTGAATAGTAGATTTTTGGTGTTTTTAATGGTCTTGTAAACTTGTATTCTGTGAGCTTTCAATATTTTTTTTACCAAGAAAATCAAAACCAAGATAATCAATTGATTTAATTGTTAATAAAATCACAAAGAATAGAAGACGCTACCATATTCCATTTTAAAACATAATACATAGTTGTATACTTGAACTTCCTTAAACAAAATGTGGCCAACTTTTATTTTAAGCCTCATCCGAACTAGTTGGTCTGGTCTGGTCTGGCTGTTGTCTGCTGTATGGTTATTTACATACATATATATAAATCTAAAGCGGCTTGACAAGTAATAAAATTTGATCTGCCTTGACTGGTATGTAGATGCGACCGAGCATATTTAGTATATAAAGGATAAATTTGCATAAATCATACACACAATTAAATATATCCAAAAGTTGTATTCTTATGCTGACGCAACTGATGTGACATTTGGCTGGAAATTTATATTATGTTATGTAGTTTCCACGAGATCCGCCAATTTATAATATATTCAAATATATATGTGTTTCTACTAATATGCAGATACATATGGGAATAACGTGGTTGTGAATAGAATTTTATAAATATTCGGCCTATTATTGTCAGCTATTGTTTCTTTTTTCTTTTTTTTGTGACTAGATATTATATGTATTAAACGTTGATTATAATTTTAATGGTCTGTGCGTGCAGGTATTTAATTATGGTGATTAGATAGCTGGTCAAACATTTGTTACTTGCCTCCAATTGACACCTAAATAGAGAGAAGATTAATGTACCACATTAAGCATTTAATCAAAGCGTTAGACAGTTTGTATTTATATACTCTTCATTAAATTAGATATGTGCTCTGATAAAAGTTACAAATCATTTCCGTACTGAATTCAAAAGACGAACAACTTCTTAACAATGACAACGTCTACGGTACCGGATATTTAGAATGTTGCTAATTTCTGAATAGATCGCACAATTCTAGTGCTAAAAAATATGTCTAGAATTTGTTTAGATGCGGCATCCACATCCACACACTGACACTGGCTCATGTCACGGACATCGGGTGCGTTAATTTGACAAGCCAGTTTTTTAATTAATTTTAATCAATTTTATGCACACGGTTTGTCAGCTTCGTTCAACAATCCGTAACCATGCACGAGAGGCATTGACACGTCCTTCGGCCATCTGTATTTGTTACATCGCTATTGGATAATACCTAGAGTTGGTTTCTGTTCATCATCATTGTTGCAAACCTAAGTGAGTCGTCGAAAAAGAAAAATGGAAATAAAATAATATAAATAAATAAATATATATCTATATATATTTGTAATTGTTGACTTTTCTTCCCTGTACAAAGTTTTGGACATTCATACTTGCTATGAAATGGTTTTTCTGTTTCTGTAATAAAACTTGTCACAATGACTTATCTGAAATGTCAGCAGACCACAAGTGTCATTGCCTCTGAGAGCAGACGTGCAAAGCAAGTTATGACCCGAATTGTTAGCCGTCACCAACAGCATCGCATCGCATCAGGCCGGTTGTCTTTGGTATTTGGTATCTGACTCTACTCAGGTGGAGGTTTCTCATAAAAAGAACAATTAATAGGCGGATGGAGTAGTAACTAAGTGTGCGCTGGCGGCCATCTGAGCAATTAGCTTCTTTAGGGTGACTTCCTAAAGCAAAGGTTTTTACGATTACGTTTAATATAAGTGAATTTAATAGTACCACTGTACAGCACTCACTTTGTACTATGTAATTATGACTACTAACATACTTTGTTAGCAACTAGTTTGTTGATACAAACACCTTTTTTATATCACAATTCGAATAAAAAACTACACTGGAAGAACATTTTTGGTGAATCTGTTTACTTATTGTGTATTTCCAAAAGTAAGTTTCATTAAGCAGTGATTCAAGTTGTAATTTGAGCTATAAATAAAAAGTTTAAGAGTTTGTTTTTAGTATTCAATGAATTGAGAGTGCTTAAAACTTTAACAACATTTATTTTCTGAGTGTAAGCACACATTGATGCTGTGTACAAAGTCCTTCGATTGCAAACTCTTATTATGAGCCAGTTTAGCACCTCGTGAAAAGAATCTTCTAAATAAGAGACAAATATTTGAAGCATGCAAAACTCACAAATCGATGAGTTGAAGTTCCACAAGTCTATCATTGCGTGGGCAGTTGTCCAAATTGGATGAAATGGTGATCAGGCTTTGCGTGACGACTTGATCATGTTTTGGGCATCACAAGTTGATAAATGCAACTTATTAAAAATAAAAGAAGAAGAAGAAATTAACAAGTACGCTGCAGCTTGTCTAAACTAAGAGAGAAAACTCGTTTGGCTGCTGTTGCTGCTGTCAGCCGGGCGGACGCGCAAAAATGATGCACCAATGGCTTCGGGCTTCAGGCTTCAACTTGCATTGGCTCGGGCACTCGAATATCTGGCACTCACATCTCAGCATCTCCATCTGCATCTGGCAGCCGTTGCTGCAGCATCTTTTTGTTTTAATAAAAGCAAAATGTGTACGGGCGATTATCGAGCGTGTGTGTTTTTCCTTTTTTTTTATGATTATTTTTGTATTGACAGCGCATTTTGCGTTTAAAGGTCATTTCGTTATTGGGGCTGCAGCAGCGTCTGCTGCGCGCCTACCTTAACATTCAGAGCTCAATTCCAAAGTTGGACTCCACGACTGACCCGCGAGACGAGTAAAGCACGCATCAGAGGCAGCTCAACCGGTTCATCTTCATGTTCAGCATGTAGGCCTAATCTTAGCAATAAACAGCTGTAATCTTACTGGCCATATTTGCACTTAGAGACACTCCTGCATTGCATTCAGTTGTTCAACTGTTTTATTGCAGCTAATTTCATCTGCAACTTCAGCCACTAAATACTTATTTGCCTTGCGCGATGTGCTTCGATTGAAGCCTTGAAAGCGATTGCCAAAATTACAACATCTTCCAGCTCTCGAATGTTAATCTCGTTTACCAATTAGACTAAGCACGACAATATGTTTAACACTCGCCGAGCACATTATCCAGGGGCGTTCAAATTACTCAAAAAAATACTCGTTTGCTCGCAAAAATATAAAAAAATTAAATAATAATAAATACCCAAAAAAAAAAACCAAATCAAATACAAGTATGGCAACTTTTAAGAGCAAGTGCTTGCTTTACTGAAGTCACTAGTAACTTAATATATTGGTTGAAATCAAGTAGCTAAATGCAAATATCAATAACAACAACACCTAAGCAACAAATTTAGAAGACGTTAAATGCGACATTGTCTCAACTACTTTTTAAAAGCATTTTTTTCTTTCGTGTTTTGTATTTATGATTATCGTATGATTATTTTGGTTAGTGAGTTTACTTATGTTATGCGACTGTTAAACCGCAAAAACAACAACGCTGCCATTAACATTAAGAGCAGCCAACAGCAAAAGCTGCGGCGTCGCCGATGAATGCGCCGGCGCAGCTGATGTGCCGACTGCTGCTGAGGGACTGAAACCGAAAGTGGCACCGGTTGGTCAGTTGTTGGCGTCAGCGTCTTCGTTGGCAGCATCTTCACTCGCTGCGAATGTTAACAGCTGTCGCCCAAGTCGACTTTGTCGCAGCAGCAGCAGCAGCCGCGGCACCATCAGCAGAAGCTGCCGCCGCCGCAGCAGCGGTTTATTTAACGCCCCGAGTATATATAAGTAGAGAATCTTCAAGTTTTGATGCTTTAGTTGCTAGCCCAGTGTTGAAGCAACTTTTCTGCTTGGCATCGATCAAAAATTCAATTGACCATTGAATTTTGATACGATCGGAACACAAGGATTATACACACAAACACCATCTGTCGGGATACATATATATATAAATTATATACTTAAGCGTTATCTGGCTGCCGTCTGTTGCAGTTAAAAGTGTTCACCATGGTAACTAAAATTAGTTGCAATTGCATAAATAAACGAAAGACATTCGTGCCAAAAAAAAAAGAAGAAAACAAGTGCAATACAAAAAGTGACCAAAAAGACAATCGAACAATACACAAAATCAATTACGTTAACACGACCGCCTATTTGCATTGCAAATATTTAACGAGGCAGTCTAAGTTAAGCGTCTTATCTTATGGCCCAAGTGACATTTAAGCGGAGAAGAGTTTGAGTTTTCCAATTACACGTTTTGTTTGCTCCATTATTGTGCAAGTGTGAGTGTGTTAGTAGCGCAAACAGGCGTCTGCATGCCAGTAACTGGCACTAACAATCAGTAAAGCGGCCAGCAGGTTTATATTGGCCAGATTACGCATACGCTCGATGCACCCACGTGTGGTGACAAAATCAAGGCGGGGGCTATGCTGCTCAGTTAGCTGTCAGTAATTGCGCATTAAATCATTAAATTGCCTTTGACTGTGGCTCAGGTGCTGCAAACAGAAGCTGGCTGAAATCACTTAGCCTGGGTTTCTATGTCAGTATGTTTCCACATTTCATGGGTTGACCTTTGAATTGGCATATTTAGTCATTGTTAAATGACCATTAAATGAACCAATACATGTATTCATTCTTGGCTCTGCAATTGAAAAAAGATGATTAACGTTAGTTTATTGCTTGACAGTTAATGATCGCAGCAAGTTCGTTGCCTCAGTCTTCCGATGGTTGTCGACATTTAACTTTAAATTATCAAAGAGTCGCATAAAAGAACAGCCTAGGTCAACCGCTGAACACACACAAAACACTGGTTTAGTGCGCAATCTTTAGTCTTAATTGGTCTTAACTAATGACACAACATAATAAGATTTAAAAAATTGTCAAAGACATTTAGCAAAAAGAACAGATTTTTATATTTCATAGTTCAATAACATTAGTTTTACTTACGGGAACAGATTTAACGTTTAAAACAATCAACGAAATAAAATTAAAATTCGTAATATGTAATCATTGAAGACAGCTTGACCCAAAAGAGCGTCATTGACGTTTCCAAGCCTAATGCAAGGTCAGTGTCAGCGAGTTAAATAAGTTAATTAGCCCACATTAGCATAATAGATAACTGGGAAGCAAGCCTATTGATAAATTCAACTCATATGACACATGGCTAAAATAAAAAGGCCCTTAAGTAGCATGGCCCTAAAAATCATTTAGAACAATCTCAGAAATCGATATCTTAAGGTGAAAACGCACATCACAACTCGCTCTAATGTGAAGCTCATTAAGACCAGATACCATCTCTTAATTTAGTTTTTTTGAGGTGCTGTCATAATCGAGAAGCTGTCGCTACATACCTTTGTGTGATATCAATCAACTCAAGTCCTTTCACTTTCATGGCAGCAGGTGCTAACAAAACGTTTGACCAACGAATTTAGCTCCAAGCACTTTGCATATTTGAATATCAAACAAGTTTAAAAGAACCAACAAATTCAAGTTCCCAGTGAAAAAATGTGTGGTCATTTAAGTAAAAGTATATGTCTTTTATATTTTTAGACATAACGAATTGTCGAATTTTGCTATAAAAAGTCCTACACAAATGTACAAGAATATGCATATGATGAATATATTATTTTTTTGTGTGGTGAAGCCGAAGAAATGTGAATATAAAGCTAATCCACTGGAGATCTTATGCCAGCGGCTGGCATTGATTAGTGCGTATGCTAATTTGCTAAAGCTAATTGTTTTAGTGACGACTTCAGTATTTCCCACTTTATTAACGGCCGTTGCCCATTACTATTATATAATATTGTGGTTTAAATTAGTCAAGCAGAATTTCGGCATCCGGTTTGTTGCATAACTAGCTTTTTTTATATACATACACACAAAGCTTATCAAAATTCTTAGTAATTAAATATGTCCACAAATTAATTGCAGTTGCTCATTTACCACTTTCGTTAACGTTCATGCTGAAAGCTTCAGGTTGGCCTTGTCGTAATTTATGCGTTAATCGTACAAAATTATATTTATAAGACATTATAGTCGTTGACAGTCGAACGGAAGAGGCAACATGACATAATCTCCGAATTCAGCCGAAGATCTTGCCTCCAAAGTAATTAATTGTTTCACCTAAATTAGTATTTATAATAAGCTTGTAGATAAAACTGATCAAGAAATGCTGATCAGCTCCAAATAAACGACAAACAAACAAGTTATTTAAGTAAAGTATGGATTTGTTTGGTCTAGTTTTGGACACCTACCGTGACCTAGAGATTATGTCAAAGTTGAATGTCTTCAACTTTACACGTTAACAATTTAGACTAATTGCTTTGTTGTTGTTCTTGTTGTGGTGTTGCTGATTTGAACACTCCACTTAAATGGCTGACATTGTCTGAACTTTTAACTTTTTTTCTACACTTATACAAAGTTGCTTGTCATTTGGGCCTAGATCATTAAAAACTGTTTTGCATGAACAATTCGATGAGGCTATTAGAGTAAAGCTTAAAGTCAGAACTTTTTCAGTTAAAAATAATTTAAAATTGTATTCATTATTTATATTGAACATATTTACATTTTGATTCTTTTTACTACAGAGAAGTGCACTTTTCGTCTTGACGCTTTGCGTTGTGGCTTTAGCCACCGCAACAGCAGACACGCATGAGGTAAGCACTTGATTGCATATAGAATCATACCTTAGATATGTTACTAAAAAGATTGCCTCTTTCAGCGTAAGGTTCGTGCGGCCGACGGGTATCACTATCCTACCCCAGACGTGCCGTTTGAATTGCCAAAGCGCACTACTCTGCCACCGCCCACCAGACCACCAACTCGTGTCCCAGTGACTTATTTGCCTCCAACAAATAAGCCGCAACCACCAGTTACAACTAGAAGACCAACTCCACCACCGACGAGATATACTCCACCTCCAACATACTTGCCACCTACAAACAAGCCACTGCCACCAGTGACCACGCGTAGGCCCGCACCACCAACGACGAGGGCAACTCGTCCACCTCCAACATACTTGCCACCTACCAACAAGCCACTGCCACCAGTGACCACGCGTAAACCCACTCCACCACCGACTCGTCCACCACCACCACGTACAACTCCGGCTCCAACATACTTGCCACCTACCAACAAGCCACTGCCTCCAGTGACAACGCGTAGACCCACTCCACCTCCGACTCGTCCACCACCACCACGTACCACTCCGGCTCCAACATACTTGCCACCTACCAACAAGCCACTGCCTCCAGTGACCACGCGTAGACCCACTCCACCACCGACTCGTCCTCCACCACCACGTACCACTCCGGCTCCGACATATTTGCCACCTACCAACAAGCCACTGCCACCAGTGACCACGCGTAGACCCACTCCTCCACCGACTCGTCCACCACCACCACGTACCACTCCGGTTCCAACATACTTGCCACCTACCAACAAGCCACTGCCACCAGTGACCACGCGTAGACCCACTCCACCACCGACTCGACCACCACCACCACGTACCACTCCGGGTCCAACATACTTGCCACCTACAAACAAGCCACTGCCACCAGTGACCACGCGTAGGCCCGCACCACCAACGACGAGGGCAACTCGTCCACCTCCAACATACTTGCCACCTACAAACAAGCCACTGCCACCAGTGACCACGCGTAGACCCACTCCACCACCGACTCGTCCACCAACACCACGTACCACTCCGGCTCCAACATACTTGCCACCTACCAACAAACCACTGCCTCCAGTGACAACGCGTAGACCCACTCCACCTCCGACTCGTCCACCACCACCACGTACCACTCCGGCTCCAACATACTTGCCACCTACCAACAAACCACTGCCTCCAGTGACCACGCGTAGACCCACTCCACCACCGACTCGTCCGCCACCACCACGTACCACTCCGGCTCCAACATACCTGCCACCTACCAACAAGCCACTGCCACCAGTGACTACGCGTAGGCCCGCACCACCAACGACGAGGGCCACCGTTCGTACTACCCGCGCAACTACTCGCCCAAGTACTCCAGCTCCAACCTACCTGCCTCCCACAAACAAGCCACAGCCACCAGTTACCACTCGTCGTCCAACTCCACCCCCAACACGACCACCTACTCGCAGACCAACTCCACCACCCACCAGGGCTACCCCACCCCCAACTCGGGCCACACGCCCACCAACCCCACCACCAACATACCTGCCTCCAGTGACCACTCGCAGACCACCACCGCCGACTACCAGAGCACCTATCCGTACCACTCCAGCTCCCACGTATCTGCCGCCCACAAACAAGCCACAGCCTCCAGTTGTGATCACTACTCGTAGACCAGCTCCACCACCTACCAGGGCTACCCCACCCCCAACTCGGGCCACCCTACGTACTACTCCGGCTCCAACCTACTTACCACCAACAAATAAGCCACAACCTCCAGTTGTGATCACTACTCGTAGACCACCTCCACCACCAACCACAAGACCTCCAGTCCGTACAACTCGAGCAACCATTCGTCCAAGCAGTACCCCAGCCCCCACTTATTTGCCCCCAACAAATAAACCACAGCCACCAGTTACCACTCGTCGTCCAACTCCACCCCCAACACGACCACCTACTCGCAGACCAACTCCACCACCCACCAGGGCTACCCCACCCCCAACTCGGGCTACACGCCCACCAACCCCACCACCAACATACCTGCCTCCAGTGACCACTCGCAGACCACCACCGCCAACTACCAGAGCACCTATCCGTACCACTCCAGCTCCAACGTATCTGCCACCCACAAACAAGCCCCAGCCTCCAGTTGTGATCACTACCCGTAGACCACCTCCACCACCCACCAGGGCTACCCCACCCCCAACCCGGGCTACTCTCCGTACTACCCCGGCTCCAACCTATTTGCCACCAACAAATAAGCCACAGCCTCCAGTTGTGATCACTACTCGTAGACCACCTCCACCACCCACCAGGGCTACCCCACCCCCAACTCGGGCCACCCTCCGTACTACCCCGGCTCCAACCTATTTGCCACCAACAAATAAGCCACAGCCTCCAGTTGTGATCACTACACGTAGACCACCTCCACCACCAACGACTCGTCGCCCAACTCCACCACCAACCCGTAGAACCACCCAGTACGTTCCATCTCCGACGAGGGCAAGCGTGCCACCTGTAGTAACAACCAAGCACTCGGGATACCAGTACCCCGTGCCGAACATTCCTTTCGACTTCTAAGCACCCGTTTTACTAGCTCAGTTATAGACCGTCGATGATTTCAACGACGGTTATTGGGAGACATTTGATTTCATTTGAACTGAAATGATATTATCTTAAGAAGATATGCTCAATAACTGATGCTCAATATCTAGCAATGCAATGCCAACAATATTTCTACGGCTAGATACTTCTAGTCAACACAGTCGAAAAGATTTTTATACCGTTTCAAGAGGGTGCTCGAAATCGCGAAAACACTGACGCAGCGGCAGGAAAGTAACTTGTTTGTTTTTATAACTTAATGTATCGAACACTTGTACAATTAGGGATCACTGTATATGTATCTACTTTTGTAAACCTTAAATGCTATGCCCACTCTTGCTATGCTTTATGTGAACTGACAATGTGTGTTTTTTGTCTCCTCAGCACTTTGTGTCTCGGCACTCAAAAAATAAATATCTTTTATAAACATTTCTAAATCCCGAACAATAAATTAAGTTTATCAAATGTGGTTTATATGCATTTTTAATTCAACAACGGAAAATGTGTTTTCAGTGGTTTAATATTTGTTTGCCTTACAAGACTCACCTCGCGTGAGCTTGGAAATAAGTGTTGCTGAGAGGGTAATAAGACTATTGTATCTGGTTTGGATTGCAAGTAATTATTAAACCAAAAGACATTCGAATATATTTGAGATATAATTTTTTTTAAATTAGTTAGGGAGTCGAGTAGAAAATAACTAAGTAGTTGTTACCGTTCTATTAATTTTTAAATTTGACAAATATTGAAATAATAATAATTAATTTAAAATACTTGCTTCTTTATCTATCAGAGTCTCAAGCAATTCGGATAAGCTACTCTTTTATATCGTTTTAATTCTTTATCGTGTGTATTCGTGTATGCGATCTTCAGTTGTTCATGGTCGCTGCTTTTGAAATATCTCTTTCTACTGCACACACACACACACACACACATATACATATTGGCATCACGAAAACATTTGGGTAATTAATTTATTTCGTATATTATTTCTTTCGTATGTTTAACTTTCTAATTGGTTAGCTGCACTCATTGGCTCTACAATGAATGCAAGTTTTTAGGGGCTGCTTGGTCGAAACTGCAGGCAGTCGTCTTTGCGATTCGCGATGAGGAAGTCGCGTCCAGTGTGCCAACAGATATCGATATCAAAGCAGAACGGTTAAAACCGAAGCTCAGCTAAATTTTCAAAACAGTGAAAAATGTTTATAAAGCTAGAAGCTAAGCAAGAGCTAGAATCAAAATATAAACGCCTGCTGGGTACGGATCCTGCAAGAGGCGGTAACAAAAAGGCTACAAGAAAAAGGTTACGCTTGCATCGGATTATGGGCCCGCTCTATGTGTACATAATTGTGAGACAACTTTACGATTAAGTGCATGCTGCAAACGTAAAAAAAAATCTTACACTTTCAATTTTTGCAGATGTCTCTTATGGTAGTCAAGGTCGGATCCACAGCAGCCTTATATCAACAGCAGCAGCAGCAGTTGCTCAACCACATTGAGTCAGCAGAGGAGTCCGAAACAACGCCCAGCACAGAAAGTGACAACTCAGCGGAACGTCTAAACATTGAGAAGATGCGTGCCAAGTTACAACAATTGCAGCACGAGCAGCAGCAACAATACCGTCTGCAGCAGCAACAGATGCAACTGCATCTACAGCAAATGCATCAACAGATGCAGTTGCATGCAAATGGAGTTGAGGCAGCTGGAGGGGAAATAGAAGCTATAGCAGGGAGTGGTGTAGGTGGTGCTAGTGGTGGTGTTGCTGCTGCTGCTGGCGAAACTGCGTACTTATTGGAGCGTGCAGACGACGTTGCGCCCATTTACGGAACATGGCGCACGAAAGCGAGACGACCTCTGCTGCAGCACGCAACTTCAGTACAGCTCAACGCGCCTGGCAACGATGGCATCGATGATGATCATCATCTGTATGAGCGCCTGCCCAAACGATCCGTCACTGCAACGCCACAGCTGCGCGATCAGCTGTCTCGCCCGCCCCGCCTCTCCACGCAACGTCCACCCTCCGTGGCGCTGCTGCGTCGCCAGTTCTCGGAGACCCCTGGTTCGTTGGCGCTTCGCGAGGATTTCAAACCGAAACCCTTTCACTTTCCCTTTGAAGGGCCGATGCCCGAACAGTTTAAGAAGGGCGAAGCGCTGAACAATATCCAGGACATACTGCACAATCTGCATATCAATAGCATGATGCCCAACAAGATGCCAGGAAAGCTGGGTATGCAGGGTATGCAGGCTCCATCGCTGGTCATGATGCCCTCTGGGCTGCACATCGCAGGCAGTTACAAGAACTTGAAGTCCAGCGGTATCGCGAATTTCTTTCGAGGCAAGCGCAACAAGAAGCAGATGCAATTTAGCATTCCATTGCCCATGTTTCCCATGGGAATGCCCATGCCACTTTATGGTGGTGCAACGCATCAGCGCGTAGCTATTGAGCAGCTGTATCCTTATAAGCCACGTTCACCTCAGGACATAAATCTATTGGCCCTCCAGCAGCCGCCGTCGAGCAAACCCAGCTCCAAAAAGAAACACAATAAACAGCAGCAGCAACAAGAGCAGAGCAACTATAACATGCTGCTAGAGCATGGTAGCCACCAACAGCACTTTGTGGCCGATCCATTCCTGCAAAGTTTTCCACCCATCATTGCGTTAAATGCCACCCGACTGCCGAAACATAAGCGCATACCCTTCAAAGTTAACCTGGACATATATCCGGTACTGCCCCCTTCGCGGCCCACGTCGGTGTTGCGTAATCCCTTTCAGAGCGATGCTCTAACCGCATCCACGGTACCTGCTTATGCGCATCCGCAGCTGCATCATGGAATGCAGCACGGCCTCTATCAGACACCCTTCAAGTTTCCCACACAGTCGCCCAGTCACCTGCCCATGATATTCCCGGATCAGGCCACACACTACAGTCAGCAGCAGGCGCTCTATCAAGCTCAAAAGTTTTCCCAGCTGCCTCAGCAAAACGTGGTCGCCGATGATTGTATCTATGGCCAGCAGTCCAATAGCAATTCTAATTCCCATGGTGCAACAGCAGAAACACACGCCAATCAGATAATGCTTCATCTAAATGTTTTTCCCAAACAGAAGCCGACGGCAACAGTACGCACCTCCACCAATCCCTTCTATAATCATAATTACAACAATTATAATGCTGGCTTGCAGCGTAACTCATTCATTCCCAGTGAGCGGGAGCAGCCACTGCCTAAGCCACCCAGTCCTATTGAGCCACGACAGGTGGTAGCCCAGTCTCAGTCTCAGTCTCAGGCAGGCAACATTTCACTGACTGCTGCATCCACATCGGCAACTCAGTTGCAGCAGAATCAAACGAATAACTCTATTTCACGAAGCGATAACCTGTCACTTATTGACTTTGAGCATCCTATCGTGGCGGCTGAGGTGCCGCAGTTGCCTCAACTGCCGCGTCCTGCAGCACTTACTGGCAATCCCCCATCAATTCCAGGTCGCTTCAGCGTTCTTGGCGATCACTTTCGCTACCACAAGAATCCACACATCGATCAATTGGCCGCCGAGGCTCAAACGGCTTCGCTCTTTCGCTTTCCCGTTGAGGATCTAATACAATTCCAGGTGGACGATGCGCTATAAATTGATTTTGTTGTTAGTTTTTAAATACCAAAAATAAATCAAATATGTTAAGTGTTTACATTCAAACAAAAAATAAAACGGTTGAAAGCTTCGAATTCTGTAAGATGGTGAAGCCAAGAATGTGCGCAGCTTTTGATAAAGAGAGACTGAGCTTTGTCTCTGATACCGAATGTTTTCAGTATCCCACACACAAAAATAAAATACCTGCCGCGATCTTAAAGACAAACTTGTCAGGTTAACATTACTTCGAATTTCCTTCAAAGGTTGGCATTTCATAGCTACACTAACCCAAAGCAATAGCTGGTGTTTACGTGTTGTGAAATATGTAGCATACTTTTTGGTGATTTGTGAAAATGATTTTGCTTTTAATTTCCCCAAACAGTGTTTACACACTCGCATTTCATATTTCATTGCCACTGGTTTTGCGCATGCGCGAAATGTGTATCAAAACAAAACCGGCGACAGCATGAAACCAGTATTTACTGCTGCCTGTGGCCGAATCACGCACGCTGTTGGCCAGCTAAGAACGGCGGCAGCAACAGCAACAGGTAAAACGGCCATAAGACAGAAGGTGAGCGAGCGTCGCGTCGTTAAGACGTTACTGCGGTTGAAAACTCGTCGCGAAGTGACTGTGTGACAGTGGGCAAAAAATCATACGAAATACAAGAAATACATAAAAATTCGGAACCAGAATCAAGTTTCGTACCTGGCGTCATACTTTGGTGTTGTTTTATTTTCGCGTGTGTATTTTTCGGTGTGTTTCTGTCAATAAATGTGAAATAATGAGTATATAAGTAGAATAACTCTGCATCTGATTAAGTGAGTTAGGGACTGCTTTGTAAATTACTTGCACATCAGCAGCAGAGCAAAGGTGCGCTATGAGTAATGAGTGATTATTCTATGTTTTATGTTTGCTTCCTTCTTTTTTTTTGCCTAAACAACAACAAGAGTGCTGACCAAATAACTATGTGTACCTTGCAGATACTTGTGTATCTGCGGGCAAATGGCTGTCTGCGTCTGCACGCTAAGCAAGCGCGGAGAGCAACCAGTTCTGTTTTCTGCGCTTATTTATTTTAGCTGCCTTTTTGCACATTTCGGTCTTTAGTGTGTTGCTTGCTTTCTTTGCCATCTTCCCATGATCCACACACCTCATTCCTCGTTCTCCAGCTGTTCCAAGTCCGAGTGTGAGTGTGTAATTGTGTGTGTGCGAGAAAGCCAACATTTGCCAATCGCCGCTTGGCTCGAATAGCGCCTCGGCCCAATGATTGGAACTGTTCGGCAGCAGCAGCACCAGCATCAGCAGCTGCCTCATCATCATGTGCTACTTTTCACATGCGCATAAAGTGAAATTGCCAGCGGCAACGAATTTCTTTTTTAGAATTTGTCAAATTTTGACTGTTAATTATAGCAAATAGCTGAGCATGTTCAAGCGATTACTGCATGACTTTTCCATTAGTCAAACAACTGCGGCTAGCCAAGATTCAAAGTTGTAGCCTAAACAAACGTTTTGGTATTGAGCTTGCCACAATTTTCCCACTTTTCCGCTGACTGAGCGCAAATGCTGCAACAGCAACTTCAATTGCATTGCCATTGCCCACCACAGCCAAGGCCGAGTGGGCGGCGTGGCTAACATTGAAAGAGTGGTTTTAATCAAAAATTCTTGTTTTTGCAGGGCATCTCGAGAAAACAGTTAAAAATATGTGCTACTATTGAGAAGTGAATATTGTGCTACATGTGCTAAATAGTTGAGAAAACAACAAACCAAATTAATCACAGCTAACGGATACATATATATATATTTGTTTATATATATATATATATATATATATATATATATAACGGCACTGGAATTGGTAACGGCAACAAAATGGTGCTGCCGTCGCTAATTTTGCTGTTGCTGCTTGGATTGAGTGGAGCACAGCTGCAGAATCATCCGCCACATTTTGTACCCGGCTCCGGTGATATGTCCCGCTTCAGCCTATCGGAACATACGCCAGTTGGCAGTCCCGTGTTTCAGCTTAAAGGTAAGTTACTCAAACAGAGGTCAACAAATGACCAAGCCCAGGTTTCATAATTATAAACAAATACAAAAAAACTAGCAACAATAGCCCCAATTCTCACATCAATTGCTGCAAACCTTTCACAAAAACAGAAAAACTATTATTTTAAACTTAGAGATACGCCGCTGGCCATCAACTTAGTTCATGCTCATGAGTTCAGGCCAATCTCTTAGTAATTACATTATATTTGTGAATAGTAATTGTATAACTCAAAAACCTGCGCGCTTTTGGTATTATTTTGCCGGTCATTTGATAATTTAATTATTTGGTAATTTGCGTTTTTGTGCACCAATTCTCAGATTTCCATTGCTGACTTTCATTTCGTTTATTTGGAGGCTTTAGCGGGGAGTGTGTATGTACGTGTGTGTTCATAAATGTGCATAATTGAAATATTAAGCGCTTGGCTCGCCACAGCGCCACCTACTTTTGCATAACCTTGCCCAGAGTATTACATTTTTTTGTTGCTCTATACGGGTTTCTGCATGTCGGTACAATTGTATGTATCTGTAGAGTATCTTTGGCGATTACTTCAGTCATGTCGCCAAATTAGAGTAGAGGTAAGAGGTATAAGCGATAAGATGTTTGGGTCGCATGCTTAAAAATGCAGTTTGGTAATCAATGATAGCAAACACAAACAATGCCAACTGATACACATGTATATGTATGTGTATGTATTTGGTATCTTTTGCGTGGTAGCTGCGGAAATGCATTTGAACACGTTTGTGCGTAGCTTTCGTGATAGCAAAACAAACGCTCCGATAAATGGCGCATGGCGACATGCAATTGATAACAATTATATTGAGAATGGCGTGCTGCCAATTAGATGCTAATATCGCTGGCTGATGGCCAGCAACTGGTATTTGCAAGCGTATAATATATTAATGGCCAAGCGCGCTCACTTTGACACGCGTAGAATCTATGATACTTTTACTTTGACAGACGACATCAATCAATTGAAAGTAACAATTGCAGCCAACGCTTTTCACACCTGCCTGCCAGTTATTGCATAATCGCTTCCTTTCGCAACTGGAACTCCAACTGCAACTGCAATGGCAACGCCAACTGCAACTGCAAGTAGCAGCTTCTCGAGCAACATAATAATTCGTCGCATGATGATTATCCAACAGCATAAAACAAACAAACTGCCGGCATTCGCTATGAATTCTGCACGAGATCGCGTTGAATTCATCTTCATGTTTGCTTTTGGCTCTTACACCTGTCCACAAGTGCATGTCGGCCGCCCCGTTGACACCCTAACACAGAGGCCCAGTTATTTTAATACAGAGATGCGGCTTGTAATTTGATGCGCCCAACGCGGAGGTTAGAAATACAAGACAACAAGGCAGACAACTTTCAAGCCAGTTTAAATATATGTATCTTAATAATAGTTCACAATATTTTAATACAATTTTTGTGTGCACGATTAAGAGCTCAAAGAGATCTAAACTATTTCAAGAATTTAACTTAACTGAATAGGCGATAGCTAAAAGAATGCTCATTAACTTTTTCATCTATGATCAATTTTGATTAATTTTGTTGTATGTGTTTGAGAGCTGAGTGAGTTGGGCCTATCAGTCATTTACTTTTGCAAGCTGCATCCGTGAGATACTGTCTGAAAGAAAACACGTTTGAGCTAACAACTTGCAGCTCACTGCGTCTGAAATCAAGAGTGCCATAAATACAGACAAACAAGTGAGCAGACATTGCAAGCAAATTGAAAAATAGCCGTCGAAAACGTTGAAATTACTTGGTTAAACTATGAGGCAGGAAGCAGCTCTATCAGCTACATAATTTGTTATTGCAGGTTTTACTGGCAATCATCAAGGTGGTTGCATCATAGATATCTTTGGCAATAGGCCAAAATCTGGCAATTTACTAGCTGCAATCAAATTAATTTTAATATTTAAATAAATTTTACAGGTTTGTTTTTTTTTTTTAATTAACATTCAAATTGGTCAGTTGACATATCAGTGGTAATAGCCGATAATCAAGAAATACAAATGAAACAAAAGACTGCTCAGGGCCGTATTGACTATATCTTCAAATTTATAATAAAACAAAAGTCAAGAATAATTTCGTTGCTGGTTTATTGGTTGCTAAATTTAAAAATGTTGTTGATATGTTGTTATTTTTAGTGAATTTCGATAGACAGAAAAAAAACTCAAATATAGATATATATACCCATTCAATAGATATTTTGATAACTATTTTTACTTTCTATAGCTACTAAATTAGCTATGTTAGATTAAATTGCTTTCAAGATATGAATAACATAATTAAATATATGGCGTGAAGCGATTATATACACTCTAAACGCAAACTGGTGTCTAAACAAAAAACGAAGAGGAATAGTTGGGCAAAAGTTGGCACAATGCGGGTGTTTCCATTGTCTTTCGCTTGGTTACAATATGTAATAAATAGCAAAATATTAACAAATGCGCTTCGTGAAGCATGAAATCACAAATTATTTACTACACCTTCCCAGTTTTTCAACAAGACATGCTGCTTCTTATGACAAGTGAAAAGTAGAAAAGTTTCAGTTTTGAAAAAACTAGCATAATTGTTAGTTCAGACTGCAGATAGTGTTCCCAGCTCTTTTTAAGTGTGTCTCAAAGCTGGATTCCATACGAGGCAGTAACAACAATCGTAGACCGAATAATATAACTGGCCCCGTATGTACCAATAAACGTACGTATGAGAAACAACAAAAAAAAAAATTATGTGTAAGCCCCGAAAAAAATGAAAGAAAAACTAGAAAATGATTATGTACATTAAAAGTGGAAACGGCCACTCACGCGCCAGAGGGCAGTGGGGGACTGGGATGGGAGCTATTCGGGTTGGCGACCGCAATTGTTTAGCTGTTGTTGTTGTTGGGTGTAGTAAGTTGGAGAACGTGTTGTTTGCTTCCCGCTTTGTGTCCATGTCGTGTTCGTGGTCGTTGTGCTGCAATTGTCGGTCTCCCAGTCTATCGTCTTCTTCTTGAAAACCTAAAAAAAGAAAGAAATAAGAGTGTCTGCCTGCCTGTGTCTGTGCCAAAAGTCGTTTTCCAGACCGCCGGTGAGTTTATTATTGTTAGCTTTTGTGCATGCGCTGTTGGGATCATTTGTTTTCTTTCTCCACTTTGTATTACTTTGAAAGAATTTCTAATGCTTTTCGTGTTTGCCCCCAAGCTGAGTTTCTGAATTTCGGAATTTTGATGCATGGCATAAGTAGTTTCCTGTGATAAACAAAAAAACATAAAGAGAAAGAGAAACTGCCTTGCTAGAGAATAAGGCAACCCATATTTATAAATAAGTTGACCCAACTCCCAGAGTTAGTTACATACTAGCTCCATTTCCACGCTCAACTAAACTGCCAGCGAGCGCATTAGACTAGAAAAGCTAAAGTGGAGGAGGTTGTGGGAACTTCATTAGCATTTTTCTCACGCTTACACATAACCCGACAGTCAGAGTGTCAGCCGATGACGTTACTACTCCTACTACTCTGATGACTATTCGTAATTAAAGCAGTGAGCGTATCAAGCAAGACAAGAAGTCGACAAACCGCTTTTACTGCTATTCACAAGTCCACGAGTCTCAACTAATTTGTTACATTTTTCAGGCGTTGATCCGGAGGGTGGTCGCCTCAAGTACAGCATATCTGGGCCAGTTTTCTCTGTGGATCGGGAGACGGGTGTAGTGCGCCTCCGCCAGGAACTCGATCGCGAAACACAAGATACCGTTGAAGTTATTATCAGCATTACAGACGAGGGCGTCTATGGCACAGAACCGAATACAGTCTCTCAACGCCGCGAAATACCCGTGCGCGACTACAATGATAACCAGCCCACATTTTACGGTAGACCCTACTCGGCCAGCATCAGTGAGTCACTGCCTGTGGGCGCTGAACTTAAGGTGGAGCCTCCTATCATTGTCGTCGATCGTGACGAGGGCTTGAATGCTGAAGTGCAGATAAGATGTGTACAGGTAAGTCCCCCAAAGCCTATATTGTATAACCTTAATTTACAGTCAACTCTCTATTTTAAGGAGAACAATATTTGCGATATCTTTGAGGTACGCGCTGTCAAATTGGCGGATGGTAATTATACAGCTCGCGTGGCTTTAAAACAGCAACTGGACTTTGAGAGCCGCCCTTCCTATATCATGACCATATCGGCATCGGATAGTGCGCTCGAAAACCGTCTCACCTCGTTTGCCACAATTTCGATAAATGTTATCGATGTACAGGATCAGGCACCCGTTTTCACAAATGCACCGTATTCCGCCACAGTGTCAGAGAATACTCCGGCAGGTGTGAGCATATTAACTGTGAAAGCGATTGATGGGGATGTGGGCATACCGAGAGAGATCTTCCTCTCGCTGGAGGATGAACCATTTGGTCATTTTGAGCTGGTGCCGTTCGGTGATCCTAAAGACGGAACAGCGATGCTGCAAACCACAAATGAACCGTTGGATCGGGAAAATCCGGATATTTTACAAAATGGTGGTGTCTATGTCTTCTCCATACGCGCCACAGAGCTCATTGATGGCGCCATACCAGCCGAATATACAATCACACGCGTTACCATTGTGGTTACCGATGTCGACGATCATCGGCCCGAGTTCAGCGCGTCGAACTTTAACGTTTCAGTTGCGGAGAATCTAGCGAATGGAATGCCGTTACCTGGTCTATCGATTTTCGTAGATGACCGCGACATGGGCGAGAACAGTCGCTATCAGCTGAAACTTGTGGATGTCTCAAACTCAGCGGGTGTGTTTGGTGTCTCACCTACCGAAGGACAGGCGCGCACTCCAGTTGTGGTTAAGGTGCTGAATTCTGGTCGCCTGGACTATGATAATCCCGCACAGCGTAAATTCGAATTCGATTTGGTTGCTTCCTCGCATGGCATTGAGCAGGCGAAAGCACGTGTGGAAGTTCATTTACTGGATGCCAATGATAATTCGCCTATTTTTGGCGAGCAAACCTATCGCTTTACAGCTGCCGAGAATCTGACAACAGATTCTTTAATTGGTATGGTGAATGCCACCGATGCGGATTCCGGTGAATTTGGTCGTGTGCAGTATGTGCTTAAGGGATTTGGAGCCGATAACTTTTACGTGAATCCAGAGACTGGTGGTATTTATCTACTCAGGCAGTTGGATTACGAGAAGCAAAGCACATACAGTCTCACTGTGGTAGCTGTCGATGGCGGCGGCCGCGAATCAAATGCAAACCTTTATGTTGATGTTCTCGATATTAATGATAATCAGCCAATCTTCGAGAGCCATGAGTACAGTCGTACAATACGCGAAGGTGCGGCAATCTTTGAGCCACAGTTCTTTGTGCGGGCAATTGATGCAGATGGTCCCAGTCAGGGAAATGGCAGAGTGAAATATGCTATTGTCTCGGAAAATAGCATAGCTGGCAATGTTTTTCGCATTGAGCCGGACTCGGGTGAAATAACACTACAGAAGGCAGCTAGGTCCATGGATACGGAGCGTGGGGAATACGAATTGGTTGTTTCTGCAACGGACTTTGGTAAGATAAAGATATATATCTGTTATTTCATTTTATATATTTTTTTTGATTAATGGTCCCTAGGAATTCCACCGCTTACAAACACCACACGAGTTCTAGTGCGTGTCGGCATCTCTGGCAATCAACGTCCCATTTTCAAAGGCCACTTCCAAAACGTTGAAAATTTGCCCATAATTGGACCACCCAGTTATCGCGTTTCCATACCGGAGAATGCGGCTCCAGGCTTCAATGTAACAACGGTGTCCGCACACGATCCCGACGGTCTGGACAGTCTGCTCAGATATCGAATTGTTGGCGCCAACGATAATTTCCAGATCAATGAACTGTAAGTTAATTCTGTTAATTTTTTGAGCACTTATCACAAATTATGCACTTTCAGATCTGGTTTGATCACTGTATCGCCTCAAGCGCGAATTGATCGCGACTTGAATATGAATAGTTTTGAGATCATTGTGAATGCCGTTGACTCCGGTACACCAATCCCAGAAACAGCTACCACCACGGTCTATGTCAATGTCAAGGATATTAACGATGAGAAACCCAAGTTCGAGCATAATAGTTATGCTGCCTACGTATCCGAACGAACTGTGATTGGAGAGAGCGTCTTACGGGTCAAGGCCATTGATAAGGATTTGAATTCACGGCTGGAGTACAGCTTGCAGGGACCAGTTAAAGCCACCACCAAAGCGGGTGTCAGCATAACCAATCGAAGTAGCTACCCTGTAGAGGAAGCATTCCGAGTAGACAGCCAAAGTGGAGAGATCTTTGTGAATAGCACCCTGCGCCACGATGTAGCTGCCATTATTATCTTTACAGTGGTTGTACGGGACTTGAACGCGGAAGTTGATCCAGAGCTCCAAGTGGACACTACAGAGGTTACGGTTTATGTGCAGTCCTTTAAGGATAAGGATCCAGTGTTCAAGAATCCAGGTTGGAGCAGCTCACGTCCTGTGGTGCATATCAAGGTTAAAGAGGAAATGCCCATTGACAGTGCACTCTTCATTCTACAAGCCGAGGATCCAGTGACGGAGCAGGCGATAACCAGCTTTGAACTGGTAGAACCAAAGGAGTTGGAATATTTTCAAATATCAGAGCGTACCGGCGAGGTCATCTTGAAGAAGCGTCTGGATTATGAGGCTCTGGCGCAGATAGGCAGCACCCAATTTGAGCTTCAGGTGCGCGCCAATAGCGCCGATCGTCAGCGCAGCACCATCAGTCGATTGAACATAACCGTTGAGAATGTGAACGATAACAGTCCGATCTTTGAGCAGAGTTCCTATCATGCCACCATCATTGAGAACAAGGGCTACCCAGAGCCCGTTATTCAAGTCAAGGCTCAGGATAAGGATGCGGCGTTGAATGCACGAGATGAGCGTTTGGGCTATCATAAGATCATCTATTCACTGCAAGGCGAATATGCAATGCTATTCGAGATTAACAACCTCACAGGACAGATTGTCGTTGCACGCAACCAGACCATCGATCGAGAGCGCACGCCTACCATTCGACTTCAAGTGAAAGCCGAAGATTCGCCGGGCAAACCAACCGATGCCAAACAGAGCATTGTGGAACTGCTTATCGATGTCCTGGATGTCAACGATAATGCACCAGAGTTTTCCAAGAAGCTATACAGTGCCGTTATCCCGGAAAATGCTCTGAAAATGGAAAATGTTCTCCAAATTGAAGCAACCGATGCGGATGAAGGACCTGGCGGTGAGGTGCGCTATGAGCTGGTCAATGAAGGCGATGCCAATGGATTGTTCAGCATTAACGCACAGAATGGTTTACTTTCCACTCGGCGCAATCTAACGGGAAAAGGTCGCGCCGAGGCCTATGTGCTAATCGTACGTGCCCAGGATAACGGCAACCAAGTCCCCAAGCAACCCACCCTCTCCACGGATGTTGAAGTGCGTATTTTCATTGGTGATGTGAGCGCCAATGATGGTGTTCCATTCTTTGTGGCTCCACGAGTTGGTCAAAGGGCCAATGTGACGGAGGTGAGTCTGCACAATGTGAAACGAATGAAACTATAGTGGAAATTAAATATTAATTATAAATAATTACGATTCTTTTTTAAATAAAAATTCAATTTTGTATCCTACTTTAAGAATGCTGCAATTGGTGCCCCCGTTTTCCAAGTGATTGCCAGCGATCCCGATGATGAGAACACGCCGTCCGGGACAATAACATATCGCATACTACCCGATACGCCTGATGCCGAATCTTTCGCCATAGATACGCACACGGGGTTGATAACTACCCGACAGCCACTAGATCGGGAGGAGAAGAGCATGTACAAAGTGTTGCTGGAGATCAGCGATAATGGACAACCAAAGCAGTCGTTGACGCGCATTCTACAGATTGAAGTGTTCGACATGGATGACCATGCGCCCAGATTCGCTAGGGAAATCGTAAGGAACAAGAAATATTATATTTAAATTTGATTAACCAGCTAATACCTCAAACAGGATGAGGGTCCTATACCAATGTCCGTACTGGAGGAGCAACCAGCTGGTACAATTGTTGGTAACTTTAGCGCCATTGACGAGGACATGGGCGAAAATGCAGCCATCGATTATGTAATTATCGAGGGCAATAACGAGCAGATCTTTACCATTGAGCGAACCAATGAAAGTCTGGCCATTTTGAAGACTAGCCAGCCCATCGATCGCGAGCTCGTTGAGTCCTTCACACTGACTGTCAAATGTTTTAAGCTGGGAGAAACGGCCTATAAGTACATAGGCGATGCCTATGATCGTCAGGATCCGTCGCATATGCGCATCGCCATCAAGATCTTAGATATTGACGACAATCTACCGAAATTCGAGAGTCCTGACTCCACTGTTGGTATACGCATCAATGTTCCCATTGACACAGTGATTACCACATTGAGGGCGAGTGATGCAGATGCCGAAGCTTCACCCATTTCGCTCTCCATTGTGAACGTGACCTTTGTGCCCCAGTTCTACAAGCGCAGCCGCAAACTTGCCACTGGCAATCTACAGAGTTTGTTCACGCTCAACAATCGCACGGGTGAGCTACGCACGGGTGGCTCGTTTGCGGACTATGTCGATGGTTATTTCCTGATGCGCATTTGTGCCAATAACTCTGTCAAGGCCAAACGTCAGACTCACAGCAATATTAAGGTGTTTGTCATCCGCGACAAATCTCTGCTTAAATTCGTCTTTGCCCGACCGCCCAACGAGATACAGCACAACATCCGCCCATTCCAGGAGCAGCTGCAAAAGAAACTCAAGCCACTCGGTCTGGAGCTACATGTGCTGGATACACAAGTCTTCACCAGAGCCGACATGAGCCTGGACTTTACCGCGACGAGCTCATGTTTCCAAATGTTCCGAAATGGCGCAGCGCTCTCCTTAAGCGAGATGCAGAAGCTGATGAATTCCAAGGAGCTGCGTCACGAGCTCATTGACATTTACGCTGCGTATGGAGTCAGTGACTTGGAATCTTGCTCGGTACGACGCACTCACACGGCTGCACTTTTCGGCAATATGCTGATGTCTGCGGGCTCATGGCTGGTGATTCTAGCGGCTTTAATAGGCATAGCCGCATTGGTCTCCCTCTGCGCGGCCTGCTGCCTGAAGAAAAAGTGAGTATATGGCTTAAGTTGCTTGATTCCTAAATAATTATATAATTCCTAATAATGAATCACAGATTCAAGCGGCACAGCAAACGCAGCCTGCAGGCGAGTCTGCGAACCCCCACGGAGCATACACCCACATCGTATAGCTACTCGATGCCCACTGTGCTCTACTCGGAGCCCATCTATGGACCATTGTAGCCTCAGCTCATATTCTGCACAGTCAGGTCTAGCCAATGGCAATGCTGAATTAAATTGTTGTAATCTAGTGCTCAAGACTATAAGCCCCATCTGCACCCTCTGGCAAATGCCCATAATAAGTGGAGTGGGAGTATCTATCGGTTATAACTAGAGTAGATCAGGTGCACATGGGGCTTTTGGAACCACAGTTGGCCATTTCGCGCGAAGATGGGGCCAAAACAGTCCATACAAGCATAAGCATACTATGCACGTGATCTAGTATGTACATACACCAATGTAGAGTAGGATACGATTAACTAATTTAAAACTGTATAAAGTCCAATCAAAACATTTAGCTTTAAGTACTTATTTTTAGACTAGAATGCGAATCGCAAGTCATTTTATGTGTCATCTGCGCGAGAATACACTGATTCACTTACTAGTTACTGAGTTTTGAGTAGTTTTTCTGTTAGCCCAACAGATTTAGCAACGCATGAAATACTTTTGTTTTAGTAAAAATAAACGGCATTTACCTATATTTATCTTATCGTTTATTCGCCCCACTAAATGCTTAACAAGTGCAAAATAAATATGAGTTAAAATGTAACTTGGTTTCAACAGGAATTTCAAAATCCTAACGCTCCACAACTGAGCAGCCAGTTACGCGAGTTGACGTGTTGCCCGAAAATGTACTCAAACAATATGCATATATTTTTGCCGTTAAGTTAAATACATGTAATTGTATATTATGAGAACGTGTACCTACAACAAATGTGAGCATGTGTGCAAATAAATTGTATCTACTACAAAATACATGAATACTTGGTCATATTCCATAGACATGCGATGTGATATGAAAACGAAATAAAAGTAAGTCAACAAATATTAAGCGAGACTAAAAGTAAATATCGAAAACTAGACTTAATAATGATTTAACATATTTTTTAGCTAGCTATTACTAAATATACCCGTTTTTTGTTTATGACTGCTCTGTTTTGTCTTTCTAACCTTCAAAGCCCATATTTAATGCGCTTCACAGACTTAGAGAAATTTATAGATTTCCATGCTGAATAAACTTTTGGTAACTTAGAATTAGGAAATAATAAAAATTAAAAAAAAAAGCCCAGTTTCCAATTAAAATCTATGTGATTAAATTAATTGCAATTTAAATTTTGAATTACAAAATGCGCCACTGTGTAAATGTATATGTAATGTCTCTAACCACTTCCACTAAGAAAGCAAAGAAGTGAAACCCATAAATAATAAATGTTGTTAAAACTAATGTGCGGCGCTCATTAGCCCCGGGCAACTGCAGTCGCAGTTCGCGACACAGCCAGGAACAAGTACAAGGGATGATGATGCTGGTAAATGAACTGTCTGCTTGCCTGCTATACCATCAAGCCAAAGGGTGCGACGAAGCGTGTGTGTGTATGTCTGTATGTGTGTGATGAACTGATCAGGGGTTGCTGGTTGGTATACGTATATAAGTATAAGTAGTTAGCTGAAGCTGAAATAGCTGCCGCATCCAACGAGTTATTTTTATAACTTTTAAAATCGCAACAACAACAACAGCAACATCAGCAAATCAAGTGTTGTTTGGGTCAACGCAAGTCGGTCATTTTCTGGGGGTTGTCTGTTGATGTGTAATTACAGTTTCTGAAACTTCAAAGTACTTGTAGAGTTTCTACTTGTTTCTGGCGGTGCAATTAACATAAAGCCCAAAAACAGAACATCTCGTATTCGTATTCCCGCGTTCCCATAAAAAATGTTGCCAAATCACTTTCCACTTGAACATTGATTGATGATGGCGATCGTAAATCACACTTCAAAGTCAATTGACGTTGCGTCCCTCTTTTGTTTGCTGGCTAAACAATGACGGCGCCAACTGCCACGGTTCTAAGCTAAATTAATCATCAATTAATGCCCATGATCCATGAGGCGCCAGTGAACAGCCAGCTCCAAGCCCAGTCAGCCACAAGTGCTAGCAAATGCAAAGAACCCATACCCAAAGAATCATAGCCTGGCTGCCGACACAGTGCAGGTGTCCTGCGTAAACAGTGTCAAAAAACAAGTAGTAAAATACAAATCAACTTTTTACCCTAGATTCATTCGCAGGCAGATAGTCAGTCAGTGAGCCGAGCAGTCAGTCAGTGAGTGAGAGAGCGGGGAAGCGGGCAGCAGCTGGCCAGATGTCCAACTTTAACGGACAAACAATGCAAACAATTAATGAGTGAGCTCGTGCGACTCTCTGGCAGGGGAAGTCGCTCATTTCCTTAACATTTGCGGCAAAAACTAATTGTAAGCGATAAAGTTGACAACTAAAAACGAAATGACTCGACTTAAATATACTCTCTTTTAGTTTTAAAATATGAAATACTCTGGGTGCCATTTCTACATTTCAATTTCATTTCAATTTTGACAAAGGTATAAAAATTTATTAAGTATGATTTGAGGTAAAATATTAAAAATAGAATGCAAACCATTTAAACATTCCACTTATAAGAAAAATACTATATAAATTATACAAAAATTACTATACGAAAAATTAATTGACCCTTTCTATCAGTAACATCTAGGGTAACAAAGCCTCGCGTGCCATTGCCATATATCCATCTAAATCATAACGGTTGCTTTCTGTCGCTGTCCCTGGCCCTGTCCCTGTCAGAGGTGCCATAAAAAGCGACTTAGGACACACCCTGCCATGAGCAATTCATGCAATTGTAATTGCTGTTAACTACTTGTAAGGTTTTCTGCGCTTTCGGGGTAAAAACTGCAGTTTTTCGCAATATTTTCTATTTTTTATGTAGAATCTCACAATGGCCGCTTAATCGCAGGATTTTCGCGCGATTTTCCCTAAACCGGAAGTGGCATTAGAGCGAATAATACAAACAATCGGAAGCAATAGTTTCTGCGGCTTAGACGCCAGCGACAATCAATAGAAATTTTTCGACGGCCTTTCCATTTATCAACGGGTAGCATTGCATTCAATCGCCCGTTGTTTACATTAACAATAACTGGGCATGAAACCGTTGTTTTGCCGACATTTTAGCACCAACCTTAAACTCAATTTATGCACTGCGAATAAAAAAAAAATTAACAAATATCAAGCATAAATTACGAATGTCACATTCATTATGCACATGGCGCTGCATATTAATTAGGCAGCCACTGATGCTCCTTTACCCAAATATATTTATGACCACTTGATGAACTGCACCCAAAACCCAGTGAACACCGAGTAGTGATGGGCCCGGCATTTGTATTGGGGGTTGCGTGCATGCTTTCGTCCTGGTTGTCCTCATTTGCATAACAATCAACTCGTCGTTTGTGGTACAGCCTCAGCTTCAGTTTCGCCACTGCCGTAACACTAACGACGGGTCTCGGGTCTCGGGGTAGAACTGGCCAACTCTAATGGTTTCTGTACACAGGCAGCGGGTGTGAAGTTGTAAAGTTTAATGTATTGTTTGTCTAACAGTTTATTCATTTGGAAACGGAAAATTCTTTATGTGATTGGAATATGAAATATGTATGCAACAGGAACGTCATTTCCGGAGTTTGCAAATGCAAGAGCGAACAGTTGCATTGCACAAATAAATAAAATCACATTCGAAATGTTACTGAAATATTTTTTAAGTAATCACTGAGGATCGTATCATTTGAATTAAATTATAATCATTTGCAAAAATACTTCTCCCAAAGGATATCAATTTAATTTGCACATCTTATCAGATCACAGTCATTTTAAAAAATATACATAGAAAAAGAAAACAAATTAATAGGAAACTAACAATAATTTCTATCAATAATAATAATAAATTGCAAATAATTTGGATCGTGTGTATCTAACATGATTTTCGATTTACATGTGTTTACATTTTTTGTGTACCACTTTCGGCTGCTACAATGTGACACAAATCTGCTTAAATTTGACTAAAACCGCTCAGATCGGATTAAAATCACAATCAAAACTTGCATCACATTTTACAGTTTCAACTCGCACACAAACGCACACTGCTGGTTATCCTAAGGACGAGCATGCACACAAATGCGACAGATTGGCTTCCTCGGAGCGGCAACAAATGTAACAAAATACTTGAGCGGCTGTTTGTTTATCCAATGTTTTTCGGTTAGATGAGCACACAACTCAAAAGCGGGCAAGGTAGGGCACAGCATAGGACCTACGTTAGAGTAACAGTAACACACATACAAATGCGTACCCCGAGCGATGAGTGCTGCTGCAACACAAACAACACGACGTCACAGATTTCACAGATAAACCAATTCGAGCAGGGCAATGAATTGCTAAAAAGGTCGAGTAACTTGCTCGGCTCTGCTCTCGCCATACCCGTAAAAAATTAAACCAACAACAGCACCAGAGCGAAATGTGTTTGCAAAAAAAGGGGTAAGAAAGGGGCACAGGATATGTGTGATGCTCACGTGTACCGCAAAGGGTTAAAAGTGTGTTTTATTTTTAGCAAATGTGTGCCAACGAATCGCATATGAGTTTAATGCTAAACAGGCGTAAAACAATCAATTCGGCAAATAAAATTCGATTTGCGAATTTCCTATTTTGTGAACGGAATCGGAACTGAAACGACAAATTGGCACGTTTATGCTTGAACAAGGATTACACGATGCTCATAATTTATGTGTCTACGTATGTCAATTTTTGTGAATTTTACATGGCAGTTGATATTCTAGGTCTTTGAACCCATAAAACTTAAGGCAGCAGTTAGCAAAGAATATATATTAACTTGGCTCTCACAAGGCAAATGTTATTATTTTTGTCATTCAATAGAAAAGGCTACTACTTATCTTGACTCCACAATGTATAATCTATATTTTATTTTTTCTTTTTAGTAAGACAATTTTATTGATTTCCTTTGACATTTTTAGGGCAGTTTTTTACAAACTCGTAAAATTGAAAATGTAGCATTGATATTTATGATTTCAGCTTGCCTTCCGGCTGGAATCAAAGCTGCTGCTCAGTGGGTCGGATATGAATTGTACCCAGAGGACCTGCACTTGACGCAATCGTATTGTATTTGCTTCTTGCACCGTGCCGGCAATTTGTTTCCATTTTGGTTTTCTTATCATCTCAGGGCAATCTCCAAATTGTTTTGCCAGCCTCACAGAGCATTAGCATAGTCATATACATAGACAGCATCTGAATGAAGAGAGAAAGGGAGGCGAGACGAGACTTACTCGTAATGCCGTTATTGATCCACTGATAAGCATCTACAGCTACCCCGTCATAGAGCGGAGAGCATGCAGGACGCTAATGATGCCAGCCCGAGTTCTGAATCGAGTCTTGTCCCCGGGTATCCGGCTGCCCTCATCCATCCCTCAGCGCCAGTCCTGTGGAATTGAATGCAGCTTAGCAGCTCACCCGCTGCGTATTTGCGCCTTTGTAACGCACCAGCACTGCGACAACAACAGCCAATGTCCTGGCTATAATAATGATTATTGTAAAGATAAATCCCGACACCTTCAACAAAGCTGCACAAATGACAAACAGCAAGCGGTAGAGCAAGCGGCTTACTTCATCGGTCTTAACTTTGAGAAGTTGCATTCTAAAATACTGCATCTTTTAGTGTACGCAGTCACCCTTTATTGGGAGTTGGGAGTTTTCGTTTTTCCTTGTAACGGAAAATGTCAGTGAGTCAGTTAGGCAGGCAGACAGGCAGTCAGGCAGTCAGTCAGTCAGTTTATTTCGACTCTTGCCGGTTCATTCAACTAAATAATTTGAGTGGCATTCATGCAGGTCCACTGCCACTTGGCTCATGTTTCAGGATTGTCGGCTGCTGCCTCGGTTGCTGTTGGTTTTCGGTACATTCATTGGTACATTTGTTTTGTACTCGTAATTCTGTGGCAGGTGACGGGCAATCTTTTCATTGTTCGACTCACCCCGTGTCGAATTGTAAGGGCGCAAAAATGCCCCCTACGATAAACAAGCTGCACACATTTACGCACACACAAGCACAGACACACAAACACACACGCACAGTTACTACACACAGAGAGAGCCATTCATTTTATGTGCACTGCAATATACAATATTTATTTGAATTTAAGTCTTTTGTTTGGAATCTGAAATCTGCACACACATATAACACACACTGCAGCTTAGGGTTGTTTGCTTTCGCTACCAGGAATTGCCTTGACTTTTACAATTTCCATTCACAATTTCCTACAAAACAGCATTTTATTCGGTTTTTCTTCGTTCAACTTTATTAGCAAAAATAGATTTTAATAGTTTACAAAATTGTATCTTATCACGTACAGTAAAAGTTAAACCTGATCTCAAAATGACTAGCCCTCGTTTATCGCATTGCAATTGTAATTCACCCACTAACTAAACTAAACCTGAACCCATTAGTTGTTTTTATTTTAGCTACTGCTTAAAACTCATTAAGAATACATGATTAGTAGTAATGGCTTGGTTACGTAGCATCTAACTGAGATGCGTAGATATAAATATATGGCTTACTAGCCAGGTACATGGATGCTCTTACTAAACATATATGGACAACCGAAGTTAGAGCAAGTATAGAAGAATATGAAGGTCAAAAAGAACATTCTATAAAATGTAATTATAAAATATTCTTTTATGTTCAATAGTCAACTAGTTAGTTCCACAAACAAGAAATCCATTTAAAGCAAACGACAAAATCTATTGAAATGAAGCCTGCATTTGACATGACCTTTGGCATTAGTCATATCTCATTGGTTATTCGTTTGTGGAACCAACTTAATGAATTTAATCAAATTGAGTAATAAAGCCAGCTGGTAAGCAATGCTTTAGCAATCAATTTGGTGTTCACTTATTGCAAAATATCAACTGATTGTGAGCCTCAACGGAAATGATGTCTAGAAAAGTGTTTAAATCAAGATTTTTCAGCTGCCTTATGCAATTGACTTTTGACACTTTGTTAAGATATTAAAAGTCAATCGCTAAAGCAGTTCATGATTCGTTTCCAGATGCCAGCCCCGTTGTAATCAACACATTGTCGAACATATCACGCAGAGAAGACTGACACCAAAGATGCCCGCGAAACTATGCTATACCTGATGAGCAAACTGTTTGTAGAGCGACTGCTGATGTTGCGGATGTTCCTCCTGATACTCCTTCCATGGCGGCGTCTGCGTATAGAAGCTACTCTGCTGATGCAGTCCTGTTTCGGTACTAGGCGATGGTCCTCCATTGACAGCTGCCTCAAAGTTGCTTCGGAACAGATCATATTTCTCCTGAGAAAAGTGACCCGATCGCGTTTGTTGTGGACTAAGCCCCTGATGCTGCTGCTGCTCCTGCTGCTGCTGTTGTTGGTAGAAGCGCATACTGGTGCCAAAGTCAAAGCCAGGTGGTTGTGCAGACTGATAATCCAATCCCTGAGTTGACGGATAGTGCATTGCTGGAGTCTGATGGTGCGGCCCATATGGAAAGATGCGCCCGCTGCCGAACATAGGAAAGGGCTGAGGATTCACAAAGAGTGCATCGAATAACTCCTTTGTAATGCGTTCACCACTCAGCGTAAAGTTTTGCAGCTTCTCTAGATCCAGATTAATGGTGTTGCCACTCTCCAACACTTGTTCCAGAGCAAAGATGTAGTTGTGTGCAAAGCGCAGTATCTCAATCTTGGTGAGCTTTGTCTCCTCGGGCAGCGAGGGCAACGTCACCCGCAATTTCTCCAGTGCATCGTTGAGACTGTGCATCCGACTCCGCTCCCGATCGTTGGCCTTCATGCGCCGAAACTTCTTGATGCGCACCACCTGAGTGGGACTACGCGAACGGGTAACTCGATTCTTGCCGACGGCATACTTGCGCTTCGGTCGTGGTGCATCTGGATCCTCCGGTGACTTGACAGGCGTGCTTGTCAACTGTGGCTCAAATCCGATCGTCGTCGCCGCCGTCGCGCGACTATTCAGATGTTCAACGAGAGTACGTCCACTCCGTGTACTATGATTGCTGCTGTTGTCTAGCAGACCCACAAATGCCGTCGTCGACGGTGGTGAATTCAGCTGCCCATCCCAGCCGCCACTGCTTCCGGCATACGCCAATGGAAAGTGTGCTTGGCTAGGCGGCGTAGCACCAGCATTTGCAGTACTGTTGTAGTGCTCCTCAAAATTCAACCGACGGCGTGAGCTCGCATTCGCATCCGTTTCGAAGCTCTTCTCGTAGCCGCTGTCGAACGAGGCGTCATCGTCATCATCCTCATCGAACGCAAAGGATTGCGAGGGATTGTAGACGTTGTAGCAGGCGGACATATCGAGATGATGTGAGTGAGTACTTGTACCTGTAGCCTGTAACTATGCTCAAATTTCAGCCGCACACATTTGAAAGTACTTCGTGAGTTGTTGTTGGGTTTCGTGTGTGTTTAGCCTTAACCGTTTCGCGTGCCCGAACCAACTAAAAGCTGAACAGGAGTGCGCGCCGGTTTTATTTTCAGCCATTAGTGCGCGAGTGTTGTAGAGCTGTAGAGCTCAGTGCCCAGTAAGCCCGCTGATTTAGGCGGCAACAACCCTCGGCGCATTGTCGTCGGTCGCGACGATGGCGGCGCCATGGCACAAATCCCAAAAGATATGCGCGCCGTGATTGCCGCTCGCTCGCTCTTGCCCTGGGGGTTGCTTTGCCCACACATCAACAGAAAACACACACAACACAACACAACACAGCACACACACACACTCAGGGTCTGCTACCACTACCAGTTAAAATGCGAGCATTTTTTACGCTTTGCTAGCGCGCCAGTACGTAAGCCAATCGGAAGGATGAGTTCACCGTCTGTCTATCTCTCTGCTCTGCTCTGCTCTGTTTGCCCGTCGAGGATCAGCAAAGTTCAAAGCGACATGCACTTTGTCTTATCATTTGTTTTTGTAACCACATTTAGCCACATTCAGTGGTCTCCACTTCAATCTTTGAATGGAGCGCTACTCTTTTATTTTCATTTTGCAGTAATCATTACGGGCTTACGCCTGTCGCTAAGCGAATTACCGACACGTGGCCACGCAGCAGCCAACACTTTCGCAGAGTGCAACATGTGAAGATGATATACTCCCACCTTAACACAAAGCGTCGGCACGTGCCACACAACTGGGAGTTCTGAACTTGTGGCATGTGGTATTGCTTTCGTTTGGCGACTGCTCAAGTGTCTGCATGTGCCGCTTTGGGTGCCTTTGTGCTGTGGGATAGGACACGAAATGCGGTCGGGATTGCAGATTTAAGTGGCTGCCGGCTGCCGCTTGCCAATTGCCACGTGCAGGCTGGTTATGATATGTGCCCCAATTGCGGGTAAGTTGTTGACACTAGTGAGCAATTTATAAATTAATTTTTAAGTGACACAAAATTTACATTATCAGCGGTACTTAGGAAGCTAATTGCCTAATATCATGAAAATTGTTGATGTTAGTAACTCTTTTCTAAAGATTAAATTATTCAACCAAAATATATGTTATTTGCAAAAATTCCGTATAGTATTTATTGACATATTAATACAGATTCTTTTCTTCAGTATTATAATATATTTTGAGGTCTTTTCTCTTAAGACTGCCTTACTGGAATCTATAGAAAGTCGTCAAAACAAGTGGCTGGCTATAAATATATATTACCCGTGTTTGGTTATTTCAATATTCGTTATTTCTCAGGTAGAGTATTGCATACATTATTTTTTTGCAATTTTAATCTAAGCTAGTTCATAATTCTGCGGCAAGTTTAAAGCACTACCAAAATTTCGCCCCTTGTCTAACTTGGTTTATTACATTGTGTTTGTTGACAAAAAAAAATCTCAAAACTCGACACGTGTCGGCCATGCACGCATTTCTTGTTGTTGTTGGTTACGCCTGACCAGCTCAAGTGACTGCCACTGATCGGACGCGTGTGGCTAATTAAGGTTTAGCGGAATCATAAGGCGTATCAATTAAACAGTTAATTGAAGTGCGAGCGGAAGCATGCGCCCATATTGATATTAGTAGTGAAATGTGTAAAATATTATGGGAGCTGCATCTTTGTGTATTCTCAACAATTGTCGCACCCAAAATAGTACATTTTACAGCCTCGAGGTTGTACAAACCAAGGAAAAATCAGTATGGCATAACTCAGGCTGCGTACTGGCTGCTGTATGTATACATATAATTTCATCAAAGTCCTAACGCAGTCCGAGTCAAAGCAAATACTACTACTACGCATGAAATATGTGCCTCAGGCTAATTGCATTCTAACAAGCGAGGCAAATTCAATTTTCCAAGCTGCTTGTGTGCACAAGCTCCGTCCGTCCCTTCCCTTGAACTGCGCGCGTTGTGCAACCCCGATTGCATTCGTTACAAACACGTAGCCCCAGGCTAGTCAAAGACAGCCCTAAAATAGAGCAGGCTGAATAAATGGTTTCCTTCCTTCAAAAGGGCACAACTTCTTCTTCATAGAGTGGATCCAATTCCAAACGCATGACCACTTCCGGAAACTGGCTCACCGTCAGAGGCACTGGCGATGCTGATGACGATAGCGAGTCCGAGGAGAGTTCTATGACATCCGTGTCCGCAGTTACGTGCTCCGCCTTCAAATTCATTTTCTTTTCCCTCTTTTGGGTCCATTTGTGACCACGGCGTCGTCGCATCGACGCAGGGCGTGCAGTTTCATCCGGATCAGTTGAAGTGGATGAGTCTGAGGTGATATGCTTGAAGCGTTTGAATTGCTTGGGGCGCGGATTGGAAATTATTAAGCGCGCTGATGTTTCTGCCGAATCGGATGTTATGTGCACGAATCGCCTTATAACTTTTTTGAATCTGCTTTTCAGCTCCGACGTGGGTGTCGATGCGTTGCTGTCTTCAGTGAGACTTTGACTGTGGATCACCTTGTCTCTGGAATTGGGCCTGCTGCGACTGCTCTGCATCTTCTTTTCGCGATAGTAGTCATGGAAATTGGTGCGTTTTACTCGCACTCGAAGACCGCGCAACTTTTCAATATCCTGCAATGTGAGCATTTCCAAACGTACCTCTACCTTGCGCGACAGGCATTCCTCGATCAGACGTGCATCGAGTTCGCTAACTGCAGTATTGGCTTCTTCCTCCTCCAGGCTTGAACTATCTTCTGTTGTCTGTGGCTTGCATTGGAATTCTTTGGGTAGCCCGTCACTTGGCTGCTTCAGTGTAATTATCCTGCCTGATGTCGGTCGAGCTGGATCTACTCCTGGATCTGTATCGGTCTCCACTTCAGTTGCGGTAACCGTCTCCTCCGATACGGCGGTTGCGTCATCGGTGGCTAGAAACTTCCTCCTGAGCTGCAACACTTCTGTCTCCATAGTAAAATCAGACGTTGTCGCCGGCGGAGGCGTTAACTCTTTACTTACACCAGAAAATTCTTCAGATTGTCCCTCGTCGAATTCGTTGGCATCGTGCATCGCTATCATCGATGTTCCCGATTGCAAACTGTCCGCATCACTGTTGCTGCGGCTGCCTGATCGCGCTGCTTGAGTTTCAATTGCGTTCAGTTCTAATGCTTCCTTCTTCCTAAGCGGCGATCCTTGGCAACTTCTTGTTGCTTGTGTTTTCTGCCTTAGACCCTGCAAGCTTCTGAACTTGCTCAGCAGAAAATTACTCTCCATCAGCACATTCTCATCACTTTTAATGCTGATATGCTCATCCTTCTCGAAGCTCCAAATGTCGGCGAATGCCTTGAACCCAGTCGTTTCGTTCGTGTATTTTGCCTGTGACTGCAGCAGCTCACCAACCGAGCGGCTCGGCATGGTTGGCTGTTCGTTTGGCGGAGGTTTTGACTGCATAGTCTCGGCCTGTTGCACCTCGCCTGTTGCTCCCTCATCCGCCAACTCTGCTGCAGTAAGAGCTGCGGGCGAGCGGCGGCCACTGCGCATGGTTCGGTCCATGTCAGTGATTATGGCGTTGGCCACCACTGCAGCGGCGCGTACCCGAGTTCGTCGCCCAGTGCCAGTGTAATAGGCTTCTGAATCATCGGATTCCTGCTCTTCCTCCTCCTCTTCGTCTTCCGATACTACTGAAAGTACATGTAACTTACAAATCAAATATTTCTATTTGGCTAACATACCTTCTGTCCAGAATTTGGTCCTATTCCGCTTGCGTTTTCTTTCCTTCTCTGCTTTCTCTCGTGCTGCCTTCTGTGCTGACTCTTCATCCTCCTCCTCGGCGCTTAGCTCAACCTCTGCCTCAGCTGTATTTGCAGCATTCTCGTAGCCCTCTTCGATGGTGCCATAGTCTAATTGGGGCCGATTTTTGTATTTGGCGTAATCAATTTTCAAAAACTTTAGTCGATCGTTGGCCTCAGCCATATTCAGAGCCACAAACTTTCGCTTTAGATCTGTACTCTTCAGCAAGGCGCTGCATCGTTCGTGCAAAGCGCTCCACTCCAGCGCCCAGGAGTAGCGCTTGTTACGCGGCTGAAAGGCCACTGTCAGCAGATCTTTTAGTATGCTACGCGGCAGACGCAGCTTTTGAAGCGCCTTGTAGATATCATCATAGTCGGGTACGGGCGCACTGTGATTGGTAATGGCAACAATTTCATCCACATCAATTGTTGAGCTCAACAGCTCATATTTGATATTTTCAAATTTGTCGGCACGCGCAGTTGATCTGCTAGTGACTTGTTCGTCATCGTCCTTTCGTTTCTTTTTGATGCGCGAGCAGCGCTTGACCTCAAAGTAGTTGCTGCGGGTTGGATGCAGATAGAACGCAGTCAGCCAGAACTCAGCCTCCATGAAACCATGCTCCGAAAACACCTTTGCCAAATCAGCATAGTTCTCTGAAAGCTTATGCTCTAGATTAAGCATAAACTCTGTTGTCAGTCCAGGATGATAACGCCAAATTTCAATTGTGTTTAGCTTCTGGCCAATGATCTTTAGCAGCAAGGCGATCTTTGCAAACTGCCAGCCTCTAAATTTCTATAAAATCAAATATAGCTTAGGATTAGCTGGTGTGTATAGTTGGCGTTAATGATAGGAATGCTAAAAACCTACCCTCTGTGCCAGCAAATTATAAACAAACTCCAACACTTCTTCATTGTTGGGTACATTCTGAAAGACTGGATCTATTTGCCTGTCCAGTTCCTCGTCCACGTCCAACAGCGGCTTCTCATCATCGTCACAGTTCTTGTAGTTTCCAATATTGCTGGCACGATTGCCCTTGCAAATCTGTTGCTGATAGTTAAGATTTAGGTTCACGGTGTTTGGGAGAGCGTGGCTATTGCGCTGGCTCTCTAGCTTCTGTAGCTCATTGAGTAAAAAGCGTTCACTATTTTCGCGCTCTTCCACATACCGATGCATCAGCACTTTGAATTTCTCCAAGTTCGCCAAGAAGTCATGCTCATTGAGTGCCATCATTTTTAGCAGCTGATTGCCTAGCACATAGCTGGTATAGGCCTCCAGCATAACAGCGAATGAGGTCACCAGGCTCAAATTGAACTTCTTAAATACGATGTGCTCGAAGAAATCATCCTTGCCCAGGCCTAGACGCACACAAACCTCTGCAATCAGTCTTGCTGGAGTGTATCCCATTTCCTCCACATTTGGCGCCTTCTCCATGCTCTGCGCGTAGAAGCGTATGTTGTACATCTAATCGGGAAATCAGAGAATTTATCCAATGAGATATTTCATTTGTTTGTACCGCAAAATACTTACCATATTGTCAATCATATAACCGCGATTATCGTCGGCGACGAAAACTGTGAGCAGATAAAGATGTCCAACTAATGTTATGGACGATTCCTCAGACGGCAAGCTCAGAGTAGATGGACTCTGATTGAGCTTCAGCCAGGCAGCAAGAACACGCAGTGAGAGTTGCTTAACAGCTTCCCAGCTGCCAGCATCAAAGAGTTTTAGCAAACGTAGGATTATAAGATGAAGGCGCTCTTGCAATAGAAATGCTATATCTGCCAAAATAATATGTATTTGTAAGTCTGTTTAAACATGTACCAAGGCATACAAACCTTCTGCAGTTGCTGGTGACACAGCGTGCTCTATTACACTATGTTTATGCTGGAGTAAGCTGCCAAAGAGTTGTTGCAAGTAGGGCAGACTCCAGGGCTTGGCTTGAAAGTTCAGCATATATTGCCAGTCGATATCGCATAGTCCCTTGATTTTCTTAAAAGCACTGAAACTTTTTTTTAAATAGTAGAGAAGCATGCGCTGGAGACTCTCTGAGCAGCCAATCCATTCCTGACTGAACCAAAGCTGCAGTGAATGGTGCGCTAGCAAACGGACGATGTGACCAACTTCTTCTGTGATGCAATCCCGGCTGTGCAGGCGACACACATCCCAGCCATAGATTAGTTGCAGGATGCGATCGTCGGGTATCAGCTGATAAACATCCACATCGCTGCAGCTCACGAAGAACGCCAACATTTTCTGCAGCAACAAAGAATAACATTAGGATTTGTAAAGATTATTTACATGCTGCACTCACTGCGTTAAACTCGTCATATTGTATCTGCGAAGCGCACTCGAGAAATCTTTGTTCATTATATTGCTCGGGCAGTATGATTTCCATGTCGAGCACTTTATGAAATGCTAATTACATCTAAAAACAAATTTGTTAAAAAGAATGGAAAATAATTCTTAGTTTTCAGCCGGTACAAATTTCTGCTAGAGATGTGAGTTTGAAGTTATTTAATGAATACTTATCGATAAAATCCTCTGCTATATAACTGTCAGCTTTGGTCAGCTAGCAAAATGCGGCAGTTTTCAAAAGCAAATGTGAGTCAACTTAAATCATTTCACAAATCATATTTTATACCTTTTAAATATTATTACGAACAGATTGTTATTATACTTGTATTCACAATATATATATTGTGTATATAATGTGCTACAAGATATTTCAGTAATTTATAAAATTAAATTTTCATGCTCTCAACACAATGCGATTGGATTTTTGCTGGCCAGCTGGCATATGCAAAGTGCAAACAAATTATTATTAGCTGCCAACTGCGTCTGCTACTTCATCTTACACAATGGAAGCGCCGAGGGTATTCCTATAGAAATGTGTCCTTTCTGAAGAGTAAATATGTGTGTGTGTATGTGTGGGGGATGTTGGTCAACAACCGGGGCTTCAACGCGTGCAACAGTGCATGACTGCAACTTCAGCTGTGTTAAGAGTCATTGTTAAGATTTATAGCTAATAGTTTAAATTTGTTTATTTAGGGTTCTGAGAAATTAGGCCAAAGTCAAATAATATTTTCCATGTAAATGGCGAATGATTTACAATTGCCACAAGCAAAAACACATGTAGCTATCCGCTATGTTAGATTACAATGACTGCGAACCGATTTATCAGTGGCAAAATCAATTAGTAACTACGTAAGAGCACCATTTCATATCGATTGAGCGATGTTCGATGTGCCATGTTCGTCGGTGTGGTGCATAACTCATTCATTATACGCACCCGGTGGCAATGGCCATGTCATAAATATTCCCATCATCGTTTATTTGGTGTCCTCACACAGAGTGGCTATCAAATGGCACAAATGAAAACCTGTTGATATCAGACACTTACATACAGACACACACACACAAATAGATTGCATGTATCAAAGATTGTGTTCATGTCGTAATTGAAAAAACGTTTTTGAGGAAAATTGAAATGTTGCAAAAAAAAAAAAAAAAAAAAAAAAGAAATGGAAAACAAAAAAGAAAGAAAGCTCTTGTCCATAAATATTCATGAAGCTCTAAAAGGGTTTTTATTTGTGCAGATGTTTAGGTGGGATGTGTGTCATGCTGCGTCTGCTTTGAGTAGCGCAAATTGACCCTAAATGGAAAAATCGTATTCAATGTGTTCAATTGCTGTTACCACCTACAGGGAGGTGAGTACAAAATGCAATTGTATGCCATATGATGGGTGCAATTCAGATTCGGATTATAAATATGCTTAATTTTAAAGGTCAGCAAAGAAATGGGCTTAGCTGAGGCTCAAGTGGGGGACAGCAAAGGAAAGGCTGAGCAGCAATATAACCCAAAATGGAACATGCACATGAATTTGAATGAGTTTACTTCTATATATGTGAGGATATGTTTGTTGTGCCCAAAGTCTGTTGATGCTCCCAGGGGAAGGTAAATAAACACAGCAAAGGCGCGCATGTGTGCCATCAACTTCAATTCTTAACGCCTTCGTTAAGCAGGACAATGGGCATGGGCAGGATAACTGCGACGGGGACGACGCTATTTTAACCGCCCCCACCAAGTAGGCAATGCTTTTGGGCCACTTCCGTCGTTGCAGCCGCACTTCTGCCAACCAGCAACAATGTTCGCTCTAACAGGCCATTGTATCTATGTACGTGTGCGTGTGTGTGTGTTGGCACTTCGTGGATTGCGCTCGTGTTTTCTGTCCGCACGAATCGTGCCTCGATTCGCTTCCGTTTTGATTTATAAACGACTGTCGCGGCCAAGCTGCGTATCATTAACAGTTGATCAACAGGTTTGCGTACACATCCCAAGACCAGAGTTCCGTGTATCAGTGAGAAGAGTGCATCTGTCAGGCCATACAGTCAGACGCATGTTGCTGCACTAATTGAATTGCAGCAATACCACAAATTCAGTTATAAAAGTAATTTCACGCGGAAATAGAAACTAACATACAATATAGTCGCGTGCGAGCTCAAATTTGTTATAGGCGACCACAAAAACGAATCTAGCGTTAGTGTCCTACATTGAAAATACACCAATTATATACAGACAGGTGAGTTGATTGCTGAGCACTTTTTCGTTATATTTGTTCAAATTTTGAATATTTGATTGAGAACATTTTATTGAAAAGAGAAAAAAGTCAACATTTTTTAGAGAATAATATAATTTTGATATGTGTCAATATATATTCTTCATTCGCAACACAAGACGAGCTGACATAAAAATATCCGTCTGTCCGTCTGAGAGAATTTTCTCCTTTTTACACCCATCCTTTAAATGAGTAAAACTAGCTCAGTATTAAATCCAACTTGTTAAAACTGGACCTATATGCGTTCCTTTCCTTTGGTCATTCAAGACTCAATGCACGACTGAATCGGGCTGCTATAGCATATAGCAGTCATTGGAAAAAATTAAGATATCATTATATTAACTCCAGTCTGCAAGAATACATTAAGCCACTTTTGAATTTAACTGAATTTATTTATGTAGACCACATTTCAAGTATCTTTAGCCACCGTTAAGCACTCAAGCTAAATATATTTACCATATCCGCTTAATAATAGATGAGTTTGTTGGCTTAAACAAACGCTGTAAGCAATAAAAATTGAATTATTAGGTCGTCAAGAGAAGGCATTAGTGCTGTTCGTATTACCAATTCGAATTCGTGCCACATGTAGTGGCAAGAGTAGACCCAAATGGGGTAAAGAAGCAACAATATGCAAAACCGAAGCGAGCTGCTCCAAATTTATTTGCACTTATGTGGATATTTTGTTTATTTACGAATTTTCGTTGATGCGGGCGATGATTTTCATTCAAATGACAGTCGTCGAACGTGGGACGACGAGGCTGGAAACCTATTTAAACAAAAAACTCACAGGCAAATGCCATCCTTTGGCAAATATTTGCAAGAAGACGCCTTTAAAAGAAATTCACGCCGAGACACGCCTCTTGAGGCAACAATCATCAAAATGTTTAATTTCGAAGCGCGAAATACCTTATATTTATATACATACGTATATTGCAGACATATATCTAAGAAACTGTTATAAATTGACTTTTAGTAAGCATCCTACAGCAAGTACCTGGTTCCTGTCACTGGCCATAAATAATGCCTGGACAGGCTGAGCTGCTGAATAATAGAAAGAGTTGACTGGGAACTTGATGCTGTCTGGTCTGTCAACAAAATGTTTCCCAGAATGTCAGGCTTTAACAAAGCAATAAATATTTTCCGTTCATTTCAATTACAAGCTGAGCTGCACGTGTTGCTGGTTGACTTTGAATGCTAGTCCTGGATGTCCTGGCTCCTGGTTGATTAGTTGTCCGTTGCTAGGTCGAGTGTGTGGTCATAAAATTTGATGCGTGCCCTATCACCCCAACTGGGGCTATCTATTATAATTTAAGCACAAAGCCGCTAAAACTTTCATCTGGGGCGTCAATCAATCAACGACAAGCGCACAAATTAAATGCAAAGTAAGATACCATAAAACCCAGCGTCAATCCCAGTGACTCTTTCACTCAGACAATCAGTCAAGAGTCAAGATTAAACTGCAGGAAACGCTGAATGCTAAATTTGCCAGCTCCGATTAACTCAATAATGTAGCCATAAAGCAACAAAGTTAAGCATCATTTAATCAGTACCCGCATCGATAAGATAACGATAACGGCACACGCCCCATAAGCAAGAAAATTCTTTTAATACTACTGGCCTTTACTGGAACCTTTTGACTTTACGTGAAAAGCATTTTTGTGTCGGCGGCTTACATTGTAATTGTATTAATAGTGCTCCGTTCCTGCAATAAATTAATAGCATAGTGTGTTACTTCAACTACATTCTCAAATAAATAATTTGAGCCATGCACAGGCATAAGAAACAATTCCTTAGCGTTGAGCGCAAACAATCCGAAGCCGCTTAGTGCCACATATTGTCTTTTGTTCTTGTTCTTCAAAGCGGTGGAGGCAGTGGCCTCAATTGCAATTCTCTGCCACTTAAGTTCATCTGCAAACATGGCCATAAGCCTTACTGCTATGATGATCCAGTATCGTTTTGAGGCATAATCAGTGCTTATGACACTCACACATACACACTCACTTATGAACATTATGAGCATTTTCATTTGCTTGCAATTTGGTGAAAAGTTTTGTAATACCATATGACGTATAAGCGTTATCAGTAAAATGCCGCTACTCGGGAAAGTTACCGCCTACCGTGAGCTACCTCAAGCTCCTGTTGCAACAACAATACATTAATAGGCCATAAATTGTAACTGTTATGCGTTGTTGGCTTTTAACACAGCGGTTGGCATTTGGCATCAACTGAACTTGGCCACTCAACGCCACCGTTGGGAGTTGAGTGCCATCTATGATTGGGGGCGCAAAAGAGAGAGAGAGAGAGAGAGAGAGAGAGAGAGAGAGAAGGAGAAGCAGGTGTGGGAGAGAGATAGCTATGCCGCCCAAGCGCTTTCAATTAGAGTCGTTATTTAGCTAAATCGTTACGCTTGTTGCTGTAATTTGAGGCGTAGGCGGAAATGATTGCCAACACCAAAAACAAAAAGCGATTCGAAAACCCCACTGAGTACCCCGGGGAAAACCCTCAGCGGGGCGTAGACTTCTTCGTTCAAAGCTTTGACTTAATTGCAGACAAATACTGCCACAATTCAATGTTTAAATATTTTCACTTTTTTTCCAGGATTATGGCAGAGTCTCTAACCTCCGGTGGTGGAACAAGCAGCATTGGCCTCTTGCTTCTGTTTCTCCTGTGCGGCACGGGCAGTAGCCAAGGCGCAGCCTTGACCAACAATAACAATGACCTGGCAGCCACAGGTCTCTCCGACCAGTTGGTGGAACAGCTTAACGACAATGACCTGTTTACCAACAATAACAACAAACGCGCCTGGCAATCGTTGCAGAGCTCCTGGGGCAAGAGATCTAATGATCCAGCTGCCTTAGAAGTGGATGACTCTATCTATATGACGGGACACTTTGTGCCGCTGGTAATAACTGATGGCACCAACACCATCGACTGGAACACCTTTGAGCGTATGGCCAGTAGCAGCAATCTGGAACAGCAACAGCAACCATCTCAGTTGCAATCGCAGTCCAACGAAGACTCTGATGACAATGCTGACAATACACTCGAGAAGCGGGCCTGGAAGAACATGAATGTCGCTTGGGGCAAGCGGCGTCAGGCCCAAGGGTGGAACAAGTTTAGGGGCGCCTGGGGTAAGCGTGAGCCGACCTGGAACAACCTGAAGGGCATGTGGGGCAAGCGCGATCAATGGCAGAAGCTGCATGCGGGTTGGGGCAAACGCTCGCTGGCAAACTAAATGCGACACAAATATCCCCCTCATAGAGACGTTCTAGGCAATTAACCAATGGATTTACACATACTATCATACGATTTAACTAGTAAACTAACTGTGTATAACAATATAAATATGTATAACTAATGCGTGCATTATAGGTAACTTGTTTTCAATAGAGATTCTCATTGCTCTACAGTGTTCTAGTGGGAATAAAGATCTTTAAGGTAAATTCCGAAAATGTATGAAAGCGCTCGCCAGAAAAACTTTAAGAAAAATTAAAGATATGTAGAAAAAAAATTAAACTATGCATTTGTACTTGCATTATTATATATGTGTATTTGAGCCAGTATTATAATCAGTGCGCATTGAATATATGCAACATATACTATACTAATAGAAACACAGATCTTAGCACAAGTTTCCAAGTATACAATTTCCGTACAATACACAAACGCATTAAGTATAGAGAAACTTTACTAAGTTAATCGTCGCATATTTTTTAAATACGTATACATATACCTAACTTACTAAATGGCAATTAATATATAAATGCAATTATCAAAATAAATTCAACGAAAAATCCTTCGATTAACTAGTTCGGAATTTATACACAGCTGTATAGTTTCTTTTATTAATAATATATTAAATATATTGTGTTTATTGTTTTCATGACCATCGCTCGTTGTTATGAATAATTCATATTCGTTTAGGCTGCATTTTGACTTCTGTTGAGTGTCCGGCAATTAAAACATTACTAATAAGTAGAAAGTAATTATGGAGCATAAATAGGCTGTGAGTATTCTAACATGAATTCAGTTGAGGTTTGGATCTTAAACATGCGCTATCTACCAAGACTGAAGGATGGAAGGCCAGCACCTTTGCCTTGGCCGGTTGCGATTTATCGCCTACTTAATCACATTATCTGGCCACTGGAGGATGGAGCTAGTCGTCGCGGCCTGCTTTTAGAGCGTTTCAAAATCTTTATGGGTTTTGTCATTTTTAATTTTACTAACGAGGTGGATTTTCACTATTTGGTGGTCAATCGCAATAATATTGATAAAATGCTAACGGGAATGCCAACTTCTCTGGTGCTGCTTGAGATAATGTTACGCGGCTTCCAGCTGGCTCTCAATAAAGATGCCTTCAAACGTTTGCTACAGAAATTCTATGCAGATATCTACGTGACGAAGGAATCGGAGCCACAGCTATTCTCTACTATACAGAGGCAGATGTTTCCGACTCGTCTAAATGCCTTTGCTTACATAGTGGCTCTGGGCAACTTCTTTGTGGTGCCAGTGCAGAATTATCGATACAACCGGCGAGATATGCTGTACCAGCAGGTGTATTTTTTCGACAACACGAAAATGTATTTCTACATACCTTGCCTCATCATCAATTATTATGTGGGAAGCATGATAGTTTCAATGATCTTCGGCGAACTGAATGTCATCGGCGAGCTCTTGACGCATTTAAATGCTCGCTATATAATTCTATGCCGGGACATGGGAGAGCTAGCCAAGAATTTGCTGGAGAAGGAAAGTCCTACAGAATTGGCAGCCAATTTTCGTCGTGAGCTCCGTCAATTAGTGTATCGACATGTTGCACTAAATCAATTCGCCGAGGAAATGGAAAATGAATTTAGTTTTCGTATATTCTTTATGTTTGCGTTCAGTGCCATACTTCTCTGTGCAATGGGCTTTAAGGCTTACACGGTATGTATGAAATGCAGTAAATTACATTCATCTCTGCATTAATATTCATCTGCAGAATCCATCGGCAAATGTTGTCTATATTGTTTGGGGGACGGCCAAGTTCTGTCAGTTGCTGGCTTTGGGAATGATAGGCTCGATTGTCTACAAAACGGTGCGTTATCAATGCTTAATTTTTGTATTATTTTGTTTTTTTTTTTCTTATTATTATAGTAAATATTTTCAGACGGATGATGTAAGTGTCATGTATTACTGTTGTGGATGGGAGCAGATTATTTACCACTCGACGAATACACACGAGAATGTTCAACTTATGAAATTTGTCACAATGGCCATCGAGATTAACTCACGACCTTTTTACCTTACCGGCCTGAAGTATTTTAGTGTTACTCTGGCCACCGTCATAAAAGTAATTATTTAAATGTTGAGCTATTTTAGAGGTCAATGTAATGTTTCGGTACATTTCAGATAATACAAGGGGCGTTCTCGTATTTTACTTTTCTCACTAAAATGCGTTAGAGGCCACCGAAGTGTCATCTATTCAATAAACACTGGATAAAGAACTATTACTCATTTATAAATCTAACAATAAGACAATTTTAAATTTTATAAATTACGCGGCAAGCACTTTCATAGCTGTCAGGTTTTTGCGAGTGCACGATTATTTATTAGAGTGCTCACACTTAATTGTATCGATATATTGCACGACATCTCAACAAAAATTTCACGATGTGTACACACTGTTTGGGGCCGCCAATTTTGCAGCATCAATTTTATTTCGCAAATATATTTTTGCATAAAGACATGAATTACTCGAGCAATCAATGGTAAAATAATACAATTTAATGACAAATAAATGGTTCTGTATACAACTTTATCACTTGCAGCTCACCAAACTTTCGCAGTCCTGTCGGTCAGCGCATCAGACAAAAAACGCAAGTGGCTCGTGTCAATGTGCCGGAGAGTTTAGAGATTCGACAACGGCGTGGAGAGGCGAGAACGTATTTGAAATGGGGCCTTATAAATATAGTTATATTGGCGTTAGTCTCGTTTGACATATGTCAGACGTGCGTTTCCGCCAAAGCTCGTTTCTGGTACCAGGCGGAGTACACATTTGCCGTGCTCATCTTTCTGAGCGTCCTCGCCTGCTTTGGCAAATACCTGTGTTGGCTAATTGTGGATAACGGTCAGATCTGTGTGTCTGAGCTGCAACGCTGCCTGCTGGATGAAACTAATGGTAGACAGGACAGAATAATAATGCATAAAGCATACAATGGCTAATTTATTGTTTGTTCTTTTAGAAAACTCATTCAAAACTGTTAGTCCAATGTCGAAGCCACGGATTTATAAGCCGGAAATTAATATAATTGATAATGTGCCCATTATCAATTGGCATTCCTCATTTGAAGATAGCCGCTGGGGCACACCGCAATCGCCACGCCGCAGTCCCAGTCCAACCCGCTCCCCGCAGCAACCACCGCAACAACATCAGCAGTTTAACAATCAATCGTACAACTGCTCCATGAGCGGAAATAACAGTTCCTTTAATGCCGGCAATGTGAGCAACGATTCAACATACATGTCACCCTACGCGGAGGTATGTCGCGAAGATTTTCCAACGGATGTGCGCGAGCTGCCAGCACTCGTCAGGCGGATAAGGCGGGAGCGAAGACGCAGCTATGCTGAACTAGCCGATGCGGCAATTATGAATAGCCGGAACTCGACAAACTCATTCTGGAACTATTGCAATAATGCGGCGGCTTATATGCTGAAACGTACAGTCTATCAATTGGCACCGCCACCTGTGGTTTCCACTGAGAATGTTCCATCCATTGAAGAGTTTGGCATCGTACAGTTCAAGGATAGCAATTCGGATGTTATCAAGCGCATATCTACGGTCAAGTTGTCACAATACTTAAGCAATCTGAGATATGTAAGAGACTGTAATTTTTTAATTGTGGTTCATTGCTAATATTGTTTAAATTTAGTGGATATCTACCACCATACTGCAGCGTCTAGTTAAGCAAATTGACCATATGGATGAGGTATTTCGTCAGCGTGGCCTTAGCGATTGGAAAATCGGTACTGTGAGTCTCGAGCGATTGCGTAAAATGGCGGAAAATCAACAGTTTGTCCAGAGCTGCGCACCCATGCTTCCTCTGCTGCTGCCATTCCTTGATACCTTCAACAATCAGGAGTATCTCGTGCAGCGCATAAAGGAGCTTTCTCAGGGGTCTTGCATTGGAGAGTACCGCTGGAACTCGGGCAATGTGCATAACGGAAAGGAATGGGGTGAACACCTGCCCACAGATGCTGCTGTGAGTTCTACTTATTAGATTCCTCAAATGTTTAACAATCTTAAATGATGGTCCCTTTTAGATACTCTTTCATGTGTTCTGCGTTTATTTGGACAGTCAATTGATGCCACTGCCTCAAGGTGGAGGCAGGCCGTTTCATTCACGCTATGTTCTGATACGTCAGGAGAAACGCTCTACAAAGGACCTTGTAAATGCCGTTAATAACAAAGCACACTGCGCTATACTGGTTACCAACAACCAGCTGAAGCCAAAGTTTAATTTCATCAGCGATAAGGAACTGCACAATTGCGCCCATGATCGAAACAATTTGTTTTATGTTATCATACAGTTTCTGATTTATATGCGCACACACCAAGAGGCGGCGCTCGAGGGCGTCAATTTGGGAAAGAGCGGCATCAACATAATGTGCGTTATCGAAGACTGAGGCACCCAATTTGTGGCTGCCCCTTAATACCGGACTTGGCCAGGCCAATGGCCACACAAACTACTTAAACTATTTAAATTAATTTCTACATATATTGTTATTTCTGGACTTGGACAGCCATATCATGAGCTATTAAATTATGCATTGTAATTATGAAGTCACTTGCCAAGACAACACATGCAACACGTCGAACTGTAAACAAGTTCGCGGTTTTTGCGGTTACAGCAGTCACTGCACTTCGTAACTGGCCGCAATGCATCATCATCAAAGTGTCATGTGAACTTTTGGGTGCCATTGGTTATTGGCCCCTTTGCTGTTGTCCTTGCGGTCATTGCGGTCTGCGCTTTGCCAACAATTAACTTATGCCTTGAACATCGTTAAAGTCAGTCGGATAATGCCTCCCTCCAACGCCACTCATCACTGGCTGTGGACCCATCGCACAGGTGCACAACTTTAATTGCTTTTCACGATTTTCAATATTGCGCTGGTCAATGCCCGTTTCCTCCAACCGGACTGACTTGAACTTCGGCTGCAACATTGGCTCATATACCTTCACACCACTGAGAGAGTGACAAAATTAATGGCTTCCGGCAACGGGTGTCGAGCTTTGAGCAAAGGCAGGGCAGAACGGTAGCCAGTCAGGCATCATGTGCAAGTTGGAATGTGTTGGACGAAGAAGCTGAAAACACAAATGCTGGCGTCAACATGAACTCTTGACTAACTCTCGTGCTGCATATACTTAAGTCTTGTGGGGTCTGCGCTTGGCATTGGCTTTAGTTCTCAGCTCAACTCTCGGGCTTGGCAGGACCGCATTACCATTTTTCTTGGCCATGCTCATTTCAGCCGCCACTACTCTGGTTGCTGTTTCTGTCTCAGCTCGGCGTACATTTGACGTTGAATCGCTTGGTTGGTTATTTTAATGTCGTCGTCGTAGGTGGCACATCGGGTGAGTAATGTGCTTGGGTTGTCAACTTTACACTTTTATCCCTCGCATTATATTTGCCTTACCCACACACACACACAAACACTCCATCTCACACCCTTTTGATGGGAGGGTGATATGTTTTCTTGATACTTTTCTCAAGTTGTAAATTGGCTTAAAAATAATTTGTCAAAGCATTTCAGCGTACGGGGATTGGGGTTGTGGGAGAGCTGAAGCGACAGAGGCAACGCCTACATGGCGATGCTGTTGTTTGGACCTTCTGTTAGCTATGTACATGGAGTGGAATTCTTTTAAAGAAACGCATGTGCGCGTCTTCATATCCAATTAGAAAAGTTTTCCTTCGACTGCACTGTAATTGTGTTGATTAGTGCGGCTCGCTGGCTTGCCAAAGTCGGCAGATGGATTTCAGTTCTTGTCAGAGTAGCTGAAACGCTGAAACACTTTAAAAGAAATGAGCGGGATTCGATTGGTAATCGTGGTACATTCAATAGGATGCCTTACTTCCGTCCTTTCTTTATTTGTGGCTTACACAAACTTCGATCTAATATAATTCCTAGAGTCACTTAGTGGGTGTTCAACTCCTGCACAGCACATGCTCCCTGTCCCAGTCCCTTTCCATGTCTTGGCGTTGCTTTAGTCCTGCAAATGTTTGTACACAATAAACTGGCTAGTGGCAAAGCTTTTACTTTTCGGCTTTCCTTTTTGCCGCTTATTTATTTTTATGCCCTGTTACTCAAACTTTGCAGGGATATAAAAACATGGAGTACATGCTTATAAGAAAGTTATGAAATGGTTCTCATGTCCCTGCTTGTCCCTGTTAAAACAGCTATGTGTATATGAGTACTGGGGAACAACGAAATTATGTGTAATTTTTGCATTTCAATTTAAAAGAGAGTTATAAAAAGTGTGTGTAAAAATTCCTTAATATCTCGATTTTATATTGCAAAAAAGTATAGTTTGTACTAATGAGCATTAGTGGTAACAGGGAAACTCAAAGTCGAGAAAGCCCGAATGCAGCTCTGCTCTTTCTTGTTGTAACTTGTTTTCCATCTACTCCTCGTTGGGGCACATTAATGAACAAAATATTTTCCCTATTATGCGCCAATATGGTCGCCCATATTTCGGTTTATTTAATTTTGCGCAAATAAAACGGAAGTGGCATTTTTATTTTTACCATCGTCTGGTTGCTCGCTCCCCTCCCCATTTTTTCCTGTACCAATTTTTGTGCTCGATCCTGTCTCATATTTGTGCGCTTCATAAAATTCTGATGCGAAGCCAAACAAACTTGCGACCATGATGATAATGTCGATGCTTAAATGTTGAACAAATATTTGGAGCACTTTTTTTTTAAACAAGCAATTTGTATAGTGCAGACGAGGAGCTTTAAAGAGTCGACGACGTACACACCCCAGCCCCTTCCCCAACCACACTAAAGACAGTTGTGAGTTTTCCCATGAACTGATGCTGCTCATAGAGACATTGGAATAGAAAATGGTTGTCATTTCCTTTAGAAGCAGAGTTTCGTTTTCAACGCTCGCCCTCAGCGCGAAATTCGACTCTTGTTACTTGTCGAGTCCGTTAATGGCCGAAATGAGTTTTTATGGCAACTATTTGGCAGCGTTTTAAGCCATGCACTTTATCCATTGGCCAGAGGACCGAGCATGAGTGTCTAGCACTCGATGCTAATGCAAGTCTACAATGTGCTCAGAAGCTCGTATCTATTGAAATAATAATTAGACGCCGCCGAATGTGAATTGCTGCAGTATTAGGCACACGTCCACCTACAGATGCGTATAGGTGTCGTCTCCAAATTAGATGCTTGTGCGAGTGACGATTGCTGCAGTGCAACCGCCGTTGCTACCACTCCTGGCCACTGTGGCCTTCAATGCCTTTTGCTGATAACTTACGCAACTAAGCTGTTCCACTCGATGGAGTGCGGAATCGTGTGGTTTGGTTGGTTTTTGGGGTCCAGCAGCATTTGCATTTAATCGGATTTGTTGTCCAGATTACAGGTAGAAGGACACAGAGCTCTAATTTAAGTACCGAATATGAAGTACACAAAAAGGAAATCACTTGTTGTGTAATTGTATGCGTGTGTTCTGACCACAACCACTGCCATGACAAATTAACGTTGCTACCAATTCCAGTCTATGTCCATATTGATCCTCTGGTTGCTGCTCTTGTGGCATCTGCTGGTCAGTTAATGCTCTTAAGATTGAAAAAAAAATCTTTATTGCTAGTAGCGTTCGGACATTGGAAATAAGAACATTTTGATTTTTAGTTTAAGTCAAATCTTTACAAATGAATTGTAATTTAAGAACTGAATAAACTAAAACTTGACTCAATATTAATTTATTAGTGTTAATATGGGATTTCATTAAGTTATACTATTTATAATATACCCCTTCTTCAGAAAATGGAAGAATGACAATTATTTTTAGTATCCTATTAGTCTTCAACATCTTTATTGTCTTTTGGGAAATCTTTTGCTTTTTTTTTATCCATTTATAAACATGCACTTCGGTGACGAACTGTTGAATTATAAACGTTTTGAAAGCTGGTTTTTGTTAACGTTAGAAGAGTATTTCCAGCTAAACGCTTGACATCTATATGCCCTGCGTACATTTTACAATTGTGCGTGTAGGTAACAAACCGGAAACATGGTAAGCATTTCCGCTTTATATCAAATATAAAAAATGACTGCTTTTAGACATGTTTGACAAAAGTTATACATCAGATCCACAGACACAGATGGCGATGGAGAGCGAAAGAGAAGAAGGTATAATTGCATAAATCAAACTCAAACATGTAGCATGAAAAATCGCATTAATTTATCTGCTCAGTGCGCATGCAGCCACTGCCTATACACACATACACACATCACCCACGTCCACCCAGGGTACATCAGCAACCCCATGCCCATTCTGACTTATTCCATCAGGCTCGCAAAGGCGCTGTGTAACATATCCGCTTATGTCAATTTTTTTTACTACTACATACTACATAAGAGGGGAGGCGGCAGGAGACGGCAGTAGGCGGTCGACGACATCATCAAGGACTAGCTCCACGTTCCGATCGTTCTCATTCAGCCAGTTGTCACTGTCAGTTTTGGATTCCAGTGTTTGTCACTTTGCTCTGCTCTGTCCTGGCTGTCTGCCGCTTGGTTTGTTTGTTTAAATGCAACATTTACTTTATGGATTGTTGTTATATTTTTCTTCAACTTTCGACCCGAAAACAAAGCGTATAAATTTCACGACAATTTCTACATGGCGAGCTCAGCTGGGTGAGCCCTTGACTGATGTGGCCCTTCAGAACTTTGCTCCTTTTTAATAACTTGTTTACACACAGTCTCCCATACACATATACGCGTTAATACACACTCTCACACATACGGTGACATACACTAATGCGCTAATAACCTGGTTCTTGTGTGCGCTTTGAATGTCCTCTTCATGGTACATAGTTTTAAATTCTTTATAATTGGATTGCTCCATCTAAAGGAGGTCCTGCCATGCCCACCTCTAACCCCCAAGGGGCCAGCAGATTTTTTATGACCACTCCGCACACAGACGTAGTCAATGTGAAACCCAAAAGTCCCGTCTCTCCGCCTTAGCGCCTGCGCTACCCGTGGCATGTCAAATAGGATTTTACAGTTGACGCGTACAAACCAAAGCTGCTCAAAAGCACCAACTCCTTCTCCACTGTCACCCCCTTAACACCACCAGGACCTATTTGTTGGCCTTTTTATTTATTTTTTTTTTTTGGTTGGCCAGCCAGACGTGCTTCTCTGGTATAGGCCGGGGCATCCGGCATCCCACACATGTGTGGGTCTTGAAGTGATGATATGTTTCATTTCACACGGCAACCTACGGCAATCCTTTCGACCGCATACAGACATGCCCATACCGAAAATGGATACGCCTCCTGCCCTAACTCGCCGAGATTTATGTTTTCTTGTAAACAAAATAACGGACATGCCTGAGGCAACGACGGCTCGAGAAAGAATATGTGTAAAGGTGCATGGAGCGTGAGCTGACATTGGGATTAGGCGTGTGTTGGGCTGCGTATTCGATTTTCTTTCAATTCCTGTTGATATGATCTCGCGTTTGGGTGAGTTCTCTTTGTGAGTGTATGTGAAGCATAGGAATTAATTATTCAAGGGCTTATAGAAGCTGAATATTTTATCCCTTACTCAATCTGTTTGTTCCTTGGCTTTAAAGGCAAAATATTAAAGCGAATATGCTTTAAGCAAAGCACTGTCGTAAACGGATATGAAGAAACATGCCTAAATTAATCTAGGTAGTAAAACAAACCATTCACGTTTGTATAGTAATTAAATAATCTTAATCAATTTAATGCACGGACCTGTTCTTTTGTTGATGATGACATTGGATGCCGCATTTAAAGTAAAAAATATTGAGCACCTTTCAGTTTGGACTCTATCTAATCTTATTATAAATTGGCTTAAAATTATGTCTAGACAGCGCCCGCAAAATGTTCTATCCTCACAATATGAGCACATTTATTATGCCGCATACGTGCCCATGTCCAGTGAGAATAAGAGGAAACAGCCGGAGGCTCATGCTGCCAGTGTTATTCTGCCACATGCAAATATTCTAATTTGCATATGTTTAGCAAAACACTCAAAGTTGGTACATACAATTTGGGTGAGGCGGGGGGTGGCATTAAAAAAGCTGGCAGCGCCAAGACTAACAAATTATGCTGAGGGGCGATACTCATACGCACCGCGTGCGCCATAGGTGGAAGGTAACTTGAAAGAAAACAAAAAAATAAATCCGAAATTGCCCAACGAACAGAATGTCAAGCGGAAATTGCGCACTGGCGAGAAAAAGAAACTGACACAGTGAACGAGAGACGGAGAGAGAGAAAGAGCTTTCGGTTTCAGTTTCAAGTTTCCCATTCAGCTGGCTAATTGAGCACATCGGTAAATGGCTCTGTCAGCCGCCCACTTCCTGCACAACCGTAATTATAAATCAATCGTTTGCGGTATTTGCTTTGAATTTTATGAATCTGTTTGCCAGTACTCCAAATCCAACTACATCAGCGTCAGAGCCAGCGACAACTTCGAGTTGCGTGACATTTGGCAAATCCTTTGGGACAATTTTTTTTGTAGCCACAGTTGGCACCGAAAGAGCCACAGACTGGGCCAGACAGCACGCCCACAATACCTCCCCACTGAATTTGAATCGTGCCATTTCTACACATTCGAGCGGCTGTTTGTCAGCTTGTCTGTCTGTTCTGTCTCCCGTTTGCTTTCAATCTGTGTTGCCTGCTGCGCTTTTCGTTTTCAATTTCTTTGAAAATTTATTTCATGCGGAAAAGCAAATTTCATAACTTCCCACCCCACCAAGCTCTCATCACAGTCGAGCCCTGGTTTCAATTCTTCTTCTTGAAATACATATATATATATATATATATAGACAAATATATATTTAATATATAAATTTATATATATATATTTATATATTATGTGCTTATACTCGCATTTGATGCGTTGCCTCGAGCTGGTTTACTTTTCGAGGAAAGTTCTTGTAAATATTTTTCTATGTATTTCTGGTGTCCCGCCCGGCGGCGGCCACCGACTGACTGCCGGATGCCTCCTGCCCCAGCCTGTGGCTGATCCTGATCCGATTTATGTTATATATATGTGCACACACGAGCCCATATTGATTTGTGCCCCAGAGCCCGAGGGCTCAAGTATGTGGCGGCATTGTTTGCGCCCGTGGCGGCTGTGAGAAATGGCCCCGTAAACGTTTAATAAAATATGATTTCAATTGATTCGCAAGTCGCATTTGAATCGAAATGTGTGATATACTCGCATTATTTGCTGCCATTGCCCATCCTTTTGGACCTAACCAGAGGGCAATCAATAAAGCAAAGTGCTGCAACAGAACGCTGCCTCAGCGATCTCTAAGGGTTACGTGCCCATTCAAGGCTCATTGCTGTTTGTCCCTCTATCTATTTCTCAATCCACTAACCTAGTCCCTGTCTAGGGCCGCATTTATCCGCTTAGATCACTCAACTAAAAAACTCAATTTGCATATTAATATTATTTGGGTTATTGGATGTTGCTGCTGTGCTGAGGCCACTCTCCACTTCACAACACTTCGTCCTTCGTCCTTCGCTTTCGACCTTTTATCTAACAGAAACAACAACGAACAACTGGCTAAGCAACAGTAGTTGAATTGAATTTGCTCTGCTTCAACGCCTTTTCGGTCTTTAATATGCAGTATGGGCTGTGTGTGTGTGACCTACGCACCCAAAAGAGTCCAACTTGTGCGCTGCCATTCCCGGGAGCATTATTTTGGGAAAATGTTGTCCAATATTAAGTGCCACATCTAAAAGCCCCACAATACTCGTAATCCAAATGATTTTCATATGCGTATTTTGAACTTTTCATACCTGACATAATCATAAAATTGATGGCACGATAAGGTTTGTTTTAGAATTGTCTGGCATAGATTGTATTTAAGTGTCACGTTTGCAGCACTTTTGATAGAGATTAACACGAGCTATATACCATAATATATTGATATAAGATACGAGTCGTGATTTATGAAATTGCCACTGCAGCTGGCATTGCACATCAATGAAAATGGTATCTACTCAGTGTTTGCTATTAAACCGAATGAAATTTGTTGCAGCGCTGACAGCTGCAATATAGAAGGACGTATTCAGCGTCGACATCGAAACGTATCTATATCCACATATACCCCTAACCTTATACACAGCCATAACTGCCAAGCCCCATGATGGAGTGCCAGCAATGCGAGGCGACACCAGAGATTCTTGCATACTTATAACTGCGAGAAGTAGAAGTAGAACTAGGAGCATAAGCTGGAGAAGGAGTTGTAGTTATAACTGCACAATGGAACATATAAATCGACATACATAAAATGTCGTTACAAATATTTTATAACAGGAAATCCGTTATTTATACGCACATTGTGCACACTGATGCTGATGGAGAGGGTGACAATATGGTTGGAGTGGGTCTGCCGCCCTCTCTTTGGTAAATATGAATGAATGTTGTTTGCATGTCGCCTGTCGCCTGTCGCCCATCGCCTGTCGTCTTTTAGCACCGCCCATCGCCCATTTGTAGCGACAAAATCCTTATGAATTGACTACAATTTTATTTATTATTACTCTTTCTATTTGCTGTTATGCACTGCTCAGCTCTACTCCAATTGGAGCTCGCTCGCATTTCTATGGCACTCGACTTGTTTTGAGCCAATACAGAAATGACGTTCCCAAGGCAATTCCATTATTGCTAACAATCTGTTGCCAAATTGCAAGGCTCAATTCTTATTGACTCCATGTATTTGCTGCAAAAAAAAAAAAGCCACAACAACAATGATCAAGCGAAACTTTAAACGATTCATAACTAATAATTGGCTGTTAGACTAATTGGCCAACTCTGCGACAGCTTACTTTTTGGATCTGCCTGATGTGACGCTGTCTTAAGCTACCTTGTACGTACTTCATGAAGTGTGTTACCTATATATGTGGTTTTAAGAAATTAAAGCCAAAGTTAAAATTAACAACAACCACAACAACAGCCACAACAAGGGAAACGGCAAAACAATCAAATCAGCTGCCCTGTACTGTGTTCATTTTCAAGAGTAGACTTTTAAGTTAAGAGAAGACTTAAGTTTTCGTGACATTGCTTGCTCTAGCTTAATAAAAACATTAATTGTTAATTAATCTTATTGATAAACATATTTAACGTTTTGGCACCAGTCAACAATTTTGACATAAACATTATATTTGCCTGTGAGAACCAGCTATACCCGCTGTGATTCATTCTACAGGGCATCAAATCCTGCTTTCTAAAACCTAATTAAAATGTTGCTACACATTGCTGTTGCCGGGCTGTTGTGGTTAACTCACACCCCTCTTCTTGCTGCTTCTTTTATCATCCCTACTCGGCCTACACGTGTTTTTAATCCTATGTGTGCCGCACTTTATTGGCTTTTCTCTCATAATTTTGGCAAGGCCAAGGCCAATACAAGCCTATAGATGTCCACCTCTCGGAGCTGATCGACGCATTTGTATCTGTCATAGCCCAGTTGCAACATATCAAGCTCCTGCTGCGCCTCCACAGGCAGAAGCTGTTGGATGGATTGGCTAAGCTGATCCGCTGTCCGCTCATAGAGTCTGCGACCATCTTTGCGAAACAGGTGAATGGCCTGCAGGAGATCCGAATGTCGCTGCTGGATCTGTCGCTTATCCTGCAGGAACCTTTTATGGGCGGCCAAGAGACGCATTACAATAAAACGGCGATAGCGACGCTTCACAATTGAAATTGGTGGCCCAATCTCTTGTGGGACTTCCGTGTAACTTAATAGCGTCCGTATCAGAATCATCAGCATCTTAAGGACGGCAATGAGCAACATAATTGCCATTGGCTTATCTTCCAACCGTTCCAGCATTTGTCGCCAATACAACAAGTCGCAGCCATGGATTCCATGCCCGTAGTGTAGTACACCGACGAGGCAGATAGAGATTATGGACACTTCAGCCAAGGCAACGTGATTAAGTCGCAAGTTCAGACGCTCGCGAATTTCGAACATTTTCCAACTAAATAATATGAATAATGAATCTGCTTTTAAAACGTGAATTTTGACTGCAAATACAGAGAAGGTATTTTATTTCTTATTAAAATGATTGGTTTTAATTCTTAAGTATCTTTATTTACAATTGTGCTAAGACAGCTTCAAAGCAGTTTCAATGCTGCTCGTTGCTCGGGCAACAATGGATTATGGCGCATTTGTGGCACATGGGATGTGCTCTGTCGGCGCCAATCCACTAGCGGGGGAAGATGACGCGGTGGCGTAGAGTGAAGTGGCCTCTGTTGGTAGAAATGTTTATGTATAGTCACAGGACGTAGATTAAGTTTGAGTTGCTCGGCACGCTTATTGGCAAGGAAGTGCTGACGATCGATGTTGTCAACACTACTCTTGACGCCAAATACTATATGCAAAAACGGTTTAACCAGAAGGCTTAGAGCGACAAAGCCCAGGAAGCCAAAGACGACAGGCGAGATCAATGTGAAGAGAAAGACGCCGAGCGTGAAAGGATTTAGCACGGTAAAGAAAGCGACGAACTTGATAAAGGGATATAGAACATGACCCACATGGTTGACCCACTCCTTTTTCTTCTTCTTAAATAGAGCGTTGTGGCGCAGTAGATACTTGATCTTGCTGAAGGGTGCTTTTGTGGTCGCAGGACGCTTTGTTGTCAGCACCTGTACGATTGTGGGTGGATGTACTTCTTGTTGTGGGTGTGGATAGTAGCTGTCGTGCGGGTGGTGCGGGTGGTGCGGCTGCTTTATGGGATTGGCATAGATAAGATGTGCCTGCTGACCGAATGTGTGTGTCATTTCTGGTATCTTCTGTGTCTTCCTTCTCCTCTTTTTTTTCTGGCCTTTTTCCTTTTTATTCCTTTTCTTCTTTTTCTTTTTCTTCTTCTTCTTCCGTTTCCTCTTACGTTTGCGGCGACGACGAATTCTCTTACGGCGCCTCTGGATTCTTTTGCGTTTTCGTTTTTGACTATCCTTGGCTCGTGACGACTCTGCCGGCAGAGACTTGTGCTCCTCCATTGGCTCATCTGGTTGTGCAGCAACTGATTGAAGAATTTCAAAGCCATTCTCATGATCCTGAACATCCAGCTCCTCGAACACATGAAAAGGTCTCGTCGTTGTAAATTGACTGGCATGTTTCTCTTGTTCCATTTGGAGTGATTCGAGTATATTGAAGCTGTCGTTTGCCGTTTTGCGACGCAATTGCTTGACTTGTTCCACGGTCAATTGCTGTAGGATACTGAAAGGTTTTGCTGTGGTCCAGTGAAGGAGTTTCTTTTCCAACTCAAGATTCAGTTGCTCTTGCACATTAAAGGGCTTCTGTGTCGTTCCCTTCTTCCAAAGTGGCTGCACTTGTGGCTTGCGAAGGTCACGCCCTCGACGCTGCTGCTGGCCGCCAGTTGTTGGCTGCATCCGTTGTGCACACAAAGTTTCATCAGTTTTTGTAAAATTAAAAACATATAGGGGATCTGCTAGAGCAACGCTTTGGTTGCTGCCATTGACAGTGTCCCGCCCAGGCTGCGCGGCGCTAAACTCAAACTTTGCTAATCCATCACGCCTCTGGTGAAGCTTCTGCTGAATCTCGGGCAGGGTGCGTGCCTCGCCGCAGTTTGGTAAAATCAACAAAAATATAACAAAGTTTTCAACACTTTCGGCATTCCATCTGTGCCCCATTCTACATCATGTTGAATGAGTGGTCGAATGTAGGAGTGGAGTGGATTCGCGCTCAGTTGACAAGCTGCGGGGTTCTGTGTGTCTCTCCGATTCAGCTTTATGTTTGATTTAATTTCAACTTTTGCGCTCGACTTGCAAACTTCAACTGACAGACCATTCTGGCTATTGCCACATCATCAGCTCGGTCGTCAGTCAGTCGTCATTTAGTCGTCAGTCAGTTAGTCAGTTGGAACAAGAACTTGCCAACTTGTTGAGCTTGTTTGGACCCACAACGAACACATTTCATTTCATTTAATTTATTCGCTTTTACTTGGTTTCTGGGTTGTTCTTTTGGTCGGCTTTTACTTTTTAGTTTTCTTCGCTTGTAGTTTTGTTTTAAAAGTAAAATTTATTGCTGCTTAGTACATCATCAACGGCTTGTGTTATGACAAATTCCCTTCTTACATTCAAAAACTTGTAAAGCACTTAATTATGTTTTAAGCACAACAGCCGAAAACTGCTGCCTAACTTGTCCAAGCATCTAAGTAACCAAGCAACAACAGCTACAACAAAATTAGCAACAACAACAATAGCTACAATTACATTTTGGGGACAAGGCGAAAGCGAGTGCAAGAAAGGGAATATCACAACACGAATTATGTGAGCTGGCATGCAAAAGACTTTGGAAAGTGCTTAGTGGCCAATTGAAGTTGTTGCAGTTTGCTGCCTGCCGGCTTTGAGGTCAGCATATTTTTTGGGGGTGGGGTTGAATATTTTAAATGCATTTACTATTGTTATTAGTTACGTATACACACACAAGTGTTGAAAAGTTTTGCTTACAAATACATTTTAATCACTTTAGTTTAATTAAGGATTGAGGTTCGGACGAAGTTTCACTGAAATATTTTTAAATCATAAAGTAACGCATCTTAGAAACAGATTTGTTATAGGCTTATCACAAATTATAGCTTGAATTTGTGATGGAGGCAATTTTCTAAAGCAATGTTTTTAACGACGGTACATTAAAATTAAAAGGCGCGATTCTTTGTCAAAATCCATGAGTAGTCTGTATTTCAAAGAAAAAAATAAGAATTAAATGAGAACGGTCCCATTTTTAAAATGCATCCAATATTTACTCAAAAATTATACAATTCATGCCTATAAGCAATCGCTTTTTATAACATGTAACATGTTCAGATATCGGCTTTGAAATTGAGCTTAATCTGTGCCGTTGTCCAAAGTTAATTGGAGCATGGAAGTTTTCAATTGTTTTCGCTTATGGCTTTTAGCCCATGTGATCTGTAATCAATGGCATTTTGAACAGCCATTATCGATTATCGCTTATGGCAAACTTTTATTAGACACTTTGCTGAATTACACATTTTACGAGATATTGCTTTATGGCGAAAACGGACGACCACGATGGTGGTCTGGGGTGGATGGACACGTAAATAGCTGTAAAAATACAGGAATGCGGCAAATGTGAAACGTAAGAGCACGGGACAGGTGTTGATAACAATGGCGCCCCATCAAAGTGATTGACTGCGACACGCGCCCCCAAATTGTGTGAGGGGGGAGGACTTCAAAAGAGGCTGTGCTCCATCTGGTCATAACAAGCTCTCGCTCTGGCTCTGGCTCTGGCTCTGGTTCTGACTCTGACTCTCGCCTTCTATATTGCCAATTAGGCGGGGCATGCAATTTGAACAATTTGAGCAATTTTCAGCACGTTGGGGTCCCAGTCAGGCGATCGGGTAGTGATTGACATATTGTGTCAGTTAGCTATTGGCGCCACACGCATAAAATGACGATTGTTGCCATGGTATTCAGGATTTTTGCCTAATTTGATTGCGCTCTTGCCACACGGGCGTAGTATGAACAAAGAGCTGAACATTTCAATATCAAATTGAAATATAAATCTACATGGCACAGAAGGCGTCGCAACTTGTAAAACTCTCATATTCAACAGTTTTAAGATTTTAACAACCCCCACACTTATACAAAAACCAAAACATATTTCAAAATGTACGTGAATTTAAACCGACCCTTACGGCTAACGCGACGGCTGCTACACCCTCAGCTGAATCACCAAGCCATTTGTGCTACTCCGCCGATTCTTAAAGCTGGTAAGTGCAACTTGAGTGACAAGTCGAAGTTTGCGTTTACCGCGGAGAACAAGTGTCGCGCCCAGGAATTATTATCCCATTATCCAGAGAAGGAGATGCGAGGCGCTCTATTGCCACTGCTGGACATCGCTCAACGCCAACATGGCTGGCTGCCAATCACAGCCATTCATGCTGTTGCCGGTATGCTTAAGCTCGAGCCCTTTGCGGTCTGGGAAGTAACAAGTTTCTACACCATGTTCAATCTGACACCAGTGGGAAAGTACCACATTAAAGTGTGCATGACGACGCCTTGTCAACTTCGCGGCTGTGTGCACATTCTTCAAAAGTGCGAGAAGTTGTTGCATCTGAAGGCTGGTGAGACCTCACAGGACATGGAGTTTACATTGAAGACAACCTACTGCTTAGGCGCCTGCGTCCATGCGCCCGTTATGACCGTGAACGACGATCTCTATGAGGACCTTCAAATTAAAGACGTTGAGAAAATCTTGTGCCAACTCAAGGCAGGCAATATGCCGCCAAGTGGACCTCGCAAAGGACGTTTTGCTAATGAGCCAAGCTCCGGAGTCACCGCCTTGTTCATTGAGCCACCGCCAGCGGGTTATGGTATGCAGGATCTCTGCAAGCCATCGACAAAGCGTTGTTAAGATTATATATATATATTAAGTTTGGTTTCACTCCAAAGGATATAAATGTACATTCCTTATGGCCAACTGCTGCAGATATTAAAGTGCAATTGTTTTGTTTTCGCTGTACTCCTGCTGGCAACAGCTGTTTTGGTTAGCTAACCTCGTTCTTAATTCATTTCAGTATGCTGGGGCTTACCCCTAGCTAAAGGACATGCTTTACAGTTTTACAACGCAATATCAACAACAAGCAGAAATTTAAGCCGTGGCGAATCGACCGCTTAGCAGGACCCAAGTCCAAGTCCAAGCATGGTCCTAACCCATCGCCTCTTACGTCTTGTGTCCTCTTGCCACCAGCTATGTCCTGTCAGCCACCGCAGCAAGTAATCAGCTTTTGTCTTGTCTACACGTTGCTTCCCATTCTGCTCCCGCTAGATTGTTGCATGCTGTGGTTTGACCTCGGTAAAAACCCCGTCAGCGCGCTAATGAAATACTGCCAGCCATCAACATGTACCTTCAACAACTACAGCAACAACAAATAGAAACAAATGCAGTGGCGATTGCATGAGCGTCGATTTTGTTTTAGTCAACATAGTTTTAATTGCAGCACGCCCCAAAGAGCGCCTTATGTAACCGACTCGAGTTTGATCAATTTATTGAATAATGCACAAAGTGGAAAGCCAAAAATTATTATTAAATATGCGATTAGTTTAATATTTTAGGGTAACTCTCAGTCCTAAATCGCTTTCAAAATGTTTGCTGTGTAAGAAATAATACGAAATTAAATATTCTTATTTCTTTTTTTTTGAAGTTCGAAGGAATAAAAATGAGATTTGAAATACATCTTTATTATAGTTTTCCTTTTCAGACTCGACCACATTAAGGACTTAATTGAGAGCGCAATTCGTTTCTATTGAACTTTATTGCATACTGTTAGACAAACTACTCGTCCAATGCAGAATTACAGTTTTAATAAATCTGTTTGTCACTTTTGTTTGCCGCTTCAATGGCCATCAACAACAGCAGCAGTCGCCGCAGCAGCAGGAGCAGACCCACCACGCCACTCCCCCATTTATGCCCATGCCACGTTTTGGGTCGCATTGTCGCGGTCCCAGCACATGGCGATGAATTTTTAAATGAAAATTGTAGCTATTGAAAGTTTTTAATTTGTGTATGAGTGTGCGTGAGTTTTATTTTTATTTCGTGGTGTTGTTGTTACCGTTGTTTTAAGCTGTGCAGTGCCCTCTGCCCTCAGCCCCTGTTCCCTGGCTCGTGGCCCGTTCGCATTTTGCGTGATTTTTACTGGCTGAAATGGCACCTTTGGGAAATTAATATCCTTTTTGGACGATGGCGCGAGGCGCGAGGCACGAGGCACGCCTGACCCAGTACTAACGCCAAATCCTTGGTAGTCCAGTCGGGTCCAGCCAGCGACCCTCAATCGGAGTCACGCGGCAGCAACGCGTGAGCTGAGCTTTAACTTTCTGCGGCCACGTTGCACGTACGCTTTGGCTTCTACGCCCCCGTTGCTGCCAGCTAACCCGGGCTGCCCTTTGTTTAAGTTGCTTTTGCTGGCTGCCTGTTGTTGACAACTTTTGTGCTGTTTTGCCGTTTTTGCCCACACACCGCATCCATAATTGCTGCCGGCTGGCTGGCTGTCTGGCTGGCTGGCTGGCTAGCTGGCTGGTATTCTTGTTATCCTTACCAGATTGCATGCTGTTTTTTGCGTAACAGCACGTCGTGACCCTTATTAATTTTGCGCAATTACTCATTACGTTATTGCATTTCATACTTCTGATATACACGCATAGTTGACTAAGCAACCAAAAGAGGAACAAAAGTTGAGAGCCAGGACGAGGACGAGGACGAGGTCGCATTCGTTGCCAGGCGACTCGGCACTCTGCGCTCCACGTTGCTCTGAAATAATTAGAAATATTTTTGCGCAATTCCACATGGAGAGTTGTCCAATTCGCCGTAGCATTAAAAGCATGAGCATAACTGATCCACCCTCCTCAGCCCTGTTGACGGAACTCTTTTTGTGGTTTTGGGCTGCTTGCGCCAAGGCGACTGGCTGCCATTTGTTGGCTGCACTTGTGCGTCCTTATTACTCTCTGGCCTGGTGGCCTGCAAAGTTTTCATTTGCTTGTTTCTAGTTAATTGAATTATGCACAACTTTCCGCTTGTCGCTGAAGGCGCCTCCCACACCAACATGCATACATAAGCGCTTTGAGTCAGCACGAGTGATGCTGATATTAAGCATACCAAGCATAGAGCTCATTAGCTGTGCCTCACCCAACCTTCTTTGGCAACAGCGGCCACTCTTTGACTTTTCCATTGTGAAGCAGCAGAGATGGAAACTGAAGTAGCTAGCTGTTTGCATGGCCTGTGATTTCCTTTTATGTATTCGCCATAAAAGTCCGAGTGCGGGGCGAGGGGTATGCGTGTGGCGCTCCAAGTTTATTACATTCCTAAGCTGTGTTGCCAGCTACGAATTCATGTCATCGCATGGCAATAAAAAAAGCTGGTGGTGGTGCTGCTGTTGTTAAGACAGCATGCTGCACATATGGAGCAAAAGGAGGAACTGGATGGCCTGTGGATCTGAAACTGCGCTTCTGCTCGTGTGTAGTCAGCCGAATTTAAATTTGACTTTTATTAAGCTCAAAATCAAAGCAGAGAAATTCATTCAACTCTCGATGCCTGGAATATTTCAGTGCTGCTCTTGTCTTCTGAATGTACCGGAGAGTATAAAAACCATTTTATTGCTCAAGCTGTGATGCTCGATAGGATAAACCCTTCACTTATGCCCGTTGCCGGGCAACATGTTGCCTTTGCCTCTTAACCATAATTCCAATCCGTACCCCAAGTCCATTTCATGTAGGCGGCGTCCACTTGCCACCGGCTGGGGGCGGAACGAGCTAACTATTAAAGTGCTGTTAACTTTATTATTTCGAGCACTTGTTGTATAATGTGGCAGCGCTGTCATGGCAACTTACTGCTATAGTTTGTGAGAAATAAAAACACAAACACACACACACAAGAAACACAGAGACAGAAACCTTGGAGGGGAAACAAGAAATAGCAAAGTCATAATTTGTCAAAAGTGGCTGGCGGAAGGCGAATAAATATGCTCGGCAAATATTTTCTGCAAAATAGCTTTTCCATGCAAAAAGTTGCTGTTGCTTTTTCATTTGCTATTGCTGCTGCTGTTGTTTCTCCGTGCCTCCAGTCTCGTTGCTATGTGGGCGGTTTCTTGTTTTATATAATCAAAAAAGGCAAATATAATACATTCAACTTTTCCCATTTGCTACGCTTCTCCTCCTCCTGTTTGCAAATCTGAGTACATGAGAAAATTTGTAAACATTATTTTTCGTTCGCTTCTTATACGCAAAACTAAAAACTTTGCACTTGAAGAGCTGCTTTAAGCTGCCGTATCTGGATTTTTAAATAAGAAGGCATTTCTTTTTTTCTAGAACAGAGTATTGCTTTTATTTCGTAAGGTATTTTACTTATCACCTGCTAATTAACTGCATTTATTACCTCTTACTTTGCTCCGTGGAGGGCAATAATGCTTGTAATAGAAAATAAGATAAATTATTTGCAGTGAGCTGATACATGTTAAATTCTTATTTCTAATGCTTAAAGTATTATTGTATATTTATTATAAACTCAAAAATTGATTAAATGTTTATTAATTTAAATTTGTTTTACAAAATTTTATGTTAAAAAGGCCGTTGTTAGGCGATGCAATTTCTGCTGCAATTTTCTTATTCATGCTGCTTTGACTTTTAAATATGCAATTTAATTTAAGACTTATGTTTATTTTTCATTTTCTAGCTTTATAGTTGAGCCCATTTCAGTTTCACGATGCATGTTAATTAATAAATACAAAAAACAATATTCAAATAACATAATTAGGATAAATGGACATAATTGAATACATAATGTGTTTTGATTTTTGTGTTGTATTCTCATTTCGAGCCGCGATGCCCAGATGCAACCCTTGAGTTTTTGAAATCAACAAGAATTGCGTTTGGACAATCATAGCTAAAAATCGAATTCACCAAATGTTTGTTAAGTTCATGGCAAAAAGCTTTCAGCCGCTGGGAAACCCAACCAGCTGTTTGGTTTTGTCGTCAATGATGTCCCACAACATTTTCCGCTGTACCATTTCCAGTTTTCTAAAACCCCTTTCATTTTTGTTATTGTCCAAAGTTAACTTTACGCTGGAACTTAATACAGCAATGAGGACGACCATGGCTATTCGGATGCTTGCTTAAAGTCTTTCACTCCATTATACTCAGTCCCATAAAAACACAACTTACCAAAGGATGTTGGCTCCCCAAACGGTGTCGACGCAGAGTCGAGGGTAGCTGTCAGCTCGGCTGGCCATAAAGTGTCGGAAGAATCACAAAATCATTGTAAATGTTGAACGAATCTTGCATTACACGCAAGGGGCTGGCGCATGGTGCTGGCCAAGACAACTTTGGCTAGCGAGCGCAGTGGCGCTTGGAGTTTTAGGGTTGGGGTTTTGTGGCTCGCCTGGCGCTGCACTTCTTGATTAAATTTTTGCACTGCAAGAGTGCAAAATGAACTTGCCTCGCATATGTCCTCGCCTCAAAGTCGTCAATGGACGGACTTTTGTATCCTGCTGCCTGCTGGCAGTTCCTCGGCGGGCGTTTGCGTGTCTGCGGTTTTATTTCGCCAGCGTTGTCTGTATTGTGGACAGCGTCTTGTGTCTTTTATTGTGGCTTCCAGTGATGTTGCCCATTGTTGCCTAACTGTAGAACTGCATTCTATTGATGCGCTCGCTGCCCTTTTTTTTCTTTTTTTTTTACCAAGCTGCATTCAACTTGGACTTGATGATACTTGTAGAATACTAGCGGTTGTGTGTGCGGACAGGGTCCTTAGCCCGTGTCGGTGTCCGTTGCGTGTCAGGCTACTGTTATAACAATATTCTTAGCTGTTCAGCAGCGCGTTTTACCCCCCCGATTCCACCAATCCTTCCTGTATCTTTTTTGCGGTTATTTTGCGCTTGCAAGGGTTGCCTTTGATAAGAACATCAAACTGGCATTTGTGCTGCTTTCGTCTAGTTGTTCGTTGCCCGGCTTGCCATTAAATTTTAAATTAAATTGTCCTGACATTCTTATGTGCACTTTGTGGATCTGTTTTGAGCTGCTTTTATGGGCCTTGTTAATTGGAATTGATTGAAAGTTATTTGATGTTTGGCGTTTGGCCCAATCCAGGCAACGTGAAAGCCGAAACCAACGAACAGTATCACAACAGTAAAAAGAGCAAGAACAAAATTATGGCATGAGAATAGGTCGAGCCTACGTGTCTATTGCGTTCTCCCTCACACTTCCCCTCTCTTTCCCTCTCTCTTGGTTTTTCCGTTTGTATGTGTGTGTGGGTGTTGGCTGTTGTTAATAGACTTGCAGAAGTAATTAACATAATTTAATTAGGTGTTCAGCATTAATTTTACGCACGGAATTAAGTGTTGAATTTTAAGTGTTTCCATTTTAATTGAGCGACATTTTTCAGTCACGGAGAGGCCAATAAAACTGCTGTACATACTAATAACAATTATACGAGTTGGGCAAATGAGAACGGGGACCTGGGGAGCAGTTGCCGAATCCCGTCACCACTCACTAATTAAATAAAACAAAAGGTAATCCATGCCTCCAGTTGTGCAGATGTGTGCCTGAAACGTAGACAAAAAGTTGATGTAAAAAAATGTTATTCTTTTTTTTTCACTATAGTAAAGAGAATAGAGAATACATAGCATATGTGACATGGTATTAGAAATACTCATTGCTGTGTTCTTTTTCGCATGTATCAGGATTAATTGATTTAAAAAGAATGCCAAAATGAAAATAATGTAGTTTTCGATTTTATTAAAGACAAAGCCAATCTGTGAAGTAATTAATAAGCATTAGCAAAGCTAAATAATGGTTATAAATGATATTTAAGCGGGATATAATTTAAAGTGGATACCTTTTACAGATAAATAATCAAATAATTTGGGTTAAATAGGAAAAATAGCAGATATATGTAGACATTCACACAGCGTCTATAAAAATGTTTACCCTTTACTTAAAGACCATTAAAAATGTAACTTGCGCTGTTATTTTTATGACCAACGCAACAAACTTCGCAGCGCAGCACTCTGCCATTCCAAGTTCCATCATAAATTTCTCCAGCCCACCACAATTTAACCTAAAGCCCATTCCTTCTTTAACTTGGGACCACCTACAACCAACATTGCAGGGCTGCTGCTCGTAAAAAGCTCGAGCCTAATAAAAATGCCGCGGCACGTACGTCAACCTGCAGGCATTAGCCTAACAGCCCCGGACGCCAACACATGTACAAATATTGTATGCGTCTAGGAGGCAGCGTCTCCTGTTAGATATAACAACAACACAAAGAAGATATATATAAAGTAAAACTGTGCTCAAGCTGCTGTTATTAATTTGCACAGCGCAAACTTGTTTCTCATTTACTCGCCATATCCGGCGATATCGGGTAATCAGACATAGCCGCAGCCATAGCCCTCTATCCGGCCTTTTATTTAGCTATTTGCAAGCAATTTGATTTTGTTTTTGAGGGGTGCTGCCTTTTGTTGTTGTTCGTCGAATGAATAAAGTGTGTGCGCAGAATTCATTTGGGAGCATATCGAATTGCAGTTGTTGGTCCATTAGACGAGCCACTTGACTCCATCAGCTTTTAGCACCGGAAATACGTATATATGGACTGAGAGAACGGGCCGGAGAGGAAAAAAGGGTACGAGCTAAGAGGGCCATAAAGCAAAAACAAATGCCAAATATTGTATTGCCATGCACATGCCAAAAAGCATGGCCCAAGTGTCGGCTTGACTGTGTAAATTGAGCTGCTAATGGTGCCATAGCATAAATACAATAACAAAATATATAAAGGACTTTGTTGCCTTTGTTGTTTTTGACATTATCGTTCTCGTTGTCTGATGGCCAAGACAAAGGCGGTATCCCCAAAATAAAAAGGGGCAGCAAGACCAGCCGTTTGGTTTCCCAGCAGACAACACGCATACGCTGCGTGTAACGTCGCCGCGTGATAAATTTAATCTGAGAGCAACTTTATTAGGCCACGTTAACAGCTACTTTGCTTGCTACTTGAGTGCCAACTTCAATACACTTTAGGCGGCAGCTAAATGAAGTTGTTGCTTTCTGTTGCTGTTGTTGTTTGATGTTAGCTGCTGCTGCTGTTGCTGCTGCTGCTGCACCTGCCGCAGTTGAGAGGTTGACAGTCGTCAGTTGCTTGTTGAAAACTGCCATTAACTTGTTACAACTTCCGCCGCCATCACTGCCGCTGCTTGCATGCTTGCATACTAGGGAGCCCGGCCAGCAGCGAGCAGTTGCATCTACAATTTCGAGAGCCTCTGTCTGACTTTTTCATTTTATTTGCAATATTCGCAAAGAAGCGCGCCTAACTTTTGCTATTACTTCCGCTGGCGCGGCCTCTAGCCCAAGCACTTCATCTTCTTCACACACAAAAAAAAAAAAAGAAAGAAAACGACGCATATTTACTTGACAAGAGCGAGGAGGTGTACGTCAGAGTATGAGTGGGGGCGTGGCAACCACCGGCATTGCTTACCTGCTTCTCTGCCAGGTCTCAGACAAAGCCAAACAATTTGCGTCAGGCGCACCTGCTGCACGCCATCCACCCACACCGCAATTTCACCTGTATGCCCTAAGCTTTTGCCTTTGCTTTTGGCTGCCACAGTTTTACCCTCAACGTGCTAGTCGTCATCATCATCATCGTCGACATTATAATAAGAAAATTGTTTCAATTATGTTTGTTTTTAGTTGCTTCAATTTGCTAAGCAACATCATTAAGTGCCGTAACTTAGTTCATGCCGCCCACAGCCGATATTTGCCCTCGTGCTCATAAAAATAGAATTCAACCAGCAACAGCAACCGTTTTGCAAATAATCGACTTACTCAATGTGTATGAATAAAACAACAACTATGCACGCACACTCCCACAACCAACACATGAAAAGTTAGCTACCTGCTGTGAGGTTGCTTATGCTGCAAGACACTGTTGCCCCTCCACATAGCCAGGAAGATCGAGCTGTTGCTGCAACTTTTGCAGAGTGCTTCATGTTATTTTTTATGCTAATACTTTCATTTTGTTCGCCTGGATTAATTTCACATTGCAAACAAAAGCGGAGGCCAAAGCGAGGCAGCAAGCAATGTTAAAAGCTAAGGGGACTGGAAGACTTTCTGAAGATCTTAAGTCCAAACCAAACTATATGTATAAAACTAGAACTCTAATTTTATAGCGTATCTACCAATCGTGCACACCCAGAAGCTAGTTTACATAATTGAAATGCGCATGCTTAAAATGAATTATGTTGTCTTTGTGGTTAACAGCTGCTAATTTTTTTCTTAACAAGAAGGCTGGTTTGAAAGGGGAGTTCTACAAGTGTAAACTATTGTGCCGCTCCGGGGACTTTGGGCTTGTTGTATTGACACAGTGTAACGGTGTCGCCTGCTCAACCAGTCCAATGGCAGTTGTTGTAGTATATTGTGACGTTAGTTGCTATCAGAGCAAGAAATCCCACAAAAAAGCTGCTTTATTGCATGCACAGCACGTTCGTGTGTTTGTCTGGTTGCCACCCCCAACACTCTTGTACCACCCACGTTTATGTTCATTTGCAAGCCTGAGCGTTGGCAATGTGATCAAGCCTGCATTTTGCAATTTCAGGCTGTGACGCCCCAAGGTATGCAACGAAAAATGTCAGCCAGGAAAATAAAGTTTAATTTGAATGCTTCTTCTGTTGAACGTCACATGCTGTATGTTTAAGTGTGTGTGTGTGCATTTTGTTACTTATTTTGCCTTGCCTTGCCTTGCCATGTCCCAACGGGTAACTGGTGGAAAATCAAAGTTATTTGTATTTATTTGCAAAATCGTGTAGCGAGTGCTGCAGCGGAGAGCCAGTATAAGAGGAAACAACAATGCCCAGACATTATGTAGTGGGTGTGTCTCTGTCAGTGTGTGTGTGTGTGTGTATGGATAAGTGTGAGTGAGCGAAATAACTCGCTTCATTGCTTGTGATTGCCGCTACAATCTTCTTATTTGTCGTACCATTTTGCAGCCCTTTTATTCGCCGTTGCTGCTGCTTGTATTTGCAAGATATATTTACGTCAATATCAAATGCAAGTCCGACTAAGACTTCAGCTCAGTACGCACGTGCGACACGTTCGGGTTGCGTCCAACACGTACGGCAGGAGCTACGCAGCGCTGGAGGATGCCAGGACAATGCCAGGAGAGGACTGCAGATGCCGGAAAAGTCTTCGCTAGCGCTCTGCAATGCCTTTGACTGGCTTTAGCCATAGGTTTCGGGACGCTTATTTACACTTGAAATATTTTTTCAACCTGTCAATTTCATATTGAGCATATTTCAGCATGACTTGAATTTGGCATTTTATTGAGTGGCCATAAAAGTGAATTTGAGTGTGTATGCTTGAGAGTGTAAGTATACTACATACGAAAATAAATAACAAAATATACAGTATCTAGGCAAATGTATTTTATGATACACAATACCGTTAATATGGACAATTTCGCCCCAAATGATTTTGCCTCAAAAATAGTTGATTTAAATAATTTTTTTGTAAATTCAAATTCAAGACAAATTCGAACGACTTGTTTGTAGCCAGGACTTACATCTTCCTGCAATTAAAGAGATTTATTATATTTTTCTTTAAATATATATATACATCTGAATCACGATATCGTAAACTGCTTATCAAACATTTATTTATGGTTTTGATACCCAGCAGCATTGGTCATAGCTCGCGATAGGCCTCAGAACTCAGGCTTCCAGTCTCTATCTCTTGATCCCAGGCAAATGCAATGCCCCAAAATCCAAATGCAATGCATAAATTTATTGCATGCCACAGCACAGCACAGCAGACAATTAAGATTTGGGGTAGGAGCAGGGGGACGGACTGACTTGCTGAGCACCCGAGCCGGCAACAAGCAGATTGGCTCGCTTGCCTCTGGCAAACGTGTGCACTGAATGCATAAAACGGAATCTCAAAACCTTGACAACTCTCCTATGTAGACGATTTAAATGCTCTTTCAGTTAAATTGGGTTGAGGGAAGATACAAACTTCAGATTTTTAACTCGACATTAAAATACCCATTTGCTAGAAGTTGTTAACTCCATATAGAATAATACAATATATTTGATCAAAGCTTTTGATAGTTTGTAGCTTGTGAATATAAAATAGTATTTAATCAATCAATATCAATATCTTAATAAAGAATCAATTGATGCAATTTCCACCAATATCAATAAATAGACCTTGGTCTACCTATCTTTAACAGAATCCATGTTTTCACAGCTTTACCTAAACTGCCGTAAATTATTGAAAAAGGTTAGTCAGGAATTCAATAAAATAAAACACAAGTTTATAAAATTTACATATTAAGAAATCAAAAAATATTTCTTTACATACTTTGCCCACATACACGAATTATGAAACTCTTTTTCTGAATAGGGCAAAAGCGGAGGCGTTTCTCGATTGCTGCTGTTGCAGTGCGGCTAGGCCGTCGTCTGGGGTAGTTGTTGTTGTTTTGTTTGTTGTTGCTACCACCATAAATAAAACAAGCGAACATGGCGCCCAACGATCCAAAGCAGCCAGCAACGACAACATAAGCAAAGCGGAGCTCATGATTGTACTACCATGTTCCTTGGCTATGTACGAAAATAAATATGTGTATGTACATATGTGTATGCATATGATTTAAATTCAATTTGAGGCATTTGTTATCGATAGCAAGACAGGCCCACACTCGCATACACACACGCTTATATAAGCACACGCACACACTCTCAATTACGTGCTGTGAAATTTGTTTTCAATTATACATTTATACGTTATATGTGCGCCAGTTTGTGTTTTTATTTATGTTTGTGTTTCTGTGCTGCGCACAGCGAGACGTATACGCAATATTTTATAGAAACGCTTTAAAGTAATTGAAATTGTTGCCCATTGTGGCAGCGAATTTTTGTTGGCGCTGGCATTAAAAGCGAAAATGATTTCGGCGCTTTTATTGTGTCCATGCGCAAAAGTCAATCAAATGTTTAAGCCACGTATCCAAGCAGAAACAGCAACAGCCACAACAACCCCCAAAAGTATGGAGCATGTGTTAAAAATTTTAACAGCAAAAGTGGTTTTTGGGGTAAATTGCAAAAAATGGTAAAGAGCAAACGCATTGCCAGGACAACAAGGCGTTGTGCGGGCGAATTTGTGAGAGGTGCGGTTGTGTGGCGCTTGCGGATATGGACGGGGTGTCGGGGCGTGCTAGGGTGCGAACAGTTGCGAGAACTTGAAACCGCAATTTACTCATTTCGTTTCGTTGCGTGGTTTTATTTCGCTTACGAGCAAATCCATTTGGACGTAGCTTAACTTTCTGCATCGTTTTTGGCAGCTGTTTCCAGCGAACGAACCAACGAACCGACCAACTAACCAACCTCAAACCGAACTCATGCCAACTTCAACTTCAAGTGGTGGTAAAGTTGTTTAAAAGGCTGATTTGCACCACATACACTGACACACACATACACACGCATACCCACGAATATATGCAAGCTGAGTGACTCTTTCACTGTGTGGGTGGGAGCCCTGCACATGGCGCTTGGCTCATTAAGAACGGCATGCAATTATAAAAGCAAATGCAAACTGGCAACTGAAAACTGTTGGCATGGCGCCCAAAAACGGACTTCGAAAGCAAACGGTTTATTTCGTACGAATACGCTAGCATAAAGGCAAACCAAATTCGCGTCATTACACCCACACACACACACACACACATCCAAACACACACCCAAACACATGGAGAGTGGCGAAAAGGTGGAACGACGTGTTGGCCACTTGACTCATTAAAAAGCTTTGCTCTTCTTCTCGTTTTAATTTTTTTCCAGCGTCCAGGTTTTCTATCTGTGTGTGTGTGTGTGTGTGTGTGAGAGTGCTGAAAAGCGCTTCAATTGCAGTTTCAGTTTTCAGTAGTGCTGCCCTGTAGTGTTGATAAAAGCAGCAGCCCCAACCCTCTACAAGCCATACCATAACACAGATATAGCAATGTAGCAATTTGTAAGCACTTTTAAGCCGTTGCACGAGTGCTCGTTATGCCACTTTTCATTGAGCAAGAGAGAGAGAGCGAGCGTGCAGGTTGGTGTGGGGGTTAAAGGCAGGTGTGAGCTGACTGAGGTGCAACAGGTTGGCACACTGGCAAATGTGCATGTCGAGCCATATTAATTATACATTACGTCCGTGTACACAAGTGCATTAAGTTGCATTATTTTCATGCCACTCTCCGCGTCCCCCACACAATCCAACTTAGCTAATATAGTTAACCGTAGACAGTATGGCAAATAGCGTAAAGAGGATATTGTATCCATGTGGCTGCTGCTGCTGGCCAATGTTAGTCCTCCTTTGCTGTTGTTTGCCGTCCCCAGAGCCCGTCAACTTTACCCGGACACTGGAAAAACCCAAGCAGGAAACATAAGAAACTAAGTTAGTAACTCGTCGAGTGGCTTTCTAGCAAATAACCGAGAGGGTGAGGGCAACTAGCTACTTTTGCCACTGCTTTTACTGCTAATATTTATATGTATCTTTTGTAATTAATAAAAGTTTTAGCAGCACTGCTCGCACACACACACACACATACACACACACACAGTCGCACAAATGTATATACCGAACGCTCAGCGCTAAAACTTTGTTCATTTTTCTTAGCCCTTCCGAAAAACTCTGTCTGGAAGCATTGCATAAATTGCGTCAAATTAGACAGAAATATTTAATTAATCTCCATGAAAGTTAGTTTATTGAATTATTCACGCCGACACAGACTAAGACACAGTCGCAGTCTTAGCGTCACCGCCGAAATTTCTCAAATTACTTTTGCAAGACGAATTAAATCTACTCGTCTGCACGGCGTATGAGCAATGTGCGTAAGCATTTATTTATAAATACTAATATACACACACTTATATAAACGGTTGTCAAGACATGCCGATTGTCATTAGGCTATTGTTGTTGTTGATATTGTTGTTCTGACAGCTGGGAAACAGCTGCTCTTGACAAATGACACGATTTACATTATACTCAATGCAATTTTTCCCTGTCAAAATGGACAGCAAATGTGTAGACGCAGATGGTAATGGCCAGCAAAAGCGGACAAACAAAAAAAAAACAAAGCGAAAATAACAACAAAAAAGCAAACAAATGATGCGCGCTGCATGTTGATGCCTTCACTGTGTTAGTGTGTGTGTAAGTGTGTGTGTGAGTGTGAGTGTACAACTGTTTGCGTGGCTGCATCTTAAGCGGAAACGGAAGTCATTTGGGCAACGTCGACGTTTATGATGTTGTTCTCGTGCTGATGATGTTGAGTTGAGCTTTATGGCAAATGCATATACATAAATAAAAATAAAATGTAATTTTTCATTTACACTTTCCTTCTTTCGGCTTTCCTTCTTGAGCATTAGTTTCAGGTTGTTGCTTGGCTTGGCTTGGCTTTTTTAATTTGCGTCCCGGGACAGGAAACCAGCGCAACTCGCCGGCACAATTACAGTTACGGCCACTTACAGTAACCGGAAGTCTTGAAATTCTTATAAAAGTTTCAACGATAAGATTTCAGAGTGGTGACCGAGCGGATCAAGAGATCAGGGGGTTCCAGGCTCTAGCTTTTGGGGATTGTTTTGTTTTGATTCGAATCCACTTACCGCCAATTATTGCCAATCTTTGAATGTTAAAGTTCATGCCCTTAAGGCAGTTTTTCGTTTGCGTCTTTAAGTTTATTCAGGTTGCGTTTCTTTAAACTGACTTACTCACTATCTCTCCCTTTCGCACACCAATCACATTAGCAAGCATTACGTACACACTCTTTAGGGTCTATTTTGTATGGGGCCCGAGCCCAGAATTCGATGCCGATAAGGATGTCGCAAATGTCAACATGATGACAACAATTTGTAAAAAATACTTGATTTATTTGCCAAAAAAAATCACAAGATGAGGGACGAGGCCTGGCAACAACAACAAAATTAAATGTGCTGCGCTAATGGCAAGTGGATGCGGATGCGAGAGAGAATAGAGATGGGGATGTGGATGGGGATGTAAATCCTTGTGCTTGTCGCCACGCAACTCACGTAATGAATGCGAGTCACAGACAAAGCATGAAAAATAGCACACACTCCTATACACACACAATGGGTGGGTGTTTGGAGGCGTGTGTTTGCGGTTGGCTAGCATATAATTTTCAATGTTGACAGGCAGCAAAAGTTAATAACGCACCATATACGATAATGGACCGGGCATAGCCCCACACATAAATAGTGAGGTATTGCGTTAAAGGGAAGTGAAATGGAGGCCTCGTAACAGTAAAACTGACCCTAGACTGTCGACCAGTCGCACTAATAGCGTCACAAATGGCCGAGATTTAGTTGCCCGGACATAAGCCACGTGGACCCACAAACTGGAGTGGAGAAGGTACGACCGACTTCAATTCAATTGATGAGCTTTGTCCGCGACGGAAGTGCATGGCAACTACTGGGGTAGTGTGGTGCTGCGGAATAGCGTGGATCGGACACTGTTCACCCACTCACTTCACATCGTACACTTCTGTAAATTGTGGGCAATTAACTTGCCTGATGGCTGCTGCCAATCACAGTGACCTGCCGCCTGTGACGCTTGTCGTATCCAGCCTCGACGAATTTCTCCCTTATTTGCGCTGGGGTTTTAAGCTGCCTTCCTGTTCTGCTCCACCTCGCTCACAAATTCTATGTGTGACATGAGCTTTTTTTCTATTTTTTTCTTTGTTGTTTTTAATGTTTTTTGTGCTGTGGTCGCTGGTTTCGAGGATTTTCATTTTAATTTGCTAAATACGCTACACACTCCACATTCTCTCATTCGTCCTTTGCACGAAGTGCACTTGCATAGAAACCCCCAACAATGTGGTCGCCACTGGTGTAGAGTCGGGTTTTAAGCAAATAGAGAACGCTATGCATTAAACGGATTAGGGGCGTTAAACGCTTTGATTTAGGATACGTGCGCCAGCTCTGATATGTGATAATTAATTCAGCTACCTGCTACAATGAGTACACATCACCCTCGTGCAACGCCTCGTGGTGTGCACACACAAAGTAATAAGCTGAAAGCTCAGTTCAGAGATGATGATGATGATGATGGAGACGTGGCAAGTCATTTGTAGAGAAAAATGTGCACCATGTCATTGAAATAAGTCAACATTATAGCGACCCCCTTAGCCTGCTGCCAACCAAGTGCAACTGTGCATTTTCGCATAGGCAAGAATATAAAACACAATGCATAGCAGAGCAAGAGCATGAGCCAAGCAAATGAACATAAAATGCCACTCACTTTCAGCCCAAGCATGCCCAGAAGCCACGCCCAGGCTGACGACACTTATGCCAGAGCCAGAAGCAGTGGCAGAGGCAGACAAACAAATTTCGTGTGGGTGCCGAGTGCATTCTTTGTGCAGCGACAAATGCAACACTTTCGCAGTCATCTTCATTTGCATTCGACTGCGGAAAACATTGAAACGATGCTAGGCGGGCTAGGGGCACTGCCTGACTTGTCTGATAATGGCGAAAATTTAATGCCCGTGGCAGCTTCATTTAACTTTTTTTAACTCGGCTAAAACTCGAATGTATTCTTCCAGCAAATCCATTTTACACACACACTCACACTTATGCGAGAGATTCGCGTTGTGGACGCTGTTTTTGTAGGTGACAAAATGCTGGTGCGCCCGCGGCACAAACGACCCGCCAGCTGCCATACAATCTGCCATATCACTGACAGTTTTATCGACTTAACAAAACTAACTGCCATTAGTTTCACTTTGCTGTGAGTGTCGCTGAAAGGCCACGAACGCAGCATTCCACCATCAGCATCCACTACAAAAAGTTATCCATTGTTGCGGGTGGAAGCAAAAGGATTCGTTGTCCTCGCACAAAAAAAAAAAAAGAATAAACAAGAAAAGGAGATGGGGCAAAACAAAGCCAAAATAAACACGGAAAAAATGGCAATGGCGGAGATAAGGAACAGAAGGAAACGTGAGACATAAGAACAAACCGACTGTTTGGCTGTTCCCCTGCTTCGGGCCGGACATTGAAAAATCACTTTAGCATGACCCCAAAATGTCTATTTCATTTATACAAATAAACCCGAAAGCCCCCAATGCCCAAAATCCAATAAACGATGCCGACCAAAACAAATCGTTTGTGCGTCCTGCAACAACAGTCAGACAAATTAAAATGAACACGAAAGCAGCGCAGATACCACGAATAAGGAGCTATACCAAATGGTCGACCCCCAAGCCACGAACACAACTAGCACAATCGTGTCCTTCCACGGCCCGTTAGAGCGCACGTCTCCAGCTATTGACATTAAAATTTGTCATTCGTTTTAGACATTTTTTTCGATTTTGTCGCTCATGTATTTATAATATCCTATTCTAAGTAAATGACGGGGCATGTTAAGCTTATCAAACAGATAACTTATATTGGAAATGCTTGGAAATGTGTATAGGGTACATGGGTAGTCGAACATCTTTTCTTGTCCTCACTTATTTATTTTGCATTTTTTTAGGATATATATTTGCCATTTTGTTCAACTACTTCAGATGCCATGCACGTGGACGGCCGCAAAAATGTCCTGGAAGATGGCGAAACTAATCAGGCGAGTGCTGGAAATAATTTCGACCAGCTGATTGTGAAAAGTTTTCGGGCGATTGATGAGCTCCAGTTGAGCCTGTATCGTTGAGCTGTCATTGTTTGGACGCCGCTTCATTTATATTTGTATTTCATTAAAATTATTAGCTGAGGGTGAGATGTAGGTCCTTTTGTGTGTGGTCGAAGCGACTATGTATTTTTCATGTGTGTATGTGTGAGTGTGTATGTGTGTGTGTATGTATGAACGTAAAACTAATTGATTGACACACTTTTTTGCCGGCCAGCGTGGCGGCTTGATCGATTGATTTAATTTATTGTAAAAAGCAGCTGAAATTGATGGAGTTGAGAGCTGTCCAGAATGCCGAGACCAGCTAAAAGCGTAATTCCATTATGTAGCACACTGTAAATGTAACAAGCGCCAAAGGAAATGTAGATTAAGATTGGTTACGGCAGGCGACGAGAGACAGGGGAAATTCTCAATAATGTCATCAAAGTGGCTACTGCTACCAGCAGCAAATGCATAAAGCGGCCAACGATGGCGAGAAAAAAGGCTCAAAGGCAAAGGCAAAAGCCAAACAAAAATCGATAAGATTGTAAAGTGGCTGTAAGGACAGAGCAGCAGAGGCGAATTTCGAATAGCGTTAGGGTTGGGTGCTCAGTTCGACTTTACTATCGTCTTCGTCTTTGTGCACAAGAGTTGCACATTTGCTTTTGAATTGAAGTGAAGCGAAGGGAGCGAAGGGATCGAAGTTTGAGAAGAAGGTGGGGAAAATTGCACTTTTCATTAAACTGAAAATAATAATACTCGTAACAAACCGGATGATGATGCTACTCCTGCTGCTACTCGTGCTTCTACTGCTCCTGCTCCTGTTGAGCGGATCAGCGCCACTCAATGTGGTTCTACAGCTACTGACTGGCTCCTTACGGCATTTCTGAAGCGCTTTGCCCGCATTACTTGGCTAGTTCCTGGCGCCTGTCATTCATCAATGGGCGGAATTGGCTTGGCTTGGAAATTAGTTGCTAGCATGCAACTGACATCAAAGTGTGTCAGAAGTTGATGGCAGTGCAATGGCAAAATAATTTAGTAAACTTTTGTCAACTCACGACGATACAAAAAAGAAAAAAACAACAGCAACAGCTACCTACAACCAAATCGAACCGAACTTTAAGGGAGTCGTGGCGATGTATTTTTCAATTTCCGTGACAAACGCGTAAAACGTTGGCCAAATTCAATTTTAGAAACTTGAAGGGGTGGGCAACTAAGCCAGAGTATATGCCACGTAGACGCACTAAACGCAGTTGAGCATTTAAACTTAACATTATTGCATTTGCCAATGAATATGTCAACAAAAATGTTGAGCACACTCCAGCCGAAACAACAACAACAAGTAAGGCCAAATGCGAAGCAAGGATTCCTTTGACATTCGATGCTGAATGCGGCAGTTGAAGATACGAACTTGGTTCTGACAGAATGGTTGCTTGCATGGCAGACAGACAATCAGCTAAATAGACGAGCGCATGCCAAATGTGCTGAGTGACATGCTTAGCAAATGATGAAGAATGAATGTGAAATGGTAATCGGAATGTAAATCGCATTGGAAAATGGCATTGGAGATGAAGTTGGGGATCGATAATGCGGGACCCGCACGTTTAACTCAGCTTGATTTGCGAGTCAACGTCAGATGAATCAACTTGCTTGGCTCCAGCTAAATGAAAGTCAGCTATGCACTCCCGTTTAGCTCTTAGGTCAGTTCAGATGATCTGTCCATTGCCAAAATCCCCTACCTATTGCTGTTGCATTTATCAAAATCCCATCGAACTGTGGCCATGTGTGAAACTGTGCAGGCCACTGATTGCAGATAACCCCGTTCAAAGAGGAGTCCCGCAAACACCACTAAAATAAGATGCAGCCACTCCGGCTGGGGCATTCTTTCGCTTACGTGGCGCCCTGAGTTATGCAGTGAAAAATTGTCGAGTTCATGATAAATGGTATAGCAGCACATAGCGCTGAAAACGTGGTCAGCCAGCAAAATGTGAAAGCAGTATTAAGAAGAAGAATGTCTCGTGCATGCAGTGGAAAACAAACGCTACGCTGTCCAAAGGGACACAAGCGCCGAAAAAGGATGAAAATAGAGATAGTGCTCGGGACTGTACTAGCAGCAGCGAATTATGTGTTTAAGGATGCGCTGATGGCGCTTGTTTGCTCCCCAAATAGCACGTCGTCACCGTCACCATCACCGTCACCATCGCCGTCGCCGTTGCCATTGCCGTTGCCGTTGATGTCCTTGTCGTCCTTTTTGGGCAACGCCTTGCACTTACTTTGTGCGCATTTTCAATTTGTCAAACGCATAACGAATGAGCGTGATTGAAGTGCCAGTCGCAGGACATCACCATAGAACAAGAACATCGAGTAAGCGCTACGGCTTTAAGAGTCCTTTCGTATATACACAAACACACACAGGCACAAATGAATTGCCAAGATTAATAGTGTTCTGCCACAACCAGCGCCTACTGTTCTTGTTCTCGTTCTTCTTGTTGTTATTGTTGACAGTTTGTTTCCCAGCCAGCAATATAATTACAACAACGGCAGCAGTAGCATCAGCAGCAAGAGCAGAACTCGAACCGTTGTGTGCATAATTGTGTGACAACACGAAGCACGAAACGGATGCAGCAGGATACACGCAGCAGCTCAGGCAAACAGCCTGCAAACTTGGCCTGCGCCTTCTGTTTTGATTTTGACACTTTTCAGAAACGCCCCAACATCGTCACATACAAAACACACATACTCACACTCACTTATCCTCGCACATTTATGTGCGTTGTATATCCTTATTGCCTCAGTGCAAACAAGGCTGTCATAAATGCATTTTATGATTTTAATGAGTTTTCTGTTGATGTTTTGTGGTCGTTTTGGGGACGCGAGCTTTAAAATGCCAACAGCTTAAGCAGCTGACATAATAACAATGAAGTTAAACATTAATCAAAATGCTGGAAATTTAATGTTAAAAAAAGTCTACGAATTATATAGACGATAACGAAACGACTTTGAATTACTGTGTATTTTAATTAAGTTGTAATTTGTGAAAACACTCTATGTAAGAATATCAAAGGTTACTGGGCAATACTTCTAGTCTAACATATTTCTCTGCCTTCTTATTTCTAGCAATTGAATTCCTAGAGTCAAAATCTATACAAGTCTCGTATAGCTAATGTTCAGCGATATTTTCCAATGGTTCCGCAGGGTATAAACAACATACACACACCGAAAGTGTGCATGGCTGTTGGCATTGTTAAGCAAGTGTTATAAAACATTTTTGATAAATGCAAGCGAAACCGCAAAATATCATATGAATAATTGCGTTCATAAATAATCGTCACGGCTGCCATGCAGCTGCAGCACTAAACCTGCTCAAACCCCAAACATGTACCCGAACAATCCCCACTGCCGTGTGGGTCCCGCTCATATTGATGCTCACACCTTTGGATAGAACTGATGTGCTTTTAAAACTTTGTTGTTTAAATTTAATTAAATGCAATTGCGAATAAAAAAAAAGTTAAGTGTTGCAGGGGCACAATGCTTTTTAATTATAAATCAAATAAAATGTCATTAGCAAATAAAATCAACCTATAAAAACATGTAAAACCAGCAAACACCTCACTAAATAACATAAAACTCAGTCCTTGCCAAAGGCAAATATATGAAACAAAAATGAAAATAAATAATTATTAATTTTTGTATATCGCCTGCATTTTAATTGCAGTTTGCAGTTTCGCCCAGATAAACAAGCCAACCTTTATCCGATACCCGATATCCAATATTTGCACTGACTCTGACCGCTGATTTTATCTTTTTGGAGTGCTAAAGCAATTACTAAAACTACAGCTCTGCACCTGTAACCCATCTGTTCTGTATGCCCACCTAACTGGCCTATTCGGATTTTCCGCTTTTTGCATACAAATCTGTATTATGTCCGGCAGCCATCAGCATCATGCTGGAAACGGAAGGGTGGGTGGCATCGAGCCATTTTTTTTTTATACAGCAACAACGACAGCAACGAATCATTTTTTTCCAAAATTTATAGCTGCTAGTTTGAGGGCAGTGCAGATTAGTTTTTATGGCCGAAACAAAAACTGATTTAACTTTTTGTAAGCAAAAATCAATGTTTATGCTAGCTAAAAAATATTCGGATTTTTTACAATGCCACTAGAAAAGCGTTGTAAGGGGCATTATAATTGTAGGTCACAAATAAACTGAGATTTGATTGAAAACAGAAATTGGAAAAATTATAGACATGAGAAATTCGAAGAAAAAACGTCAAAAGCTTAAACACCCAAATGTATTCATGGGGTTGGCCTAATAGGAAATATAATTTCCCCCTTTTGATTCTCAATATCAAAAGTTATTTAAGAAAATTAACATAAATAACTTAGTTATTATTATCAAATTGTGAGCATTTATGATTTTTGAAATCATTGTTACTATTTGTACCCTGAGTTGGAAGTAAACAATCCCCAGACACTGAAAACGCAACAGAGGCAACAAATAATTGCCAATTTAATGCACATTTGGTCGTGTGCATTCGAAATGTGTATGGGCAGATTCCCCCTGCTCTGTTTATACCCATCTATATATCGTTTTGTCTCTCGTCTCCCATTTCAATGGTTCGTGCAGTTGCAGCTGTTTTAATTCAATTATGTCTGTCTTTGGGATATCAGCAGAATAAATTCGCTTATTGTGCAACTTCGTTCAGCTCAGTTCAATTCAATTCGACTGATTCCTATTCACATTCGGATCGCATTGTGAAATACGTATCATAATTGCTGTTATTATTCTTCTGGCTGCCTCTTCTCGTGTGCAGCTTTGAGCTTGGTGCCAAATGACCTTTGATTATGCATGCGGCACGTGTGCAGAGTTTGTAATTACTTTGCAGTCGAAGACGCGGCAGTCAGCTGTCAAAATATTGTTACTTACTTGTTACCCTTTACTTTAGTACACAGATTTCGTATTGTATCAGCAGACACACCTAACGCAAATATTAATTAAAATAGAAATTAAATCTGATTAGATTGTTGAATGGCGTTTGCTATTCTTAGAGGATATCTTCAAATATATATCAGAACTCTTCCCTGCATTACCAATTACGTATATTGTGTGGATTGAAAACCCAACAAATATCGTTTATTGCGCAAAAGCATTGACGTAATGTCTGAAATTCCATAACGCATTCGTTTGGGGGTGTAATTTAATTGAAATACATATATACATAATTGAAATCTCTGGAATCGAAATTCATTTGTTCGATGCAAATTAAACACACATGACAGCTGCACAATAAGAAATTGTAATGTCATTTTCCCGATCCGAAGAGGGAATGGATGGCATCGAACCGTCATCGGGAGAATAACAAAAACAGAAACGGGACACTCACTATTCTTTCTGGTTGCCATATGCGTTGCGCTGTTATGTTTACGGTAAATACTCGCTATGGAGTCCTGGTCTGAATGCCCGAGTCCAATTAAGTTGACATCGTTATTTACATATGCACATTATTGTTTTTTGTACGCTTTCGGCTCACTTTATACCAGTTTATTTATTATACACCGGCTGTGCAACAATTTCGTTACCCTTCTTTAATTTACGTAAGCCATTAAAAAATCAGTCACAAAGTATTTATATATTCACAATACACATACATATATTTTTATATAGACGCATCGTTATCTCTATCACTGATACCGATTCGGATTCTGTTGGTCGAGTCTGACAGACAGGCAGGCGACGATTTCCAGCTGCGTTGGCTTGCAAACCACTGATGCGTTTTAATTGGAATTTCCGCATCTCAGTTGGGTAAAAATTAAAATAATAATTTTCAGTCAAGCCGCCAGAATAGCGTTGTGGACAGAAGGGCGTGGCATAGAAATTTACACCAGACATTTGCGAGTTTTGTCACGCAAATTCGGGTTGCAAGGCACGCCGTCACGAAATGCACGATCCGCAGGACATTCTCCGAGAACGGGGAGAATGACAGTGGCCTAATGACATTAAGCAGACAGCGCCCTCACTTAATTATGCAATTTTATTTGGTTTAAATGCAGCCTAAAAGTGTTTTTTGACAATAGCGTAGCGTAATTTAATGGACAGCAAAAAGAAAATTTAATTATGCATTTAAGCCCCAAAAATCGCACCACCGACTCTTTTAATTCCCGTTTGATGTGGGCTTAGACCCATAAAGGCGCTTCGCTGCCTGTTAAATGAGTTTTTAAATAAATATCAGACACTTTGTGCATCTGTTTACTCAACGCGGAACCAACGCTAGCCTTTTTTAACGGCCCATAAACGTGCCCGCCAGCAAATAATTTTTAAATGTTAAATAAACATTTTATGGCAGAAAAAATGCTCAAGTACAGCTAAAAAGATTTTCATGCATACACTAATTATAATCTTCGCATTTTACAAGTAGAATGAACTTAACTTATAAATTATATATACAACTATATAATGGACAGTTTTTTGCCATACTTATAAATATAAATATATATACTAAATTTATAAATTTCAAATAAGTAGTTGTACATAAATCTACTCATTGAATATGAGGCTTAAAAATTTTTTTATTATATATTTAAACTTATATATTTAAATCTTAAATTTGGAAGTTAAAGTCTTTTATTTGTCGTATATAAATAAAGGAGCTCAAATTTATGTTTTATTTTGACACCAGTTAATAATTTTATTCATTCTCTTCCCATTCCCAGTCATAAATAACATTGATTGGTTCCATATATTAAGAGTACCATTTTAAAATTAATTTTTTTGGCTGAATATAATTGAAATTTCATAAATATATTCATTATTATTCGGTCTAATTTAAACTGTTAAACGTGAAATCTGCCAACAAGGTCGTTTAATATTTGACGCATTTCTGGCATTATTATTATCGCCTCAGGAAAAATAAAAAAAAGTTTAGCAGGAAACACCAACAATAGCAAGAAGAGAAATAACAATGAAAAGAACTGGTGTCGCTAAATGTGCGGAAATTTAATAAAACGCTCGTTGCGAGAACCAAATTTCCATTTTAAATGGCGGCCAGTCGGGTGATTAAGTTGCCAAATAAAGTGCGACAGGCATCGCGACGAAGGGTGGCCAACAAAGGGTTAACGGCGCCGACATTTGGTCCCATCGGCTCCGATGATGGCATTAAATATCAAAGGGCTTGCGCCTGTCTTGTTTACAAAGTGATTTTCCTCTCTCTGATTTTTACTTTTAATGAATTCATTTTGGAAAATTCCTACAACACATTTTTAATATATATGTTGTTTGCTCTTCTTTTTTTTACGTGTATGTATATAGCTCGTGGCTACTGTACGATGCTCTGTCGCTTTAACTGCTTTCATAAATTTTAATGTTATATATTTCCTTGGTGGTGCCCTTCGTTATGCGCTGAACATAATTGAAATCCATTTAATGAAAATGCGGTGTCAAAAAGTGACCGACCCCCTGTCGTGTTGTGGGAGTAAGACAGATAAGAAACGGGCTGGGTGCGGATTTGTTGGCTCAGTATAATTAATGGCATGCCATGCTCGATGCACAAAATAGATTATCCATCAATAGATGAGCCTTGACAAGTTACATATCAAAAAAAGAGTATTTACGATTATATACAGTCGTGTATGTATTCCTAATGATTTAATGTCTGTTGGATTGATTCTGCACAAAGGCGGCATTAAATGTTTATAAATTACATATATATACCTATATATATATATATATATTATATATATATATATATATATATATATATATATATAATATGTATGTATATCTAGACACATTAGGATGTGGCTACAATATGACAGATGCTGGAAATTGAATTAATTGTGGTTAACCACAAATTTCTCTTCGCTGCCGGTAAGCAGTCAACACTTTTTGGTCAGTTCAGGCGCTGGTTTTCTAAGCACTTATATCTGTATTGAATTTAACTGCTGCTGCTCAGCTACTGCTGGCGAAAGGGCAATCGAAAAGATATTTGAGACAAAGTTTAAAGCGCAATCCAAATACGAAAAGTAGCAAAAAGTTATTTATTATATTTGCTAAAGTGCCAATAAGTACATAGCAAAAAGGTCAGCAAATAAAAAGGCTTCAGTTCAAATTGAAATCAATTTTTTTTTTCTCTCAGCATTTTCCGGGCTTAGGGAGTCGTCAAAGGCAAAGTGGACAGAGGGCGAACTTCCGCTACGCACTCGGCCGGAGTTGTTATACACGCCCCTTTTTCCATGGAGAGAAATTGTTTTTTTTTTTTGCGTTTAACTCGAAACTTCCGCTTGTTGTGTGCCACTTGAGCACTTGCTGTGTTGCTATGTTGGTAGACAAGATATTGGATGCCATACAATTGTAATGCAAGAGAAATGCACAAAATAGAATTTATTATAATTTGCACTCAAATGAAATCAATTTCAGAATCAGTTAAAACAAGGCAAACGGATTAAAAAAAACTGTCCTGGCACGGTCTGTCAGCCAGCCAACTGGGACATGAAACAAACAGGTATTGGCAGAGCACTCAACGACAAAGAGAGACACCAAGCCAGTCTCAGGCAGACACACAGACAGAGAGACGGGCAGTTGCTTAGCAGCTATTATGTGCACATGCTACTCCTGCTTGCTCGCTAGCAGCTGACTGTTTCATTGAAATGGCGGCGATGTAGGGCGTTTTGTGGCTCCGCCTTCATTTATTCATTCGTTTCATTGTGGCACTGAAGCTGAGACCGGGCCTGAGCCTGTGGGGATTGCTTTTAGTGCTGTTATTGCCTGCGTTGACGTCGATGCTTGGCATTTGTATTTATGTAGTTGCCATGACCATAACAAAATCAAACCACATCAATTGCGCACCTAAATGGCCAAGTGGGACCTCTTAGCTATTCATTTGGCTTTTGATTGCCTACGGAGATAGTGACACAGCCATGGACCAAAAGCATTTAGTGTAAGGCGAAACAGCGGACTTAAACGCTGCTGTTTAAATTGCAGTTGGAAATGCTCGCAGCGAAATGCTCTCTGAATTAAATGAAATTCGTATTAAACGCTTTTGCATTTTGCAATTGTCACTTGCCTTTGTTGCACTGCAAAATGAAATTAATTCTGCAAAGTACAAAAACACTCATACGCCATGTTCAGCCCCTCGTCTCGTGTCTGTGTGTGACATTGTCATTTGCGTGTACCTGCTAGATGCTGTGCATTTTCATTTCCATTTTCATTTCCATTTTAACTTTGGTCACACATGAGTTGGGTTTGTCTCGGTTACAGTTGTGCTTGTGAATAGCTTGATACCTGTGGCAAAAACATTTGCCTTGCATTTTCCCAACTTGGCCAAAATAATATCAAGAGCAGCAGCAGCAACAGCAGCAGCAACAGAAAAATGCCACAATATAATGAAAAAAGTTTTATAATTGCATGAAACTTTCCAATTAACAGGTTGCCTCTGGTTGCTGGCCACAAATTGCCAAAGCCAAAGCCAATGCCAAAGTCAAAACGGAAAAGTGGCAATTAGATCTATTCATTAGTGTTGCATTAGATCTGTTAAATATATACAAATGCATTCATTTGAACCACTTCACACACTCACCCCCTGAATATTTAACTGAGACGCATTCATTTAAGCATCTCAAGCGAGATATAAAACAACTTCCTTTGTATAATCCAACATAACTTTTCACTTGTCTCCATGCTGTGGCTAAATATGCGCAGACATGAGCAGGGACACATGCAGAACATGACTATTTTCTGTTACGGCTCCACGCTTCCTGCTCTCTGCTCCTGTCAGTGCTGATATGCAGGCAGAGAAGGCAGCAGGCTCAGCCCGGCAACATTTCATTAAGTTTTGCGCAAAACTTTTATTAAAACAAATACGTGCTACGGCCAACAACAACACTGCAGAGAGGCAAGGGGCTTAAAGCGGTTGCAGGAACTTGTTTGTTGGAGCCTAACGTCCCGTTACATTTTGGGCAACATTTTTTTTTTTTGTTTTTTTTTTTACCAGTGCTCTGGTTTGCTTTGTTTTGTTTTGCTTCTTGGCTTCGTTTCTTTTGCTTGTATATTTCTTGTGGCAAGCAAAAGTCAAGTCAAGTAGATTTCTGCTGACTTTTGCACAACATACAAAGGCTGAAATGCAACAATTTCCTGACTGCGCGTCGAGACGCTGTCCCACGGCCCGCCCCTCTTTCGACTGCCTTTTACCCTCTACTCTATCCCGTCAGAAGCACATTGCCTAAGAAAGTTGTTTAACTCCGACAACGTCGTCGTGGGCCGTTGCCAGTTACTTGCCGTTGTTGTCTTTGCAGGCGGCGCCAAACGTGCAAAAAAAAAAAAAAAAAGTAAAAATAGCTGAGTAAAGAGTGTACAAATTCAAGATACCCAGCATATTAATTCTAAAGTCTTTTAGTCTCAAACATACTGAAGTAGTTGAATAGCCAAATTACAAATTACAAAATTCACAAATGAAATAAATTGCCAAATGAGTAGCTTCAACTAACGCTGACAATTCACTCATTCATTGATTATATTAAGAATCGCTCGAAGTGCTTGAGTGCTCTCAAATGAAATTCAGTGACCCGACTTAAATATTAATACTTTTACTCTCCAAAATTTAAATGATATTCTTATTTAGCTTTAGTTGTGTGTCACTTTATTTGTGGTTGCTACACTGAATATACTCGACTTTCAGCTGCTTGCAGGGTATTAATATACGCAGCTACACCCACACATCCATAATGTTGTTCAGCTTGGTGGTGTTGAGTACATTTGCGGCTCTGGCCGTGCAAGTTGAAAGAAGTCAAGTTGCAAAAGTCAAGAAAATGGCATCTTGAAATGTGAACTTTTTCAGTTGCACTTCTTTTTGAATACTTTTGTGCCTGACTTTCAGATTTAGCAATTGTTACTATTGTTGTTGTTGTTTGCTGTTGTCAGCTGCTTGGCAGATGGCTTAAACTCAGACTCTTTTGCACTTTGTGGGAAGCTGAGCAGTGCATTTAAAATAGTCGAAGTTTAAGCACAAAATCTGCAATTCAATGCCATACAATGCTCGAAATCTCTGCATCAACTTGCTGCATCGATTGAGAGCGCCCCAATGTCTACTTGATTGTGTACATTTGGACCCCTCGGGGGATCAGGTTGAGAATGCATGTTAACGACATTTTGATTTTGTCTGATGCTGGAGTGCATTCGAAGTACTGCATTTAATTAGATTGCACAACATTATGCAGATGCAACCTGTCACAACAATTCGAGTACTTACCACAATAGTGTGGTGCAATTCTCCACGGGTCTCTTGGTGGCCGGAGCAGATTCGACTGTAAGGAATAAACAAAGTTGAGAATGACATTATACTACAACTGGACACTGTATGTTGGATGTGCATGCTAATTTAACGACAGACAGTAAAATTAAAAAATGATAAAAAAAAATAATAATAATAAATATTTGGCAGCCGTAAATTGTTGCTGTAACTTTGTCGCAGACAGTTTCGCAACAACTTGATACATTTTAGTGCTTTATCTCATAATTAATGGCGGTTTCCGTGGCAAAGGCAGGGTATCTGTGGGCGGTCCCATGGCAACTGCTACAAGCAGACAAGAAATTAATTGCGCTTTACGCGCCACGATAAACGCTCCTCCAACAAACCCAGTTCTGAAACTCCAGCTCAGTCTACAGCAGTTACAAATGAACTGAGTCTCGTAACTGTCGCTGCCGCCGACAGGACCGAGACTAGAGGAGGAATTCCAGTTCCGCTTGTTGCAAAATTAATTAAAAGTAAATCCAGTAAAAACTATTAAAGTTAAATTTGGCATGAACTCGACCACAAATCAATCTGCCTCACTGTAAGCGCCAGCGTAAGCGCTTTATGTGTGCGCCAGCCAGGACGACAGTCGAGCCAGGATTGCAGCTGTGGCTGGTGTATTGTTTTTGTTTTTTTGCCTCCTGCCTCGCCTGGCTAACAAAGGAATGTTAAGCTGTTTATAAAGCGTTCAAGTCATTTCTTGTCATATGTTGACTAGGCCATACTCATACCCACACACACATACACACACACAGACACTTGACTGAGCCAACCCGGGGGCTTACCGGTTTTACGGATTTTCGATGAAAGTTCTCATATTTTTTTTCTTTCTTCTTTGCGTCCCCGTTGCGAACGTTAAGTGGCAAGTTTTGGGCTCTTGTGTCATGACTTGCGCGCTTTTAAGATGATCTGCAAACTTTGATATGATTTGCATTCTCTAGCTGTTTTTGCTCCATTGCCTTTTTGTTATATCGCAAGCGACAACAATGACAATTAATTAAAACAAATTTTTTGGGGTCCTTGTCAATGTGACTAATCTCAACTTTGAGGATACACACCCCAATCTATACTGCCTGCCCATCACTCAACCAGGAACGAAGGGGGCTTAATAGAAAAGTTTGCATAAAATCAATTTGTGTTGGGGCAACTATGGGCCACAATGTCTATGCCCTAATCGCAGCCATTTGAGTGCCGTTTTATTGACTTGCCTCTAAATACTGACAACTTTGTCGTTCAGTTCAGAACTTACAACGAACGCAACTTGAGGCCATTTTAAGTAGCGTGGAACTTATATTATAAATGGCAGAGCTGAGTCCTTTGAACATGTCTTCCATCACACATGCATACACATGCAGTGCACATATACAAGTATATATAGATGTTGAACAAATAGCAGCCAATCAATAGACAATTTACTGCTGCTGCAGTCTCGGGTTCGCAACGCTCGACCACTTGCAATTTGCTTGTCGAATAACACCCATATTACAAGTCATTCATTTGGCAATCATGTATCCCAATTAAATGAAGCTCACAACCGAAACTCATATATCAATTTATTTTTTATGAGCTCGGAAGTAAAAATCCATATGTCAACCGCTGTTAGCTACCCTTTTTTTGTTGTATTTTTGTCTTTGACTTTCACAAATGCAGTCTGAAACTGGCAATCGAAAAAGCATTACATATTTGCAGCAGTTTATTTAAAATGAACTCTTTTCGGAAGCTGAGCAATTAAGTTGCTAGGATTTATATTAATAATTTATATTCATGAAATATTTCATACGAACTTTGTAGATGACACTACAGTTTTATTATTGGAATTTTAATAAATAAAATTCAAAAGTTCAATTATAAAAACCACATCAAATAATAAAAAAATGCAAATATTGCAAATAAAAACTTATGCACATATTTTCTTTGAATGATTTTTATTGTTAATCGAATTTAGTTTAAGTAAATTATGAATATTAAAGGCTCATATAATAGATAACTTTTAATTATAATCTGAAAATGGTGCAGAAGACCAATATGATTTATATATATATCGTGCGAAAATAAGTTAATAAGCTAAATAAGTTCCACCACCATTATTATGCGAAATGCAATATTGATAATGAATTCAATCAATATGACTATGTCTTTAAAGATGCACTATATTTAAGATTATGTAGAATATCGATTGTACTATATACCCCTATCATTTCGTTTTCTTTTTATCTCAAATGGATATCCGGTTTTTTTTTGTTTTTTACATAATAACTATATTCAGGAAGGGCAGAAAGGCAGCTGTCAATGGTTTAGTATGTGGATAATATTGATGGATACTGAAGTGTTAACGTGAATGTGATAAGGGCGTAAATCGTTCGCAATGATATCAAACTGTTATTTAGTTAAGCCATGGCCAACATATGAGCGTATCGACCACAGACCACACGCTCAAGGCTACAAGCCATACACGCACACTCACACCCAATACACATGTATAACGAAGTGGTGGCAAGCAGCGAGCAAGGACAAGGACAAGGACAATATTACTTATGTATATTGCCGCATAAGCCGTCACTTGTAGCAAAGTACAACCAATTTGAAATGGTGGCATTTGGGGAAGGGATGAGAAAAACCTAGATTGGGGCTGGGGGTAACGAGTAGCAGCAGGCGGATAAGAAACGCATTTGTATTAGTTTTACGCGCATTAGAGTCTCATTGCCTGGCTTAAGGACCACAACCAAGCGAAGCACAAGCGCAAGCATAAAATAAAGTAATAAAAATCTTAGCTGTGCTGCTGGTCATATCTGTGAGTTGCAGACATTTATATTACATATATGCTATTTTTACCAAATACTATACATATATACATATATTATATATTTGTATGCTCTGGGAGTCTCGACATGTTTGTGTGTGCGTGTGTGTTTGTGAGGGTTTGCGACTACGTGACATTTAAAAGGGATAAAGCTAATAAAACCCAAATCGAATAATAAAATACGAGCCAGACTGACACTGTTTTTGGAGAGCAGGTTTTATCGCAATAGCCAAAAGGATAATTGCCGTTTAAAGCTAGCCATTTTAAACTGTTTTTTCTTCTGGAAACCCCATACCCAGTTGCACATATGTTGCTTGGACTTGATTTGTGCAATTTGTTGACATATAAAGTCGCGCTTAGAGTACAAAGTTGCGGAAATCAAAAGCTAGTTCATCACGCATATCCTAGATTTTTTTTGTGGCAGCGACCCCAAATCAACTTCAGAAAACCAACTTTGCGACAAGCTACAAGTTGTGCGTCATTGAAACAAATGCAGCACGAAATGCATCCAAAACCCCAATCAAAGCCGAATTACCTAACGAGCTGCGCCATCAAGTGGCCCAAAGACGACAAGGACAACAGTAGTGGCTCTGCTACGGTTACGACTTTGGCAATAGCTGAGTGAGCTACTTGAGCTTAAGCTGATCTCGGGCAGCTTAAACTTTTTTACGGTCGAAGCATCATAAAATGGCCATTGCAACGACTATCCGCGCAAATCAAGTCAACTTTCAACAACGTTGGCTTGATTTAAACCCATTAAAAGTCACTTTTTTAACGCTTTTGGCACCCAGCTTGCTTGAAGTATGTTTCACCAGGATAGGGACTCACCTTTACAGCAGTAGCAACAGCAACAGCAACAGCAGCAGAAAGACAATAAAGCTGCTGACTCTTTTACCTTCTTTAGATACATAAGCATGCCCGGGGGCCATCGGTACTTGGGGAGCTATTTAAACTGAACTAGTGCAAGTTGCTTCGGAAAGTGCGAACAAACTCCACTTGAGTGAACAGGATGACGAAGCGACGTCAGCAGCATCACTGAGACAATGGCAATCGGATGAGTTGTGAATGATAATGCGCAATATAACAGTCTCGGCTGCCAAGGCTGGTGTTGGTTGGACTGAGCTGTGGGTGAATAGAAGATGTTGAAAGATGGGGGGGATCAGTTAGATGAGCAAGCACAAGTACAAATCAAACCAAAGGCTAATCAGCTGCATTTGTGTGTGTGCAGGTGTGTGCGTATGTGTGTACGTGTGTGTGTTTCGTGTGTGTGACAGACAGATGACATTGCTTAAAGTCTTAATTAATTTAGTAGAGGCCTTTTGGAGCAGAGATGCGCAGCTCTCACGAAATGTTGATTTGAATACAATGCAAGACGTGTACGGGTCTTCAGCGCAATTACAGTAAAACGCAATGCGGCAATCATGTAAATGAATGCCATCAGCGAGACATCAAGCAACCATTCATTTAGTCATTCGTCGCTTGGGACTCGAAATGGGATGAAGAATACGTTGAGGAACAGTAGCTAAAATACGCACGAATGCTGCCAGACAAGGACAAGCCGCTGCTGATGCGGCGGAAATAATTGTCTTGACACAGATAATCTCGTTACCTTTTGGCCTGTGTCTGAGGACCCTCTCCCTCCCCCCCCACACACCCCACTCCACCCGACCAGTATTGCCTACAGCTTACCAAACACATCCTGCTTCGGTTTGTCCGCATTATTGTCAATTTATTTGCGTAATTTATGCCTCGCCGCCCAGAGGCGCTAGACAAACATCTCCCTCGCCTCATCTCTACATGTCAACTGTTGCCGTATTTAAGCTATTTCGTGCGCCTGTTTTAAATTCAAATCAAATCTCGTTAGAAGCTCGCTTCAAAACTGCTCGTTGGTGGTTTTTTTTATTAGCTCTCCGCTCGTTATTTTGCAGGCAAGGTTGCCAAACTTTTTTTTAGCTTTCGTACCTTTCCGTCTTATTCTTGGAACTGTCAGTGTAGCTGGTCTTCTCAAATTTTGATTTCTTGTCACAATTTGTTGACATTTGTTATTTTTGTTGGTTTCCTTTCGTGTGGCTACAGCCAATTAAGGCGACAAACACACCATCCAAAAAAGGTAATGAAAACAAAAATAAGAAAACCAACCCAACTCTACTCTATTTATTTCTTTTTATCACGTTCTGTGCACGATGCGACGCGTCCAACGGAGCGTATGCTTTATATTGATTTTGTTTAACAAGGAACGTCAGCTGTTCTCTTGCTGTTGTTGTTATTGTTGTTGTTCTTGTAGCTGTTGCTGCACTTCCGGTGCGACGTCAGTTCCGCTTCTGTTTTGCCAGTCCTTTAGGATTGCCTTTCACTTAATTGCACAACAATGATGCGCTTCACTTTTGCAGTCGCAAATAACAGTGCGAATAGCACCGTCTTCTTTAATTTCCGCACTTATTGTCAGAAAGCAGTCAAGCAGTCAATCAGTCGGTCCGTCCATCATTTACTCAGTTACTCAGTTACCCACTCAAGCGGAAATTTTAAATTGTTTCAGAGCTTAAATTAATTTGTGTGTACTGGCATGTGTGCCTCTTCTTGAGGGCTGCGCACAACTTAAGTGCTAGTGAAGTGAACCATAATCCAATGCGATTATAAGCATTTTAGCAGTCCAACATGGCAATAAGATTAATGCAATACTTGATGCAATACAAAGCATGAAGAATCTAATATAATTCTGCTTACAGTTTGAATGAGCTTCCGAAAAGCTCGCCTGTTGCCTGCTCAAAACACTGAACACTGCAGCCAAGCAACCCTCTGGTATTCGCAGCCCTGGCTTTCTCAGCGCTACTACAACTGAAAGTTAAGTGTGTTTACTTTGCGCTGAACGTCTAAAATTGCCAAGTGTCTCAAGTTTTTAGAGCAGAGCGCACTTAATAGGCAAAAGCAAACACTACCCCAAACTCCATATCCCAAAAATGCCAGGACCTTCGTTTCGCCGTACACACACCTCTTAGCAGCCCTGCTCATTATTTTCACACAAAGAATAACAATAATAATGCATTATGTATTTTTCAACTCAATTAGAACATTGTTTACAATGCGTATGAAAATTTGATGGGAGGATGTGAAACTTTTTGGCTACTAAGAACTTTTGCAATAATAACACCGCTTGAGTAAAAAGTAAATGTTGCTCTTCCATGGAGCTGGCGCACAAAACAAAAAGAACATACAAAAACCATAAAGAAACGAAAAAAAAATTAATATAATTTAAATTGGCTCTAGTTGCAGTCATAAATAGAGAAGGCGTGGCGACTACAGCTCCTACAGCAAGCCAAGCCAAAGTCACTTTATTAACGTCGGCGTCCCTGTTTCATGAGCTTATTTAGAATTATGAGCGCATTTGCCTAAGCACCCAAAATGCTGGCAAATAAAAATGCCAGCAAATGATGCAAGCTGCATAAAATTGCTACTGCAGCCAGGAAAATGCCAAAGACTAGGACCAGTGCTTGCGAACAACGAGACTTGAGCTTCAACCCCTTTTTCGGCGACGCCAACTCGGCCAAGTTTTCGGACTGCGACGTCTGCAGTTTTTTTTTTATTCCCGCTTTTTTGCCCCTTTTTATTTTATTTTTTCACTGGCGTCAGGTTGTCATTGCGGCAGCTGCCACACTAAAGGTTTTTCGTTTTCCAAGCGGACGCACCCACACAGTCAGCATTTTTCAAGCTATGCCTGTGTGTGTGTGTGAGTGTGCCAACGTGGCGTATGCTTGTTTTTTGTTTTTTGTTTTTTGGCTGCTGTATATTTTTTTGGCAGACACAGCAGCGGCAACGACTGCCACAGTTGCTCGACAATCAATGAAGATGCCATTATATAGCCAGGACTACATAAATACATACACATATGTACACCAGATATACATACATATAAATACATATATATATATATGTATATACATATACATATGTATATATAATATACAGCCTGTGCTTATACCTGCACTACCTTGTCTCGTCGACTGAAGTCGACGTTGTCTGCCATAAAGATAGCACACGACCATAACTTTAGAGTTCGAAAACTAATTATGCCTATAGCTACGATCCTAGACGGCGTGTCTGGCCCTAAACTGGCGGCTACTGTTTTGCTGCAACGTATAAATTATGCCACACTTTTATGTGTGCTGCCCCCTCTATGCTCTTATCATTGAGGCAAGATTCGAGTAATTTGTTTTTGCATTTGGCTGCATTTTATGGCTAATGGCTTTTGAATACTCGTCCACGTTGACCGGGCCAAAGCCATTCGCACTAAACTCTTCATGTACAACGCATATATCTACAAATATGTATATATATATATGTATATATATATCTGTTCAATACGGATGCTGCACGCATGTACAAATATATTTGCCAGCTTAAGTGCCGCATTAAAACAGGCCAGAGGAAGCTGTCTAAAGAGTCGCCCGAGTTGTTCTCTACCACCCCACTTGTCTACATCGCCATGACAATAAAGGCAAATGACGAGTGGCATGTCGAAAATAATGATTAACGAGCTTCAGACCGGAGATGCCGATGGTGATGGCAATGGCGCTGCTGATGGAAGCGGGAGCTGAAGATGAAGACGGTGACATGGCACTCAGCAGGGCATATAAAAAAAATAAAATACGCAGAGCCTCCTTGCTGCTTTTGGTATGTGTGTAATGACGGGCAAATCAAATGGAAATAAAGATATGGGGAACCGCGGGATATATGTGGGGCACGAAGGAGGCTGCAACATAGACATTCGAGCTATAGCATCATCAATGATTTAAATTAATCGTCGTAACACACGCAAATCTCGCACATGACAACCAAAACGACAACGAATAGGAATGGAACGAGATTTTCGCATCTCTTCTTTTACTTGGGAATTCTTTTTTATTTATTTATTTTTTTTTATCGTTTTTACGGGCTGAGGATATGAAGTCGAAATCAGCATATCAGCCAAATTACAAGAGCAAACATAAAATGGCTAAGCCAAATGACTAAACGAAGTGCCACTGCCAGAGCTCTTGATAGCCAACTGGAAGTGGGCGTGCTGGGTGTGGCCTCTATGGGCCTGAAAATGAACAAGAAAATGAGACATGCTGGCAGACAGTGAGTCAAATTAAAGCGAAACGAACGTTGCAAAGACAACGCCGACAATGAGCCAAAAGCTAAAAGGTATCTAGGAAATGGAGTGTGGGTGGCAACTGGGACAGGGCAGGATATCATCTGTATATTGACGCAAGTTTAAGTCAGTGGCAGGCAATCATGTGGGCAGCACGCTGCATGTGCGTCTCTCTGCTCTGTCTATATGTCTGTTATATGTATATGTGTAGGCGGCTAACTGTCTGCCTGACTGCTGTTGAGCTATTTTGACAGATTAACTCACGCATGCGGTGATATACACCGCTTGCCCACTAAACACGCCCACTCGCTAGCTCGTTATGTCAATTGTCAGATCAGGCAAGCTAGACGACTGCTGCAGCCGACGGGGAGTGAAGTTGACTCTCCCCAAACCAATGTCAGAGCAATCGCGCACAAAAAATCAAACAAACAAATGGCAAACACAAAAGGGGCTGACTTGGAGGTGGATGGTGTGGGGCCGAACTGCCATTTGCCGTCGCTGCATGTGTTAAATTTAAGTTTTGATTTACGACCTCAACTTTCTAGCCTGCTGTATAGGCAATACACTCACACTCACACACACACACACACACATGTGTGTGGATAGTGATAAATTGCGCTGTCAGAAGTTGGTAGCTACAATCGCAGGCTTTTTTTCTCTTTTTTCTTTTTGCTGCTGCTGCTGCTGTTTGGCAGATGCGACTCCTGACAGTCAGTGGAAGGGGTTGTTGGAGACGGTCTTACCCATATCTGTGCCAGGGCATAGGTTGCGTTGCGAAACCTAACTGGGTTAGCAGCCGGGCTCGAGTCTGCGGGCTCGACTCGACTCGACTCGAGCGTTTAATGGCTGTTGACAGACGTGTCAAGTCACGGCGCTTCGCTTTGTTTTGCAAGCCTTCCTGGCAACTTTTTCTTAGTTTTTTTTTTTTTTTTAATGGCCAACATCGTGTCGCGCACACTTGCAGGCAAGTTATGTGCTCATTTCATTGTTAAGACTGCGACAGAGACTGAGACTGAGACTGGCATGAGGACATCGGCTCAAGTACGCTTATAAATTTGTAATAGCGTTGACGTCCTGTCGTCGTCAGTTGTGATTTATGCGCGTGCCATGCGGTGTATGAGCGATAAAATGCATGCACCGCTAATTGCAAGCGTTAAGTATTAAAAATTATTGGCTCCGATCATTATTTAAACTGCAATTTCAATTACCAATGCACTATTCTACGGAAAGCCACTCAGTCAACCATGGTGCGGATTAGTCGCAACTGCGATGGCTGTGGATGCGGGGAGTCATAAAAAGCGACGGCGCATAAATTATGCAAAATGATTTATTGGCGCAGAGCTGAACTAAAAGCCACATTGAACGTTAAAACTAAACATTGACCGACCGCATAAATTAATTGAATTATGCCAACAGCGGCACGCCTTCCGCAACGCTCCCCGACCCCACCCATTTTGGCGACTAGCTGTATGACATACACAACTATTATGTAAATGTGTCTGTGTGTATGTGTGTGTGTGTGTGTGTGTGTGTGTAAGGCATTTAATCAGGAGTTTTGAACTTTCGCTTGATTAGCGCTTTGACTTTGCCTGACAAAATTTATGACGACGCCAAACCTGACGGCTGAGTGAAGCGTAACTAAAAATTAAAATCAATTTGCTAGACACAACGCCTACGACAAACAGTGGGCGTGGTTTTTGCGTGCCAGCGCACATTATTATTGCCAGCCAGTGTGTGTGCGAAACGTCTGCGTGCATCGTTAAAGTCTATGAAGACTGTTTTCGAAATCAATAAAGCACGCGCGCGTCTTTTATGAGCCTGATTTATATATATATAAATATATATATATACGTTCACATACACATACACATACACACACACAAACACACTTATGTACGTCGGCTTATATATAAAAGTGGGTATTTTGTTGTGCATGACATGTGTGTTGGCCCATACTCTGTCTTGATTGCGACGCCGACGACGACGAAGTCTTTAATTTCTTAGTAGCTGCATAAATAAACTATAAATTCAATTTTATTACGAGCAACGCATTTGACTGACTAAATAGATACAGACACATGTATATAACAGACATATATATGTATATATATATACAGAGAGAGAGAGAGAGACGGAAAGTTAAAACAGTATGTAAACTAAGGGAGGTGTCACTTGAGTTTGCAGCCACATGGATCTGAAGTCAGTTCAAGTTTGTCAGCTGTGGAGCCATTTGAAAGGATGGTTGCTGCTTCTATTGCCCAAGTGCCACACGAATTTCGTGTTCAGCTTGTATCAGCTTTCATATTTGCACAGTTTGTGTCATATGCCACCAGCTCAGATTCTAGTTAGAGTTTGCCTCAGCTGCTGTCTGGTCAAAGTGCGGAATTGTCGCAGCAGCTGATGGCACTGGGAAAACGTTTAGTAGCCCGTAAAGCATCACTTCGTTTTACGATTCCATGTGCTGCAACTGAAACTGAACAGAAACCGAACAGAATAGTATAGAAACAGCCAGAAGGGCAGGCAGCAAGCTGTGCTTAAATTTTAATGGCCATTCAAGACACTGAAGCTAGTCAGCTACTTGGTCGGCGTCTTTTATTAGCTGTGTGATTGCTATCCATGTGTGTGAGTTAGCTGATTGTGGAGTGGCTTGTTGGTTGGTTGGGTGGATGGAATGGACATGTCCAAGGACAACAAAGTCAATTCGAAAGACACGTAGGTAAATGCAGAAGCACCAACTGCAAATAGCAAACAGCAAACAACAAACGAGCAAAATGCAAAAATATGCAAACGAAACGCTGTCATCAAAACTTACAATCAACTATAAAGCACACACACAAACACATACACCAAAAGTTACTGATACAGATACAGATACTCAAACTCGCGCGCCAAGCATTCAATGTAAACATGAGTTCCGTCAGCCGCAGCAGGCAGTCAGTTGGAGCAGCCCGGGTAAACCAGGCAACCCGGGCAACCAATTCCTGTGGCCTCCTCGTGTCAATGCAAATTCAAACAAAAGTGCACAACGCAGAGCAGACCAGCGGCAATCCAATCTCGTCTGTAGCCTTGCCTAGCCCAGCAGGATTAACAGCATCAGCAGTCGGCCAACAAGAATGGAAAACTATAAAAAAAAAAAACGTAAAAGATCGAAAAATAAAGACCAAAACGTTCGTCCGCACAACAAACATTCTTGTTGGTTTTGCATATTGCATACCCTTAAACAATAAAAGAGTTGCTACGCATTATTAGAGACTGCGACATTTTCGGAATAGTTACTATTCGATAAGTATTTTCCCTAACTCACCTGCGTTTCGAAACTCAAGTAGATTGTGCGAAAAGGCAACACAAAAACATTTCCAAAAATAATTTCATTAATTGCATGTCTAAAACTAATGGGTATAATATAGTCGGATACATTTCAGAGCTGTACTTCTGTCTGTTTTTTCAGCCGCTTGATTTTTTTCGCCCGAGCCATTTTGCATATTGGCCGCGTGCGCTTTGATAAGTGAAAATTGGAAAAATCCGCACTTTGCATGCAAAATAATTACAAAAATATTTTCAGCGATGGCAGCGGTAACGGCAACGTCACTAAGCGAATTGTTGTTGTTGTTCATGTTGTTTTTGAAGTTGTGTTAGCTGGCTGGTTGGAGAGTTCTTCAATTGAAGACTTAAATTGTGCGGCAGTAGATTTGACAGCTTTAAGCACTCACTCGAGGCATTTCGGCTATTTGACTGTTTTGGGGCCAGCCGAGAGCACGGGTCTTTTAGACCAGATGCAGTCATACAAGATACCACTATTGCTGGATAAATAAAAAAAAACAAAAAACCAGCTGAAAAAAAGTAGCACACACAGACAATTGCAGTCCCATTGTCATACAACGAATCGACCAAGTTGCTGAGGATTTTTTGTATTTTTTTTCGATCTTCATTTTGGTGTTTTGTACTTTTATTTTCGCAATTTTTTGCGAGTGTTTTGCAGTTGACTGCAAATGAAAAGGCCATCGAAAACAAAAGCCCACGTTGGCTATAAATAGCGTGAGCGCAACTTGACTTTGCAGTTGCCAACTTTCTTGCTTGTTTTCTATTTCTACTCATCCCCCAGCCCGCCCCAAACTGATCCATTTACCCTTTGTCTCGGCGTGTGTAAGTTCTCTTATCTGTTTTTAGCATTTTTCGTGTAAGTTTTTGGGCGTCGCTTTTTTTCCCTGTAAATTGTTGGCAAATCCAGTAAAAATAATGTGTTGCTGTTTTGGCCATTTTCCACTTCTTCCTCGCATTTAACCCATTTTCAGCAACGACCTGCGGACTTAAGCCTTAAAATCAGCCTCTACATTCCAAGCGATATTCGGAGTCAGTAAATTGCATTCTTGTAACATGCTCATAAATCTAACAACAATTATATAATTTGTTTCATAATGTGAACATAAATTCATGCATTTTACTTATTTTGCGATAATTTTATAAATGGAGTATTAACGGCCTGCGGTTGCCTCGTATGGGAAGGGAGGGGGAGGTGTCAACGCTCGTTTGCCAATAAACGCGAATCGCTGTTAAAAGTATAATTTATGCGAATTTGACGCGTAGCATAACAACCAACGAGCACCAAAAGTTAATACGCCCAAATTATAATTTATATTTCGAATTGTAATTATATAATATAAATGGCAACACATTTTGCCAGTATGCATTTAGTTACCAATAACACATTCTTTGTTTTTATATTAGCTCTCACATTGTGACAAAGTGCATTTAAATTAATAAAAGTTGTCGTTAGAACTCCATTAAATTATAATCGCATAATTCGAATCATACACGCACCAACACGCCAGAAATTCCCATTTGCAATCGACTATTTATTCACTCATATCTAAATTTTAAAATAATTCGCTGCGCTCATAAGTATGCAACATATATTCAATAGTTCATTTTAAACTAGCTTTTATCGTATCAAACTTGGCAAATTACCAAATTTGAGCAGAAGTTGAACGGTTATAATTGTTAATATAAAATTGACCAGCTTAAAATTATAATTAATGGAAACATTGAAATGTTATTCTTATGTTTTAGACTTCAATATAATGAAGGCAGTTTTTTTCGTTGTGAGTGTTTTCACTATCTTGAACAGTTTTATTTGACTTTCGTATCAGCTAAAGTCTAATTCCATGATGGCAAATATTCCAATTTATTAATGTCTCTAAAGTTAGCCAAGAACTTAAATAATGAATTAACAAGAGTGCAGAAGATATTAAAAACTTTCCTTATGACCTTGGTCTGCGATAAATTATATTTTACTGACAGTCGAACTTTTTTAAAATTAATTCCTCATGAATGTAATTAATATTTGATTGAAACTGAGCAAATTACATAGTTCAAAAAACTATAGCAAAAGTTATACACAAGTTTTAACGCATTCTAAGGGCGCCTCGTTCGTTTTAGTTGCCCAACTTCAGTTGGACAACATCTTGACTGATTTTGGCCGCAAATGCCCAGAGCCATTCGTAGTGTACTTAGCCATACTTAGCCAAAATAACAAAATTAATTAAACATTTCGCAGCACTCTCTCTGTCTCTTTGCACCCTGTTGCTGAGTAAATACAGTTATTTATACTACACTCAACTTAATTACAAGCAGCAGCAGCAGAAGCAGCAGCCAAGATGCTTAATCCAGCTACGTAGCTACGCTTCATTAATCAGACGCGACTATAAGCCACAACAAAAGCGGACAGCCAACAATAACAAGAGTAAGAAAAGCTGCAGCTAGTGGCAAGGTACTACAACGTAGCCGACAACATAGTTGAAATAGCATAGAAAAAAATTAACAAGCAACTTAACACTTTAACGCCTTTCACTCCACTTTACGATGCCTGCGAACAATGTAATTACTTCAAACAAGAAGACGCAGCCGCCGGCACTGGCTCCAGCTCGGAGGCAATAAGGCACCCGCCCCTACATCTGGACTGGTCTTCTCTGCTCTGGTCTAGCTGCCTTTGTGGCCACGTCTGACTAACTGAAAATTGGACGCTTGGCTGCCTCTCGGTACGTTGCGGAAATTAGGCTCTGACTCTGGCTTTGGCTCTGGCTCAGACTCCGACGCCGACTCCGACTCAAAGTTAGACTGTGGGCCTGGTTGACTGTATTACCATTTGATTATAGAAAACATTTATTTAGCTTGGTGGCATGGCTTGGACACGGACAGGGGATGGAAGGCCATTAAGCTACCCGTGTACACAAAATGGCAGGCTGCTGGCTACACGAACAAACAAACAAACAGACACACATACATATACAGCCTGGGTTGCCTTAGACTCAGCGCCGCCAACTAACCACAATGCAAATCCGCAGAGCAAACAATGTCAGGTGATGTTGGTGTCGGCATTGCAGCTGTGTGTATATGTGTGTGTGTGTGTGTGTATTTTTGCAACGACTAGCATCAGCCACTGACAGGCTGACAGGCGGTGGCGCACCTATGCAACTTTTCACGTTTGAGCAAACCGCATGCCCCCTTTTACTTTATGAGAGCAGAGGGTGGGAGGGGGTTTGACTGGGGGACTCACGTAATTCGATATGCAGTTTCAGTTGATTTTCAACAGCTGCAGATGCCGAGAGTTGAGTGTCGAAAAACAGTTGGCATCATGTGTTAACGGGTCGGTCTTGTGCCATTTATCTTGCCAAATATTTGGCAGGCTGACAGCCAAGTATCGTTCCACTAACAATGCAACAACCACCCGCACAATACCCAGTTGTGTGTGCATTGTAGCTGGGTATCAAATAAAGAAATAAAAGCAAAGTGTGTTAGCAACAGAACTTTCTGCAACAACCCTGCTGTAATAAATGTTATTGCAACGCGACCTGGGACAAGGCCAGAGGCGCCTTTCGGTCAGGCAGCTGGGCAGCTGGTTGTATCCATGTCATAAGCTTGCCGCAACTTTGCAAATTTCCAGTTGATTGCCTTGTAGCGGCTAAGCAATAAGGCGCCACTTGCCGCAAGTGTTGCAAAGCGGAAGTGGCGACACTATCACGCAAACACACACACACGCGCACACATACTTACGCACGCCTCTTTAAATTTGTGCATGGGTGTTTGTGTGGGCAGCTCAACTTGGCGACATAATTAATTTAAACGCTTGCCGGCAAATGTTTGCGAAAAGTGTCAGGTGCTCAGTTTGCAGCAATATATCAACAAAGAATTATAAGAGTGTGAGTGTGTGTGTGTGCGTGTGTGTGTGCGTGTGTGTGTGTGTCTGTGTCTGTGTATACTTGTATTTGGTGAGTTGCATTTGCATAGCTGTCAGCTGTATGCTTATTGAGTTGATTTATTATAATTGCAATGCAGCTGACAGACAGACGCACAGTCGTTCTCTCCACCTGCACTCCGCTCTTTAATTACGCACACACAAAATAAATTTATGGCAATTAAATATTGAATGTCGCTTAATTGACGACATGCGTGTAAGACACTTTCAACGAACTACTTACCCAAAAGAGAGCAGCTGGAAAAACTTCTTTGAAAATTTCCGCTTGATATTCAATAAATAAAACAGCAAAAAAGTTCAGCAACAACAGTAACCATCACTATGAACATTTCATTTGCAGGCAAAGTGTTTTTGGCTTTTTAAAGTACCAACGGCAAAGTTTCACAAACATACACACACACACACAAATACAAAGTCTGGCAGCATATGGCAAGTCGTGTAGGGCGGGAGTATGTGAAGTGTCAGCAGTTTGCTTGGCCGCATAATGTCCACACTTTGCAACGACCGAGTCGCGTATAATGCCAACAACATAAGAGGCGACAAAACAAAAAAAAACAGGCGAAAAAATAACAAAAACACAACACGCAGAAAAGAACAGAAATGAGCAAAAAAAAAAAATACATATTATGGAACAAGTAAAAACAGTTTGAGAAGAAAACAAGTCATTTGCAGGCCACACAAAAGACTTGTGTGTGTATGTGTGTGTGTGTGTATGTGTGTGGGTGTGTGTGTGTGTGGGCATGTCTTAACTTGGGTAGGCGCGCTCTATTGGGCGTTGCTGTCCGTACTCGAGTCTATGCCTATTTTGTTGTTGTTGCCATCTCTGCCTTTAACGATTTTATTTGTTCTTGGTTTTTTTTTGTGTTATTGGCACTGCACTCACAAAACACTCTTATCAGCCAGGAGACTTTGGCTGGTGGCACTTTTTGGTACTGATTCTGATGGGGGCCAGTCAAGCGCACACAACTACCGCTGCCGCAGGACGACAGCCAACTGCGCGCTCAGCGTGGACACCATAAGCAGCGCAGGACATCGTACACAAGATCGAGCTTCAACGTGTTCGCAGCAATCACAAAAAGGGGCACAAGCTCTTGATACAATGTGTTCGATGTCCGTTGGCAGCTCCTCGAGCATAGCCACAGCAGCAGCAAACTCAAATCAAAAAATAAGCTCGACATGAAAAGTGTTCGATGTTCTTTTGCAGTTGCTCAAACACAGCAGCAGCAGCAGCAACCTAAAAAAGGACATAAGTTCGAACTACATTTGTTTGATGTCCTTTCGCTGCCGCTCAAACATAGCAGCAGCAACAAGCTCAATAAGGGGTTGAAGCTCGAGTTCAATCATGTTCAATGTTCTCCGCAATCGCTTAAGCACAGCCACAGCAAAAAAAAGGACATATGTTCGAGCTGTATTGTGTTTGATATCCTTTCGCTGCCGCTCAAATACAGCGGTAGCAACAAGCTCAATAAGGGGTATAGGCTCGACTTCCAACGTGTTCAATTTTGTCCGCAATTGCTCAAGCACAGCAGCAGGAGTTACAACCTCAAAAAAGGACACAAGTTCGAGCTATATTGTGTTTAAACAGCGGCAGCAACAAGCTCAATAAGGGGATAAATGCTCGAGATCCAACGTGTCCAATGTTCTTAGCAACCTTGAAATGAGTGTTCTAAGTTCGAAGTTCGAACTAGAACGTGCTGCGTGTCGTTTTGCAGTCGCCCGAACACAGCAGCAGCAACCACACAAAGGGGAACACGCTCCAGCTAAAATAGAAGCAAAAAAGCGAACAACGTCCAACAATGCAAATAAGTTCGAGTTGCGACGTGTTTGATGTCCTTTCGCAACAACTCAAGCAGAGCAGCGGCAGAAACATTAAAGCCAAAACGTGCCCCTACTTTTCAAACAGTTTTTGTTTGCTCGACACTTGTTATCGTTACCGTTACAAGTGGGTGCATCAGTATGGGTTTGTGTGTGTGTGTGTGTGTGCGTGTGGGTGCGTGTGGGTGGCTGTGAGTGTGTACAACTTGAACCGCAACGAACGCTTGCAGCCGGGAATACAACGTGTCGTATGCGCACTTCAGCGGCGACATTTCGTTGACTCGTTGGCTGGCCACATTTTAGACGATACTTTTATATCTTCCGGCAACGCAACCAAGCTAATATGCATATATATATTTATGTACATTTATATATATATATATATATATATATATATATATGTAGGGATGGATATGTGTGGAACGATGACTGTCATTATTTAGCAATTTAAACGATTTGGCCGGGGTGTCAACTATTTACAACTCAGTTGTCCGCAGCTGCAGTGAGAACTGCCAGTCCAGGTCCATGTCCAGACCCCTTTTGGCAATTTGCAGCAGTATCAACTTGAATGTCAGTGTATCCGTGTGAAATGAGACTGAGCCAGACTCTGGCCACAATGGGCAGCAAACAATTCAACACGCACACACACAAGCTAAGCAAATATGTGTGTGCTTGTGTCTGTGTGTGTAAAACGAACACAGTCAATTAAATTTCAACGGGCATCAAGTGTTAAAGCTGCAAAGAGGCAAGGGCAATGGGCATTGTCGTGAGCCTGTCGGCATTTATTTGCATGCGTTTTGGCGGCAACGCTTTGTTTGCACTGCACATAGTTTAAATGCGAGAAATTTGATTGCATTTTGTAGCACTTGAAAACAATTTGTAATTCAAATTAAAGCACAAATAAATTTTTATTTCGCTTTTCAACACTGAGAAACTGACAGGGAGGCAGGCAAAGTCAAAGGCAACTAAAGGCATACCAAATTAGTGCTGCTGCAAAAAACAACAGCAACAATAAGTAATGGAATGAAACGCAGTCAGTGGAAATGATGCCCAGAGACGTTGCCAAGCAACTCAAAACCCAGTAAAACAAAAAAAAAACGCCACAAAAAAAAAAAAAATGAAAAATAAAAATGCCGCCGCATTTGAATGCTGCGTGGAAGCAACAATGTTGCATTCCACTTGAGCACTTTGTTAGCAAGCAACAGTCATATTGCAGCCACACACATGCACACAGACACACACACACAAATATACACACACACACACACACACACACATACCAGATGCTAACGTAAAAAGGATGAAAAGTAAAAGCTATGCAGACATTTGACACCACAACATTTTCAAATTTCAGCAACAGAATTGCGGAGCAAAACTCTAAAATGATGATCAGAACGTGTGCAGCTGAAATGCTGCCAAACACATTGCATATGAATATCATTTAAGTATATCAGATAGATAGATAGATAAAAATTCTTTGGGTGCTTTTAGTATTTCTTTGCTCTTTCTCCTTTCGTACTTGATTTCATTGCTGTAAAATTGAAAGAAATATTTATTTGCATGTTCTGCAAACTGAATGAATATTATGTTTGAAAGTAACAACTGGTCCGCCCTCTCTCTTCCCAACAAACAATAGTTTGTGCACACGCAAATCCCATAAATATGAAAACTTCTACATTTGAACTGCGTTTATTAAACTTGAAATTACAATATTACAATGGTATTATGTTAATTTAAATGTAAATCAATTGTCAAGTTGATCTCACGAAATTTGAATAAACAGACAATGCGTTCGGTGTTTATTGAGTTAGTTGCCAATCGAATATATACTATTGTGGCCATAGAGGTGTTTGTTAGCAATGACACCCGCAGGCACATAAACACACCAACATAAATACATGCAAAACATAAAAGGATGAAAAGTAAAAGCCATGCAGGCGTTTGGCACAAAAATATTTTAAAATTCCAACAACGAAAGTGCAGACAAAACTCTTAAATGACGAGCAGCACGTGCCCAAATAAATGGGGGAGCCAGTAATTTGTTGTAGCAACCGTTTCACCCTATCCTTCCTATCCCAGTCACTCTTTACATCCTATACTCGCACGTACCTACACGCTCGCATATGTAAAATGGTGCAAGTGGCAAATGTACGAATGTAGTATTTTGAATGCTGCCACACCACAGACCGACTCCACGAGGAGGGCTCACTCATTCACTTGTTTCAGCGAGTCAATTTCGCACTGTGTCCCTTTGCAGGACGCACGGCCAGGCTGCCAACGGGAAGCAGCGTCCGTTTCGCCATCAGCGTCGCCATTTTTGGAGTCCTTGCCTTCGCTGGGATGAACGCTGACTTGAGTCTTCTGTATTGCTGACTTTCCGATTGCGATGTGTCAAATTGTTGCAGCACCAGATTGGACTGTCTGCATGTAGCTCAGCAGCATACCGAAATCAATGAGAATGGAAATAGAAATAGAGAGAGATAGATCAGAAGAATGAGGGAATGGCAATGGAGATGAGAATGGGGAAGGGTTGCTTATGCAGATGTGACAAGTGCATAAGCCAGCGAATGGAAAATGGCTTATTTATATTGATATATTGACTAAAATCAATGCCATATGGCATTAGACGACTGACTGAGCTACACAAACAAGAAATAATTGCAATCAAATGAAAATAATCGACAACTAAATACACTATGTGCAAAATTGAGGGCTGTACACACCATATAGATACTTCACTTCGCCTTCTTCAATTTCACAAGTGTTTGTTGTTCTGCCCAAAAAACACTTGACAGACATTAAAACAACATAAGCATAAATTAACATGAGATACAATGCCGGATCCCCGATGTTTGGTGGCTTTAACAGCTTCTAAATACGGCTATTGGGTTCTCAGAATTTTACTCACAATAACAATGTAATTTCATATTTACAACATTTTATGGTTTCTTTTTTTTTCAGTCAACATACTTATTATACAGCATGTGCTGTAAAAAGGTTCCATAGATTTTTATTGGGTTGGCTATCGCACAGTTCGAGTGTATTACGCCAGAGTGTATGACAATAAATGCCAGATAATTAAAGTTCAACAATAACATTAAATTTATTCACTCTCCCATTTTTTTTATTTTTTTTGTCGCTGATATGTTCAATGCGTCGACTGATGCGAAATTTGCATAAAATCAACATTGGCATTTACGAGTGAAATTCATTGTATTTATACACAAAAAGATGAAAATAAAAGAAATAAGGCTGAATTATGCAATTTCTTTTCAATCGCGTACCAATAATCAATCAATCGTAAAATAAATAACAATATGTAGAGTAATGCAATATGCATTTTAACTGCCACAACCATTGCCTGTTCGAAATTTTTAATTTTATTTAGGTTCTTTGTTTTTTTTTTGCATGTTTTTCTCCGGTCTGGGCTTGTCTTTAATACGACTTCCTGTGCCATTAAATTTTAGCATAACAAACAAAATACTTTTCGAGTGTTTCCGTTTGCTTGTCTCAGTGACATTTCGGCGGCAAACCGGCAATCCAGCAAAAGAGGAAAACTCAACCGTGCAGCAAAGGCAAAAGTGCAGTAAAAAATTTGTTGAAATATGCGACGTCCAATGGCTAGCAACCCGGTTTGGCTAGGCAACAAAAATTGCACAGCTTTTATTTGCACTTCAATTTTGCCCTCGACGATGGCCGGCGGGGCCACTCTTTATGGCGATTGCAATCCCCCAGTTGCACTTTGTTAACTGCACTGCATTGCAATGCTAACTGCGGACAAGGACTTTTGCAATCCCAGTCGAAGACCGAATCCCATTCCCAGTTCCAGTTCCAGTTGCAGTCGGAGTCACAGTTGTACAAGTACAAGACAAGTGCTACTAGCAGCTATTTTATTTTTGAATGTCCTTTAGCGCTGCTTATCAGCGTTTAAAATCAGACAGAAGTCTGCCCAAAAATAAAAGTGAGCAAGTCCTGTGACTCGGCTGTCGCTTGCGCTGGTCTTTGGTCTGGGGATCCTGTGGCCGGGGCAAGTGCAGTGCAAAAAGCTGCAGGTGAAATGCACGAAAACGAGCCAAATAAAATCATGTGACACTTTGTGGTTAATAATGTTGTGTGTGCATATATCCAATGCTCTGTCTCCTGACTCTCTGACGGCCAAATAGTCACTTGGTGCTGCTTTTGTTTCGCTTGCCCAAAAAGTGGACCGCGTGCAAACAGGACGACACCCCTCAAAAAACCAGGACAAGCGAGCCAATCGTCTGGGCATCGGTGGCGGTGGCGGTGGCGGCGGCGGTGATTTAAATGCAAATTTATTATCATGCAGCCAGCAAAAATAATAAAATACAAACCGACCCTCTGCAAACATACACAAACAAACACTCCCACACACACATGTGGAAACTAGTTTTAAAAAAATATAAATGGCAAAAAATGCTGTAATAATATTTGCAAAATGTCTGCTTGCCCTTTTTGCAGCTTTAATACATTTGTTGTTGTTGTTTATGTTCTTCATTCACAGGGTGCAACATTTTTATGGGCACATTTTAATTTTTGCATTTGCATTTACATTTTGATTAAATGATTTGCATATTCTCTCCATCATCATTATCAGTTGTTCCACCATTATCGACTTTAGTTCAAATCCACAATAAAAATACAACAAATTATTATATGAAATAAGTATCTAAAACAAGATATCACCTCTTTTTACAGCTGGTGTATCATAAAAAAGAAAAATTGGCATAGGCCAGCCATCTCAAACAAGCAAAGAGTGCTTACATTTCGATGATGGAAGTAGGACTAATTCTTTTGCAGTATGCAGACGAGACCGTCGGAGCCTCCAGAAGCAAAATACAAGGAAGACTGCCAGCACCGACAGACAGACGCTGATGCCTCGACAGCAACTGGCCAGTTGCCATCTTTTGGGAAGTTCATACTAAACACAAAAACTTTCACAATTGTAACTAGCATGTATGACAATTTTTTTAGCATGACCAACTATGAAATATAACTGGCTTCAAGATTGAGTGTACCATATTTTATTACAAGTTCAAAATAACTAATCAAGTACCTTTCAAGCATACTTTCTAGCCTTGAATTTATCAACATTTGAACAGTTTTGTTATGTATTTTTATTCATTCAAAATACATATTTATGTAGGCATATACTGTGTAAAATAATTTTGTAATTTCATTTACATTTTGTAATCAATTTGGATAATCTAAAAATATAATTTGCTATTTGTGTGTTGACTTTGGATTTGACTGACGTTCGACTTTCCGGCCAAGTTTGTACATATATCGTTAGTCATTCGCTCTATATGCACATCGTTGTATATTCCGGGACGTATTTCTAAAGTTGCCGTTCTTATCTTTAAGTGAAACTGCTGTTTAAGTTTGCCATTTTTCAACAACTCATCAATCTGTTCTCGATGCCATTTGCTTTAGTCGGCCTGCTCATCCGGCTTGCCTCTCGAATATCGCTGGCCAGAAACTGTACGTGGGGCATGGGGCACGGGATTAACTTATGCGAGGCACGCACTCACCGCAAATGCAGCAGCATCGCTCTTCTTCAGTCTGCAGCACCCTGGGCATCAACTGCTCCCGTCTGCTAAGCGTATGTTGAGCAAATATGGCAGACTTTTGCTGACTTCTTTGCATTTTCCTTCTCGCTCTTTGGGAGGGGAGGTGGCAAGTTATCTATAGATACCCAGGCTTCTGGGCTGATCTCGGTCTGGCATTTGCCGCTGAAGTTTCACTCAGAGAGGCAACCGCTGTCGCCAATGACTGAACAATAAAAAAAAAACTTTTTTATTATGTACTTTGTTCTTTTATTATTCATCTATCATCGCTGTTATAGTTTAATAGAAAGTTTAAAAGTCATCAGCTCAGCAGCAGCGCCAGCTCCAATGACTTGCTTGCCATATGGAACACTCCGCACATGACACGCCCATAACTCACATACATGGCAGGCTGACAACCTGAACGCCAGCCATTGAGCAGCCTGCTCTGTCATTAGCCAGGGCCCAAAGCATTTTGCAGTCCGTTAGCTGTGCGGCTGGCGAACAGCCAGCAGAAAGCTGACTCTCAGCTTTTAGATAAACAATACAATTTACGAGAATGCGGCGAGCGGAAGTTTCATTAGCATTGAAGCTGCAACCCCTTTGAGCCGTTAGTGTTAATTAACTTGGCGCAAAGTCAAGTGCCAAAAGTGCACGAGGCATAAATGCAAATGGAGATGTTGGTGGAGATCTTTCCCTGGGTTCAGGCTTCTGTTTTCTGTTTCGACTTGTCTTTCCATGACAACATGTCGCACACGGCTCAGCCCACAAATTCAATAAAAATGCGTTGCAAGCGGCCAAGAGACATTTATGGCATCGTCGGCGACGCATGCAAAAAACCAAAACAACCGCAAAGTGTTTCTAATAAATTGTGGAGCAGCAACTTTGGCTACACAATTCTACAACAAGTGTTTAAATTTATCACAGCTGCGATTTTTCCCTCTGATTCTCCCATGTTCTGCTGCTGCTGTTTGTGTACTGAATAAACAAGTAAAATTGTTGAATACGAATATGCTCACCCGCTAGAAGATACCCTGTAAAAATGGCGCTTATTACTTTCAGTTATCACAAAATGTACCATAAATATTTATAAGAAATCCAAAATACCATTAAAGCTCCTTATAAACCGTAGCTATTCATTCACAACAATAATCTCAATTTTGTGATATGCTTTTAGAATAAGTTTAACAGAGTTAATACATCTTTTTGTTATCTTTCAATGTTGCAACATTAGACTCACTTTCGCAGATATACCTTGCCTCACATTTAAACTAACTGGGTACAACAATATTTTACATGAGCCAAGCCCGAGGGCCACTTTCTGAGCGGGCTTTGCCATGGCTGGCACTGACTAAACAACAACACTAACAACCAGAACAACAACAGCAATCGCCAACAGCAGCAGCAACAGTAGCCACATAAGCAACAACAACGAAAGCCACGAAGAGCAATTATGATATCGGCCATGATTTTGTGGGCAATTGGCTTTAATGGCTGGCGGGGCCGGGCCAACAACTTTTGCTGCGTCGAGTGTGAGTCAAATTTATTTTAACGCTGCCAAATGGCAAATCGGTGGCAAGTGTCGTTCCTGTAGCTGATGTCTCTGGCTATTTAAACGTAGAGCCTCTAATAAATACGCTGGGCAGTTGCCAACTGAAGCCGAGACATGGGCCCAAGAATCGAGTGGGCGCCAAGTTTCGTCTTTCCCTGGGGTTCTCTGCCTTTTTTTTCTTTTCTTTTTTTTTTGTGAACCTATTTTTATGTTGCTTATATGATAATCGTTTGCATTAAAAACCTTCGTCTGCCCCCAAAAACCATTTCCAAATCCATTTCCGTTTTGCCTTTTGCCGCTTGCCAAAAAAAAAAAAAAAAAGAAGAAATTGTTTGCTTTTGCTTGTTGTATTTATTTATTATTCAAAGTGTTATCGGCGAAGTCAGAGGCTGTGCGGCCAGAACAGGCTGGCTGCCAGGCAGCCAAAACCCCAAAGGATTAGTTATGATAAATGTGTTTTATAAGCGTGACACACAGGCCGAAACAGCGACTAGGGTCCTGTTCCATTTAATGCACAGATAATGAGTTCCTTTGTTGGCAATATGTCAAATCGCTAGCCCAATATTTCAGACTCGATTGCAAAATGAAAAGTGCCAAAGGATTCTGATTCGGTTTTTGCCCGTTTGCTCTTCGCTACTTTCTATCCCACTTCCTGCTCTGTCATTCTAACTCATTGTGTGCGCGTCGAATCGTGTTAATTGCTGCGGCCCTGAAGAACCCAAAATGTCCACTGAAAACTGCATGAGATTAGAGCCCACCACATGAATCAAGCCATATTACCCAAATTAAGCACCAACTCCAGAGTGAACCGATGAGTGAAATTAACCTTAAGAATACCAATCAATTAAAAAGCTTTTCAATTTTTTTTTTTTTCTTACCCCAGATGCATGCAAGAAGGCAATCACACAGTGGCTGGATTTTCACATATCATGGCATCTGATTTGCATTAAGCTACTTCCAAAAGCTCATAAATAGGTATTAAGTAATAATAAGGTGGCGAACATCTCCAGAGAGCAAACACAAAATTCGAGTAGTAAAAAATATAATATCCAAAATAAGACCTTTGGGTGTACTCGAGAGGTAAATACCATGTACCTTTTTAAGGAAGTCATTTAAATACTAAGCTTTACATACAAATAATTATTAAAGTTGTTCGTTAAAGACAAAAATAATTAGGTCGTCATTATTTACGGATACACTTACTCTACTTTACCCACTTTATCTTAAAATTAATGTTGCTTGCCAGCAGTAAATGCAATTATGCAAGCTAGCAAACTAATCGATGACTATTCTACCGACCCCGTCATCACCGCTTTTAAATTAATATAATATAAATCAAATTTCCGTTGTCATTGATAAGTTGCTTCACTTTTATTGTTTTTCCTAAAATATGTGTGAGTAATTTATTATGGGCGCTGCAGTTCATAAAAGTTTTCTTTTTCATTTTTTTTTTATAGGTGTCCAAGCGCAGTTAAGCCTTAGAAATCACGAGGACAAAAGGAATCGAAACTGAAGATAAATCGAATTAATATTAAAAATCACTGAACAAGTAAACTAAATTTGTCTCCATTTGTCAATGCGAAAAGAGGTTTACGAAAAAAACTCTCATTTGAATTTGCGCGCAATATTGACAGTTGCCTTACCAACACTGTGCACGCGCTGTGCGCAGTGTACCAACACTTAGTTAACATGGAAATCGATAAATAGGCATCGATAGACTTAGTAGGAACATGTGCTCAGCTCGTTTAAAAGTGGAGTAGCGTGAAAATATTTATAATTTGTTGTTAAATTGCTATAATAAATAAGCCAAATATGGCGGATCATGCATTTCATCGGCCTGGCCCACTAAAGCAAACCAATAAAGCCCATAAAACGGGTCGTCATCGTTCCAAAGGCGCCATCGATAATGCGCTGAAAGGTGTGCAAATTTAGCTTCAACAAGTGCAAGAAGAGTTGTTAACTGATTTCCATTTGTTTACTTTTCAGGCAAAGTGGGTCTCAAGGCCATCTCGCACAAGCACAAGCAGCAGCAGCGCAGGGAGCAGCGTCGCAATCAGTCCAACCAGCTGCGCAAAAACAAACGCGATGAGGTGCTTCAACAGAAACGACAACTTGGCGGCCAAAATACGGCTCCATTTCTAGTCTGCTTGCTGTCGATGCACGAGCAGATCGATGCCAACTCCGCGCTGGCCATTCTCGAAAGCTGTGACAGTGAAATTGTCGTGGAGCGCTCCGGCAGCGGCACTGTTTACATGAATCTGCCGCGCTTCAAGCAGCGCTTCGCCTTTGTCATCCCGCCCACTGGGCGCGGCAACGAGTTGATTGTTCTGGATTATTTGAAGGTGTGCGATACCACACTGATGCTAACGTCGGCCGGATTTGGCGACGACGAGATCTTCGATCGTTGGGGACACCGTATGTTCAACATGATGTCCGCCCAAGGTATACCGACGCCTCTGGTGGCTCTGATGGACTTGGCATCCATCAATCCAAAGCGTCGACCCATCACTAAGCAGGCAGCCCAGAAATTTATCAGCAAATTGTTGCCGGAGGAGAAGATCATGCAGCTGGACACCAGCGCAGAGGCATTGAATGTAATACGACGCATTGGTGGACAGAAGAAACGCGTCCTGCATAACGTCAACAATCGTCCCAACTTGTTTGGCGATATTGTGGAATATGTGGAGAATGGGGATCTGGGCACCCTGAAGGTGACCGGATTTCTGCGCGGACAATCGCTGAATGTGAACGGATTGGTGCACATACCCGGCCTTGGTGACTTTCAAGTTGGTCAGGTGGATGCGCCACCCGATCCGTACAAGCTGGATAAGAGTCGCGATGGAGTAGAAGCCGAAGTGCGTTTGCTCGATCGCTGCAATCCGGCGAAGCAAACGTCGCTGCAAAGCGAGAACATACCCGATCCCATGGATGCGGAGCAAACGTGGCCAACAGAAGAGGAAATTGAGGCTGCACAAAAAGAGACTAAGAAATCTAGGCTAATCAAACGTGTGCCCAAGGGCTACAGTGAATATCAAGCGGCATGGATACCTGATGTGGAACAAGTGGAAGATCAGGATGATGACGATGAAGAAGATGATGATGACGAAGACGACGATATGAGTGATGAGGACGCAGACTTTATGTCTTGTGACAATAAATCCTTCGAGGATGAGTGCGAGAAACACGACTCAGACACAGAAGAGTTTTTGGATAGCGTTTCAGTCACCTCGGAGGCAGCTGTCAATGACGAAAAGTACGATCAGCAAATGGACTTCCAGGAGGAGCGTGAAACGCTGCAAAAACTGCAACAGGCGCGCACCGATCAACTGTGGCCAGATGAAATCGACACGCCCCTCGATGTGCCAGCTCACGAGCGCTTCCAGAAGTATCGCGGACTGGAATCATTTCGCACATCGCCCTGGGATGCCAAGGAGAATCTACCAAGTGACTATGCGCGTATTTATCAATTCAAGAATTTTGATCGCACCAAGCGTCGCATTTTAACAGAGGCAAAGGAATTTGATGGCATTTCGGTGAGTTCTTGAATTAATCTTGTACTTTAGTAGTAATTGCCTAACTTTCATTGTATTTAAATGTAGCCGGGCTTATATATCACACTACATGTCATCAATGTGCCGCTGGAGCGCTGGAATGCGTTTAGGTCCGCTCATCTGTCGGACATTTTGGTTGTCTATGGCATGCTGCCACATGAGCACCAGATGTGCGTCATGAACGTTGTACTGCAACGCATACCCGACTCAGAGGTGCCGCTCAAGTCCAAGGAGCAGCTGATTGTACAGTGTGGCTATCGTCGCTTCGTTGTCAATCCTATCTACAGTCAGCACACCAATGGCGATAAGCATAAGGTAAGCATGAGGATTACACTTGCATCAAGTAATCTGTTAATATGTATTCCTATCTCCGGCAGTTTGAGCGTTTCTTTCGTCCTTATGAGACGGTTTGCGCCACATTCTATGCACCCATACAGTTTCCGCCAGCGGCTGTGCTCGCTTTTAAGGTGAATCCCGATTCAACGCTGGCACTGGTCGCCCGCGGCCGTCTGCTCTCCTGCAATCCGGATCGCATTGTACTCAAGCGCGTCGTGCTCAGCGGTCATCCGATGCGAATCAATCGGAAATCGGCAACAATTCGCTATATGTTCTTCTACAAGGAGGACGTGGAGTACTTCAAGCCGGTCAAACTACGCACGAAATGCGGTCACATGGGTCACATCAAGGAGTCGTTGGGTACTCACGGTCACATGAAGTGCTACTTCGATGGCCAGCTGCGCTCCTACGACACGGCATTCATGTATCTCTACAAGCGTGTCTTCCCCAAGTGGAATTACGAGGAGTGTCTGGTGCGCAGCGCGGAGCATTCACGTCAGGCATCAGCGGTGATCAGGCGTAACTCCAAGGAGTCGAATGGAGAGGATATGGAACAGTAGTATAATTTGTAAAAATATATAGTTGATATATATGTATATATTATGTATCTGTGCATATATTGAAATAAATTGCCTTACGGACACTCAACATAAGTCATACTTGTTGTTTCTTCGTTACACATAATAGGTTTCATAGAACTATATTCACAAACATTTGGCTTAAATAATCGGGGGATTTTATACGCATAACATGCATTTTACATATATATATATGGGGATATATATATTTATAAAATTGGTTACGGGTTAAAAGCTTCAACCGCATTGCACAGTTCTATGGGTTTGTTTAATGGCTAATACATTGGGTTCTAGGAGAATATGGGGGAGAGGAGGGTTACAACAGATGGTATAGTTAGTAGTTATAATCAGTGGACAGACACTTTCGTCGCTTCTTCTGAAGCTGCTCTATCTGCTCCACGATGTTTGTGCGCGTCTGGAATGCTTTATCGATGCATTCACAAGTGAGTGCTGTGGCTATAAACTGATTGATGGATATGTGCCAGGCAACTGAGCTGTTTGTGCTGCTGCTGCTGCCACTGCTCGTCGTTGTGGTGGCTGCGCCAGCTTCACCTGCAGCTTTGAGTTTTGCCTGGCGCAACTCTTCCTCGAGAGCGACAAACAAACGTGTCGTGCTGCTGGGCTCGGCTGCGGGCGTTGTTGGATTACCATTGCTATCCGGTTGCTAAAGTAAGAAGAAATATTTCCAAATAATAATCGTTATTAGAATTATATAATCCTTGCACTCACCTCATCACCGCTGCCGCCCAAATTGAGTTGCGTAAAGCTCTCCAGGCTTGCCTGTTGCTTGATGTTGCTGTTGCCCATCTCAATGAGATTTTCATCTGTTGATCAAAAGTGTTACAAATAGTTGCCTAAACTGTAGCTTACCTTTACTTACATGCACGTTGCATTTCCTCGTCCTGCACACAACCCATAATTTCAATGATGCTGCGCCATAGCAGCCGGAAATTCTCCTTACACATATGCGGCACATTATGATGACGTCCCGCCGCGGAAACGCCCTCGTCCGGCTGATCCAGCATATAGCCGAGACTACCCAGGCTGCGGGTATCCGTTGCATTCGAATCGGCGCGCTCGTTACCAGTGGCCGCGATTAGGTCGCTGATTTGTGAGAAATTCGAAATGGTCTCAACGTTCAGAAGCATTTGATCGGCAGTCGTCCCAGCTACTGCTCCTCCTGCTGATGTCGATGCATGTGGCGGCGGCGTGATTCGAGCCGCGCCTAAATCTGAAATATCCGAAAATGTGTCAATCGATTCGTAACGTCCCTGCTGGCGTAGACCGATGTCATGGTCGTCATCCTGCCCAGCTTCTGTGCATGTTGAAGTACCACAAAGTGCAGCGGGCAGATCCACATAAAATGTTGAGTTACGGTGTGCCAGCGACGATGCGTTTGAGTTCAGCGAGAAATTCGGTGTTGTTCGTGATAAATCCATAAAGGTGTTGCCCGAAATGCCGGCCAAAGTATGCAAATGATGTGTGGCATTCATCAGCGCTTCAAAATTATGATCCGATGGCGAAGGCAGTGCCTCAATTGATTCCGAGGCATCCTCGCTAAAAGCAAAATAAAAAGCCAAAATGCTAATTACAAACAATAGGGAGTAATGATATGAAGTTAATGATTACTCAAAGAAATCCTCCGCCTCGATGGCCTCCTCAGCATCATCTTTAGTGGCAGGACGCGGACGACGCAAACGTTCAATTTCCGCCTTTGAGAGCAGCGGCGGCAAATGCAACACAAAAAGCAGTTTCAATTTCTCTATACTTTTGCTGGAGCAGACTAAGCCAAAAGCGTTGATTAACTGGCCAAAGTCCAGGTAACCATTACCCTTCTTGTCGGTTAGCTAAAATAAGATTTAAATTGCAGGTATTATCAGTTTGAGTTATTCGAAATTCAGTGGCAGACCTACCCGAAATAGTTTCTCGACAATGTCGACACCAACACACTTGCGCCAGGGCGTTAGCTCCAAGAAGAGCGTGTGGAAAACCTCAAAGTTGACGCAGTAAGCCTCGTGGCGACCACAACCGCCACCAGGCATAACGTCCGCTGGTCCAGAACGAGTCGGCGACTGTTGTTGAAACGGCAGCAGCTGTGGCGCCTCATTCAAATAACTTTGCATCTTCTGCTGCTGCTGTTGCACGGACTTCAGTGTCAGTTTCTCCTCGCGTATGATGCTGAGCAGCATGTGCAACTCGGCACTGTCAAAGTAGGCATTTTGCACGTGTGCTTTCACAATGGTCTTCTCGTTGTCAATGTCGAATTGTCGGACGGTGAGGCGACGATGCTTGTTGCGCAGCTCCTCAATGCGCTGCTGTGTGATCTCCTCGCCGAATTTGGTGTACGCCTCGTGGATAAGCGTCTGCACCGTTTGGGTTTGGGGCCGATCCATTTTGCGCTTGTCCGTGGATGGCGGCACTTGATATTCGGGATTGTAGATGCCCTCCAAATAGGATTGCAGCACCAGCATCGCTTCGCCATCATCCTGACACTTGAGCAGGGCGTCACGATTCCATTCGATGATCTGTAGTGAGATCATGAATATGATTTTGGCGCCCTCGTAGAAGAAACAGTCCAATATTTGCAGCGAACTCTCGTAGCTGATCACACTCATGAAAATGGTGAGAAACCAGGAAATGGAGATCATTTTAATCACGCCCAAACGCTCCAGATGATCATGCAAATCGGACAGATGCGTCTCCACCAGTTCATTGAGCACACCCTGATCAATCTGGGCGCCCACCACCTTGTCCTCGTAGTAATCGGGCAACAGGTTCTCACAGAGGCTGGCAAGCATCCAGAACGAGTTCTCCTCATCGCAAAACAGCAGAAATACCGAGGAGACAATATTCATGGCTTGACAATAGCCCACCTTTGAATTATGCAGTGCATATGCCTGCAGGACACGCCTCAAGGCGCCAATGCCGTCAGTACATTGGAAAGCCGGATGCTCCGGCAGCGAACGTGGCAAATCTCTATCGATTTCATCGTGCACAAAACAATTCTTTAATAGGGCGGCCTTCTCCACCAGATCCTCGTACAGGCCCGGGTTATTCTCCTTGTCATGTATGGCCCCCGAGAAGATTAACCATATCTCCTGCCTCAGCTTATCCGGTATGCCCTCGACAATCAAATTGATCACGTCCGTGGTGCGGAACATCGTTATGCCACGTCCGAAATCACGAAAATGATCCTCCCAGCGTGCCAGCTTGAGCTCCTGCTTCTTCTGTATGTCCGCGCTGAACTGTGTCTTGAATGTGTTGAGCAAAGCAGTCTGTTTGCTCCAAGAGATATCGTACTTGGCCCGTTCGCGATTAATGGGTCTGAAAACAGTAAGTTAAACAAAGTAAGATCAGCAGTTATCTTCGTAATGCCGAAGATTGACGAATGATTGATGAATGTTTAATTAAAATTGCACTTGCATATCGGTGCTGGAGAGCATGTCTGTGATCTTTGAGATGAGCACTTCACGATCCACAATTTTGGCAAACATAAAAAGCACATTGTCCGATGTAAAGATAACAATTTGATTGTCATAACGCTGTTGACCATCGTCCTTCTTCTCAACACTCTGTAATGAAGGTTCAAAAATCAGGTACTAAACGGACTCATAACCAGCTCAATAATAATATAACTTCACCTTAATGGTTTTCATTGGGATCACAACGCTGACTAAATCCTTGACATCGCTGCGGAAGCAAAAGAAATTGGTCGACAGATAAATTTTGCCGGAATTGAAGCGCTTCGAATAGGGCGTCCAGATGTCTGCCTTAATCTTGCCATCAATAATTTCCCTTTGCGGCAGACGAAAATAAGCTCGAAACTCTTCGGATTTTTGGCGTGCTGTCAAATCGCGTAGCAACACAGGCTTCTTGGAAGCCTTGGCGCCGAAACGGACAAAATTCGAGGGATTGTGATTCACGACGGGACTCTCCGGATCATGCATTAGCTTTTGGATGGCCATTTTGTTGAGCTGCTCAATAAGATCGTGCGCCTCGTTCGGATTAAATAGCAACGTGAAATTGTACGTCATATTGTTGGTCGTCTTCATATATATTGTGTTGCCAGAGCGACTGATGTTCTCCAGTTCAGCGAAGCGTATAATTCGCTTGATCTCCTGGCTCAGCATGTACGAGTAGAAGCACACATGATTCAGCGAGATATATAACTGTCCCTGGCGTGGTATTTTATTTTTTACATAGCTAGAGCAGTAGAAATTAAATGATTACAACCCAAGGAAATTAAAATTATGGTTAATTTACTCACGTGGCCGAATAAGAGTTAACCAGGCGTTCCTCTTCGGGCATTTTGAAGATTTGACGAAACTGTGAAGTCTTCACTTTAAAGTCCGGTGTTTCGCCCGTATTGTCTTGATTATTTTGTGTGAACAGCGATTGTATTTTACATATTGTAAAATTTGTAACTTCAACCTCGTTTTCCATTTCATTGAGAACGCTGAAAAGATTGACCTGCAGCCATTCCCAATCCTTGACGATATCATCTTGTGTTATACCAATGGCAATTTCTATGAAATCATAATAGATTTTAATATGCTATAATATGCAAACTCTATTTCAAAGAGCACTTAAATTAACAAAAACCTAATAATTGCATTTATTTATGTAATTACTACATTCGTTCATTTCATTATCACCCAGTTATTTGGTGACACATTAATTTTGTTGGTGCGTCATTAGACACAAGAACTGTGCTCCAGTGCGGGATTCGTTGAATTGAATTTAATATTTAATTCTCAGTACACTCCACTAATTATAAATATTTGCATAATCTTAATACTTACAATCAATAATAAACCTATTTGGAATGTTTAGTAAAATCATTATCTTCATATTATTGAAAATCAATGGAACCGTAACCAATAAGAAAATACAAATTATAAAATAAATAAAAAATAACATAAACACAAACACGAATCTTTAAATTTTCTGCAAGCTTCATGAATCTTGTTTTTTTGAGTTGCAAACTGTGCTTCATCTTGTTTTTTTTTAATTTACTTGGTATTGAAATCTTTTCCATTCTTGTCGGTTATTTACCTATATTATTTTACAGTTAAAGAGTTATATTAAGGGATCTCTTGTTTGGCTTTCTTATCGCTCATTCGCACACAGACATACATTTGAAAAAGCCCCTGAGCCGAACACAATCACAAACATCGAGTACATTTCGACCATGTAAGTCAGAACAGATATGTGTGAGATTCGGATGAGTCAGTCGGTCAGTCAGTGATTGGGCACCCTCCCACTTAAATGCTGATATTGCTCTCGAAATTGACGACATATCAACACATGTGGCACAGTCCCAGTCCGCTGATAAGGCGTGCTTTAAACCTACCGTAAGAAACATCAGAGGAAGATGTTTGATGCACTATTCGATATGGGGCTGGCTTGGTGTTCATCACGCTATCAATAGTGCCCACCAGCATGGAGCCAAAGCCCCGAGATTCGCCATGTCCGCGACGCTTCTGCAACACAAAGTACTTTGAGTACATTTCAGATGTCCTGTAAATTGGAATGGAAATGGGAAACAGAAAATATTAATGCAATAACGGGGCATTTGCATGTGTTTTTTGCTACGGTTTGTTGCTGTGTGTGTTTCTTAGCAGTGGTTTTTACGCAGCAAAATACAGTTGTGCGAGCAAAAAGAACAATCAATGTTTGAAGCTGACATTGCGCTTTACACAGCTGCTTATGGAATCAGTGCAGAGCTCAGGCGACTTGAACTCTGCTCAATTAGTTATCAGCTTACAGTGTATACTACAACAAAAACCACAACAAAAGAACCATTACCTACATAATTGTAACTGTAGGCGTGTGCGTGTGTGTGTGGGGAGGGAGTCTTTAAATTAATCAGCTGCTAGAAAATCGCAACTGGGATGCGACACAGCATCAGCCATAAATGAAAGATTCCACCTGCTTTTTGGGTTTCTCAAGCTTACCAAAATGCTGAGGGCAGCAGCAGCAGCTCCTTGGGTTGAATCCACATTTTTGTGCTTTGTTTTTTTTTTTTTTCGTTTAAGTATCGGCAATTTTCATAGTTTGCTGCTGGTGTGCAACTAATTGGCGATTGCCACGAAATGCGAGGAGAGAGCAATGCGTGTGAGCTTTTCTCGTTACATCTGCGACTTAAGAACTCCAGAGGAATGCACAATTATTTACACTGTTTTATTTATTTCTTGAATTGTGTTTTACTGCTCGTTCGTCGTGGCCTTCTCTTCCTCTACTTCTTCATATGTTTTGGCATCCAAGAGTTTAACATATTTCCATGCTGTTATTAACAGTATGCATTACTTTATTTGCCATTCTTTGTTATTTTATTTCAAGTGAGTGTAAGTATTTCATTAAGAAAATTCGTTTAAAAGTTTGTATGTATCTCTCAATAGCAACAAGTTGAGTTATGCGTCAAATAATAATGAGTAAAGTTGCAATTCGAAATTCTGCTAATCTGCAAAAGGAAGCATAACAGAGCACAGCTGTTAATTAGCATATCGAATATTCATTTGGTTCTGTTCTCAAATGTATTCGTGCCAAACTTCTACAAATGGGCAACATTTAAGTTTAAAGTCATGTTCATCAATATAATAGCAACACCAAAGTAAAATAGTTAATATTTAAATGATAAAATATTCTTCGATACATTTTTGTGGCGGTAATGCGATATATGTTGAGAGTATCGATAAGCAGGCGGTGCAGCATTCTTTGTTTTTTTGACTGTCTGGCCGTGTTTACGATTTTAAAGCCGCCAAAATTTGTAGTAGGCCTTTAATTAAAATTTTCATTAGTTCACAAACTTATTTCGAACCAATCGTGGGTGGTTCTGACTGTTTTTCCCTTTTTCAACGTGCCGTAATACAAAATTTTAAGTTTATCTCATTTTTTATTTACATATGTGCGAAATTTATAGTTCACAATGCTTAAGAAATTTGTTGAAGTCAATTCGGACGCGAGTCCCTCACAGAATCCCTATGCGGTGCGCACCTACATGGGCGATGACGTCACCACCGAGTGGAAGGTGGAGAATTGTCCGCCTCGCAATCGTGTGTGCCTCAAAAAGCCGCCCAACTCCACAATTACACATGTGTTGACCATTGAGGATGAGCTGCGCCGACTGCACCAGAAAGCCGAGGAATCTCGCTTCGCCCATCCGTACAAGAAACGCTGCGATCTCTACGATGAATTCACCATGTGCATAATCCCGCAACGAACGCCGGCCGAGTTGAAACTGAACGCCGAGATGCGGGAACGCCTCATAATGACCCAAGCAGATGCTGGCCTGGTGGAGCATGATGCACGTCTCGATAAGACGTGCCCAAAAGATCTCATCGCTCTCGACAATCCCATGGAAGCCGACGAAGAGGAAGAGGAGGCCGCCGGTGAAGATGAAGGCAACGACGAGGAGGAGTCAGAAGTGAAGCCACAGCCGGCGACCCCCGAATGCAGTTCCGATATGATCATAATACCCGACAAACGCATGGTAAGCGCCTAAATTTAAGACAGAAGTTTAACTACACAAATAGGTTGCATACAATTTAATTTGTATATGTGTATAACTATTACAAACTATTCAATTAATTCAATATCTTCGATGTCCGCTAAAATGCTGCCGGGTGGCAATTCTGCTGGCGGCAGTGCTGCATCTTCATTAGGGTGCACGGTTAGTGCATGATAGTTACCACTGGTTGCCTGCTGTTGCATGTGTACGCCTAGCTGTGAGATCAGCTCCAATGCCTGCACATCCGAGTTCATCAGCGCGAACTGATGTATTATCGCCAGATGGGGGAAAACGCTGCTCAGCAACGTGCAGGTGCTCGCATTCATAAGCAGACCAATCGAAGGATCTCCCATCTGCTGCTTTTCTTCCTCGCCATCGGATGTGCTGGCTGGCGAGGGCAGCACACTGGGCTCACAGGTGACCATTTCGACACCGTCGTCGTCCAGCTCCCCCTCAGAAATTTCACTATTGTCGCTTGATAAATTGACCAATTCGGGCGCTGGCATATTCAGCGTGGCATTCACATCTATGTCGATTAGCTCCTTCTGCATGAAGTTTGGCAGTGCGTGCTTGAACTCCACTATGATCTGCTCCACCGGCAGCTCACTTACTACTGGGCTGGCGCCCGTATAGCCCAGTTCGTCCTCCTCGTACTTGTATTTGCTACGAAAGCGATTCAGCCAGCGATAGGATGGCCTAAACGCTGGCAGCTTCAATACCGCCGCCATCTTGAGCGCCGTCTCCTTCAGGGTGTGGTTTCTTATGGTCACTCCAAGGCACAGCTGGCGACAGCGCTCCACCCATTCGTGCAGTAGAAAACTGATGGCACTCATCTCAAATTTGCGCCGTTTGCGCGTCATCTCCTCAATGATGATGGACGCATCCGTTTCGCTGAGCGTCTCCAGCTGCTGCAGCAGTTCGCGTTTCTTATCCAGTATGCGACGTATTTGGGTTGTGCAGCAGTGAAACATTTTCGCCAGGCTGTTTCGCGATATATTTGTCTCATCATAGTAACGTATAACGGCAATTTTCTCATAGAAAGTCAATATGTTGCGCTCATTGCGACGCTTCTTTCCCTTGGCCTTGGCCTAAATGGAATAAAAGAGACCATTAGCGAAATGTATATATATATTATGAACATATTTATATTTATATATAAATCGTAAGATTTCTGATTAAAGTTTAAAGTAATGTACAAATTCAGCACTGCTTAAACACTACAATTTCTTTTATTTTCATCAAAAATTGTCAATTACTCCAGTAAATTGAGTAATTCTAATCAATTTATTTTCAATTTTGATTTTTCACTTGATACCAAATATGCCCCTTTATAATATAACAGGATATGCCACTGCGCTTAAGTGTTTGTCTTACGAATATCCAAATGCGTGTGTTTCTGTGTGCGTCATAGGCAACAACGCATAACAAATCAACCCCCGTCCAGCTTATAGGCCAAGTTAACAGAAAATTGTGTGAGACATTTCAACTTACCCCTTTCTTGTTATTGCATTTTTTTGTGGTTGCTGATGCTGCCGCTGCCTCTGCCGGTGCAGTGTCCATGGCTGCTAAGCTGATGCGCCAAAAGCAGTTGCTATAATTTTCACTCTTCTTCTTTGCGTCTGCTTCGTGTTCGTCAACAGCTGCGCAGCGTCCTCAGAATAAAAGCTCAAACTGCTAAAAAGCCAATTGCGCTTTTGTTGTCTCTTTATCTTGTTCTCTCTCTCTCACTCTCTTGGTACGCAAACGCTCTTTTTGCACTGCTGCTGCTGCTGCGACTCCTTTTAATGCTGCGCACATAGAAAATAAAACATTTGTAACAATATAAAAATAATAATGCAAATGCGCTTCAATTAAGCCTTAATGCGTTTGCCAGCAGTTTGATTTTTACTTTGCTCTGCTTTTTTGTTTTTTATTGTGCATTCGCTTTCAATTTCAATTGCCGACTGCCTTTGTTGTTGTTGTTACTGCTGCTGACATTTTTACACGCGTGCTTGGCCGCTGAGTAACACTTGTGCACTGTTTTTCGGTTTCAGGTGCTCTGCTGTGTGTTTCGTAGCCGTTGCTCTTGTTATTGTTTCTGTTGCCCCGTTGCCATATGAAATAAAAACGGTTCGCTATGCACAGGGCGGCTGGCTGCCGTATGTGTGTGTGTGTGTTTGTGTGAGCGTGTTTGTATGAGTGTGTGCGTTGCTTTTGTTGTGGCAACAGCAGCGCACTAATGTTAATACTTGCCTATATGCGTGTGTGTGTTAGAAAAGGATAGCAGACTCTTTTTTTGTTTAACTGTTATATTAATTTTAAACGGCGTTTAAATATTGAAATATATCTAGGACAACGCCATTGAAAAGTGAATAGCGTGCTAGTTAAATAACTAGTAGTTCTGAACTAGTTCTGCGGGAGGGCGGTTAAAGCGAGGAGTACACAGCAGCAGCAGCTGCTACACTCACAAATGCATTTACACACACACACAAATCCAATCATACGCATTTGCAGTTGTCGCTCTTCGCATTGCATTCGTTTCTATGCAAAAGCGTTGACGCCAGCGTCGCCGTCCGCTGTCGGCGTGGCTGCTGCTTAATTTTGTTCGCTGTTATTGTTAGTTACATGTTTCGTTCTTGATTTCCTTTTAGGCGTGTTGTTTTGTTATGTTTCAATGATCAGTGGCGTAGGCGGTGGTTTATTTGCTCATTATGAGATCTCATATATATTATACGTAACTCCATATTTTATATGGTATTTTGATTTGAGCAAGTTTTGCTTTTATTATTAGAACCCTAGAATTTTGACAAATTTTTTTTTGTTTCTGAGTGGCGTTAAACTAATTACCCTTTCCAATTTTGTTTAAGATAAGACAACGTCAAATATACTATAATTATAATGTGTGAGCTCTTTAAACTTGGAGCACAAAATAATTTTATTGGTACTGATAAAATCCGGTTCAGTGTTTTATGGGGCGTTTATTAAGTGCACCTTATCTGAGTGCGCCTTCACAGGCTGTTTGAGCAGTTAAATGTCACAAATGTCAACTTCAAAGCATTTAGTTACTTAAAGCGATCCTTTTACAAATTATGATTATTTTCCACATGCTTTGCTAATTACAGCTTATGCTTTGCTGTCTCCTTAACCCTTTTAAATTAAAAGGCCGACGCCACTGCAGCTGCCATTGCTCGTTTTGCGCTTTACTTTGACGTCGCTTGTTTGCCTGCTGTCTATTTCATTCTGTTGTGGCGTCTCTCTGTGCGTGTGTTGGTGTGCGTGTGTGTTGGTTATGTGTGCCTTATGTTGGGTTATGGCCGCTTGTTTGAAAAGTTTGCCAACGTGCTGCTCACAAAAAATAAAAAAGAGAAATAAAAGCGAAAAAGTGACAGCGCACACCTGGCCACCAAGTCTTTATTGCATGCAATGGGCTTCTTTTGTGTGCTTGGCTTGGCTTTTATGCAACTTCAGCGTCTTAATGGCATGTGCATATACTCAATACACACAAACATACAACATACAACAACTTAAACAGCACACAGTCAGTCGCATATGTTATTAAGTTGGAGCTGTGTTGATGTGGCTCTGTTTCGCCTCCTGCTCCTTGCTGAACTTGAAACCAGGCTGCAGCATACACAGCTGCCACATACAAACACAAACATATTAAATGATTGTATAGTTATTATTGTGTATAGCTCTTGTTTAATTTGTAGCCAACTATTTATTGATTTTGTGCATTTTAATTGATTAGTTTAAAGGGGTAAACTTAAAGTGAAGACTCAATTGCTGCTCGACTTGCAGCATAAATATGCAATTGAAACACCTGTTATTTTCTCAGCCTCTGCCAACTCCTGACTGCCCGCCCACCTTACCCTCTTCTTCTTGCGTCATGCATAGTGTAATGCTTACGTACCAGGTTTGACATTTTGCCAGCTCTCGCGTCAGCGGCATTTAAAGTTGAGAGGGTTGTGTGGTCGTAGTTGCTGTTGTTGTTGTTGCTGCTGCTGTTGTTGCTTTTGCTATATTAAGTTGTTTGCTGGTATTAGTATCGCACAACGTTGTCGTATTTGTTGACGTCGACGTCGTCGTATGCTATAAGTGCTCGCTCACTTGGCTATAGCTGGCAATTCCAGTGCTAGTGTTGCTTTTGCTAGCCGCTGCTGTTGCTGCTGCTGTTGCTGTTTCTTTTTTTTTCTTTGTATGTTTTTTTTTTCTTTCGAATTTTTATTTGTTAGATGACTTGTTTGTTCTGCAGCCGACCTACGCTCGGCTCGAGTTTGTCGGGTTTTTAGTTTGGTTTGGTGTTGTTGCCGTTGTTGCTGTTTCTGGCATTCGTGCGCTTGCGATAAGATTCGTGATGTGGCACTAAGCGCTGTTCGTTGTTTACTGCTCTGTGCGCCGCTGTTTTGTGGCCGTCGGCGTGGCCAGCCAGCCATAGAGGCACTCACACATACACTCTCAGCACAGACACACACACACACACACACACAGACAGACACACGTAGAGACAGTTGAGTGTACAGCTATAGTTAGCCAGTCAGTTGGCATTTCGTGCTTACTTTATGCCGCTTACTAACTTCCATAGTCCGGCGCAATAACGTTGAGTGCGACATGGACTGGCTCTGGGCTTGGCCTCCATATTTAGCTCTATGTACGATATGCGTACGTACATTTTATATACGGATATATACAATTGTGTGTATGTTACGTATTTATAGGCGCGTTCACGCCGGCATCCGTGGCGTATGCGTGCTATTTTCAGCGTTTGCAACTTGAAATGTCGCATTAGCTCGCCCATAAATGTGCTTGACTGGCCAGGCAAAGAACAAAAAAAAAATAGACATATTAATATGAATCGCAGCAGGAGAGACTCGGCCAAGTAAAAGCACTATGTATTTTGCGATTACTTACCATATGGACTGCTAAATGCATAAAGCTGTCTTCTAGTTCAGTTTGTTATGGCTTCTTGATTTTTTGTTGGTTTTTTTTTTATATGTTTTTTGCGAAGTTTATGCAGCTGTGGGGGGCCAAAACTGCTGTCGAGTCACAGACGAGGTGGCGTATGCGTAACAACCGCACACAATTTACTTTAATTAGCTACAAATTCCGCTGCCAAGACAAACCCATCCGGTCTCAAGCGAACAACAATGCTAAACATTGAAAATTATAAAATAAATAATAAATAAAACACAAATACAAATATATATGTAATGTGTACGAGTATTCCTTTTGGGAACCTAAATATAGCAATTAGGTTTTGTTAATCTCTTTTCTACAATTTCGACTCAAGAAAGTGCATCTAAATTCAATTGAATACATAAAATAAATGAGTAAAGGAGTGGTTATGCAGTTTGGCATATATTATTAACAGCAGCTGGCTTGGACTCTAGATAAATACTGCATTTTAATTTGGAAATACGATTCTTAGTCGAAATGTTTTCTTTAAAATCCCCTTGTTGACAATTCCAAATTATATAAAGCCATTACATTATTGAAACTGATAATAAAGTAGTCTTATGTTTATGCTTGTTGAATTTGAACTCATCTGTTCCACATACTCGTCCTCAGCTTGAATTGAAACGGCCAAAGAGTCGCATTTATTTGAATGAAACCGAGGTTGGACCTCTGGAAGAGTTGCCATTTCCATCGTATAATCCACGTGTCATTCAGGAGGGTTTAGAGGGTGAAAATTTGCGCACCTATGATATCATCGAGGGTTGCAATCCACAAGATTTGTGGACCTGGAATGTGGGCTTGCAGAGACGTGAAATTGACTTGGATGAAGAATTTATAACAGCTGCTCTACCCAAATACGGTGTGTTTGTATACAAATTCTTATCGTTTCGCAGAACATGACCACTAATTGATATCAGATCTGTGCAAACACAGCTCACGACGCCGGACTTACCGTCTATAATATACCCACTCAACTAGAGAAAACATTTACAGTCGAAATTGTCTTCGGCAATCGAAATATTTATCCCGAACCGAAATTGGAACCATTTCGCGAAAGGTATGTTATAATTTCACAAATGTATATGTGTTCACAATGGTCACAATGGTGCTTACCCCGTTTCGTAGATATTATTATCGACCCAGCGAAATCGCTGCAATTATCATAGCCTTTGTGGAAACATATGAAGTGAATCCAGATTTCTGGACAGCTGGCACCATGGACGGCATACTTAAACGCGGTGTGTCCCTAACAAAGAAGAGTATAAAGCTCAATTATAAGTCGAAGGATAATGACTTTGACATATTACCGCAGGTAATGGAACGTAAGGCAGCTGTAAAAATAAAAATTCACTTTACGGGTCAATTCAAGAGGGAGCCCAATGTTTATAAGGCACTTTCTCTGTTCTTTTCGCAATATAATGCATGCATTTTCACCTCACGCGATATGTTTCTGTTGATCTGGAAACGTTGCGTGGACTCGTTCTTTATCTTCGATCCCAATGGACGCAATGAGCAGTGCCAGCGGGACTTCCCGGATGGCATGTGTTCGCTGATGGCGACACGTTACATGGAGCATCTGGTGCACTTAATAACCAAGTTCAGTGATCTCACTGAGAGCGATGAGTTTAACATTTATGAAATATCACTCACACAGTATGGCAAGCTGAAGGAGCCGCAAATACGTAAGGACACACTTTATCACTATCATAAATTGTGGGCTGTGGTCAATGAGAATTTTGCGGTGAAGACCGCTGGAAATAGTGGCATACAACAGCCCATTTCAGGCAACGAGAAGAATGCATCGCTGGTTGTCTCGCTCATAGCGCTCATCTATTCGGAATTCGAGCTGGCAAAGCTCTGGCGACCTATGACCATCGATGATATCATTCGATATGGAATTGCGTATTACAAAACGCTGCGTAAAAAATTTCGGTTGGACGGCAAACGCTGGAAGAAGAAGAAGCCGGAATTAAATATCGTCGATTTGCCAGAAATGTTTCTGATGGGCGCCTTTAAGGCAACGGTGCGCAAGTATCCCTTCATGATCACTGGCCACGTGACCGATTGTAAGTCCTATCTGGAATCGCAGTTAACCCATGCATTGAAACAGCTGTTCGAGAAGCCCGAATGGCCGGCTGCTTTGCTTCAGATTGACAACTCCGTGCTGGCCGTTTGGCGGGATCGTGAATTCTTTTATGCATTCGACCCGTTTCGTCGTAACCGCATCGGCTTGGTTGTCGATCCCGACGATTACAGCATCAGGGGAATGGCCGTATTGCAAATGCATAGCACATTCGACTCGTTTGTGCGCATCTTGTACCAGAATGCACTAAAGATGCGTCGCGGTGGCAAGTTCTTTATCCATGGCATAAGAACGGGCTGCATTCGACCGTTGCAGGTGATGTCGGAGCAGCCGAACAAGTTTCCAGCACTGCAAATGGGTTTGCCCACATATGATGATGAGCCGCCTGAAAAGGAGCTGGCGCAAAAGAAGAGCATTGAAAGCATTCCGGAGGAGGAACGGATACCCACAAAGGACGAGAATGAGTTTATTGAGGAACTGATTCTTGACATCATCAATGGTATTATTAGGGAACTGCCTGATCCGAGACTTGCTCGTCCCGAGTTGTACCGGCCAGGACAGAAGATACTGCTGGCAACAGACAAGGAAAATCTGCGTGCCTTGCGCCTCAAGATTAAGCGGGGCTACGAACTGGGCGAAGAGGAGGAACCCGATCTAAAACGTGTGCTAACCATTGAGGAGGAGCTGGAGCTCAAGTCCAATTACCAGACGCTGCACGATGGTGCTTACATCATTATGGGAACCACAAAGCTGCCACAACTGGATGCTGAAATGACGAAGCTGGGCGGCATTTTAGCTGCTCTGGTTGCCATCGCTGCATCCGCCAAATTTAAGGTATCCACATGGAACGCCGACGTCATCGAGTTCTGCATCTACTCAGTTAACAAGTTCGGCGAAGAGTATCAAAATTACGAGCTAATCCTCGCCTGTCTGCTGAACAAGAAGTTACCAGATATTTCCGTTGGCAACAGCAATTTCTCGCTGGTTGTGTCCGAGGTATACAAGTCCTCAGTGCAATCGTCGCTGAGGCAGGACTTGCTTGAGTTGCTCATCGATAACAATCGCGTGATGGTCGTCTGTCAGCATTTCTCCTGTGTTATATTCAAGCGCTACAATTTGCTTTACATGTTCATTGGATTTCCTTGCAATGCGATCGGCTATCGCAAGGGCGGATCGGGACCCGCCTGCATGATGCGCTTCATCGAGCTTGACTCGCTGATACGACGGATTGAGTTTGGCTGCAATCCGCAGGGATGTTCGGTGATGAATTACATTGTGGCTGCTATTAAGATTGTGGATAATAATATCGAAGGTCGCTTCCGACGCTGGCCAAAGACGGATGAGGATAACGAGTACAATGCTGAAAAGGCACGCAAAGAGCGGTTGCGCAAGCAGCGACTGGAGAAGTTGCGCTACATCGACGAGGAGCTGAAGAAAGAAAACAAACGCACTCAAGACTTTCTAGCGGCCAAGCGGAAACATGACGATCGTAAAATTTGCAAACGTAAGTTGCTTTTGGAATACCCATCAAAATCAAAACAAATTTATTAAATTGACAATATTTACACAGCCGAGTATAGGGATCTGGGATTGGACGAGGAGATGGGCGAGGAGGGTGAGTTCTTGTGGGGAATGGAGGAGGAAGAGGAGGGCGAAGAGGAAATCAAACTGAAGCACAAGCCCGGCAAACGTCTGCCCAAAGAGATACGCAAGGCATATAAGCCACGCCCCATTCTCTATGGGTATCGTATGCGTGAGAAAGATTGCAACTTTAAGATTCAGGGCAGCATGAATCTGGAAAATCGTGCCGATGGCAGCTTCAAGGAAATCAAACCCTGCTACTTCGCCTCCGCTTTGGCCATCCTGAGCGTCTCTTTGCGTCCGCTGAATCGCTGGAATTCGTATCGCATCGATCGAGTGATCACTCATGCCAAATCGATTGCGGCGCGTGTCTGTGATCTGGAGTCGGTGTTTGAGCGCGTTGTACGACATGTCACGATCGATGAGTACGAATTTGACATCTGGATACGCATTCTGGAGCCGATAGGTATGTGGACGCCAGCACCAAAACCGACATCTCCACTTTCCACAGAAGCAGCTCTCGTTATCTTTAAGAAGAAGCTGGAGAAACTGCTAAATACTCGCAAATATCTGATGATATTTACGCCCAACGGTTGCTTTGCCTTGTACCACGATGAGTTCTATCATCTATTTGATCCATATGCCAGCATGGATAAGCCCGGCGAGGAGGAGGAAGAGGCGGATGATGATGCTGGTGGTGGTGACGAGATGGGCGATGGCAAGAAAAAGAAAAAGAAGTGTCCGAAGGGACCGAAACGTTATCCGGAACGCAACACAGCCTCCTGGGTGCTGTTCGCCGATGTGGACAGCATGCTCAAATACATGGACAAGCGCTGTGCCCAGCCAGACTGGAAGGAGCAGAATCAGTTTATGTTCTATGTCGTCGATGTGCTCTCGTATAAGAAGGCAGCACCCAATGCACGCATCCTGCAGCTCTTGACTGATCTGTCCATACCGATGACGTGCTCGAGTCGGCAGTATGGACGTCCTGAGTATGAGATTTGTGCCACAAATGAATCTCTTGGCTGGCTAGAGCTGGAGAACTGTCTACCTGTGTGGAGCCGCATGAATCGACGTAACACAGCTGGTAAATATCGCAATCTGCCCTTGAGCAAGCTAAAGAAATATGACATTGAGATTGATGGACGTCTCTGGTCGCTTTGGGGTAATCTTCATCCTGAGGCACCTGTCTTTGAGGACGGTGAGCGTGGACGTCAATATCTTGCTATCTATGTGATTGCATGCTGTGCGGCAAGCGTCTATAACCTGATGGACTGGAGCGCTCAACTACTGGACACGATTGTTGTCAGTGGCACCAAATACTTCAAAGAGAGCGTCAGTCAAATAACTAAAGAGGACTACGAGTTCTCCTTGGAGAATCTAAACATTGATTGCGCGCTGGAAACCATCAACTTTGTGGTGCACATCGAGCATGTTTGTTTTGGCAAACTCTATCGCGTTCCCACCTTCAATCGCATGAATCTCTCCGAGGCGCTGATCTACTTCTTCAGCCATTATCAATTCGGCATTGTGATGGTGAGAAAGCGGGCGTTGGCTATTGGTTTCTGTCCGGGTCATGACGGTGGTTACTTTATGTACGATTGCCAGGAGAAGGATCAACCACTGTTCCCGAAACAACAGGGCGCCTCATATCTACTACGCACACGGCATCTCCAAGTGCTGCTCTACTGCATTGTGGTCACCCTAAATGTACCCTTCTACAACATTGACTTTAGCATCCACAAGGTGGAAATGTTGCGTGAGGGCGCCACTGTTGAGAACGAGGAGGAGGAGGGTGATGCGGGCGACGAAGATCAGGAAAAATAGGTTGCGATAATATTCTAGTATTCTATGTGAGAGGCTGTGTTTGATATTTAGTTAATAGGAATTCTTTTATAAAACGGATTTGTCGTACACAATAAAAGCAAGACTAATCCCTTTAAAATCTTTTATATATCTGAGGGAATCTGTCAGTTTGTTTATCCATAATAATTCGATTTAAGTTTAGTTCAAATACTTTTTAATCAACCATTTAATACTAAGTAAACATTTAACAACATTCAAATGACTAATTGGGTTGAAGTCAGCCCGTGAATCAAGCGGTGATCTAATGCCTCAGACGCTGCTCCTGCACAGCTTGCTTGTAATGGTAGCCATCGTTGCGCAGCTCATGCGCTGGCTCTGCCTCAAAGGCCTGAGACTCAGCATCGGATGGTGCCATAGGCTGCTGCACGTCCAGAATGTAGGGTATCTGCTGCTCCTGCACCGGCAGTTGCTGCTGCTGCTGTTGGAATTGCTGATAAGTGAATTGGGGTTGCTCGGCCTGTTGCTGGGCGGGCGGCAGATAACGCATAGCTGGGGCATCTTGGGGCTGATCCTGAGGCTCCATAGCTGGCATACCCATCATTTCGGGCATTGGTTCCATTTCGGGCATGGGTTGGGCTCGTTGAATTACCTCAGCGGGAGGCAGATAACGAGTGGAGGACATAGCTGCTGGTTGAGCTGGAGGCAGGTAGCGTGTGGTAGGCATGGCTTGCTGAACTGCCTGAGCTGGGGGCAAGTAGCGCATGGCAAGCATTTGCTCCGATTGAGGCATAGCTGGTGGAGTCAACTGGCCGCTGGGCGACATCTCCATCTCAGCCATCTGCTCGTTATCTTGCATATAGAAGACCTGCTCGGGCAGTTCGCGCAACTGGTGCCGTTCGATGCTCATGTGCTCCACTTGCTCCGGCCTCGACGGCGGCAAATAGCTGCTTGTCAGATGCGAGACATCCGCAGCACCCATAGCCAGGCAGGCAAAAAGTGTTACGAAGCTGATTCTCTGCTAGGATAAATCCATTTAATGTTTGCTGCTTGTCTGTTGATCCGTTCACTTACCATGTTGTGTGTGTTGGTTGGTTGTTGGTTGTGTAGCGTTTGATAGCTGACCAGATGGCACTCGGACTATTTATACGATCTTGCAATGACCTTCGATTGTGTGAGTGCTTCAATATTTAACTTGGCCTGATGCCATGTTCCGTTATTTATCTTCAGTGCGTATAAATTTATATATATTTAACGCTCTTTAGCGCATCTTATAATCAGACATGCGAACGCTGCTGAATCATTGTCCAAAGTCAACAAAATAAATACTGGCCGGAGAGACAGAGCACAGCAAGTGTACCGTATACCGATCCAAAACTCAATTGGTCGCGGCTAAAGCCGATTTTTTGGCCAACACAGCCTCTTAATGGAGGGCGTTTGACAATTTCAATGGCTCTCAAGATGTTCGGACTGGGGGCATGGCAACTGGAGCAAACTAGAGATTTGCCTGCGACAATATTACCTTGAAGTTTCACATTATTTCTTTCTGCACTGTCTTTGCCTTGTCGCACATCCAAATTTCACGGTCAACACGTGGGCAACAAGTGACGTCTGAGTGTGCGCTGGAGGGAGTGGGTCAGCATCATGTGAACTTAGCAGGTGAATGGGCTTTAAAATGACTGGCTAATCAATCTGCATAATTTGTAAATATTTTTTGTACAAACAATCGTAGCGCACTCAAATGTAATATCTAATCTTAGCTTTAGGCACATAGTCGACATGACAAACAAATTCTATTTGTCAAATTGCCTTCAAAATCTTAGGCAATAAAATATTTTATTCTTTGCTTTCGTTTTCAATAATATTTGATGTAGTTGTAATTAAATAGTGTTTGTTTTTTTTTTCCTTTTAAATTTGTAAACATATTTCATATTATTTTAAAAACTTTTCAATTTCGGCGTTGGATTTGAATACTATAACTCCAAAATGTATATGTGTACGATATGTGGCTTGAAGAAACCAGAGCTTGGCAGTAATCCAGAATTTGAGTTCCGCAGCCGACGGCGTCAGCAAGACAATGGCTACATGGAAGGCATCTCCGATTGGTGCTCAAAATGTGAAGCTTTGCGGTTTTTCCTCAAATCTGACAATGGCAACGAGCCCAGCCAATATCTGCAGGAGCAGCCCAAAAGGAAGCTTGCCAACTCTACTCTCGATGCGACTGCGAGATCCCGAAAAAATGTGAGAGCGAATCAAAACGATCCGAGAATGGATGCGCCATTAGATCGCCATCTACAAAATGAGGTGGCCAAATTTTTTAGGCAAGAGTCATTGGATGCGATACCAACGCAATATCCCCGCAATTTCGATAAGCAGATGCGCTCCCACAGCGCAGATCGCGCTCGTCGAGGTAATCAATATGTCGAACAGCGATCCAAGTCGACGGTTCGAGAGCCACTTCACATACTGCACCAGGAACTGCAGCAGGCGGATCATCCACGCTGTCATATCAGGAATCCGACCGCGTTGGGCGCCCTAAAGCCGAACAAACATGTGCAGCTGGATGAACGAGATGCAACACATTCCGCCGGGCAACACAATGATCTGAGACATCTGGAGGATGAACCTAAAGTGCCTCTTCAATATATGCGAAAGGCGCTCATGGACAAGATACACCAAAACGAGATGATTAATCCGTGGCAAGAAGAGGTACAACGGCAAGTTAATCAACTGCTTGCCAACAATGCCAATAAAAGAGAGGTGAAAGTTGCAAAGACTTGCGACGAGAGAAAACTAGACGACGAAGTTGCCACAAACAGGCTAACCATGTTCGAGGTGGCCAGAGACATTAGGGAAATGGAGCAGGACGCTCTGAAGAAGGAACTCAACCAAAAAATGCTTGAAAAACAGAACCTGGTGAGTGAGTGGAATCGCATACGTCGCCGTGTCGAGGGTGAATGCAACCGGGTCAAGGCGGAGTTGGACGATCTGGAACAACAACGTAATATGGAATTAAATCCTGGCGTTGAACGGCAGCAAGGTGGTGGACCGATTCGACCACCTCCACCACCCTTCAAGCAGTTGGAAAGTGATTTGGAAAGGCAGCTAAAGAATAGTAATGATAAATTGGATGAGATTGATAGAGAGAGACTGGAGAGCATATTAGCAACGATGCAGGAGAACTCACAACAAGTTGAGTGCCTCGTAAACAAATTGGATGAAAACGAGTATGAAAACGGCTTCGAGCCATCTGCTCCGCCAGCCAGTGTAACGGATTTTGAGCTGGGCGAAACACATATCGAAAGTGAGCATGATGCCAGCCCACAAGAGGCGGAATCCCTCTCTTTAATAGGGCACAACCCAAATAAAGACACTGTGCATTCAATTCAATTTCAAGAAAGGACTGACACCTTAATAACGCAACCAATGCGCGTCACTTGCCAACTGAACCTTTTGGTGTCCACGGTGCAGCGAGCAACATTTTGCAGTTTTGCCCAGGATCCACAACAGCTGCTGCAGGCATTAAATACAGCGGATCAAACAAAGCGCGGTGATCCACCGCCAGCACAATTCAGCACGGTGCCCTGCCACTCTAAAGAGCTGATCAATCTGCTGAAAATCAAACAACCGAATATGTTGCGACCGCTGAAATTTTGCCGTTTGCCCATTTTGTGTCCCCATGTCAGTTGCGGGCGGATGTTTCTTATCTCGGAGTTCAAAAATCACCTGATGCACGAGCATCCAGCGCTGCCCATTGAGCGTATTTATCCTGGTCGGGCCAGGACCTTCTATTTGGACACTCGCGTCACACTGCTAAATAAGATCAACTGCAACATGGTCTACTTTGTGAATGACAAGTTCAACGACAAGAATTGCAATTCCAAATTACCCAATCTGTTCCCTGTGCTCGTAATGACTGCACGTTTGCATATGCCCGAGTTCCTTGCGGCCGAGTTCCATTTAATGCAGTCTTCCAAGTCTTCCGTTGGTGGTCCTGATACCGAAATCTTTCTAATTTGGCTGACCAGCGTTAAACCGCAAGACATGAAGATTATTGGGACCATAGCCGTGTGGCCAACAAACAGGGAGCCCCTTGTTGAATACCTAACGGTGCAAACCAATGAGGTCTACGACATCCATTCGGATCAAAGACTGCCGAGCATCTATAACAGCAATCGAGCTCTGACATTGTCCGGCAATTATGTCAATCGCATAACCGAGGGAGGCAAGTACCTTTTGCCCGCACAGGTTTTGATTCATTAGAACTTCGTTTTTTGTATCATTTCGAGAAAACCATTTTGATTTTGGATAATCTTTGAATAAATTCTGGTGCAAATTGGTGCAAACATTATGCGTCTTTCGTTTTGAATAATGATTAAGACAAGAGTTCATATCTTAGTTGATAGCAAAGCAGGATACGCCCACAAGTATGCAACAGAAACTGAAGCTGAAGCAATTGCCAAACAATCGTTTCTTTAATCCAATTAAAGACAATGCACAATTAAACTCGCTGCAGGAAAACACTAACCTTTCCCTTAATCAATAAATATTTACTAACATATATTATATACTTGAACTAACAACTTTAACAGTTTTGTTTCAACAAATACAGGCAAATTTTGAAAATACAATCACTGAAAGAAACTCGAGCATTCATTAAATATTTGAATTAGGAATTATCACGAATAAGAAATCCACAAAGGTAACTATTAAAATGACCCTATAAACAAAATATAGTTCTCAAATGGAATATGGGATATTATAGGAATACTAAAAACCATTTTACTGATATATTCTAATACGGCTTTTTACTAAGGCGGTTAAGAGCGTATGTATTCCAGGCTTGAAAAAGGTGTGATGAATATACTGAGCCCTCATTGTAAAATCTTAACATGGATGCAAACTTTAAAGCTCATTCATGACACACACCTACCCTAATTTAGACACATATCTGCATCTTAACTACGATATTGCATTAAGCTTTAAGCACATCTCCCTTAAGTAGGCAACTGTTTATCGTATGTAAGTTATTTTTTGAATATTTGCAAGCAGCCTAAGGACGTCTTCAGAAGTTATGAAATATATTAAAAGCTTTTGCAAAAAAAGGAGGGAAAAATATATGTATATCGATAGGTTCCTGAATTTATCGCCACTCCCACACTAACATTGCTAAATATGCATTGCGCATGCCCACAGAAATGTCAAACTTTTTGCCACTGACAGTTTTGACTATCCTTTGGTGTATATACCTCGAGTGGACATGCAAAAGAAAACCTGAGCTAAAAATGAATTTTTAAATTACAATATAATATGTTGACTGCATTGCGTCGCAGATTTCGCTTAGGGATGCAGCGTACGGTTCTAATTGCAGTGCTGCTGGCCGTTGGCATCTTCAGTTATGCTTTCCTAAATCTCTCCTTCTGCTTCAAACTCATGTCGCACCGAAGTCTCACGCACATGGTAAGAAAAACGGAGAAATAAAACGTACAAACTTTTGAATGCATAGTGAAAACCATTTAACGTTTTGTAGTGCCAAAAGTATGAGCATCACGAGTTTAGTGGATCGCTCTGCGAGGAGCTGTGCGGCAGCCAGTCAAACTTTGATAACTTCCAGTGCCCGTTGAATGACATGAAAACTATTTTGTTTACGGCCGAAAAGAATGGTGACATGTATGCGGTGAAGGTAGGTCAGTTTGGCATTAGTTTATCGGGTTGTCATGACTACCAGCTCAATGTTTACTTGCAAGTAGCTGGCTAAGCACAACGATGACGATTTGAGCTGGACGAACAGTAAGGGAGATGCCATCTATCCAAAGATCGAGGAGTTCCACGAGATTGTCAAGCTGCACATAATACTTGCCTACAACGTAACTTTAGACGATAACATGGTATGCACTATTTACGATAAGTTGGAGTGTTTTGTAACTAAAATTCGCGTGTGACTTGCAGATACGCGCATTGGTCAACCAGGAGATAGCGGATAATAACTCACAGCAGATGGTAAGCTTCTGGCGATTGTTCAAGGACAACAATTACATGATGGGCAAGCTGTTTGACGAGGAGTCCGTGTTTCCGGCGGTGCTGGGCTCCTGTGGCCCCTACTATGCCACAGAGGGCCTAGACATTGTCCAGTCCAATCCCAGCATCATTCAGTATCTGTAAGTCAATTGAGAAATAATGAATCATATTCGATTAAGTAAGCATTCATTCAACATAATGCAGCGCTTCAAATCGACAGCAGCGTTTGAAGCACGCACTTAATATTATGGAATACATATTTCGGCTGGAGGAGATGAAGCCGGAGCCGTTGCGAATGTGTAAGATGCAAGTGAATCGCTTTGGCCTTACGCCCGACCGGCGTCTCAAGTACCAAAGCGCTGAGCATATCTATGTCGAGAGTTACTTGGACAAGCGTATCTCCAATGGGGCCAAGTGCCACACCAATCAGGAGTGCAACTTCAACTCCTGTCGCGGTCTATGCGATGCGGAGCGACAGGCCTGCACACATGTGCAGCAGAACAATAACTTCCAAATACTGTGCGATCATATCCTTATGGGCAGCGGCACATTTCAGCCGGGACTCTTAAGTGGGATCCGTTTGCCCAGATCGGTGCAGAAGCTGGTTAAGATGTGTGTGCAGCCGCCAAAGGAGCATCAGGTGCCAGGTCGTCGCCTGGCTCCCAATCTACAGTTGGCTTTGAGGCTCTACAATGAGTTGAAGCAGTTGCTTCAGGCGGTGATCACTGCTTCCGGTGCTGACTCTGAAGTGGAGGCGGAGAGTCCACGGCTGAGGCAGCAGCAGCAGCAGGGAGGCGTTTAGGTGACTAGGATGCACATGTAGTTGAATTGGTAGCTTCTGCTGATGCTTTGCTCAAAAATTGGTAGAATTTTTACAGAAATTAGTTTTAATTAATACAAAAAAAAAAAGAGGAAAAAAATAGAATTAACATAAATAAACAATTTTTTAATACATGATAGATAAAGTGGCTTTAAATTGTAGTTTTGGTTTTGTGTTTTTTATTTTCGTTTTTTTTTTTTTAATTGTCATAAATTAATGTTTAATTGCAACAATTTGTTTCACTATTGTTTAGCTTGCCGATGAAAATGTATTTCGTCTGTAACTTATTTTAAATTTGATAGAAAATCAATTGCCCACATGAGCGTTAAAACTTGAATTAAAATGTTGTCTTCGAAAGTGCCCAAAAGTAAGTGTATTCAAAAAGAGTTACATAAAAGTGTTGATTAGCTCTTATCACATTGACATTTTAAGTTTTTTCTTTTACTTTTTAGATTTATATGTTTTGTTTGCTTTGTATTTTTGAAAAGTACAGCGTGCACATGCATATCTTATTGTTAATATATATGTATACATATATATATATATATATATATGTAGAGTTTAATTGGTTTCCCCTTTTGATGATTGCTGGCTTCACTCTATTTCCATATCTTTTTTCTTTTTTCTTTTGTTTTTTTTTATGTTTTTACAATAAGTTAACGTTTTGTTATCGGCGCTGCTAGACTATTAAGTTCACATACGGTATATAACTTGTTTTTATATTTATATTTTGTGTGTTTTATCGATTTTGCATAGGCAACTTTGTTAATTTGTTTAGTCCTCTAGGGTTTTATCTGCAACCAAAGTTTACCCATGGGTTGTTAACTTGTTAAACTGTGGCAGATTTAGAACGAAATTATTTCGTTGGTGTTCTTTCTTTTGATATATATATTCATTTTTTGTTGTTTATATTTAATTTTATTTTGTTGTTTTTGTTTTAGGCCGCTTAGCATAGATAATAAATTTTAGCGCTTCCTTAAAGCCATTTCCAATTTGTTTATTACAATAATCAAGATGTTTCTGAGTAAATTATAAAAAAGAGTAGAAAAATCTAATAGATATCGTAATTTTTGTTAGTACACGTAATTCGTTTTGCAAAAAGTGCCCTATGCGCTCAAAAATTATTATATGTATGTTTGTAGATTTAATTCTCGTTTGTTAATTTAGTTACTTGTATGTGTGTTTAATCCTTTTGTTTTGTTTTGTTTTGGTTTTTTTTCTTTTTTTGTTTTTAATATTTAAAGTACATACATCTGCTTCACAATACAATTTCTAAAAACATAAATGAAGCGTTCGACTTAAACTAAACTCGAAAAGGATGCGGACTGCTAAGTCCGCAATGGAGACCGGGTGCAGGGTAAATGATTTAAACATACCGAAAACATGAATTAACTGCCTGTCTAATTGTAAATTTCAAAAATGTCATAATGTGGATGTGGAAGATAGGTGTGTGTGTGTGTGTGTGTATGTGTGTGCGAGAGTATGGTGTAGTGTATGTGTGTGTGTGTGAGAGTGTGGGTGATTATATTCCTTCCGAAGTATTTGTCTTTATGCCGTTGTGGGCGATGCAGCCGCCGAGGCAGAATTGGCCAAGATGGGCGGATGCGTGGCATTTACCACCCGACCGGGCGTATTGGCATTCTCCAGCGTCTTCGAGTGTTGCAGCTGCATCAGATAGTGCTGCTGGGTGGGCTTATGCAGCGCCAGCTGCGACAAGGCATCATCAATGGTGAACCATTGCCGTTTGCGTCCAATGCTGCGCGAATCCTCCCATTCATCGAGCTCCTGGGTCACATTCATGACAAACACCTCAGTGCGATGCATGTGATCGTTATTCTATAATAAATAACAACTTATTAATTGAATAATCATGTCTGTCTTTAGCTGTAGTTCACCTCAAAGACACCTAAACAGCGACCCAGACTGCCAACAACGCCCGCCTCCTCGAGCACCTCACGCACAGCGGTCACAGAGGGCTCCTCTTCGGGTTCGACACCGCCCCCGGGCACAATCCACAATTCGGGACGGCGTGACGATGTCACCAGCAGCACCTGCAACATATTTGGAAAACAATAAGAACATATTAAATACATAAAAACACTAAATACCGTTTCATAGCTAAAACTCACCTCCTGTTCGTTCTCGGCGCGCACGCAAATGCAAGCGGCACGTCGCCGGAAGCCGTCCTTATCGTAGATGCGTGTTGAGTTTGGCTTTTCCTTGACCATCTGAAAGATATATATTCTTGATAGGGTAAGTAGAGTGACTGATGTTATGTTGTTGCTGCATACATTTTGGAAAATACATATTGACGAAAAATGTGATAAGACGCATGGGTTATAATTCTTGATTTTTTTTATCATCTGATTGCAGTCGCGTTTAATTTGAATGTGCGCGCACATGAAAATCGTGATTTCGTCTTATCATACAGAGGCCGCCAGCTTATCAGCGATTTATTTATGTATATATATATATATATGTGTGTGTGTTCGTGTGTGTGTGTTCGTGTGTGTGCCGGGTACCGTTTGGCGTTTCTCAATTAGCATTGTCATGAATGGTAATCGAACATTTGCACAAACATTTGTGCGCTTACCTTTGAGTTGTTTTGTTGTTGTGTTGTAAGTACTGCGGCAAAATGAACGTTAATTGCCAACTGCTTAGGCACTTTATACACTGAGAGACAGCAGCTGTCTGTCAGCCTGCCTATTCCTTTGTCTCTTTCGCGCACTGCTCCTCTTACACTTCCTTTTGCTGCGTTCGCAACAAGTGTGTGTTTGTTGTTGTTCTTCTTCTTCTTTTATGGCAGCTTCTTCTTTATTGACAGCTGCAATGGGAGCCGGTCGCTGGTCTCGTGCCGCTTTTTTTTTCTCTTTTTATATTTTTTCGCAGGTGCTTTTTGGTGGCCTGCTGCTGCGTCACAGCAATGATCTGTCACTGTATGCGTTCCGTGTGTGTGTGTGTTCGAGTAAAGTGTAAATGTATGTGTTGTTTGTGTATGTTGTTGTTGTGTAGTAACGAAAAAAGAACTGCGCGTCGAATTGGTTTAAAAAATATGTGGGGAAAGCGAGAGAGAGAGTATAAGTGAATGAGAGAGAGAGAGAACAGAAAGAAAACTTGTTGAAATTAAAACGAGTACAAGAATAATGAAGAGGAAATAAAGCGCAGACAGGGCAGAATTATTTAACTACTTTGCAGTGGGTGCATGTTGTTGTTGTTGGGTTTTTGTTTTTTTTTTTTTGGTTGTGTTGGTTTTTTGCGTTTGTATTTGTGTCGTGTTGGGTTTGTTGTTGTCAGTTAGCCACCGCCTTTGTCCTGGTTGTGGCAAGTCTGCGGTCGCTGGCTATGTTGTTGTTGTGGTTTTTTTGGTTTGCGAGTCAAGACGCACAATTTGTTGCAAGTTGTTGAGCGAGACCGACGCACAGCTGGGCCTTTTATCTGAGCACAAAGCATGCGTTTTCCATTTTTGTCGCTGCGAACACGCCCCCAAAAATGGTGTTGAGAGGTAGCCGCCTTTTAGGGCAGGCAGACAGACACACGCGTCGCACCTCGAGCACCACGTATATTATTCGCGCGGCTTAGGTTTGCAGCAGCTGCGGCAAGTGTCCAAGTGTTAAATGTAACAATTTTAACAAATTTCACGAATGTTGCATCGGCGAATGGCTCAGCAAAGAGGACGACGGCAAAACGACGGTGTGACCGTCTCTGCTTAAACGCATCTGCCGTAAGACTACTAGCAGTTGGCAGCGCCAAGCAATCAGTTGGCATTCCAAATTTGTTTAGTTGGCAACAGCTGGCCAACGACTGCTATCTGTTCGCATCTAAAATTTGTTTAGTTGGCAACAGCTGCCCAAGCACTGCCATCAAATGGCAGTGCCATGCAATCGTTTGCATTCCAAATTTGTTTAGTTGGCAACAGCTGCACGCACACACACACAATCAAAACAATAGATGGCGCCAGCCTTGTCGATAGATGGGCTGTACACGAGATACTTTTAAGCGCTAAATTCAAATTGATATTTAATGAAACATAAATACAAAAGTTAAGAACTGTTCGATACTCTGTTGAATTGAAGAATCCTTTATTGAATTGAATTAGATTTTGAGTATTAGCTTTAAGGCCGTCAACACACACACACATGAATGAGTTAGTGGCACAAAGCGGCACGTTAGTTGAACTCCTGCCAAAAATCAGGCCAAGAGGCAGTGTGGGGAGGGGGAGGGAGGCGTTAGGCGAAGGGGAGGTGCCCAAAATTTGCTTTGCATTTGTTTCATTTGCCGGTTGAGTTTGGATTTGGATTTGTTGCCTCTGCGTTTTGGCTGTGCTGCTTTTAATACAACTACTTAGCGCAGGCAATATTTTGAGGAGGCTGGTGGCAAGTGGCATGGCTGCTGTATGCGACTGTGTCCTTGCCTTAAACATTTACTGCGCCAGTCGCGACATTTTGGCTGCCTTTGGCCCCGGGTCCTGGCCTCTGTCCTGCATCCAACATCCTGCCTCTGATCTTGTGGCGCTTTTTTGCTACTGCTGTTGCAAGGAAAATTGCTTATTTCTTAATGCATTGCAATTTCCTTTGGCTTTCTTAGACATTTTGCCAGTGTGTTTGTATGTGTTGGGTGTATGAATTATGGGCTTCATTCTGCTTTTTTGGGTGTTTCTTCGACGTGGCCAAGCAGAAGTGTTGAACGATTTAACACGCGTTTTTCTCCCACTTTGTCTTCCAATTGCGCTTTAATTTCAATTATAAGAAACTCAGCAACAACAACAGCAACTAGAAAAACCATTCGGAACAATTTTACACTTATTTTTAGCTCATAGATTAATGTACATTTCCATCGATTGATTTCTGACAATAATAATAATTTTTACTTTTAATTTTTCACTGTTGGTTTTTTTGCTTTTGGTTTTTTTTACTTTTCGTTTTTATCTGCTTTCCGCTGAGGCAGGAGCTGCCTGCAGCCTAGTCGGCTCAATGTGCCACGCTTTGTTGCACATAAATTCAATGCCATAAATTTACAATGGGCGTCCTTTTGGCTGGCAAACTTTTGTCTATTTGATGCGTCCGGCGACCACAATGAAATCAAGTGCAAAAATTTACAATTTACCAGGGACGCCAATGGGCAGCAGGGCTGCAGTAAATGGCAATCCTTTGAAGATTCATACAGTTAAATGTGGAAAATAATAAATATAAGAAAATTATATATGTGATTTTTACAATAAGTTGAACTTTCACTTTATAAATAAATATTGATTTGAAAGTATTAAAATAAAATAAATTGATGCAATGTGTGACTTTTACAATTAACCGAACTTTCGCTTTATAAACAAACAAATATTGATTTTTAATAATATAACAAAAAATAAATTTATGCAATTTGTGTCAATTTTTCCTTGCCATTTTTTGCTGCACACTTTATTCTGCACATATCCTCCCTCATTCCTAACCCCACGTTGCGCATACGCCGCGTTTAGCAGCCAACTTGTGTAAATTAAAATGAGCTCTCGCAGCGATATTTGCGGTGCACAGTGCTAATTGACTGGCAAGTAGAAATTCAATCAACTTGACTCATTCAAAGCTAATTCAAAGCTGCTGACTGCAAGTCTGTTTGTCGCAGGTGTTGATCCCGTCATTAATTAACTATCGCTGTCATCAGCAGTAGATGCAGCAGAAGCTGCAGAAGCAGTCGAATCAGTTCTCGTGCACGTGTCCAAAATGCTCAATAGGATAAGAAGCCGCAGGAGTTGTTAGCTGGTCGCTGGTCCTTGTGAACGCTTGCCGGGCAACATATTGTTTCATTTTCGCTGTGTCTGCTGCTGCTGTTGCTGCTGCCGCTGTCCATAACAAAGGAGCACCTACAAACGCAATTTGGCAACAAATTCACAAAACAGACAACACAACACAACAACAACAAACCTAACAACAAACAGCAACTACAACAACAATGACCCGGCCAGAATTATACAATTTATGCGATTTACGAGCTACGGCAGCTCCTGCAGTTTGCACTCCAACTCCGATTGCACATCCAGTTTCATCTTCCACTCCCGCTCCAGCTGGCATCTCCCGCTCTCTCCTGTTTCTGCCCTTTTTTTTTGTGCCTCAGGAGCCGCAAAACTATTTCTATTGCTGCGGCGCCGTCGCCATCGCCACTGAGCAAGGATATGCCGTATTTCCGTTTACATAATAAATTTGCTAACCACGTTCTGTCGTCGTCGACATTGGGCCCGGACTCGTGCTTGGGCTCGGGACCTGGCCATCGCCACCAGCGCCACCAGCGCCGCCAGCGCCACCGTCGCTTGGCATCAAGTGCCTTGCGGTTGACATTTTTTGTTCTTTTTGTATGTATTTTGTTTTTTTTTTGCTGTTGCCCAGCTTGTTGTTGTTGTGTGTCGCCATCGCCGTCGTCCGGGGCACCTCGCAGTGCCAGTTGACAAAAGGCGGGACAAAAAAATTGGACAGCAGCCGCAGTCGCAGTCGCAGCAGGCGTTTGAATTGAGTTTTGCGCTTACTTTTGCGTTTGTCTTTCGGCCGGTTTATAAACTTTAACTTGGACAACAACAAATTGTCGCTTGCAAGTGTCGCCTCCACCTGTCGCTGCAGCAGCAACACCAAACAGTAGCGGCAGCAGCCGCACCACCGCCTCCCGCAATCTTCTGCTGCTGCACATTTCCTTGCCAGTTTGATTGACGGAAGTCGGCGAGCGACAACAACTTTTGCTTAATCATTGGGCGGCTCTGGCCGTCTCTCTAATTAATCTATTAAATGCAAACCAGAGCCAGCGCCTACAAAAAATATGCGTTATCGAGGAAGTCATCTTGCAACATTCAACATTCAACATTCAGCACGGCCAGTCAAGCCAAACTAGCTGCTTCCGTTTTCCGCTGGAAGTGAAATCACTCAGCGGACGTCATAAAACAAAATGCCAAAAGGCGAGCCAATTCCAGGGCAGCCAGGTTTCAATCTTGCTTGCTGCGAGGGCCTATCCATTAATAATGAAGTTATTTTGAATTAATGTGGCAAAATCCTTACGACTTGATTATTTTCCATTGGCTCCTTGAACATTATATTACATTATCAAATTAAACAATTTCATATTTTCATTTAATGTATTTATTTTTCCTTTCATTTTAGAAATTCGCTGATTAATGTTAAGAAGTAAATCATTGGCACCAGTTCAATTTAAAAACAACCGCATATAAATAAAGCTCTTTATATTTATCGTTTCTATATCGGTATCAACACATCAGTGGTTGTGTTTGACTGGCAGCTAGTCGATCTCTCCCCAGTAATGAGGCTAACTTAAAATGTATGGAGCTGCCCACGCAACCTTGCTCTAGATGTTGTATGTGGGCTTGGCCAGTTTGCACTTGGAGGTGCCACGGGATGCACTCGTCAGCTGTCCCTGTGGGGCAGGTTCAATAACCCGCGGCTGCTGACTTTGCTAACTACCCGCTGCCCGCAACTCGTACCACAATGCTAATGGCTTGCCACACTTTACATTAGCGTCACAATTTATTGGCTGGCTGCTGATGCTGCACTCGCTGCGCCGGCGCAGAAGCAGACGAGCCTCAGACGTGGATGTGGATGTGGTTGCCGGCCCACTTGGCCGTATGCTTTACGCATGCTTGGTAGCTAAAATGGTCATAATAATAATAAAAATTTTCTGCCAGGCCCGAGGCCGAGGCCGATGCACGAGATTGCGAGGCGAGGCGAGGCAAGGCGAGGCAAGCCAAGGCAAGGCGTTTGAGCGCATGTTTGACGCATCAAATGATGGCAACAGGTCCGCAGCAGTATCTGCAACAGCATCCCGTGCTGATCTCATTGCAAGTGCGTAAGAAGCAGCAGAAGCAGAAGCAGCAGAAGCAGAAGCAGCAGAAGTAGAAGCAGCAACAGCAGCAGCAGCAGCGCTTTCGACCGGTTTATGGTTTATGTCAATGCATTGACAGGTGCATGCAGCAGGCGATGGCTGCTCCATTTATGCCAGCCACAGGCTTTAGCTCCAGCTCCGAATGTGCCACTCCAGTTGCAGCCATGGAACTGGCTCGGATGCATGCATATTTGAATTGAATTGATTTTGGTGAGCAAATGCAATGTCAATATGGCCATGAATTTATGTTTAATAAATGCATTCAACTGGTAACTGGTAACTGGTAACTCTCGCAGCTTTCCGCATTCCTTGCCCAGTAGTGACTGCTAACACCCACAAGTAGACGCTTGCCAGGGCGGCGGCCATTGTGCAGCCAGAAAGTCAAAGCCAAAGCCAAAAGCCAAAGCTAAAGCTGAAGTTGGAGCCAACAAATTCTTAAAAGTGGCGGCGGTGGCGGCTCCTTTGTGCCTTTGGTCAGCTTGCTGCAGTTTTAGATTATTTGTTGCTGACAGCTTCATGAAATATTTATTATTATGGTATAGGTATGAGTTTGGAATATCGGGTATGGGGGTTCGGGGCATGGGCAATGGGTTTGGGGCTATCGGTCTTGCCCTGGGTCTGCTGCTCCAAGTCTTTTGTGTGCAGGTGTTGGGGGTGCACCATCAGCAGCAGACAATCGCCTAGGCTCTGCATAACCAAAGCAGCTCGCTTTGGCTACCAAAATTGAGAATTGAGGTGTTTGTCTCTGCGCACCAAAACTTGAAAGCCAAAATGCCGAACACAACAACAAAAAAAAAAAAAAAGAAAAGTAAAACACAGCCGAGGACGCCGAGGATCAAAGAGAGCTTCAGAGCGGGAACAATGCTGCGTTAAAGGTAATTGTTTGTCAATTACTTGACTCCCGACCAAGCGCGTGGCCATGTTACACAGCGAGAGAGTGAGAGAGAGAGGGAGACAGAGAGAGAGAGAGAGGGAGATAGAGATAGGATATAAGGATGAGAATCGCTTTGTGCGAGTATCTCTGCCTCATGCCTACCTGTAAATGTATCTGTATTTGTTGCTGTTGCTGTTTGTGGCCTGGGCCAATTATAGTTGCCTGCTCGTTAGCATACACAAACTGTATCCGTATTGCAATCGCAATCGCTGCCCGATAATCGTATGGAGTGTAAAATTATTTAATTCCCGCTTATCGCAGCTGCCGCCGACAGCGACGTCGACGTCGACGACCACGCCGCCTGCCCCCGTGAAGAGTGTGTGAAAATGTTCAAGTTCAAGACAATGATATCTGCTGGAATGGGTATACTATATGAGTACGGGTATGTTAGACTGGCTATGCCCTGCATCGGTTGTCATGTGTACTTTGAGATATTATTTGCGTTATTTCATTCATAGAAGTTTCACATAACTTGCTAATGATTTGTCTAAGCGATCGAGCTGATGTTTGTAGAATAGTTGGATCTTAATTGCTTTATTTGATATACTAATAGAATCTCAGTTTATAAATTATTCTAGTGTATTATGGCTTCGGGTTCACAGATACGTCTAACCCCTTTGTGCTGTGGTTGCTCGTTTTGTTTTGTGCATGTGTGTGTGTGTGTGTGTGTGTGCTTGTTTGTGTGTGTATGTGTGCCACAGTTTACACAGAAAAGTAATTTCGAGCATGTTGCTGCAATCAGACGATTCCGCCGCCGTTGCCGTTGACTGAGAGATGCTTTGATATGGCGAACTCCTGATGCTGTTCCACTTGCGAGCTCCAGTTGAAGTGGAAGTTGAAGGTGTTGCTGCTGTTGCCTGATGGCTTTGGTCAGTGGCTGCTGCTGCTTTTGCTGCTGCTGTTGCTGCTGTTGTTGCTGCTGCTGTTGCTGTTGCTCTCGCCTTTGCTGCTGCTCTTAATTGCTTGCTATTTTCAAATGCTGGGCGCTTTCAATTTATCACATGCCTGTGACATCTGCAGTGACATTTTATTAGGCGATAACGATAAATTTACAAAGATTTATTAAGTGGCAGCGGCCAGTGGGAAAATTGCGTTTGCCAGCGCTAATTTAAACAAATTAAACGAAAATCTGTACAATTATTGATCGCATGCGGCGGCCAAGTATCCAAGTGGGTTTAATGAACGCGCTAATGAGCTGCTCAGCTGCACCGATCAATTTGTTGTCATTGTTGGTCCAACAAAAGCATCGAAAGGGGTTTTGCTCTCAATTACCACCAGCATGTGGGTATTTCATGCGGGTGTTGGTAATTGACTTGAATGCAATCATAACTGATTCCGTTCAGCAAAGGGCGTTTTTGCCAGTCGACTGGCAAGCTGGTAAACTGGCAACTGGCAACTGCCAGTCACCATTGAGGCAAGTGTGGCATGGCGTGGGTGATCCTAGACGAGCGCAGAAACAATCCTTAACAGCAAATTATGCAAATTTTGGGACTCCTATGAGATCAGAGCAATTGCTGTCTGTCTGTGTGGCTGTCTGGCCAACTCAGTCCGGACCTTTGGTCTGCTTTGCTCTGTCGTCTGCTCTTGTGGGTGGACAATGTGACACGCGTCGTCGTGAAAAACAACAGTTTACTTGCCACATAGTCTACAGCCGCTGCTGACATGGAGAGCTTGCAGATTGCAGCTTGGCGCTGAGCTGCTGCACTCGAAGGCCCCGGGCACAGACAGTTTTACTGTCTTGACTGAAAATTTATATTATTTCATGCAATTTGTCATCGTTTTGCCAGCGGAGGAAAGATGACTTTTTATGGGTTTCAGTTTCTTTCTTTATGCTTCAGCATCATTTACTCTGTTTCAAGATTTGCGGTTAGTTTGTTAAATGCGCTTTATTTTTCGAGATGAATGCGAACCTCAGCAGATTATGACAGTGCTGAAAATGCGATCACGTTTTAGAAGGTTTTACTAAATGACAAAACAATTAAAACGATATCAAGCTGCAATCATTAACGACCTTCTGGCTCAATTTGGATTTTATACACACACTTCAAGTTGTTTACTTTATAGACACTGGACGTTCAGAAGATAGGTTTTGATTCAAAATGCACACTTCTAATTTAATTACAACATGATTCGCAGACCTGCTAAATAAATGCTGTTCAAAATAATATTGCTAAATTTTAATGTATAAGTTCAGCTTTTAGATAATATTTGTTTAGTGTTTAAGTCAACTAAACCAGACTGCACATGATATTTGCGTAGTGGTTCGCCCAGAGTTGCTTCGCAACGATTTTCTGCAAATTTTCCAGTTAATTTTGTATGAAGGAACCCGCTGGTCCCTCCCGATATGCGACATTCGAAAGATATGTGGCACATTATTGTGTTTGCATATTTACATGCATTTATGAGTTATTAAATTGGTAAATTTATGTAGCACATGTGGGCGTTGCGACGACACGCGTTGTTAGTCGCCTGCTTAACGTGGGTGTGGCACTGGGAAGATTGGAAAACACAAATCTGTGATGAAGCTGCAGCCCAAGCTGACAACCAAGTGCGATTTTTTGTACGACCTTTTCTGACTCTGTGGTTAAATAAAACTTAATGAGTGCTCCGTAAGGCGTTAGAAACTCCCCCGAAGCATTATACTCTTTTCTCTCTCTTTCTCTCTCTCTCTCTCTCTCTCTCTCTCTCCCTCTCTCTCGTGCCCTACTATCTCTTTCCAGCGGCTCTGATAAAGCTCGATTATTTGCAGTGTCGGGCCGAAATTGATATTACACTAATTAAAATGCAATAAAATAACGCTGAAATTGCCATCCATAAATCATTAGGACTGCTGCAGTTAATATGCAGAGGAGGTAGAAAACCAACTCATGGCCCAGCTTTGGCCGGGAGTTGGAGCGTGAAGCTGGAAGCTGAAATGGGACTTCGACTTGGACTTGAAGCAATATGCAATTGAAGATTGAGGTGTGAGCCGACCTTTGTCGGCCTTTGCAATAACGCTGCTGCAATTTGCTTGCAAAAAGCGATGCGCTCATCATCATTAGAGCTGCCGGTCTGGGCTTCAGCTGGAGTTCGAGTTGGAGTTGGAGTCGGAGCTGGGCTGGGCTGGGTGCTGTTATATGGTATGTGATTCCACTATTTGCTTTATGATTTTGTTAATTCTGCATAGATAGCGGCTTAGTTGTCGGCCTGTGGGAAAGTTGTCTGCTGTCCATTTGCGAGAGCTTATTAAAATTGCGAGATTCGCTCAAATATTTAACAAAAGCTGCCACATCTAGAAATTATGCGCAATTTGGCGAACAATGGCGTCGTCTCCATTGATTCGGCTACCTGGTACGTTAATCGGCAATCAATATACGATGCAGCAGCCAACTTCAGCCACAATCGGAGCCACAGGCAGCTGCCACAGGCGCGCCCATTAAACATAAACAAAATTAAGTGACCATTAAAATGCCATAAACTGGCGGCGGTGTTCATGGTCATGTCGCTGAATGTGCCTGGATTAACCATGACCATGGACAGGCATTTGAAAATCTGTTGGCCACCATCCCTCCAACCATTAACCGGCACCCTTCATCCTGCAGCCAGTGCCCTGTAGCAACATCAAGAGGCACTTTCGTTTAATGCTGCTGCAACTCATCGGCCCACATAAATCGTGTACTTGCCGCTTGTAGCTTTCAATTTGTGACAAGCTGTAGTCGAAATGGAGCTGAGCCAGTGCTAGTTGCTGGCCAGGGATTTGCCACAGACAGTGCCTAAGTGAGTCCAACAAAATGCTGCGTGGGTGCCTTGCGCCTTGCGCTCGAGTCAAGTGAAGTAAAGCGCTGTCGCATCAGCGGAGCAGAGTCCTCCCACCTCGTCTGACCGCTTACGCAAAATGTTTCAATTAAGCCTGGATCCCAGACAGTGTTGCTGTTGGAGTCGCTCAAGCCGCACCGGAAGTTGCTCGCGTTGGATGCTGCTGCTGAGAAATGGCAACGCGGCACGCAAATCATCAACCAAAAGTTGCCTCCAGAGTCGGAGAGTATTGGTCGTTGTCTTGATCTTTGGCCGCCGAACTCAGCCAGGTGCCAAGCTGCGGGTTGCCTCTGATACTCATTTCAGTGTTGTTGCTCTGATTATGGGCGCTGTTTTTCGTGATTGATTTATCGGCTCGAGCTCTCAGCTAATTGAGTTATATCAAGTCGCCGCTGACGCAGCTCTCTTTCGAGGCGCTCTCACACACTGTCAGGCGGTCGCCGTTTGACGTTGAGCTGCTGATGACGAGCCCCGACGAGCGGTCCGACTTATATGGCTAAAACGCGCCGTGAATTGCAGCGTCGCCGCTTTAATATTTATTGTCAATTATTGTTAGTTTAATTGTCAATTATTAAAAATTGCTTCATATATTGAGATACAGAAGTTGATGACGTCCATCGACATCTCTGGTAAATCGATGCACGCGGCGTATGCGCAATGTAAGTTCCAAACAAGCCAGCCCAGTCAGCCAGTCAGTCAGTCAGCCAGCCAGTTCTCCATCAATGCGTAGCTCAGATGCCACATTGGATTCCCAGGCATCGGTCAGCTGTCAAGGCTTCGTGGCGGCTTCACACGCACTTTGGGGCTCTGTGCCAAAGCGAATCGGGGGCTCGTCATGTCTGGAAGTGATCTGCATCGCCAGAGCAGGGGCCAAAAGGGAGTTTCGGTTTCTCCCATTCGGTAGCAGAGGGAGCGCGTAATCAATTACCCCTGACAGACGAGCGCAGCTGTGTGAGGCTTCATTAAAGATATCATGATCTTCTGGCGAGGGAGCCTAGTTACTTTCGCAATAAACTTGAACGGAACCGAAACAAAACTTTTCATCCGACTGTAAAACGGTTTGAATGTGATTTGAAAGTGTTTCGAAAGATCTGAATTAAATACATAAGCCATTATTTTCGATGTTAAGGAACATATACGAAAACATTTAAAGTAAACAACTTTAGAAAGAATGCATTAGAGAGTATTTCGTCGTCGGTGAGCGACCCATTTACTGCGTTTCGCATTTTACAACTTAATAAAGCCAATGATGAGAAGATGCCTTCCCGATTGCAGGTGCTAAAAGCTGAAGTAGCTGTTGCGTTGAGAGTTTTACAACCTGGCATTGTTTCATATTGATGTATATCAGCTGCAATCAACGGCTCACGATTGCAATCACAACCCCTCTCCCCCTCAATCTCTCTCTCTTTCTCTCCCTATCTTTCTCTCATTCTCCGGTTGACAAAAGCTGTGCGGCACGATCAAGGCCAGACTTGGCCTGGTTGCGTTTTATCTCTGGCCAGGTGCAGCTGATGGGCGCTGATGAACGGGCGTCGTCTCCTCTTCGATTGTTACGTGCCGCTGCTTCGCTTCATTATTTATTGTTTAGTCTCTCCCCCCCACCACATTGAACCTCGTACCCCCTTTAGCAAGGTGGGCATTGCTTTTGTGGGTAGCTTGCGTAATTGCGAATGTGGCAAACAAATTGCAATCGCGGATCCAGCTTGCATCTCTTACTACAGCTCCTATGGCAAGTGTGCTTGCGTTGCCAATTGTTGATTTAGTGCTCGCTGGCAGCGTCTAATACAGCGATTAATCGCACAATTAACGGGTTAAACATTTTGACAAACTAAAAAATGCCAGACAATTTGTCCAGGCAATGGCATAGTTGGACTCGGTGGTCCAGGTGGTGGCTTGTTTTGTGGGTGTTGGGCGTGAGGCGTGCACATGGTGCAAAACTGCAATAAGCACATACGTAAATCAACAGGACATGCCACAGGACAAGACAGGCTAGGCAACCCAAGTTTACCACCTGGTCCTTGCTTCTAATCAAGTCAGACGAACGACTGCGATGTCGTCCAGGCTGCTCGACTCATAAAAACCAAATGAATGGTTGCCGTTCCAGGAGCTGAAGCTTCGGAAAAAAAACTTTACGACAAGCCGCACAAATTGGACGCTCTTGTTTTGGGTACGGAACTCGAGATATGACTTTTCCTAGCAAGGGTATGCGAATTTGTTCTTAAGGAAAGAAACTTTCACTACGTTGATAATTCATTGAATAATTATAGTTTTGGTCAAATTTAACATAATCAGCATAGAGCATTATCGCCAGATAAATCATATTTCAAATTAGTGACAAATTCACTGAAATTTATTCTTAACGCACTTAATGCGTTCATTTCTCAAACCAACTTCCGGTATTCAATTTGTTGAGGAGCGGTGAAGTGTATGAGAAGTTCGTCGTTTGTTATTGATGCTCCTTTCTTGTTTTATGGTCTACACGGCAGCAAGTTGCAGTTGCATCATGTTGACGCTGATCACAAAAGCCAAAGGCAGGTGGCTAAATGTTTGAGGCGCCCCATTTGCATGCCCTCTAGCTGTCTATATAAATTGTTGAGCGCACATGAAATGCAATTTTAGCCAAGAAATGTGCTCCTTATCATTTGTGTATCATCAGCACAGAAATTAAATAAAATTGCTGTCAAAGAGCCAAGCAATGAAACTTGTAGGAGGCAGCCACCGACGACGATGCCGCTGTCATTTGCCGATTCAAATCGTCTCTGCGGCTGCTGTGCTCCGTTTGGCAGCGCCATGCGGACGATTCCGATTGGAATCACTCATGCCCATTTCACCCGCCTGCTGCTGTTAGTTGCAAGCGACAGCAAACTGCAGGTTTCCCACACTCACGCACTCAATGAGACATTTTCTAAATCGAATGCATGCCAAAACAACAACAAAAAAAGTCAAAGACATACCGCAAAGACTATAAAGATTTTTAATATGCATGCGTCAGATAAGCCAACAACGCCAAAGGAACGGACACAGCGGCGGAAAGGGGTGCTTTGCAAAGCGCAGCTGCTGTCGCATTAATTACACCGCACTGCGCTTGGGGGTAGACCGGAGATGTCAGACGGTACGGGGGCGAAACCAGCTTGGCTTTTGACTGTTTAGCTGTTTGGCTGTTTGGCTGTTTGGCCTGGCCAAGAGCACCCGCATAAGGCTGCCTTATTCATGCTGCGATGGAGTGCACATAAAATTCATAGCTTTTTGAATGTCATTTGTCGTTAACCGGCCACAAGTTTGTTTCAAATTGACTTGGGATTGGCAAACCAATGTTTGCAATTTTTTTGTTAAACGATTCCGTTAATTCAGCTTTGTCCATGATTAAATAACAAGCTCAAGTATATGCAGACTAGTAGATGAAATTAAGTTAGTGGACGAATATTAACAGATATGTCGAACTTTAATAAGAATATTATGCAGTCAAACTTAAATGTTAAAGGTTAAACCATGTTCAGACAGCTGTAGGAAATATTGGCCCTGTCCCTAGATATGGTTTTTGGCGAGCACAACGTAAATATGAATAGTTGTTCAAGTGTAGTGTTTTGAAATTTAATTGCAATCTTAATCTTGAGACAGTTTTTTGAAAAAAGTTATGACAGTGGAAGCATACTAGTATTTCATTTCCTTATTACATGTTGTAGATGCCACATCCAATTTAACTGTTCTTATGGAAACTGTCACATTTATGAGAAGTCAACAAGGACAACGCGTTGTGTATAAATTATGAGTTGCAGATTGCCTCTTTACAGGCCAAGCCCCATCCTCAGCCCCAACATCTTTCCCGTCCCACTCATATGTCGTCCTCAACTGTTTGCAACTTCTGGTCGGGAATGCCATCTCAGACCATTTTCATTGTCCACAGTGCTCGCAATTGGCGATTATGCCGTCACGATAAGCATATTGGTCGCCTGAACCTGCATTCAACAGGCCAAAGATTCAGTGGCTGGCGTACCGAAGTGGCAACAGCAATTTGTAGCTGGGTGAACGTGTAGTGACCAAAACGGCAGTTGACTTTTTTTCTGTTGCTGCTTGTGCTGTTGCTTAATTAATAGACAGTCAGTCCAATGGTCTGTTGACCACTTGCATATGATCAATATGTGTTGATTAGTGTCTGGTAACGTGCTCGTATCTCGACGCACGGCTTTTATGGTCCGCTCTGTTGACAATTCTTTTTCCATATGAGCAACGGCCTTCAGTGTATCTCTTGTCATATAAATCAAGCTGCTGTGCACTGCAGCTGCAACTCACCAGAAAATACCGCCTAAAAAGAAAAACAAATTCAAAATCAATTGCGGGTGTTGCCCCGTTCCCAGGCCAGACCAACGACAATGGTTTTCTCATTTTTAAGCGACCTTACAAAATATGCAGTTGAATTGCATTAATTTATAGCTTGCAACGGATTAAAATATCAGCCATGAGGCCAAAGAAATCAATGAGCTGCTAAGGTCGTGCGTGGGTGTACTGACAACAGCAAGAATTGCATATAGCCACAGAAAACTCCGCAACGAGTGTGACTGCAACCAGCGAAGACTGCACCTGTTGCAGCTGCATGCGTCGCCAACTGCAACAACAGCATTTCTGTTAGTCTTTCGGCTGTCTTGGGCTTGAGACCCCATCGCGCATGCAAATTTGTGATTAAGGTCAGCTGGCATAATCATCAACTATAGTCGCAGCGTCCGCTTCGGGTTCATCTAAGGAATGCCTGCTGTTGTTGCTTGTGGGTGCTCAGCGGACCTCTGCCAGCCAGACGCTTGGCCCGAGGCAATGCGCACACGCCCCGACAGTTTGTCTGTGGCACGGTGCTTGGATATATATGCACACAAGTAGTTAAGCTGTTTGAAAGTAATGATGAGATGCTGACGGAAGGGTACTCTAAGTATTTCATGATGACTGTGACTGTGGCTGTTGCTGATTTCTGAGCTGACAGCACGTTGAAGTATATGTGCATGTGTGCAGCCAGATTATGCCAGAAATGCAGTGTATAACAGTTCGAATAAAAGTTGCAGAACACATATATTATCAACAGCGTATAATAGTTCATATAGCATATAATGTTGTCAAACCATGAATATTTAACAACCATTACCACACAGTATATCGTTTGCTCACAGCTACCATGAAAAGTGTTATAAATGTTAATGTTCCAGTTCTGCATAATTTTTAAACCTATTTCAAAAAATAGTCCATAACGAATCGATGCGATTCATCTAAATGTTCCAACCGAAATCCTATAAAACGGCTAAAAAAGCTTTTCATCTAATTCTTTTCAGAGAGCAATTTAAATTGGTCGATGAAAAGATGTCTCGATTTACGTTAAGCTTGGTAAGTTACACGTTTTCTGTGCATTGATTGGATTTTAAATTAGAGTTTTCCACAGCTTGTTTTTGTACTGATTGCCAACTCAGCTCTGTCGGAGCTGGCAAAACGCTTTAATGGAAACAATATAGATCTGGTGCCCACTGCTGATAACAAATACCATTTGATGTGGGTTTTATTTGTCGTATTTTTTATATTATACATAATGAGGGTTATGCTTATAGAATTCGTCATACAGATGGAACTATGCTTGAGTTATTCGTGGAGAAGACTGATATCGGCAAGTATGAACTGAAGGGAAGACTCGAACATACGACATATATCCGATATGCGATGCACGGAGGAGGCCCTGATTCTGCATCTTCAACACAACTTGATGGAAATCGCCCAGCCGATTCTGCGGTAAAAAAGCCTGCTGAGGTTGTTCCACCTGAGCGTCAACCAATCTACTATGGCCAATCCACTTGACGACTCTTAGGGAAATATGTTTAAATCCTATAATATGTACATGTTCTGAAGACAATGTATGTGGTTAATAAATTATAATTAATAAATAAATCTGTTTTCCAAAAATATGCATATATTAACCCTTGTAAGGAGTATAATAGTTTTCTCGCGAGGTTTACAACGGATTTTAGTTATATTTCATATATTTATTACATACAAGTTTTAAGCCCACATTAACTGAATAAATAAAATAGACAAATTGCTTTAGATTGTCTTCAATGATCTTGGCTGTTGTGCCCTTAAGTGAAATGTGTTCATAAAATTGTCTCTTGCTTAAGATGCATTTATTTGTACGAATTAACGTAAACTACCCCTATTAAGCTGTGGTATAATTTTGCAGTTTGTATATAATGATATAAATTGCAAACTTTAACTAATCAATGCGTGTCGCTTGTACCTCGAGACAATAACAATAAATATATAAATGGGGCGAACAGTTTTCTATTAAAGCCGTTCCTTTTGCATCTGACTGTGGCAACAACAATAACCAACTAATGTATAGCGAAGAAAGCCTGCCTATAAAAGGACGCTGTTTAGTATCTTGAACTTAATTGCCATGCTTGAGCTGTTAATGACCGCCAACGGACTGCCGCTAGTTGCCAGCAGTTGTAGGTAAAAATAAAACTTAAGGAAAAAGCGGCTTCCGTTCCCAGCAACGGAGCACAGCCACCCAGTTGGGGCTCATACAGCGCCGTAGGGAGTATTTCCGGCGTAAAAGTGTGTGTCGTAAAAGAGTTCGCTCGAGCTCAGTAACTTGAATAAGCCTTTGCATTAACAAAGCTTTGGTCTCGTGCTCGAAAAAAGAAAACGTGTGCTCGTTAACTGGTACATGTTTTCGTACATAATATAAAGCACATTGGGCAGCTCACACATTCACCATTAACGCATATTATTTTAATCACTTCTAGCTAATAGTTTATTTTTTTTCTTCACTCATCACATGCAAAAATTACCCGTCTTCAGTTTATAATGCTCTTTTTGATGTGTTTGTGGGTGGCTCTGCAGTCACACAATCTGACACTGAAGGTCACAAACTTTTATTATTGTTTCTTGGTTGTCTCTGAAACCAAAACTTGTTTTCATCTTAATTTAAGATATTGCGAATATTTTTTTAACTATAGAGATGAGTCGCTTATAGCTGTCAATCTAGTTTAATGCCGGACACCGAGTGAGAAAGATCGAAAGATGTGTGAAAATTTGCTGAATGCGGTAATATGTAAATTTGCAAAGTGTCAAAAGTCAAATGTTTGCTAATTTTCACTCTAATTAGTTGATTTCTATTCTACTTGTCAATTTGACGCTATCGGCAGTAGTGCCACGTATTCAAAATAATAACGTTCAGCTGGAGCCAGTTGGTGACCACAAATACACTCTAAAGTACGCATGACCTGTTTTTATCAATAATTCATTAATGTCTAATTTGCACGTAGAATTAATGACTTTGGTGTTGTACGTGAAGAGACCGTTGAGGAGATCGCACCTGGAGAGTTTCTAGTAAAGGGCATGCTCAATCAGCAGTATTTCCCCCAGTCCGGAAGACTGATTGTAACCTATGAAGCCGGTCCTAATGGCTATGTGGCCAAGTACAGTTATATTAAGGAAGAAGGCGTGATGCTGCCTGCCGTGGGCCTCAGCGCTGAAGCATTGAAAGCTGCTGCTGGCTAATGTTGAGCTAACTATCTTTGAGACTTTTACGTATTTGAAATAATATGAACTGTTAAAAGAAAATAAATATGAAGATTTCCTTAATTGAAACCATCTTTCCTTTCGTTTGCCAAATGGCACTGCGATCATTTTGTATAATTTTGGTTGTTGAAGAGGCTCGCTTAATCGTTTATTTGACCATCACTTTCATTGCCATTTCCCGTTGCTTGACGGTGTTTTGGGCTTTGCTCTTCACAGCGCACAGACCACAGTCACTCGATAGTTTTACCAATGGCCGATCTGCGATGCAGTCCGCTTGTCTCCAGCACCCCAACTGTACTCCATGCACGCAATCAAGCGGCAAATCAACAATTTTCCATAGCAATAAAGCGAAACGGTTTGCCTTTGTGCGGGTGATTGACGTTTGTTGCATGCAACTGCAGTTGCAAAAACTTCAGTCAGTCAGTAGATTTGAAGTGGTCGCAACCGCAACATAAAAATACTTGCCAAATGGCCTCTCGGGCCGAACTTTCAACAGTCGGCGGGCCAAACAGCCAAGCTACCCAACGGGCAAACAGGTGAAATGTTTGCTAAAAATCAACAGCTTTTCTTGGACTTTATATTCCCTCAGTCTCTCCCTCTTTCTCGCACCCCGATCCTGCTGCTGTGCGTGTCAATATGCGTGCAGCAAGTTTGCCTTGGCGTATTTTTGTGGGTGCCCCACACTTTAAATTTATTACAACTCGATTACTTGTATTTACCACATTTTTTCGCCAGTTGCCAGATATCGATCAGTGTGCCCCGCGGACCCCGTACCGCAAGCGTCTGGGCTGCAAGCGACAATCCCAATGGTCTCGCATGGCCATCGATCGCCCACAACAAGGCTTCTCCTCTGGCTTTGGCTCTTGGCACTGCATGTAAATTAGCATATCATGCGCGTAATCTGGCCAACAGGAGGCTCCACTTCACATCCTGCTGTTGCGGCATGCGAAGGCGTCATCGGAATCGCATTCGCCGTCGCAGTCGCAGTCGCAGTCACGCAATGAGGCACAGCTAAAGTCGATGCCGAAGCCAAACACTGACCACTGTGTGGGCAGCTTCAGCTAAAGTTGCAATTGCGGCTTGCTGTTGGTCAGCACTCTTTGTGCGTGCTGCACTTTTAGCTTAATGACATTTTATCTTTTGCAATGTCTGCCAAAATTACACATACGCAGCGTTACACTGCAAAGTGTTTTGTTATGCGAGCATAAAACTGCCAGAATTTTTGCTTTGTTTCTAGTTCAGCATTTTAATGCAATTGGCAGCGGAAATTGTGCACATTGCATTTTATGGCATTTTAATATGCACAAGTTTTTTGAGACCAAACAAAAACCTTTCGTCCTGTAGCTGACTGCGCTTGCAGCTCCTGCATACTTGTCTATGCATGCTGCTTGCCAAGTTTGCTGAATTTTTTATTTTTGTTAACTTTTGACTGTTGACTGGTCAAAGAACCCAATACCAACATTAAGTCACACCATCAAAATGCATTTAATTCAGTTTTTATTGAGTTGACAAATCCAATTAGCAGCAAGTTTTAGCCATTTTAAAGGCAAACTCAACTGGCAGCCAAAACCAAACTCGAAAGCCCAGGACCCCAAGCACTTGAAGACACACTCCACATGCTGGTCATATCCCAGGAGCGCCGTCGGCTCGCTATAACACTGGCCCGCAGTATGCCATTAGAGCTCACGAACTTTAGCCCTGCTGCGGCGACTGCTGTTGCTGCTTCTGTGGTTTTATCCGCATCCGCACTCGCATCCGCACGGGCGACACGTTGAAGCCGCATTGTTAACTGTTGACTTTTCTTAAACTTTTGCCAGTGTCTCCGGCACTTGGTAAAGCGGGCGGGCAGCGCATAAAAAATGTATACCAAATCCCTGCACTGCAGCTGCAGCATTACGTGGTTAGCGAATTTATTATGCAGTGGCTGTGGCAATGACTGTGGCACTGGGACTGGGATTGGCAGTGGCAGAGCGACAGCAGTCGACGCAGCCACAGCCACCAACGCAAGATTCATGTGTGGGCTGCAAAATAGTGCAACTGACTGAGAAACAATTTCTGCTCCTTTCAGATGCTGCATCAACTAATTGACTTTTAACAAACAAATCGTGCAAGAAATCATATTGAACCAGGCGCTATTCATTAGCTGTAAAGCTGTGAGACGCTTAAGTGCACTTGGAAATGTTTTCACAGAAGCCAAAGAAGCTACGAGAAAACCTACAGGCGACTGGCAGATGCTCTGCCCCCAATTAGCAATGTAGTTTTAATAAGGCAGAATGTTTTACTTATACAAGATTCCATAATTGTTTTCTTTAAGATACTACTTGCTTCTGACAAATTCAATAAATAAGTTGAAGCAATTGATACAGCTAATATGACTTCAAATCAAAAGAGAAATAAGGAAAAAAAATAAACCTTAAAGAATGCAAACATACACGGACTACGGACTTGACTTCGACTTGGTCCTGGACTGACTTGAACGCACTTGCTTAAAAATTCTATTTCTTAAACGTGCTCACAGCGTCGTCCGTGGCATCCCAGTGCCTGGCAGTGACTACGGCTCCTGGCCGGCTGCGGACTACATGTATACATATGCAACTATATGTGTGTTTGTATATATGTATGTGTACGACATGTACGTAAGCAGTTGGCCTCAGTCTGGTTTTAGAGCCTGGCACTGTGTCTTGGCTGCCGCTGTGCAAATTTAAGTGTTTTGTACGTGCGCCAACAGCAATTGGCAAATTCAAAGGCGTGTTAGCATGCCATCAGCAGCCGAATGGGGCAGCGGAGTCAGTGCAGGCAGAGGTGCTCAATGGGAAGCAGTCGAGTTGAGTCTCCGGGCGGGCTGCATACCCAGGAGGGTGTTTGCGGGCGAATTATCCTTTCAATTTGACTTGGCATATGTGTGCAGCTCCAATTGCTCGAATGTGTGTGCTCGTGTGTGTATGCTCGTATATATATATATATGTGTGTGTGTGTGTGTGTGTGTGGCAAAATCGCATTTTAAATTTGAAATGTCTTAAGATTTTCCTTTGCCAATTCTCATGTCCTATACCATATTGACGTATGCCTTGCGCCCAGTTCCGTTTGCTGCTACTTTGGTATGCGCTGAGGCAAATATCGCAATTGATTTATATTGAAAAGTCTTAGCCCCGTTGCCGACTCTGTGTCTTGGCCACTTCCTGGGCTGTAGCAGTAGTTCGCAGTTTGTGGCTGTGACTGTGGCTTTTAGCTATTTCTTGACGCTTTGATAGAGCGGAAGTCACATCAATTGGCCTGGCCTGAAATGGGTCGAGTGCTGTGTAGGAGCTAACATGTCTGCAGCATCTACTAATGCCACAAATTGCGGCAAACGAGTTCTACAACAGCAAAAAAAAAAAAAAAAAAAAAAAAACAACGGTGTCTGCAACGTTTAATGATGATTTCATGTAGGTGCCGCCAATAAACTCAATGCTTAAATATTACATTATTATGCATTATGCTACAGCCGCGACGCTTCTACGCAGCGACTCGCGTATTTGATTCATAATTAGTTGGACGGCGCTGCAGCTGCGACAACAGGTTGCAAGTTGCAATCGACGCATAGCTGACGCATCAGCCAGTCCCAGACAACCGACGCGTCAATTGGCTAAACGTTTTATGGCAGCAAAGTACCGTTCAAAATGTGAATGTGACTGTGGATGAGCCCTGCAGGCTACAATCAAACATTGCACAGTTGGCAACTTTTTGCAAAATGCAAATACATTTTCGCTTAAGCCTTCACTTTGACTCTGATGGATGGCTTAATGGAATCGACTCAACTGAAGATGGTTCGCGGCATCGCGCATATTTCGGACTGTAATAAATAAAGTCAATGTTTCTTCAAAATTGAGAGGATTCTCAGAAGAAATGTTTTTTTTTAATCATGGCTTGATCTCTAGATTAATACTGCAATTAACTTAAGAAACATGATGAGAGTCATGTGTATCCATGAGATGCTTAAAAACATTTTTATAGCTGAATCCATTAAAATCGAGTTCTTCTCATTGTTTGGATTAGATTTAGCAAGTCATATTTGTTCATATTGCTGATAATAGTTCTCAGTATGACTTTATGTCACTACTCAACTGTTGCTCTGTAATTTCACGACATCAAGTCCTGATCACGTTGATTATGAAATTAAATGCTTGCCCAGCCCTATTGCCAACGCTACAAATTGATATCCAAAACTAATGGACACGCAATGGTCGCGGCCAAGAGGCGTACGCCAGATTGGGCACGTTGTAGAAGTCGGCAAAGAAATTGGTGTTCATAATTCATGGTAGTGATGTCTGCTGGTGGTCGCTACGGTGTGGCGTCCAGGCAAGTGCATAGCTTATAGTTATAGGTAACTCCATGTTGCATGCAATTATCCAGTGGAACACCTTCACTCGACTGCCACGATACCACACGAGGCCAATTGCGACTGGCCGTAAAAGGCGTGCTGTAAGTCGAGTAGGCACTGTACGAAGTGCGGCATATGTAGCTATTATTTGATTTTAATTTAATTGAAACATTTTTAGCTGCGTTGAGGCGACAACCCGATTGAAGTGCCCGCTGTTGCTGCCGCTGTACCGATGCGATCGATTTGCATGCCGTTGGCGGAGATGCCGTTGCTGATGCGTTTGCAGCTCCATCTCCAACTCCATGTTGCGATGCTTGTCGCTTGTCACATTGACAGACGCTGTGTCACCCGTTGCCCCCGCTCTCTCTCTCTCTCTCTCTCTCTCTCTCTCTGTCTCTCTCTCTCGCCTCACTTCTGACTGACAAACAACAACGCAGACGCGTCTGCATCTTTGGTTTTGTTTAATTTTTTACTTAATTAAATTTGAATTTGTAATTTGCGCGGCGCTCAACTATTTCGAAGTCGACGCCTGCAAAATAAATCTGCAAGCCATATGAGCTATGTTGTGCCTGTTGCTGCTTTTGTTTTTGTTGTTGTTGTTGTTGTTTTCGTTGCAGGCCATTGCCATGCTCTTGCCATGTTGCTTAGCATTGAAAATGATGCACAAGTTGCTGTTGCTGTTGTTGATGCGTTGGTGTGGCGACCAGACCAACGCCTGGCCGAACCTCGCGGTCCCCGTCTTCGCCTTGCCAGTATGTCTGTCTGTTTGTCTGTCTGTCTGTCTGACTCTGACTGACTGTGCCTGTGTGTCTGTGCACTTGCACCAAAACACTCCCACCCAGAGGGGGCATGGCTGCAGTTGCTGCAGTCAGCGCACCATAAGATTTATCACATTGTTCCACAGATTGTCTGCAGATTTTATATATGTACATACTTACATATATACTATCTGGTTGTGGATGAGGCTGCAGTGCACCCGCGCCTACCGCAAGATTGCAATACCAAAACAGTCAGCGAGAGCTAAGCGAGTGTACCAGTGACGAGGGTGGCTCAAAAAATTTACCAAGATTTCGACTAACGAAATCTGCTCATTATAAAGTAATAATTTTGATCTAATACGTAATGCTGGCAACTGTTTGACAGAAAATAATTAAAAAGATATATAGGTATAATTTAATAGAAAATGTATCAAAGTTAAAAATGTTTATGTTGAAATTTATGTTTATTCTCAATTACTTAGTTCACAAATATTTCAAGTTGCCTTCTCTCGAACTATAAGTGCAGATCAGATCAGTGATCTGTAAGTCTGTTGAACTTCAGTGCAAATTGCATATTCGTGAACGACAAAAACTATTTGGTGTGTTTTTCAGTCTGTCTGCCAGAATACTGCATACGCGTCTGCAATTGCAATTGCAATGTGCTTGATATGCACTTTCAAAAATCGCCCTAAACAGATGTCGCATAAAAGGAGTAGTTTGTGTTGTTGTCGCTAGTTTGTCGCCCTCATCGCCACATTGGTCCAAGTCCAATTTTGCAGATGCGCTGTTTGTGGGGGAGTTTTGCAGTTGCTGCGCCTGTGTCTGGGCAGCGATTTCCTTGTTGCATGTTGCATGTTTCACATTGCATGAGATTGCGTAAATTTCCAAGTAAAAAGATTTGCTCTATGTATTAATAGCAACGAGTTTTTGGCTTTTGCAGTCTGCGTTCTGTTAACCAAGCATAAGCTGTAACTAATTTTATGTTTCAATCAGACAAATTGTTCTTGCTTGTTGTCTTGAAAGGTGGTGGTGGCTCAGGTAGCTATACAACTCGCCTGGTGGTCGATGCTCGATGCCACATCAAATCGAATATTTTAATGTGCTGCCAATCGAATTGATTTTGTTTCGAACTCAACTTCCAGCCGCATACAAACACACATACATACGCACACGAACACACACAGTCGAATTATAATAATAATAAAAATCATTTAGTTTCAATAATTCGAAAGTTGCTTTCGAACTGTTGTCTTAATGAAAGGTCTTAGGCTAAGCTGCGTGGCTTATCGCTTGGATGCGGCAGTGGGCCTATGCTTCTGGCACCCACTGTGCGCTCACAGTTAGCCATACAAGTCTACGTCTGCCTCACCAATTCAAGTTAATTACTTTTCACTGCACTTGACTTTGGTCACACGCTCAATCTGCCACGACCACGACGACGACATCGCTAGCTGCCCGTGGCTTTTCTCACTAGGGAAATCTGCCAACCAGGAAACACACAAAGACACTGAGATACTATACACAGATCCCAGCTTGCTGAGTGGCAGCAGCAACAGCCGCATGTTAATTTTCCGCATGCTAAACTTTTAGCACAGTAGCAAATGCAATGCCAGCGACGCGGGTGCCGGTCACTAGATGTGGATGTGGACACGGATGCTGAATGCTGGATGCTCTGGTCAGTGGTTAGTGGTCAGTGGTGTTGTTTGTATGTTTGCTGCTAGTTGGTTTCTGTTAGTGGCCATTGGACGTGCCTAAATCGCCACTAAATTGTTATCTATGAGTGCGGTGTGTGCGCTGGCATTTGGCAATGCCTCCGCTTTGGCATCTACTCAGTCGGGTAATTAAAAACACATTCAATGTGCGCAAAATCACTGGCCAGCGTGGCCAACAGTCAGCAGCAGTAGATGCCAGCAATTTCCATTAGGGCTCTCTGGACCAGGCCAGGACAGACCAGACCAGACCATACCAGACCCGACCTGACTACCCCAGACCGGACTGGCCCATTAACTCTCGTTGTTTGACACATAATTCCATAACTCGCTGCCAGCTCGCGGCCAGCGTTCAGCGGTTTATCTGCTCTGCCCACCTCGTGCAATTATTCGCTTTTTGGCAGTGCAAACAATTTCGATTTATCGACGGAGCTCACGCGGCGCATGCGTACCAGACCAGAATCGAGTCTCAGAGTCTCTGACCACGATGGTGGCCCCAGTCTGGGCAACGGCTCTGTGTATGTGTGGGTCGAGAGGTTTTGATTGTAATTGCATTGCATTACATATTTGTATTATGCCTCAAGGTCGTGTCACTGCTGTTGCGGTATGCTGATCAATATGCAATATTGGACAATTTTTATGTAAAAATAATCAATTGCAGATTTGTTTTATTGACTTTATTGGCGTAACCAGGCCCTGGGCAGCAGTCATAAGATACATGTCTGTGATATACTTATAAAAGTGACAACTCTGAGCGATAGATAGTTTGTGTATACAAAAAAAAAATATGACAGGCAAAAAGTTATTAGCCAGGAAAAACCATTTAGAAATTCTTTACTGTCAGTTGACGCACAAAATAATTAGAGCACTTAACAAATTAAGAGCGCTTGACTTAGGACAAATCTCTTTACTTAGGATGGCAAATTTAATATATTAATGTATTTATTGTTATAACTTTTAGATATTATGACTTCTAATAGATGTCATCCTATTATTTTCAAACTAGTTTCCGTCCAACTTTTTGGCTTTGCATGGCTTTTTAAACAAACATTTCAGTTTTCCATTGAAATTTAACACCCATCCCTAAACACATGCAAGACCATAATTACCATAGCATTTTTCCATGCGCTGTCACTCAACTGAACAAAATTACAAGCTGCAACTGACGGTTTTCATTTTAGCAAACAAAAAGCAAAGGCTTTTAGCACTGACGTCGCTATGTGTCGGACCAAAGCCCTACAAAATGAAGTGTTTTATGACATATTTAACTATCATTATACACATTATCCACTTAGCGCAAATTGCCGCCCCCTGCGACTAGCGCCAAATATATTAACAATGAAAGCAAACTTAAAAAAAAAGTAGTCTAGTACAAAGAACGACAACGGCATAAAAAATGTGGCAGCACATAAATAAAAATATAATTTTCAGCCTTTTTTTTTGCAGCACGCGATGACGCGACCGCATCGCCAAAGACTCCAACTCATTTTGCTCCGTCTGTAATTATGTAGAGTAGACAGAAAAGAAAAAAATAAAATAAAAATAAAATTGCCAAAATATATTTAAGAACGGCGCAGGGGGCTTTATTTTATTTATATGGCCCGTCTGGCATTTGTTTGTCTGCAGCAAGCCACCCGGATTTTCTCTGTCCTTAGCGAAATTTGGTGGAACGTCCAAAGGCTTTAAGCTAAGCGCCCAATTTGCTTAGACCATACGACGTATGTGTAATCTACACTGCCCGTTTGACAGCCACCAATAGGCAACTTCATTAGGCGCACAAATTAAGCGATAAAACTGTAAGAAATTCATTAAGCAAATTCTCACACCAAAAACAACAGAAACCTCCGTCGCAGAAGCCCCCCAACTTGGCGAAAGGTGTTTAAAGAAAATGCCTAAGAAAATACAAATAGGCAAGTCGATGCTCTAATGTGCTCTCCAAAAAAAAAAATAGAAACGGGAAATGTGTTTTTTGACTTTTTTAATTTAGCTGCAATAAAAGAGAGAAAGCTGCAGTAAATGTGAAGAACTTACTAAACATGATTGTGTTCTAACTGAAGAGTGTTGCAGTATTATCTTTAAAAAGCTTTGCGATTAATCTAAAGGTAGTGCTGAATAAAGCAATGGCAATAATCCTATCATAAATTCTAATCGGGAAATTAGTATTAAACCTTAATTCTAATTAAATTATATTCACAAAAATTGTTCATGTTAAATTTCAAGAGGATGCACAAACCTATGATTCAAGTCTGTGTGAGCCCGATCAGAAAAGAAGGGTATACAGAAAATGGAAAGGCAATGGCACAAGCAATTGCCAAAAAGTTGCGCATGCGCAGGCGAGATTGAGATTCGATTCGATTGGAATTGGGGATTGTTGGGCCATTCAACTGGTTGGCTGGCTGTCTTGGCTGCTTAGCTTGGCCGTGTGAACGGTCGCTTTGTATGTTAACTACACGCATGTAAAATGTACTTTCGATAACAATCTCTCAGCCGTAGTCGCAGTCGCAGTCGTTGTTGCAGTTGCAGTTGCAGTTAGCGTCGCTGTTGGCGTCTCAGTCAGCGGCATAGGCAAAGTCGATTCGGGCTCTTTCATGGTTGCCATTAATTAATTGAGCGTGCACTCACCTGAGCCACTTCCTTGCTGCGTTCCGTTGCCTGATCAGGCTTTTGTTTGCTTTTGGGCAATCTGCAGAGCTGATCTCTTGAGGCGTTGCAGTTGCAGTGGCAGCTACTGAGCATGAGGCGTTGCACTATCAGCATCTAATGCATCGTCGATTGGCGCTAATCCATTTAATTATTATTTATATCAAGATTGTGGCAAGCAAGAAGCAACAACAAAGAGCATCTCCGTCGACGAGCTGGCAAATTTCAGTAAATGTTACAACGCCGCCGTCGCCGCCGCCGCTTTGTCTGTTCTAGCTAACTGCAAAAGCAATGACGACGTCGACACTCACAACGATGCTGACTGCGGCTGCTGCGGCAACTGTGACTGTAAGGCAAAAAGTGCGCCGAGAAATGCAATTAAAGTCATTTGCTGTTGTTTGCTGGCGACATAAAATGCCGCTGCAGCGCCCCTCTGTCTTCAGCTGTTGCTGCGGCGTCGGCGGCGTCGCCACTTTTTGCATGCCACAAAGTTTTGTGCGCCTTTTTTATGCCCATGCGGTGGCAATGCCGCCGCCGCTAAGAGAATGAACAGTGCGAATGTGATTGGAACAGGATGCCAAGTTGCCAGAAACAAAAAACCAAGCGTCGGTCGTTCAGTTGGTCGGTGGTCGTTCGGTGGCTGTTAAAAACCTCCTACTTTTCCTGCATTTCCGCTCATAATGATCATGATGATTGCATGCGTGGCTGATGGGATTTGAATGTTGTCCGTTGTTAGTTTGCCAGTTGCCGCCGCCTCTCACAACTCTTATGTGTCTGTCGGTGTGTGTTTGTGTGTGTGTATGTACATATGTGTAATTTGCACCAACATCGTGGGAGCGCACCTTTCCTTTATGACTTGAACTTGAACACTTTGTTTGACCGCAGGCTGCGGCTACCGAGCTGACCGAACCCAAGACCGAAAATCTCCAGACCACAACCAAGATCTAAGCATGGACAGAGGCTGCTGCTGCACCTGTTACCCAACTGGGCCATAAGTTAACCAGTTGATTTTGCTTGATAAGCGTGCAGCAACAGCCAACAGCTCGTAAACTGCAAAGTTTTGTCTAATAAATTTAACTCTTGCACTTAGTAAATTTCGTGGCTCGCATTATTTTGAGCACTTCATCATCAAATGCAGCGCAAAGTTGGCTCTTTTTTATGCGCAATTTACTTTAGCCAAAAGTCGCATAAATCGTTGCCAGAGTCATGGCAAGCAACAGGGGCCAGCCCAAGAGCATCAGCAGCTAAGGTAAAATGCTGCCCACAATCCGCACACGGAACACTTAAGTGCCATAAAAGAGATTTTTATTATGTCTTTCCCGCTCAGCAGAGACCCAAAGCAAAAGTTCTTCTTTTTATTTTTTACTCTACTTCCATTGTTGATATTTCTACTTTCGTTTTGCGTATAACGAAATGGCAACTGAGCCATCTGTTTAAAATATACAAAAATGTAATATATTAACAAATTTTACTGAATTGGTTTTTGCAGTAGAATTTAGGAGTACATTCAATTAAGATACTTTAAGAAGGGCATCGTCAAATACGACAACGTTACTTAAGTTATCATTGTTTAATTTATAAATGCATTGTATAAAAATAATAATGTTATAATAGTTATAAGTAAGGAAGTAAGTAACTGTACTAATATTAGTTGACTTTTTTTTTATAGCATTTGTTACAGAAAGAGTATGCCCATTTCGGTCTGCTCAATCAATTTTTTTTTCTCTCTTTATCCAAGTTGCTGCTCTGTTACAAATGTGTGGCACACTGAAGATGTTTGTTGTTTTACTCTGACTCCCGCACCCGTTTTGGACTGTCTCATCATGACTCCGGCTGCTGTTTACTTGTTACTGACTGTTGAATCTGTCCGCTGTCTGTTCTCTAGTTGAGCAGAGCTTATGCAAATTGTGTGCTTATTGCCCAGCCATGTGGGTGCCATCCAGTCATCCACTCAGTCAGTCAGCCATCCGGGGACGATAGACTTGTTGCTTTTGTTGACATTTCAACAGGCAGAAAGCGACTTGGTTTGCTGCTTCTTTTTGAGACAGGCCCAATCGGCTTGGCAGCAGTCATTAAAGCTTTGGCAGAAATACAGTTTTGAGTTAAATGCATCTTCAACTGTTGCTCATCTGCTTTCAGTTAGCAAATAGTTTGTCCGCATCCTATTTTCCCCATAACAAAGAAGATATTATGACTGGGCATAGCCATCATCCTTTTGCCAACTGTGTAGTGTTCGTAGAAAAGGCTTTGGCAGCAGTTATTTAAAAAGTTTTTACTAACTTTGCTGCAGAAAAGATTATATGTAGATAATCATCTAAGGATATTTAACTTGGATCACTTTCTTATTTTAAATTTGCCTGATAATAAAAAAGATATGTATAATAAAATCAAATGTTTAATTTAATAAACCATGTTTTAATCCAAATAACAGATTTTACTCCTTAACGCTGACTATCAACATCAAATGCTGCTTATTCATTAGAGTTCATTAGTTGCAATCAAACTGGGCAAATGGACAAGAAACAATTATCACGGCTACGCCTGCCCAGCAAAACGCCCGCCTGCTCAGTGGCACGATTGTTGCCAACCAAATGCAACCACAGTTGCCAGCACTGTAAGCAGTGAGAGACACCAATAGACACCAGGCCGACAATCTGTTGACCTTCGACGGCTCTTGTGACGCCCGCCCATAGACAACAGCCGAGTCAAGCCGGACCCCAACTCGACGACGAAGTGAAGTCGAGTTGGCCAACAAAGTAACAAGCTGGCCAGGCCAGTCTCAGTCTGCCTCTCCGTCCCAAGCTCCCCCATTCGACGTTGGTTGCCTCTGCGTCTTCAAGTCTATTGCAATCTTAGACTCGAGTCTTGGACTGATCTCAGCTGCGCCTGCGTCGCTTTCAATGGCGTTATTTATGTTTATTACCTCTAAGGTCGTTCGTTACTCGATGCAGGCCGACTTGTTGTTGCTGGTGTTGTTTGGCTTGTAGCACTTGTTGTTGTTGCTGTCGCCGCTGTTGATACTATTTTGTACGCAGATATCAGTAAATTTAGATTTAAAGTGAATGCGCGCGTTGAGTGTCAAATGCGCCAAGTGTCAAGAGACAAGTTGTTGTAGTTGTTGTTCTTGTTGTTGCAGGACATATTACATAGCTTGAGTGACTGCCCAACCAGCCAGCACCTGTAGCTGTTTGCTGTGTGCTGTTTGCTTGTTGCCTGCACCAGTTACAGTTACAGTTATAAAGCGTTGCAGCTCCATGTTCAACCTGTTGCCCATATAAGTCGAGAGCATAAATTTCCAATTGTTGCCCGCCCGCTTATGAAGACATTCAATAAGCACACACGCATATACATTATTTACGAGTCTGTCCCGAATAAGCGAATAAACGAAGCACTGCCAAACACTGCGAAACGCACAGATTTTTGTGCTAATTTTATCACTTTGTGTGTCGCTCTGCCGTCACGGATTCTGACAGCACATAAATACTTATAATTTATTAATACGGTAAATGCTGCATGCAATAATTTCATGGCGACAAAGGCAACCATGGCAACAAGTGTCCACAGGTCGCAATTTGAAGTTCAGCTCCCAGTTGGGAGCTATTCGGCGGTGCCAATGACAGCATTGATACCCTATCCTGGAGCAAATTCAATGAAAAAAATATTATAAAATAATGTATTTTATTATAAGCTTGCTTAAACCTTTAGGTAATTTTTTAAATAATCAATCTCATAAGCTTTCTTAAAACATCGATACGACAAATCTTCAGCTGGTTTGAATATGCCCCTCTGCGAGAAGTGTATAAAAAAGTGAATTTAACTTTAACTTTAACTGGAGCACACGCAGCTTCAAAGACTGTGTATAAATAATAATTTCATCATTGTACGGCTGGGATGATTTATTTGGCTGACCGTAAAAGGATTGGCTTTCGGTTTTGACCAGCACCCTGTTTCCAGCTGCTGTGTAGTTGCCCCGTATTGCTCTTGCTCTCTGCTGGTTGTCATAAGTGTGAGCGATTTATTGTCATTGCTCCTGGAACACTATGAACTGGCAACAATTGCACTTTACTTTTTCCAATTGCTAATTCAATTTTGGGCCTGTCTTGGCAGTCTCTGTCACTTTGGGCTGTCACTTATCCAAAAAGGAAAAAATAGAAAACGAAGGGAAGAAGCTGTTGGCTGTCGTTGATTCTGGCTGCCTGGCAGCAACGCCTTCAAACTTTGGCCCAAGATAAAGGGAAGAAAAAACCTTTGGCGAAATATTTATAGCAATAATTTATTGTAGTTTGGAATTTATTGTCTACGACACGTTTCAATTGTTCGTCTGCTGTTAGAGAATTGAGAATTGTTGCGGCACTTAGCGAGGATGTTGCTGGCGGCGACGGCGGCGGCAACTGCAGCACCATTTGACACATGTGAGATTTATCGCCGGCTCTCGAATGCATTTCTAAGATGCCTGAGTTGGCAGCTAATGGAATCTTAATTTAGCAGTGCCAAAATAAAGCCAGCCACATCAGCAGCAACATCAACAGCACAAGAGGCAGCAGCAGTAACCACTACAACAGCAGCAACACATTCGCAAATTCCATGCCAGTTGGCACCCTCAAAGCAATTGAAGCTGGCCGAACAGTTCGTTCGACTTGTAAATTGAATTAAAATGATTCGCGACGGACTGAAAGGGTTGCCAGGTTAGCTGCTGCTGCACGGCAGCAACATGTTGCCCGATCTTACAACTTTTGATAGCTACTGTTTGCAGGTGCATTCGTGGCAATGAAATTAACGTCGTCTACAGCATAATTACAATTTAAACGCGCAGTCTTTTGCCTTAAATGGGGCAACCTCAATGTCAAGTCGCGAGCAGTTAATTGTTGAGTGTCACAGCAATTTGAGTAAATTGATGTTGTGGAGTGCGCAACTGCAGAAACCACCCTCGTTGCTTGGCTAGTATCAGCTGCATTATGCATGCTGATTGAGCAACATTTTTGCGCAACCCACTGAGAAAACAGCGCCTATCGACAGACAATCAACTACAGCAGAAAATGCAACCACATCCTTTCCACCTCCGCGTCCGTTATGCAGTTCACTTCCTGCCCAGTACAGCAGCCAAGGCACAATCTTTCATTCATGAAATTTGTTGCCGTTGTCATTGTTTGTGTTGCAAATCAAATGCCCGGCGGCATCAGCATGCAGCAACAGTTGCCATTGTGGTCGCATAAATTGTTGTTGCTGCTGCTGCTGCTTCTGGCGGGGATTGTTGCCACCGTTCACTGTTCCACTTTGGCCGCAGCAGCAAATCTGAAACTCTTGCTGTTTGCTGCTTCGTTTTTGGCTCAGTTATTTTAACGAATTTATTTGCAGCGCTTTCATGGTCAGCGCAACAATTTAATGTAATTTAAATGACGTGCCCAGTACACATACGCAAAGGACAGGTGCAGATTCTGAAGAGTCTCTTCAGTCGGCTGTCTACAGAATGCCGTCTGCAGTCCGCAGTCTTCTGCCAACAGTGGGAGTATGCAGGCTGTTCGCATTTTTCTGCTCGCCAGCGGCGGCTGCGAGCGGCGGCTCCTTTGTGGCGACATTGACGACAACGACGACGTCCACAACGGACGACGACAGGCAATGTCGCTATCAAGTTTTTGGGCGAGCGGACACATTTTAATGATGAGTCGGACGACTCTGGAATTGGGCTTGTTGCTTTGCTGTTGCTGTCGTTGCCATTGCAGTTGTTGCTGTTGCTGCTGTCTCTCCTACGGCTGTTGGAGGCGACAGTTGCTGCTGCTACAAGGGAAATGCTAATTTGCGTATGTCGCTCTTTGCTGTGCCGGTCGTCTTGTGTTTGTTTTCTTTTTTACAACTTTCAAGGGTATTACGGCTGTGTAATAGATCCTACTTTCTCAGACTATTAAGTTCTTATAAATCTCTGATTCAAAACACTTGTTAACGTTTATACAAGCCTTAGCTCTTGTTCATAGTTATAGTCTTTAATATTGCTAAAATGTCGCAAACAGATACAATTAATCCAATTAAATGAATTATTAAATTGAGCATGAAACACATCGATACTTGTAGAAAAGTCAAATTCAACATTCGTAGCCGTTAAAGGGTATTACAAATTCGTTGCTTCATTGATTGAATTTTCTTGTCTTTCTCGTTGGCTTTAATCAGTCATTCAGTTGGCTAAATTGAGTCGCCGTCCGGATCGTTGTCTCCACTATTGTCGCTCTTTCTCCTTCTGCTCTTTGTTTCGTATCAATTTAAAGTTTCGCTTTGGTCCATTTGCGTGGGTCGATTGTCCGACAGTTCGATTGTGCGATGCCTTAATGCTTATTAATAGGGCTTATTAGTCGTCTGGTTAAGCAGGTGCAAAAGGTAGTTAATTAGTTTCGGATTAACTACCAATCAGTGGGACATTTCAAAAGTGACCATAACAAATCGACGTGTGAAAGTTCATAAGCGGCCAAAACCAAACATTTCCCACATACTGTCAGATACAGCTACATATGAACTGACAGTTTCTTTTTTTTAGGCAGTGTTGTTCAAGAATCATATCAGGCAAACGATTGTCACAAATTATGCACAATCAATGCATCAATTAAAGCAACCAAATTTAAGCAAAAAAGGGTAGCATGAATAACAATTGATTTCAATTTGCAATCAAATTGAAATGAAATCAATGACAAAACAAAAACGATAAGAGCGACAACTTACACCCGCATACATGTCGAGGCGGCATGGTTGCTGTTGGTTTAATTGATGTTACTGTTGTCGCTGTCGTGCTAGTTGTTATTGGATCGTTGTCGAATCAACCCACACGGTATGAGTGAGGGTGTGAGAGGCAGCTTTTGGCTATTGGGTGACGGTGGTTGTTAGAACTGCGGCTGCCAGCTGCCGATTTATTTCACTTTTGAGCTGCCATTGTCGCTTGTGTTACTGCTGTTGTTGCATTGCCTTTGGGGAAACAATAAAATAAAGTGGCAAACAGTCAACAGCAGCAATAACAGCAACGTCATCATCAGCAACATCATGATGGTGTGAAAACTTTTTCAATTGACTCATGCGGCAATTGTGTCAATTTGTCAGGCATTGATTTTGATATCGACTTCGATTTGTGTGATTCGCATTGGGCAATGTGTGGGCAGCAATCATTAGAGTTTATGATGATATGCGGGCGGTCACCCCTTCGTTCAATCACTCAACAACAGCAACAACAGTAACAACAACAAACAACAAGAGCAACCCCTTGTCATGTCTTGACCACGCTCAATTTCCATTTTATGCGCTCGCTGTGCAATTAAGTGATTTATCATTTGGAGTTGGTGCTGGAGCTGTAGTTGGAGCTGGAGCTGAAACTGCGGCCAATAGCCAACTTAATTTTAGCGGCAATCAAGCAATAACAAGCTGCAACATGCCGTGTTGCACGATTGCCTTTGACTCGATGTGGCTTGGCCGCGACTCTGACGATGCTTCGTTGCAACAGCAACAGTAACATCAACTGATATCGATAGCTTTGCCTTTGCCTCAAATGCTGATTGCATCTGTTGCAGCAACAAAATTACAAGCAACAACAACAACACCAGCTAAATTGAATTTGAGAAAAGCCTCGCAAGCGGCGTCTGCTGCAACTTCAGCTGCTTCGACTTCAGTTTCAAGTGCGGACATTGCTGCTACGGCGGCGTTTGCAACGGTGTTGGCGGTGTTGGCGGCGGCAGCTACGTGCCGCAATCAGCAACACCTACAAAAATGCCAAATGATATCGCTGCGTGCGCATCAATTGCCAGCAGCCCACCTACTCCCCCTACTCTACCTCTTCCATATGCTGCTCCCCTGTGCCTTTCGACAAGCTTAAGCACATGCATTAAATAATTTTACACTTTGTTTGCCATCTCCGTGAATGCAAATGCGATAATCACCAAACGTTTGGCAGCTAACGAGACGCAAACGACGTGGCAGCAGTTGCGCGTTGGATCGCTAGGGATGGAGGGGAAACGTGAATTGCAAGGCCAGTGATAAGGCTCCTTTTAGGGCATTGAGTGCCTGCCCTCGACAAACGGTCTTTGTCACCAGCATGTACCGCCGGAGATCTAAGATATAAGCCAGCGGCAGATTGTCTCTATGCGGCTGGTGTTGGTGTTGCTGCACTCGCGGCACGAGCAACAAATTGCCCATTTTGCTGGTCGCGTACGTGCCGCAATTTCAAATGACATTTTCATTAGCAATTCGTTTTGAAAATTGCATCAAGTCCACCAGTCATCGGGATTCATGTGCATTGCCAACTCTGCGTGGAGTCAATCGTTTTCAAAATTTGTTTCATAATTTATGTGTGCATGCGAGCTCTGAAAATTCGACTACAAATTATTACTGTCTTGTGTTGAGCAATGCAACAACATGTTGCAAGATTAAAAATATTCAATGGAATATTAAAGATACTTATGCGAAAAAAGTAAAAGTATTGCAACAATTTGTGATTGAATACTTGTTAAATTATTTCAAGCCTTTTAAAAAGTATTTTTGACATCATCAAATACCAAACCTTAACGACTATCTTATAATGAAACCTAATCAGCTTTCTAAATTTGCTCACCTTTCAAATGGTTTCATTACATGTATTATTACTGCTTCAGTTACGACCGCAAATCATGCAAAAATCGGCAACACGCAAAAACCAATTTTAACCCAATCGCTTTGACCGCGTACTAATCGCTTTAATATAGTTTCTCAGTTTTTGCATTGTAAAAGACGATAAAAAATTGGCAGTCTGTCTGGGCATCCCAAATGCGCAGCGACATCGGACAACAGACTTGAGAACTGCTGGCGACCGCCGACGCCGCCTGTCGCTGCCCAATTCTTGGCAGTCTGGCGGCAACTGCAAGAACTGTATGTGAACAGAGATTAATATGTCCAATTACTGTGACAAAATCGCAAAATGCCGTCTGCGTTCAACATGCCAAAACATAGGCCACAAAAATGATATAATAAGTGGCGAAAAATCCGATGGGTGGCAATGCTTGCGATGGTGGCAACGGTGGCGCGTGCTAATTAGCGTCAGTTGGCGGGCCCCAAAAAGTAAACTAATTTGTGGAAAAGTCGACGACACACGTTGCAACCCCAGCGGCTGTAAAGCAACCCCCACCAAAAAATAAAACACAAAAAAAAAAAAAAATTAAAACAGAAAGAACAACAAAATTTAAATATGCTCGCAAATATTTTCCATGTCACGTTGAATTGTGAATTTTTTGTTGGTTCGTTTTTGTTTTTGTGCATGAAATTAATTTCTTGTCGTCTTTTGTTGCTCATGTAGGGCAACACGGCGACAAGAACAACAGCAGCATCAGCAACAACATCTCACCTAAATGGCAATACAAAATGGTTGCAACCAGAAGCAAAGATTTTGTAACAGCTGCATGGCCCAAAAGCCAAAAAGCGTGCTCTCATTTTTATTCGTTGTCATTTGTTTGTGTTTCTGCTGCTGTCAGGCACAATGTTTTGTTTGGCTTTTCTCATTTCTGACTTTTTATTAGTTGTTGTTGCTGCACTTGTTGTTGCTAATTTGAGCAGTTTGCCGACCAGCAAATTTGTCGCGAATGGCGAAAGTAAACAAGAAACAACAGACAACAGACAAAAGACAAGGCACAAGAGTCACATGTTTGCCAGTGTTTTTCTTTTTGAACAAATATTTTTAATTAAAATTTGTTCAAAGCCAAAGGAAAAACGTGACTTTAGTTAAATGACGGGCACTTGAAACGCTGCTTTCAGCAGCATTATATATAGCAATCTTTAAAATCTTAAATGTGAAATTGTAGCAGATTAAAATGAGAATTAAACTAATTAAATAAGAGCTTGTGGTAATTAAAATTGCCTGTGTCAAGGTTTACCGATCTTAAAGTTCGAGGCTTATTTGTGTATAGCTTGTTACTGCTCCTGACCAATAATCATTACTATATTTAAACATGAATGATTTATGCTATGTTTCGAACATGCCTCATTTCCTCTTAAGTTATAATTTCCCTCTCACTAGGTCCCTCTCCCTTACTCTTTCTTAATCTCTTTCCCTGACTGAAGTGATCATTTGCATCGCCATTTTCCCCATTTTCCCACGCCTCAAACAGCCGTAGAGTTCTGGGTTCAGTAATTAGCGAATGCAGACAGCGCCAACCTAACGATGTCACTTTATCAGCGGGTTTGTTTTTGTGCAAGTTGTACCGCTAATATGGCCTACGCCTACTCCCAGAGCCAGTCCAAGACGACGACGAAAACGACGACGACGACGACGACGACGACGACGACGACGACGACGACGACGACGACGACGACTTCAACACGGCAAATGCCAACCAATAAAGCGAGATAAAAGCCAAACGCACTGCGTCTGGATCACCTTCCTTCTCCTCGATTGCTGCCTGCCTGCCTGCTTGCATAAAGCGGAGCACTTTGCATTAGCGACATAATTTATCTCGCCAACAAGCTGGCGGCGGCGGCGGTGGCGGTGGTGAAGGAGCGGCACTTGGAGCACCAACAGAGGCGTTCGTCGGGGTTAAGGCCGGGGTGGAGGTAGGGTAGGTAGTGGCATGACCACGCAGACGCAGCGGCTGCCCATCTCAGTTGCCGTTGCTCGTTGTTGCAGTTGCTACATTCGTTCGTTCGTTCGTTGCACCTGCAGCCTTGCCGCGTCATCTTCGCTGCGTCGTCGTTGTCGTTGTCGTCTTCATCGTCGCCTTTGCTGGACTTGGATTGGGTACAGGTACTAGCACTTGGTCTGGGACTGGGTATGCTTCTTGGACTACAGCCGGCTCCCACTGTTCGTGTGGTGTTGTTTTCTTGGATCTTTTTATTTCATTTTTTTTTGGCGCAACAAGTGCAATTATTAAAAATTCCAGAATTCGCATGAGAGCAGTTGAGGTAGAAGGGGTAGCTTGTTGCGTGGGGAGTTGTTTCCAGTTGCTACTCCTGACTATTGCTGCTGTTCCTCCTCGTTTGCCTTACGCATGCGCCGCTGCCGCTCAAGTGCGTTGGTTTTCGCATTAATTATGCGTTTCGACCCGATCCAACAGATGCAAGCGATTCAAGCGATCCATGAGTCGAGCTTGACCAGAAATTGATGTGGCTGCTACTTCTGGTTGGCGTTGTCCTCTTGCGCAAAAGCATTTAATAACAGCACACAAATCGATATATCATTTGGCTGTGGGCTAACTTTCTTTCATGGATGATTTGGCCAAATACGATAGGGGGGAGGGAGCTGTTGTCTTCCCACACTTTTGCTGAAAAATCAATTAAAATATTTTTCTGGTCTTTTTCGCTCTCTATGTGTGCCGCGCAAATAAATTTTCCATAAAAATTCCACTAAATCATTGGACATGGCAGAAGTAACATTGTCGCAAAGACATTAACATTAACATAGCTAAAAGAGCCAAGAATTAAACGGCAGAGATTTATGGTGACAAAGCCGTTATTTAACTATAAAAAATCTGACGGAATGATTTGGTGTTTGAGAAAAAAAGTCATATTAATTAATTATTTTCAATAATATCTGAGTAAGTTTTCTGTAACAAATTACAGTATAATATGAAGTACTTCCAAGCAAAATTGTGAAATCTTCCACTGTAATAAGAATATGTTCTGAATATTAAATTAATCGATTAATCAGCTAAATGTGATAAATGGCAGCCTCATAAATTAATAGCCACCAATAACAAGTACATAAGTAACAACAACAACAACAAAAACAAAACTAGGCGTACGTCTAGCCAAGTTGCTACTGAAAGTGCTGCTGCTGGTGCAGCTGCTGCTGTTGTTGCTGACTATCGGCAACGCCCCAGACAGCCCAGACAAGCGTAACAACAACTGCCCACAGCAAGTCAAGTCAAGTTCAAGTGCAGTCTGCGGGACAGCCAATAATGCAGCTTGATAAGCTGGCAAAGAGCACAAAATCATAATAAAAAGTCAGGAGCAGTAGAGGCAGCAGTATGCGAAGTTGTTTGAGCAAGAGCAACAGCAAAATCAACATCAACACAGCGTAGGCAATGTCGCCTACTGTCCAGTTGCTGTCTCATTCTGACATGTTGCTGACACAAACGCGGAGCCAGCCAAGCGCCTTGGGCTGCCAAAAGCAAAGTGGTAGTGGCCTGCATGTGCATCCTGCTGCCCACATCTTTTGGCTAGTCCAACTCTATGTTGTCTGTTCTTTAGGAACAACAAAAAAAAAAATATTAAAAAAGACTGGCACAATCAAAATGCAATCACCCACAACATTAAAGTAAATTTAAAGCTCATCATTTTTTCAGCGGGCAACAAGCAGTCAGAGATTCGCACAAATGAAATGAAATCCTTGCCGCACACATTAACAGCTCATTGGCACTACTGTAGGGGGTCGCGCTGGATGTGGCACAGTCACAGTCGCAGTCACAATGCCATACGCCAGAATTGGTCCCAAAGTGGCGCCGCCAACGCTCCACTTGAGTTTATTTCTCTCTTCTTCTCTGTATCCGTCCCTTTCTCACGCTCCTCATTTCATGGGCCTTGGCCACGAAATAAGTTATAAATTTTGCAACCGTTGATGGCGCATATTATGATATCATTTTACAACTTGTGCACTGCAAAAAGCCATGCGACGACCGACCTGAGCCGCCCCTTAAGTGATGCGCTCGTGAGTGTTGTGTAAGGAATGTGAGAAGGAATGTATGGAACTATATGTTGAATATAATTACAATTTTGCACGAGAGCATAATTCAACACTATATTAAATATTGATGTTTTTATACTTACTTACATATTATTTAAATTTATGTTATTATAAATTGCAGAGTTTAAGTCTTCAAATTTGTAATCCTGAATACAAAAACAAATTTTGTTGACAATGAAAGCTATTTAAATATACTCGTTGAATTGAATACATAAACTAGAGCTAACATAGCTTAAGCTCTACAGTCACGTGGATCACACAGCGTAATCACAGTGCTATCACTAAGACCTTATGTAAATGTTGCTGCTTCTGCCGTGGCTGCAAATTAATGTTGCTGTTGAGTTTAAGCGCTCGATTTCTTGCCAGAGTCTCCGCTTCCCTTCCATTCTCGTTCAAGTCTCCATCGCCATCCCTGTGTTTGTCACTGTTACAGGCTCTGGCACTGGCCGTGTTTCTGCCTCCCTGGAGTCTCAGCTGCTGTTCTTGTGTTCTTTGCATGTTGTCATTGTATGCTGACCTTCCCCCACTTTAAGAATTATTGTTATTATATGCGCTGCAGCGATAAAAATCGCAGATGCCACATAATCGTCGTCGTCGACGTCGTTGGAGGACAGGCCATGAAATACGATGCACGCACCCAGAGATGTTGCACAGGATCAGCAACGGGTCATATGCCTTATGCATCTCAGTGTGTATTTGTCTGTGTGTATTAAAAATAATTATAATTGCTCCCACGATTTTGTGTTCCAAGAATGCTGGCAACGCTGCTGCTCCTGTGGTCAGCAATTGCTCCTGCTGCTGCCGCTGCTGCTGCTGTTGCTGATATTGTTGTTGGTCATGTTGCTGCTGTGACTACTGATGCTGCTGGTTTTGTTGTTGAGGCCATTTCATTTTAACGCATATTAATTTCAGGATTTTATACTCTGTTATTTTTATTGTGACATTTGATTAATTGACGACATTTAATTACAATGCACAGGCAGCTTTCAGGCACAGACTGCGTCACCGACTCCAAACAGCACTCCACTTTCCAGACTCCAGACTCAGACTGCTCATTTCTCTCTTCTCTTCTCTTCTCCGTGCATGCCGCTTATCGCAACTCATTTATCGCTGGAAAAATTATGACGCTGCTGATTGCCGACGCTTTTATCTGATCAGCGTCCACTTGGTTCAAATTCCGCGTCCCGACTCATCTCATCCCACCCTCTCTCTCTCTCACTCTCTCGCCCTCTCTGTGCGCCCACATGTGGGTGACTTTAAAAATATGAACTTAATGGCCTGTCTGTCCAAAGTTGTGTGCCAAAAATTATTGACTCATTTGCGCAACAAGTCCACAATTTGCTTTTGAATCGAATTAGCTTGCATCGCATCGATGATTAAATATTACGAGACAATAAACGCTTTATCTTCATTGCGGGTGCTAAGCAAATTGCTAGCTGCCAAATGGCAGATTATGGGCAGTCAACGACCACATCAGCAACACGACCACACCGACAACCACAACTTTATTCACTTGCTGTCTGACTAATTTGCATGTGCGTATATGGCGTATACGCAATGTGCGTCTATCTTCTTCTCTCTCTCTCTCTCTCTATCTTTCTCTCTCGCAGTCCCTCACCGTGTGTGTTTTGGAAAGTACGAGAGTAGCAATAGTTTAATGGCTTCCAGCAGCAACAAGGCCCATTCATTTGCACTCACATTAAGATAATGTGCTGCATGTAAGCTCATTTTGAGAGTCGTCATCAAATGCAGCGCGAACGCGATCAGCGGCGGTTGATAAACGACAACAACGAAAGTTGTTGCCAGTCACAGCAACAACAGCGGCAACAACAAACTGCAACTTGACAGCCAAAATATTGTGCCAGCAACTACCAGAATGTCCACTACGCGTTCTGGAACATATCATATGATAATCTTCATGCATCACTTTAACGTCAGCAAGCAAAACATGCTGAGGTTGTTGTTGTTGTTGTTGTTACCGCTGCTTCTGGTGCACCGGAAGCATTTTATTGCCTCAGTTGTTGGCCTGTCCGCGATTCACTTGAGCTGATTATTCCAGCCATCGTAAATCCCCACTTTTGTGGGGGGCACGCGCGCGCCTTAGGCTGATAGCAGCTGCTGCATCAACAACAACAACAACAACAACAGGTGCTTGGTGCTTTTAGGTAGCTGCAAGTCAAAGAGGTGCGAAATGGCAAAGCGCCCGCTGGCATTGAATTTCAGACAAAGTGTTTTCGCCCCGGCATTAGATGATGTTGCCGTCGCGTGGGTCAATGTTGGTGCTGCTGCAACAGCAGCAACTTAAACGTGTTGCTGATACAATTTGCTTGATAGGCGCACATTTTACGCTTCAGCAGTCTGCGGTATCTGTGCGAAATCTAATACATTTTGTTAGCGCGAACACTTTAGCCAATTTTGGAGCAATGGCTGCTGTTTTCGTGCTGCTTCTGTTGTAGCTGCAACTACAACTGAGGCTGTCTGATTACCAACAACTGAGCGACGAGCACACAAAGAGAAAACCCCGAGCACACATGACAGCAGAAACAAAAGAGCCGCATTGCAGCGCTATTCCTGTACGTGGTTAGCAAATTTATGTTGCCAAAAATAAGGCAGGCAGCAATAGCAACAGCATCAGTGCTGGGGGCGCGCAGCCGGTGAAGCAACTGGCGCCAAGTGTGTTTTTTGGTTAACCATGTGTCCTTGTGCCTGCCAAGAAGCTCTGCTGCCATGCCACGTAAATCGCATAAATTGCATAATTTTGACTGACTTTTGTTGCCGGCATTGCTGGCACTGCATTTTCTTGGCAACCAGCAACGAACAGCACCCTGAAAGCTTACTGCTCCCTTGTAGGTGCCGTTCATTGCCTTCTGGCACCCTACATTTCACTCCCTCCCCTGTACCGACTGACTTCCGTTTGCGTAAACTTTAAGTGAAAAACTGTACTGTCAGAAATGGAAAATCGAAATGCTAAATATCTGTTGCAATTTATGTCGATGCTTACCACAAGGCAATATAGTAAATGGCTTTTTGTTAAAAAAATGTAAATTCTAAAGAATATTACAACAATTTAAAATATCTTAAAATATTAAATACTTTTCATTATTACTATTTAAGTGCAGGTTGTTATCACTTACAAGCAATTGATTCAAATGTGTCAGATTCTTCTTCTAAATACTTAATGACATCGAACAATCAATGTCCTTTGCGTTCTAAATCTCAACATTGCTTACAAAATTTTCGTTTCGTCTTTCAATTGGCATTTCCCACCAAGTTACTGGGGCCACTGTCACTTCCTGTATAGAAATTCTAAGCACGAGCAGTCTGACTTTGACAGTTTTATGGGCTTTCAAACTGTTTTATGACACGCCACAACAACAAGACCAATTGCAACAGCAACAGCAATGAGTGAGCGAGTTAAGGCGCGAAACATGCCTATAATGAGAACGGGATGCTGTAGAGACTCTGACTGTGACTGAGACTGACAAGGCTAGTCGCGCGCGCTGCTCATACGCCATGTGGCCCAGCGCCAATCAGACAGTTGTCCGCCCACGCCTTCTCAGCTTTCTGAGGCGATATTTAGTTGCAAGAATAATGCTCCAAAATTGAAATGAAAATGATAAATGTGCCTCAGATACAACACACAACAACAATAACAGCAACATGAGGCGAGTCCAGCACGCACAGTCGCTGTCTCTGTCTCAGTCGTGGTCTCCATCTCAGTCTCAGTTTGCGTCTCGGCGCCGTCGCGCAGGCGTTTTTGACAGTTTTTTAATAATATCAGCCAGGCCAGCGACTGAGCCAGTTGCTTTTGCTGTTGCTGGGTAGGCAGACCAGCCTACCTCATATCACACACTCACATTCTGCTGGGTTGATTTGCTTTTTTTCCTTTTTGTTCTTATTTTGTTTAATTTTATTTCTTTTTTTTTACATATCTCATTGCCATTTTGGCATAAATGATGCGGACACGGGCGTAACAGCTCCCTCTCCTCTAGCTCCTTCTCTTTCACTGCCTCTGCATTGCATGCCGCACGACATTTTTCGCGCTGTTTCTCTGTGTGTGTGTGTTTGTATGTGTGTGCGATAATGAAAATTTCTGACACTTTAACCAACACTTTTGGCTCGCCAGCAGGCGTTACTGTCAGGCAGGCAGCAGCAACTTCAGCTCCCAGCGCCAGTTGATAAGTCAAAAAAGTTGTTTCCTTATTATGTTTGATAAACGCCCAATGCCCGCCCGTAAATTGATTCATAGTTTATGCGCTAAATGTGACATGACCCCGGGACTGGGTAAAAAGTCGGAGTCGGATGCCGATTCCGGTCTGTGGTTGAATGGCGTGCTTTATTACTTATGAGGTTGCTGCTGCTTTTGCTGTTGCCCCGCTGCCATTGTATTGTTCTGTGTAATGACATGTAATTAAGCGCATATTTACAGACAGTTGTCGATGGGCGTGGCATTTAAGCAGGCATTTAACAGACGCAGAGTGCTCGAAAATTGACAGCTTAAAAGTGTGGTCGGCAAATTGCTGTTAAAAGCGCGAAATGGCAAAGAATTACAGCAGCAGCAGGTAAATTATCCATGCAACTGCAGTTTTACCAGCTTTATAGCGATACACAAACAAATCTGATTTAAGATTATGTGGTTTTAAAGCTTCTCGTCAACAAAAGCTGGTTTTTGCAAGTAAATAATATTCAAGTTGTCAAATTTTTGCTATAAATTTACTTATATATTTTGTTGTACGGATAAATCTTGTTCTTCAATATATTTATTTCACAAGAATACAATAAAAAAGTGGTGCCTATACGCAGGGGCTATATCTCGAAATTGAAACCAGCCACAAGTCAGCAAGCAGTCGACGACGACTTATTTGTTATTAGGTTTTAATTTATTTCGTAGTGTGTCTGCTGTGGCCGCAATGAATTATTTGTAGCGGCATTGGGCGGACAGGCAGCGCGACCTATGAGGCGCCCAAACGGACGGACAGACTTAAATAGAAGCAAACCAAAAAGCGACGCTCGCTTAGGATCCACGCGCCGTCTACTCAGCGCTTGGCTCGACTAGTGTCGAGTGTCGGTGTTGGAATCAGAGTCGGTGTTTTGGTATCGGTATCGGTGTCGGCGTCTGAGTCGGATTGGTTGGGTTGGTAGTAGACAGCTGGCAGTCAGGCGACAGGCGGTAATAAATCAAAGGCAAAACGGCTTTAAGTGTAAACTAATTTCCATGTCGATTTATAATAACAACTTGTTAGCATTTTGTAACATTTCGAGAAATGTGTGCTGCACTTCATTAGCGGGCGCCAACGCAATCACAGCAACGGCAGCAACAGAAAAAAACAAAAAAAAAAAAACAAACGCTTGGGACTATGTTGTACAGACTAGCAACATTTTGATAATGTTGGCTAAGTTGAGCAGAAGTTGTGTTGTTGGTTTGTAACGTGCAACGTGCAACGTGGCTGAGATAAATACCCTTCAATCTAAATGTAAATGGCTCCGCATGTAATTGCCACAAATTGCCACTGCAGTGACCAGTTTTTGCCACAGCCATTGGCCAAAGTCATGTCTATGCCATCGCTGTTGCTCTTGCTGCGTTGCTGTTCTTGCGCCTTTTTTAATTACCCGCAGGATGCGCGACAACAGCAAACAAATTGCCTCAATTTCAATGTTGTTGGCTGCCAGGCGAGTGCGTCGTGATTCATGTGATGGAGCACAGCGACAACATGCAACTGTCGCTGCTGTTGCTGCAGCAGCAGTAGGCATCTAACGGCAGCAACTCCCTCGCACACCCGACCAACTGTAAATAACGCGTAAAGTGGGCAACATGCGTGGCGGCGGTGGCAAACCTAACGGTTCTCAGTCTGACAAAGTGGGCGGCGGCCAGCGCAAATGCAGCAGCAGCGTCAGCATCAGCGCCTGGCAACAACATTTCGTTCTCGTGCGATAAACAAACGCTAAGTGTTGCTGCCAGACACCAAACGCTGCGGTATCAACATTGCCAGCTGACTGTTGTATGCAGACTATCTGGAATAGTGGGGCATGCTGTAATGATAATGATGATGATGATGATGGGGCAGTTACATACATCGTCGTGGGATGCTCTAAATAGTATGTGTGTGCAATTATGCAACCCATTGGCAATTAATCGTTTTTTTTTGGCGAATTTGAAGTCCAAGTTTGTAATGTCACAGCCTTAAATAAAAAATCATTGACAAGTGACATTGTAGCCGGTACCTTTGAGCCCCAATTGCAATTGGCCTGCGAACCGGCTAACCACCTTTCTGGCAGCTCAGCATGAGTTTACCACACCAGCACTGGCCAATTGCTTGATTTATAGCGTGAATAGACTAAGTAAGCGTATCTGCCGCATTCTGCTTAATTAATTTGTATCTTTTTCCAAATCGATATGCCAGTCGTCTCTCTGTCCCTCTCTCTCTCTCTCTCTCTCTCTCCCTCTGTTTCTCTCAATCTTCCTCTTTCCGTTTGGTTGCAGTCGTTTAACATGTCAGCAATGCTATGGTCCTCATCTTGTCTGGCTGGTTGGCTCGCTGGTCTCTTCCGCTGTGCGAGGTTTGTGTCCTTGTGCCGCCATAAATTTAGTGCCCCGCCTGTCAGGCGCTACACATTTTGCGTATTTATTTATTTATTTATGTGTGTGCGGCGGCAATGCAAAACTGTCAAACGAATTTGCTGCTGCTGCTGGCAGGAAATTGTTGCATTTAGCGGTGCAAATCTGTCCAGCATTGATTAGCCCCAAAACATATGGCGCTGGTATTCATTTCTCATTTTTTTGTTGTTGTTGTTTTGTAGTTCTCTTTTTATCAATGGACTTGACCATGTCTGGGATAAATGCGAAGCTTTTGTTAGACAGACACAGAGCGTACAACACGCAAGGCACAACTATTCAATTGGCAATCAATCAAACAGCTGCGCAGCGGTAACAGAAACAGCACCAACAGCAACAAACACAAGACTTTGACATGCAGCAACTTCCAGGCGGCAGCAGCAACAGTTGCTGCCACCACAAGCTGTGGCGTCTACAACTGACAACAACACAATGCTATTATTGTTGTTGCCGATGTATGTAGTTGTTATTGTTGTTTTTGTTGTGCATTGCTGTTGCATTTTTTATTGCCAGGCGGGAGACTTTACAGTCTCAGTGCCTCGGTGGCTCAGGGCCTCTTCAGAGCCTGGGCCTGCAAGGTGTTTTGTCCAGCTCGGTCAATCAATCAAGCCGCCTATAATTAATCAAATATTTCGAACATAATTAGATATGGAAAATCTAATGAGTCTGCTCTACACGCTCGATACTCTTTAGCTTTAACCCTTCGTTGCCCTATCGTTGCGGGGGCAGCGTGTTAAATTATGAAAAATGAATGCGTAGAACGCGCTTTTAATTGTGCTAATGCTGCGAACGGACTCTTCGATTCCAAGGTAACCAACGGGGTCTCATGTACCATCGGAGATGGTGTGGGAGCCGGGAGTGGGAATCGGAGTCTGTGCCGTCTGCTGCTACCTCGGTGTCCCGCTAATCTCAATTTGTAAGTTAATCGGAGACGCTGTTTGACTCAGACAAAAAGAGAGGCAATTGCCTTATGAAATCCGTATGCCCTGCAACTAGTCAGACTCGAAGGGGTATATCAGACGTAGTTGTAATATCTGGAGGAATTTTTTAACAACTTTAAACACACCGATACTGAAACAAGCACACAGCGTATCTTCTTATTTGTAGAGGGCAGTTTCTAGTCGGTCTAACCTGCTAATACATACACTTACGGTTATTGTCGCTGGCAAAATGAAAAGTTCGGTTGTGCGTTACTTGATTGGGTTCGATCTACCTCATGCTCGCCCTCTTACAATCGACTGTTGTTTGTAGTGGGCGCAACTTGTAATTAACTTGACTGGTACATAAAACCGACAGCAACATCGCCGGCCGCCTTTCGTACATAATTTTTCATAATTAATGTGGCAGGCCGATTTTGTGGCGCGTCCAATAAACTGTGTGAAATTGGCTGCGAAAGTTGTTGCACCTTTTGTTAACTTACTGCTTAATATATATTTTTTGGAAAGTCTCTCTCGCTGCTAGCAAGTCCACCAGCGATGACAGAGTAAACAATGCGAACGCCAGACCAAAAAACAACAATAAGAAAACAGCAAAAACAACAGGAACAACAGGAACAGCAACATGAATTGATACATAATCTGAATAGGCATATTATTTTAATTAGGCGTCGAAATCAAGACCATCAGATTGGCACATTGAGCGATTGAGCGATTGAGAGATCTTCACACACACACCCAATTGGGCATTTGCATGCCAAGCGACGGCGCGACGTTCCGACTTCGATCAGATCGTCGCATTGTTGCTGACACCTGACAACGTTGGATTCCGTTCGTCCATTCCAGTACGTCTTCTAGAATTGCGTGGCAAGTGCAACAGCAGCAGCAGCAATTGCGAATGTGATGCTTGTCTTTGTCTTTGGTTTGTCAATGCACATACTGATATTGATAGACTGACAGTGGATTTCCGCCGGCTTTTAGCTTTGGCTGTGGCTTTGCCTTTGGCCAGTTTAGAACGCTCCTCGCATTGTAAGAGCTGTGTTACAAAATATTTAGAGGCAAATCTCTAAGCATCGTGTTTAACTGATTCTTCAATTTGTTGCCAAAATGTCTGGCATGTTGAATAGTTTCGAACTTTTGGACAGCTTATATAAACTTTAAGTATTTTATTGTGGCGCGTTTTATTAAAAGCTCATAAACATTTATTTTATATAATAAATTACAATTTCAAAAGACCAAACAGCTAAACTATAGGCTGACCAAAAAAAAAAATACGCTGACTAATTTGCATAAGAGCATATAAATTGTTCATCATGGTTTGATTGGTTTTTGGCCAGTCGCCGTGTGTCTTTGTTAGCGATGTGTTTGAAAATTCATTTAGCTCTAACGGTAGTCACAAGGCTGTGCACAACAAAAACAAACGCGAGCCGTAAACAAACACCAGCCACATATTTAAATTTAATTTAATATTATTAACAAAAGCCCCCTAAAAACAAGCCTGGGAACACAGCCGTAAACTTGCGGCTTATGGCTGCCGTATCAACAAAAAAAAAATACTATTTTACTTAAATATGTGTATGCTGCTATGTATTTATAAGCCTATCTTAGCTGTAGCCATATTTGTGGCTCATTATGCGGGAGGAGTGTCAGCATCTCTCGGATCATTAATTAATTTCGTTTTTACTAGTTGCGAGTTTTCACGATCACTATACATAAGAAGCTAATAGAGATTTGGGTAACGGATCCAAATGAATGAAATTTGATATGCACAACGAGATAGCCTAACCATAACCACAAAATATACATACATCGGGGCAGAGAAGTGCCTAGAAGGGCTCTTATAAAATATAAATAAAAATACACCCACACTTATTGGCTATATATAAAAAAAATATTCAAAAACTAGTGATTTGAAATTCCAGTTAAGCCTCTTCAATAATTGACATTTCAAGTTAGAAGTTATTTAGAATAAATTAAAAATATTTCCATTGTAATAAATTTCTACGAAGCGCTCAATATAATATCTGAAAAAATAATTTTACAATTTAAAAGTTGAACTTATTGAGTATATAAAGCTTCACCCCTTTTAATACGACGCCTCTGTGCCATAACAACGCAAGACTTGATTATTGCCAACTGCCAATAAAATGAGCTGTTGATCAACGTTTTAACATTCTTGGCTTTTAAAAGAAAAATTTAATTTAAACATTTTATAAAATTTGTCACTTACGTGTCAGAGAGCGTCGTCCATCGAATCGCAGACCGCCAGCCGCCTAATTGATTTCCAAATGTTTTTGCGCTATAAATCTGTAAAAGATTCAACAATCAACAAAACAATACGAATAATACACACACGAGAGTGGCAAGCATTTTTCAGCTTATTTTACATAAATAGATACCATCTGCAGACATACAAAACAAGGCTGAAAATCCAGCTCCATTGTCTCTGAGTGCAGCCAAGTTGGACTCTAGTCGACTATAGCTTTATGATTTGGCTTATTGTGGGTGCTTTTGCGGGCCACAGGTCGAGAGCTGGCCTACACATAATTATGGGTATGTGTGCATAAAATTTGTAGCATCATTAGGCTGCACCCCCGGCCAAATACATTTATGTATACAGATATAAAAATACATACCATAAGAGAAGAGACCTAACAAAACGGAATAAGTTTTGGCTTAAAGGCTTTTCAAATGAATCCCTCGACTGGGACTCAGACGCAGACTCAGACTGAAGGTCCAACTAATGACCGGCTAATCATTACGGCCTGGCCTAAGCTGAGCTAAACAAAGCTAGATAACGATGGCTTTTTTTTGAGGCGCTCGGTGCAGGGAAATATTTTGACAGTTTCATGCTCAGCCCGCGAGTGCTATATGATACTTTAATTATAGGCTATGCGTTGATTTTTTAACAGAACAACGAAAGCTGCCCCTGACAGCGAAAAGCCAAAAAAAAAAAAAATAAATAAAAATAAATACCTATAATGTATAATAAATAAGCCAAACAACGGACAACATATTAGCAAAAAAAATGCTAAAAAATTCTTTGTGCAAGTTCAAGTTCGGCGTCGGCGGCAGCAAAAATCTTTCAATTAAAATTAGCATAATTGTAGCAGAGAGTTTTGCATGAATTATGTGACTACTTGGGCATTATTTAAACAAAAAACAAAATTACTGCTCATAAAATAAATTTAAAAAATGACAAAATTATAGTTTGGCTTTTACAACTAGTTTTGAAGCCACTGTCATGACTGAAATTCAATCGAAAGATAACTGGTTGTATGGTCATATACCATGTTACTCTCGCTTGTGTTTATTTTGTTAAACTGCTCTCCGAACCCCCATAATAACATAACACATGCGTTCAACGTCTATATGGATAACGTGAAACCAAATTAAATCATAAAAAATATGACTATGTCTTTATTTCTATAAAAACAACCGAAGACACAAGATACTTTTTTACTCGATGAGTGCTTGTACCGTGTGTCTCAAATAAAATATATTTTATATTACTAAGAAGTATAATATTTAGGTAATTTAAGTGGCGTGTATTTTTAAGCCGGGGTTACCTATCCAATTAGCAGGTCAATGGGCGCGTTTTAAACTAAAACATTTCGCATTTCAATGGATCGGTATAAAATATGATATCTTTTTGTATTGTGCTTTCTAAAACCAATTTTGAAATAAACGTCAAAATCTTAGAGGTCCACTAACATCGATGGAGGTATATTTTACGACATCATGAAAAAGACCAAATGGAGATTTATGCTTAACAATCTTATACTATATTAGTATGTTGTATTCATTTTGGAGTGCCCATCATATCATATTACCAAAACATAGTTATAAACATAAAACAAAGCTAAAGACACAAATCTAAGCAATAATAAAAAAAGAGAAAAAGCTTTGAAATTATGATTTCCCTTGCTAATTTCCCTGCTTGTTAATAAAAATATATATATTGAAATTCTTACAAATATTTATACTGTAAGTCAAGACGACAACGACAACGACAACGACAACAACTGAAAGTTAATTTGTCTGCGGTTCAGCGGTGCGGCTGCTGCTGTGATGTTGGTGGTGTTGCTGCTGTTGGTGGTCCACTTTATGACTGTTTGCCAGTTGCTGGTTGGTTGGTTAGGTTGCCTTCTTGTTTAGCTGGTTGTCATTTGGGCAACCACACCCCGGAGTATGCTAATTGCGAGGGAGAGAGTAGCAGGTGTACGCACAAAAGAGAGATAGAGAGAGGGAGAGAGAGAGAGAGAGAGAGGAAGAGAGTGAGGAACGCAAAGTACGATTGAGAGGGCGATGAAATGCTGAATGAGGAAGGCGGGCGTTGAGGATGCATAAACAGCACATCAACAGCTTTTGGCTCGTTGTTGCTGTTAATAAAGTAATTTGTTTGATGTCCGCACAAATGAGCCGACTATATTACATATACACGCATACATCCATATATGTGGAGCACACACGCACTCTGTGCTAAAGAGACTGGCCAATTGACCAGTAAAAATTTGTATGAAATTGACCAAAAATGACAGACAAATTGGCTTTTATCGTTCGCCCGTTGTTGCGCTTGTTGTTGTTTTGAGCTGTGTTATTTTTGCAGCATATTAGCGTTTGAATAATTTAACAATTTAAAGTGGAGCTAATGGTGTTAGTTGTCGTGTTTCATATGTACATTTATTAAAACTGCTTTTGTTTAAACAAGTCAAATGTGTGTATATGTGTTTATTATGATGTGGCACCACTTCATACCATAAAGAATGCGCTCAATCTCTGAATAGCCAAATGAGTTCAATCAGCATCCATTTCAGCTCGCAGCGTTGATAAATTTCATATTAATGCAAATGCATTCATATCAAATACCCAAAACAAATCCACCCATAGCTTTCCGTTTCGACCTATACCTAAAAATTCAAATAACCGTCTACGTTTAGCAATATGATTTTTGGTTGCCTGCGGTGACCAGCCAATAAAATTGTGGGGCCAATAAAGTACATAAATTATATATCCGGTGAGTTTGGGTAATGCCACACCACATGAACTGTTATATGTGGAAAATAAAAGTTTAATGGGATGATAACAAGTTGACAGGTGTTAAAAGTTTTGCCCTGTACTTGGTAGCAGAATGTATGGAAGTACTAAACAAACTCTTATAATGCTAAGAACAAGGCATTAAGGTTTGCCTAATGATTAATTGGTGAACACATATTTGGTATTATATTTAAATATGTCGTTTATATATTAAAAAAAAATAGTAGGCGAGCGAACAATAAAAAAATATGTTTTTAATGTTGTGGAATTCATAGTCAATTTTTTGGCGAACATTGTGATTAAGACAGCTTTAAAGCTACGTAAGCCTTACATTTAGTTATGATCTCTTCATCGTAGGGAGATTCTTCAATGAAGATTGACAGCATTCGCTGTTATCGTTGTTTAAAGATTAGCATATTTGATAGTTAACAACCTTTGCCAGGCTTTGATCTTTCCGTTTTGCTGCTCCCAATCTATCTAAATTGCTTTAACATATGTTTTCCACCGGTGCTTATGAGCAAGTTTTTTTTGCATCTGCCTTCTCTGTATTTAGGGTCAGTTCATAAAATTTCATTAATAAAACTTTTACCACATGGCAAGCATTGCTCCTTCGACATATGCAACTTAATTATGTCTGATAAAAATCAGGGCTATGAACTTTTAATTAACGAATCTATGTATGCAAATGTTGGCTTTTTATTACGCTTATTTCATTTCATAAATTGTCATTTTTGTTATACTTTGTTTATTGGTATTTTTAATTGTTGTTGCTGCTGTTGTTAGTGGTTTTCGTACTACAAAATGAAGCCATATAAACTGAAACTAAGACGCTTAATTAGCCGTAATCGTATTCTATTTTCAATCCAAAGACAACCAACACCCAATTAGCTACAGTTTATGTATAATAAAAACAAAATCTCATAAGTTTTCTCGTTTTTAATGGCAGTTATCAAATGTTAACTGTTACAACAGGAAATAGTTTCACAACAGAGCTACTTAAAATATATCCATCGTTATATTTGTTTTTCAAAATTAATGCTTAAAGTGTTTTTTTAATATGTCATGTTTGGACACAACAGAGTGTGGGAATTTATGGCGCCCGGCGAACAGTTAATAAATATTCATTATCATTGATCATCAAAAGGTTAATCAAACCAAATTCAAAAGGATATTAGAATCAATATGTGAAGAGGACCAAAAATCACAAAACACCATATATATGAGAGAGACAGAGAGAGAGAGAGAGAGAGAGAGAGAGGGAGGGAGAGAAAAAGTGTGTGAGGGAGGGTTTGAGGGGCAGATACTTGCACCAGAAGCGATCCAACTTCAAAAAACAGTTCCCACAATGAAGCGCGCTTGGCACTTGTGATTTCTACGAATGTTACAACAAAAACAACAAAACAGAGCCCGGGCCATGTGCTGTGCGTTGTTGCTGTTGTTGTTGTGACATTGAGGGCGAATATGTTTGGTAAGTTTGTGTGCCGTCGCGTCGAAATCAGGTAAAAACAAAAGGTTAACATAAAAGAACAAACAACGAAAACAACAACTGACAACAACTACATATAACAACAACTGGATGGCGATTTCGCTGGCCTAACCAGCAACAACTACCGAAAAGCCGACAACAACTCAGACTCAGCAGACGATCAAGCCCAGGCGTAGGCTCAAACAGAGACTCCTCCAACTCCACCTTCACCTCCACCTCCACCTCCACCGCCACCACCACCATAGTTGCCTCGCGAGAGAGTCGCCTCAAGTGTGTGGAGGAGCCATCGCCATCGCATTTGTAACTCATGTGCGACATTAAGTGCTTTGGTTTGACGACGACTGAAAAACAAAAGGAAAACTGACCCGTAAGTCATCATAAATGCAAGTTTATGGCAACAATGAAATGATGACGGGCTCGGTTCGAGCTCAAGCTCTAACTTCGACTCGGACTTGGCATACTGGAGGTCGTTTAGACCGCCACCGTAGCGTGTTGGCCAATGGTGTGTTGCTGTTGTACCTACCGCGCAACAGCAAAACGCAATACTCCATCAACGGTCACTTCTACGAAATCACATCAAGAGCGGCGAAGTCGGCGTCGTCGTTGGCGTCGCCGTCGCCGTCGCCGTCGAACTCTGTGGACAAAGCAGGCGGGCGGGCGTAACTCTTTATAGACGCGCTACGTAGATGTATCTATTCTGCGGAAATCACAAAATGCTACAAATTTTCGTATAAAAAAGAACTGCGTTCTCAAGTGCCAACGTATGTAACATTTATACTTATGTGGGTTGAAGTTCTTTTGTGTACTTTGGCTGCTTTTGTGTGTTGGAAGTTGCATAGATTATCAGATGCCTATTCTGATGGCTTGTCAATCACTTTGCACATTTGCCATATTGAGGCGCCTCAGTTTCAGTTGCACTCGCAGCGTTTTGAACGCTTGTTAAGCAATTACAGCGCTTACATACTTAAGTTAGTGGATACATCAGTCAGCCTTCATATACAGTGGTTAAAGTTAGTAACACATGTTTGAAACTAACTAAACACAAGATTGTCTGGCAAAACTTACAAGGCAATGCTTGACATACTTGTAAATAATAATAAAATTCTCGATAAGTGCCCTTTATTTAAACTTACATTTACATTTATTTTCTTCCTCAATCAATCTGGGAGATTCTTGTAAATTCAATATTCTAAAGTAAATAGTTATGACTAACTATAAAGTGAAGTTGGCGTGAGTCCACTGTTGCTCTGCAGCCGCTAGCTGTAAAAATGATTTGGGCTTGTTAGTGTCTAGGCTGTAGCCTGATGATGAATTGTGTGAATTTTGCGCATTAGTCGCGTCATGGAGAATGAGCGACCACAAGATGAAACCGACAACAACAACAATAGCAAAAGCCACAAAGAAACCAGCAAATGCTGCAGCAAATCATATCAAACCGGCCTGTCTGTCCAGTCGCCTGGCACATGTGTCCCTGCTCACTTCCTGCAAACATTGCAGAGGTAGGCAGCTTCAGCTCCTCTAGTCTGCCTAGCCAGATCGATAGGCATTCATAGTCTAAGTCCAAGTCCAAGTCCGAAGTCACAGTCATTGAGTCAAGTTGAAGGCAATGCATTCATTGTGCTTGTAATTGCAATTGATCTTGATTATTATTGTCGTGTAACCTTGTGGCTTGTTGTAAGCCTAGCAGTGATAATATTCTTATTTTATTTGCAATGGGATTGGCCATTGGGTATAGGGTATTATATAAAGGCAGGCTGATATTGGGACATTGCCGGACATACGATCGTTGCATTAAAATAATTGTTGCACTTGACATAGACAAGCAGCTCGCATGTTTCTACGTGCCTCAATGTGACCGGCTTCAGATATAGCTATAGTCATAGTTTCAGCTCATTGATCATTATGTTGCCCAGAAGTGGGCGTCACAAAAAGCCACGATCCACGATCAGGTAGCCGCAACAAATGTCTGCCAGTTTAATTGATATACAGCGCTTGGCTTATTGACTTCAGCTAAATTCACACAAGAGTTCATTAGAGTTGACGCTTGCCTTAAAACTGACACACGTTACATTTTGTTCGAGTCTCCGACTTCGACTTCGACTCCGACTCCGACTCTTTGCTTTGACGATGTCGTGGCTTGTGCAAAATTGGGTCCCTAGTGCAATTTAGCGCGGCTAATAAGCAGCCGAGACGTCGCCAACATCAACGACACTGCGACATTTAAAAGTCAGGCTCAATCTGCCGATCGGTTGCGAATCAAACTAATCATTCAAAATTCAATACAGGCAAGCGACTGCCGTTGCTGGCTGGCTTCGGCTCCAGCTACAGTGTGCAGCTCTCCGTTTTGCAGCTCAAATTGTCATCATTAGGAAAAGGCAATCGCTACCGCTCACTAACCCTGTCTCTCTCTGTTCCCTCTATGTCTCTCTCTTTCATTCACCCGGTCGCCACTCTCCTAAATTTGATTTCTTCCTGCTCGCTGGCCGCCTTTGTGCGCTTTGTGCGCCGTCAAACGCCAGCGACAGTTTGTCAGATTATTATCAGATTGCACTGGCTCACTTTTGACTTTTTGAGCGGCCAGGTAACATTAGCAGCGCGCATCTAGGAGCGCAGCTACTGCCTCTGACAGTGGCGTGGCCGCCAAGGGATCTGCCCAATCAGCGCCGGGCGACCCAATTTCCGCAGCGCCGCCACTGCGATGTGCACAACATCGTCGACGTCGACGTTGACGTCAAGCGATTGTTTTGCTCCCGCGCATGCGCGCGGCATTTCAAACGAAATCACATTGAATGTCGTCGCATGCGCGTGATCAACGTTGTTGATCTGTGGCTCTGTAAATCTTCTTCCTGCTCTTCTCCTTCGTCTGCTGCCTCATCGAGGTGCAGTTCGCTTTTGGTGCTCAGTCGAACAGTCGAATCGCAGACCGCTTTCGTTTTAGGGCTTTTCAATACAATTTTATGTATTTCAGTGTAGCTTTTCAGTTAATACTCTGCTTTGGAGGCATGTTTAGCTTGTTACTAACTAGGTAACTATCCGAAGATAGTCTTAGCGCACAGACTTACATAATCTTGGAGCAAATGGATATTATATGCATTAAATAAAATACTCATTATCTATGATTACCTTTCGTCTTCTTATCAAACATCTTTCAATTTTACTTGACTACAGAGTATTACACAGTCGATTGCTCAGCTGCCTGCTTATTCTTATTTGTTCTTGTCAATTTTTTTGGGTCTTTTGAGATTTTTTCAAGTGAATTTCAGCGCCTGAGACAATGGCGCAGCGTTTGTTGTTTTATGTGGGTGGCTTCCTCCGACTGCTTGGCACGGATGGCCATGGCTCACCGGCAGTTCCAGTTAACTCATCCGAAACTCAGCCGAATACATTCAACCGTTTTTTTCTTTCGTTGTTGTTGCTGTTTTTACTCTTTCGCTTTAAGTATGAGTATGACAATCGTTAAATTAAATCGCCATCGTTTATGAGGCTGCTTTTCCTTTTGGGCGCCTTCCAAGCGACCCAACCGACCTCTTTCGGGCCTCAAAAAATTTGTCAACGTGCTGCGTTTTTCGTATTTTCTTGCTGCTGCTGTTGTAGTGCTCATAAAATATGTTTTAAGAATTTTACGATGCCGCCACTATCCCCAGTACGTCCCTCTGTCGCCCTTCATCCGTCTGTACTTTGCCTCTTAGCGACATTAAAATTATTGCCACCGGTTTTTCGTGTCCGTCTCACTTTTATGCCTACTTGTAACCAAAGTTGTTACTGTTGCTGTTGTGGGTTAGCTTCCGCTCGATTTTCCCTTTTGTAATTAAAATTTAATATAATCACTGCATTTAGCACTTGTCTGACAATCAGCAAAAGCAACTTTCCATGTGGTCAAGCCAGGGTCTTCCATACACATTTTTATTTGCTGGTCGATTTTTAGTTTTTTTTTTTCAGCCAAACAATGGCGGCAATTGGGCTTTGATCTTGGCCGATCGGTAGCCGGGCCAACGCCACCGCCATCAAGACCAAAATCCACAAAAGGTTTATTATTTATTGTTGCCAGGAGAGTAACGTTCAGCATCGGTTCGGTTTGCCTAGGTATAGAGCTGAAGACAAGTGCAGCTGCAGTTTGTTGCACGCGCCATGGCAATGCATTGGGCCCAAACAGCTACTGCAAATCTCGGCGTGCACTCGAACGTAACAGCAACAGGGGGAACAATAACTGCAACAACAACATCTAGTAGCAGCCACGGCAACAACAAGTTGGAGCCAGCAAAAAACGTTTTACAAAACGCTCGATTTAGGACGTTAAAATAAATGCACTTAAAAATGCCAAAATGCCCGCAAACAAAATAAATAAAAATGTTATTGATATTTAGCGAGTGGACGGCCGCATAGTTTCCTTTCTCAATACTTACCTCGTCGAGGAGTTTCCCAAGTCTTCGAGCGCGTGCTGCATCCTAGCCACGACACTTGCGGCCATTCAAGCGGCACGAAGAGATCTTAGCATCTCTTTTATGGCGCCCGTTAAGCTTGTTGCCTTTTGTCTATGATTTGCTTTATAAACATGACTGGTCATACAAACTCAGTTACATTTTGCAGCTATGTCCGATAGCTTTGTTTTATGCGCTTGCGGAATTCAGGTAGTAATTTCAGTTTTAATGCGCATGTGTTGGGGCATATTTTGCTTCTAATCAATTCCTCGCGCCCTAAGGAACCAAGCAAATGGGCGGCTGGGCGACTAGGTGGTTACTGAGTTACTGAGTCGATAAACGACTATTCAAAAGATTTATGTGAGGCATTTGCTTGTAGTTCGGTTGCAATTAGATAAAGTATTTACAATTGCATTCAAATTTTTATAATAATTGCCTATAATCTTCTTATTAAACTGGTGATGCTAATGCAATTGGTCAGTTTGATTAACTTTTTTTTGAATACAAGTAGTTTTTATCAAAAACTGCAGCTCAGGTTTTAGTTTCACAAGACTCACGTATTTAAAAATGTCCGAGCTTTTCTTAGCGCAACAATCGAGTGTTTAAAAACTCATCAATCTGAGCTCTCTTTGCTTGTATTATGCGCTAATAGTTTTCAGCTTTAGAGGCGACACTTGACTGCTGAATCTAGATGCGTTCCATTAAAAAGCACTCATTTAAATGCACAACATGCACCGTCAACAAATTTGCAGCGGGACACATCAGCGCCATCTTCAAGTCCCATCTACGGTGGGTGTTGCCGCCTCATAAACATCTATCATCGCACAAAAGAGCTCACGATCTACAACAACAACAGCAGCAATAATGTGCTGGATATTGCTGCCGATGCTGGTGATGTTGATGCGCCTTTTGTGTTCTTCAGCGCCCGCCTTAACTGTCAACGACGATTAAATATACATTTGCATAAATTAGCTAAACCCTTCAGCGGCCAGCACGGGCAAAAGGTGAAAATTAAAGAGCAGCAGCATCTCGTTCGTATCCCCTAAGGGCATTTTAAGAAAAGAAATCAAATCGAATGAGATGAAATGAAATGAAATGGAATGCGTTGAAATGAAATGCCGTAAGAGACGCTCGAACCTGGACACAAGTAACTGAAACTAAGACGGAGATGGAGATGGATACACAGTCTCTGCCTCTCGACTGACGCATTGTTATTGTTATTGTTGAACGCCCGCTAGTCGACAACACCAACAAAAATAATAACAATGGCAACGTCGAGGGCACCGCTGACGGCAGCAACTGTCACATAATTCCGCTATAAATTCTTATGGAGTTTGGACTAGCTGTTGATTTCAACACCTTCATGGGGCCCCGCTTCTCTTGACAATGCAATGCCATCACGGAGGGAGGCAGGGGCCTCCGCCTCCTACGCTTGCGCATATAAACTGCTTGTAATACGCGGCTATTAATTTAAAATTACAGTTTTACAAGATGTTGTTGCTGTTGTTAAGAAAAAAAATATAAATAAAAAAGACGACGAAAAAAATTAATGGCATACGCACAAATTTACAAGTTTCAGAATCGATATGCATAAGTGTCGGAGACCACAAAGAGGCTCTTTCTTAATCCCCTATGGCCATAGAAACAAAGCCACTTTGATGTTTTGGCTTTGATAAGAAGCGACGGCGGTGGTGGCGGCGGAGGTAGCGTTGTCAACTCTCGTATCTTTAACAAAACACAGCAAAACCTACTATTAAAAATGCATTTACAGTTAAACTCAATCAATTTCAATCGAATTCATTCACGACCTTCCTTCAAAACCCCAACTAATTTATGTGCCGACATAAAATGGTCATTCAGTGTCAGGATGACGGCATTTGTACAGCCTCTGTACGCATCCTTATCATATGCATTAAGAATCCTTTTGCTTAGAGCCACATTTTATGTGTTTCCACGGTGGTAACCTCTGCTGTCTGGCTACCTGTCTCTCTGTTTGTGCATCCGCCTCTGCGTGGGAATGCCGATAAGAATTGACTGCCCAGCTAGTCGCTGGCAGCTGTGTTCCGTTTGGGTACTCTAACTCGAAACCCGATGCGAACTCGTGGCTAACTTTCATTCAGGCAATTAAACGACGCTTTGTCAATGCGGATTTTGAAATGAGCCGCTATCCGAACCCAAAGCCGCAGTCAATTGGCCAATTGGCTACTCAAATTGGCAATTGCACTAGATAACACAGCGCAACATAAATGTCGATAGCAGCAGTTCTGGATAACAAATTTACGACAGGAGTTAAAATTGGTTTTGTTGTAAACCGATTTCTTGTAGTTAAATTTACAATATTTTGCGTGACCCACTTTTCATTGCCTATTAACTATCTTGACAAGCTCCCAAATTGGAAATTTGTAAAAGCATTCAGAAAATTTTTGGGAGAGTTTTTTTTTCTTTTGTTAAGAAAAACAGACGAGCTACATACGAAATTCCATCACCTAAGTTACCTAGTACTTAAAGAATAACTTGCCAGTGGCATTGATAATGACTTTTCAGACATGTTTAGCTAAGAATTATAGCTAAAGCAGCATATAAAACCCATTTAGTTGTTAACCAGGTGGCAAACACATCTCTAGTTGTGTGGTGTAATTTAGAGTTAGTTTTAGCCACGCACTTGTCGATGCTATTGTCGGCGGCCTATGAAGATCTTGGCCAAGCATTTCAATTGGCCGTTCTATGAAATTAGCACCTGTCCTACGGTCCATTTGAAATTCCGCAAAACCATTATGCCACATCATTCGTGGCCATGGCCCAAACACTAATAGAGCAATATTTGCCATGGAATCCAATGGTCAATGAATGGTTTCTCCTCCTGCTCCTGCTCCTGCTGCTGCTTTTGTTCATGTGTAATAACTCCTTCAATCGAACCACAAGATCGGCAGATCAATTGCTGCCGCTATCGACGCCATGGCGTGGCATGAAAATTGCATGCTTTCTATTTCAGATGAAATCAACTGACAATGGCCATAAGAACAGCCAACATCAACAATAACAACAGCAACAACACCACTTCAATTGAGACTAAGCCATTGTTCTGCTGCTGCTCTTGCTGCTGACGAACTTTCGCAAAGTTGCCTTTGTGCAATATTACTAACAGCAGCAGCAGCAGCAGCAGCAGCAGCAGCAGCAGTAGGAACAACAACAACTACAACTGCTCCAACTTTGAGCTCTCAATCGAGCGTTACAATTTTCACAATCTTACAGCGATTGGACATGCAGCAGCCGCAGCAGCAGCATCTTATGCAACAGCAGGCCCACAGCTACAGATGCAGATACTATATTCGTGGAGGCAACACAGACGTAGATACAGATACACAACACGCGCGACTCGCTATATGCATGATCATGTATGAAGATCTGAATGCCGAACCTGGACTCGAACTGCTGCCACAGTTTGCAACGCGAGGCGACACGACGACGATGCGCTCTGAGTTGCAGTCTCAGCCTGTGGGTCTGATCTTTGCCGCCGTTCAAGGTGTCTGCCTGGCCCCAATCGCATATGCATGTATGTATGCGCATTCGTGTATGTATGGATGTACATGTGTGCATTAAGACAATTTATAGCCGCTAATGTGCAAGCAAAACCCACCGCACAATTGGCCAACTGGCTGGCAGCTTCCGTTCCGTATCATTTGTCTATTTAGTTGCGGGGCCTTGCTTTTCCGATTAACTTTTTGCTGAACTTCATTACCTGGCGAAAATGCAATAATACTGGATTTCAGCTCTGGCCTACTACTACTGCTAAGCAATTTGTTATTGTTTTTTTATTTATTTTTTTTTTTTTTGTAGGGGGTAGTGCCAGTCGCTCATGTGATTCTGTGCACCCCAGCCTGAACAGGTCTGCCCGGTCGCGGAGTAATGATTAAAAATCGTAAGCTGAGAGATCGAAAATAATATGAACTGCAAATTGGAACAGTGGCCAAAAACACCTGCGTATGGGGCAGCTGTAGCAGCTACTGTTGATAGGCTTCCCATTTAGCTGAAGGGGGCCCAACATGGAGTAATCAAGGCAAAGTCTCAAAGGAGGAAATGCCAAAGGGCTGTTGTTGTTAAAGGCATAATGATGATTGTGAAATGAATATTGTAATCGCATGATATGAGTCAATACTTCAAAGAATAATATTGGTGTTCGAAACCGTATCGTAAATATAAAATGGTTTAACTGAAAACCATTGAGCAAATTATTTATTTAAAAAGTATTTTAAAATATATTATCCAACGATTTAAAATTCTAAAAAAGTTTTCCATGGCATTTCATTTTACATATAGAGCCATGAGCCATTAAATTCAGCACACCCATTTATTCAAAAGCATAATAAGTTATACTTACAATATTAATTACCATCAAATTTCTCATGCCGTTGATTTGTGGTCGACAAATATGTGATGCAAAATTATTTCAGCCGCATATTCAGAGCTGCCCACAATGGACACCGTAGCACAAGAGTCGCATTCATAAAATATGCACACACAGTGACTGACCTCCCCGTCTATGCCCCTACCTATGTGGATCATCCTTGTTGTTGGCCCGTGTTGGCGGCAGGCGTTGCTGTTGACATGTTGCCGTCGCTGCTGCTGCTGTTGGTTGCTGTTGCTGCTGGCATTAAATTAGTTGTTGGCAGCGTCGCTAATACAGCTCACTCCCACCTCCTGGCCTCCTGTCCGCTGCTGCTGCCCCGCTAACGATGCACTCAATTACAAACATGCGCCAGCACCATCAACACCACCACCGCCGCCGCCGACGACGATGTTGCCGTCATTTTTGTGCAAATAAATTATAGATTTTCTTTTTATATTTTTTTTTTATATATTTTTTTAATGTTTTTTTTTATTTTTGTTATGCAGCTTTTTGTCTCTGTGGCTGTCTCCTTCTGCTGCAGCTGGCCGCCGCTTTATGTAAATGTTTTTTTCTATGCTAGTCTAACAACAATTTGCATATTGAAATAAGTCGCGTCTACGTTGGTGCTGCTGTTGTTGTTGCCCCGTCTAATTACAAATACTGCACTGCCCGCCCCTTCAGATGTGTGAGCTGCAGACTGCAGAGCAGCTAGATCACAGCTCGCTGCATGCTACGAGATACTTTTGTGGCTAATTGGCTGTTGGGGCAGGTGTAAGACACACGGAGAGACTGACAAAAAACAGGCAGGAACTGGCAATTCCAAAAACGACCATAAGATCAGAGTCAAGAATTGTCAAATTCGTACGCAAAATTCATTGGAAATGTTCAAATATTTGTCAGGCGTACAAATTGCGTTTGCGCTTCTATCAAAACCAAAACAAATTCGCATTGAAAATATTGGACAGGCTAACGAAGCGTAGGCACCTGGCGTGCATTTTAAGTCGTTCGCCGCTTTTTAAGTTCCACTTTACAGCCCATTGCACGTACTACGGTATCTAGTTTTGACGGGGTGTTGACGCCGCCGCTCCAAACCGATAGTTGCGATAGTTTGCCCCCCACCTCATCGATCGACTGACTAACTGCCTTGCATACAACGGTGCTCATTAGCGTTGTGATTAAATTAACCGAATTATTATGTAATTAGCCGTAGGCTGACCCACTTTGCTTATCTTTGCCGAGCTGAGCAGCTGATGGTAGTAGTAACTGCTTTAAGTTTGTCATAATTTATGGAACTTGTTTAACGGCACATCGTCAAGCCAGGAAGTGCAATTGTAGTAACGAAGGTCCACATGATCAAATACTATATGTATACACGATTATAAATAATAATAACATTTGATAAGAAAGCAATAATTTGTTCAGTGTTTTATAAAAGCTTATTTGTTTTAGAACTGATCCACGTATGAAAGTAAACTCAGTTTTGTTGCTTATATTTTCAACAATCGTTTGAGTGACTTTGCTCGAACTATGGATTGACAACACCCACAAGTTGTTGTTATTATTTTTAACACTTTTGTGTCAATATAAATACAACAGATATTGCCAGGCCGTCAACACATTGGCAAATTCCGCACGTAGTCGCTATGAATTTTGTATGCCTCATGCAAATTGTGTGAATTGATTTTTTGGACATTATAAAAATGTTGTAGTATGTTGGTTAAATTGCAAACGCTTTCTCTGTTCCGAAGATTGCTAAATTGGTTGCAAAATGCAATGTAATGGAAATGGAATTAAAGTCGATGGCCTTGCAAGCAATGGGGCCTATAATGGGGTCACCCCATCCAAGAGTGAGGCCTATTGGGTTGTTGTCCATACGAGTAGCTATAAAGTTATGACACGATCGACCGATGGGTGAGGAAGTTACCTGGAAATGGTTTATTGGCTGCAATGGGCTCTTTACATAATGAGCTTGACTATCCAGTGTGTGTACCTTTCAAATGTGACGACAAAACTTCATTGAGAATTCGAAGCACACATTACTTTCATTGCTTTGCGATTTTGATAACGTTTGAATGGCTTGGACGGGAGACCAGCAGCTGTTCCAGCCTGTCCACGCTGCACGTGCTATTGGCCAACAATTGCAGTGGTCTTCCAGCTACTATAAAATGTGTGGGCTTCAACGGATAAGAGCACAGTCCAGTGACAACAGCACAGTAACACAAGTGTCTCAAGCTCACCGTCAACTTTAACTTTTGGATACACTCAAATTAAGCGTGAAATCTCCGCAATGAAGGTGGGCCTTAGACTACGACTTGCTGGATATGTTAACTCTTAAGGTTATCTCTCCTTAGTTCCTTATCTGCACTTTGGCCTTGTTGAGCGTGGCTCAGGCGGGTTTGCTGCCACATTTGGAGCATGATCATCATCATGAGGATCTGTCCCATTTTGTGGGCGCCGATGTTCATCATTCGGACGGCGTTCATTTAGGCCACAGCTCTTCGGTGGTGATCGATGGTAATGATCATCATTTGGACGCAGTAGCTCATCCCGTTTACCATCACGACGGCTACTCTGCCCATCTGGATAATGAAGTGCACGCTCATGAGCATGTGCATCATACTCATGTCCATGCGCCTGCTAAAATCGTCAGCCACGAGCCAATCCATGAGGTGGAGCCAGTTCATCACGTGCACAAGGTGGTGCACGATGAGCCACATCACTTCCTGCACTACAGGAATCCTGTGGTCGATCATCACATCATTCACAATGCTCACGCCCATATTGATGAACACGCCCATGCCCATCACGCTGACTTGCATCACTACGCTCACCACTCGGCTCCATTGGTGCATCACCATCACTCCGCACCATTGGTACACCACCATCATAGCCATGCCGCCGTAATACACAGAGCCGCCTACCCCGCCCACTTAGACGTACATAGCCATGCCAATCTGCTGTCCTTTGCCAAGCATCATTTGCATGGCAAATACGGTAAAGTGAAAATCACCGAGACACATTACTGAGAGATTTCACAAAAATCCATAAGGACACCACATCACACACACAACATACACTTATCCAACTGCATTGACGACGCTTTCATAGCTAATTTATTACGATCAACGTTTAGTTTGTAGTGCTCGAATAAACGGGTTGATTTTTTTAATATCTTTGTGTGTTGGTCTCTCTCTCTCTTTTTCCCTTAATCTTTTTCTGTTCCTCTTTGACTACCTTTCTCTTTCCCCCTTTCTTACTGCTCAGTTCATCAAATCACTCAGTGGCCACTCAACAAGCCAACATAATACATCAAGCTGCGCGAGCCAAAGTAATTTACTTGCAATTTAAAGATAAACAGGCGCGATAATGTCTACAAAGCATAAACGTGAGTTGACGCCTACAATAGCAAGCAGCAGCAGCAACAGCAAATTCAGGTTGGGAAAGGGGCAGAGGCACCAGCAGGAGCGTTGCAACGTTACAACTTTGCAGGTTCAGGCAATACATCATCGCACTATCGCCACAACCACAGAGAGTGAAGGTGTTGCTTTTACTGCTGCTGCTGCTGCTGCTGCTGCTGCTTCCTCACGCCTAGGCAACGTGCCACTTGCAACTGCATAAACTGAACAATTGCAAAGTGGCAAGCACGAAGGCAGCGCGATGCAGTCGACCCTGACAAACGCAAACGCTAAGCTTAGGGCGTCGCATCGCGTCGTGTCCGACTACAATATCCAGGGGCCAAAAGCGCATGCGCAACACGTGGCTTTACTACCAGCAGCACTCACACTCTTACTATTCCCATTCCCGTTGCCCCTTCGGTCATTTCGGGTGCAGCCAAGCGGAGAACGCTCAATCCACTGCAATTTTCCAGTCGTGCGGTGGCTAAGCGCGTGCCGCGCTCATTTTCATTTTCATTGGCCAACTACAAAGGGAAGGGGAATTTCGCTTAGACGGAAACGAGACAGGTTTGATTTTGTCATAGCATTCATTTAAAAGAAATGTCAAAATGTAAAATACTGCCTGCATGAAAATTAAATCTGATAAGTTTATCTAATCAGTTTCATTCGGTTTTCAATTCTACTATCGGTTTTCAGAAATTTATGTATCTGAAAAGCTGACAAATACAATTTTATCCAATCCACGACAAACTTTTTTTAAAAATCGTTGCACCCTATTTAAGTGTATAAATATTATTAGCAAATGGCCAACAAATACTCAAATCGCGAACTCTGCTCTTTGTCAACATTTCGCGTTGAGGAACTGGTAAGAACAACATCTTCGTTGTTTGTGGCAAGATTGTTAATGTAGCTAACGCCAGTAAAATCGTGCAACTCAAATCTAAACCAAACGCATCACGATTTCTGTATTTTTTTCTTGTCTGTTGGTTTGTTATTGGCTTTTTGTTCGCTTGTCGTGCGTTGCGTTGAGAATGGGGCAGGCAATGAGCGTCAAATGTTCCGCACGTTGCAATGAGATTTTTTTTTTTAATGCAACAGCAGCAACAAAATGGCAACTGATGATCAGCTTAAGTTAACACCTGCCAAAAATCGCATTAACAATAAATCACAACATAATGTTTACGTTTAGTTTTTGTTTTCGATACTTTTTCCGACCAGAAGAAGCTGTCAAAAAACACTGATGCGTAAAACACCCGCAACCGCCGGTCGCCGTTTCGCTACGATTAAAGCCAGCGTTGTGTGGAGACGCTAATGGCCAATGCACACAAAAGTTCGAGTGTCCGCGTGATGCTGTTGCTGATGCCACTTGCTCCATGCTGAACTTGTGGACTGAAAGAAAAATACGGTTCTGGATTCAAGACCAGAAGAGACTAAACTATTGTTTCGTTCCAAAAACTTCAAAGGCACGATATTTTTCCTGAGTGTAGCTAGAGTTTGAAGTTAGGGTTGGGGTTGTAGTCGGGGCAGTCAGACAATGCCACAGTTTATATTGCGAGCCGCGGCTGAGTCGTTGGCTTGGCCTGGTCATTAGCAGCATTGCAGCTGCAACTGACGTCGAGGCGGTGTAACTACAGTAGCCATTCATTGGGGTAGGCAGCAACAGCAGCAGCACAATTGCAGAGACTGCCGACTGCTGACTACTGACTGCCGTCGTCTGCTTGGCAGCGTAATTGTGTTAAAAATTACTCAGGCATCTTAATCACTTTGGTAAATATTTTGCTTGCCAGGCAGCAGTAACAGCCGCAGCGGTGAACGAGGTTAATGCGCTGCAGCTGCAACAAGAGTCGCCAAGACTCGCAATATTAACAACAGCAGCAACTCGCTCCTGCCAGTTGGTTGTGTGGGTGTGCGTGTTGTTGTATTTCTGGGCTATGTAAGCGAGAAAACATGCAAAAGTCCAAGAGTGTCTGTGCCAAGTTTTCATTCATGAAATTGGCCAGATTGGCCAGGAGGGGAGCTTTCTTGATTGCATGTTCGAGCTCAGTTCATTTTCAATAGCATCAAGGATCAAATGCATTAAATACGAGACGTTGCCCAGCATCGGATATTGTTGTTGTTATTGCTGTTGCTGTTGCTGCTTTATCAGCCATGCTCATCGCTTTTGAGGCGGCAGCCGGTTAAGTTGCAGGTTCAGGTCCTCGACAAAAGGCGGGTGGCGCACCTGCGGCAAACTGCTTTGCAATTATTACATTTTGCTGCTCTTGCTGATGCTGTTGTTGCTGCTGTTGTTGGTGCTGTTGTTGTTATTGCAGTTGTTTCGGCCCCAAAGGCGGTGCGAGCTATGCTAAATAAAGCCGCTGAGTCCCTTTCGATGATGTTGCTGCCAGCTTCTGTTGAACTGTACTGCTATGTGCTACACTTTCTCTGCAGTTGCTGCGTTTCTGCGCTCACTCTGCACTCGCATCGGGGCATCATAATTTAGCTGCAATCATCATTATCGTTTGCTCGGCTGTTCTCTGGTTCGTCTGGTTCGTCGCTGCTTCGAGATTCTTGTGCAAAACGCCCGCACGTAGTCATTTTGGCATATTTTTTATATATTTTTTTTTAGAAGCAACAGGGCAGCAGCAACAAATTGCAATTGAAACGAAACTGCTGCAACAAAAGCGGCAGCAACTACCAGGTAGTCAGTCATTCAGTCAACCTGAAAGTCTGAAAGTCAAGCAGTCAGTGAGTCTATCATTCAGTCAGTCACAGAGCGTAAAGTTGCCAGCAATTTGCTCAAATAAAAACGTAACAAGTAAGAGATCTATAGTCGAGAGTGACCCACTTGGCGTTACCCTGTATTTGCCAATCAAACGTGCTTAAGTGATTTATAATTATAAAATTAGCAAGATTAATGTCGAGTCTGAAAGATTATCAGAAAATGTATGGTTTTTAAAATGCAAATATAATTTTAAACTTTAGCCAATTAAGTTTACTTTTTAGTTAGATTAAGAATATGTATAATATTTGGGACTGTCCGCGGATCGTTACATTATATTACCCAACTTCATTATACCCTTTTTATACATTTTTATTGGAAAGAGGGTATTAAAATAAAATGCAGTCAGGAAGCTGCTGTGGCTGTTGCGCATGCGTCTTTGGCAGCATATAATTGTCTTGGGCGAGCGAGGATGCTCCAAGATCTGTTGCTGTGATGCAGCAGCCACAGCTGTGCTCCTGCCACTGCCACTGCCATTGCTGCTGCCGCTGCTGCTGCTGCTGCTACTGCTGTCCATGTCCGGCGGCAATTGTAATTACCGCAGTTGCGCCTCCCGTCGTCCGTCTTGGCCAACGCCTTCGCCATCGCTGCATTGCCCCATCGCCTGGACAAATGCGCAGTAGCCTGGCATTTCAGTTACGCCTGCAGTTTGTTATTACTCGCATTATTTCTGCAACCCTTTGGCCCGAATGTCCCCCTTGTCCCATTCTCTCCATAATCTCCACTGATTGCATTCAAGCAAACACCGGCGGCCAAAGGCATTTGCATTATTTTCGCATTCCACAAAATTCAGCTGCATAATTTTATTTATTTTTATTATTTTTTTTCCATTATTTAATTTAGTAGTTGCTGGTTCAAAATTTTTGAAGAGTGTCTTAGTTGTTTCATGAAAACTTTAATCTTTGTATAATACAATACAATAGTTATTAATAATTTAGTTGAGTTTTATATGCATAGAAATGATGAATCTAGTTTTAAAGATATTTTCGTTTCTAATAAGTAGGTATGTAATTGATTCCTAGTTAGTGTTAATGTTAAAGTAATTGATTTATTTGGGCTGCTAAAGATTGTCGATTTAGACCACAAATAATGGGTCTGAGAATAAAATTAATCTAACTAAGCACAAGTTTACATAGCACCATAAAATAAGACGAAAAATCTTGCACCTTAAAGATAATCTGGCTATTTATAAAGATCGACTGGCCGAGCTTGTTGAACGCTATCCAAAAATATTAACAGAAACTTTGGAAGCTGTTTCTTTCTTAATAAATATATCTTTTGTTTTAATTTTTGAATAACGTATACAAATGATATAGAAGTAGCATGGAAGTAATTTGATTTTGTTCTCAACTAATATCACAATGTTGTTCACTGATTTTTATAAGTACTCTAGCGTTGCTTAAAATAAATTAAATTTGATTAATGTTATTATTATTTTTATAGAATTATAATATTCATATATTCTTGCATTAATCTTTGATTTGCATTCTTATATCTAAAAGGCAAATGTAAGCTAAGAGTTGAAAAAGTCTTTTGATTTATTTATCAATTAATTATTGCTTTAATTTACATATTTTTAATTGTAATTTGTTGTAGGTAAAATTCGAAAAGCGCTATAAAAATATGTTTGGAAGCGATTTGAGTAAAATTTAAATTTTTAGATTTACTTTTTGGATTACTTAAATTTTTACATTTAAAATTTTTTGTATTGAATTTAATGTATCTTCTTTTTTTTGTGGTTTTCACTTGTAGTAAATGGATCTTGATAAAAAATACTTGACTTGTTTTTTTTATGCATACAGAACAGCATTTAATGCTTTAATCTTAAACTTCTCAGAAGCATTAAGTTGAAAAAGTTTTGGTTAATAGACTATGTATATTCATTCCATTCATTTAAAATATCGTACGTATGCCTGGTAAATAGTTATCTATTTAATTAGTATTAGTCAAAAAGTTGATTTCTTGCAAAAATCGCATAATTTACAATGCAATAAGTTAAATCTGCTTGATTTAGTATATTTTATATTCTATGTACAATATCAATAACTCATTTGAGCTTAATGTGTATCAAAAATTGGGGTTTTAAGGCACTTCCGTGTGACGGAAATATACTAAATATACATACATCTTCAATGTATAATATCTGTCTGCAACATTTTACACACTTTGTGCATATTTATAGCCTTGCATTTGCGAGACTATGTTAGGAGCTGGAAATACCCAGCTTAGTGCCACCTTTTTTCGAGCAGTAAATCTTTGGCTAACAATAATTTGGACTGGCTCCAAAGCGCATCGGCAAAGAATTATGTTGATGAAAACAATAAAGTTTGGGGAGCAGAATGTACCGAACCGAACTAAAACTGAGATAAAATAAACTGAACCGAACCTGGCACACACAAACTTCAAACTCAATTTTCGCACTACAATTACAAATGATGGCGATAAATTTCGCGCTGCCCCAAAAGACAAAGGAGCTGCTTTAACGGCTAGTTGGTTGCCTGGTTAGATGGTTGGTTGGATGCCTGCCTGCCTGCTTGTCTGCCTGCCTGCCCAGACGGAAGTGATAATAAACGCACGACACGCGCGCTTGTTTAGAGATTTATGCGTACAAAAATCCGGGCCGAACTGCAAATAATGTCAACGGCGTCGGCATCCAAAATGATGCACGGCCAACAGAATGCAATGGATTATGCAATGCGGCATCAACCATGTGCAGAGAACTTAATGCTAGTAATACAGTGGCCCCTAGTTCGGATCTGTCTGGCTAACCATAAGTCACAACAGCCACTTTTCCCATACCCTTTACCTCACCTCTGCCTCACCCTCTCACACCCCACTGCGGTATGGAGTATACAAAGTGCAACATGACTAGGCCTATAGGCTACTTAGTCACCACTAGTGATTTATGAGCCGCTGCAGTTGCGCCATATTGCCGGATCCCGCAATGTCTGTCAATTAACACAGCCTTAAAGTTGCCACCAAAAAACTTCTGCTTTGCTTAATTGCAAACGAGGGGGCGGGCAGGTGGCTGCCACAATTAACCCAAAAGTCAAACTGTGCCATGTCTGCAGTTCGTGTTTTGTGTTTGTTTCTGCCATACGACGCGTCGCGTCGCGTCGCGTTTGCGCCCCTTCACTTATTAAGGAATTAATTTAGTCATTGGAAAACAAGGTCAGACATTATCCGCAAAACTGCATTGCAGCAGTCACAAGAGGTCCCCAGTCCCAGACGAAATACCAGACGGAGTCCTGCCACCCGCCCGCCCACGCTAGCCTTTTGGGCATTCGTGTCGTCTGGCTATTAAGCCTAAAGAAATTTTCATGTTGCCAGCGGTAGGAGAGCCGGTAAGTTGGAGTAGGTCGGTGGCACCCCCGCAAGTGGCAAAGCGTGGGAAAAACTTGCCAAAAGACTGGTGAGGGGGTGTGACCGTTTGGGTGCTGCGTGCTTGACTGCAATTTCGTGACCAGCTGCAACTCTACCATTTGCCGTGTAGGCGCTTTCAATTGCCTAAAAGCTTGTAAGCCAGTTTCCGGCAAAAGGATTTAGGTAGCCGTCCACAGCAAAAACTTAAGCTCAAATATTTTTTATTTTAAGTAGATCTGAGATATTTTCAGGGGAAAAGCTCTGCAAAGCTGTATCCACCTTAAATCAGATCATGAATCTTCGAGACACCTTAACCCAAATTTAGATACGGTTAAATGCAGATGACACTTTTAATAATGTTAATCCAATAATTTATGTAGCGCTTTTGCGGTTACACCCGCTGTCCAAGGTGCTATAAATTAAAAAGTAACTTATAGCAAAATGCCATAAAAAGAAAATAAATAAAGATTTATGTGTATGGTTTTTTGTGTTGATTTCATAGTTTTTGTGCTTTTTTCATGTTTGTTTTATTTTGTCAAAAAATTTTGAGCTAATAACTAATCATAACGAACTACAACATAAATTAATAATTTATTTAAACTTTTAATTAGAATTAGTAATGAATATTTCATACGCTCAGAAAAATGGTAATAAATAACAAAAACTTCAACTTGAAACAACTATAAAAATGTTCAATATTGGCAAACAGAAACTTGCCATAATTTTAATAATTTTCGCATTGCTTCAATTTATCCAAACTGGCATCTAAAATGTGTCTTTCAAATTAAAAATAAACATTTCAACTAAAGAAAACAGAAAGTTTTTATTTCATTTTATGAAAAAAAATATATAGATGCAAAATGATACATTTTTTTTTTGTAAAGATTTTTGTTAAACAAAAAAAAAATTAAGAAGGAATAAGTAATTTATCTTTTTTACCAAAGTGTCAATCGCATCACGTACGAAATCGAAAAGTTTTTGTTTTTGTGCCCTAGGGAGAATTCTTTGTCTTTTGTGTGTATGTAAAATCGTAAAACTATAATTAAATTAATACAAATTGTCTTTTTAGTTACTAAAACGTAAAAAACTAAATGCACAATGCTGAAGTTTAAAAAACTAAAATAAATTAGAGAAAATTAATGTTTAATTACAATTATAGTATAAGTACAACTAATGTTTGTTTGTGGTTTGTCCGCTTTGCTTTCAATTAAATTAACTAAATACATAAGAATAAAATATATATATATCTATATATAATAGCAAACGTAGCCTATATGTGTGCGTGCCTAGCTTAATAATTTCAATGTTGTTCAAAAATGCCCAGAGGCCGACGATTGACCTCTGCCTAACTATCAAACTAGATAGCTAACTAACCTCTAGCTAACTAAATAGATACATTCATATGTATATTTATAAAAGTTTGTATGTGACGGAACTACTAACTAAATTGTGGAACATGGAATTGCTAGCTGTATCTGAACGTTGTCTACAACATTATCCAAAAATACAATACTACGAATACGAACTAAGCCCGTCTCCATGAGGGTTCTTCGGCTCTCCTTACCCTACAACTAATTCAAACGTTAATACGTTGGGTGGTGGTCTGAGTTAACTCCGTATCTCTCTCTGTGTGTATGCGTTTGTGTGTGCAAATTAAAATAGATTTTTTTAACTCTAAATGTATGTAAACCTATGCCTTTAACTGTAGGTAGTAATTAGGTTCTCAGTCTTCGCAGAGAGATTTCCAGTGTTGCGCGCAGCCAAACTACAAACTGATCTAGATGGGCACTAAGCTGGGTCTAAACTTTAGTGGCGCCTCTAAAAGGTCATGAACTGTCTGGCCGCGGCCGCATAGAGATACCGTTAGGCGCTCTCCGTCTTTACCACAATGGGCATGGGTCCGCCCAAGTTGAGCGGTGACTTCTGCATTAGCTCATCCTGCTGCAACAGCAGCGGCAGATTCATGTTCATCTTAACGTCTAGCAGCTGCAATGGTGACTTTTGCCCCTCATTTCCACGCCCAGCTCCACCACCCCCACCAGCACCACGTGATTCGTAGCGTGTGTGGGTGCGCATGTGCCGTGTAATCATATCCCGGCGACATGCGGCATACGGGCACTGTGGACACTTATACGGTTTCTCGCCAGTGTGGGTGCGCTGATGCGTGGACAAGTGGTCGGAGCGCGAGAAGACCTGGCCACACACCTTGCACGTGTATGGTTTGACACCGGTGTGCAGTCGCATGTGGCGGGTGAGCATGTCGGAGCGGGCAAACGAGCGATGGCATACGTCGCAGGAATAGGCTTTGGTAATATCGTTGGCGGGATTGCGCGACTTGTGCCGTGAGGCCATGTGCTTGGCCAGTCGATCGTGCAGCGAGAACATTTGACCGCAAGTCGGGCACACATACGCGACATCTGAACCGGGCGGCATCTCCTCCACCACCGGCGACACATCGAGATTGTAGCGCCAGGCTACCGACTCCTTTGTGGTGGGTGAGGCCACATCCCCCTTGATCACTGGCACACCCACCGTAGTGGTGGGCACATGCGAGTGCAGCGGATGCATCGGCATCTCCATTTTAATCATGGCTGCTGCCGCCGCAGCTGCAGCTGCATGTGCCGCCGCTGCCGTCATCGCATAAGGCGACATTGAAGAGGGGGGCGCCAGTGTTGATGTGGGCATGCTGCTGGTTAGTGAGGTGCTCGAGTGTGTGCTGGAGGCGGGTGACAATGCGTTCATGCTCTCGAGACTACTTGCGGCACTCATCGATGCAGGCGGTGGCATCATGGATGCAGCAGTCGTTGCATGTAACGGCGACGTTCCTGTTTTGTACTTTTTGGGCTCTCCAAGGAAATCGCTGCGCATGCACAAATCCAGCGGACGCTCCTGTGGAGGCGGCATTGGCTTCTCTGCGGATGAGGATGTCTTCTTCTTGGTTGGTTTAGGGCTGACTCGCGACGGCTGCGTTGTGGTCACCGATGAGTCACTGCGCGGCGGGGAGGGCAGCGAGGGCGGTGGCGATGCATTCATCAGCATGCCGGGCAGCGGTTGCTGTTGTTGTTGGTGTTGTTGCCGGGGATGTTGGCTGCCGTTGCTGTTGGTGTTGCTGTTGCTGTTTGGTGCCTTGCCGTGGCTGGTGGGCGATGTCTCCGTCTCGGATGCAATGGAGGAGGGTGTATGCTGCAGCGGCGAGGGATAGAGATCATGGCGTCTGCGGAACACCTCATTCAAGTACTTGGTATGCAGATAGTAGCCAAACAGCGGCGAGGGAATTGGAAAATAGCGATCATACGGGCTTGGCATATGCTCAGTCTTGATATCCACGTGCAGCGGATTCTCTTTGGCGGCAGCAGCAGCGGCGTTATCTGGCGCTGGCGTGGACGCGGGCGTCGCTGCCACATGCAGCGGACTCATGCTAATACGCGGACTATCCTGATCGTCCTGATCCGAATGCGAGAGCTCCTCTGCGGATAGCTCAGGCTCAGCCTCGATCTGTTCCTCATCGCTGGCAGCGGTCAGTGCGTCACGCTGTTCCCGCTTAATGTAGTTAGCCTCGTGATTCTGCTTGCCATCTTCTGTGGCTTCTCCTTGGTCATCATCGCCATCGTCTTCCATTTCATCCATATCCCGCTCATCCATATCCATTGGCTCCGTTTTGCAGGCCACTCCATTATTGTTGTTGTTTGTGTTATTGTTGTTGGTATTATTATTGTTGTTATTATTGTTGTTGTTGTTGTGATGGAGCTTGTCGAGTACCGCCGAGAGACGTTTGCGCTTGCGCTGCTTCCATGGCATTATATTGTTGTTGGGCACAAACGGCTGATTGTTGTTGTTGTTGTGCTGCTCAACGCTTGCAACAGCGGCAGCAACTGCTGCCGAAGCTGCTGCCGCCGCAGCCTGCTGATGTAGACTAAGGGCCAGCGGCAAATGCTGATGGGGCAATGCATGCGGATACTGAAGCTGAGCATATGGAGCATAATGGGAGGCAGCTGCCGCTGCTGGTGGCTGCTGTGCGGGCGCATAATGCGGATTGGGGTGGTGATACTGCGCTGGATGGTGGTGATGCTGATGGGGATGTGGATGATGGTGGTAATGGTGGTGGGGATTGTGCGAGCCTGCGGCGTGATGATGATGCCCCATGGGGTCGGTGCCTTCTGCCATCGTCATTAGGTCAATTTTTTGTGGCGAGGGCGTCGTGCTAGCAACCTTTGAGCGTTTCTGGACCGGCCTAACCTTGCGCGGCCAGGGATTCTTGCGGGCGACCGAACGCGACCGAATTGGCTGAAAAAAATAAAATAAAAGACACATGTAAAATTGCATTCAAAAACATTGCGCTAATTAAGCTAAAATGTTTTTATTTTATTTGCAGTTGCTGTGGAAGAAATTTTTGCATACCGGCATATTTATACTATTTGCAATCAACTTATCTCTGCACTTTTCAAACTAATCAGTTTTGATTTAAGTTAACTGCTCTTGCGATATTTCGAATCTTGGATTTGTAAATGTTTGTGTGCGTTAAACACGAAAATAAAAAGTGTACAAAACGTGTGCTGACAGTTAAGTGTGACTTTTGCTATCTAATTAACTCGCTCTAACTTTGCGTTTGCGAAAAGGTAAAGCGATTTCTCCATCAGTCTGGCAGCATGAATTTCTATTAGTTCAAGCTGCCATTAGAAAAAAGCCAAATAGTTAGAAGAAAACTTTGAAGTCCTGTAAGAAGGAAACGGAATTGCAATAATAATTTGATTTAAAGTGTTTCCTATCATTCTTATTGTTCAAAAGAAAGACAAATTTGTTTATTAACAAGATTGTAGGTCTATTGTGATCGGCTTATTGACAGTCTGGCAACGATGACGCTGCCGCATTATACATTTTACAATTGCAATCGGCATAGCCGTCGGTGGCGCCTCATAAACTTGGTCCAATCAGTCAAGCATCAAAATGCTGCACTTGCTCTTGGCTTTCGCTCAACAAATAAATAAGATAAATTTTTCGCTGTCGCTGCCAAAACTGAAGATATCGTCGACGTTGCCGCCGTCGCCGTTTACGCTGCGTTAGTTTTATGCGTTTGGCGTTTGTCACTAAATCCGCTGCTGTTCCCTGGTCACGCCCTGGACTTGGACTTGGACCTGGCACAACTGGCGGCGACGACAACAACTTCATACACACATACATACGTCTCGCATCTCCCGCTGTGGCATTTTTTTTATTACTTTGCCAGCAGATTTTATGGTGCTCAAGTTTATGACATTGCCTTGACCGCCGCCTGTCGTCGCACTCGTCGCTCGTTGCTCGTTGCTCGCTGCTCGCCGCTCGCAGCTAGCCGCATGTTGGTCACTCAAAAGGCAAGTGGAAATCAATGAATGGTTCGTGGGTAAAAGGGACACGCGGATGGATACGAAAAGTGTGTGAGGGAGAAAGAAAGAGCGAGCATCCTAAGCCGACGTCTGGCGCCAACATTCGCAAATAATTAAAAGTTGCACACATGAAGCGCAAGTTTAGTTGAACTCCCATGCCTAGAGTGGTCAGTGCCAACAACTGGCTGCTGCCAGAACAGCAGAGGACAGTAGCATACAGTATTGGAGTTTACACACCGAGGCACAGGCACAGGCAACGACAGCACGTCTGGAAGGACGTTTGCTGCATTGCGCTTATCCTTGTGATATATGAATATTGTGCACACACGCACACCGCACGGCGGGTGGATGGAGGAGGAGAAGGCGGTCGAGCTACGAGTTCTTGTACGCCGCACGCTTCACTTGGCATTTGGCTAGGACTTCGCTAGCCTGGTAGTTGGGTGGCTGAGTTGGCTTTGTGTCTGACATAAGCTGGCAGTTTATGGTGGGGTCGACGTCGTTGTCGTTGTCCTTCTGTTTGCAATTTGCGCCTACAACAGCAACACCAGCAGCAGTGGCAGCAACAGCAGGAGCCGTGTCCGTGTCCTTAACGGTCACGTGTTTGCTTTACGTGTTGAGAAAATGAAAAGAGTCCAACAAACGGACGGACGGGCGTGTGAGTGGTGGGTAACTATTTGTAGGGTGTTGAAGTGCCAGGCGACATGGACACCTGTGTCCTGCCCCACGTTCTGTGCACCAGTTAGTGGCTTGTTATTGTTACTGTTGTCGCATATGTATGTTTGTCTGCCACAGTCAGTTTAATGGAGTGCGTGTGCAGTCCCTTGTCTCGGAGTCTCTTTAAAGTTTTTATTAACTTTTTCGATTTTCACAACTTAAATGGAAATGCAGAAAACTTTGCTCGTTATGTCTCATATCATCATAATTCATATTCTATTTTCTGTTACGAAATAGAAATGAAGGATTCAGTACTACTGCAGCTGGGGGGTTGTGGGTCACAGTTATGGCACCCCAAATGGCGAACGGCAATTAATATTCCTAATTAGCGTAATTAAACAACGCAACACTGACAACTACGCGAAAAACTTTTGCCCCGCCTCAAATGTTCTGCGGCAATGCCCTGTGCAAAAAGACATTGGGATGTAGTTTTGTACATTTTTGATTTTTTTAGTCTGTTATAAAAAAAATAATAAATTTTCACGCTCGTTGACGGAGTTGAAGCAATGTTAGTGGCCAAGGTTCCCTGTGCCCTTTAAGCACGCGAAATGGCTGGTGAAAAGGAATATCGGACAAAAAGGCAAACGAAGGAGCTGTAAACCAGCAGCAGAGATTTTTGATTTATGGCGGCAGATTTAAATATTCTTTTTTTTTATACAGAAATACATATATTTTTGCGCGCCAGGGAAATTGTATAATGGGGAACGTAGGACTGAAGCTGGTGTGAAATGATGCTAAATGAAGTGTTAATTCGGCTTTGGGCTGAGTACGTATTCAATGGTTATTAAGCGGCTACAGCAAAAGTTAAGAGTCGTCTGGGAACAAATTGAGAACATCAAATTGTTTGGAAAATACAGAGATATATATGTGACGTGAAGTCTTAGCATTTTAAATGTGTATACCATTGACGACCTTGTCGAATTAGCCAGAACTAATGGCTTCTTGTTTATGTGTTGTGCAATCATCAAATATAACTACACCGCTTGAATGCTTGCCTATCCCAAAAAAAAAAAAAATACCTTTATGACCAATCACTTGCTAGCTCAGCACATCAAAAGCGAAAGCAGCAGCATCAGCATGAAATCGGTTCCATTAATAAAAACAACAATTCAAATTAAAAATTTAGCAAGCAACTTATTTTTGACATTAACTAAAAATCTCGAAAAAACATAAACATGGCGCTTCACAACTAAACAGCGAAACATGCTTGTAAGCAAATGTTTGGCTTTAACTGGAACTCTGTCGTGTCATTTATCAGATACAGATACATATATATGCATAAGTATCTGTCCGATAAGCAGCACAGTTTACAAAAAATAAGTAAGTGCAAGGCTAGCGGAAAATGGTGCGAGCGAGATAGCCTATAATGGCTGTTGCTTAATTGAATTTTCAACAAGAAACGAGACGAGGAACCAGCGTACATTAAATGGCGCTCGTTGGTTGCTGTTCTTTTTTTGGTTATTTTGCTAGCGGTGCGTTGAGCACGCTGTTCATTGTGAGCTAAAAATTAAAAATGCAAGTAGCCGTTAAAAAAGAAGAAAACTAAAAATGTGCAATGCCAGTGGAAATATGATTCATTGTCACTTTTTTTTTTTTTGTAATCTGCTTAATTATGACAACAGTTTTAACACCAAATATAACAATGAAAATAACAAAAGCGTGAACTACAAAAACCAACCAGCAAAAACAACAACAAGAAGAAGAGCAAACCTTATTGTTATATAAAATGCAACGTATTTATATGAATCTGTCCGACGACGAGCGGGAGAGTGGGATAGGAGTGAGCGTGAGGGGGAGTTGCCGCAATGGCGGTCACAATGAGCGCCTCTTTCTATGGCTATGTGTGCGAGTGTATGAGAATGTTTACTTAACTTTTGTTTCCCTTATAGCGCATACACGCAGACAAACATACACATAGCGCCTGTAACTTGATGAAGTTTTAAAGTGGCACCCCCTTCGGCCAGCTCTATCAAAACTGGCCTGCAGTAACTGTTGTCGTTGTTGCTGTTGTCACCATTGCGATAAGCTGCTTGACTGTGTGCCTATGGCGTCCCGACGGCGACCAGCTTACAAAGTTAACTAAACAAAATTGCAGAAATTAAAATGTAAACAAATTGTGTGCACGGCGGGGCAGACACGTTCTGCCTTGCCGCAGCGCCCACACGGGCGACCTGAAGCGAGTTCCTTTATTAGCCCTATGTTTGTTATTTGCACAAAATGTTGGCTTACATTTTGGCTGCTGCAGATTTATGCGGCTGCTATGATGGTCCGTTGGTATGGAGCCTAACCCATTAAACTGGCAAATGTCTTGCTGACGCCATTTAAGCACACTTCAACGGCTTCAACAACAACGTGATACGCATTGATAATGGACAGCTTAGTGTAGCACCAACAACAGCCAACAACAACAACAACAACAAAAACATCAGCAGCAGCAAAGGTGAAGTCAAAGCCAGTTGTATGGAGTTGTTCAGCCGAAAGCAAACAAAGCATGACAGGGCACAAATATGGCCAATAAAATAAAACGCCATTTACACAACGCAAAAAGCAACAGCAACAATAACAAAAATAACAGCAAAAGCAAAAAGTAATTGAAAATGAAGTGCGCATCAAGTGAAAACAGTGAAAAAGAAAACAAAAAGCTATTTATACGCCTACGCCTAAGCGGCACGAACCAATGAGCAAAGACCACTTGACGGCGGCAGCAGCAACAGCAAGAGCAACAGCAACAAGAGCTGAGCCAGCAACATGTTGCAATGCTCACTAAAAACACGCCCCATTCCAGCGCAAGCTCGTGCATACTTAGCCGGCAAAAGCTTGTTAGAAAGCTCTTTTTAATTGATTTAAAATGTACGTACAAGAAAACAGACAAACAAACATTCAGGCACCAGCAATGCACATATAAATGTGTATTTATCTCTCTCTCTGTCTCTCTCGCATTTGAATTGGAGAGCTGCCGGCTTCCAGTTTCAGAGTTGCTTTGGCAGGCGCACTGCAATTAAAATGATCACCGTAATTTAAAGTATGAGTACGAATTGGTTTTGCTGCTCATTAAATGCCAGACCAAATTTGACGTCAATATGCGAGCTAACGATATGCTAATTGTTACTGTTGCTGCTATTGCTACTTTGGTATCATTAATTAAGAGGATCATTGAAACCTCTGATCTCGACCAGAGATTGACGTGCAACTTACGACGCCTGATATTGTTTCGCTTCTGCTACTGCTACCGTTGCACAAGTGGATAATGCCAGATAATGGCAATTTCCTGCCAGTTGGCCAATTGTTGCTGCCGTGCAGCAGCAACACACACTCACGCACACATACATATTCACACACACACACACACACGTGCACATTTGCCCCTGGCTGACCGCAGCTTAAATAAAATTACATTCAAATTCAATTGTAAATGCATTTTATCTGTTGGTTTTGTGTTGTTGCTGCCGGTGTTGGCTCGACTCTCCAAGCGCTGTAAACTGCAATCATGTTGCACATTTTTCTTTGGCATAGCCCCGACTCCGGCTCCGTGTCCTCATCCCAAGTCCGAGTCGCCGGCCTAGACGCTGGCCTTTTACAATCAAATGTAATTATTTTTGCAATATACACCTTCAGCTGCTGCTGTTACTGCTAGATGTTGCCGGCGTGGCAGCAACAAGTTGCTTAGCATACTTCCGTTTGCCACAAAGGCCGGGCGATCGCGTGATCAAAGTCAATTTAGTTACGATATACAGACACATTTGTTTTTGTTGCTGTTCCTGCTTTTGCTGCAGTTGCAGTTGCACGTGGGCTGGGCCCAACGATCCTGTCGTCATCTGCTGCCGATGCAGTTTCTTTTAGTTACCTTTTGTTTGGCTGTTCGGCTAAATTAAACCATTGCCGCCTTATCGACAACCATCCAACCAAGCTAGGGCAACTGCGGCGCCTGCGGTCGCCCAAAAGAGTAAAGAATGGGCCAAAAAGAGCTGTAAGTACCTGGCTGGGGTTAAACGCGAACCGGTTGGCAGGCATTTAAATGCTTAAAGATCGGCAAAGGAACGCATGTCTATAAACAGAGTCAGTTAAGCAACTCATAAGTGAGGTAGAAACAGAAAACTTTTTTGTTAGAATATCTATGATGTTGACCTTCCACTTCCTGTTTGCCATTTCTTGTTCACATATTTCTCTGCGTTTATACTCCACCTCCTTCTTCCAAATGTTTATCATAATTAGCTACATGGTTTTCTGTCTAATTGCCAAAGCGCCAAAAAATTAACATAGACCACAGAAAAAGATCGCCAGAAGCGAAAAGTCTTTGAAATATTTAACTTAAAATTTTCAAATCCTACTCTTTTCATGCTAATTATACGGCTAGGCAAATGAATGAATGAATGGTTGCTTTAGATGGATGGAACGCCCGCCATTTTGAGCTGGCTCTGACGAGACTTGGAAGCAAGTTGAAAATTATTTAATTTTAACCTTTGGGGGCTAGCAATCATCATTAACTACGCGCTGCGTATTTGTTTAGCTGCGTTTTGTATTTTGCTCGTAAAGGTTTTGGGTCAGCGCCCTAAGGCATCTCAATCCCTGACTAAACCGTTCACCCTACCCTATCTCAAACCCCCTCCTCCTCCATCACCCGCTCTGATCGCTGGCAACGCCGTTCGCTCGTTTATCAACCGAAAGCGATCTTTGCAATTAGCCTTAAACGATTTTTGGCTCAACACTCACGCATTGCCATCTGGGTCAGCTGAGGCTGAGACTGAGGCTGCTGTACGTCACATTATCAGAACGAAATTATCGTATATCATGAAGTGGGGCGGCCCACCATTTGCAGTGTCTCAGAACTGCACTCGTTTCGGGCCAGTTGCCGTCGCCGTCGCCGTCGCCGATGACGTCGACGTCTCAACGTTGCATATTTATTTTTAATCATCTTTGTGAAAGCAGGTGAAATTTTTGGCATTTATGAAAGTGCAGCGTGACTGGCACTGGGCAGCCAGGTCCCAGGCTATAAAAAAATTAATATAGATTGCAATGAACAGATACCCCTTTGTTGCCTTTGATATTACAGGAACTCGGTACTCGGCTCTCGGGTATCTGGGTACCTTTAAGGATAAGTTCAAGTCCACGTTGAAGTTGCGACGCCAACACCAACACCACCACCAACTACAACTTTACTCTTGAAAGTTGCCACAACGTTTTGCGGCATTGCTGCAAATTTATTATGCCAAAGGCCGATCATTATCGGGTAGCCAAATTATATATGCGCGCGCGCACATGATGCGCATGAAAGGGTGGCTGCTGTTTCTGCTGTTGCAGTTCCCACCATCAGCAGAAGCAGCAGCAGCAGCAGTAAACGGCAACATGTTGCTGGCAACATTACATGTTCGATCGATCGAAAACGACCGCAAGGTAAAACTATAAAATGTCGCAGACTATAAATCCACTTGGAGCAATAAATTTCTCAAAATGTCAGCACAGGCTCCCGCATTAATTACAGCCTCCATTCGGTTGTTGTTGCTGCCTGGTTATTGGAGCCTGTCTGCGCCTGTCTGCAACACCCGCATCGAGGTCGCTGCCAAAGTTGTTGCCATTGCTGTTGCTGCCTGTTTGTTGTATTGGGTAATGTGAGACACAGCGATTGGCAACTTGTAATCAATAGTTGTAACCACCAACAGGCACCACCAAATGCACCACAGGCCAGCACTGGTACTGCCACCAGGCTCTGTTGTTGCTTTTGTTGTTTGTTGTTATTTCTGGTGCTAGTGTTGCAGAGGTATTTGCTTTTGACCGCAAAGCAAGTGCAAAGCTAAAGCTTTCAATTTGCTTGTCGACAACTGCGTGCAGCAGGCAAAACAGCCAACAAGTTCTTTCAATTTGCGTTTGCAGTTGCCCCTGCCAGGTGGAGAGCTGCAAACACCAACCAACAACAGCAACAGCTTCAACACTCAACGCATATTCCTAACTATTGCAAGCTGCACATGTTTTATACTGCATTTTGATTGCCTACAAGCCGCTGTCGCTGTCACTTTGCATTACAACTGTTAGGAGCAGGGCAGGAGTTCGTTGCTTTCCAAGGTGCTTTTGACAAGCGTCAGGCCTTAAAAGATGCGCATGAAACGCACTCTTTACTTTCTGCAGTGTTTAAATTATATTAAATTGTTTGTTTCATGATTATTATGCTTGAATAACACGTTCTTTAATATGTCTTTTACCGGGTATAGAACGGAGTTGACAACGATGCACAAAAACCTACAAAAATTATCTAGTGTTGTTACTAGACAATAAACTGATGATCAATTAATCATATATATGCACACAACATAACAGGTTTCATTTTCATGTTGTTTGGTTATTATCGTGCAATTATGTTGTATTTGATATGTTAATTTCAAAGTTGGTTTACTGATTGCCAATGAAAAGAACATAAAGCCACTGATATTTAATTTATACAGCTCGTGTCTGCTCCTGCTGATAGGTAGATTGACTCGGATCGACTGTATCGAACATTCGCAGGTGTTAATTGATTTTCAATGGTTTGTTGAAATTTGTGTCGCTTGTGCTTTTACTGCTGTACGAACTGTTAACCAAAATTCTCGATGGTTTATTGTCGGATTTTACTCACTCAATTATGAAAACAAAAATATGACAAATTAGTTAACATACATTTTTGGAAATACGCACTGAATATTACTTGTGACTTATGTGTGTGTCTGAATGGAGTCTGAATGGAGTGAATGTATGAATGGAACTGCGCTTCAGCAGCGAGCTGCTGCGGGTTTTCTTCAGATTTTTGTTAATTAAGCTGTATTTCATGTCGAGATACATTCATGAATAAAAGCGACCAAGCCACCAAAAATCAAAAAAGAAAAAAAAATACACAATAAAACAAAGTAAAAAACAGTTGCAAAAGTTGAAAAACATTCAAAATCAAACAACAAAAACTGAAACTCAAACAACAACAGCAACAAATGTGATGACACCAAAAGCGCGTCGCTTTTGTTAGGGCGTGTCAAAAGAAACTTCAACAAATGAATTAAAAATTAGCTGGTAGGCAAAAAGAGCGGAGTCAACGAATGAGATTAAGTTGTAGTTGCTGCTGCTTCTGCTGCTGCTGCTGCTTCTGTTGCAGTGGTGCGGTGCGGCCTTAATCGCTCAACCAGCTAAAGGTCGCACTCTAAGCCAAAGTAATTGACAACGTCTCGTACTGACGTCATGTTAATTTTAGCCACAAACTGCCAATTTTTATGGCTTGAAAGGGGCAGCTGCTGGTGCTGTTGTTGTCGTTGATATTGCAGTTTGAACGTCGCCATCGTTTTCAAACTGTCGCAGGCAATTAATCTTTAAAAAGCAACAACATCGAGTTTCAGCTGCAGCTCCGAAGTTGCCGCGTTTTTATGACAAAACTTGGCAATCTGTCTAAAATGTTCAACTTCACTCATTTTCAATGGCAGTTGCAATTCCTTAGCGGCCGACTTAGAAGGTCGCCTGTCGTGCAACGCCCGCAACTTACTAAAGCTGCCCCAGACGCAGTCTTTAAACTCAGACGGCTGCCAGACTGAGAGAGCGATCGGGAGACAAACGAGACGAGAGACGAAGCTCTGTGTTCGAAGCCCGAAGCTGATGCGAAATTCATGCGAAACACAAGACGACACTTGAATGTTGCAAGCCGGACAGGCGCACATGATCGATACGAATGCGATCTCTGCTTGCTTGCCTGTCTGCCTCCCCTCCTACACGTCCTCCTGTCAGATCCGCTACTCTGTACTCCTGCAACGCACGCATTAAATTCAAAATGCGTTTCAGTATTTTTTGCCTTTGTTTTTTGTTTTTTTTTTTTTTTGTGTTTGCGAAGGTTGCCAGCTTTGTCTGTGCATGGTCAGGCCAGGGTTGCCATTGTCAGCCAAAAAAAAAAAAAAAAAAATACAGCTGCTGCTACTTTAAGACATTTGATGTGTGCTTACCTCGTTTAGTTAGGATGTTGTTGCTATTGCAATAGACTCTGACATGTTCTGTAAAAATACGAACAGAAAACGTAAGATTTATAATCATTTTCATTTACAAGAGTAATTTGAGCAGAACTATAAAAAAGTTTGCCATGAAATTGTGGGTAAAACTTTCTAGAAACTTTTGCATGGTTTTTACAGCTGGTAACCACTTTATGGTCACTTTACGAGGTAGCTCTATTTAAATTATATGTGTATGTTTATGTCTATGTTGATGTTATGAAGACATATCTATGTTGCTATGTGTGGCAGAAAATGTGTTAACATTTCGTTGATGCTCACAACAAAATTGTTGAAGCCAGCAAAACTGTTTGCATTTAGCTGCTAATTGCCGCAGTAATTAAAGCAGCTCATTCAAACAAAACAAACATCATTAATCAAGCATAAAAATACTTATGACTGACAGTGTTCTAAAAATGTATAAATATTAATGACGTACAAATACAGCTATAGCAATAAAACTCTCTATAATATTTGCAAATTTTTAGTGATTTTTTTTAGTGCTTTTATCTAAATTTTCAAATTATTTTTAGCTTAAGCGCAGACTGTGTGGCTTTGGTTTTGATTTCTTCGCATCTCATGAATTTTTCAAATTTGTTTAATTTATTACACATAAGATTTTTTTTTGCACATATTTACGCAACATGTTGCTGGGCTAAGGTTGTTGCAACATTGCTGCTGTTTTGTTGAGCCTGAAAGTGGCCAACTGGACATTGATTGATTGAGTGTTTGGCAATAAATGCAAAATTAGTAGAAAATCAAAGCGTTGCCACCCACCAGAAAGCAAAACGGTGGAAAAAAACACAGTTAAACAGTTGCCAGTGCCCAATTAGTGGGGCGTGCCAGCAGCCCCCTAAAAACGGTGGCCGTACAGACAACAAAGGCCTGCGAAAAGCAAAAGCCGATTCAATGCCAAGCACTAACTTCAGAGTCATGTTACATGGCTGATTAATGATCGTGGCTAGTTTTAAATAAATTATAATATTTAACTCATTAATTATTTGAGCTGCAGTAGCAACCAATCAAAGGCTAATCAAATGCCAGAGCCAAGTGACAACATAAAGTGGTTTACCTGTTGTTGTTGCTGTCTCTGTTGCCATTTTTGGTCAACATCAAAAAATTAACAATTGTTTAAATGTGTGCTTTTATTTGCTAATCATTTAGTAGAATTGTCAACGAATGCTGAGCTGCATTTACATTTTGTGTGTTTGACAATTGAAAACGCTTATTGATTCTGCTGCTAATTGGCTTTGTTGCTGGCACATATGCTACATGTTGCAGTGAATGCAATGGCAACAGCGCTAGCAATAGCAACCCTTGCAACCGCAAACAAAAACAGTAACTGTGTGTATGTCTGTTGTGGCTGCTGGCATTTGCCACCTGTTGCAATTAGGCATGCAACATGGCATGTTGTTGCGGTTGATGCCAATGCGGGTGTGCAAATAGCCAAAAACAAAATAAAAACAAAAAAAAAAAACAAAAAATGCACATAGCCTATGTACCACATGAGCAGCAGCTATTTATGTGGAATGGCTACCGCAAACAGCAACTGTTGCTCGCGTCGCAGCTGTGCGACCTTAACAAATATGCCGCCCCAAAAACTTGTTTCAAAACATATATCTGAGCAATGCTGCAGCCAGCTAGACTGTCTATTGCTGTCCACAGCGACATGAATTTATTAGCGCAACTATTTTCAATGTTTGGTATTTTCTCAGTTTTTCAGCATTTGAATTTTCAGTCGCAGCTGTGTGCCTCAAGCTGATAAACTCTGGCTCTAACTCTCGTCCCTCGTTCGGGCTCTGTCTTATCGCGCACCCACAACAACAGCAGCAGCATCATCAGCAGCAGCATCATCAGCGCACGCAATGAAGCTGATGGCTCCCATGGCGTTATCTAGCCATTGAACTGGCCTGGCCTGCCCTGCCCCGCCTTGAACCTTGGCCCAGCGCATCTTTATGTGCGTAAATTGGTACAAGGCAACGTTATTTAGCTGTTGTTGTTGCTGTTGATGCTGCTGCTGCGGACAACGCCTACTCAAAAATAAAATAGAAATAGAAAAAAATGGGAAAAAATCAACAACGAAAAATAAAGCGTTGCCGATAAACATCATTGAGCGTTATTGAAATTGGAATTTCAAATGAGCTGCGCTGACTGGTGTGGCACATGGTAAAAATCAGTTCAGAGATTCTGTGTGAGAAAATAGCATTTCACTCGTTTAAGTTGATTGTATTTTTATGCATATCTGAAAACCGTTTGACTTTTGCATTTAAACTTTCAAATGCAATTAGCCACAGCCATAAATTACACACATAGAACTTGCAACTGACGAAACAGCAACTGGCAAGCGATACAAGCTGTTATTAACATGATTGCAGCGGCTTTTGGTCACCCTGCGAACTGCAGCGGCACTCGAAACTGAGCACCGGCTACTATAATAATGACCAGTGGCTAGGCTAAGTCGGGCTAAGCCAGGCCGGGCCAGGCCACCTACTACAATCAACGAGGCGTGCATGCAACTTAGAAATTGCTGCCTGCCTTGCAGCAGCAACAGCGAAAACAACAACAACAACAGCAGCACAAAATTAGCAGCGCGTGCTAAGCAATTGGCCCAGGCAACAATAACAACAGTCTGACACAAACACACACCCACACACACAGACATACAAAAACATACCCATAAGAAAAGACTGTGCATATTGTTTTACAGCTGCACGGCAGCAACACGCGCAAATATGGCGGCAGCAGCAGCAACATTCAACGCTAGCTTTGGTAATTGCAACAATTTAACGGTCTGTCGCTTTGCTTTTGCGCTTAAGTGTACTTTGGTGTACTGTTCCAACAACTTTAGAGCAATCTACTGAAGACTGAAGACTGCCCTTGCATCTTTTTGGGGGCTACAACTTAATCAAAAACTAATTGCATTTGCATACAGGCAGTGCTGTTGCTCCTAGTAGTGCTGCCCACCACGGATGTGGTTTTCAACGCTTGGCTGTGTCAACTTTCAATCAAAGTCAACAAAAAACTGAAAAAAACCTACTGTGGTTTACTCCAGCAGCAGCGCTTCCTGAAGGCAGCAGCAACTGCGGCAACAACAGTAACCGCAAGCAGTCAAAAGGCGCTGCTAGCGGGTGCTGGTCAGCTTGGCAGCTTTGCTCAACCGTGGGACCGGCAAATATAATAAAAAAAAAAACGAAATAAAATAACCAACCAAGAAATATTAAGTATATATAAAAGAATATAATCCAAAAATGGTATAGCAACGCATATTCTAATTTAAATGGCAAACGCCCTCGCAGGCTACGCATTTTTGCACGCAGCAACAGCCACCATAGCAGCAGCAAAGACATTGGTGGGGAAAAGGTAGTAAACTGACATACGCAAGTGCCTCAGTGCCACATAGCTGATGGATCACCGTAGATAAGCGAATCTTGCAGATAATCGCATCACTCACTGGCTATGCCAATGTTGCAAGTGTTTCACCTTCTCAGTTTCTCAGCTTTGCATGCTTGAGCCTGAATCTCAGACTCCGACTGCGACTCAGACTCAACCTGCAGTCTGTAGAATGCAGACTGCAGAGTGCAGACTGGACATGCAATAATTTTCAAATACAGCAACAGCAGCAGAGGTAGCAGCAGCAACCGGCTCCGGTCCAGGTTGCAATGATGATGATGCATGACAGTGACAGTGCGTTGTAGTTGCTTATGGTTTTTTTTGTTGTTCTTGTTGCTGTTGTTGCTGTTGTTGTTATAGCTGTTGTTGCTGTTGCCGCTGCATGACATTAAGCAGGTTGCAAACAGACGCACATATGTCTGGACAGCCGCTGTCTGTTTGTCTGTCTCTTTGTCCCTGTGTATCAGTCTCGGTCCCAGGCTGAGGCTCAGTCTCAGTCTCAGTCTGTAAAGCGAATTGTGGGTGCCTTTTGCAGCATTCTTTGCAGATTACTGAAATTAGCCACAATTCGCCTGCAGTTTCAGTCGTCAGTGTACCTGTCTGTATGTGTTTGTGTGTGTGCCAGGCAAAACTTATTTTCATGCTTTATTTGAGCGCGAGCCTTTTACAAGCGCATCGAAACACAAAATGAAATACAACTTTCATCTGCGGTTTTGCTGGAGCTGCTCCTTTTGTTGGAGCTGCTCGTGTTGTTTTTGTCTTGAAAAAAATCAATTAAAACTCATAGCCAATCGATTTGCGCACACTTCAGAAATCGCAATTGAAAAAGCGTTTCACACACAAACACACACACACAAGAACGTTTTTAGAAACATTTCTTTGAACCTTTCGATTTTGGTTTTCATTTTGGGCGCGTAAAATACATAAAAACTGGCGCCAGTTGGGCAAACATTGCGGCTCCAACTGATAAAAATCACGCCGCTTACATCAACAAACAACCAGCAGCATAAACAACAACAACAAACACATCACCGATGGTGTTTTCTACCTGCGCTTTGGTGGGGCGAAAAGGGTTATATTTTTATGTCTAGCCACCGACGCAGTTGCAGCAGCCACCGCCACCACCGACGCCAACGTCAACGGCATCATCATTATCATCATTAAAATGTCAGTTAATAATTTTTTTCTGCCGCTCCCGCTTCAAAACTTTGAGTGGTTTTTCAGTTTGACGTTTACAACGTCGGCCAGCGGTGTCTGTCCAGTGTCCCTAGCCGTCTGGGCCTACCTGACAGGGGGGCTTCTGTGGACTGCAGCAGCTGCTGCTGCTGCTGAGTGTGTTTAAGCTGAAAAGATCTGAAAAATATATAACTGGGTGGCCATTTCAATGGGGCAGCAACAATACCGGAGTGAAATTCTTATATTGGAGCTCTGCCCGGAATTGTCAGCTGTTTTTTTTTCTCGGTCTGTCCTCGTTTCAATTAACAGCGGCAACTGCAACAAGTTCGTTGCTTAAGTCTTTTGTTTTTTCTTACAAGTGCAGTAAAATGTGAAAAATGCTTAAATTGCAGTGCAATATCAACAATAAGTATTAAAGCAGCCAAAGTTATGTTGCTGTTGTAGCTGCTTGTTGCACCTGCACACAATTGCTAATAATTATTTATGTTGTAGGAAGACAGAGATGGCAGAAGGCAGAAGTAGGAGAAGCTGCCGCCGAGTGGCATTGGCTACTGTTTCTCACTGCCCAGCAACGGCTACGGCTCATCAGCAGTTAATGACCAGGCAGCCTGGCCACAACAGCGTCGCCATCGCCGTCGTCTTCGTCGTCATCGCCATTGCAATCGCCACGTTGGCAACGTCATGACTCCATAATTATGCACACAGGCTGCATTTTTGCGCATTGCCTTTTGCTCGCTTGCTTGAGTCGCGGTTGCACTTTAAACAGTTGTTGCTTTGCGCCTTGCAGTCGCCTGGTGGGTGGAGTCACGCCTTGCTGTGGCCGCCTCTAAGGCAGCCGCAACAGCCTCACCTAGCCGCTCAACTTTTAATTTAATAATATTTTTATAGGCCGACGCGACAAGCTTGTTTACAAGCGTTCAACATGCAACTTTAAAGATACTTTTCAGCTATTCCAATGCGGATATAGGCTTACCAGTGTATGCGTGTATATTAATAGGGAGGGGGAGTGGGAGAGTTGCACTTTGCATTTGCAAGTTGTGGCATTTTGCGCACTTCCTGTCGACTGTCAAGACATGCCAAGTTGTCCTCGTTCAGCCCTTCTTCTGCGTCACTTCCTGCAGGAAAGGCGAAGGTGGCAAAACTTTTGCCTGCAACTTTTTTGTTGCCACACGCACGCATTGCAGTTGTTTTGCATTTGAGCTGTCCCCTTCTGTGGCCTTCTGTGGTGGCAAGTGCCAAGTGGCAAGTGGCTGCATTTCACTTTTTACTCAACACCCCCAACAGCAGCGACAGCAGCAACACGAAAGCGCCGCCAACTTAGCCAAGCAAAGTAATCCACACCATTCGTTGGCATAGACATGAACTCGTTGCTGTTGTTATTTTTGTTTGTTGCTCGCTGATTTTCTGCTCGCTTGCATGCGATTAGTTTGTAATTTGATTGCGACGCGGTTGTAAGCTGTTCGCTTGTAACTTTTGTATCTTACAGATACATGCCAAGTAAGTTGTTAGCTCCGTTTGGAAGTTTTCCCTGCGCCATTTGCCTTTCGCGTGTTTGCTAATTGATACAAGTCAAATTTTAGCCTCAAATGACACTAAAGTTGTCTGAAAGACTTTGCCAAAAGGACAATGAAAACCAAGCTGTTCCAAACTGCTTGCAAGTATAATTAAAAATATATCTTTTGTTAAAATCATTTTAGACTTAGGGTTAAAAAAAAAACCTATAAACTGATTTGTCATTTTTTTACATGCATTTCCTGCTTAGGTTGGTGGCCAGCAAGCAAATAACAGCGTCATTGCTGAGGAATCTTACGTTAGCTTTCCATAGCGCAAATTCTGCAGCATCATCTAATCAAATCAGACAGAGAACCAAGAACTGCATCGGTCTGGCGTAATAACTTTAGTTTCAATTAAATCAATGCCCCGGCTAATCAGAGACCCTAATGGGCATCGGTACCCTGTATTGGATGCCTTTGCTTTATAATAAGCGCATTGCATATCCGTTTCGTTCCAGTCAAATCACTGACCGTTTTCCTTGGCAAGTCATTATCCAAACAACGGCTGTGCTCCTCCTCTTCCTCCTCCTCCGCATACTACTCTGTTCATTCTACTCTTGCTCCTCCTGACCGCTTGTATATTTTGGGCCCTCCGACAGCTTTGCGTGTGTGTGTCGGTGTATTGTGTGTATATTTCTGTATGTGGACCAGTTTGACAGGTGTTTCTTGCGCTGACTGAAGCTCAATTCTATGCGACGTTTGCGTCTGCCTCTTCGTCTCTCTCTCTCTCTCCCTCTCTTCGTCTCTCTGTCTCCGATTCTGTTTCTGTTTATTTGTTTTGTTTATCTGCTGGTCGTGTGGCGTCGGAGTTTGAATGCAGGTTGTTCTACTCGTATTTTAAATACGCTCTGACATCAGAGCAGCATCCAGCATCAGCATCTTCAACTTAGTCGTCTTCAGCTACGGCTGCTTTAATTATAATTTATCTGCCTGGTGGCTCGACAACGACAACGAAGACGACGACGACATCGACACAAACGTATCTCAAGTTTTTGACTTTTATCTGCTGCTGAATTGATGAGTATATAATAAGACTTTATTGGTCAAACCCAAAGCCAAAGCCGAAGAGCCAAAAAGCCGATAAAAGGCCAATACTGTACGACAAGTGCGGATCAAACCGGAGATATTTTATACCCTGTACAAAAATAACAAACAGAAATCAGCCAGAGGGTATTTTAGTGTTGGACCAACAACTTGGGCAAATGCATTTGCAAACGACATTTAAAAGATTGCAAATGCTCTTAAGTTTCGAACAGCGTATGTCATAGCCGGAACACGCTTACGTTTCGGCCAAGAAATTTATACCATAAGCTGTCATGATAGCTGCGCTTCGGCATTCACCTTTGTTGTGGGTGTGTGTGGAACAGGGCCGGACACTGCGTGTCCTTTGTGGAGAGCGTGAGAAGCAACTGCGTCTCCATCCTCTTAGTGCCTCAATTCAGCTCTCCTCGTGTTGCTTGTCAATGTGTTTCGCTTGTTCGCCTGTCTTCGCCGGCTTGCCTCATGCTATTGCAATGCATTTTTGTTGTTGGTACAAATTCTACAAGCAAATCAACAAAAACAAACAACGTGTATGCCTTGGAATTTAAAACTTTACTTGGTGCCCACCACATTTTGTTGTGGTTGTTGCTGCTCTGGTTGTTGTTGTTGTTGTTGTTGTGCTTGCTGTTGTTTTTGCATTGCTTTTTGTGTATAAATTGTCAACGGAAATCAGTTTGCCACTCAACAGGCTTCCCTTTTCCTGTGGCCAGCCGCGCAGATAGCGCTCTACTTCTCTGGTTCTTTTTCATTGGGGTGCCAACAACGACTCGGACCTGACTTTGACTTCAAGTTGAGAGACAAAGTAAATACTTTCCTCAAAAAAAAGGGAAAGAGAAGAAAACAGTTGAGCTTCTTTACGTTCGTTTGTTTAATATTTCTTCTTCTTCATAATTTTGATTTATTTATGGCCAAGTTTAGGCACACGTGCCAGCATTTAAAAGTCGCTTTTCAAAAAATTCGAGTCTTTCTTTCGACAATTAGCACACAAAAGCGGCAAAAACATACAACAAAGATATGGGGAAGGAGAGAGAGAAATATAAGTATAGTATAACCACATAGATATATGCATGAGCATAAACATAATAATAACAATAATTTGCATATTCATTTGGCGTTCGTTTCCAATCATTTCTTGAGCTCATAAGTCAGCCGAAGGCAACAGACTGTTCAGTTCAGTTCGGCTCAGTTAAGTTCAGTTGAGTTTGAGATTCAGTTTCAGTTTCTGGAATATATATGTTAAACATATTGAAATATCATCATTGAAAGGTGACTGCCGAACTGTAAAATAATCACGCCACAAATTTATGATTAGTTGTTGGCCATGGTATTGTAGCGAAGGGGACGCGTTTTTCATTGTTTTGTTCCAGGCAGCAAATCAAAGAAAATATCGAAAATGGCTTAGTGACAGTTTCTCAGGTTTGTTGGTTTTAGGCGCGTCTAGAAGATGACAAAAATAACAACAACAACAACAACAACAAAAATAGCAACAATAAGGCGGCTTACACTTTGTTTACAATGTTGCGTGGTATTTTACAGATTTGTTGTCTTTTTTGTTGTTGATGTTCTCTTGCTGCGTCAATATTGATAATAAATAACAGCCCAGCAACACCAGCGACTCAACAAAAACAAAGCAGCATTAGAAAGACAACAACAACTAAATAACGACAACGTCAGCAGCGGTCACGTCTCAAGTGAAAATGGTTTTTAAGTGCCCCATTGCCTAGTGGAAATTAAACTATCCCTGGGCACGTCATTGTCTGGCTGGACACAAGTCAGCGACAACTTCTTTAAGGCAGAATCTCTTCTCACTTCTCACTTCTCTCTCCGTTCTGCCGGTTTGCAGCCTGTAGCCGACAGTCTGCGCCTGCGTCTGCGACTCTTCAGCCTGGGCAACCCTTTCGAGCTGCCGCCAAAACCAAAAGTGTCAACTCTAATTGCCTTTTGCTTGGCTTGCCCGCCTCAAAACTCAAACAGAGATTTGGTCATGGACCACTCGAGCCTCTCCATTCCACTCCACGCTCTCCTACTCTTCAATTCACTGCGGCTCTCCTGTGTTGCCGCTGCTCGGCGAAGATCTTATGGTCAGTCCCGCTGTCTGTCAAATATTTGCCTTGGCATTGCCTGCGCTTGCGCAAATACTAATAAAATTTCGGTTAATTTTTTTAAGTTAACACACACACATTTACTTTTATTTATTTGTTTGGTATTTTTTTTTTTTTTGTTTTGTCTTATTTTTTGTTAGTTGCTGTTGTTGCTGGTGTGCACTTGACTGTAATGGATGGCCATTTACGCTTACTTAAAACAAAGCAACAACAAAACCAACAACAGCAAGACAAGGCCGGGTTTTTGGAGGCGGCAAAGGAAAGTCTAATATGTCAACAATAATGAGAATTACATAAATCAAGCGGCTGCAATGTTTTGTTAAGAAAAGCGAAAACAAAAACCACAGATTTATTAATTTCAAGTTGTTGAAATGATGAGGATTTATTTACTTTATTAGCAGTGAGGAAGTCAGTCGCAGATCGAGAAAATCAGAATGAGGGCGAAATTTTGTTTTGTCATAGGACTTTATTTCGTTAAGCTCTATGCAATAAACATTTTTAATCTTGGCCCAATTCCATTATTGTTATCAATTTGAGTAATGGTTAGAGCGAAAAAGACACATTAATTCTTAACACCTTGCAAGTTTTCTTTTACCACTTACTAATATTTGTCGCTTTGTATGCATGTCATAATTTCCCTACAGCCGTTTTCATATCTTAATTTATCATTGAGCTCAGTTTTGCTCTTACTTTTTTCTGTCCAGTTGCGTATTTAAATTATTATTACACTCTTCACTTTACATTCGCCACATTGCTCATACGCAGTGTGATTAACAAAAAAAAACTTGTTTAACATTTGCCGTGCACATAAACAAACATTACAATTAATTTTTATGCGACAGGCATTTGTGCTTATAAAATGCACTAAAATATTATGCGAGGCAGTCACAAAAAAAAAACAACTGAAATAAAAGAGAGGAAAAACTTCAAACGCTGCCACAAAGATAAGCAACCGGCTTAACTTTAAATATGTGAGAGAATAGGAGAATGGGGGCAGAAGGGAGATGGGTACAACATTCAAATTGGCGACAGCGAGCGCTAAGTGCAGACAGTTGCATGTGCTAAGCGACAAATGGACAGTTGGACCGAAAGATAAACTGAGTGACCAGCCGAGTGACCAACTGGGTGACCATTGCGGCCAGTTGCGTGTGAGCAACAGGTTTGAATGTTTTCCTAATGAAGCGCAGTTTGCCGCTTACGGCTTGCCGCTTATTGCTTTCTGCTTGTCACCTTGCTGCTTGCCACATGGAGATTATGAGTCAGTTATGGGCTTTACGCAATGCTTATGCGACTCGTGCAGTTTACAAGCCGCCTGTAAAATTTTCAATTCGCGTGGCCAACTGAACCGTGTGCTCCATCCAACAGTCCAGCAATCAACCACCCACTAGTCGAACGAATGGCTCACTTATCACTTGCTTATCGAAGAGCACCTACACACAAAACGGTGGGGCAACAACAAAAACCAAAGGCAAATCGAAAAAAAATTTATTTATTAAGTATAAATTGTAAAATTAATGAATTGCTCGGCGCTGTGACGTAAATTGAAAGTCGTGGTCTACAAACTGATAAAGCTGACCATGTGCGAGTATTTCTTGCTTCACCTTTTCGTTTCTATTATTTTGCAAAAAGTTTCATTCAATTTGCTATTGTTGTAGTTGCTGTTGCTTTATTTGGTGGGTGGCCAGAATCTCATAATCTTTTAATAAAATTCTTCATTATTTTTTATATATTTCCTTTATATATATTTTTAAATATTTGTTTTTAATGTTAATTCAAAGCGCTCACGAAACGCGACGCATAATCAGCAATCTATATAGTCCAATGACGTTAATTGAAACTACTTCAGATTAAATAAAAAAATTGTTTTCGCTGCAGCTCTGCTGCTACTGAAGTGCTTTAAAGGCTGGAGGGGCCCAAATTGTGGCACGTTTTGCCATAAGTAAACTCATGTGAAATATTTTCGTAAGTCTCACACATAATTCTTTGCGATATACATATGTGATTATCAGCAAGGCTTTATTTAATTTTTACAAATTTTTTCAATGTGTGGTTTCCCATTAAGAAAAAAAAAAACAGCCCATGCATATTAAATAATCTGCTATATATACTCGAATTTATATGACAATTCTGATAATGCTCGACGCTTTTGACGTAGTAAGGCGCACATTTTGCTTATCAACAGCTGACAAAAACAACAACAAACAACTAACCGCCGGAATACACTTGCACTAGTGTTTAACGCTTACCACAAAAAAAAAAAATAAAATAAAATAAAAATAAATAAATAATAACCCATAAACGAATTAAAAACAAATATTTATGTTCATCCCAGAAAATGGCCGCCAAAAATATATAGTAAAATCATGATGAAACGCGTTTTAATAGGACGCTTATAATTTAAAAAGATTCAATGGAATTTACCGATGGCTGCTAATTGAAGGGGTGTGATCTGAATCAATCCAAGTTTGAGATTTGGCTGTCTGACAATGACTTAAAGTTGCTTCCAGGCCACACACTAATGAAAAACAAAACGTTTATCAAATGCATGATAACAACGCATGCCCCAACCGTCGAGCCGGAGCCCACTGATCCGAATCCCCAAACGCAAACTTAAACCCAAAATTGAATTCGTGTAGAGCTCTATCAAATGTCTGCCGCCTGCGAGGTGTTAAACTCTTCACAACTGTCGCAATGTCGCTCAGTCTGTGCATTCTCCACATTCGCTCATTGGATTTTCTTTGTTTTATTGTTTAACGCATTCTAATTAACAACTTTAGTTATAGACATTGCCATGGATCGTCTCAGAGCAGTGTCTGTCCCGCTTTTTAACGCACACGTGATGATTAAATTTTAATTTTAGTCTTTATATGGCGGATCATTGTGTGCTTTAAGGTCTCGAACTCGACTCTTGAACCCCAAGCAAAGCAAGCACAACTAATCCAAATCAAATGGCTTCTCCAAATCAATTCGTTTTCAATCGTTTAAAGTTAATTAACGCCCCAGAATTTTATTCCAACTTACACATTCTCAAGTTCCTTAGTTTATTTTTTCTATTCGCTACGTTTCGTTACGACACATTGTTGATTTCCTTTTTGTTGTTGTTATTGTTTTTGCTATTGTTTATTGGTGTGTGCTCTGTTACACGCCTTTGTTTCGTTCGTAAATTTATTTCATATATTTAAGCATTTTCATTTTGTGTATTGTATACATTTTATTCTGCTCGACGTCTCAATTTCAATGTGTGCTTTTGTTATTCTTATTTGCTTAATATGTATATACAAATATATATATTTTTTTCTTCTTATTTCAAGACATTAAAATTGTTAATTTAAGGCTATGCGTGACATAAATTAACCGATGAACCGACAAAAAGAAGTCCCCGACGCTTCCATACTTTTCCATACCCTCATTGGTTTGTAATGAAGGCATGAGTTGGGCCGATAGAAACGAGAAATAAGAGTTAGCTAAAAATGATGTAGACATGACTTTAATGTAATGTGTAAATATTGTGCACTTCCACCAGTCGCTAATCAATAAGGTAAATTAATCGCAATATAACTAAATAATAATATTTACCGATGCTGACAAATTTTTGTCTTATAAAAGGGAATATTATTTGTACAGAGTATCTCGCAGGGGGACACTCTCGACTTGGCGTTTGTTTAAAATGCAAATGCAACAAATGCCAATGAAACGCACTGAGGGTGGCAAGGAATTGGAGACGGCTTCGCTGGTGACTCCAACTAGCGACTTTGAGCCACTCTAAAATGGCGTCGCTTGTGGTGCGGGTGACGTCGCACTGCCACCGCACTCTCCTCACCACTTCTGCTCGTCAGCCTGCTTAATATGCCAAACAGTCGCAGAGTCGGTCCGACTGTCCGGCAGACGTCGTCATTGTCTTATAAGGTGCGGTGCGTATAAAGTCAGACATCGACATCGAGTTGAAAACAGAGAAAAAATCACTTGGTACACTCGCGCGACATATTGAGAAATGTGCAATAGCTTAATGCCCATTTAAGGCCTGCACTTTTCATGGCAAGTTGCATTTATCGAGCGATCAGCTCAAACGAGCGATCGATCAACGGTTTAGCCACCAGAAACATAATATATATATTTATATTAGAACATTTTGACCATTCTAACACGAGCTGTAGCACGCACGCATGCTAATTGCCAGGTGTGATGATTTGCTGCCTAAAAAGAGTCCAGCAGCAGGAACAGCAACCACTGCTGCAACAGCAGTCACTCACACCATATCCTAGCGAGAGAGTTGTTGTTGCTGCTGCTGCTGCTGCTGTTTGCCTTTAAATGGTATAAATTACCAATGAATGACATACAATTTAATTGCCCGGTCTAAGCAGCAACTCCAGCCGCATACAGAGCAGCAGTTGCAGTTGCTGTTACTGTTGCGGCGTGCAGTTGTTGTTGGAATTAATTAATATTGCACTTTTGAAGCGCGTGCATACAAATTTGTCAGTTTCGTACGGAGCATACAGGCCGTTGGCCATTTTTATGCCCAAGGTGTAGGCAATTGGCATAGTTCACATTCACACAGTGGCTGCTGTGTGCTTTATTATGGCATTTGATGGCAATTAAAAGTCTTTCGCATTAATCGTGTGCAAGATTGAAGGGCCTGCTGCTGCCACTGCTGTTGTTGCTGCTGCTGCTGCGTGAGTTGATGATGCTGCTGCTGCTGCGGCTGCTGCTGTTGCACGCCTGCAATATGCCTGATTTTGTTTGCTGCTGTGCAGCTACGCGTATTGATGTGTGTGTGTTGATGTGTTTGTGTGCCTTTCATTGTGCGTCAATTTGCTAGCCACACAGTGTCGTTGTCGTTGTCGTTGGCAATATTTGTTGTTGTCGATTGACGTCAAACCAAATCACAAGCAGAAGCAGCAACGGGGGCAACAGCAACAACAATAGTCACACAGCATCTGCGTTCGCCTCCTCATGGGGGCTGGTATTGATAGCAATAAGTGTAGCACTTATCAGTGAGTCAGAGTCAGGCGAGGCCAATGAATTGTTGTAGGTGTTGCAATGCTATATTATCGATGCAACAGGGGATCGAGCTAAGCCTTACATCATTTAAAACACACTCAAGGAGCTAAGTGTATGGTATACAACGCTCAATCAGTATTTCAATTTAATCATAATTGAACTCAATGATAGTTTCTAAACAATAATGGGTGATCACGTCGAGGCATATCTGATAAGTAGCGTCGTATATATCAACTGGCCTGGGGCTATCTGATATTGCGCTGATTATCAGCAGTTTGCAGTTGCAATTTGGCTGTAAGCTGAGTCTACAACAACAGCAATAATGAAAACAACAAGCACAACTTGCTATGTAATTAGATCTATAACTTTTTGACACATTTCAAGAAACTTTCTGCTGAGGCAACCAGCGACAACCAATTGGCGACTGCTGGCGCCTGAGCCTAAAAGACGTTGCCGTCGGCAAAAAACAAACAACAACAAAACAAAAAAGACTTTAAACATAAAATTGAACTCAAAATAAAAGAGCTCATTTATGAGTATGAAACTCACCTCGATTGTTTAGGGCGCTTTGAAAAGCATTATCCAAGCATTATCCAATAAATGGCAGCTGCCCGCAATTCTTGATGTTGTTGTTGGTGTTCTTGTTTTAGAAGTTGTAGTTGTTGTTTTTGAGCACCACACATTTAAAATTATTTTTAATATGTGTATTTATTTCTTAATTATTTTGTTTTGTTGTTGTATACTTTAATTGCTAATATCATAAAAATATCACAAACTTTTGCTTATGCGATGTTCGCGTGTTGTGTTTTCAACAATTGCAATTATGTTTAATATTTTTTATTGTTAATATTTATAATTCAAACTTGGCAAGCTTTGCGTTTTATTCATTGCATGTATAGATTTTCTTTATTTTTTATTTCTTTTAAGACACTTCAATTGCGACCTTATGCACTTATTAATATTAAAAATTTTCTTTTTATTGAATTTTTTTTTTTTCTTTTTAAATAGCTTGTATAAAACTTTTGATGTTGTTAATTGTATTAAAAAATTTGGCAAGTTTAGTTTAGTGAGAGAGCAAAAATTGATTAGCTTAAAAATTTTTGTTGTTGTGCTTGTTGTTGTTGTGAATCGCAGCTAGGTACAATTATGAGTTGAGAGTTGAGTTTTAGCAAGTTGGGTGACTAAAAAATCTATCGTTAATCGTTAAAATGCGACGTGCGTAAAGCGTTTTGAATATCAATAAATATGCGATTTGGTTTCTTGTTTGTTTTTAATAACTGACGCGTGTTAACGTTTAAAATGTTGTTGTTAGTTGTTTGTTGCCGTTCTTGTTGTTGCTGTTGCTGTTGTTGTTGCACGCGCGTTCGTTATACACTTCGTACCCGTGTACCGTTTCTTGTTGTCGCCGCGTCAACGTGCAAATAACAAATAACGAAAACGTACGAAAAAATTTTCACTGCAACGCAAAGAGATTTTCCCGTCGTCGCGTCGTCGTCGTCGTCGTCGTCAGCGTCGTCGGCATCGTCGTCGTCGTCGTCGTCGTCGTCTTCGCTGCCTTCGGCTGCACCACCAACACGTACACGACCAGTGTGTGTGTGCGAGAGAGAGAGAGAGAGTGTGAGCGAGTGTGTGTGTGTGTGTATGTGTGAGAGAGGAGGGTGGTGGCGGCACCAGAGCAATTGCAATTGCACGCACAAATTTTGGCCAACCGAATAATGTAAAGAGCAAGACTTTGTTGAAGCTTGATTTGGCTTAGGGACTTGGCTTATAACTGATCAACTTCTGTGATATTTTGCTTCTTTTTTTGGCGACGGCGGCGAACGCGTGCGGGCCTCTGACGTTGAACCTGAACCGACACTGCCCAGCAAGACACTGGCGCAGCCAGCGACCTTTCTAAGTAGAATAGGCTGGCGACGCAGCTGCTGCCGACGCCACACCAACACAAACACACGGCAGCAACAGCAGCAACACCAACGCAGCAGCTAGCATGTGTGAGTGTGTGTGTGTTGGCGTCTCATTCGCCGGATAAAGTCGACTCAGAGCGGCAGAGAGAGAGAGAGAGAGAGAGGGGGCGAGCGAGAGAGAGAAAGAGAAAGAGAGAGAGAGGCAGTGGGAGAGCGTGAGACCGCAGCACGTGCAAAAAACAACATAAAAGCTAACTGCTGATTTTTGTCGCAGTTGTTTTTGCATTTTTATCTCTCCACTTCGCGACTGTCAGCTGATGTTGTTGCTGTTGTTGGCGTTTGTGGCAACTGCAACTGCCGAGCTGCTGCTGCTGCTGCTGTAGTTACTGTTGTTGGGGCAGCTGCTGTTGCTGTTGCCCCCACACACTAGTTGTAGTTGTTGTTTATGGCTGCGTGGGTTTCTAATTGCTCAAACTTTATACCAATGAGGAGAGTTCGTTGCATTTTCGCTTTTGCAAAAGCGAGCTCCGAATAGGCGCCTCCCACTTTTCCATTGTTGTTGCTGCTCCGCTGTTTTGGAGCGTTGAAAGCTGTTGCAGCTGGATTGGTTTAGGGGCACAGCCTATCGAGATTGACTAGACGGGATGGGGGTGTAAAAACTAAATTAGTAATAAGCATAATGAGATATTTTTACTGGCTTACCAGCTGCATCTTCGAACAGTTGTGCAATTTATAAGGACTTTTATTAAATTAGTTTATATCAGTTGGTACAATATTTAAGTAAATTTATGTAATAAAAATATACATACATTTAATATACAAATAAATTGAAAAACTCTACCAGCCTTGATTTATGTTTTTGATTAAGCTTATTAAAATTAACATTTTTTTACGATTTGGTATGCCAAAATAGTTGAGATTTGAAGTTAATGGCTTTCTATCTTTTTATTACTTTTTTAATAGTAGACAACACTTTAAATAAATATATTAAGTATTAAATGAAATGAATTTGTTTGCGTTCTCAACAATAACAAAATGTATTACATATCAAAACGATTAACTATTAATTGTTCGAACGGAAACCAACAAAAATATTTACATTATGAGAAATGATTTACTTGTGAACAAACATAGTTTCCACCAAAAATATTGTTTTCTCAAAATCCTAACACATGGCCGGATAAATTGTGTTCGGATAAAAATCAAATACTCTCTCAAAACAAGAATCTCTCACAGTACTCGACTCTCTATCTCACACACACACACACACACAGGCCACCAAACTTCTCTCTCTCACACACACACACAACTCACTGCAAATGCCGGCAAGTAACTTCTACGACAACGTCGAGCGCCTGAACTTGAAATGCCGATGCAGCCGCAGAGAGTAGCCACTGAGAAGTGAGAGAGCACAGTCTCTCAGTAGTTGTAAGTGTGTTTGAGTGACGCAGCTGCCGACGCTCTCCGCCTGTGTAGGCATTTGTTTGTGAGTATGTGTGCGGTGTGTGTTTACAAAACAAAGACCAAAATGAAAGAGAGACGAGCCAAAAGCATGCCAAGCACTCTTACACACACAGACACAGCATACACACACACAGGGCCACTGGGCACGTTTTGTGAATGAACGAATAGTAGCACACCAATACAATAGCGCTCACTCACACAAACACACACTCACAAGCAATACTTATGCACTTTTTGCTTGCTTATGTGAATTGTGGGCAGGGAAAATAAACGAAACGCAAAAACGCGTTTACGCGATTCGTACAAAAATTTTTCGTGTTGCTTGCGGGCAGCAGCAACAAAAGCAACAACAACAACAACAACAACCGCAGTAGCAGCAGCCCGTTTGTAGGTGTAGCTATGCTGATAGACATATGTATGTGTGTGTGTGTGTGTGTGTGTGTGTTTGAGCGTGTATGTGTGGCTAGTGTTAGTTGATTGGTGTGAAACAACTACAACAATAAGTTATTGAAATGAGACGACAACGACAGCGACAACGACAATATTGACGATGACGATGACGAGGCCGCGAGCAAATAAAACCAAAATGGTGTAGGCCCAGTTGGCTGACGCGAAGGTGGCAGCAATTGGCAGCCAATTCGCAACAGCAAGAGCAAAAATAATACAAATACAGATACAGATACAGATACAGACACAGATACCGATGCGATTCGTATTTAACGCCTCCGTCGGTCTGGAAGCAGCTAACCAATCAACCAACACAAAAACAAACATTTCGTTGGCGTTGGCGTTGTTGGCGCGTCGCTGATTTGTTGTGGCTGATGAAGTTGTCGCTTGAGCTGCTTGTCTTATGCAAAATTTCTGATTGATTTAAGTACATTTTAATGTCGTAATTGCCTACGATAGAAACGAAAACCAGCAGTTGATCAGAATATGTTACGGACTGAAAGTGGTCCCTGTTCCGAATATTTTTTTTGGTTTTTTGCATTTTTTTTTGCGCAGCTGCAATAAAATTTACTTGAAACCCAACAGAAAATGCCTTTACAATCATTTGTGCAATTGCTTTTTGTGTTGGAAATCTTCCCACGGTTGGGCAAGTCATCACCCTCTCCGCTTGAGCATTGTTGTTGTTGACACGCCACCACCACCACCACCACCCGAGCATTGCCCACCACCACCGATCGCCGTGTCGTGCAACCCCCTAACTTTTGGCGGGAAACGATAATCTTTACAATCTCAGTTAGCGTCTTTGGAACTTTACCCAAACAAAAGAAAGCCGCCCGCGGCCCTCCTGTCAAGGAGCAGATTCCGAGCCGCAGGCAAGCCCAGCCCAACCCAACCCATCCCAGCCCCGGCCCATCCTAAAGCCACCCCTGATCAGCTTTACCTGAGTACCGCTGCGTATATCATGCTGCTCCTTTTTCCTTAATTTTAATGATGCTCATTCTTTCGATGACGGCGTCGTCTATCCTCCAGGGCATCAGCGTTGCTCACGCGGCGGGGGGGAAACGGCAACTGCGTCGCGACGCCTGCCCAAGAAATTGTGAAACCTTGGCTAGGAGGCCGCCACAGAATTGTCAATTAAAAACGCCAACAGTGCGCCAATGTTAACCACAATTTGGCGCATTGATTTGCATTGATGCAACTGCGGCAACCAAGTGCAATAACCATAAAATCAAATGGCATTGTAGCACCTCGATGACGCCAACAGCTCGCCAAGACTTTTGCCATTGCCGCTTTTCACGCAATGCTCAGCCTGGGGGTCAACTGCATGATGATACAAGCTCCCTGCACTGAACCCGGGTACCGGGTACCTCGTACCGGGTACCAATTCCCCATTCAGCGGCTAGCGGCACTCAACGTTGTCGCCGCCTTTTATGCGCCAATTAAAAAATCTAATTTGCATGCGAATGCGCTTAGATTCAAATTCCGTCTCAGATTCTCACGGATAACCAACAACTGTACGGCACTTGAATGTTTTAATGGAAACACGTGTGTCTTATGATTTATCATAGGCAGCTGTTTGAGTCGTTGAGATCACAAATCAGAGATCATCGCAACTACCGCTCGCAACTATTAATTGCCACTAAATTAAAACAGTTAAAATCAACTTTGAAGATGAGTTAATGTCCAGCAAGTGTGGTCTGCAACTTGCATGCAGTCGCTGCAACTGTTAATAATAGTCGGCTTGTGCTTTGTTTAATTTTATTATTGTGATTTCAGTAACCTCTCGGATCAAATATCATATAAATATAGCAGGCATCGTGAATTAAACTGAAACCTGTTCTAGTGATTGCTTAGCAAGTAATGATGATTTCGTTTTCAAGATGTCCTTCATTTAAAAGATATTTTAATAACAAAAAAAATTCATGAAACTTTTTTTTGTGCTAGCCAGATTTTGTGATATAATTATTTTTATGGAATTTCTTGATTCTGAATTTTTAGACTATTCATTAGCAAGCAATATATGCAGGCACTGCTAGATTATTTCACGCTTTTGCATTGATTCATTAATATGTTGCTTTCAAATAATTTGTTTCAAAAAATTAAACAACAACAACAATAACGTCTTAAGAAAATGCTCTTTTCTTCTCGAGTTCGTTTCCTAAGTCATTCGATTTACTGCTCAAGTAAAACACCAACGCCAATGCATAATTTATGTTCATGTCTAAATCCGAGGCATTAAAGTAGCTTAATTTTGTGATACAACACGCATTAAAGTCTTAGACGCCTAACAACTCCCACAAAATAGACCAACTCTACAAATGCTGCTCCCGAAATGTTGTTGCGGCTGCTGTTGACGGTGCTGGTGCTGCTGCCTTTTGCCACTTTGGCATAAAATTAACTGTTCATTCAAATAAAAATTAAACTATTGGGCCCGTCTCTCAGTCTGCCTGTTTTTATGCTCTTGTGATGTGTTCAGCGTCCCAAAAGAAAGAAAAAAATGAACTGAGCTTAAACTCATAAACGATTAACATACAAAACACACACGACGGTCCAATCGGTCCAAAGTGAAGCATTTCAATATATAAGCCGTATAATAAAATATAACAATCATGCGATAAAAACTCTTTCTCAATCACAATCACACACACACTCACGCTCACACACACATACAGATACAAATGCCTGCGTTTGCCCATTCACCTGTAAAAGTGTGGGAAAGCATATACCGAAAATCGAAAGAAAAAAAAACACCATCGAGTTGGAGATGGTCAAGCAAAAGCTTAGCCTCACAAAATATCAATAGAAATCAAAGTGGATGGCAGAGCCAAACACCAAGTAGAAATAGAAGCTGGAGTCGAAATCGAAATCGAAGGCGAAGTCGAAGCCGAAACGCGCCAAAAGAAAACGTTGAAAATTCAAATTAGCCCAAGCCTCGTAAATAAAAGATATTATAGCCAATCGAGCAATAAAACCAGTTAATCTCTAAATGCGCCAAGCACTGAGGAAGCGGCTCGCAACTGGAGACTGGAGGCTTAGGACTGGGACTGGGACTGCGACTGCGGCAAGCAGCAACTCCATCAGCACCAGTCTCATCAGTGGCCTGGCGGCCTATATCTGCGCTTTTACGACAATCAACCTGCTAGAAAACAACAAATCAGTTGGCCCAGTCATGGAGCGTATTTCGGTTAGTACTGCCAACCATCTCAATCTCCATCTCAATCTCCATCTCCATCACCTACTCCATCTCTCCATCTGCATCAGCATTTCTCAGGGCGTCGGGGGTAAGTTGTGCCTGAGAAGCAATCAAATCAATTTTATGCGCTCTCCTCAGCCGCAATTGCTGCAGTTTTATGGCATTTCTAATACATCAACAACAAGAACAACCAACTTTGAGACTCATTCATTCAGTTGCTCCGTTGGCCCATTGATGGGGCGTAGACCACAGACCGGAAGCGGCAACAGCAACAGTGCCTGCGTGGGCATTCCAACAGCCACTCAGCCAGTGAGACAGGTGTAGAAATGGGGAATGGGAGCTGGAGGGATTCAAGCGATTACCAGTGCTTAAAGCTAAGCCACAAATGCATTCAGTTATTAAGCCATTTAAGCGACGTGAGAAAATGCTCAGCATTCAATTGCGCACTTTTCAACGGATGTTGTAAGCTAGATTAAAAATGGCAAGCAGACGAGGGTGAGAGTGGAGACATGACGATAAATATGACGATGAAGCCAGTGATCATCGCTGGCGGAAATTATTTATTAAACACTTACAGCCAATCAAAACTGGCTGCCTACACAGCTTCACTGGCAACTGCTCCCAACTCTTGGCTACAGCTTTAAGTCAAAACACATTTCTTTAATGGCTACAACTAAGCAAATAACAACAAATTCAATTAATTTAATAAACACCGGTGGCTCGACTACCCAACAAGAAATATAGCTACAGCTACAACAGTAACAAAAAAACAGACACTTTAATGCGAAACTTTAAGCTGGTGGCCTTCACTCACTTAGCAGCCCAATTGCTGTTTAGTTCTCTGTCTCTCTTTCTTTTTTTTTTGATACTTTGACTGATCTTTCATTAAGACAAAAGTTTAGTGAATGAAATAAAGTTGATGGTAGCTTCCCGCTGCCCTTTGTGCCCCACAATTCCCCACTTACTCTTACCGTCGCATGCGTAAACATCGCGGTAGGTAAATCATTTGAAATTTGTCTTCCATGAGATCTTGGCGAGATTGAGGCGTGCGTATGATTAAAGCTCATGTTGGAAGCGTCGACAATGCCGGTGTCAGAGTCGTCAGTGTCGGTGTTTTCGGTATTGTACCGTGTGTGGGATTCGTGGTTGTTGTTATTGCTCTGCCTGCGACTGTTGCTAGAGAGGAAGTGCAAAGTGCTTTGATAAAATCTAAGCTCACAAAAAAACAAAAAATTAATTGCCAACAGTCGGCAAAGAGCTACTAACAAATAGGTTAACAAGTTGGGGGCAGTGTTTTTTAATTTAAAACGGATAGATAGATAGAACACGCTCGAGCACTAGACAGCTGGTAGTTCTACGGAAGTAGAACAACTTACGTGAGTATAGAATCCTAAAATGGCATTTCTGGAAAGTTGATACTTGAATGAAAAATAATAATCGTCGTTCTTCTCTATATAGGAGGCTATGAGCTATTTTTACAAAAGAGATACACAAAGGATTCATTAGTTCCACCAACAAAGCTCACAAAATTTCAACCATCTGCTTACCACCCCTCTGATGGGCCTGAGCTCGGCAATCTCTTAAAGCTTTTTTTTCTTCCGCATGGCATTTTCACCCGGCAACAAACCAGAAAATGACAGTCCCAGGCCAATTGACGATGGGTAACTGCGCAGAAGTTGTCTAATTTTTAATTTTCGTGCGCAGCTGCCTTGTCTTTGGCCGCTTTTGCGCCGCGCAAAATGACAACAACGAGAGGGTCGCCTATGAGAAGGAGGAGGAGGCTCTGCTCGCCCGGCCAAAGGAGCAGCCGGTCTATCCTGCTTGAAGGGTGGCGGTGGCGGCAGGCGGCGGCTTCGGAACGGTTCGGCAAAGATTACGCAGCAAATGCGCAAAAGATTCCGGAAAAAAGAAAAGCAAAAAGAGGTGGTGGGTAGACGCCGCCCTACCTATGTATTATCAAGATGAAACTCGTTTTCCCTAAATGAGCAGGCAGCTGGCAAGCCCCAGGAGAAGTCTCAGCTCCTTGCTGAGTAACTTCAGCGAGACATATTGATAAATATGATTAGATTTATGGTCACATTTTGAGTATTGCACAATAAAATTGGAGGGACACATAAATTATGAGAAGCCCAACCATATAGAGATCCACCCGCCATATACCTCTAAAGATATAAAGTTCGAATCCGATGACGACCCAATGTGGAACTTGCAGTGCAACTCCATTTGCCTCGTGTATATTTATGTCATTAAATTTAAGCATTTTCGTTTAGGCCACTCAGCTGGCAACCCTGTGATTAACTTGGTTACTGCTGCTGCTGCCGCTGCCCCTTTGGCCAATTGCATGTCCGGCTAATAGTTGGGGCTCTGACTCCAACTCCGAATCTGACTTCAAGTCCATAAGAATTTCATATGAAATTATAAGCGCTTTAGTTTTATTGTGCGTTGTCTGCTTGCTAAGGCGGTGGCGGTGGCGGTAGTGGTGATTGTGCTGCTAGTGGTGATGGTGGCAGTGGTCGCCACAGCCACGCAGTGATAAATGTTTCCTATGCCGTGGAATTTCACCCGCGGCTGCAACAACAGCAGCAACAAAATTCATACAAATGCAAATTTAATTGTAGTCGCAGTGGCATCCACATCCACATCCCCAGACTCAACTCCAAGCCCAAGTCAACATCAAGCTCAGCCTCAAAATGAATGCTTTCAGCATGGCACGCAATTTAAGTGGGCGTGCCCACGGGCATAGCGTCAGCCAAAATGAAAGAAAACACAAACAGAAATGTGCCAATTCGTTTGAATTTCTTTAAATGTTTTTTGTTTAAAAGTTGCTTTTTGTTGGCTTGTTCAAATGATAAAAATTTGTGCAAATCTTCTGCTTAGCTAACGGTAGCTGTCCTCTTTTTGCTAAAAAGCCCCGTTAACCGTTTTCTTCGGGTTTTTTTTAACGTCTGGCCAAGTCACACACGCAATGCGTCTGCGTTGGCGTCGTCCATATGTCATTTTATGTAGCTCAGTTGCAGACACTTGTTATGGCCAATTGCTCGCCTTAATAGCTGCCCCCGAGCCAAGTTCTAATTGAAGTTGTAATTGCTGCTGCCACAGATGCTGCTATATTTCTGACACCTAGTATTCGCGTGTGTAACCGCAAAGGATCTGGCCATAATTTCACTTCCTTTATATCGACAACTCGTGCGCTTCCTGAGGATAGTCACACCTTCTCAGCTGTTCCTCAGATTTGTTCGAATGTTTTGTAATTGCAATTGTGCGTGACTTCTGTGCACGGTTTCCTCTTCAATGTTTCATTATGTGTATGTATGTGTGAGTGGGTTTGTGTTTGTGTAGGAGCGCGCCAGGACTTTATGTTCTGAGCCTCACAACAGCTGGCTGCTTCTAGCTGCTGTTATTCTTTCTGAAAGAATGCCGCCCTTGCAATATGTTCGTGTTGTTTGTTAGAGGTCAATAATCTCTGCTGGGGTGGCTTGCAATTAGGGGAATGTGTGCAAAAATGTTGTCAATAGTGCACTTAAAGAGGTCCTTGTTTTTAAGCCAAAGGCATATTAAGAGCACACATTCCGTAGCATATTTTATAGAATCTTATCAAACAGAAGACAGTGAAAAGATTGTTAAGTAAGTCGTATATTATCCTCACTTCTGCATATATAACTTAAAGAGTCAAAAACATATAAATTTATTCGACAGATCGTATTGGGCATAGTACATTAAAAGCTATCCAAAGTCAATGCGCAACAGTATTCCCACTCCACTCAGCATCGCTAAATAAAAGACTGCTGCATTTAGCGACATATCTTGCTTGTTTCATCTCTCATACCACAATCGCATTGAATACATCATTCCATGGCTGCCTAGCTTCTTGTTGGTTCTAATGTCATTAGCGTAGGATACAAATATGCAACATAAGCTACATTCAGTGCTGCATGCGGGTATTTCTTGTTTCCAGCAGCAATAGCAGCAACAACAACAAATCAAGACAAATCTCAAAGACGCTGAGTCTGCCAAAAGTAGGTAGCAGAAATTGGATGTTATTGTATAAGCGGAAGGGAAACACACCGGGCCGTAGATAATAACAATAATAATGATAATGCACAAGAGAGAACGCGCGCCAAGCTGCCGAAAGGAACGAGAAGTGAGGAACAGCTGAGAAGCGCAGCAGTCAACAAAAAGGAACCCAAAGATCGTCTTACGGCTGGGATTTCAGTTTCAGCCTCAGGTGCGAGGGTGTGCACTTTTTTGTCATGCAACGGCAGCAACAGCAAAATCAGCAACATCAACAGCAGCAGCAGAAATTTTAGTTCCCCAGTTTCTGTCCCTCTGGCCATAACAATTTGTAGCACGTGGCCTATTTGGCCATTGTGACCGGGGCAAAGTTGGCGCCTTTTTTGGGAAGACGTCCATAAAAAGACGACGACGACGTGATTGCGGGTGCTTCAATTATCTAACCATATGAGCGTGAACAAAAGGAGTAAATTGCGATTGGAGAGAGAAGATATCTGATTACAGAGTTCTGAGCTCTGATCTCTGATATTTTGTTGCTTACACCTACAGTATCAATTGTTAGTCATTCAACACCCACGCGCTGCGGATGCAGGAAGCATTGCGGGGCTTCAGGCAGAGACAGGAACTGTGGTTATGCGATCTGCATAAAGCCTCGCAATTTCACCTCAACAACAGCTAGTGTATTGGCCATTGCCAAAGACGGTTATAATTGGCTCAAGGCAGCACCAATTTATCAACGCCGATTGCCATTTGTGTTGACAACTAACACACTGAACACTGGACGTTGGACACTGTCCGCCTCAACTGAATGCGAATCCGCGATGCTGCAGCTGCTTTACTGACTATCTGCCTGCCTGCACAAACAAAATTGGCATGAAGCGTGTTGATTTCGCACGTTACAGCTTGTAAAACCAGCAATGGCAACTGCCACAGTCCACGTCAAGTGCTGCTGCAATGCGCCAACTATGAAATTATTTAATTTAATAACCAACAACAAATATAAAAAATGGTCAGCAATTGTCGCTGTTGGCCAAAACGCGCTAATTGCGCACGAAAAGCTCAACAGAATTTATTACATTTCAATTATGTGTATGGGCAAAATGTTGGCACAAGCAATTGGCATTGCATAAACAGTAGGCAGTAGTCACTGTACAAGACATCATCAACATCATTCAACTGCTACCTGGTCTGTCAAATTAGCCAGAAAATCAGTCAGCAACATTGCTCAGAAGGAGCAGCTGCACTTTTGCTCTTTACAGAAGCAAGAGCAACACGTTAGCAACATAACGTTAATGTTCTCAGCAACATGCCAGCAACTGATCAACAACAAATAGTTCTGATTGGATTCAATTGGTCCTGCTTACATCTTAACTCGAAATTGTATTTAAGGCGGACGTATGTTTGATATAATTCAAAAATGTTATTATGATAAAATTGTGACTTAAAAATTTAGCTATTAGCAACAAATTAGTGAATATACTTTACCATCTTGATAACTATCGAAAGCTTAAAATGCTACATACTTAACGAAAGAACTACGCTTACTAGCAACATATCTGCTGGTTGGTTGCCTGTAACAAATGAGTGGAGTCCGGCAACAGTTAAGGACCAGCAACGTGTGTGGCATCCTAAAAGGTTGCTAGCAGCAATTGCTCTTGGCTATTGCAGTTGCTGCTGGCGTTGCTTTTTGCAGTTGCAACTTTGGTCGTTGTTTGTGCATAAATCGTGTGAAATATCGCATTTCGCGCAGTTTCGCATCGTGTTAACGAGTGTGACATACACACACAAGGAGGAACACGCATTTATTTGTCTTAGTCTCTTGTTGTAGTTTTTGCAGTTGTTGTAGTAGTTGCTGTGGTGGCTACTGCCCAAGTGCTTAGCTGGCAAGTGCTTGTCACTTGATTGCTTTGTGACTGTTGGGTCCTCTGTGTGTATATTTGCATATATTGACAGTGCTGTGTGATAATGCTGTTGACATTGATATAGCTCTGAGGCGAGAGTATAGCTATGGGCCATATTGTTACTGTAATTTCTGTTGTGGTTGTTGTTGCGGTTACAACGCCCACCAAACAATTGACAGTCAACAACGTGCCGCAAAGCTACAAAAAAAAAAGGGCAGAATAAAAACGGACTATAGTTGAGGCAGCGTCAGCTTTTGGGACTGCGGCAATCTGATAAAGTTGCGGCTGTTGCGCATGCGCATGTTGCACGCCTACAAAATCATGTTGCACGTCAATTGCAAAGCTCGTAATATGTGTGTGCAATGTATGCGTTTTTTGTTTGTTGTTGTTATTTGTCTGCTTATTTAAATTCTGCAATGATTTTTTCAAAGTACTCTTCGGTACTCGGATTGCGCTTCAAGGCCGCCCCGTTCGACGTGTGTGGCCATAACTTAGCCGGGGGAAGAGGCGACGGCAACATGTTGCTGACAGACGGCAGCCAGAAGGCGGCCAGCAGCAGCGGCAACAACAACAATAACAGCAACAACAATAACAGCAACAGCAACAAGATCAACTACAACACCAACGCCAAAGCCACAACGACAATATCGAATTGCGACTGCTGCTGCTGCTGCTGTTGATGATGGTGGTGGTGGTGCTGCTGCTGTTGGGCGGCAATTGATTCTTAAAAAACGCTGACATTTTACATGTTGCTGCAACATGTTGCCGCATGCTTACCTGCTTACGAGCACAGATTTGCCTACGTTGTGGCTGTCCTTGCCAGTCGAAACAACGTTGACAAATTGCTACATGTGCTCTGCAAACTTGAAGAGCATCGCATTACGCAGAGGAAATGCTGCTTTGCTGTGTGGTGAATATAGCAAACGGAAATTGAAAATTACTTAAAAAATTACAGAAGTGAAACGCCCACCACAATTGTAGGGAGACTAGGTAGCACGGCATTGTTAGTAGCAGATACAATAATCCTTGCCAGGCCGAACTAATAATCGCATAATACACGTTCCAAGCTAATGATTAACTTGCATCATTATCGCACAAGATCTGAGCACCAGCAATTGCAGCAAACGAACGATCGCTGCTACGAGCCTGAGTAGAGTTGAGTGCTCGGGGTTTGCGTTGTTTTTTGCTTCGGTCTTGAAATTAGCTGGTGCTGCTGCTGCCGTATCTGCAGAAGCTGTTCCGATGGGCAGGACAACAAAGCATCCTGCACTTTTACTCGTTTCATTGAAGAATCGACGCGCGCCCATTGCCTGAGGCAACGCTGCTGCTGCAATCTGCTTTTATTTTATGCGCAGAGCGCTTAAAAATGCAGTCAACGTCTCTGAAGCTGGACTCCAGACGAGGCAGACAGGAACCTGCCGCTTAGGCGAAGACCTGACGGCCCCAAAAAGGCAAACGGCCCGACAGCAACTGCCAGAGCAACAGCAACAAACAAGAATACAAGCAACCAAGCAAACGGCAGCCGACGCTAAAAAAATAAGTTTGGCCGAGGGAGAAAATTCACTGCATCCTCCCACTTTTTGCTGTTGTTGCGTGGCCAAGGCAATGGGGCTATTATGTTGCTGTTGCTGCTGCTGCTGTTGTTGGTCTGGAGCCAATCATTATATGCGTTTTTCATACTTTTTATGCGGGAGTTGCTGTTGCCGTTGCTATTGAGTTGAGTTGCCTGCTAAGAAATTGTTGCTGCGATTTTTGATTTATGCGGCAGCAAATGAGTTCCAGTTTGCAAAAAAAAATAAAATAAAACACAAAACAAAAACAGAGAAAATTCAAAATCAGGGTAGTATAAGTTGGTATATCAAAATGCGTGCACACCCACACTTCCGGTTGTAAATTGAATGTGGGCGTGCCCTGTGCCGCCCACAAATGGCAATCGCTCAATGGGCAAAAACAACAAATGGAATGTAGCACCCATGTTGCAGGCGGATAGTAGCAACAGCAACAGCAGCAGCAATATAATTATGCGCATGTTGCATTGCTGTTGTAGTTGTGTATTCGAGTTGATGGTTTTGTATCCAAACATCAAAGTAGCAAGCATGAAGCTTGAACAAAAAACAAATAGCGAAGCCGTCAGCAAGCCAGCGACGAGCGTCGAACGACAAATCGTCGAAAGTTACAGTTTAAGTTGCTGCCTTGACTTGGCTTGACTCTCGTGGTAACAGTTGCTGCTGGTGATTGGCAGCAAGCAGCCAAACAGCCAGCAGATAATCAGAATTCCAACATTTTCACCTGTTGCCATTTGCTGCCGCTTGCAGTTTGACATGTGCCGCACATGCCGTTGCCATTTGTCTGCACTTTAATGACGCACCACATCCAACAGCAGCTTCAGCTCCAGCGATAGCAAACAGCACCACTCCAATCCTCGCCTAGACGGCAGCAATCAGCTAAGCATCTTGGCGCGTTGACAATCTATGCGCATAGTTTAGCATTTACTGTTGGAATTATTGAACCACATGCGAAGTTCGAGTTGCAGTCGCTGACCCACTTGCTTCGCCAGCTGATGTCTGCTCACTCTGTCATCGACACACAGCCGAGCTAGATGGGGCTGTGCTTGGGGCGACCATCATCAATAGGTTTCCACCCTTGGCCGGGGCTTCAAAGTGTCGTTAGTATGTTAATTTTACTGAAAATTCATACGCAGCGTGGTACGCCTGCAATGCAATTGCCGATGCGCATATTTAAATGCCTGGCTTGTGTGACTGTTCCACGGTACTGCTACTGTACGTATACCCTATGCTCTAAAGTCACTCACAGTGTCGATTCGTTTTCCACAAAATTAGCATTCGACGTAAGAAGCATATTATTTAACTGATACTTTTGTGACTTTTGCCTCTTTTGCGGTATTATTTTTGTTACATATCAATAAATATAAAGAATTATAGTCTCTTAAATAAAATGTAATAGTTCTTAAGCATTTTAAGAACTATTCCATTTACGCAATGGATAACTATTGCTCGAGCAAAAACCATTCAATACCCTGGTATGTAGTTCCCGTTTTTATATTGTCACCGCCTAGTATAACAAATTTCAATTCGCTGACCTCCCGCACACACATTGCGCAAAACACCTTGGACACAATATGAGGGGAAATGGGAGGGAGGAAATACGCAACAGCAACAGCAATCAAATGCGTAGTTGACCCCTGACTTGGCCCCGGCAAAAACAAATAAACAACACAGCAAAAGACACTTGGCAAATGCAAAAAGGGGCACCAACAGAATTTGCATAGGAAAAACAACATTTCCGCCAACACAAAGCGGCTAAGGGGCGCTTTCGTCAGTTGTTGAGGAGGGGAGTGAGTGGGAGAGGGTAGCAATAGTATATATTACAAGTATTCCATAGTCGCACTCACGCTCACACTTGTTCTCATAGTCATACTGAATCCCATACCCACTCAGCGGGAGGCCATCGATGGGCCGCACACAATGCGGACTCAGATTTAACTAGAAACTGTACTTTCTGCCAATCGCATTGAATGAAGCGGTGTGGGGCGGTTTGGTGCAGTGGTAGTTTGGTCAATTTATGGCTAATGCCGTCGTCGCTAGGCATGTGAAAAATGCGTGCAAAAATACAGCGTTGGCCACACTAATTAGTTTGTCTTTTGGCTCTCCTACTTGGCCTACTTGGCCAACGGAATAAGGCGGGGCTGAGGCTCAACTTTGGATCATTGCCGACTCGCCGACTCTTGCTGCCTCGATTGCCAGCGGGCTGCTGCATAACTTAAGTAGCAGAAGCAGCCATCGCACAACCAAAGAATTCCTTGGTCCAAGCCTCTGACCACATCTTTCTACAGTGTTTATGGACAGATCATTTTGCGGTGCCTTAAACGCCCACACAACAGACAAGCGTCTCTCTGTTGTTTAATTTCCTGGAATGAATCACTGCTCTGGGGCATGCTAATATTTAAATCACTAAAGGGAAAATTGGATGCTTGTATCATTGAAATTGGGATACCCTAAGCATCGAAGACAAGAAGCATAAAATATGTACAACTGTTAATCTATAAACCATTATGTTACTTACTTATCCAGATGTGTTAACACAAACAAACCATTTAAACGGCATAATTGCAAACTTAAACCAAATATTATATTATTTAAAGCGAAAGGGTATTTGAGGGTACGTTAATTCTAATTCTATGTCTGCTCTTTTTCGACATTTACATAATTGCCAACTGAAAATTTAACAAACCCATATTAAAAAGAATATAAAGATATGTTTCCTAAAAAGATATTTTTTACGTTTAAACGTTGGCAAAGCAGATAGCCGACGGAGTTAGGCCATGATCAACCAGAAGGAGACCAGGGCATTTCTATCAAACCTTCCTCTTTATGAAGCGTGATTTCGGATAAGTTTTATGAACCATTCCACAGTTCAGTCAACATCCCTTAAAACATTGCTGGCGTTTCTATTATAGGTAGACAGCTAGTTCGTGAGCTAGTTAGGCGCAAAATTTATTCAGTAACTTTAGTTAGTTTTCAAATTTTCATATGGAGTAAGTGTCTTCAATAATGATATACTGCAAAACAATATTCATATGTATTTAAATACTGCTTATTGATCAATAGAAATTACAATCCATATGATAATCGCAATGTGGAAACATCCTAGCTACCCCATAGAAATTTTGATGCTTTTATGTCTCTGTTAAAGAGCGTCCTTGGCACTGGTATTTTAGCAATGCCATACTGTTATAAATATGGTGGATTAATTGCTGGTACTGCGATGACTTTAATGTCCACCTTTCTTATTATGGAATGCATCTACTGGTGAGCAATAGTATATAAAAGCAAATACACACTCCAACTGAATAAATTATGAGCATGGCAAATTCAGTGTATGGTTGAGTCTTGTCGTCGGAGCAAGGTGGTTTACATGACTTATACGGACACAATGGTATATGCCTTCAATATGGGTCTGGCCTGGTGTCGTTATTACTCCAAAGTATTCGGACGTTCGATTGGTATTACACTGTGTTTGTGTCGCTATGGTGTTTGCGTGGTATACATCGTATTCGTATCTGTGAATTTCCAACAACTTTCAGATAATTTCATAGGACATTTGAATTTAAGGACATTTTGTACGATTGTGGGAGTCTTGTGCTTCCCACTGTTTCTTTTTCGTCATCTGTAGTATCTTGTGCCTTTCAGTATGTTGGCAAAGGTGCTATTGCACTTGGGCCTCGTGTTCATCTCCTATTATATTTTCAATGGCTTACCCGAAATTGATGACAAAAGGCTATTTCTGAACATTTTGGATGTTTCCTTGTTCATAGCGATTGTACTGTTTGCCGTTTCTACAGGGTTCATCAATTCACATCCAGTTACATAACTCCTAAAATACCTAAAATACCGCAGATGGCATTTGAACCTTTACATAATAAAGAATCGAGAGCCGGAACATCCACATAGGATTGAATACATAATTCGAATTATCTTTGTTATTTTGACTATACATGACAACAGATGAAATAACAACTGCCAGCTAAAATCGCTGCTGCGTCAGAAGTTTGTCATATAAATTTATGCCATTAAAATATTAACTAAAATTTTTAGTCATTAAAATTTTTTGTGTCAGTCGTCGCTTTTAAATTTTACCTTATTTTTTAAGAATACTAGGAATTGCTATGAAAAAAAGTAGAATCATATATAAATGGTACTAAGCATCATAAATGAATATTCATTTGAAAGGTCAACACCAAGATAATGCCCAATCGCAGAGCCCATTGCAGTAGCAGCCATTCCACCTACTGCTCCACAGTTCTCAATGGCCATTATCGATACGTGATGTCGACATTGGCATTGGCGGTAATTCTCTCATTAGGTGGCGGTCTGGGTAACTTGGCTGACTCTGGCATGTGGCAGGCAACCTGCTTGATGCTGCAGCTACTCAACAACAGCAACACAGCCTGTTTGTCTGGCAGTCGTCTTCAGGCCCACTTAACGATGCTCCGGAATTTATGCCGATATGGTAATGCATCTGCGCTGGGGCCGCTGGTGCTGCTGGGGCGGCCCGCCGCTTGCCTCATTATGCCATTGATGGACTGCAGTTGAGCATTTGGATTGCGTAATTTATTGTTTGGGCCGTCGCTTGATAAACTGGTGTTGGATTCCAACATAACCTAAATGGGCAAACGGGCGACAGGTGACATCTGTTAGTAGCTGTTGCTGCGGCTGTTGTTGTTGTTGTTGTTATTGTTACTTCTTTAGCTGGCCAAACCAAACATTTTTTGCCAACGCCTGCATATCACTTTCCGTCAAATCCGCGGGGCTTTGAACAAGTTCAGCGGGGCTCACATTGGGGGATTGAGTTGTGTATCACATTTATGGCTCTAATTAGCTACGCAAGTCGCATGCAAAGCAACAGCAACGCAACGCATTCAGCCAGTTCAATCGTCAGTCTGTCAGCAACTGTTGCTGATCTCTGGCTAATGATTTCCACAGAAATCTGCCACACGTGCAGAACTCCACCCATGTGGCGAGTTCAAAAGGTTAAACAGCGCAACTGGCAAAAAAAATGAAAACAAAAAAAAAAGTTCTGCGTATGCGCCGATCGCTGCAAAGTGCAACAAATCATTTCGTGGACCCCAGCATAGCGATCCACAGTGCAATGCCAACCAATTTGTGTTCCGTTGCTTTGCCGTTTGTATAAATCAATTGGCCAGCGGAGACCGCAACGGGCAGCATCCCAGATACTCCGGCACTCTGGAGTCTTAGTTACCGTCACAGTCGCTTTTCGATATGACAACCCGCTGTGCGGTGTCTATTGGCATGGCCATCCTATAAATTGCCTGCCTCTTTCTGATCTCCACTGATGCATTATGTGTTTGGACTATGATTTTTCACTTGTTTTAGTGCGTGCGATCCGCGTCTGATTGGTCTATAAATTATAAAGTTTATTGCGCCCAAACTACGAGTATTGGCCACAGGCCACAATCCACAGTCCACAGTCCTCTGGCCGCCCCCGACACTGATGGATTACAAATATCGTGTCTGCCGTTATCTACCACCTCGACCTAACACAAATATTGACTTATCGAAATATTTTGTTGTATTTTACCAAATAAAATTTTGTGAGTTATTGATTACATATTTACGGCGACTTTACTTTCGATTTCTGTATAAATATTTGCACAATTTAACGGTCAGCGGCAGCCGTTTATTGACTATAGGATGATGACAAGTCGAAGTCAGTTGATTTTGCTGCCCCCAAGGTCTTGACCTGTGATGTACTTTGCTGTGCTATCCTATGCTGAGGCAGCAACATGCCGCAGAATGTCAAAAATAGATACCGGCGACAAGTTCTGCAAGGAATCGTCAGGTAAGTTGTAGGAGACGAGAGACAAAAGATGCCGACAACATACGCAGCCCAATGCACAGCACTGCACCAAATTTGCAGCCCAGCAACATGGCTGGAAGGTATGTCAGCAACATGTTGTCTAGCAACAACTGACAATTGCTGACTGACTGCATGACTGACTGACTGAATGACTGCCTGGACAGGTAATGCCTGTTAGCGGTACCTTTAATTGCCTGGCTGCCCAAAATCCATACACAAAATGTCAGCCCAAGTAGTAGCAGCAGCAACAACAACAGCAACATCAGTAAGTAGTAACTGACAGCTTTGTTACAGCAACAGCAACAGCCATCGTAGAAACAACAGCAGCAGCCAGCCAGCAATTGCTGCGCCAGCATTAATATTAATTAAATAAACGTTAATTCAGCGCATTAATGCGTAATAAATAATGTCACTTTGAGGCAAAAATTAATGCATAAACGCTACTTATCGCTGCCGACGCCGCCGCCACGCACTTATCTGTGTCAACACAGCGCCAGAGGCTGCAACTGTGGCAGTAACCACCAGCCAGCAACCAACAGCTGACAAACGCATTGTCAATAGGCCATGCCAATAGCTATATAGTAGATCCGTTTGGCAGCAGTTTGGCGTAAGGAGTTGGGAATCTGGAATTGGGAGTCGGGAGTCGGTAGTAAGCAGTTGATGGCGCGTTGCAATTACATGTCTGTGACAAGAATTTTAAATGAAAATCACCAGTTGGCGAACTGTGCACAGTGGACAAATGATTCAAACTTTCGCATTACGTGTGGAAAATGTATAAAACTGTATATATAGTACTGACAGCAGAGGCGCCATGCGTGCAGGCTGCGCTCAATGCACTCTTCGATTTTCCGTTTGTTTTTTGTGCGCTTTGCATGCCCCGCCAGAAGGTGCCTTCCATGACGGCAAACAACGGCGACGCATGAAATTAGAAAGGCATTATTGCAAATTTCTCGCTTTTGAGGTTTATTTATCAGCAATTTGTCAGTAAGTGTTTGGCCAGATGCAGCGGCTCAGATTAAAGTACCCGTGTGTCCGTCTACTTTCTAATACAATTCACTGACACAGTGCATTAAAACAATTACATGAATAGATTGCAAATCTTAAACAGACAGCACGGCAAACTGATTGCCAGTAGGTCGAGCGATAATCTAAGGGACTTGAGCCATGTGACACATTTAATAGGCAGTTTTTGAATCAGCAGAACGATCTCAAAGATTAGCCAACTCAAATTGTATATGTAGATACTCGTACAATTTACAGTGCAATAATAAAGCTTAACATGTTAAGAGCAATTTCTTGGTATTTTCGGTATTTATATTTTTATTTTTTGCATACTTAAAACAAATGAAATAATTCAGCAAAAAATACATCATTTTGGACAATATCTAAAAGCTTTGTAATTTTTGGAATTTTCAAACCAAATGTGATAAAAACCTCAAGCTTATTTACAACCCATTTACACTGCCCTAAACTATTTCAGAAACAGCTTAAACGACAATTTAATGCACTATATCGCTGTTCTCGTTGGCTGTACTCACACCTTAGTAGAAATTGGCCAAGTAATTTATGGTCAAACATTTGGCCATGTTGCTGCCAAGCAATAAGTGCATTAGAATAGCTTGCTGGCCCGACCAGGAGCAACATAGTTCAGCAGCAAGCTGCCTTTAGCGCAGTTAACAAATAACATCAACTTATTAAATAAAGTTTCAATTCATGGCAGCAACAAAACTGCAAGAAGGCAACGCATCCAAGCGAACAACGGCTACCGTACTGTGAGTCTGGACATTGGGACGGTGAACGGTTGGTGGATGGGGGTCGCTGCAGGCGCAGCCACAATAAATCATCACATCGAAGGCAATGGCGCAGATTGGGAGAGTGGGGGTTACGGGGCACATGGCTGTCTGACTGCCAAGTAAGTAACTGTGGCCAAGTTATGTGGCTTCATTGTGGACAGAATGAACGCTTTTAAGCAGACAATTGCAGCCTGCGGCGCAGTAAGAGCAGCAGCACCAGCAGCATCGGGAATAGGAACAGCAGCAACGCCAACACGGCAGCAGGTAGGCAAAAAAAATAACAGGAGGCTGTGCCAAGAGATTGGTTAGCCACTCTAGCAGCTCCCACTGCCCCATTGCCATTGTTCAGCTGATCATTGTAGCGCTCACAGTTGCTCCTTGCTGTTGCTCGTGCTTTTGCTGCTTTTGCGTTGCTACACATTTTCGTAGGCCGCGTTGTGCACATAAATCATTGACTAGACTCCAACTGCAAGTTGAGATTGCTTGCTTGGCTGCAATATGAGTTAATTTTTGCTAGCACCGAAAGCGTATTTGCGATTTGCGTATTTGTCAACTGCAAATTACAACTTTTTCCCACACGATTGCCGCCTGCCTTCGCTTGCCTGCCTGGCTGCCTATCGCAACGTTGACATACAACACATGTGGGTGTTTGTTGCAATTTATGGCACGCCTGGCATTATAAATTTTCTATTAACTCGCCAGATGTCAGCCTGCAAACTGGGCGAGAGTGAGATTTGCATTGAATGCCGGGGCAGCGTGAGGTCCCCACTGCCTTTCTGTCTCTCTGTCTGTCTGTCTGCCTGTGATAGCGCATTATCTGTTTAAGGCTTTAATTTTGTTTACCAAAAATGTACGCAAAATAAGTGCGAGAGACACAGAACGCCTTCTACGGTCTGACGTTGCAACGTCTCTGGATTCGCACTGACTGCATTTGCATGCAATTGACTTGAAAGGCGAGTATTCTCGTGAATGTCCCTGATGGCAATATTGCTGCTGCTGGTGCTGCTACTGCTGTTGCCGCTGCATCTCATTGAACCCGACAAATTGGTCATAATTTCTAGCAACTAAGTAATCCCAATAAACATGGCCTAAACATTGTGCACCTGACATTAAGCTACCAAACATACAACTATTTAGTGAGAGACAGAAATAGAGATGGGAAGAGAGAGAAAGAGAGAAAGGGGGGAAGACAGAGACATTGGTCTTGGACCTGCAGTGGGCAGTGAACAGCCAATAAGATGCATTTATCTGCGCACGGATCAGCTATAAAACCAGTGTTCACAGACAGAACAAACTGCACAACTGTAGCGCAGCAAATCGATTTGGCCAAGCAGTCAAACATCAATTGTAAATTAACAGTAGTTAAAATCCAAATGAATTTGCGACTGCTGCCAATTTATGCAGCTGGCTGCTTATGCCGTTTAATCTGCCGGTTCAAAGGTTGTGCATACACCAATCATCTGATTTATGTGCTAGCGCTGAAATATCATCAAAGATACAACCCAATCGAACGGATGATGATGGCTAAACGGGCGCCAAAAGGCGTGCTCATATCCATAAGATACAAGCGCAGACCGAGTCGTGCTTCATTTTTTTTTTTTTTTTTTTGTTTTCAGCTCTTGATGCCTTTGTTCAATCAGCAATTCACCGGAGTCTGATTGGTTTTTAAAATTCACACGCTGCGTGGTGCTGCTTATCAAGCCAAAACAAAAACAACGAGCAGCAATTGCAACTTCTCGTATGTGTATTCGTCAGACACAATTTCTTGACTATGCACGAGCTTCAAACTCTCACTCGGACGGCTGGTTGCCTTGACCGTTGGTAAACATTTATATTTCATTTGTACACACACACAAACACACACACACACACACACAAAGAACACCTCATTGCGTCACATGCAAAACCCTTATCGCTAAAGTGTCTGATGGATACAACTCTCATGTACTTGTGTTATATGAGTTCTTGAGCCTGTATGTATTTGCTTGTGTGTGTGTGTCTCTGTGTTGTTATCTGTGGGTGTAATTTTCTCACGGTTCCGTTTTCAGTTACTCGGACTTAAATTGCGTTTGCACATTTCCCTTTTTATATTTTTTATTTTATTTTTTTTATTGCCTGGTTTGGCCTTTTCGCCAACACTTTTGTGGGTGATTACGGGAGAAATAAAAACACTGCACAGCACCTGAATAAATATCTTATCAGCGTTTCATTTTTCAGCGCTTTATATCACATATATTAATTTGATTTCTCAGCTCGCGGTTCTTGGTTCTGATCGCCATAAAGAAGCGTGGGAATGCGCTAAAATTTGTTGCAATTTCAAGCAGTTATCGCTGCTGTGGTTTTGGCAGTTTGCTTATTATCACTCCACTATCAAGTGTTAGGGGATTGTTTGTGCTTAGTGCAAATAAACATGCAAATCGTTTGCCACTAAGCGGTGAGAAATGTCAACATAGTGGAGGCGATAAATACTTATTAGGTAGCAAATTCAAGGTCAAATGAATTAACGGGTGTTTTACAATCATTTAGGGAACTATATCGGAGGAAAATGTAATAAAGTAGATTAGTAATTTGTTCCTACTTTAACCAGTTTGCGATGAGTACACATTGAATTTCTTGCCAAACTTTTAAAATGCCTTTAAACTATGAAATTCTATATTTATATTTCTATCCAAATTAGAATAGCGTCATTTCAATTAAGCTAATTTGTATCGACATAAGTATGCAATATATTTAAAATTAAAGTGCCTTATGTATCAAAATTAAATTATTTCATAGCATACTCTTAGGCTTAAATTGAAAAATTTTAAGTCTGCTGTGTGTATTTAAACAAAATGTTTTACGACGAAAAGACGTTGTATAAAATTGCTTTTATCTTATGTTTTTTTTTTTGTATTGCAAATCTTCAAATCATTATAAACATATAGAAAACAATTTTTTAAAAATTTTTTTTTAATCAAAAATTTATTTGCGAATTATGCATTGGTATCTTTTTGGATAGGTAGTATTTATATGTATTAAATAAATCATGAATAATAATAATAATAGGGCATAAAATAAGGGAAATCAATGATATTTTAATAAACGAAAAATATAACAAAATGTGTGTCTGGCTGTGTTTTACTTGGCTACCTGTTTGTCTATTTTGGTGTGTAACTAATTCAGTTCAGCTAGGATCTAATTACAACTACTATAACTACGATATATTTTGTTGTCAAAAGATCACTACGTTTACGCAAATCACTTTTAGAAGACTTCTCTAAATAGCTTTTTATGCCACAATTACGGCTCATAATGCGGCATCAACTAAATCAAATACTTTGCTTGGATAGCGGTTAAGTTAAAGGATAGAGATATGGGTGAAGGTAACTACAACAACAAAATTGCCGTTTCTTGGCCAGAATAATACCACATAATTCTTGTATGGTTTTAGTTTGAAATTATTATGGGAACATGGTATGTGGAAGATTATTGCGGAGGGAGAATCTTACAAAACTTTGGTAAGCCCTAAAATTAGTTAAAAACTTAACTTAGATATCCCTGTGCTTAGAAGAGTTATATTAAAACTAATTTAAATTAAATTAGCATAAATCTTGGACAGCAGCTGCTCAATGCTGATCGCCCACATGGCCCCCATTGAATTCAGCCTGAAATTCGCGTATGCTCACATATGTGCCAGTTATGAAGCCCACAATGCCAAATAAAATCAGTCCCGAGTTCTTCCACAGTCGCCACTTGAAACGCCCATAGCCCGGATCCTCATTATACACAGCCAATTCGATAATCGCCGGCACAATCATGCCGAGCGTGCTCAGGCAAACTGCGCCTATGAGCGAGATGAATGGTCCCAGATTGGGCAACGCAACAGCTATGCCACAGCAAAGGATCTGTAAAAGTGCAATGACATTGTTATTATTAACCAAAGTAAAAATTTAAGTACGAACTTATCAGCACTTACCACCAAGCTAACACGTAAGGCGTATTCGCAAAAATTCTGACGCCCAGCAGAAATTTTGCTCTCAATGCCCTTCCACAGAATGCTGACGGGTACATAGAACTGCAGAGTGAAAGTGAAAAATATGGCAATGGCAATCATAAGCTTTACGGATTGCGCCAATCTGCAAGCAGAGGATTTAGTTAGTTCCAGAGATTAACATGTGGCTCCAGCAACTTACTTATCTTCCAGGGGCAGATTTAGCGTAATGCTAGCCTCAGTGTCAGGTCCATACTTCAGGAAGCCAAAGAAGCCGACCAGCGTGTAAAGACTTATGACCAGACCCATGCCCAGATTCAGGACCGAGGGACAACCAATGAAATGCTTGGGATTCTTCATGTCATTTTCCAGGGACATAACTACACCGATGCCCTCCAGCGCAAAGATGACCGTGCCGAAGAACAATGGCCACTGCACAGGTGAAACGATACCTGCTCGCTCATTTGGTGCTGGCAGATCCGAAAACATGTAGACAAACGTTATGACAATGCCGACAAACATCAAAATATTGGCAATCATCGAGAAGGGCGTCAGAAACTTAAGATTGCGCACCAGGCACATGAAGACCAAAGGCGCCGAAATAATCACAATCCACAAGCGCACACTGATTGCCGTTTCCATATAGACGCCAACCACCTGCTCCAAATTGGTAGCCACAAATACCAGATAGATGCAACAGCAGCCAAGCAGATCGATCACCAGAAAAGTATTCACCATGAAGCGGATGAAGCGGGACCATTTATTTAACGAGGGTGGGCCATCCAGAAATGCCTGCTCAGCCACATCTGCAAATCCCATCATAGGTATCTTCCGGCGCCTGCACAATATGTGCGCACATTTTACCAGTATGTGGACACAGTAGGTACACAGTGCGCCCACGGCTAGCGTGCCTACCAGACCGAACCACAGGCCGGCATTCGAGAAGGCCATGGGCATGGCCAGAATACCCGAGCCGAGTGATCCCTTTAGCAGATGCATGAAGGTTTCCAAATCACTAGAAATCGAAATGAACTCAATTCAATAATTGACATTTTCTCGACTGACGCAGACATTTTAAATATTATATGCAAATACTTATCATATAATATCTATAATGTGCAATTCTTGTCCGCCTGCCAAAACAAAAGTTAAATTGCATCAAAATATTTACGAAAAATAAGAGAAATCTGCCGAATGCCTTTTTTGCTGCGTTGTGATGTCTAGTCAGCCATATAGACAACATATATCGCGTGTACATATTTAGGCATACACGCACACACATACACATGCGCCATTTAATTGTTTTGTTACGTTAATCGTAGATGAATCAATTCTAAAACGTGATTCAATTGAACGAAAATTATACTAAAATAGAAGCGCACCAACTGAATTTGTGTGTCAAACATATTTTGCCCAACCCAACTTTGTTTGTCAGTGCACAATACGCAGCAACTGCCTCCCTCCGCTCTCCCTCTGTCTATATCTCTCGCTCTCTTCTCTTCTTAAGCTGATCAGCAGAGAACGTTACAGAATCGGGCAGGAATATTTCGACATTTGTTTTTGTCTTTTTATTTTTTTCATTTTTCGCTTGCGAATTTACTTTATTTTTAGTGCGAAAGCTTTTCAGACAAAGTCCAAGGACAATGTCAATAAAATTGCACATGAATATCCGTTGTTTTTTCTTTCTTTTCATTGATATAAGAAAAAGTGAGTAGAAAAATCAAAGTCTAGGCAAAGTTCAATGACGTTAATTAATTAGTTAGTCATTGAGCGCACTTATCAGCTCTTTATATAAGATAATTCAAGTATGCATATCAATTAAAATCGAGTCACCGAAAAACCTTTTATCAATCCATTAAAATTGTAATGTATATCTGATTTGAGTTCAAGGATTGGCTTGGACAAAACTTGTATCGTCACCAGTACTTTTTAACATAATACTTACGATGTTGGATGCTCGACCTTGCGATGCTCGAAGGGATTGTAGTTGCCATCCTCGCCATCATCGCCACCTTTTTTGCGCGCCAGGACCAAAGGGAGGGTGGAGCCTGCCGCCTGCTGGACCGGCACATCGGCCATGTCGGACCGTATGAACCTGTCCGATGAATACATTTCAAACATGGTAGTTGACGAATTGTTTTCGATATTCTTGTACATTTTGCACAACAAACGCAAAATTGTATCAAACGCAAACACTTATTGATTGGGGTGCGCGCTACAGTTACGTTAGCTATGGCATCGAATACTAAAATGAAAGGCACTCACTTGGGCTGGCTTATGCTCGCATTGTTCCTGTTGCCGTTTTTCTTTTCGCTATCGTAGACCGTCACAACCGTCGGAATTTTCTGCAACAAAAAAAAAAAAAAAAGAAAAAAAAAGAGATCGTAGATCGTTGAGCAATCGCAAATAAGAAACTTAAAGTAGTGCAATGAATGCAGAGTGCAGAAGAGCGCAATCTTATGTAAATCAGCCAGCTGGCCAGCTGCTGAGAGCTATACCCTGATCGATGCCAAGAATGATTTACGTTGCAAGATCTATGCAGTTTTTATGGCCAATGTGGGTGGCTCAGAAACGGGCATCAATGGTTAGTTATTGCTGGATTTACAGTTATGCGACCTTGACAAACACAGTGGACAATGTCAAATTTCTACGTGTGTCTCACTAAACACGCAAGTGTATTGAACAACTTGAGAAACACTCTTGTGATGTGTGTTGTCTGTTGGTAAACAAAACGCCCGACAATGCAGCGTATAGTATAATATTTTTTTTTGGCAAGTCGCGTCGTATGCGCAATATTCAAGTTCAATAGCAAAACTGTTATGCGGAAGAAGAACAACTATGCTTTCACGCACACACACACACACCAAGAGAAGGCTTATTCTTTCAATCACACCTGCTGATCCAAACTGGTGGCACTTAACGATGTGGTCATTACAGCAGCACCACTCGACAGTGCCGGCGGTGGACCGCCCTGTTTCAACGACATTTTCAACCGTTGCCGACTCAGCGCCGCACTGGACAGACGCGATTCCCGTGCCTTAGGGCCAAAGTTGCTTAGCTCTTGGTCTTGCTGCACAGGACGCTGCGGCAATGGCGGTTTTCCGGCGTTGGCGTTCAGCTTGAAGGCGTTGCGCTACACGTGTCTGAGTCGAGTTCAAGAAAAAATTAAAAATCGAAAGCTTAACCGACATGCGCGACGCTTGCATGTGCAATTCCAGTGAGATACAATAGAAATCTGTTCGCGTTCACGGTCAATGTCATCCGTTTTTATGCACTTTTGTGGCCAAAATGAAAAGCGACAGCCACACTGAGAGAGATGTTTGCGATCTTTAAACACAAATAAATAGTGGACACTCGGGAGACGGTCGCATACAACCACAAAACCCGCTGCAGCAGCACTGAGCAGCCAGTTTGTGACGGGTTTTGTTCGGAACGATATATTTTGGCTGCTGTGTAACTATGTATTTAGATTTATTTTGTTGGGGTGCAGCAGCATTCACGGTTCTCGATGCCGTCATCAGCTGCTTTGGCTTGGCCTCTATTGTTTCCTATATGATCGCACGTGTGCCGAGAGAGAGGCTATTAAAAAAAAACACATCTCAGCGAGTGCTCCCACATATAAATTGATCAAAATCAGTGCGACGCCGAATGCGACATGATACGACAACTATAGCCAGTGCGACGTAAATAAAATAAATGAGGAAGCTGTAAATTTGCGCAAAAAATGTGCGAAAATGATAAACGAGTGGAACAACAAGAACGGCTAATTCGCATAAACCATAAACCATTCTATATTTTGATAATTTCTTTTTATTTATTTGTTCCACCAATTTAAATCAGCTGCCTGCCATCAGGTTGACATTTTTGACAGCTATTTGGTTGATTAGAAAATTGCTACACAATTTACAAATTAACTCATTTATTTATCGCTGTGTTAAAAGCATGCCAACAAATATTTTATATTTTAAAACAAACAGAGATAAACAACAGTGCGTATACTTGTTATGGGCTTGATGTGGCGCCATCTAGGGTAATGCACTGCAAGCTTTGTTACACATGCGCCACACTGAACAGCGGCGAATGCGAAACAGCTGTGCGGCGAAATAGGCAACAAATGTTTGCGACGAAAACGCGACGAAATCGATCGATGGATGTAAAGTTCATTTGATATATTTATGAAAGGCATATGATGTATTTATATTAAATATTATGTTACAAGTATATTTATCGGTTTATTAAGCATTTTGTAAAATTATTGAAATTATTTTAATATTTGTCGTTTTGAACCATTAAGTGTGGCAAACATAAGAAGCTAACAAAGAGTGTTTTTATCATTTTGCTAACGCTCGATTAGCTCTGAGCGTATGCCAAAAAAAAGAAGCAATTTGACAGCTTTACGCGTCGGTTCACTATACACAATGCGCAAATACATAAACAACCCAAAACAAACGCATTCAATTCTTGAAACTCTTTCAATGTAGTCTACAAGATACCCTTGTCTTATAGACGCGATATGCCCTGCTTACTGTTTGGGTAGACGGAATAATTTCTGCATATGTAAATTGCTTTCTGGCTAAATAATAATAGTTAGTGCAATAGTTAGACAGCTGTGCGGACAGAAATTCTACAGCACTGTGACGCAAGCTTATCTAATAATATATAATGGTATTTATATAATAGCCATATAGACGCCATTTCGACTGTCACTCAGTCAATCAGTCGCGTGCAACAATACGACTCGGAAACTTCATGAAGTGTAGAATAGCTGCAAAAAAAATGCAATTTGTGCTTACATTTAATTGGCGGCAACAGCTACGCAAATACCGCTAGCATTGAAAAAACGCAACAAGTAAAACTCGAAAGATGCACTGACAAAAATTTTATATTATTATTATTATAATATAATTATAAATATTAAGCCCTTTTTATAATTATAACTATTAACTAATGTGAGACATTTAAGAAAATACTCCTGAAAAATATACATTCCAATTTTTAGAAAAATATACTATGCAATCAAGAGAATAAAAACTCTGGTTTAAAGATGTAAACAACTTTCCGTTTTATCCTTTCTTCAATACAGGTCGATTTTTTTTCTGAGTATGGTTCCAGAGAATGTAAATTCAAATAGAACCTAAAAGCAAACTGAAAGCTATGCGAAAGAGTGGCGAGCACTCAACACGTGTCACTGGCTCGGTTCAAGTTCAGTATGGCGAAAAGTGCTCTTAGCATTTATGGCGTAGTATGGCGAACTGAGACCTTGCTAAAGAGATAAAGCGCTACTTCTAATGAGATTCTGGCCATGGAAATAAATTACCTGTATGGTGCAGAAGTATATAGAATATTTGCAGAATGATTTAATTGCTTTAGAAAATTAAATTGCATGTGTGCTCGATATGGTTTGTATAAAACAAACAAATTGTTTGGATGTAGTCGACAATTATATACCCAGCCCCAGCTGTACCCTAGCTTATATTACAAAATGTGCAGGCCACAAACCTTACGGCAAAATTACCAAATGCTTGTTATTTTTTCTGCTTAATATGAATAAGCTTACTTGTCGCCTGAATGCACATATTTTCATATCACTATCGATAAGTCAAATTGTTAGTAACTTAAATTCGCCAATACCTTTTCCGCTTACACTTCTGCAGTCCTCCTGCTTAAAATGCAATGACTAAGTTATAAATTTACACATTCACAGGCGTACGGGAGCCGCAGTGAACATGCAATTATGTACTTTTGTAATTAAAACTGTCAAGCCTGATTCTATGGCGCTGCGGTCTCTCGATATTTTTGAATGCATATCATTGAACTTACATAAGCGAGTGGAAGACAAAACAGAACAGAAATAGAAGCAGCGGTAAAAAAAATCGAAAACAGCAATAGCAACACAAAACAATTTAGCAAACAAGCGCCAACAATTTGCAGTGGAAAATTTTTTACAAAACTGGCTAAAATACTTCGGCTTAAATGCAAGCAAATAAAAAAATAAAAATAAAATAAGCGCAAAATGTGTGCATCACGTGGCCAGAAAATAATGACGGGGAATGGAAGTAGCCCAGCTCAGCGCAACTCAACTCAGGTCATTTCTAGCGAAAACTGTCAGCAATTCGTCAATGCAAACTCGTCGATTTATGGCCAGCCCCAAGTATTAGGAAACTGTCTTCTGAAAAAGCGCATTGGAGTGCTTGCAAACGCATAGATAAGATAGTATAGTAAAGTCTGAATAATGCATGTGTCAGATACAGAAATGCTCAAATTTCAAGATATAGCCCGAGTCGGGAGTCAATTAGAGAACGCATTGTTTTTGCAAATTGAAACCGCTTCTGATCCAATATAAAAAAATAAATTAATATAACTTATATATATACATGTGTATCCATATGAGAAATGAAAGAATATGAGACGTTGCAGTAAAGTTTCAAGTGCAACGATGCTGACGCAATGATGCCTCATACAATAGCTACAGACAGAGACAAGGATAATGCACATAGAGTGTTAGTCAGAGCGAGAGAGGTGCAGCTGTATCAATAATTGCATTACAAGTGTTGATAGAGAGTGTTCGTCACACTTGCAGAGTGCGGCTTTAATGCTTACGGCATGGAAAATTATCAAACGCGATCGAATTTTGCGTTGTTCCATTTAAAGAAAAGCAATGCAGCAATAAAATTATCAACGGCGCTTGCGCAGCAGCAGCATAAATAATCACCGGAATCTTCAAGCCAAAGTACAACGTGATATACTTTTTTTGTGCATATTGCCACGAAATTGTAAGCGTACAGCTAAAAAATTGAAACCCTGAAAAACGCTGACGCAGGTAGAAGAAGAAGAAAGACGACTTTGGCATTCGCGGTGGCATAGACGGTTGGCTGTATGCCCTACTTCGTCCCCTACCACGTACGTACCCGTACCGAATTCGAATCCCAGCCAGGCAGACATAAAAGTGCAAGGAACTCGCACAGTCAGCGAGCGGAAAATTCCACTGTTCATGAAGAGAAAAAAACAAGAGGAAGACAACAAACATTAGCAGCAACAACAACAACATCAACTACAACTCGAATAGGCAATGTTTGACTTCAGAAGCAGCGTTGAGGGTGGAAATGCTTCTGTGTTTGTATGTTACTCATAACGACAAAAATAACAGGCACAAACGAAACTAAAACAAAAACTCCCCGAAATTAGACTTTAGTTTTGGAACTCTTGGTCTTGTTATCAATTTAAATACAGCAAATGATTTGCATGGCCCAATTAATTCAATGGTCGATCAATCAATGAAAACAAGTGATTTGTTTAGGGTTAGGAACTAACTCTGTTTAGTTAGAGTCTTTAGTAACTAATATCACTTGATGGAGTACGTGTATCACATGTGGTTATGAATGAATCAGTACACCTAGAGTAATCAGTAACTCACACTAAATAAGCGATAATATTATATGTTTTGCTAACATCTGTTGACAAACCAGAATATGCCAGAGAAACCAGAATAAAATGGATAAAATGCACTTATACACTTGCAGAATTAATTGCTGATTAGCTTAGATTATTGTTGCGGCTTAAACTTCACACGCCATCTTCATCATTGCAACATTGAGCTCCCCGAAAGGGTCCGATTAGCCGATTCGAGCTATTTCGAAATCGAGTCTAGAGCTAGGTGGGCAGCTACTTACGGTATATTCCGTCGGTGCCAGGGGCGTACGTGAATCGCTTTTGTGAAAACTCATGTTCACCGCACCGCACAAATCCGGGAGGGGGTGCTATCCTGTCGGCAATGGCAACCGTCGCGCGCTTAACGTATTTCGTAAACTCTCGGTAAACGCGCAGCGTTGCGTTTTCCAGAAATTTCCAAACACTTTTTACAATACAAAATAGAATGCAATGTGGAAATTTAGTGCAAAAAAATTGGGAATTTATTTTTCTTATTAACTTTGTATAAAAGATAAAATGCAATATTACTAATGCAATTCTCAACAACTTGCGACCGCTGAGGCTATATAAAAAATAGGCAACGTTTTTCTATTTTCCTCTTTTATTTTTTCTTAACGTCGGCGGAAATTTAAAACGTTTCCAACACGTTGCAATGAATTTTCTAAAGTTCTGTCAACCGCACAGTTTGACAAGCAGAACATGAATGCGAACCTTCCCGAGTACAATACTCGCTTTGACGATGTAACGGGCAACAACAAGAGAAAGATAAACACATTGAATGAAAGAGATGGAGAGAGACAGAGAGAGAGGGAGAGAGAGGGAGTGAGGGAGAGAGAGAACGAAAAAGAGAGTGTGTGTATCAGAGAGAGCGCTACATGAGGAGCTCATATTGCTGTGTAGCGGAACTAGCTTTTGAAAATGAAAACTGCAAACTTGTTCGGTCCTCCTATGGGCTTTACGAGATTATAAAATATAGATATTTTCAATTTGAAATTAGTTCCGCTGCACTTGCATCAGTTAATGAACTTCTGTATTCTCCTCCAAAAAGTATTCTACACCAACAATACCCTGCATAAAGCCATAGCTTTTCAAAAGGTAATTGATTTCTGTGTAATAAAATACGTGCTTAATGCATGTATTATAATATTAATATGTTATCAATAGTAAGCTAACCAAGATTTATTTAAGATTTTAAGATTTATCTAAAAGTAAGATATGGGAAGATAAAGATGCAAAAACATGACCGATAACTGCCAGTAAAGACTGAAAGCTTAATAAGTTTCTCATTATATAAAATCCATTATAAATTATTACTAATGCTTCTTGTAAACTAAACATATTGAAATTGAATTCAAATTATTTGAAAATACAATTTTTTGCTACAGTGTATGACTCATATGCATGTCTGGCTGATAAGGCCAACTCGATAGGTAGAAGAGCTTATGCAAATAATGCGCTAATTAATTAGCGATGGCGATAGATAAGACATAGCCGAAATAAAAAGAGCTAATGGCTTTACATACTCACGTCACACGCATGACACGCACCAGTTTGGTGACAAATTTCAACTGCGCAAAAGACCGTGCAACGTCATCTGCAGTTGCCACTTTGAAATCTCCCCTTCATCTGGAACGGAATCATTTCGCATCGATCGCTCAATGAACCGTCCATTGAATTGTGTGACATTTACTCCAACAAATTGCGGACCATTGATTGCCGAAAATATGAAATGCAGACAATATGTATCGAATAATTCACTTGTATGAATGAGTATACATATATTTCAATATACATGAATTTATATCAATTTATAAACGATATTTGCAGCGCATTTTTTCATGTGTAATTCGAAACGTGCCAGCTGCGTTGAGTACCGTCTAACTCAACCAGTGCAAAGCGGCGCGATTTGAGCATATGGAAATTTATTATGATTCTTTATTTATTTATTGCCAAACGAAAATCAATTGAAAACGCAGAAAATGCGCAACTTGACAGATTTTGCACTAAGCTGATGACAACTAATCACAGAAAGAGAGTGGCTTAGATTGAAGCGACATTGAACGATGCACAATTAATGTCCCTGTAATAATTAACTTATAAAAACGATTTGATAAAATATAAATATTTAAAAGGTTTCCATATTTGATAAATAAATAAGCAGATTTCAAGGGAGTAAAGTGCGCCACAGATTGGCGATCTTTAATAAATATTTAGTATATATTATATATTATCTAATAACTGATACTCTTGGTTTAAATAAATTTGATTCGAGTTATTATTTAGCAAAGTTCTTGTCGCATTTTGAAAATATCCGTTAAGCAGTTTGGGTGCCGAGCAAAAACGTTGCATACTTGTATGCGCATCGGCAACTGCCGCCATCTATCGGTTTCGATTGGCGAACGGAACTCACTTAAAGAAATATTTGCACTCAACGAAGCAGAACCACTTAACAAAATCTAACGTTGCCTCACGTTAGCTGGCTGACATTACGCATACGCCCCCAAAACATTGTATTTTTGATTTGACTATGACTTTTTAAATATGTGTTTAAAATCCGCTTAATTTATGTGACCTTTGCGCTGATTTCAAATAAATATAGCTGCTTAGCGTATAAAAAAAAACGGAACGAAAAAACAATCCGCACACTTATAGAACAAATAAAAATCAGGTCGTACTTGAATGGTAATTTACTGCAGTTGCATCGGACTGAATTTGTATCTCGCCCGTGAGTTGAGCTGAATTTTAAGAAATTTGCATACGGAGCTGTCATCTACATATATAAGCATTCTAAATTTAGTCTTACAACCGGTTGTGCACATTTGATACACTCAATTACAAAATAAAATTTAATTTTATTTTATTTTTTTTGCGTGAAAGCCGCAGAGTAATTGGAGAGAGTTGTCACATACATTACTAAAGCTATAATAATCAATTATTTTTATGCGTAATACGGATACGCATTACTTAACCACTTCATTATGCAAAGCACGCGTGCCAAGTGCTAAACCGATTCACATTGAGTAAACAGCACAATTAATAAAATACATTTCCATCAGTTTATGACGTATTTTGCGACAAAAAATCCCAAATAGAACGTTTTTAATGTTTTTAAACCGCAAACTGTTGACTTTGAATCGATCATTTAGAATGCACAGCAGGATAGAATTAGATTGCCTATACACAGTTTTTTTTTTTTTTTGTATATTTAATTACACCCTTCACATCACATTTAATGCTTACCTCACCATCGGCAGACATTTTGGTATTGTAACAGTTAACTTATATTTTATAAGAATTTATTAAACACCTCAACAATGCGTTGAGTTCAAAACCCGTAGGAGAACTGATTTCTACACGACACTTTCACTCGCAAAGTAATGTTGGTTGATCACAGACCATTGACCATCATCGCACTTCAGTGACGAGCTTAGTTCATTCGTTTTGTCATTAATTAAGGAATTTCGCAATCTTTGCGCTTATACACTGAACTCTATGCATGTTTGTACTGCCGATAACGAAGCCAACACTATAGATCACAAGAGCCGGTACTTAGCTGACAGGAAGACTCGTCGGGCCAGTCGAAAGAAAAAGTACTAATTGTGCACCACATATTCGTTTAATTAAAAATCAATGTATATCCAAACTGATTAGCCCATAGTGCCTATTATCAGCTATCCAATTTTAAACAAAACGCTACAAATATCTGTGTGATTCATGGCATTGAAAGGTCAATTAGTTGATTTTAAATCCGATTTTCAGTATTTAGAACAGAAATATGAGAGATTTGCTGATCGAATATCTTTATAATCTTTGTCAGGACTATAGAACATGAATCAGAATTTTTGTAAGTTGCTGACATTTTGTTGGATTCTACTGATTGGAAGATATTTACACATTCTTGGAAGAGCATAATGCAAAGCAAAAACAAGTTATTCGCGGAAGTAAATGCAAAGCCCGCTAACTATTGCCTGCCAGCGGGTCAAGTTTATGAGAAACAAATAATAGATTGTGTTTCGACAACTCTCACGCAGTCAACAATAGTTTGCTGTGTTGTTTTTTAATTAAAACGTAACAGTTATCAATCACAAACTCAAGTGCAAACGCGTTTTTACCATTGTTGTAAAAATCAAAATATCAATCCTAATTTTATGTGAGTCATTTAGATAATCCTTTCCAATCAGTTGAATAAGACTGTCAGAACCAGACAAAGTAAACTATTTGGCTGTTGCCACTTCTGGGCATCACATAAGCAGTCATTAGATAAGAGATAAGAGTCATAAAGCACAATATCGTTCATGTCGTTTACTATTATTTAACTACTGGCTTAGACGCACACAAGTGCCATACAAATGCTCTGTGATAGATGTCATCATTTGATACACATTTTGAAGAGCTCACAATCTGGCCAATATCATATTATGCGATTAAATTAGCGTGGCTAATGTTAATTTAATCATGAGCATACAGTGGACACAAAAGAGTTCAATTCGAGTAGCTCACAATCAGCATTGATATATGATAACCAATTCATAAATATGTCATGCACAATCAGACACTTCATTACGGCAGCTGATAGAGTTATTATGTATCACTTATTGGACTTATTGGAGGGATATGAAAGCATTTTAAGAACTTACAGCTCCATTATTGGAATCAGTGGCTGCTCCACCAATTACGGCCATCGTCATTATTAATTACGGTTTCTTTCCACTTTAAATTCGTAAAACAATTAAATTAAGTATACGGCACATGGAGCGCGAGTCGACGACTGTTTGTCGTTCAAACAGCGATTGGTGTGCATAGAAATAAAGCACAAATCTTACAATACGCTCCGTTTTAAATACTCAGGTAATGTACCAACATACTCAACGATGCACTCCATTCAAAACCCCACTCAAAACTGGCTCGCTTTTCGAGTGACTTATATGTACTCAAGCAGCCTGCCGTGCCAGATATTCGAACTTTGTTTTGAGACCGAGATCAGACGAAATACACGTAAAATGCGTGGCAATGGTGGCGGCTTAACATTAACATTGAATACATATTTGCCAGCTATATGGCAATACTTGTCTAGTCTAGCACAATTTTGTTGTTTTTGTTTTTTATTTTTATTTTTATGTATTTCTTTTATTGTAATTGTTTCAGCGCATATTCGAGACGAAACAGCGAAACGTGCGAAAAGACTCAGAAAATACGACAAATTTTCAGCTATTGAGCTGATTAAATGGAGACAAGCGTGTGCTGGCCAACACGCAGTGATTAACCAATGCCTCTACTGCCACTGTTTCAACTGCTTATCTCTTTAGTGTTAAGCAAAACTAGAAGACACACACAAAATAAGCAAATAGAAAATTCACTCAGATTAGTTGTTTTTGCGGCTGCAAAGATTAAGTTAACTGATTTACAAATTGCAATCGTTGAGTGGAAAACGAATAGTCAAAGCAAGTTAAGCGACGAATATAAAACAAATGATGTGATTGGCTAATCATATTCAAGTTCATAAATAATAAGAGAAGCTGTTTCCATTTTGGCCAAATACATATGCTAAGCACTTACCCCACAAATTGTAGAATAACTGTTTTTTATTTTCAGAGTTCTTAATATGACACGACAACCTTTAGCTGATGCCCAGACAATAATAAACTGCCATGGAATTCATATATTGGATTAAAGCAACACTTTAAAGCCACGCTGCTCTCAATTCTCATTTCCTTTAATTGTGATTTTAGAGCGGGAGCAGCAAATAAATCAAAATCACCCAGATTTACATATTTACAGTAGAACGTGTAGCGTTATGCGCAATTTTTTTATTGTTTATTTTTTAGTTGCACGCTAAATTTCTGTTAAATATATAATATGTAAAATAGTTGAGATGTGTGTACTCAAACACAAATTGACAATAACAAGGTAATCATTCAATTATTCAATTCCACACAAAACCACTTGCATATGGCGGATTATCAATGGGTTGCTAACAGCAAGATTTCAATATCAAAATAATAGAAACGAAAAAGGTATATTTCATCTACAATAAAACCACACGTGTGAGTTACACTCTTTAATATCATGAAAACACAGTCATCATATATACACAAACAAATATACATATTTAGCTTTAGTTTGACCACTCAATCTGGCTGAATCGGTTCTAACGAGTGTCCCAAGTTAATAACACGTGCTTGTTGTAATGGAGCTGTTGCTGTTCGCACAAGTTCATGGCGAAAACAATTTTAAATTATGTATCACTTAATCTATTGTAATGGAAGTGTTTTTTTTTATAATCTTTTTTTACAATATTTTTTTCTATATTTATGCCTAGCATCATCAGCTTCAATAAAAATATTTTTAGAGTTTTGCATATTTTATATAAGCTTTTCGCGTGTAATTATCAAATGCAATTTACATTGATATAATAAAATTAGTTGGCATTTAATTAGCGCATGTTTTAGTGAAGTCAATAATTGGTCTATTTGGCTTTCAGCTAAAACGTTTTTTTTCCGCCATAAGTGGCCACAGCTGGTTGAGAGGTGTTTAAATAGATGTGTGATGCATAGGGCATCACTTGTGGCAGAAACTCTTGATTACATTTAAAAGTATTTTACACACAAAATTAATACAAAAATCCTGTTTTAATTATGCAACTTAGTTCAGTAAACAACACAAATCAAATTGATTATATTATGACTTGTTCGCGAGCAGGTTTCACGAGCTTTGATTGCCATAAAGGAAACACCAACAGCTCCAAAATTAGCACCAATTTTGGCCGCTCTTAGCACCTGATATTAAGCGACAAAGCTATTGCAATGGATAAGCACAATAATCGTCACGGAAAGCCAAAAAAAAGATGTTAAATAAGTAACAATAAAATTGTGCGATTTGCGTAGGCAGCAATAGTAAGCAGTTACATTTAATTGATCTGCACACTCGAATTATGTTTACATGATTCACTACTATCACTCAGAGCTGACGTCACAGACCAAACATGACCAATGCGAAGATATTGGGCTAGACAAGACTGCGTCAGATTAGCAACAGCGGCTGACCGGTTTTTTGGCTGGCGGGCAGGCGAACTGCAGCCAGACATGGGCATGGGCAAATGTTTTTAGCCGGCTTTTAGCCATACTCATATTGTAGTATGTTGTATGTTCAACATATACGAAACTGTAACACACGTCGTATGCGCATTGCATGCAAAATGATTGGAAGGCCGCAGCTGTAAATGAAATTTCACACAAGCCCGCGAATTCTCTTTACCCCAAACCGGTTGCTTGCCTGAGAAAGTGCATTAAGGCACTGCAGTCCCAGCAGCAAAAAAAAAAAATTTAAAAAATGTAAATTGCACATTTTGGCAACCAGTGAGCGAACTGAAAATTTAGTTACACACAGTAGCAGTTAAATGCACCTTACACCTCAACTTGTACTGGTTCTTTATGCAGTCTTGCCATAGTTACGAACACTTGCAGCAGCTGTCGAATATTTGGCAACGACTTTTTGTGCTTGGCATGCCAAGACTGGAAAGCGTTCAGAAAGTGAGTGAGTTTCATTGTCGGTTCAGCTTAAGACAACGCGCATCTTGTTTACGCTGATCGTGGCTGTTTATTTGACATGCTATCGATAATGTGGCAGCTAAGAATGCGTATCGAATGTGTATTTAATTAAAAAGCTAAAGTGCTTATATAAAAACAAAATGCGTATAAAGGAAACTGAAGTTCGTACCACAAAGCATCTGAGACACACATTCAATTATATAAATAACAACAATATGGTGAAAAAAATCAGAGTCTGCTAGCTACTAACATGTTACTTAAGGTCATTAAACGTTCATACATAAAGGAAGGCAATGCAAATGACTATCTGAAAGAGCTTTCAGCGTATGTTTTGAGCTTTAGACTCCGTACGTAATTTGTAGCTTACGCGATCAGCAGAGTAGTTAAAAGTTATACATATCACATCATTTCATATCCCATCTCGCTTACGCAGATTCAGATTCTTTTGCTGTTTGATATCTCTCCCTCATATCTACGATCTTTTCCCTAGCTTATAATTTGGGACTTAAGCGCGTATTACGGCGGAATCGGTTTCGCGGATTGACGTTACTTAAAAATTAAGTTACATGTTGTCTTGCTGAGATGTTTTTTTACGACGGCTGATGCTGGCGTCGCTGCTACTGCTGCTGCTGCCACCCCGTCGTACCCTGAGAGAACGAGTCTTCATGAGTGGTTGTTTGCCTGGTGCTGTCATTACAATCGCGAGACAACATTTCGCACACTGCATAAAACCGGTGACCCACGTTGGGTCTGATTTAGTCGTTAGCGCGCGGGCAACACGGTCACATCGCTCATTTTGAATCATAGATCGCAGTCGTTAGATTCAATCTGACACCTGACGCCTCAAGGCGACTTTTCGTCAGTTTATCAAATTCTTTTATCCTAAATATCGAAGGCAAAAAATCAAACACATAAAACCCTATGCTGCTTGTGGAAAATTCCAATTATCTTTATTACTCAACCGCAACGCCCAGCTTCAATTGTGATAAAATAAAGTGGGCTTCCCAATTCTGTTTTAACTTGGTTAAATAAAAATCTGTTCTTAGACCAATCGGTAAGTTAAATATGTAGATAGTAACTCAGCGCTGATCTCGACAAAGAATTTTGCCTAATGAACAACGGAAGTGAGAAAACATTTGCAAATTACTAAAAACACAGAGTCGAGCTTGAGTGCCCATTTGCAGTCCGGACTGTGATTAAGAGAGAGATGTGTGATTGAATGAAACTAGCTGAAAATCTAAATTTAAATTAATTGCATTTAAAATTGACGCTCAAATGTTGACGCAAATTATTGATCAAGTGAACAAAAATAGAACAGTTAGTAATTACAATCGAGATCAATTGTTTTTAATCGAAAAATGAGCATGAGATGAGCGTAAAAGAGGATAAATAAAAAATAAAAGTTATTGTTATGATTCTCACACACAAACATACACAGATATAAAAGACTCAATCGCCAAAGGTTTCCAAAATATATAAAAAATTATTATCTTTACATTTGTTTTAAGTTGAACTGTTACTGACTACAAGTGCTTACTGTATTAGTTAGTTAAGAGACTCACGAAGTCTGTCCGTTGCAATCAGATATTTATTTTAGTTATTGGTGTTGCAAATTAGCATTAAATTCAAATTTTTAATACATCTATTCGTTAAACTGGCAGCTGTGAATTAAAGCATGCACTTGCCGTGGACAGTTACGTGGCATGCGCTGCAGTTATTTGCTAACAACTTGGTAATAACATTGTAAAACAAAATATTAAAAGTACAGAACTAAACACAGTCATTTATTAAATTAGCCCATTAAGTGTAACCGAAGCATGATCAAAACAAAAATATTATTTTTGTTATGCAAAGTCAGGCAAATGTAAATAAATGTCCTCGACAAAATTCGGAGCAAGGCTAACAACTTTTTCAAGCTCAGTAACTGCTATTGATGACGCAAAGCAGTCATCAACATTACCAATTGATATTGCGAGCACGAAGCTGACAAATGACTTTGGAATTTCAATCACAAATAATAACACCTGAAGCACCGCTAAGGCCGGACAGTAAACCCGGCGCATTGAACTCGCCCCTCGTCTTCACTGATCCACAGAACAGATTCAAAATTCAAGAGAACAAAAATCAAAGCCAAAAGTCGCGTGCTGATCACATTTTACACTTTTCCTATCGTTTTTGTTTTTGTTTTCCATTATTTTGATTCACGTGCGCAATATCCATTCATGGAAATTTTATAAATTTATTTTTTTTTTTTAATTTATGACGCATAAGAGAATTTGCATTAAATAACATTGCGCATTTGAACAAAATCATTTTTGATTTGTATCTTGTCAAAATGAATATATTATACGTTATACGTTATGTCTTTGACAGCCAGACAAGTTTAGCTGCCTTTATTTTTGGCCTAGTGGTAACAACAGCTCATCTGGTTTGAACCGGTTACAGTTCATTAATTAAACAATCGTTGAAGTTTATTTTTTTTTAATTTTGCTATATTTTATTTAAGTTTCGCATAAAACATCTGAAATATTTATGGTAATTTGATCTTTAAAAAATTCAAATTAAAAGTTAGATTAATTTGTCTAAACAAAACATTTTGTGGGTTTTTTTTTTCAAAATTGGCGTATTTCATATAATTAGGAGAAATATTTCAGATAATTTATTCCACCATAATTTATGTGAAATTCGAAGAGGAAAAAGTCAAAACAAATTAACAACTTTTATGCTATACTATTTTGGATCGTTATCCACAGAACGATATGCAATTAGAAATTTTTTAAAAGATTGCGTATATTTGACAATTTTCCCATAGAGCTTACTAGACTGCAAGTAAAGCTGTATGTTCAAAATTACTAATTAGTTAGAGGCGCAATATGATCAAAATTTACTAGACATTAGATCTGTATTATTATTGTTGTTGCTGCAATGGTTATTTTTTTTTTTTGTTTTTCATTTAGCAAAGTCATTTGGCTATATTTTTTAAATGACTTCCGTACATCAAAGATGGTATTTGCTAGATATATAGATACCATATCATTAAAAAAAAACAGCTGTTCTTGAAATTATGCATGCATCATTTTTAGTTAGTTCGCCAATGTGGGTGTGAGAAAACTGGACTTACAACAAATGGTTGCTTAATTAAATCAAAATTCTGCGCATCGTTGAATTAGGTTCGGCTGGCTTCCAACCTGAGTTTAGACCACTTCTACATATATATATATAAATATACATATATATATACGCCATTGTTTATTATGTTGTTATTTAAGTGAGGGGAAGTACAAATGCTTTGAATACTTTAGATTCAACATGCATTTGCCCAGTTCTGTATATTATATATGTGGAAGTCAAAAAGTCAACTTGTACAATTAAATATACTAATTGCGCACGACGCTGAAAAACCGGAAAATATTTCACAAAGCCGCAACGGTGACGTATGCTTTGATTTGACACAATATCCATTTCTCGCTTTTGGGAATCAGAGATTTAGTGGCCTATTTTAGCTATTATTTAGTACCTATTAGCTGGACAATAAAATGTCAAATATTTTCTAATTAAGACACAGCAATCTGTTGCTTGTCTCTGGATAAGCAATTGTTTTTGTCTTATAAAGGGGGTAACGGTAACAGCTAAATAACTATATGAAAATCACACAAATAACGTCCAGTCCAAAGCCAGTCACAATTGACGGTAAAATTGGCTGCAATTACAAAATGTTAGCACGTTTCATGCACGACAAGTTGTTGGAGATGTTAAACACACACACACACACACACACACATAAATAGGCTGTTACACACACACACACATTACAAGCATATAGTAGTCAAAATACCGAGTGTGCAATCATGTGGCTCATCTGCCGGGGCAACGACTTTCTCACACTGAACTTGACATTGTGCTGGGCCTGCTCTTAATTTAAAAATGTGTCAAGCTATTTTCAGCTGCATTTGCTGCGGTTAGATACTTCGCTATCTTTATAGGTAGTGTCAATTTTGTGTGGAGAGACGCGACGCGACGAGACTCGCCTTTGATTTATATCACACATTATAAGTGAAATTTCGCTGGAATCCTCCGTTTTCTCAAAGCAGTCTCTCTCTCTCTCTCTCTCTCTCTCTCTCTCTGCTTGGCAGCCATGAGTAAAAATGGACACAGCAATGCGGCGTTTGTCAGCGATCATGTGGACAACATTAAGCAGCAGAGTAGCAACCAATACTCGCTGGAACTCGCTGAGAAGGGTGGCAACAACAACACAAAGTCGGCCAAAAATCCCGACTACAATCCTTACGAGCATCGCGAGGTGCCGCATCCAACAACGTAAGTGCAACCACGCAACCATAAGCGAATAAATATTCAAAGCTTTATTCCATCAATAGCAATTGGGAAACATTATTTCACCTGCTGAAGGGCTCTCTGGGCACAGGTATTTTGGCAATGCCAAATGCCTTCCGGAATTCCGGTTACGTAACGGGTTCCATAGGTACCATTATGATCGGTTTTATATGCACTTACTGCATACATCAGCTCGTTAAGGCCGAGCTTGAGCTGTGCCGGCGGAAGAAGGTTAGTTCGCTGGGAGCTTCAATCTTATTTATAATTAACTGTAATCTCCATTTAGATGCCCAGTATGAACTACCCAGCTGTAGCGGAGAGTGCGCTCAGCGAAGGTCCCACATTCTTTAAGGCATGTGCTCCGTACATTGGCACCGTAGTGAATGTATTTCTGCTAATCTACCAGCTGGGCACCTGCTGTGTCTATGTTGTCTTTGTTGCGTCCAACATCAAGTCCATTGTGGATGCCGTCTATGAGACGAATGTAGATGTGCGTCTGTGCATGATCATCATTTTGATACCCTTGATACTTATTAACTGGGTGCGACAGCTCAAGTACCTGGCACCATTCTCCACGCTGGCCAATTTCATTACCATGGTATCCTTTGCGATTATTTGCTACTATATATTCCGTGATCCCGTTTCAACTGAGGGCAGGGATGCCATTGGCAAGTTGGAGAATTTCCCGCTGTTCTTTGGAACTGTTCTGTTCGCACTCGAGGCCATTGGTGTCATTTTACCGCTGGAGAATGAGATGAAAAATCCACACAAGTTTGGCGGTTCCTGTGGTGTTCTAAACGTGTCTATGATAATGATTGTGTTCCTGTATGTGGGCATGGGCTTATTTGGATATCTCAACTATGGTGCCGGTGTGCTCGGCTCCATCACCTTAAATCTGCCGGAACATGAAATGTAAGTGAATAGTTGCTATCAGTGTTGAATGAAACTAAAAACTGTTTTCATACCTATTAAAGTCCGGCTCAGTGCGTGAAGGGCATGCTGGCGTTTGCCATTTACATCACACACGGCTTGGCCTGCTATGTGGCTATTGACATCACCTGGAATGATTATGTTGGCAAGAAACTGGGCCCGCAGCGCAATAAATTGTTCTGGGAGTATGCGGTACGCACGGGGCTTGTGCTGATCACTTGTAAGTACCTACCCACAACTTGGATCTATTCAAACGTATCTTAACTTCTGACGTGCCTTTGCAGTTCTTTTGGCTGTGGCTATACCCAATCTGGAGCTATTCATTTCGCTCTTTGGCGCTTTGTGCTTATCCGCTCTGGGATTGGCTTTTCCAGCTCTGATTCAGATCTGCACACATTGGTACCAGACCACTGGTATCAGCAAGGGCTGGCTGCTTTTGAGTGAGTATTCAAATTGAGACATATTTATGAGATAGTATGTAAAAACATTTAATTTACAGGCAACTTTGTGCTGATTATTGTTGGCATTCTCGGCCTGGTAATTGGCACGTATACCTCCCTCAAGGAAATTGTCCTCACATTTACAGAGTAATTTGTTATTTTTTTACAATTGTTTTTTTTTCTTTCCTTTTTGCCACGCATTTTAATTGTTGTACAAGCAAAGTATTATGCACAAAATATGCAATACAAAATCGGTAAGCATTCTCAGAACACATGACAAGTAAGCTAAACAACAATGGGGGGACAATATAAGGGGTTGCATGTGTAAACTACTGTTTTATAAAGTTAAACTTGAATATTTGTATAATTTTTATCAAAATTGTGATATTTTTATGCATTGTGCCCAAAAAAAGAAAAAAATTAAGATACACATATTAAATAATGTTCGTAATTTAAACTATAGATTAAGTACTAAGTCGTATATTTATAAGCATTATTTAAAATACGATAACAAAAAAACAACAAACAATAAAAACATTTTGGCCATATCACAAAATCAAAATATAAAAACTCTCATTTCTTCATAAAAGTCCTTAAGGCCAGACATAGGCGCCTGGTGCCATTCGCAAGTTTTGCCTTGTCGTGGAAGGCTATAGATAAACGGAAGAATTGCTTACCTTTGCCTTCTTCTACTGCGAAACGTGTTCCGGCAATGAACGAAATCTTTTCATGCTGTAAGCTGTATGCCAGAAAATCTCGCGCATCCAGCTGATCTGGCAAACGTATCCAAATAAAGTAACCGCCAGTAGGCGTCAAGAAGTGACAGCCTTCAGGCAAATCAGTCTCAAGAACTGCAGTGGTGGCCAACATTCGCTCCTGGTATGCGGCATAGAGCCGTTCAATATGCGGTTGCGCCAACTGCAACTCAAATAGACTGCCCAAAATTCCGGCTGTATAGTTGTTGAAGCAACCACCGCTGTTAATAATGCCACTGCGATCAAGCTGAGATTTGATGCGTGGGGGAACCTCTAGCCAGCCTAAGCGCACCCCAGGTCCAATAATCTTGGAAAAGCTGCCGTTGGATATGACATTGCCAATATATTCCGCATCCGTGGGTTCATCATAAGCGAAAAGACGCGAAAGTAGAGGTTTTTTACCATAGTGAAGAATGTTATAGACATCGTCGCACAGCACTAAAAAGTCGAATTTGCGTGCCAACTGCACAATTCCACGACAAACAGCTGCAAGAGAAATTTATAGAACGGATTAGAGATTTATATAGGGCCAGCGCTCGTTTTGTGCTCACTTGGAGAGAACAATATGCCAGTTGGATTATGGTATGTGGGTATCGTATAGTAAATGGCCCAAAACTCCTTGCTCTTCGATTTGAATTGCCGTTCGCTTACTTTTACCACAAGATCGTTGAGATCAACACCATCATCGTTTAGTTTAAGGGGAACAATTTGAAGGCTTGTAAAATGTTTCATGCTGTCCAAAGCAATCATATATGTGAACTCATCAACAAATATGTAGCCATTAAAGTCGATCAGAGTAGAAAGCACGAAATGCAATCCTTGTGTGGCGCCAGTCGTGATTATCAAGTCCTCACTGAAAATAAACATATTCCTTATTTACGCAAATCTCTGTTAATCATATAAATCCTCACCTGTTGACGGGATTGTTGTACATTCTGCTGAAATACTTGGCGATTTCTTTGCGTACTCCATAACAGCCACTTGTTGGCCCGTATTGAAAGAGCAGCGACTTGTGTTGCTTTTCATCTTTCTAGTTACAAAAGAAAGGTCATCGTTGTAAGTGTCTGTCTGATAGTAGCTGATAAGAACACACCATTTTATGCGCAGTTGCCTGCTGAAAAATATCACAGCATGGCTCCAATAAATCTGTGCCTGGAGCACCAACACCCAGATTTAAAATATCTGGATCGTATACATTCCAAGCACCGCCATCGAAAAGGTGCTTGAGCTTCAGCTCTTCATTCTTCTGCGACATTTAAACGTTTTACCTTTGAAACAAGCCAAAACACACAACTTCAAATGGGGCCTTCAACCAGCTGTGCGCCAAATACTTTATCCGTTCACAATAGTTTACTTGCATTAGCCATTCGCAACACAAACCATTCACAGAAAGCCGGCGACATCAGCTGTTTTTATTTTGTTGTCGAAAAATTGTTTTGGGAAAAGTCGTCAAATAAAATGGAAGAGCAGCCAACAACAAGCGCTAGCGCTGCTCAAGCCCGAGATCAGGATCACAATCCGATGCTGGACTCTCCGATGCGTGGCCCAACACTGTCGACATCAACTTCCAGTTTCGAGGCTCTGGCACACGCCCACGATCCCAATCTAAGCAAGCTGGCCACAAAGATGTTCCAGAAAACAGAGGAATACATAACACAAGAGCTCAATGCGCCACTGGAGGATTACAAGCTGCTTGAGGAGATGAACAAGGCGACTATTGCCAAGTACAAGGATATGCGGCAAATTGCCGAAAACCTAAACGTATCCACCAATGAGCTGTGCGGCAAATTCCAACAGTTGGCGCCGCTCATGCAGCAAATCGACGATATTTCGGATACGGTAGATAAACTGGAGGCGGCTGCCTACAAGCTGGATGCGTACAGCATTGCGCTGGAGAATCGAGTCAAGTGTGTGCTGCAGCGCAAATCGACTCAGCAGACAGTGGGCTAATAATAATTACGACTCCTTAGAACGAGCATTACTAGTACATTTATTACAATTAGATTTTAAGCACTATCCAAGCAACAGTTTAAATATAATCGCTATAATGTTAAGAAATATCAGCGGAACTGCAAAATGGAAAAAACATGGGACACGTGTTAGTTATTTGTGTATTGTATTGCATTATTGCCCTACTAATCTACTCACTCTTGGCCACGGTGCGAATAGAGCGGATGAGATTTAAGACCTGATCCTTGGCGCTCGGTGCCCCAAAATCCTGCTGCCCGGCTTGTCTTCCCCAGCCAACTAAAATTGAATCGTGTCAGTTTAGGTTAATATGGAGCTTTTGCCTTGTCAAACTTACACTTTGCCAAGAAGCGCTCCTCGTGCAATATGCACACTGCATTGAGGCAGAGCAGTGAGGCCTCAATTAGCGTCCAGAGTGTAAACATATTTTGCAATTACCTAAATAACAAAGAAATTAATAATAATAATAATTGTTGACGTCAGTTTCAAAGCCAAACTTGCCAATCACTACGAGACGCGCAAACGCACACGCAGCTGTTTTCAGTTCTAGGGAGACCATGAATTACCAATGCAGTGTGGGTTTACCAACACCACAAAATTGTTTGTTGCTAGTCGCATTTAGTTTGTTTACTTTAGTTATACATTTTCCTAAAAGTGAATTAAAAAGCAAATACTATGCCGTCTCTCTGGAAAATTATTGTGCTGCTGACCTCAATAGCCACATTCAGTTATACCTTTTATGTGGTTAGCAAACTGACGCTGTTTCTCTCCCAGCCGCGATCCATTACAAGAGCGCACACCTGGATCTTTAATCTGATGGACAACAAATCGCGCCTGGAAACCGCCTATGGGCCAATTGTGTTTGACACTTTGTATGTGATTGGCTTCATTCTGCAGCACAGCTTCCTTAAGTCAGCATTGGTGAAGAATCTCTTGCGCAAATTGCACTTGTTTGCTGCAGAGCGAACTATTTATACTCTGACGTCATCGCTATGTTTACATGTAAGCAACAAATAACCTTGATTTGTGTTTGATACTGTATAAATTTACATTGCCTGCTTAGTATTTGCTGCAAAACTGGCTGCCCACTCAGTCGATTGTGCTGTGGCAGATAAACGTGGATGAGAGCGCACCGCTCTGGTGGACTTTTGTCACAACCCACATATTATGCTGGACTATTATCTACGGCGGCTGCTTCATAATGGATCTTGGCGAATTGGTAGGCATCAAGCAGGCCTACTACGATATGCTCAACTACTCGGAACCGATTGCCAAGAAGTCGCTGGAGTTACGCAATCTCTACGCACATGTTCGTCATCCGTCGTTCGTTGGCCTCACTTTGATTCTGTTTGTGACCAATGTGATGAGCTTCGATCGGCTGCTGCTCGCCGTGCTGCTCACAACATATATGTATGTGGCTTGGTCCACCGATCGGACGGATTGCGCTTACCAGCAGAGGCAGCTGCAGCGGAAGAAACAAGCGTTGAAAACTCTGTGAGGACAACTGTGAATGTCCCTGCCATGGCACTAGCACTAGCACTAACTCTCTCAAAGCTTTGAATTTCATTTTAATAACACACATTATGTATTTTCTCATCAGTTTTATATGTTTTGAATAAATGACTAACTCATTCGCACTACGGTCGGATCAAATGGTTGGCCTTTGAATGGCGATCCTTCGGCATCCCACGCTATGCGTAAGCGTTCCAAGGTCTTGGCCTGCTCGGGATCTGTGGCCTGTAAACTGCTATGTTGCTGATCTGCTGTCATTTGTTGTACCCGCAGCTTCTCAATGGCCAACTGCGAGTCCTGTGGTAGTTCGTCTATATAGCGTTCGCAGTCGAGCTTCTTTATGTCGATGTCATCGTCTCCATCGAAGAGTCGCTCCCACCAACGCTCCTTGGCTTTGTCTATACAAAACAGTGTAGATTAAATGGTTATTATTATTGTTTTTAAATGCTCACCACAGCTGATCAACAGCTTGCCATCCTGAATTGACCACAGGGCATCAGTGTGTTTTATACGCTGACTCAGTAATCCCTCTAGGATTACCTGCTCCGGTGATGCTCTGCTGCTCACCTTGATTTGCTGTGCTTTAATATCGATGCACAGTTGTTTATAGGTTTTTAATTCCCTTGGCAGTTGGATATGGATCTCTAAATCGCTTAGTGTTTGAGACCAGCAATGATGAGTAAATGCTGCGCCGTTCTTAAAGTCAACAGGTTCAAAACCTGGACTTTTAATAATCTTACTTGGCTTTGTCGAAGATCTGTTTTCTTCAGTTTGTACAGAGATTTCTTGAATAGCCGGCGGCGCATCTTCGCCACTGCCATCGATTTCGCTCCCTGCGTTCATTGTTTGCAACCAACACTCCGGGTCATAGCGCTGCATTGCGCCGTACAGTATCTGATCTCGCATTCCTTTGGGAAACCCGATTATGTCTGCCGCATCCTTTTTGGTATGGTAAAAATCGGTGCTGCAAAAGAAATCTTGATTCTATGCCACCCAGTCGTTTTTAAAAGGGTTTCTCACTTGCGTCTCAAGAAACCGAACACTCTATCTAAGAATCCAGTGATTGTTTTCTGCTCCTGCAATATTTCCATTAGCATTGCATCGCTACGTTGCACGTCCATGTTTATTAAATAGTCTTGCACATTAAAAATAAAAATTTTGAAGACCTAAATAGTGGCAGTGTTGTAAATCGACAGCAGAAATTATGTTTGTAATGATGAAAATTAAAGAAGAAGAGAAGGCGCGCACTTGTCTATTTTAAATGCATTTTTGACTCGGCCTTTGCGAATTCAAAATTAAATACTCAATTCCATCTTATTTATTACGTGTGTGTACTATTAATAGTGAGCTTAAAAATTATAGATAATTAATTTATAGGATTCATTTACTTCCAAATTTTTGGACTTTGCTTGACTTCATTTTGTAGGCAGCACTCCAAGCGCACATTTTGCCCAATTATTGTCTACAATAGATGCATTTTAGAAAAGTTACTGAATAACTGTAAGAAATGCCTAAACTTACCATTATCCAGTTTCCAGAGGCCAAACTCTGAATTCTCGAATTCGCTTTCAGTTATATCTATTGAATTATTACCAGAAATGATATTTGTAGCCCCATTCATAGTTTGCATTTTAATGTTACTTAAATTTGTCACGTCTTCAAGTTGCTCGTCTGTTAATGGTGGATCCACAAGCGTCAGCAAACTAAATAAAATAGACAAAAACAAGATTATAGCGAAATACGTTTTAGTACAATCGATTGAGAACTGTACCCTTTCAGGATAGGAACTGAGTGGATGTTTAGGGGACCCAGTCGGCTCATGAGAAACTCACGGTCAAATACCAAAGATCGCCGCTTTTTTGTACTCTCTCCAAAGACTAATGTGAGAGTCGTATCCACGCCCGAGTGGATGAGTAGACTGCGCATGATCTTCGATATCTCTGGTTTATTGAGGGTCGAAAAATCCACTGCCTTGACTTTTGAGTTCTAAAATTAAACACGATAAGTCAAATATTATAAATAACCAATACAAATCAAGACTATTTTTGCTGCATACCATATCCAATTCCTCTTTGTACATGCGCTTCATGCGGCTCAGCATGCCAAAAGTGTGCAGCATTTTTGTGGCCCAATAGCTTGCACCGCGACGCCTCTGCTCATCTACATTTGGATTCTCAGTCAATTGGACGAAGGCAACAAACACATTCTCGATGTAACCTTGCATGGCCAGCAGCCGAAATAGTTCCTGGGTAGCCTCAATGACGAGCTCCTCCTGCTCGCTGTGCTGCAGGCCAGCGCCAAGGAAATAGTTCATTTGGAGAACACCAGCCATATAAATGTCCAGCAGATCCTTCATTGATGATGTTTGACGCTTCACACCCGCACCCAATTCGGTAATCACTTTATGAAGGATTTCGCTTGTGGTTTTCAGTTTCTTTGCGGAGCAATAAACTCGCATCTTGTTGAACTCGGCACTGGTCTTTAGTTTTTTGATTTCCTTAAGCTTTTGCGCCCCCCTCAGTTGGCACTCCAAGGCCAAATCGTACATTTCAAACAGGATGCCCAATTCCCTTTCAAACTTGGCTATATCCTTTCGTTGTAACTTTGGTGCATCCAAATTGTTCATTGTCTCACTTTGTGGCAGCCAGTAAAAGTTACGCAGCCATTCCACGCAGTGTTCGGCCGTGTTGCGCAGCACAGCCGCCGGCGGTAACTCCTGTCCGTGAGCACACAGATGCCTCAAATCCACTATGAAGGATTGCAGTCCCAGTTTGCGGGCCGTGTCGTACATGCTGGTCATGTTGTGGCTTTGCATGATCGACGACATGAAGTTGAAGAAGCGCGTAAATGAGCTGGCATACGTTGTCTGTACGTTGGGATTGCCCTGTTTATCCTCCAACTGCGCCTTCATCAGCACTCCAGTGGCCAGCACAGCAGCTGGACAAAGACTGCCGCGACGCAGACTCCAGATGCGCATTTGGCTGAGCGCCTTTCGACGATTTGCAGTTGTCGTCTGCTTCGAGAACAACCAATCGTAAACTGTGCTGAACTCTGCGCTGTAAAAGGAGTTGATTAATTGGGCAACATTCGCTTTGGAAGATTAGGTATAGATTCGCACGTGTCTCGCCAAGGGGTCACCACCATTCTCTGTTTGGCTGGCGGAGGTAATGTCGCTTCCATCAGGGTGTCATCGTTATGTTTTCTTTTTGTGGTAGGCTTTCCATTCCTTGCCATGGACATCCTCAAGCAATACTTGTTTATTAAGCGCTTCAATTCCTTCTCCAAGTGTATAACACAAATATATATTGTGTGAATGGCGATAAGCAGAAGTCACGAATAGCAGCTATCGATAAGCATTTGCATATCTAGTTGCGATAGTAGCGCATCACTAGCTCGCTTATACAGTTCTGTATAACGCAATAAATAGACACAAAGCCAGAGCAAGAACTTTATTTGTGTGGATTTTAAGTACGTTTTAAATTTATATTAAGTGGTTCAAATCAGCGCTTAAACTCAAAAAAAAATGGCGTAAATTTGTGTTGTGAACATTGCAATCAATATCATAAGTAATCGTCCTTGGCACACACAATTTGCCCTCACCACATAATACGCGCCTTTTTTCCGACCGTTTACCTGCTGCATTTTATCTACCCATGCATACCGTCTACAACAACAATAATCACAACAACAACTTTCCGGATATTTTTTATCCTGATTACATCGATGGACCCCTGACGTCGAAGAGGATGATAATTGGATCGTTTTCGATGTTTGTGATATTCTCCTACCTGGAATTGCTCTACATACTCGTGGCAATCTATTTGGCGCTGCACCACGTCCGCTAATAGCGAGAGAGAAACAACAAACAATTGTTAAAGGCAGGCAAATGTATCATTTTATCTCCGAGCGGACAGCGGAACTGCGCCTCTCCGAGAACGTGCTTATTCCCAGCCATGCGACGCAGTATTTGAAGTGTTTTCAACTGGACGCTGTGCGTTTTCTCTACGAACGGCTGTCCAAACATGAGTTTTGCATATTGAACGATGAGAGTGGCTTGGGCAAAACTGCGACAATTGTCACACTCTTAAGTGGCCTGGGTGCGTCGAAGAAGACGCTCATTGTGTTGCAGAACGATGATCAGTTGCTGGCTGGCTGGCAGTTTCACCTGGGCATTCTCTCCGATCTGCCCGTATGCATTCTAAAGGATGTCAATGGTCAGCTTCATTCTAATTTCATCATAATTTGTGTAGTTTTTAATCGAGTTCAATTCGCAGACAGCACAGAGTCGGCGCATAGCGTTTATCTGAGCAAATGGAGCGTGTTGCGCAGCATTGGGGATCTCAGTAAGCTGAAGTTTGACTACGTCATTGTTGATCATCGGGGCTATATGCTAAATAACAACTTTTGCACTTCCATGCTACTGCAGCATTACGAGCGGAAAGTTAACATTGTGATCTCTACTGTGGACTTAACGGTGTGTTGAAGAGGAATTTGCAAGTAGCAATTATGTATTAATATTCTTTGGTTTGTTCCCCAGTCCGATGTTAAGTTACTGTATAATGTGCTACGCTTGGGTGGATGCCTGGAACATCAACACAAGAGTTTTCGTATCTTTAATCTGAAATTCAATCTGCCGGATGTTAAGGAGGTTCTTAATCAACGTGTCGATCTCGAGGATTACTACAAGCAGCGAGGTGTTCTTGGCGAATACATCAAGTTGGTGAACCTAAGCAGTAAATCAAACGATTACATAATATTGTTTGGAGAGTTGAAATAGTTTCCAAAATAGTTATCAGTAACGTTGCATTTCAATTTGTATTTCATCACATTCGGAAATGATTTTATGAAATTGTATTTTTGGTATATAACTTTTTGACAAAATATTTTATATTTGCTTGCAGGGATTTCCGGCTGCGTCGATATCGCCACCAGTTCGAGTCATCTTTACCTCTAGTCACGCTCGAACAACACAAGATGAATGTATCGCTTTGGATAGGTGAAAATAACAGCAATACGACCATAAGTGGCTCAAGTGTAGACCCACCAACGGAAGCACGCTCCACAGGCAGCACTGATGAAATATTCGAGTGTCTGAGGAGCATAAGACGAGAACGAGAATTGGGCCAACAACAGGATGCAGAGAAAATATCGCTATCCGAGCATAGTGACGAAGTGATAGCCATGGAGCCGTTGGTTCTCGAAATGTCCGATTCGGATGCGGAGACAGACGTGGCTCACATGCCGACGCAAGCCAAAGCGTTAACCACTGATGTGGTAGTACTCTCTAGCGATGATTGTGAAATAATTGCGACGCCAAACACTCCGCCACAGGCCTCACCAACGGGAAGCATGTCACCAATAGCCAAAGCCAAACGAAAGTTCACCAAACGTGTCAAGGCTACAAAGTCAACGGAGCAAACCGAATCGGAGAACGATGAACAGCCAAGCATCCACTCGAAGATATTCGCCAAAAAATTAAATGTTAAAATAAGTCGTCTTCATTTACCAAAAAGGCAAACAAAGGTACAAGCAGCAATTAGTTCAAAAAAACCATTAAAACAGATGACAAAACCATTGCCAGTTAAATCGGCTGTCAAAACTAAGCCGATTCCACAGCCTAACGCACAAAATGTGAAACAATCATCGCCAGAGCCACAAACGCCCAACCATCAGAAAACGTTGCCAATCACTCCAAAGACCGAGCCCAGATCAAAACGCCCACAGGCAAAAAGTGCTTTAGCCGTGTTGCAGCCAAGAATAACACGTGGAATGCAAAGAATGACGCGTTCAGCGGAATTGCGGAACAACAGCAAATACATGAAACCATATATGGCATTGAGCTCATCGAAACGAAAACGCACCATAGACTCAAATCAAACGCCCAAAACGAGCAAGTGCAAAAGGGAACCAATAGTAATGCAAGAGGAGGCAGCTCCGACAGCAAAGCTGGAGTCGACAGTAGAACCCATAGTCAAAAAGACAAGAGGACGGCCGCCTAAAAAAAAAGAATTAAGCAACGGATCAATGTCTTTGGCCAACAACGAAAGTAATGCGAAGGCACCCCGCAGATTAAGAGGAAGACCGCCGAAGAAAACGATATCTGAGGATTCGAAGTCTTTACCAACTAATAATAAATCTCTCATAACTCATCCAGCTCCCACGCCAGAAATAATTAGTCCCAGTTCTATCTTGTCGGACTATTCGTATATGCAATGCGCCCAGAAACTACCCGAGAATCTTGAAGATTTTGGTTTAATGCAATTGCCAGAATTTCGTGTACCACTTGCGCCGCCGGCAACGCCACTAATGATGCCACTCACACTGAATTTCTTTAGTGATTCGGAGGTGGTCGTCGTGCCCAATGGCAATCAGCAGCAGTCAGACATTGTGGTGATCCACAGTTCGCTTGACGACAGCTCTGAGCAATCGGCTAAGCAGTCACAAAGTCGACGCACTAGAGCACTAAAGCGGAAACGTCCCACCCCACTCAAAGAGCAGCCACAGCCGAGCATCTCCAGTTTTGGACAATTACTTGCACAGCAGCGCGCGACGGCCAACAAATCGCCCGACATATTCAGCAACTGCTCCGATTTGTCGCAGTTGACGCTGGCACAGCCAGTGCCCTTCGAAGGCTTCAAGATCTTTGGATCGGAAGTAAAGCAGCTGCACCACCAACAGCAGCTGTACCCGAAGGCACAACCAGGCACGATGGCTAAAAAGAAACGTGAACGCTCCTGCCTGGACATCTTGGAACAAATTTTTGAGCCCAATCGGACTCAAGCCAACGAATCGGAAGTCCAATTGCTGCCAAATGTGCCCAACCCCAAACACGTGTTGCCGCAACGACGTTTATCTTTGCTGGACGATGACATCTTTGAAATAACCAATAATGGTGAATTCGGCAGTCGACTACGTCTCACCGCCACGGGGCATGTGTCGCCGGTGCTGCAGCCACAGCGCAACAAAATCACAAACTATTTGATTGGCTCCAGTAGTACACAGGAGGACGCTGGCCAACGCACTCAGTACAGTCAAGGGTTGCGAAAGTCACCCAAAGCCATCAAATCGACACAGTCAACGAAGCTGACGCGATGGTTTGGCGCAGCAGCAACAGCGGCAGGAGGAGCCAGGGAATCCCAAAGTGTGCCCGCCACACCTGTGGTGCCTGCCAAGAAATCGGGCTGCGCTCGCATCGCTCGCAGCGGAGGAGCTGGAAAACGAAAGCGACTAGATCTCAACAAGTGATCGGGAATAATGTTGAAATCGTGAGCTATTCAAAAAACACTCGAGAAACTCAAAGACTATGCAGTGAATCAAGTTTAGACAATTTGCCAACATTTTAAACTTTAAACTTTGTTTACGGCCGCAAGCAAATGGAATCGTCTATTAACATTCACTCTAATTTTCAAGACATATTTAGCTATAGTAGGTAAATACCCCAGGATAAATCGCCGGGGGGTACTGCCAAGATTAATTATACATTAAGTAACTCAATGAGAAGTAAACCAAACAAATTCAAATATATATGTAATTATATAGTTATAAAAAAATGTATACATGTATTACAGAGGCAAGCCCCAAAAAATATTGCGCTAATATTTCTCAAATTTTAATTCATGAATTGGCAATTTAGTTTCCATACATATGCAGTTTGTGAGTTTTAATCATTTTGTTGGCAACAGTTTAGCAAATTTTGTTGAATATCAATTACAATTTTTTTGTTAAATATTAAAATGTCTAAATGTAAAAATACATACATACACGATATACGATTACACATATTAAAGTGGAAAAATTATAGATACATGTTTAGGTTCTCTTAAAAATGAGCGTCAGATTGCGCATGACGGCGCGTCGCTGGAACTCCAGCTCTCGACGACAGGCGTTGACGAGAAGAGGCGGACACTGATATTGGATCTTCTCATTGGCATATGTATCGGTGCCGAGGGCGCTGAAGCTGAATTCGCTGAGCGAGCGCACTGCACCGAGAAATGTGTCACAAATGTATATCACACATGTGGCATGCATTAGAAAAGTACTTACAGCAATAGAGTCCGCCCAAGAAGCACGTCTCATGGGTCGATTGGACGGCCCAAGCTGATGGGAGGACACCCGGCAGTGTCTTGGTCACCACATACTTGGCAGTGGCCGTGTTCAGCCAGTGTGGCCAGTGCGACAGTCGCTCCGTATACCGCACCGTGTAGCGCCAGTCGTGGCTGTGCCCCTCATCATTAAGAATCTTAAAATTAATGCTAAAATAAAAAAAATTAGTCAGTTGTTGCTATTTGAGATCCATTCGAGTGCTTACATTGTGGGATTCAGCAGGCGCATTTTGCTAAAGTCAGCCACATATTCCCAAACGGCTTCCGGTTCGGCGTGGCTGATAACGGCGTCAATTTGATATTTGTGATAGCCGGCGGAGAAAACAAAGACGTACAACAAGAGGACAACGCTGAGCACCAGCGAGACCCGCTTAACTTTCCACAGACGCATGTTTTGCATAATTCAAGTGTGTGTGTAGATTTGTATATGCCACAATCCAATTAGAATTTCAAATAAACAAAACGGCGCAACGGTGCCAGAAAAGGGAAGAGATTGCCCTCTGTAAACAATATTCCAGCAATCGAGCGGCGAACCAAGCAGCGGCAAGGCTGGCCAAAGACTGAATATGGAAAAGCATCGAGAAGAAAATGTGAGAAGAGTGCGTGCAAATATCTGAGTGGATCAAACCTGCCACAGCGGCGTAGTACTTTACTAAGAATATATAGCGCTTACGCGCTAGAACTCTGGAGTTTAAATGTTGGTATTCAATTATACAACAAAATTTAAATATAAGATAATGTAATTTATGTTCAGTTTTATTTTATTTAATATAAATATAACTATGTACAATAAACAGCGCAAAAGATTGAAAAAATTAACTATCACTTCATCACTAGTTTTAAGTTAATACGAATTTAAATATGTTTCTAATATTTCATTCCCATTTACAGAGTGTCTCAAAGTGAAACGCTTTTCTTTCGTGCATTTGCTGGTTTGTCCCACAGTTTAGCTTATCAGAGCAAGTGTGTGTGGGAGCGTGTGTATGTGTGTGTAGAGCTTTTGGGCAAAGCTCCAGATAATAACATATGATCTTGTCGTTCAGTTTGTAAACAACTCTTGCCGGTTGCTGGTCGGACTTGTCGGAGCGGTTGGTCTCAGCATTCAGCGGAATTGACAAGTGCCTAACGTGAGGTAAGCACTTGTGCCGAGTTAAAATTACTGATTATAAAAACACAAGCTGTCGAAATTGTTTATTTTTTTTTTTTTTTTTTACAGAGTTACAGACCACTCAGCGAATTGTAGGTTAGGTAATCGGACAGCAATTTGATTTGTTGAAAACATTTGTCAAAATGCGATTGCTGGTGAAACGCACAAATCTGTTGCTGACCCAATACACAGGGCTGTTTCGCCTGACGATGTCGACGACGACGCCAATTGCTGGAATGGCAACCGGTTCGCAATTTCACAAATTGGCTACAGCAACAAAAGCGGCGGCAGCAACAAGTGCCCAGCCCGACATTGAGAACGACAATAGAATAATGGCAGCGACTCGCCCAGCACAGGTAAAAATAATGAATGATAATTAATTCAAATGATAGTGAAATTATTCTCGTTATTATGTTGATTTAGCGACAATTCCCCAGAGCTTCACCTCTAACTGATACTTTTGGCAGACATCATACATATCTGAGAATTTCACTCACAGAACGCTGCAATTTGCGTTGTAAGTTTTTGCCTTTTCCATTTTTACGAAAATCAATTGGATGTTATCTGTAAATACTTAAAACCTTGTTGTTGATAAGCAGTTTAATTTGCTGTGATGAAATTGCTTTGCAGGCGACTATTGCATGCCGGCGGAAGGTGTGCCCCTGCAGCCCAAATCACAGCTGCTAACCACTGAGGAAGTGTTGCGCCTCGCACGCATCTTCGTGGAGCAGGGTGTGCGCAAGATTCGCCTGACTGGCGGTGAGCCGACGGTGCGCCGCGACATTGTCGATATTGTGGCACAACTTAAGGCGTTGCCGCAGCTGGAGAATGTGGGCATTACAACCAATGGCCTGGTTTTGACACGATTGCTGCTGCCGCTGCAGCGCGCTGGCCTGGACTCGCTCAATATCAGCTTGGACACGTTGCGGAAGGAACGCTTCGAGCAGATAACGCGACGCAAAGGCTGGGAGCGGGTCATAGCGGGCATCGATCTCGCCATCCAATTGGGTTATCGGCCAAAGGTACGCATTATCTATGCCTTTAACTTTTCGTTCATAACAATGTAATCCCTCTGCATAGGTCAACTGTGTGCTGATGCGCAACTTTAACGAAGATGAGATCTGCGATTTTGTGGAGTTCACTCGCGAGCGACCAGTTGATGTGCGATTCATCGAATACATGCCCTTCTCGGGCAACAAGTGGCAGACGGAGCGTTTGATATCATTTAAAGAAACTGTTCAGATCATTCGCCAGCGTTGGCCTGAGTTTCAGGCATTGGCCAATGGGCCCAATGACACCTCCAAGGCGTATGCAGTGCCAGGATTTGCCGGCCAACTGGGCTTCATTACCTCGATGACAGAACACTTTTGTGGCACCTGCAATCGTTTACGCCTTACTGCTGATGGTAATATTAAAGTGTGCCTGTTTGGCAACAAGGAGTTCTCGTTGCGCGATGCCATGCGCAGCGAGGGCAGCACAGAGCAGCAGCTGGTCGAGCTGATTGGTGCTGCCGTGCAGCGCAAGAAGCGTCAACATGCAGGTGATTAACAATGCTAGTTTAAATATTATTCCCTCCTCCTTGCGAGTGGTCGGTATTAATGGGCGCATTTGTCCTACGCAGGCATGCTGAATCTGTCGCAAATGGAAAATCGCCCAATGATACTCATAGGCGGGTAGCGCACATCAACAGCACAACATTCCCACCCAACTGTTTGATTGCAGGCAACATCATCATTATCATCAGCAGCAGGAGCAGCAGCAGGAACAGCAGCAGAAGCAGCAGCAGTAGCAGCAACAGCAGGAGCAGCAGCAACAGCAGGAGCAGCAGCAACAGCAGCAGCTGGCACATCAGCAGCAGCATCAGGCAGATCATGAATCATCCTCATCAACAACAACTGCGCAACTGCAGCACTTTGACGCACATCAATGTCCAGGGCAAGGCACAAATGGTCGATGTCGCCAACAAGGCCAACACCACGAGATTAGCCAGCGCAGAGGCCACCGTTCGGGTGGGTGAACAGCTCACCAAGCTTATAGCCGCCAATGAGCTGGCCAAAGGCGACGTGCTAAGCATTGCCCAATTGGCGGGCATCATGGGCGCTAAACAAACATCCCAATTGATACCATTGTGCCACAACATTGCCTTGTCCTCAGTGCATGTGCAGGCTACACTGCTGGAGCTGGAGCATTGTGTGCTTCTGGTGGCCACGGTGCGTTGCAACGGTCAGACTGGCGTCGAAATGGAGGCGCTAACTGCTGTCTCTGTGGCTGCACTCACCGTTTACGACATGTGCAAGGCTGTGTCCCATGACATCTGCATCACAAACGTGCGCCTGCTGAGCAAGTCGGGTGGCAAGCGAGACTTTCAACGGCATCAATAAAATCGTCATATATCAAATTTAGCTCTCATTCTGTTTTTAATTGTGGGGCGTGTTATGTGTGTGTGTGTGTTTGGGTGAATTTTAAAGAGGAGTTATGCGCCTTATTGCTAAAATTACATATAACATTAGAATCATAATCAATGCATAATCATTATTGTAGTGCCGCAAAACACAATGAATCCATCATTAATGATGTTGCTGCTGCTGTTTGGCATTCTTCACTATTTTGGGGGACACTAGTTGGACACCAGCACATTGCGATTTTCCGATTTGCTGCCACTTTCCGCCTCTGACTTTGTGGCCTCGGTGCCAATTTGTTCGCCTCGTATTTTAATGTTGTGCTCCTCCTTGAATCTGTTGAGTTCGACACCCTTTTTGCTCAGATCCTCGGTGACCATTGTAATGGTTTTCGCAATGAAATCCTTATTTTCCACCAGCTGTGGCAACACCTCTTTTACGGTTCGTTCGCACAGAACGCCACCAATTAGACGAAAACATTTGCGTTCCGGATCTGCCGAATTGAGGGTTTCTATCACAGTTCTACATCATAAATAATAAATTGTGACCATTTTAGTTTAGTTGTTTATTTTTTGGAGGTTATGGTTAGCGGCCCATTCTGACTCACTTGTGTTCGCGCAGATCCATTTCAAGAGTGTTGAGACTGTTGGCCAAGTTTCTTTGTTCGTTGCGCAGCTGTTGAAACTGGGCAACAATCTTCTCTTGCGAGATTTGGGCTTTGGGCGATTCGTTGCTCATTTTTCTAGTTAATTTTTAAACAGATGTCTGGTCAAGTTTAATGCTAGTTCGATAAGGTGTGACCGAATCTCCAATAATTGTCGTTTTTATTTATTTTTAGCCGGACTTTCAAATTGAGGTCACACTGAACTTGGTGGTTGGTATTTTATTCACCAGCGCTGCCACTTCCTGCAGTGCTGGTGAGCGGCAGTTTTAGTTTAATGAGTTGGCAGCTCTACTATTGGGCGCGTTTCTTGAATTTTTGGTTTTCGGATAATAGCACTAAGCAGACAATACAAAAATTGTGATAATAGCAAGCAAAACAAAAAATAAATCGTGTATACAATTAATTTGTAATTTGTTAACTGGTCCAATAATAATTGCGCATTTCCATTTGATGACTTTATAACCCAATTTTACTGCTAATTGGCTGCGCAAATATTTAGTTCGCTTCTGTACGAACAGAATTTCTAAAGGTGATCATTCTTTGAGAGTTCTGTGCACCTTTTGGACGCATTTCTTAAGAATTTGTAATGTATACTAAAAACCACTTGCTGCTGCTTGCTGGTCTGGTTCACATGTTGCACGCTTCCTATGAGGTGTTGGAACCAACAAAGAATCTCACAGATTATTTACACACCCGTCAGAAGCGCTATCAGTTGGTCTACCAGAATGGGGCAACCATTCGCTTGGTAATTGGCTGTGTGATGGGTGTCCAGCTGATGGACCCGGTTGTGTGGCGCAGCATGGTAAACTTCTATGTGCTACACTTTGGGGCGTATTCAATGCCCGCCACCCCACTCTATCCATGGGATAAATGGGAGTCCATATTCGCCAGATCACTAAAAGAAAAGATACGCCAGCTGGACGCATCGCATGAGGATGACGCACGGCTCTTTGCCTACACAGGACTTGAGCATTACATAGACAATAAGAGTGGCGTTCCGGGACGAGGTCGCCACTGTTTGCTGCGTGCCATGTGCGAGAATGCGCAAGTGCATCGTCATGTGGGCATCATGTCCGAGCTGCTCAACGTGCTCCTTACGTAAGTGGCAAAGTTTACCTGACATCCAGTATGTATCTGTTCACATTTCGATCTATTTCAGACCAGGAAAAGCGAGACTCGATCAGATTTATAGGGAAGCTCACGCTGCGGGTTTGGCTGGCGTGGATTGCTTGCAACAGTTTTATGGCTGTCCCCAGGGAGAGAGTGTCCTCGATGCTCTGGCTGTTGATGTAAACTATTAAAAGATGGTAGGCATCCTTTAATAAAAATAAATATTTTATTTGCGTAAACACAATTTTGCAAATAGTGTAGCAAAAGCGCTTTAAAACACTAAACGGAGTTTTCAAAGTTTTAACGTTATTACGAACTAAGCAGCTTTTGGCTGTCTTTAAGTGTTGCCGCCTTCCCCAAAAAATCACAGTTACATTAATGGTTTGTGGCTTTGGCTTCCAGAGCGAGTAAGCGACCGCCATTTTGTCAACAATGGCGTCAATTAAATGGAAATGCAGCTGAACCATCAGCAGCGACAACAAGGACAACAAAAACGACGACGATGGCGAAGACAGCAACGACAACAGAAAGACAATAAATGCGTCTTAAGTGGCACATTAGGCTTGCCAGGTGGCTACACACGGCTGCCACTCGCTGCACCGGGTGCTCCTTCTAACACGGCAGCAACAGCAGCAGCAGCAGCAGCATCGTCCATATGTTAATACTGCACACAGCCCTGGCAGAATGTGCATCAGGCACCCTATTTTGCTATCGCTCGTCGTTTTGTATGCACAGCTAATTCAAATGCGATTATGACAACGCTGCGCCAAATGGGGAGGGGATGACGGGTATGCGGGCAAAGTGAAGCACTGTTAGGGGAGTGGAGGTGGAGGCGGTGCCGTTGTGCAACTTTGCGGTATTTGAGTTTCTCTTGTTGGCGCAGTGGAGTAAGTAGCAATCCAGTGGATGCCATGCTAATGCGGGCAATGTTTATAGAAAATACAAGTCTTAGACAGATAAAGGCATTAATAAAAAAATATTCCAATGTTATTGTTAGATTCACCGCTGTTTTCAAGACCACTGCAAATCGAAAGGCAAATAAATAAATCACGAGCAATTCGTGTGTTGCCTTTTCTGATAACTAGTTGCGTGTAAGCCGTAAATGGTTGTTTAGTTGTTGGCTTGTGTGCAGCCGCCCTCAAAGTCGCTTCCTGCCACATTCACAGCTGCATCTGTAGTTGTAAGTGTGTATATGTATCTTTGCTCACTGCGTACTCCTTTGACAGACTTGTAAGTTATGCAACAGCCGCAGCAACCACAACAGAAACCACAACAACAACAAGAACAGGCATTAGACATGCACTTTGATTTGGCGAAAGCTTTATTGTTGTGGCCAATGCATCGATCCATAACGAAAATACAATCAATCAAATTTCAGTTGCGCTCTAAAATCAACAGCTCGTCCAGGAAGTTGAGGCCACGTGGACAGACCTTGTAGATGGCCAGGCAATTAGCACCCGCTTGGCCAGCAGCAAAGGCATCATGATACGAGTTATCTAAATCAGCTTTTCCCGGACTATAAAGAGTTCAAGAATGCTGAGATGCAAAATGCGCCACATGGTTGGTTGGATAGTTAAAATTGTGTTCACTCACCTCAATACAATGTTGAGTATTTCGGAGAAGACGCCAACATGTTGATGCACCTGGGCATTTTCGCATATGGAGCGCAGCAGGCATTGCCTGCCCACAATCATATTATTGTTCCGTCTGCCCATATACTCCTCGAGAGCCATGTAGACCAGGAGTCGTGCATCGTCGGCATATCGAACATCTCCGTTTGCCGTCTGCCTCTCAATGTGGCGTCTCATTTGCTGCAGAGATCTGGCAAATGTGTTCTCCCACTTGTCCCAGGGCCAAATGGGCGTTGTTGGCAGATTGTAGGTGCCACCCTGCAAGGTGAAGGAGAGCACCGCAGAGCGAAAGGTCACATGATCGCCCAAAGGGATGGGCAACGATGGTCCAATACTGAACTTCATAGATCCACTATTCTGATAAATGAGTCCACGCCGCTGGCGATGCGACAGAAAAGCGGTTAAATTGTGCGCATTGCAGACGCAGTAACTGTTGCCCAAGGCCAGCAATGTAAAGCCAATGATTATACCTCTTGTCCCACACATATCTGCAGCTCGTTTGAAAACTAACTGGTCGCCTATATGCATAAATATGTACATAAATGGTGGGCTTTACCAGCAGCGCTCTAAGGGAGACATCAATGATGACAAGTGGAAATTTCAGACTCCGAAATATTTGGCCTTACAATTAGCATTGTGCAATTGTGTAGCTGGTGTCAAGTCGCTTTACCATAGAAAACTTTAAATTCAAAATTTGGGTTTGCTTTTCTATTTGCACACGTGAGACCAGTCAGACAACAATTGAGACTGCCCGAGTGGTCTCTAATTTTAATTCTAATTCTAATTCTTTTGCGTGACACGGACGGTTAGGCGTTGATGGCCCGGTCCAGATTAGGAGCTTGGCTGGCAGGCCTTGAACTCAAGTAAAATGGTGACCACTTAAAAGCCCATTAAGAAAACACACAATGAAAAATGGAAAATGTTTCGCAAATTATTTATCCAAATAAACATGAGAGAGCTGGCCAAGAAAGATGGGAACATCACAGCGACGATAGTGTGGGCAAGGAAACAGTTTTGCTGCAGATAATATCCTTTTAGGTTGTTTGTGATTTGTCGACGTGGCCGGAAATGAAAAGCAAACAGAATCAGCATCGGCATCAACAGCAGCAGCAGCAGCAGCAAAAGCAGCGTCAGGCAGCATACAAATAAATTTGCTTAAATAACAACAGGCAAGAAAAAATATTAAGTCCATATCGACGCACAGATACTCTACAAAATCAAAAACTTTTAAATCTAAACGATTTTTAAACATATGCAGATATATGTGTTTTTTTTCTTCTAAGTGAGGATATTTCCGAAGTAAAATTGACCCAGCTACACACACACAAATAGAGTGCTTGGCACTCTGCATTGTGAGCAACTTGACGTGCCTGAGAAAAACTGAACGCTGTTGACGACACAGTCTGACGTGCCTCTTCACTCCCCTCAATACAATAGCCTCTGCCAAGCTCCTTCCCATATTCCATATATATACCTTGATCACACATTCACTCACCATGTTGTTCATTTCCGCTTGGGGAACCGCAAGAAACTTACATGAAACGCAAACGCAACGCAAATAAATTTGTGTTGACAATTTGAATGATTTATTTATGGGTGCGTACCCAAAATCGTCATCTACTCGGCCAACAACACCCACAAAAACAAACAAAACACCATCCACAAAACAGTTACACACAGAAAGTGAAAAGACCCAAAATCTAAAATTATTTAGAGTAGCGAGAAGGGATAGATGTGTATAAGTTGAAGTTAACTACAGTAGAAGCATGTAAATAGTTTGGAAAATGATAAAATTGAATTCGTGGTTATTTTTGTGTGAACTTTCCTCTGGGAGATTTGTTTAATTTGGTTGTTGCTCATGCATTGAGGTTTTTTGAGTGACAACTCTGATTTATTTAGAAGTAAACGTGTGTGCCACAAACTTTTCTGTTACCTTTCATTTCGCATCATCAAACTAATATAAAATGAACCACGCAAAAAGATGTGGTTGATATTGGTCATATCTGGATCACAACAGTTTTTTTTTTATTCTGTGGCAAAACCCTCAATTATGTGTTGCAGCAATTAGGCGAAGGGGGCGATGGACGATGGCAGGCAAAGAATTTAACATTTCTCAAACTGTCACAAAGCGACGCTTCTCGAAAAATGAACCACCCAAAAGTGACCCAAAAGTGGAGAGATCTCCCCAGCGAATCGCCCAGTCTGGGCAACTCTGACACACCAACTCTATATAATATTTATTATGTTAGCATAATAAATTGCAACATGGGGCAGATTCATTTTCGCACTTGCGGACATTTTTCATTTTGTTACCCGGGCAGCAGCTGCTTGGACGTCTGTCTATGTGTCGCAGTAAGGGACGGAATGGGACGGAACAGGAAGGGTGGCATGGGCAAGGGACTGAAAGTTAGGCAGCTGATAGGTGGCACAAGAGTGTGAAAGTCGCAGTGGCGCCACGTTCATGTCGCCAAACGTTCACCCCTTTGTGGAGGATGAAGAATGGTGAAGAACAACAAAAATAAAACTTGTTGCCTGCTCGCAACTGCATTGCAACTTCGTGGGCAACTTGCCATGTGCGCATTTTAAAAAGGAAATTTAATAAACCTTGTCCTATTTCATGCTCATTAGTGTCATGATAAATTTTAGCGCAACTTCGCACAGGTAGTTGTCGACCAACCAGCGACTACGGCTCGGGCTATTGTGTGGTTGGTGGGTAACGCTGTGTGTGCATGTAAATGGCCGGGGTCGAGAGTTCAAAAAGGCCGCTGGCGCTTAACTGTTGCATTCCATGGCCATAAATTAGAAAAGTTACCCGACGTGGGACAAGTTGCTTTGATTTGCCGGTTTTCCAACATTTTATAGCCGTTTAATGTGCTGACATGTCGACAATTACAAGGGAAATTGTGTGCTGTGGGTGGATGATGGGCGTGCCGGGGGAGGGGGGGGGGTAAAGATGTGGAACAGGAGATAACTGAGTTCATATAGCGCACATAAATTCAACCAATAATCTCATTGTATTCATATGCAGTTCATTGGGCGGTTTTTAGTCGCGAGATACTCGCCTGCAACACTTTTTCCTTGTTGTTGCTTCTTGAATGCTCTTTTTGTTGTTGTTTCTGTTGCTGTTGTAAGTAAAGTTTAGCAGACAGTATGTCGTCTATATGTCTGTCTGTCAGTATTTTGGTTTGCTTCCAGCTGCCAACTTATGTTGCTACTTTTATGGTTGATGTTATTACTTTTTTTCACGCGCTATCTCTTTCCATTTGCCACTCTCTCTCTCTCTCGCTCTCTCTCTCTCTCTCTCTCTCTCTCTCTTTCTGTCAGCCGTTAACAGCTGGTGCATATGATGCAGAAAAAGCATGATAAGTTTTCCAACTTTGCCATAGTTGCAGCTGAAATACACTTCCTTCTCAACAAATCGTGTGAAAATGAAAGTTCGAGAAGAACGCTTGAAGAAGTTAAGTAAAATGGTCATGTCCTTAAGATTTAAATGCAATACTCTGTATTAATACATATATTTTTTTAAAGTTTTTTTTTGCTAGTAGCCCATAATTAATTGAGCAAAGCTCCAGTTCTCTTCGACTTTAAATGGGCCATTTATGCGGCAACCGCCGGCATTGCAATCGCCCACCGTGTACAATGGAATGCTGTGCGTGTCGCGATAGTAAAGTGCCTGCATGCAACTGCGAACCAAGCCAATTGCTTCTGTGAATGTGAAATCGCGATCTCTTGGCTTACTTTCGCAGACGAGCGGCACACAATATTGATTTGCGAAACAGGTGGCCAGCACATAATCTTCGTAAACGCCTCCACGCATATCCACATTAGCCAAATAGGGCAGGCCGCATTCATCGATGCCAGCGATGATGACATCAATGTTGAGCGGATTCGCGCACAGGCGACGATTGTAGAGAATGCGTGTCAGCCAGGTGGCCAGTGAGTTCGGTTTTGTAGAGCAGTTTTGGTATTGATCCTCGATAATCTTCTGTTCGATGCTACGCATTATGCACTGCACATCAGCGAATTCTCCGCTGCCACCAAGTAAAATTCGATTGTTGATCTTGAAAATGCGATCAACGTTTTGATAGCGCGCTATGGAGCCATAGGAGATGAGTGTATCTGCGGCGATTAAGACTCCAGCATCGTATCTAATGCCCAGCACAGACGAGCCAGTTGTCATTTTAGTAAAATAAATTTGTTACTTACACAAAGCAACAACAGCTGTAGAATGACAGGCATAAATAAAATGAAGTATTTTACAAATTACAAATATTTTGGATAAACACATTTCCAATGACAATTTGAAAGTGGTGTTTTTTGAAACGACAACTCAGCGTATATACAGTTAAGCATGTATACGTCTAGTGGGCCATAATACAGAGTATATCGCATGTCTGTTTTGCTGTTGCTTTTGCTATTATTGCTAGTTGCCTTTGTGGCAGCTGCTGTGGCTCTTGCACTTCAGACATCGTCGCTGGTGACGACATTTAAAGCGCCATGAATATGCAAAACTTGTACACTCAGTTTTTATGCACAAATATATAAATCTAAAAAAGAAAATATAAACAGAAACGCAACGACAAGGATATTCTGTGATGGGGCGGGGGAGGGGGCTTATGCGCTATTAGTCGTTTGGGAGTACGACGACGTTGGTTGCATTGGCAACTTCTGTTGTCTCTCCGCATAATAATTCTTCAATAATAACAGAGCAACAGGGGAAAGGGAGGATGGCAGGATGGCAGGAAGGCAGGATTGGAAGGTGAAGCAGTGTGCAATGCAACAGCAGCAAATCGTTTGGGGGCTTGGCTTGGGGGAAAAGGGTAATGCTAACTCTATGGCGGCTATAAAATAAACACTCGCTCGCTTTAGCCACAGCTGCTTGCATCATGGCATCCTGCTTCTTTTGCTCTTCAGTGCCTCCGGCTACGCGTTTTGGTTTCGACTTCCTCGGCGTTTTTGTCGCGCGCTGCGGTTTAAGTTTTTCTCTGCGGCTCAACAAAATTTGTTTGCATTTGCATTGCAGAATTAAATTATTGCTTCCTCTATCACTCGCTGCACTTCCCTTGCCACTCCGTCGCTCTTGTTTGCAACGCATCCTGGCCGTCCCAGCCATGTCCCAACTGTCCCGACTGTTCTCGACTATCCCGGCTGTCCCATCTGTCCCCCCATCAGGCCCCTGCCATTGTTGCGGTTTTTGTAGCAGTTGTCAGTTTCTATTGCTGTTGTTGTTATGCGCACCGCAGCAACATTATCGCTGGCTTTGGCTACGAGCAGTTCGGAGTTGTGCACTGCGGTCTGTGGGGCATATTGATTTAAACCCCGCTGGCGTTTAGCTTTAACAAGCCTAGGCGTGAGTAGAGAAATTGGTCATGAAAATCATACCATACACCGAAGTGTTGATTTGAGGCAGCTTGTCTGAAATTGCTGAATATATCATTTTGTTTCAGTCATTTATACTGTGTATTTTAACTTTCTCTTACCTGCTTAATTTCAAATCGCAATTTTACCATTAGTTAAACAGTTTTTCCTATAGCTAAATGCAGCAATGTTCACAATCCATCAAGCCGGCAGTCTTATCCATCTTAAATGCATAGTATACACATTCTAACTATAAAAACTTTGGGGGCAACAAATTCCTTAACGCGCTTTTTGCATTTCCGGCAGCTGCCTGTCGTTTATTTGCCGTTTTGCATTTATTTCAAATATTTGGCGCCACACTTTGCAAATAATTTGTGCATGTATACTTTCCAGAGACAGCAGCCAAATAGAAAATAAAACAACTAAAAAGCAAAAAGAAAAAACAAAAGAGCAAAGAAGAAAGAATAAAGAAGAAAAACGAGCGAGAATTTTCTGATTTTATGGGCGAAGAGGAATCAACTAACCAAGGCAGACAAGATGTCCGCAAGGAGACAACGCAACTTCCTCGACTCAATGCGTGCCTCTAAATTATGCACAAGGCATCCAACGACCACCAAGAAAAAGAATTGGTCAGGACAAAGAGAAGGGGAAGTAAAAGGGGGAATACTGTAGGTAACAGCCCAGAGTGCTGCCAATGAAGTTAGCAAGCTTGTGGCTGCATGACCTGACCTAGCCCGAACTGTGAACCTGCCCCCTTGGCATTATTACGCTCAAAAGTCAGCTAGAGATGCAAGCGGGGATGGTGGGCTTAAATATGTTTTTGTTATTTATGCAAATTCGTTTTTGTTGCCACTGTAGCCGAGGCGAACGTCGGTAGCGACTTTGGCTTTGTTGTATTGTCATAATGCCAGAGCAAGCCAAACAGCCATCAGCCAACACATAGACGTAAATGTGGGGGCGGATAGAGAAGGAGGGGGAGCTTGTACTATGCTAACCTGTTGGCATTTGTGACGCTTCGTTCATCGTCAGCTTGTTTATGTGCCAACACTCTCGCGCTATTCTTTCAGTCTTCGGGCTTCCATTGCATTCTTTTTATGCAAATTTCTTAACGGGCGCATTTTCTTGCCATTTTCCAACACAACAACAAGTACAGCAGGTATAACAAAGTTGCAAACTTTGACTTGACATTCTCCTATTCACCCAAAATGCTCTTACATATTTAATGCGCAACAATAGTTTTGAATAATGTAAGCATTTGCCAAGCTTCAACATTTGACTAACCGCTTTTGGCCATGCCGCACAAGGACACACACACTCAGTCACACGCATGCACAACTCAATATTTGACACTGTCTATCTGGGGTCGTTCCTGGGGTTTATTACATTTTTACGTCATAATTTATAATGTGCTTGAGTCTTGTTATCTAATAACCGGGCAAGGCCAACATGTTTGACATATTAAAAGGCACAGCTCGGTGTTGCCTCCTTGGGACCGCAACAGTAACGACCACATTCACAAAAACAAAAACAACAACTGCCACAAGAACATCAACAACAACACCATGAGAAAATGCTGGCAATTTATGGACCACAGGGTCACAGAACCGTAGCAAGCGCCTGGGCAGCTTCATAAGCACAAAAACACTTGAAAAAATTTAATTAAAATTTGAGCTTAGTGTTTGGGATCAAGCAGTCGAAATAAAGGGTGTGGCTTGTTTGTGTATAGGGTGATGCGGCTTATGCGCACACACATACAAATTTAAACTAATTAACATAAACAGTGAAAGTAAACTGGTTCAAATAATGTGCCTCCGAACGATTTTTAGTTTTTTTTTTATACTTCCTTGGCTAAATTGATTGTGGGAACTGAGCGGGCTTTTAGGCAAAATGTTTTCTTTTTACTAAATCTAGGATTCAAAGAAAATCTTTAAAGAACGGTATCCAATTAGTTATTGACAGAAGGACTGCAAAATGGAATATAAAAGCCTGTCAATAGGCCATTGATATTGTCAACTGTAATGAATAACAATAAGACTGAAAATCAGTAGGTACAGCAAACATTGCACCCTTTACTTAAATATAGTTGTTGTCTGTATCCAAATTGCTTATTTGTCTTTATGTGATCCAAGTGACAATAATTTTAGGCCTACGACAAACTACTGAGGGGTTCGGCGGTGTGCAATTTGTATGACAAGTTTTCGGCTCTCCGAGTGTGTATCGAGTGTTGTATTGCTTTCTCTATGGGTATGGAAATGTGTGTGGGTCTGTGGATGCCTGAGTTAATTTATTTAAATCTCACTTGTAATTCATATTTTAGAGGCAACGTCGGACGCATAATAAGCAGAGCGAACCCCAACTATATTCATAGTACGAGTAGTGTTCGAGTAGTGTGGCAAAAACAACCTTTATGACAGTGTGTATATATGTGCGTGTGTGTGTGTGTGTTTGTATGTGCAAATATTTGAGACATAAATTTAGTAAATTTGGCCGAGACCAAATTGTGCTACGTGTCGAGGACTCGTGCCTGGTGTAAATTTGTAGATAAGTCGCATTAGTTGGGCTCTCTATTTCTGGAGTATCGTGTTGTTGTTGTTGTTGCTGTTGTTGTTTTTACTCCTGCAGGGTTATTATGTACTTAACGAGTGTTTATTAGCATTTTAATTACCTTTCGGCGCGTGAAAGCTGCGTGCATTAGTCAACCTTCAGTCCTGGTACCAGGCGCTGGTCCTTCGGGATGCAAAACTCCATGCAAAACTTTAATTATGTTTTTCAACTTTATTGAGGCGGCAGCAATAGCGCAATATTCTCTTTGCATACTAAAAGACATGTACATAATAATATGTATACATTTATTTATAATAGCCAATCATAAATGTGCATGGCATACAAATTGATGAGAAACACAAACATCGTAGAATACATGCCCGACATTAATTAAAATGTAAATACTCTTCGATAATTTCTAAATATCTATTATTAGGTTTGATTATGTTCAGCGTACCATGTTATTGCTGCAATGTCTAAAAGAGCATTAATTCTTCGCCTTCACACAGATAGTAGTCATTTCTTATTGTGCATAATACGTGTAATATTTTTGTACGCTGGATGGATGTGTAGTGGACCAGCGGAACAATATTTGCTTTGCGCTAATAAAAGCATTGCAAAAAATTGCAAAAACTAATTGGATGCGCAAAAACTAACGCGTCGACGGGTTGTATATGCTGGTCGTGGGCGTGAGGGGTGTTGTGGGTGTGGCGGTTGCTTGTTAAAAGTTCATTACACTCATAGAATGCTTGTAAAGCGAGATGATAAATTAATCTACAGTGTGCAACGAAGCGCGCTATTGAGTGGGTCTGCTAAGGGAGTAAAAAGGGGAGATACGAATAAATAGGGATGCATAGAGAGAGAGAGAGAGAGAGAAAGAGAGAGAAAGAGAGAAAGAGCGAGACAGACAGAGGGGGACAGGAAGAGATAGAGATAGAGATAGATAGAGTGGAGAAATCAGTAAAGAGAGAATGCAAAAGAGAGCGCACATAAATGACGAGTTTAATTTGTATGCAAACAAGTTGGCGGCGTTGTCGACATAAACACTACGATGACGTTGGACCTACAATAATTACATACACACACACACACATAAGCATTCTTAAAGAAATGCACGCACACCACACATATAGAGGGGAGCACCCCGAGCGGGGCAGCCATAATGGCTGCTAACTGTATCCGCTTGCCGCTAAGTGACGGCGACGTGTGAATGCCAGGAATGAAGCATTACTCCGTTTGGACACCCATTTCAGAGTCAGAACGGGTGCAAGGGAATGAAGTGAGACATTAGTGTCGGAACAGTATGTGCATTAGTTAAAAATGCTGCCACCGTTAGCGGAGTGAGAAGTAAAGAAATGATAAAGGTTTGTCGTCTAAAACAACTAAAAAGAAGTTGAGAAAATGAGATCTGAGAAATATTTCAAAGACAACTCTGCAACTGTATTTGGAATAAGTGCTCTGGAATTAGCATATGGAAGCTTCTTAAATTGAGTCAAAGGCATTGCAAATGCTTTCTTTGCTATTTTGGAACTTTTTACTAAATCAACACAAGCAACACAGTGTCCTAACCAACACGATATTTCCAAAACATAACATTATAAAAACTCAACAAATTTTCAAAGATCATGGCTCTTGATCATTGTTTGACCTCTATTTTAATACTTCATTTAAAGTTAGAGACGTGATATTATCACAACATTTTATATTACAAATTCAAAAGTTTTTATGTGTGGATTTGTCAAAACTTTCAACAGCCATAACTTTGTCAAAACTCAACCCAATTTCACAAGTCTTTTGTCTCATGTTTAGATTTCTAAATTATTGCCGAACTCAAGTTTGGAAACTTGTGTAAATTAGCAAAATTAGTTGTCCTCTTCTTAACACTGCATATATTTTATGACTTTTGTAAGCACTTAATTTCCTTATAGCAATTTGTATGCGGCGTCCCTTTAACCGTCGCAGCCTAGGAAATGCTGCTGAAGACTTGGGAACGCATAATTAGCATAAACTTAAACAGTTAATTGGCGTAATAATTGCGTTACATGCGAGTACACCGGAAACAAAACGAAAATTGGATTGCAAATCTCGAGAGCCAAATAAGCAAAGAGCAACACACAATCGAAAACTAAAAGTTAAACTAAAACTATTGGTGTCTTAATTAGTGTGCGTGTTCAATTAGAATCGTGGATAGAGTGCTGGATAATTGCCATTATCAGCTGCTGTTAGTTGAATTTATTTACCAGACAAAACTCGGCTGGGGATACCCGCGCTTGCACAGAATACTTCTCATGAATTTCAAATAATGTCGAACACTTTGACTTTGACTTGCTACCATGCAATGCAATGCGATTGTGGGTGGCTTTCTGCTCCTTGTTGTTCCTGTTCGTATTCTTGTTGTTGTTGTTGTTTTTACTGGTGCTGGTAGCTGCCTGAAGTCGTGATTCAAGTCTTGATGCCTGGCATGCCAAAATCTCATGAAAGACGTTTAGTTTGCTGGCGTCTCCTCCATGGCGTCGCAAGAAATTCACAGAGAAAACAAGCAATGAAATCGCATAACTAACAATGAATTCCTAACTTGAAGCTACTTGAACAGCCAAGTACAGGATGAACGTGGTCTGGCTCAGCACACGTATTTCTGCACTGCACGAAATGTGCGCTGCCAAGTCAAAGCATCGACAATTGAAGTTCCCAGGGATTTCACGGCTAAACTAACTTGAAGCGTATTCTCTGACGGTGTCTACCTGGGTTGCCTTCATTCTTATGCTGTTTGTGTACCCGTTAGTCGCGAATTCCTCTCGCATACCCTATACAAAATATAAAGCCGGGTTGTCTGCTTTTTTTTCGTCTGTGCGCTTATCACATAGAGAGGAATACGTCTATAAAACCTTAAAACTTTTATTCGTATAATCACAATTTCAACTTTAGGTCATGCATCCCATGACTACAGATTATTGCGGTATTTAATTCAATCTCTCGACTTTTGCTGCACGGAGTGTGAACTGTTTGTTGCTTAGTTTAGTGGGGGGTCGCGGATTTTTTTTGTTTGATTTCAGTTCTTCTTATTTGTTTGCGTTTTAAACTGATTTTACAGACGTTGGGAGGGAATCAGCAGCAGGTTAAGTTTTTGGATTGTCATGGCATTTGGCATGATTTCAAAAGCCACTCAACAAAACGCCAACAACACATCGCATTTATATTTGAAACGCTTTGCAATGACTCAGCGTCATTGTAAACGTAAAACGTACGCTGAACGTTTTCAAACGTACAGAAGCGTTGCAAACGTCTATAAACGTTTATCAAACGTTCGACGAGTTTCTATAAAAGCTGTGGCAGCGCGTTGCTTTCGTATCAGTTAAAAGTGTGAGCAGCAAGTGAACAGCAACACGGTAACAGTAAGTTGTGTTTATAAAGTGTGTGTTATCTATAGGTCAAAATACCAAAGAATCATGGGTCGTACTTCGAGTAATAGGGAAGATGTTGAGCTGATAAATCAATTAATTAAAGAGGCAAATAAAGCTCAAACCTTGCTTGTAAATGTCTTGGAGCAGCTGGAACAGAGACAACGCCCAACGTTGTCGAGCAGACAACGTTTCCAGAGCAGAGTAGAGAACAGTGATCGTCGTGTCGACTCAGACAGTTCCGACGACGGGCTCGTTATCACTAGAAATACCATTGCCCATGAGCGAGGTTGGGAGAGTCGCCGGCACAAACTATCGGATAGAAAGCGCGACCGTTCTCACTCGCGTGGACGCTCTCGTGGGCATTCTCGGGGGCGTTCTCACAACCGATCTCGTTCTCGCTCTCACACAAATGCCAATCACAAGCAAATGTCGTTGTCTGTGACAGTTTAGTGGGGATGGGTGGCTGAGAAAACATTTAATTTAAAACTTTTCAAAGATACTAATAAATAAAAACTTTAATATAAAGCACAATATAAGCGTTTGTTTTTGGAATGGGGCTCGATGTTGTTTATTTATTAAATATTAATATTTATTTTAAATAAATACCAATATTTCTATTTGAGGTTGTGCCTGAATTCTACTTAAAATTCGTTGCACACAGTTGACCGCCTATTGATTTCGAGGCGCACGTAATAAATAAATATTGTTGTAAATCAAATGAATGTAATGGTTTCAAGTAAATTGTTAAAACCTGACTTCTGCCTTATTTGACTGTGACTCAAACACAAAGAAAATCTCCTCAGGTTCTGTACTCTTCTGCCATAAGGTTGACAAACATGTGTGTAATTACATATACAAGCAAAACAAACATTGTTGTTCTGCTTACATCATCAACAAGTAAACATTGAGAAAAACAAGATGCAAGCATTGGCCCAAAAAAACCATTTACCGTTGGCATTTGCTGTTAAAGCCGCTGCTCTTGACTGGTATTTCAAGAGCAGGTCGCAGCTACTGCTGCAGTCGCTCCATTGTTAGAGGCACTTTGTTGTTGTTGTTGTTTTTTTTTTTTGTGAAACAATGCCACAGTCTGTGTCACATGACGGCATTTCATGTTTTTGTATTTATATATGCATACAATCAACATATGTACAATTGTATGTATTGTTGTTGCTGCCAGCTGCAGCTCTAACATGCTGAAAACCATGTCGATCGTAGAATGCTGCGATATGATAATCATCTCTAATAGAAAACGCCCCGAAAAACATAGATGGATGCATAATTTAAGCGGACAGCTTGAAATGGAAAGACTCGGGCTTATCAACGCCTCTAATCAGGGCAATAGCGTATAGTTGCCTAGCCAACCAGCGAACTCAAGGCAAATGGCAACAATAACAACAACCACAACAACTCACAGCAGATAAATGATAAAAAAAAATAAGCAAAAATAAATGTGTACAAAATAATTCCACAACGGGGAGAGAGCAAAAATAAACAAGCAGCTAACAGGCACAGGTACAATCATAAACAATGGCAACCATAGATATTTCTACAAGCAGAATAATTAATAGATCATAACACTTTTGTATATTTGTATACAATGTAGAAAAAAATTATTTAAATTTTCAATAGTGCTGAATCTAATAGGCCACAGTTCATTAAGCAAATATTTTATTGCAATTGTTTTTTCTTTTTAAGACATTTATGCAAAGGACTCAAGTATTTATGCAAAAATGTTTTCACCTAGTCCCATTGTACAGCTGTCATTTCGCGCTTTTCCATCGCCGACTTTTTTATGATACGCCGACACCGAGGCATACAACACGTCCAACACGCCGAGCCCAGACAGCAGAGCACGTTGTGCCACGTCAGTCGCACGGCAGCTGGCCCGCCTGGAGCAGGCACTGTTTGGATTGATGCAGGTAGTGACTGGGACATGGACGGAAAGTCCATGTTTTTATGTATGTGTATGTAGGGGAGGCTGCAAGCAATTTAGGGTCGGGAAGCCAAAACGAGCGGCCTCCAAACTCAGAACTAAAAGACTTTGCACAAATTCTAATAAATGTAAAAGAAATTGTATGAGGTTATGCCACGGCAGCTGTGAAAATAGCAAAAATTGCCAAGCAAACGCATTTACTGCGTTGCTTGGAAAATGAAAATGAAAACTAAACGAGTTTTTTGCTCGCCCAGGCAAGCCAGGCAAGGCGAGGCTGACTGGCTGGTAGGCAGGCTAGTAGACTAGCAGGCAGTAAGTCGCCCTTGTCGCGTCCTCCTGTCGTTCTGTCTGCTGTCAGCAAATTGCCAACGCACTGCGTATTCAGGGCGCAAAATACGAGATATGAAAGTCTCGCACTGCAAGACGACACCGAGAAGAAAATTGCTGAGCCAAAATGGATATCGTTTTAATTTTATGCTTTTTTCATTTTTTTTTTTTTTTTTTGAATTACTGCCTAAGAAGCGTGGGAGTCGCGAACGCTGGCTCGTCAGGTGATTTGCGGCAAGAGCAATTTGAAGCGCCTTAAATTGGTTGCGCTGAGGCACGTTGCGCATACGCTGCAATGTACTCTGCTTACTGCTGCTTGCTTGGCTGACTTTACATAACGGCTGCTGATTAGTATGGTATATGTGAGTGTGTGCGTATGTGTGTGTGTGTGTGTATTTTTGAATGTATATGTGTGTAAAGGAGGCGGAGAGTATGCGATAGTAATGAGCCTGACCAGAGTTAATAGTGCCTGCAACTAAGTAGGGCTCAAAATACATAACGAGGCCGTTGCCATATGCATCGACCAAATGTACATAATGCCCCAAAAATGTCCATGCCTACGTGAGTACTATGTACTTACATACATAGGTGTGTGTGTGTATGTGTGCGTGTATACATGTGTGTATGCTTTGGGTGAGTATGTGTGAGTGCGTACGCAAAATGCATGTCTCTATACGCACAACGGCGGCGAGTGCGAATCAATAATGATGACCTGAATACGTATGTTGCAGCCGATTAACTGGACATGCCCCGACTGCAACACGCCCCAAAATATGCAACGTGCAGTATTGGCAGCCTGCTATCCATTGTTGTTGTGTTTCAATTTGCTGCTGCAGCTTCTGCTGTTGCTGCTGCTGTTGCTGCTGTTGCTGCTTCGGCTATGGCTTGCCGCCTACACAATTTTTCATTTTCATTTACGCTTTCGACAGCTGTGTTGCGTTTACTCTTTTGCTTTCATTGTCTTCGCGAATTCATCTATGTATGTGTGTGTGTGTGTATGGGTCTGTGTGGCACGCTTGATTGTTCAAAGCGCAGCTTTCAGCTGAAAATTTGTAAAGTGCCGTGAAGCTGTCGCAGCCTTTACCTGTGCTTCGCGTTTTACTACGATTCCATATACTAGTACACACACACACACACACACAGATCTGCAACACACACACATATGCCTATGTGTATTTGCGTCTGTATGTATATATGTGGGTGTGTGTGTGTGTGTGTTTGTCTACGTCATATTTATGGGCCATGTGCATGTGGAATCCATGTGCTGGATCTGTTGTTGCTCCTGCTGCGGCTGCTGCTGCTGCTGCTGTTCCTCTTCCCCCATTTGCTGTCCGTTTTCATTGTGGGTCATTCCCGTTCTCGTTGTCGTTTCGACGTTTTTATGCTTTCGAAATCCGCTTTGCACATACATACACACACACAAAACCAATCGTATATGCAGTTATATACATGCTCTGTCCGTTGTCTGTGTGTGTGTGTGTGTGTGTGTGTGCGTAGGCTGCGTGTACGACGTGTGGCCCATTGTGAGCCGCACCTCGATATGCCGCTGCCTCATGCCTCGTTGTATGTCCGTTTGCATTACTCATATGCGAAACAACTGCAAATAAAAAATCCGCTCCAATAAAAAATTGCAAAATATTTATTCATTTATGCGTTCGACCAGGGCTGAAACGTGCTAGAAAAACCAGCTTTTCATAATGTAATCAACTTATTTCTTTTACAACTTCTAATTTGACAAACGAACTTTGATTTCAGGTTGCAAATTCGGAATCAGAAAAGCCTCTAAGATTAGACTAGACTAAGAGAATATAAAAATATAAATTTAGAATGTGTTAAAATGTAGACAGAGATTGTTTTCGAAGACTTCTCATTAGTTTGTTCAGTGAATTCATGTGTGGCTTATTCATAAAAGAGATTAGGATGAGTAATAGTTTGTATTCTGGCAAAAACTTGACTCACTTATCGAGCTCAGAGCTCGAGCATTTTGAAAAAACATATTATCCCTCTACTCTCAGTTCTCTCCCCAAAAATCTTTTACTATGGCACTGCATGCAGGACTTATCCTTCAGCGGTGAGGGCGGTTGCCTGACCGCATCACAAATCTTTTGTGCAGCCCTTGGCTCCATTCTCCTCAAACATAGTGGCCTGCATTTTCTCTTTTCTCTTCTGCTTCTTTGCAACGTGCTTGCTGCATTTTATTTATTGTTCAGTGCATCTGCATGTTGTTGCATTCCTATGTATATATGTGTATATGTCTGCATGTATTTTACCAATGCACCTCAGCATGTGTGTGTGTGTGTATGTGTGTGTGTGTGTATATTTTGTATTTACGCCTGCTCCAATTTATTTATTGTATGTATATTTGTTTATGTCGTATATAAAACTTTCAACAAATTGATGCTGCACCCATTGTTGTTGTTGCAGCATACAGTTTTTTTTTCGACATTTTTTATTGGGCGTGGTCGCTTTATCGATTGGTTTTCAAGTGTGTGTGCGGTTACTGTTTGCTGACTGCAATGCAATTTAAATTATGCACGCACAAATAATTTAATTGTTTTAATTGCGCGATACGAATTTGCCATGCTCTTAATTAAAGACTCGTACGAGCTGTGACCCAACTCATAAAATCAGGAAATCAGAGCAAGTGCTTATCAGTTGTGTTGCCATAAGGAAACTGGCTACAGCCTACCAGTGAAAGGGCAGTCCCAGGGCTCAAGCAGGGCCATCAACAAATTTCCTTTCCTGTCAATTTCCAGCATTTTCTATACTTTCCTTTCTATTTCATTGCTTTGCTTTGCTTTCATTTCATTTCATTTCATTTCGTTTTGAGCTTATCTAAAATTACTCTATACACAGCCGTACACACAACCTTTATATATATGTATATATTTATATATATGTATGTGCGTACCGGGAGGTGCATGGTGGGCATGTGTGTAGGCACGCAGTAAGATTAGAAAATATTAAGGTCAACAGGTTAGTGTGCTGTACCCAAAGGACGTAAAAAAAGGCGGCAACTGAAACGGCAAACGCAAAACTGTTTCAAATTTGAGTTGAAAGTAGGTTGGGCAATACTCTCAAAGATACCCACACGACAACACACACACGCATGTATTGTGTGTATGTGTGTGTGTGAGTGTGTGCGTGTTTGTGTTGGGGCTTCATGTGTGTTGGCGTGTGCTTGTGTGTATTTTGATTACTGCCTAATTTTGTGACGGGGCGAATGTAACATGGCATATACTTAACGCTTTCGCTTTGGCTTCGGTGTCGGGCATATGCAGCTTCCTTTTGACGTGAAGTGTGTGCGGTTTTTGGTTGAGTGAATGAGGGAACCTCCCGCCGCCCATCATCCGACACACTCTTAAGCCCACTTTACCCACTGCCCACCAACACCATTTACCATTTACGTACAATTGCCAGTGTGTGTGTGTGTGTGTGTGTATGCAGCGAGGGTGCGTGCTGATGACGATGCGAGCAACGTTTCAGCAACACTTGTCGCAAAATGCCGCATTAAGCAACAGCAACAACAACGTGCGTGGTATATAAAGTCGCTAAAACGGCCACCAGCCACATTCTCATTCTTATTCCTTGTCGGTGTCGCTGACGGTGTCACTGTTTCAGTTTAAGTTTTTCTCTTTTCAAACGTTGCTTTAAATAGTTCAGCTCTGACGGGTTTGGTTTCGAGTGGTTCATTACTTATTTTTTCTGGCATCACTTAAGATTCATAAGAATGAATGCAAATTTTGCAAACTCGAGTCGAGCTAATGGGTAAACGGATATTTTGTTTAAAGTGGAGTGAGCATACAGGTAACCATCGAAAAATATATTAAAACTATGAGAAGGAGGTCACCAGTCAGTAAATTATTACTGATAACTTTAAACATACTTTACGAAAATTTAAATTTAATGTATTGAATATATTCTAATATATCTTGCGTGATCTATTATTAGTATTTTTGAAATCTAAACTGAAATAATTTGGTTGGGTATATCCTAGTCGAGCACTCTCGACTAGTTAATTATACTTATGTTGCGTGCTATTTAAACTCTTTAGCATTTGCCCAGTGTATTTCCTTACGTAGTGCTAAATACGAAAAGCGACTTTCCGCTATGCAACAGCACACACTTTCACATACACATACACACACACACATACAAACAAATACAATCGTGAGCACACACATGATGTACTAAAACGTAGACCGTCGCACGGACAAAGTGTTAGCATAATTTTAGGCACGAATGCGCTGCGTTGTCCTCCTGCTGCTGCTTGTAAGGCAGTTTCTGCTGTTCTCGCTGATGCTGCTGCTTCTGCTGCTGCTGCGGCTCCTGCTGCTGTTGGTGCTCCTGCTCCTGTTGTGCTTAGTGTGTATTTGTGTGCGGTTCACTACAACTACAATGGCAGAGTGGGTCTCGTTGTAAGCATAACTCAACGAGTCAATGACTTCTTGGTGGCGTCGTTGATATGCTTTAATATTAACAACAACGCCAGTTGGCCAACACACACACACACACACACACACACACATACATGCATAGTCCCCTTTATGTGCATACGCAGCAGCGGTGGCGGCATTTGAAGAGCACATTGCGCATCAAACTGCCACTTACCGACACACAAATAAATTTGCAAATGAACACGTTCCGAGCGATGATGCTTCATGAATGCCACACTACAGTGTGTCTGTGTGTGTATGTGTGTGTGTGTGTGTGCGTGTTGATAAGTATGTCAACAGCCAGGTTTTTATACACCCTGTTGACTAAATCAGCAAATTGGCCACACTTGGGCCGGTGACTTCTGACTGCTTATTATTAATATTCAGCTTTCTTTCTCTTGCTTCTAACATTTTTACTTTTTTCCTCTTTTTATTTGGGTCGCCTTTTGCTTGGGGAATGGCAATTAAACAGAACACAATAATCAGGCAGCAAAGCATAAATCAGCAAATTACTAACGGCAGAAGTAGAAACAGCAGCACCAGTAGGGACAGCTGGGGATTGATATGGAATGGGATGTGGAGGGGAGGGGTGCATAATTAAATAAAGGGCAACGTGATAAATAACAATCTTTCAGCAGGCGGCGCTTGGCGGCTAAAGCGAATCGCTAGGGAGATTTTTGCATTAAATTGATTAAATGCGCAGCACATGCAAAATGATAACAGCAACCACCATCAGCAGTGAAAATTATCAGTTTGGACCAAAAACCCGTCGAGACTCATAAAAATGTGCCACTTAGCAGCAATGGTCGCAATGAGCTGGTTGGGCAGTAAGGAGCTGGTAGGGTACGCACATTGCGGTATAAAAGAAGAAATGTGTGTGTGTGTGTGAATTTCATACAGAACAAGAGGATTGTAAGTGAAATTGTTGCTGCTACTGTTGTCGTTACTGTTGCCGTTGCGGCTCTCTTGTCATGGTGAGCATGCGCAGTACGGAAGATTGCCAAAATGGCGGACTATCTGCGAGAAAAGAGAGCGTGATAAAAAGTTGAAATAGACAAAGGAGAGTAAGAGATTGCTTGGGTGCTGCTGCTTCTATTTTCTGTTGCTGTTGCTGTTACTGTTACTGTTGCCTCGGTAGCAGCATTTGCCGCCGTAAATGTCAAGTGTAATGTCACAATCAGCAGCAATCAAATACGCAAACACCCACACATCTAAATGTATCTATATATACATACATGCGTATAGAGAGAGAGAGAGAGAGAGAGAGGGAGAGAGGGAGAGAGTTGGACATGCATACGAAATGCAAATGCTAATGTGTGCGAATGCAGTTTTGCAATTGCAACGTGTACAGGAAATGGAAACGCATCGGCAGACATCCAGACAGTCACACATTGGGGCACTCAACAATAGCGCGGCAGTTGCAAAATGCAAGCGAGTACATGACATTTTGGCAAATATTTAGAGATTGGATTAAATTTCAACTGTACAGCGGCGGCTGCGATGCGGAAAATTTCATGTTGATCGCATTAACAAAAGCATCGTTGTTTTTAATTGCTCTAATCTGCTCATTGTAGTCGATTATGTTTTTCAAACGGATTAAGAATTACGTTATAGATACATTTAAATTATTACAAAAAACCCATTCTAAATTTACATTAAAATCTATCATTTTTTTTTACAATGTTTCAATTATTTAGACTCTAAGAGTGTACCTAAATTTGTCCAGTAAGGAGCCTCTCACTATGTGCATTTTGAATTTCTTTTATTTTTCGGTGTTTGCAATACAAAACTTTCTGAATAATAAAAAAAGATTTGAAAAACTGAGCCAAAACTAACAAAAGCCCAAAGCTGCGCAATTGGTGCTTTGGTCAACCTCAAGTCTTGACTCAAGTTTCAAGCACTGGCCGGAGACAAGGGCTTAGGAATGAGAGCTGCATTGGGTAGTTCGAGGGGAGTGGCAAAGTGTTATTAGTTTTTGTGGTGCACGCTCATAAAATGTTTTCATTTTTCAAGTGGTGCCGACGCGCGCAAAGTTTGGCATTTTCTTTTTTATTTCTTGTTGTTTTTTTTTGTTGTTCCTTCTTTAGGGTTGTAAACGAGAAAATAATTAAAAATATGAAAAAGCTGTGTTTATGCTTAGTTATAAAGTTAAAAAATGCGGCATTAAGTAGTTTGGCAGATAACTGAGAGGATGAGCCAACGAGCTTAAGGCCGAAACAAGACTATGACGCTTTGGGGAAAAAACCTTGTAAAAATTAAATAAAATTAAATTTACAATAAAGGTTACAAATAAATCAAAAACTTTGTATTGGTACAAGTTATTCTTCAAGTTATTTTAAATTTTCAGTTTCACAAACTATAAAACTGTCAGTACACGTTTTATTTACTGTTCCGCAATCAACTGCATTTGTTTTTTTACACTTCGCTTTAAGCTGTTTGCGTTTCGCCTGTAATGCATAGAAGAGTTGCATTTACCACATTACCAGACGCCGCTCAAAGAGCATTAATGTGGTGAGCTTCAGTGTGTGCATCTAAAATGTCGAAAATGATGATGATGATTGCCTCCAGTCTGTTGACATACACTCGCAAAAAACACACTTACACTTAGATGGGGAGGCGAAGTCCAGTTGTGCGTGGTTACAAGTGTCTTCTATATCCCTTTGTGGCCAAACCGAGCAAAATGGACCACATTTTGACAATTGTTCGGTGCTGGTTTTTCTCCTCGTAATTTGTTAAAATTACATTTGCTTCGTCTTTAGTGGTAAAAATTAGTAGTGGTTGAGCGCTTAAGCTGATTTTTAGAGCATTTTTCTTCATTTTGTGAGCGCTTTGTATTGCTTGGCTTCTATTTTTCCACCATTTTTTTTCAAACGCTTTAAGGGCTTTTGCCAGTCATAATAGCAACCGATGGGAATTTGGGAAGCTCAAGTTCTCTTTAAGTCTCTGCTGGCATTTGCCAGCGTCAACAGCAGCTTGGCAAAGTTATTGTTCCCCCAAGTGCGTACAGAACGTTTATATTGGCCATAAAATATTTTTCATACATGGTATACATGAAAACGAGTAACGCCCACATACATCCACACAGCCCCCACACACACAAAAGCACACAAATATGAAATATAAAATGTGAACACTAAACTCGAATAGTGACCGTGCCATTTCCGTCCAGCAGTTCAATCAACTTTTCATGGGTTCGCTATTGTGCACAAATTGTTTACAAATGCAATACCAATTATGCAATAATTTGTGGTAGCAAATTAAAAGCGATTTATATGCAACTACAAATTCGTCCTCATCCCCACAACTGACTAACAAAATCGATGGCCCAAAACAGCAAATATAAATCGACCTATTCAAAGCACAGGCTCCAATCAGTTCAGTGCAGTGCGGTCCACGGCTCTATCGAGTAGGGTCCACTGCCGTCCATACACTCGAGGGCAGTTCAGTTCACAGGGCTGCTGGAGCAGCCAACGCCCAACCGCCCCCAACATGGATAGGCGCTGATTGCTTGCAATTGTATGTGGGTGGGGTCCACGCTGCGTTTGAATGACCGGAGACCACACTGCGAATGAGTGCTTTCGACTCGTGCTCACGTTGTATGTCGTGTCTATGTCTATCTCTGTCTCTCTCTGTCTCTCGCTCTCTCTCTCTTTCGCTATCACAATTTACCCCATCACCTCACCATCTGATGTTTGGACAGTCGCAGCCACCCGACGGATGCATCTGCTTATTTGTATGTATTGTATTAGCCAACAAAATGGACGCTATGCCAACAGCAACCACAGGCAGACGGGGCATTGCTCATAACGCAGGCTCTTCTCATGAGTACGGGTCAGGCAGCATTTACGTTGCCGCTTCCGTTTCCGGCCGCTGTTGCTGTTGTTGCTGCTGCAATCCAATTTTCGTTGCTTCTATGTTTTTGACACTTACAAAGTGGCTACGACTTTTGCTTTGGCATTTCTCACTTCACCAACCGCACAAGCACCCGCACACACTCTCCCCATTTACACAAACATACACACACACACACACAAACACACACACACACATACATACACAGCCACACTCAGAAGGACCGCAGCAATTTACAAATGTGTGTCAAAATCTGCACACGTTGTATGCTGTATGCTGCTGCATGCCCCTTGGCCCCGCGCTACTTTGCTTTGCTGGGCAAGCTTTGCCTGACTGGCGTCCAATTTTCATTGACGAGGTCAGCTTTAACAAAGCGTAGTACTTGAGCCTTCATCACCATCATCGTCATCATCATCATCATCATCATCATCGTCATCGCCAGTAGCATCAACACAAGACTCTAATGGTAGAATTATTATGGCCTTCTTGGTGTGCCACTGTTATCCACATCTCCTTTACGTTGAGGTACCTTTTGAGTGAATTTCATTATTGATTTGGTTGAAATTGATTTCGAATTTTGAAATTTCTACAACATAATTCTTATGTCTGCTGAATTGCATATTATAATTTATAATTTTTATGTAGATTTTCTTTTAAAAATCACCACATAAGTTTTATTATATACATTGATATATTGGTAATATATTGTAATGTGAGTATTATAAAATTACAAAAAAAATTAATATTATTACTATTTGGAATTGGGTTTCTTAGTGTGCTGATATTTTGATAACCTCTTTACCAATTTAATCCAATTTTCTTATAGGCTTAAAAGCTTAACTTTTGCTCATTTTACCCTGATTCAAATTCATTGCATTGTCTTTTACTAGAATATTGTTTCATTTGTCGCTTCCACATTCCATTGGCCTTAAAAATTGATAATATGGAATATTAGCCAGCCATATTACAAATGTTGTGCATTAAGGACATGAATTTTACACACTTATGACACCCAAGCGAGTCGTAAAAAGAACCGCACGCAAATAACATTAGTTGGCGATAGGTTAAAGAAAGGGGAGAGAGGAGAGTGAAGTGACTGTCAGCTGAGCTGCTGTGGCATTTATTAGAGTTGCCACGCGACAGCCACAGCCACAGCGGCAACCCACAACGCGGTTTAAGCTCATGCCAAATGGCTGTCCATGTGACAACGTTAGGATTGCCAGCTGGCTGGCGGGAGGCGAATGGGGATTGACTTTGGTCTCTTTCCTGGTCGTGGCAAAACATCTTATTGTTTTGCTAGGGATATCGCAGTCAGGACGCTCTAACAAGGCAGTCAAATTGTATTTGCATGCAAGTTGCTACAGCTACATGCCACTGCAATGTCCTCGCCATCCGGCTGCTACAAATATGCAGATGCCAGGCAACAGATACAAGGCAGGCAGACAGGCAAGCACGAAAAGCAATGCATACGACAGCCACGACAGTCTAAGTGAATTTTATGTCGAAAACTTTGAAAAGGGTAGAAGAAGAATAAGAAGTGGTGGGGTCGTTCCTACAGCTTAAGCAACAAGTGCTTAGTGAATGTGGACGAAGCCATGAGCCCCACTACGCATCAGTTGCCATCTTAGCCTGAGTCGCATACTACAGTTTCCTGTGTCTGTTGCATTTGCATTTTGGGGCTTTTGCAATTTTGGTCTTTCTGTTTTTCTTTCATTTTTTTTCTTTTGCCTGACGATTTATTCTTTATACTTTAAACCGATTTATACTTTAAACCGCGATGTGGCTTTTTAAGCTAATTGATGTAACTAAATTATGCACTTAAGATCCCTCGATTCATGTTTTAATTAGGTTTCTGTCAGAAAGTACGCCATCAACTGCGGCTTACTGCCTGCAGCGGATTGCATTCGCACCATAAAGATGAAACTGGTGACATTGTGGGGTCAGCTGATTCAGCTGCCAGTCGTTGCAATTAACTTTGGAACGCAATTGCAGTAAAGTCACTTATCCCGAACCATAAAAAGATACGACAACTTACAGTCACGCACTTATGTGGCAATTTCAGTTGCCTTGCAAATTATGAACAGCACAATCCAGCCAGTTAAAACTTGCTTGAGCGCCATCGAAACTAAGCGCCAGAAAGCCAAAGTGGAGTACATGTCTCCATGCCCCCATTTAGCCAGTTGAAGGGTGGCCAGCAGCTGCCAAACAACTTACGCCAATTAGAAATGTTTACAGCTATAAACAACATTCGTTGCCAGACGTGGCTCTTATTGTTATTAGGTTTTCTTGTGTTGTGCGTCTTTCCGCCTTTATTAAATTACGCGCAGTCACATTAATTTCTAGCTATCGTCTTATAAAGCCCAATAAAGTATAACGCAGCTGCGACCGTAAACCCAAATTTAGTCTACACAATAAAACTCACAGACGTATATTAATAATACAACTTTAAATATTTAAGTTGTTGACTACAAATATCTGTTGCAAATCCACTTAAAGCAGTGCGGTATATTGGCGTCTGTAAAATATGAGTTCTTCAACAAACAAATCACCTTTAATTTTGCATAAGAATAGTTTTCTCAGCCATCTAAGCAGCTTCGAAGTCTGAACGTCTTTATATACTTAAAAACGTCAGATGCTGAATTCCTATATCTCATCAGTGCAGAAGAAGGCCCAAACAGATTTCCTAGGTGGAATAGGAAGCGTACTCTTCACACTGCTACCCTCTATCCATATCAGTGTCATTTAGCCCCAGTCCTTGGGACGCATGCTGCATATTTAATAGATTTAGGTGGGCACATGGACACGTTTGTGTCTAACAATCTGGCCTGGTCTTTGGGTTTAACCACTTGCTGGTTATGCCTGGAATTTTAAGCATAATTGAGTGCATATTTGGCCAGTGTATTATTTAACTATTAACGTTCAATTGCCACAAGTATTTATCTCGCATTTTTTCATATCTTAAAGCAGTGCGCGCTGGAATGTTCTGTTCACATCCCCGTTACCGTTCTTGATCGGGCATCGGATGTAAGACGCCAAAACTGAGGCAGTCTGAGCTGCACGAACACAAAGGTAATTCAATATCTTAATATCCGGATAGATCAAGTGCAGGTACGTGCAGGTTTGCACAGTTTGACTCGGGCGCAGTTTAACGTGAGCTGCGACTTTACTGTGGCTTCCCAGTGGATTGAACGGGGAAAGGCGGTCAGTCATGGAGTTAGACGTCTGAGGCTTCCTTTTTTTTACTGTTTGTATTGCTGGAGCTGGGGGCTGTGCTTGATTAGAGCCGCTTTGCATTTTTGTTTGGCTGCTCGGCAATTTTATGGGCAAATAACATTCAGTCAGTTATTGAGTGAGTCAGTCAGTAATTCAGCCGTCGATTTGTGAGTAAAACTCCAACTCACTGCAAAGCGAAAGTGTTGTTGAGACAAGTTTTTGGGGCGCTTTGTGGGCATAGCCCAAAAGTTCCGACTTGTGGTTATTATTATACATATACTTTTTTCTCTATGTTGTTTCGACCGAAAATCTCGTCGAAACTTTAGCAATAAAACTAAAAGTTTCAACGTTTATTGTCGCCAACTTGAAAGTTTAAACAATGAGCCACAGTTCATGAGCTACATTTTTGTGGGGTGCCTCAAATGCGACTAAAGGGGGTTTTGCCCAAGGGTTGTCAGCATAATTAAAACCCAAAGCCAAGTGTGGGATATAAAAACTTTATAAAACGATAGTTGTTCGGTTAGGGCGCAATTAATATGGAATAGATAAGCTGTAAAAAAATTGAATAAAAATTTAAAATATGTACACTATGCGCATTATATAAAAATTATAAAATATTAAAACTGTCTCTTGGCAAAAACTAAATTAAATGTGCACTCGTTGAGGATATGTATGCGGGCTTATATTTAATTTAAAACGACGAATTTGTGCTGGCGTTGACATTTTTATTGACCTACATGGCCATGGACGCTCGCAACAAAAAAAAAAAAAATATATTGAAAAAACAAAGGAAAACACTATAGCTAAAATTGCATTTTGTGACAGCTGCATAGTAACGGCTTATATGTACTATGTACATAGACTACATATAAAACGCTCCATACATCGCATTGATGCCCATTTTTCGTAAATAAAATTTATTTATATAATTTGCTGTTTGCCGCTGCGTTCTCTACAAACAAATGCGCTTACAATTCATTTAAAAGTAACGCCTACCCACATTCACATACACTCTCACACAGCCAACACTGATACCTATTTACATATTGCCATTTGCAATAGGCATATACATATATGCATATATATATATACAAATGCATATATATATATATATATATTAATAGTTACCGGACAACGGAAAGCCAGCTTTTTATTGTGGCATATTTTTCGTGGCGTATTTCATGGTGATTTTGTTTTTCCGTGGCATTTAAATTGATTTTTAGTGTGGGGATTAGTGCGAATTAAACAATGTACTATGTACCTGTGTCCAGAGAGAAAAATAAACAAATATCTGAAATAGATATAGCGAAAGCTGCAATTTAAAGAGTAATAAAGTACCTATTTGTGGCAGAATCGTGTAATAGAACGTAAGCCTTTTTGAGATATAAATAAATTACATTCAGATACAAAAAGTAAATACAAAAAACCCTACGAATATAGTTATGCTAAGGAGCCAACGTGAACCTGTTGCCCGTTATTAAGTGAAGTTAACGAGATATACATATTCAAAGACTGCTTAAGTATACGGCTTGAAAGTTCGTATAAATAAATTAAAAAGCGAGCTCCAAAGACAACGGCGTTCTGATGAAGGGCATGCGGAGAAGACAACATCGCGGCAAGTCGACAGCAACGAGTTGTGCATCTAATAAATTTCCAAAAGGTTCGCTGAAGTAAAGCTGATTTTGTTGTTGTCGTCCTGTTGCTGATGGTCCTGGACAATTGCTTAAGAAACTTGGGAGTCGATTTGCCTTTGGCTAAGCGAACGTAAAAACTTTTTGCAGCATTGTAAACAAATCCCAATACACAATTCAATGCGCTTCAACACGCCTTAATGTATGCTATACAGTGAAAGTTGCAGAGTCGGACAGACAGAGATGGAACTAGTTACATGCCGAGATAAAAACAAAGACACTGACAGAGACCAAGGATGAAAACGAAGACCAGAGGAAGAGAAAACGACACGGAGTGGCTTGAGAATTGTGCTGCATATTATTGTATTAGTTTTTGTTTTGGCCAAGGGTCCCGCAGAGTTGTTGCCAGTAACACAAATGGAATGTCTGTGTGTATGTATATATACATATACATATATATGTGTGTGTATGCTTGTGGCTTTGACATGATGATGTACAGCACAGATGCGAACCATCATTTCGCTCAGTTCAGGCACTCCACTCTGTTTGTACTTCAATCTGTTGGTTTGGTCCTGGCAGTCTGCAGGGCCTCTGTGTGCTGTTGCTGCTGCTGCTGCTCCTGCTGTCAATTGGCCATTGGCATTTTGTTTGCAAAACATATCACAAACTTTGCCAAGACTCTTTCAATTTCTGCCTGGCTGTGGGGGCTACTTTTATGTGTGCTCTTAAGCTTTTGGCGCCTGTTCATTATGGCTGCCTTATAATAATAATATGCTTATCGAGTGGCCCAGTTCACTGAACTCGGCTGAGCCAATTGAGCCATAAAATGCAAAATGTTGTCCTCATCAAACTGATATTCCATAACAATAAATAAAAATGAAATTAATTTCCGTTTTGTCTGCCCAAACACACACCTGCCAAAGCGGCAGCCATTTTGTTCGAAACTAATGTCGAATAGCTAACGAGCAACGTACCGGAAATGAAGCTTAGAATACACAGAAATGAGATATAATTGCCTATAATTGGCATTCGATTTGAAACATCAAACGAAAAAACCGCAAATTGAAATTGTTCGACTCTTATGATTTAAAGGTATATTTAAAAGCTAAAACACTGGCCCAAGTCCAATCTCCCGGTTATAAATATTTTTTGTAAATCGAATCAGAAGTTTGTCTGATGCAAACTATAAATGTTTTCTTCCCTACATATGCAGCATATTTTTGCCTATTCATGGTATTTATCTCAGTCGTTTTCATCAATTGGTTGGTTTCTGTTTATCAAGCAAACAAATTAGTTGGTTGATTTCAATACTGCTCAGATTTGTATATCCCAAAATGTACACAACTGCATCCGTAAGCATACATACACAACAGCTTATACTGTATAAGTTGGTATACTAACTATGCAGTGTTATCAAGTTGTGTATTGCTGGCAGACAAAGTCAATTTGCTTCAACTTTTGGCTAATATCCTGTCGCCGCATTGGCAAAACTATTTTCGACGGGCTATCGAAATTTTTGTTGTGATTTTTAATTGCTTTTGCTGGGGGCGCTTGAGTCTTAATTATAATTTGAATTGCTTTTACGACTGCCGCACAACTACGGCCATTATTTTGATTGCACTGCTCAGGGCTTTAACATTTTTCTACGTTGAATGGTACTTTGAAAGCTTTGTTAATTTTCGCCGCATAATTGTTTGGGGCTGTCGAAACTACAGAATCGTATGCGTAGTAAATTTTCGAAAATTGCTTTTTATGCTCATTAATTAGAAATACAATTTCCTGAGGCGCACAACAGCAGCAATGCTGAACAATGCTCCAGGGCTCTGGCTGACACCTGAACAACAATACTCAGTTACATCCGGTCAAAGGGACGACCAGCTGGGCTGACTGATGAGATTAATTAAGGCAAGGCAAACAAAAGGATTTTAGTTTCATGTATACAAACTTGGCATGCTTGTTGTTATTACTGCTATCGTAGTTGTTGCTGCCGCTGTAGCCTGACTGGCAGCAGTGCGTATGCCTGCTGGCATTTTTATTGACAAGGACACATTAATTACTCAATGACATTGTAATCAAATGTAAGCATTACCTGCAAGAGCTTCTTGATTGTTGTTGTTATTGTACAGGCTGTACAGGTTGTTCAGGCGTTTGTCGTTGAGGTTGCTGTTCCCCTTCCTGTGCGTGTGTGCAAGTCAAAGTTCAACTTTGGTCTGTAAATCTTTGTCGCTGTCAATATTGCGCATACGCCACCATCACTCAAGTCCAGAAGCGCGCGTGTTTACCTTTGTACGTTGTACCGTGTCAATTCTAAGGACGCCCGCTCCAAGTATGTATGTGCGTGTGTGTCTATGTATATGTGTGTGTGTGTGTGTGTGTGTATGGGTATACAGTGTTTTATTAATTATGTAATTATGTAGTAAATGTGCGTTCTGTGAGCAAAGTATCTCTTGTGTTATATAGAGCAAAGTCTACATTGCTGAAAGGGTTTTCAGCCACTTAAAGTGTTTGTATGCATCAATACAGTTGGCTTCCTTTAAAGAGAGCGGGTATATTAAGCAACATAGTTCATAAAGGAATTGCTTTAGAGTTCAAGACGGCTGCTGGACACACAAGAAGTATTGCGTTTGAGAGTAAGGTTAAGATGAAAGTAAAATTATGAAGAAATCATGTTAAGTTGGTGTCAAAGAAACTTTCTACAGTTCAAGGAGTCAAGATAATAAAACAAGCTTTAAGAATTTAACAAAAAATAGTCAACGTGTTATTGAAAATATTAACATTTTGGTTTAATCATTTCAATAGCTTTAAAATAAAACAATTTTACAGACGATTAACTAGTGTTTGCCAACATAACCAGCAATATGTAAACCAACGCGAAGAGAAATCTGAGCTATCACAATTACGACACCAGCTCTCAAACTTTGTAATTTCTTCACTCACCTGAAGTTGAGATGACAAGCCGCAGTGTTCGGAAAGGTGCGACCTAGGACAGGACTGGCCTGACGCGGGCACAGGACCATAAAAAGTTTCTCTTGGCATTTCCGTTGCGCCGTGTGCCACATTTGTCTCGTTTTCCCGGCTGTCGACATGCCACGCAGCTGCGGCAAGAATAGGAGCTTGTGCGTCAAGGGTCGCTTGCCTGGTCTCGCATTACGCCAGGGCACGCATTTAAAATCCAAATTAAATATTTCCGCATGAAACTCAAATCTTACAACTGATTAAATATACCAGCGTCAGATGAGAGATGCTCGTTTTGGGCAAATTGCTGCGGGGCAAGTCAAAAAGGCAGCTCACGTAAATTGCGACAAATGTGCTTCTCGTGTGTGTGTGTGTGGTTGGGTGTGTGTGTGTATATATATACGTATGTGTGTGTGAGTGTGTGACTATGTACATTGCAATATGTGTTTGTAGTTGGTATGCCAGTAGACACAGGCTTTGCGGGTTCGGCTGTAGCTGTGTCTACAACTAACTCACTGTCGCATTGCGTTGAAAATTTTAACATTTAACATAAACTCATCTACGTCGCTGGGGTAATTTTGTTGTTCTTTGCCCGCACCGAAAGCGTCCCGCGCTCGCCCCCAAAACTTTTTCCTACACAAAAAACTCATTAGCCCGTCCAGAGCGACTGGCAACTGTTCCCAAGTGCACGCCATGTGCAAGATGACTGGTTGTTCCTGTTTTATGAATGAATTTAGCTGCTCGCATTCAGATTCAGAATCGCATTCGCCTTCGTATTTGATTCAACTTCACCTGCTTGAGTGACTGAGTGCGCAAAATGGGAAATGACAATGAGGCGAATGCCGCAGAAACGAAGATGAAACTTTGTCCTTGGCTTTAGCTTGGTTGAAGTCGCACACCACTCGCTCCTACATCCGTTTACCCCTTGCCTAGTTGCCTCATTGTACAGTTACAACTTGTTCAGGCAACGACAAGTTGATCGTTCTGGCCAGGGCAGAGTGAAAATCATTTGCACGGTAAAACGTTTTTCGGTAAACTTGACTTGACTTAGATTGTGGAATATAAAATAAAATTACCAACAAATTGAAAATTGCATCCTGCGTGCACTTTCTACGGTTCATCCCCACTAACTCCTCCCCAACTGTCCATTCTCGGTTGGGGCACGAAAACTTTTCTATTTTGTACCCAAGGATTATGCTATGAATATAAAATCTTGCAAATTTACACACAGACACATGTAGAAAGTAACTATAAGTTGTGGTCGTGATGTTGCAACGGGCGTTGCAGAGGTTATGACTCTGTGCATGTCTGTGTCTGATTGGGATTTCTGTGCACTGCAAGAAATGTCAGTTTAAATTAATGACAGTTTAAGCTTGAAAACTTATTAAAAAACATTAGGAAACCTTCGTAAGCAAAAAGAAGTTGTGAAAATCTTTCTTAAATATTTAAAAAAAAATGTGGACAATATTTGAATAAATATTTGAAATAGTTTTACATCTCTTTACAAGCTTGTAATTTTAACGCTTTTAAAGTGCTTCTGTCTCAATAGGAAACTTCTCTAACTTTTTCTTTTTTTAAATTGCTCAGATGTGCAAACAAGTCGGGCACTTAGAAAACGTCAAGCTAGTTTGTCAGATTGACGGAACTTGTTAGCTCAACGTCGCACTTTAAAGTATTCAACAGACTGATGGAGTTCACAAACTAACACACAAACAGCACACACATACACATAAATACAGCATGCCCTCGAGGTAAGTGAGCTCAGTGTAGCATCTCAAATTTGCTGTAATTTAAGCAACTTACTTGCAGTTTTTGTCGCTGCATACTGCGGCCAAAGGAAGCGGAGAAGTTGAAGCAGCAGCAGCTGGTGATGCTGCCGCAAGCGCAATCATAAGCCAACACCTAAGCACGTCAACAACATTGGAAGTCTCCAGGTAACAAAACTCACAGCCGACTCTGCGCCCCGTTGTCTTCATCAACGGCAACTGCTGTTGCTGCTGCTCACGCTATTTAGTGTGAGAGCAAGAGAAACTTTTTGCAGCTACTACAAGTAAAACTAAAATTTGCCAGATCATTGCTTCCGCTACGTGCAAGGATTCACTGAGACTGGTGACTGCAGCCCAGACTAAGGCTGCAGTTGCTTGGCACGGATTTCATTGCCATAGCTGCTGTGCTGCATACATAAGCAATTTCTGTTTTTTGGCCAACTGCAATGTTATAATACTATAATGCATATAGTGCTGCAGTACAGCAGTACAGCAGCAACAGCATCGCATGTTGTGATTGTCACCAGTAAAAAACTTGTGTACAACTTTCCAGCTAAGCTTGAGTTTGGTTTAGCTTGTGTTGGCTCAACGCCCCTAAGCCATATGCGGCTGGTGCAAGTTTGGGCAAATTAAATGTTAATTACATTGCTGTGGTTGAGCAACCAGTAACCCTAAAATTGGTAACAATAAGTTTTAGAAAGTTGTCAACATATATATCGGATGATAAGTGCTGGTTCTTCGTTCAGTGCCTTCTCGCGAATAGTTTATTTTAAGTTTCTTGATACTTTAAGTCAGCTTATTTACCTACCTTACCTATTTACAGGGAATCTTTACTTCGATGATTCTCGACCATGGTTTTCTTATTTTTTTAAATTTTTTTATTTGCTTCTGGTACTCGCTTTGAAAATAAAGTTAAACATAATTTCTGCACGGATTGCCTCTTTACAGCTGGCAAATGCGAAATCAGAAAATGCAGCTTATAGCTTCGGCTCTAATACTGACTGCTTACTGTGTGCTACTTGAGCGTAAATTGCACAGCTCCAGCAGAGGAGCCAGAATCGGAGTTGGAGTTGGAGTCCGAGTCAGGAACACACAAAGCCGCGCAGTCAGGCGAGTAAAGTGTGGGCTCAGGGTAGCTTTGCGAGCAGCAACAGCAGCAGTAGCAGCAGCAAAAGTCAAGTCAGTCAGAAGCAAGTAGCAGCCAGTGCCCAGTTACAGCTTCATTTTCAGCTCAAGTTTTAGTTTCAGTCATTGAGGCACTATAAAACAGCAATGAATGGTAAATCAAGCAGCCGGCTTCAACCGCTTTTGGCTTAATTTTGCCGTTGCACTCATTCGAGTAGAAGGGGGGCAATAACAGTAACTGCAGTAAGTATATAAAGTACAAGACGCATATAAACAAAAGCAGGCACAAAATAGGCCGAGTGCAAAAAGGTGCCGCTTGCCCGACATGGAAAACCTGACAAGAGCTTGTAATTAGTACAAGGGGATACTAAATCTGAGGCAAAGTTCATTTACGGATTATCAAAGAAAGTTGTATGGAGATGGGCGTAAATAATGGTGCAAACGCAGATAATTAGTCGATAGATAGTCCATATACCTGAGGCAAATTGCAAAGAGCTGTTGCTAATTAATCAATTGCATTAGTAGTTAAGCAACCTTAATCACAAGTTGTTCTCTCTTATCCTATATAAATTCAAATTGAAATTTGAAGTGTGCTTAAATTCTATACTTGGTTTGTTCGGTATTCGTCTGTGAGCCACACTTAAAATTGATGAGATCTTTCTGCAAAGCCTTGCTCTAGACTATGGAGTATCTTCGAGTCGGGAAAATTGATTAGTTTGCTTAGTTTTGGAAAAAATTTGCTACATGATACAAAAATGCAAAAAATTGTATACATTTTAAACTCAATCATTCACAATAAACTAAGAATAATTTTCTCTTAACGTTTCTGAATTTGTAATCAACTCTCTCTTATATTAACTACAGCAAATAAGGTGAAACTAGTATCTTTTACGATCGCTGGTAGCTGGTTTTATGCAGGCGAACGAAGCTGATAAATAACAACCATCCGATTTCATTGCTGCTGTGCTGCTGTGGTGCTGTGCAACACACCTGACAGCTTAACTATCTGTTAAAAAATAAAGGAAAACGAACTAAAAATACATTTTTGTTTTTATTGGCTGCCAAGCTTAAAAACTATGAATTTCTATTAAATATCTGGCACCCACGTCGTATACATAATATCAGATTACGGCGCCGGCTTAAAGGCAAACAAACAAAGAGAGAAAACAACAAAAACAAAAAAAAAACACACAAAATAAAATAGCAAAACAACAAAGGTAAATAGGGAAAAAAGGAGTGCAGCAAAAAAAAAAAACGCGGGCATAAAATAAAATGGAAATTACACAGAGAGAATCAGAGAGCGAGAGAGAGAGAGAGAGAGAAAGATATACAGAGACTGGCCAGGATGGAGTAGGTGGAAGGATTGGGTTCGCTGAATCGGTGTAGTTGGCTAGGAATGGAGGTGCTTACGCTTTTTTAATTACCTCGTTTAAGGCAACGGGGGCCTTGAGCTTCCATTCGCATACGACTGTGTGTGTGTGTGTGTGTGTGAGCTGGAGTGAGCCTGTATACGTGAGCTTTAACGTATTTGTATTCATGTATTTTTGTATTTGTATTTGTCTGTGTGTGTATATTTGTGCGCGCTTTTATCAACTCGTTTCGCCGTGTTTTACTCACTCGCAGACGTTGCCATAAGTTTTAATTAAAATTACTTTGCCCGCTGCTGCCTGACGGCTGCTGTTGCTCCTCTTGTTGTTGGTGTTGTTGTTCTGGCTGCTGGTTGAGTGTTTTGCCGTGTGCTTTTTGTTATTTGCTGTTTGGCCGCTCACACTCGCCAGTTGGGCTTGTGTGTGTTTTTTGCGGTTTTTTGTTTCTGCTGTTGCTGCTGGCGCCGGCAGTTTGTTTGCGGCCCGCGTCTCTGACATTGCCCCAGCGAATGACAATGGCGCGGTCGCGGCCGCATTCGCCGTCGCAGTCAATGGCCGTTGGCTTTGCGTTGCTGCAGTTGTTGTTGTTGTCAAAGTTGTTGCACACTTTTAGGCCGACCGGATATTAAAAGCTGTGAAAGTTGCAAAATATTGAACCATTACTCAACTAAAAACGTACGGAAAATGCTTAAAACTACATATACAGATTATATATATATATGTATATATATATATATATATATATATGTATATAAATGTGCTCAAATGGCACCCATAAAAAACGAGATTTGTATGTTTCTCTTGGAATTTCACAGTTATATTTAAAAATGCATTAAAGCAAAATAAAGTTAATTATTAAAATGCAATTATAATGAATTAAATTTTAATAATTAAATTGCTTTTGTACTGCGCCATATGTAGAATTGCTGTAGAAGTTGCATTTAATAAATATAAAACGCACATATTGAAGCTATAATTTAACAGATGTTAAACTGGGCGTAACAATTCAATGCCAGTTAGCATCAAAGCGCAGCTTTATAGGCTTTACCCGCTGCTGACGTCGTCATCATTCAAACAATCAGCGAACTGTAAAGCGACGCGCCAAAACGAGCGGCTCTAAGCGCGCATTTCAACGCTTGGCTTGGCTCGACTTGCCGCCACTGGGTGCTGCAGCCAGCAGCGAGGACCTTTGGCAGTGGCACAGGCGGTGGTCCTGGAGTATATTTGCCACATGCTGATAAGCAGACATAATAATAAAAAATGTATGAGCTGCCTCGCAAGCGGCAGCCATAATAAAATGTGCAAAATAAAATGAAATGGCGAATAATCACAGAGTATGGGCAGCAGGAATAACAGAACCAGGATGGCGGCAACGGATGTGCGCCAAAAGCAGTAGCGGAAACGTTGCACAATTTTGCGGCGACAGTGCGACGCGGGTAGAAGGGTAACGAGTGAGATTTGACAGCGGGTGGTGGACCGAGGAAACGCGACATAATGAAGTCAAAAGTTGGCCAAAGAGTTTTGAACGTTTTGCTAATGAGAGCTTTGAAAGGCGACAGTGATTATCAGGGCAGCGCTCAAAGTTCAGATGTCAAAGACAAGACCACAGTTCAACATGCGCTTTCTACTCAATTTTCCAAAGCATCGACTAAGTCAGCGAAATTCACTGTTTTGGCTGTGTACACTACGGGAAAATTGGCGAAATTAAGCAGAAAAAGATTTCTTAAACCCACACAAAAAATCAACATCACTAATAACGTTTGCTGTTGCACAAAAAACTGAGCTCAAAATGTTTATTTTGCTGTTGTTGTTGATTCCTTGCGACCAGGCGACAACATTCATGGCCTTTGGCATTAAGAACCTCCATAAATTTCTAAGAGAGCACCCGAACAGCAAGCGATGATGTCTGCTTATGATTGATACTTGAAGCTGGCAGCGATGTCGACAACGCCACCAAAATGTATAGCAAAGCAGACGTTGACATTCACGATCCCTGCGACATCGGCGTTGCTGTTATTTGTTTGCACTGTCAGTGTTATCGTGGTTGTCGCGGTCGTTGTTGTTGCTGTCATAAGCAGCACAATTTAATAATAGATTCATTACACACACATATACAATATTAGCAGCTCCCCTCACATAACGCACACACACACTGACGACACATTTGTGAATTTAACTTCTCGGGCGCAGCCTGTCAACATAGCTGGGAAAATATCGCAACATTTTTCACACGACATTTTGGGGATGCTCAGCTTCATGCGTATCATTATGTCAACAGAAAATAAGTGTCTCTATATAGAATATAATAAATTGAATATATTTTCATCAGCAATAACAGCAAGCAAACACATTACAGCTACAGCAACAGAAAAACAACAATATCAATGAAAACATCATGTTAACAAAATGGCTAAGAAATCCTCCAGCAAATGGTAGCAATAAAACTAATAGAGGCTAGAGGAGGGTCTCACAATAGGGCGACAAGTGATATGTGTTGTAAACAAAAAGATTGGGAGAATTTCCAGAATGTACTCTAACAAGCGGGAGTAGTCTGAAGAGTTATGTGTAAACAGATACATTCATTATATAATGGTATAAATTGTGTGAATGTCTTACAGTTTGTCGATTACCTTACTAACTGAGTTTTCTATTTTGGAATTGATATTGCCTTAAATTCAAATTAATCTACAAGTTAATACTTAAGTATGATAAGTTCAAACTGCACCCACAATTATCATCAAGCTGTTATATATTTAGTATGCTGGCACGATACATGAACTTGTTCAATAGACCCTCGCAAATTTATATCTGCGTTTCGGCAAGACATTGCATACTTATTTATATGTAATAAAAGCACACATCTATTTGGCCCGATATATCAGGCAAAATGTCGCATTACTAACTATTCTATCCTATCTTATTTTGCTCGTATCTGTAACTGTCTGTCAGCAACTGAGCGCAATTGAAACGAGGCGACGAAGCGCCAACATTTTGGAAGTTTATTTGGCAGCCGGATGAGAAGTAGACGTGAAAACCGCCGAGATGTGCCAGCATTTCAACGCCATCAGCCAAACGCGTCGCTTCGGCTGCTGTTGTTTATTTGTTACTGTGGTTCTTGTTGTTGCTGCTGATGCTTATTATCTTGAACTGCCAGGCAGACTTAACACCAAGGAACCATATCAGGACCAGTGAAGCCTTTTCCATAAGCAGTTGCGCCTCTTCCGACCGCAGAGAACTTTCAATAAACTTTGCCGTCGTCTTGGCATAAAAATTTCATCTGAGCATGCTTTGATATTTTATTTATTTTTATTTGTGTTGCCCACAGTTGATGTTGTTGTTGTTTTTTTCTTTTTTTTTTGTATTTCTTTTTGTATTCTCTTTTATTTTTCTTGCGGGCAACTTCTAATCAATTCCAAATCATTTAGCACACGCATGAGAGCTGACAGTATGTAAGTATACATTTTGTGTGTGTGTTGGTTTGCGTGTGTGTGTGTGTGCGCTTATGTGTATGGGGAGCAATCGCCATTTTGCTTAGGTTGAAGCTGTGGGGCTTTAAGACCGTTGCTGGCCATAAATCAGGGGCGTGACGGCGCACAAAAGGCAGCTGACAAAGCCCAAAAGCTGTGCGGGTAATTATGACTAATTAACGTGCCGAATGACCCCCAATACCACAAAGCAGTTCTCTCGCTCTCTTTCTATCTCTCTTTCTTTTTCTCTCTCTTAAGCCGCTGTCCGAGCTGTCTATCGATACTTCTACGAGCTGCCTTAATAAAATCATCAAATTTGCCTGGAGCCAATATAAAAGGCTTTTGGCCAAGCCATAAAAACTTCGTCGCTCGCAATCCCAATGCCATTTTGATATGCCCCACACGCGCCACGGCTGATAAACTGAACAGCGTTGGCCATTTATGGTCGCACATGTTAGCCGGCACTCGATTCGTTATGTAAGTGGCATAAATTTTGGTCAAGAGGTAGCCAGCTCTATGCGGCATCGAAACAATAGCGTATTATGACACCCGAAACTTGGTCACATGTGCATCTGGGCCAGGGAAATCACTCTGTAAGCAATGTCCTACATATATGAAACAATCGATCTATCTATCAAAAAACACTTGAAACCGTTTCCAAAGCTTCAAAAGCTATAACTCTTTGAAATCTGCACCAGTTTTCAAAACCCAGTTCTTTTTGACTATGGCTTACCTCATAATACTATTTTTAAATTTGGAAACACTATTTCCATTTAAAATTCATCTTAAAATTGGATTCACTAAAATCCATTCAACTATTTTCGCTTACTCAGCACTTTAGAGCAATTTATGGCAGTTCACTTCTGCGTTTAATATACAATTTTGTTACAGTTAACAAAAAAAATAAAAATAGAAGCAAGTAATCGCTGCTCTTAGACGTTGTTTCACTTTGCACTTCACACTTGGGCTGCTATCTTTAGTTTGTCGCCTGGCTTGAAGTATATTTCTTCGGCTGCTATCCTTATTTACTCTCTGGCTGGACGAAATACGCAACTCTGCACGCTTCTTTTGTTCGCTACAAATGTTCATAAATAAGTTGATTAGCTTTTTATGTGTCTAGCGCTGAGAGACATTTTGAGTGGCAGCCACAACAGCCACAACAGGGCGCCAAGGCAGGATGCAGCATAAGGACAGTAATTGAAAACGGTACTTAATGCGTGATTATTATATTCTCTGAAGCCTGCAAAAAACATGATAGGGCGAAAAAGCAACGCTCCATTGATGTTCCTTGTTATGTACTCGTACGTTATTAAATGTCTGTGTATATATATATTTATATATATATATGTGTGAATGAAAAGTGCGTGTTAAGCGACTTTTGTTTAAAAAAAAGGCTGGTCAATGGCTGGCAGCAAAGATTACCGAGAATAGATTACGGATCAAATCATGAGTTTTTGAAATCATCAGTTCAACTAAACGCTTTAGTTTATAAATACCAGTTCAGCAGTCGGCATTACTAACGATGATAAATCATTAGCGAAAGAAATTGAAAATCGTGCACTTAAAATCAATTTTAAAAGACTTGAGTTAAACGTACAAATACATTGAAAGTGGCTGTGTAGAACTTTTGCATTAAGTAAACTTGAATCTTTATTAACTTTATAGTCAATTTACAATTTTCTCTTTTCATATGCCCAAAGAATGTTTCTTGGCCAACGCGGAAAGTAAGTAATGGTTATTTGTCTATACTAGCTTATAACTATATATTTATGGTAGTTTCTCATCACAAATTCCGCATGCTGAGCTGACTCTGGCCCCAAACTCAATTCAAACAAAGCCAGAAACAGAAAACTTTATTTTAACAACTTTTCGGGTTACAGTGCTACGAAGTTCATAAGTATGCTTAAAAACTACTTGGCAAATTGTTTAGCATTGCCATTTCCGCTTGATATATACAAAACGATTGCAATACAATCAATTTTAATACCCTATATCCATAAAAAGAGTCAAATGGTCCTTGCTCGATTGCTGGGTTCATAAAATTAACGGGTAAATGAAGAAATTCTGTAATAAAAACTTTTCCTAAATAAAAAAATTTACTCCATTTATTAAGTTGCGGAAAACTTTTTAGTCTTAACGAGCTTTTTAGAAATGTGTAGCAAAAACGTTTAAAGTGTCAATTTAAGGACGGTATCTAGTTGTCGAGTGGTTTACAGGTTGCAAATTTTACTGGTTTACCAGTGGCAGTTGCTTCATTTGCAACTGAGATTTATGAATGGAACCATTGAGTACCGGTAACTGTTTTCAAAAATGTTTAATCATTTAATGTGCGACATCTCCAACTTTACCCAGCTCCAAATGCATTTCGCATAATTTGTTTTGTGCACTGAGACATGCAGTGGCATCAACGCAGCCCTCTTCCACCAACCCACCGCCATTGCTTCGCCCGTTCTATTTGTATGCTGTCATGTGTGGTGCCAGGGCAACAAGGGCTGATATAGGGCGGTGTCGTGTTTGTATATTGTATGTTGTGCCAAACAGCAACCCTACCACGCACTTGCACTCTCACTTTAATGTGTGTGCCAGCCAGCGACCTACGAGCCCCCAAACGATGTCATTTGTCCTTTGTGAGCTCACGTGTTACATGCAAATGCTCTTCCTGCCCAGAACAGAAGACTTACAACTCACAGCTTACAACTTGACGTTGTAGCTCCTGCTGCTCCTGCTACTGCAGTTGCTGCAGTATTTCTTTGCCTTGGGCAACCCAGTACTTATGGGGGAGGTTAAGAGTGTGCGCAAATAAATATTGTAATGATGTATGTGATTTCTTTTATGCCAGGCTACACAAAAGAAGCTCATGCCTATCAGTTTATTGAAATCTCTTTAGCCAAACGACAACTCGGCTCAAGTGCCGACCCACTTGAGCACAATCATAAAAAAAATGCAACATTTGTATGGCATTCACATTAATGAAGTAACAACCTGGCAATACAAAGTCATTAAAAACATGTTAAAAGCATGTGCCACAAAAAAATCAATAAACAATCAACGAAAAAATTATAAATATAAAAATGAAATTGGAAGGCTGCAGCTGAAGCGCAGCCTCAAGGCTGCAATTATGAGTGTGCAGTTCGCAATGCTGTTAAAGCCGCCTATGCAAGAAGCAAACCATGCGAAATCCGTTGACGATTGCATTTTTCAAGTGCACAGAAATATGAAGCGATGTGCCACACGGTGGGTGTATTTTTCGCTGAAAATTTTAAGAGTTTGTGATTCACACGCATACAAACACACACACACAAATATGGTCGTTGCGTTGACGCGCAAAAAATCATGTATACCAATTAAATGCAACGGACAACGCCCAAAAAAAAAAATGTCACAAAAAATGTGTGGCAACTGCTGTCAATGACAGCGCAAATAAATGCAACAAATTTCGTGAAAAACACGCAGAAATGAAAATCAATAGCGCTGCGTATATGTATGTAGATGTAGGCATGTTACACATAGAGCAGTATATAGCCGCATCCCATATAGGCGGCATGGTCAAACGCTGTTCGCCATGCAGTGTGGGCATTTGTCATAACAGCAGCAATAATCAGGACGACAAGCCTACAACAACAACAACAACAACAATAACAACGACAACAGCAACAAAAGCTGCGCAGCCAGACGAGGTGCAGTGACAACAATAACAATAACAATAACAGCAGCAGCAACAACAAAAACACGGCACAAACACGGGAAACGGACACGAGCTGTGCAGGCCCATCCATGTTGACGTCAGTCACACAGCGTGCAAATGTTGACCTACATACAAAACGCTGAGCAAACAGGCGTATAAATGCCACGCCAACCAAAAACAAAAACAACAACAATTTTAGCATTTATAGCAACAACATCATCGCGCAGTGTAGATAAGTCTGCAGTCTGCTTTTTGTCCAGTTGCCAACGCATTGTTAGAAATATGGGGAACATAGTCATAGCTATATAAAGCTTTATCTATAGCTATCGTTGTTGCTGCAGTCCGTGCTGTTATTGTTTTTAATTCTAACCAGCATCATAATTGTTATGTAGATTTATAGAATTGGGTTGGCAGCCTGCTGGTAGCAGGAGGCAGCCTTGCCGTTCAGTGTCCAGCAGCGGATGTGGAATAACCATTAAAACAAGCAATCTGTGTGTGCACTGTGGTATATGTACATGGTGCATAAAGCTTTACTTGAACTGCATAATATAATAACAATGTTAAGTATTAGATTTCATGCTTATGCTAGAAAATATTGTGAAATAATACTTCCCTGAAAAGTATTCTAATGGTATTAAACAGCATCTAATACGGTTTATTTGTTTCTGTCAAAAGTAGACCCTTTAATTTTTTATTGTTAACTTTGATTATCTTGCGTATTTCAAATTGAATAAATCACACTGCAAGAAGTAAATATTTGTCTTTTGCTTAATAATGTATTATGAGAAAATTCATTGCTATTCAATTTTGATATGTTACTTTATAACTCATGATGATCTCCATAATAGGTATATGTTTCCTTGGCACTAAAATACGGACGGTAACTTGGTAGCGGCCAGCGGGATGAAAGGGTGCAATTGTACGCGAATTCATATTCTGTAGGTAATAAACCTTCGCCACAATGGGACACGTGGTGATGCTGTTATTCACAATAATAACACTTAAGGTGTGAGCCAATACCTTGCTCACTAACGGATTACTGAGAAACGAACAGCCATCAAAATGTCTGAGCTTGTACATTATTTGCTGAGACTTTAAGGAGCGAATGTTTATGTCGATAAAAAAAAACGGCGTTGTTTTTGACACCCGAAAAGTGTACACACTTGCATTGTCAGTCAATTTGTGGAAGTATTCTACAACATCGTTGTCACATTTGGTTTCTAGTGATTCCATGGAACCCTTCATCCTGCGACACAGTACCTATAAGAGTGCGGTTTTAAAAATATAAAACATGTATACGAATATCAATAATCACAGTTAGGAATTTCCGGCGATGCCTTTTACCTGTCCTTTGTATTGAACTGCAAGTACGAGTAGAATGTAAAATATGCCAGCCATACGTGACCGCATAGTTAACTGTCAGCTACTGATGGTAATTTAGAACGAATTTGATTTCGATAACATAATTTCTGAATATGTTGAATAATGAATCGAAATTATTGTAATTATAAAGATATTAAAATACAAATTTACTGCAATAAGTTATGTCATGGTCCATTAGCTGTCACTTGAAATGTGAAATGCAATGTGAACATGTAATAAACTGCCAGTATTTTAGGTATTGAGTATTAATGAATTTATGTGTTAACAGGCAATCGAGCACTTTTAAGACACAAAAAATATATTTTTATTAAAAAATTAAATATTTTACATCGGGCACTTGAAGAAGCAACATTCTGTTAATTAATGGAATTTACAGTCTTAAAAATAAGAATGCTTTTATGGCCCATTAACTAAAGTTTGGAAGATATATTGCTCAGTTAAAATTAAAATTAGAAACTGGCAGCCGCCCAGAGAAATATTGTACATTAATTGCTGATTTTTTACAGCGCGTGTGAATATGTTGATAGAAAATGCTGGAGTCGGTTTTTTTTACCGTGAGTTTTGTGAAAGTATTCGACAAATTCGTGATCACTTCTGGTTTCGACTGATTCAATAACAACCTTAACTTTGCATTCCACCAGCATCTATTCTGAGGAAGAATATATGTTAGAATTAATAACAATGATGTACTAATTTCATTACCTCCTTCTGAGTTGAAAGTAGAAACCGGATTAGGACACATTATGAACTATAAACTGTCAACTATCCAGTAACAGCCAATACTATTTGATCAGAAACTACACTTTACGAATCTGACAACAAAATGTTCACAAGTAACGTATTTATAAACCCATAAAGACAAAAATTACTTTTATGTTCAATTGGTTATCGTTTATTTGAAATTAGGGTTGGCATTGGCACTGTGTGCTTATTGATGTACATAGACACGTTTACCCAAATGAGTTATATAAAAACATTTTGAGCTACTGTATCCAGTTGCCATTTGATCATACACCGCATCTTGATATTGCCTGCTTTTTTTTTGGGGTTCGGTTTTCGCTTCAGATTGCCAGCTCGATTAGTTTCTCTCGATTTTTGGCACGTTTGCACAGGCGAGTGCCCCAAAGTGCCAAGGCAATGTAGTGCCACCTGACAATGTCTAATGATGATGGAGTAAGTGCAGCAACAACTACATAATCATAGCCATAACGTTAAGGCAGTCAAGGCACTGCATGTGGTTGTCGTTGTTGTTGTTGATGTTGCTTTTGTTGGTTTTGCTTTTGTTGGTGTTGCTTTTGTTGGTGTTGTTGATGTTGGCTACGTGCAGACACGCAGCCAGTCAACCAACCAGACAACCAACCAGCTGGCAAACAAACAAACTCACGCTGCTGAAGCCAACGAGTGTTGCAGTGCTAAGTGGGCTGACTTTGGGGGGCGTGGCATTGGGTTGCTTGTGCTCTAACGTTTGTTATCGCATACAGGGAAAACTCAACGAGTCAATGACTTTCTGGTGTCGTTCGTTGATGCGCGACACGGCTTCGTTGTCATTAGTAACAACACCGACACGCACTCACTGACAGCCATACACATACACACACATATACACACACATATAAACACACATTTACACACATTACACACTCACATGTGTACGCACACAAATTCATTTGTTGGGCTGCTCTTGTAGCATGTTGGACGTTGTGGGAAATATGAGCGGGTCCGGCAATAAATTTGGCAAACAAACACGTTTTGGCTTATGTTTTATTTTTGTTGCCGTTGTCGTTGCCGTTGCGGCTGATGTTTCGTTGTTGTCCTTGGCGTACCTAATGTGTGTCAACGACAGGCAGCATTGTTGTTGAGGCTTTCCTTTTTTCGTAATTTTTTTTCTTTTTTTTTTCATGGGATTCTGATGCGGACTCTGATTCTGATGCTTTTTACGCATTCACGCGCCGGAATTGGCCAGCAGAACGTGGAGAATATAAAAACAAATTATGTGGCGCATGCTTTTAGCCTAAGTAATTATCATTTTTTGGCAACCAGCAACATTTGGCAGCTATTTGCTATGGTTTTTTCTCACTCACTACACATAATTTCCCCTGATGCTCATTAGCCGCATCCTGTGCTGAAGCAGGAAAAATTTATGCACAGGCCTCATTGCCTTAAGTGTGAAATGGTTTGCGTAATTCCAAGTAAGTTATGCAAATATATTTCGAGTTCATAAATGTGCCCGCACATGTCTAGATTTATGAAAAGCTTTATTTAAGTTTCACACAGTTGAATTTTGGAAATTGATTTTGGTACTTGTTATAATTTATTAATATATTTTTGTATTGTATTTTGAGAAGACCTTAATTCACGAGTGGCATCAAATGGGTGCATAAAAAGCATCCCAAATAATTGAAACATTAAAGGGGACGCTCACCCATTGAGCAAGGCCTTCGCCCAATATTTCTAGCTAACTGGCTGACCGCCCAGTGTAAACACTGTGCACAGCTGTTTGGACCCCCACCTCCCATCCTCGACTGCTGGTGTGCCTCGTTGTCGTGCCTAACCACAGACAACAATGTGTGGGGCGCATGCGTCGAGATTGGTGCACCGCCAAGCGAAAACACCACAGCAGAAGTCAGTAGCCGAGCGGTGTTCAAGTCAGTTGCTTTTCGAGGCTCGTAGGATACGCACGGCTCTGGCGGTTGATAAAATGCGGGAACTGATTGTGAAGTGAATACAGTAACTGAGTGCTGTGCTGTGAGTGCGAGCGGTTCGAGTGCGAGTTCAGGTGTCAGTCGTTTCGCGTCTGTGGTGAATAGGCGCCGCCGAAGAGCACACTAAAGAGAGTACAGAACCACAGAATCACAGAATCACAGAATCGAAGAGCTTGACAGCCTTGCTGACGGAGCAGGCATCGCAGTGAAGCTGAATCCTTGCACGCGTACAGTTGCCTGGACGGAAGTGCTGTGCGAGAGTGTGTGGGCGCGTTTCTGCCCGGAGTGTGCCGTATATCAAATCAAATCCATAACAACTAAGTTTACAAATAATCAGATTTAGAGCTAGCAATTAATTACATCAAAAACTGTGCCAAACATACAAAATTGCAAGCAAGTGTCTTAAATGTAATGCAACACAATTCAAATCAAAATTGCTCAATAAATCAGTGCGTTAACCCAAAAGGCTACTTTCACCAATCTAACAATATCAAAACAAAACAAACAAAACTCCAATCAAGAAATCAAAACAGAAATCCGGAAAGCATGTGGATTAGTAGCCGCCTTTTTGTGATTTGTTTGCTGCTCAGGTTTGGTAGGTGCAACTTGTTTTCCTTACTCTCTGTCTCTCTCTTTCTCTCTCTTTCTCCCTCCCTCCCTCGCGCACTCTCTCCTTATCTTCCTTTTACAAAATATAATTCTTAAGCCTTGCTACCGGCACGCGCCGCAAAGTATGCTTAGATTTTTGTGTGGCGTTCATGTGCGAATGCATGGCTGTGGGTGAGAATATGTTTTGGTATTCCCATCAACAGCTGTCGGCATATTTTCTTCTTCACGCCCTCCAAAACTTATTATGCTAAAAGGCGCTAAAGCTCATAAGGATTTTAGGGGATTTTTCGAGTTTTATGATGAATAGTAAAACTCAGCAAACTTATAAGCTTGTCATGTGAGTTTCCGGTATTACAGATAGCCTTCTTTAGTGTACCATACTTATTGGGAGACCCTTAGACACAAAATATTTATAAATACAACATAGTTTCGAAAGCCTTCGCAAAGTCTTCAAGAGCGTTGGGATATAGTTTCGTGTCACCGCGCTCTACCATTTTTGCAAATACTTCCCTAAAAAAGTGTTAAAAGGCAGCCTACATAAATACGTAATTGTATATATGAATACGAATGTTTTATGGGAGGTGTTAATATAATTTATAGCTATGTATGCTAGATGTACGAACTAAGTGCAAATGATTTGGTCGCTTCATGATACAGCCAAGGCCATAAAATAACGGCCATAACAACGAAAACTAAGCCAGCAAACGCTCAAAATGCGTATACATAATATGAAATAGCCTCATGATAAAAACCTAGGCGTCAATTTATGCCACAAATTGTGGGAGTGTGTGTGTGTGTGTGTGTGTGTGTGTGTGTGTGTGTGTGTGTGTGTGTGTGTATGCGTGTATAACAGACTAATGAAATGTGTCAAAAACAGAGTCAGAGCACTCGATCGAACTGACAGGTCCATCGAACTCTTCACATAAAGAGACACACACAGACATACAAAAATGGGAAAGAGCCTTTTTGGAAATTTGATATTTTCCAATTTTCATTGCCTGGCTGGCTGTTTGCATTTTATGATGGCTATGGCAATAACAACTGACGCATATACTTTTTCCCCGGAAAAAATGACTAAAATGCCATACAGATATTTCATATTCCAGAAACACATATACATTGAATGTTTTCGCACCCAAGCTGAGGTTGAACCAAATGAAAAATATGCAAATGAAATTGTTGCTCAACGTCTAAAGGGCTCTCACATTTTTAACGTTGTTATTTCATTTTCATGCGGATAAAAATATACATAAAATATAATGCGCTGCATGAAATCAGCACCAAGAACAACAGAAATTCGATTAACCCAACACAATCTAGCCCCAACACAAGAAGCGGATTGCCCTCGCAGTTTTGACAACAAAATTATGAAATATTTCTGTTGGCTTCAGATTGGGCTGTTGCGCTCTTTGATTGATTGTGTTTTAAATCCTGTGTGACAAACGCTTTAATTTGTTGTAGGATTAATGAACTACGCCGCCAACTTCAAGCCAAATGTGCGTGTAGGCAGAGGTCAGAGAAAGCACAGCTGGCTGTATAATCTTATATAAGCAATGGGTGTAGCCCAAATAAATAAAAATTTTAATCCCAACTGTTTTCCATTTATATATGATATTTTAAATGATTAAAATATAGAAACTATAATTGAAACAAAAACTTATTTTTGTTTTTAAATATTACTTAAGCTATTTTAAAAACACATTAACATTTAGCCAGACGTATTGAAGTGTTTTTTCTATATTTTTCATTTCTTAAAAAAGTTTACTAAAAATAAAAAAATTGTGTTAGAGCATATTAGCTTCGTTTCAACTCTTGTCTGGCATCAAACCTACTTTAATTGCGACTTATAAATATATATAAATATGTGTATATATAAACATATATATATTTTTTTTTTCAAAACAATTTGCGCAACAAACGTTTTCATATCCCGTTGCCTTTTCTTGGGGTTCGCCTTTCTTGCCTTTTGGGTTTTGCTCCTAGTCGGTCGGTTTGTGTGCACTTTTACTTTAAATGGGCTTGGAGCCAGATGGAGAGCTTTTTTTTTCTTTCGAGCTGGTCCAACATAGATATGAAAAAATCAAGTTATTTGCAATTATTATTACTGTTTCCGCTTTTTTTTTTTATTGTTCTTGCGCAATGCGCGTTGGCTTGTGAAAGCTTTAAGTTCTTTTAACTTTTGGCCTAGGCAATATTGACTCGGCATACGCATTTCTGTAAGTGTGTAGGCGTGTTTAAGTGCGTGTGTTGACGTTTGCTTTCTCAACACAACAAAAAATTTAATTTTCTGTTTTCGGGTTGAGTGCGCATAAGACACGGCTCATCATTTCCGGCATGGCCCCATTTTATCTGAGCACTTCCGATGCCTGGAGATTCGCTTAAAATGTTTGTTGGTTAGCTTTATTGCGAACTGAAAACTTAGATTGAGTTAGTTTTCGAGCCATCTGCTTATGTGGCTGTGAGCAAAGTTAGCCGGCTTTTATGTTTTGGCCATTATAGATATGTCTGTAGCATCATAAATACAAAAACTGCTCACGTGCGAAGTCAGACAACGGCACTTAAAACACTCACTCTTCCAAAGCCAAAGAAATAATTCAAAAAAATGCCAAAAGGGCATAATCTAAAAAACGTCTGAGACGCCTCGCAATGCAACCCCTCAATTCGCAAGTGGATGAGAAACACACATTCCAAATGAAAGCCAGCAGAAATCTGCTACAGAAAACGAGCGGAAATGCGAAGCAAAGCGTTGTCGGAGGAGGAAGGTAGCAATCGCGTCTGCATTTGCCGACTGTGCTGCTGAGGGAGTGCAACGAACTGGAGGGCAGTTTGACAACCGGTTTAACTGGCAACAGTTTTGAAGCCGTTTGATATGCACCTGATTTTTAGGACTAACTTAGAAAAATTAATTTTAGCCCAACAATAATACTGTCATATAAATAACTGAATAATTATATAGTGATTATTTTGTAAAGTTCACTTCTTAAGGTATACAAAAGTCAATATTAAAGCCCATCTGAAACTTAAGCCGACTCTTTGTGTGCCACAGTCACTCCCAAATGTCCAGAAATGCTTTATGGTTTAGGGATGAAGTCCGCATAACTGAAAATGTTGCGCAGCTGAAAAAAGATATTCGCGTGAATGTTGAATTCATCAGATGAGCCGCAGGCATAAGCCCAAGTCGAGGTGCTGAAGGAACAAGATGATGATGAGGATGGAAAAGTAGAAGATATGAGGCCGAGACAAAAACATGCAGAACCAGGAACAACGGAACATACGCACAGTAGCGCTCAGAGCGTAGACTTTTTGTTTTCACAGGAAAGAATAAAAACCTACAAGTGGATGTGCAAACACACACACCCACATACACACACACACACACTCACGGGCATAAATACACCCACACACATGTGAGTGCGCTTTGAGGCTCATGCTCGTAAAACATACCCTTTCTGCCCGAAAAAAATGAACCGAGTGCCAAGCGTACTCAAGACATACTTGCAATAATTTTATGGCCAGGCAGAGGCCTCATCCTGCTCACCGCCCCGAACAGCGGGAGCCATGAAATCAACGGGGAAAAGCGACTTGAAACTGGCACGGGCAGGGACCAGAGAACAGAGACCAGAGACGAACAGAAAAACGAAACCAGAAAGAAGTAACATAAAAATCCATGATGCCAAGCATAAAACAAAAAGCGCCTGGCCAGGCACAAAAACAACAACAGAAACAACAACAACAACAACAAAATATGTACAAAAGTAAAAAAGAACAAAAACAACTCTAATTGCAGACACAATAAGTTGACGGTGCGGGGAAACCAGAGCGAGCGGGGAACGCTTTGGCGAAGTACGAGGTTCCTAGCTAGTACCAGGCTTGAACGAGTTGCAAGGATTTGCACAGCGCCGCAGGGACAGCCGCTTGGGTGGCACAGACAGCCCAAGCGCATTCATGTGGAATTTGAAGCGAAATGTCAATTTGAGAAATATATACCTACATATATATGTACACAATCATATATATATATAAATATGTATATATATATATACCCATATATATAATATATACATGCACTAGTACGAGTCTGTGTGTCCATGTAGAAAAAAGAAATCCAAGCCGAAGACAAAAATGTTATTCTAATTTAAGATAAGGCAAAATCTGTTTGCAAAGCGGGACGAAAGTACAAAAGCACATTGAAATGGGCTTAAATGCAAATCTTTGCAGATGAAATATATGAAATTTAAGTGCTTATTAAAGTACTACAGCTTAAAAAAAAACAAATGGCATTTTGGAAAATAAAATACGAAAATACATATTTAGATACCATTTCATATTTGCTCTCTTTAATTTTTGCACTAAAATGAGTTTCCAATTGGAAATATTTTCTTGATTTGCTAAGAAATTAGAACATTTATTTTTCCGTTTCAGATGCAACGATTAGTGAACCCTTCGAAACACATTTGCGTGGTCCCGGCTTTGTCATGGAGCCGCCGGGTCGCGTTGAGTTCTCCAATTCCTCCGGCGGCTGGCTGGATTGCTCTGCGTCGGGCAGTCCTCAGCCAACGATCGATTGGGTGCACGCGGATGGCACGGCGGTTACGGAAATTCATGGTGTGCGTCGCGTGCTCCGCAATGGCACACTTGTCCTGATGCCCTTCGCGGCGGCTGCCTATCATCAGGATATCCACAATACGATCTATCGCTGCATTGCCAGCAACTCTGTGGGTCGTATTGTGTCGCGCGATGTGCAAGTGAGGGCGGGTAAGTGTTTGCCGGCTGCCCATAAAGCATAATATATTGTATTTTTGTATATTTTTGCGGCAGTCGTGGCACAGGCCTACAAAGTGGATGTGGAGGTATTATCTGCCTCGCGCGGTTGCACCGCCATTTTGCGTTGTGTGGTGCCCACGTTTGTCAAGGAATTGGTACGAGTGGTCTCGTGGGTTCATGAACCCGCTATCTACATCTATCCCTCGCTGCAAGGCGGTAAGTAACTGTGGTAACGGGCGCGGTGTATGCTTACATGCATTACAACGTCTATCTGTCTTACTGTCTGCATGTCTGCTGCTGACGTGGCAGCAGCAGCAGCAGCAGCAGCAGCAGCAGGAGCTCCAACTGGAGTCGCAGCCTCGGCCCTCGACTGCATCCTTGTCCCTGTAGCGGCTTACCAAGCCAACAAAGTGCATTGTTTGTTTGCAGTATTTGCCTCACATGTTTGCCTGTTTAACTGCCATGTATATACATTTATATATATACATTTATAAATATGTATGTGTGGGTGTATGTATATGAGTGTGCGTGTGTGTGTGTGTGATCTGCCCTGTGCTTTGATGCATAATTAACATTGTCCTTTGGCAATTTGAGAAGCGCTTATATTTTGCCTTAACCCTGCTTCCAACTAAGCTGCGCTGATAAGTAGAAAAGCCTTTGGCAAGCGCTTCAAGGTGAATTATGTCTTAAAGATTTATTAATGCTGAATTTTAATGGGCATTTATTGTGAACGTTTATTTAAGTCCAGAGCTAAAGTTACTTAACTACTTTGTTCTTTTAGGTTTTCATATTTTCATAAATATTTAAATCTGGCCATACATGAAATAAACTCGATTTTATTTGTAAAAAATTCATGAAATTATTCTTATTATTATTCTTAAGTAAAAGATACTTGCTTGCTTATGAGAAGCAAATAGTGTTTCAAGTATTTACTAAATTTTAGAGTTTGCCTTCCCGAAAGAATTTACTGCACACCCACGAAAAATGCTTAGTGGTGGATTACTTTGGAATAACTATCTGCTTTCCTTCTTCACAGATGGCAAATTCCATTTACTGCCAACTGGTGAGCTGCTCATTCACAATCTGCAGGAGAGCGATGAGTCTCAATCATTCCGATGTCGCAGCATGCATCGCCTGACCCGTCAGGTTGTTGTCAGCTCGCCAACACGATTGCGTATTAACTGTGAGTGACCCAATCACATAAACTGACTGCTAAGATATACATTCACGTGTCCACACACGAAAATACACACACTCACACAACAACACTAACCAATGTCAATCTCTACTCACACAGCACATCGCGGCATCATATCGCCGAGCGTTGTGGAGCACACATCTCATGTGCAGGTCTCCCAGGATGAGGGCGCGGTGCTGTTGTGCGTGGCGCAGGGTTGCCCTTCGCCCGAATACAGGTGGGTATGGTGCACGATGTAGGGTGTAAGTGGGGGGTGCAGGAAGTAAAATCGATTGCACTCCCAGCCACATAGACACATAACAGGTGAAACTTTTGACGTTGACAGTACTGCGTTCGGCGCTGCCATTGTGTGAGTTAATTGGAACATACACATATACACATCTACACACATACCACACATGCATTTATACTTACTTTTCATATTTGCGAGCGTTTAGGGTTGCCAAGCGTCTAAACAGTATACAGCAGGTGTGGCTTGTTCATTAATTGTGTAAAATGTATCGAGACTGTTGCTAAGTATGGACCACTAACTAAAATATTAAATTAGTTCGTTGCCTAACTTAAAGTTCGTCTATTAAGTCTTCCCTAGATGGGTTTCTAATGTCGATAGCGGTGCGTATGTGTAATGTGTGCACATGTGTGTATGTGGCATTAAAGACAATGGCATAGGTAATGATGTGTGTAGTCGTTAAGCTGTCATGGAGGTAGCCTTTTGGTAGATGTAGCACATGTGTGCACACATAATTAAGCTTTGATAAGCAAACAAGTAATAAAAAAAACTTTTGCAGTGTAGCGGGATGAGTAGTGAAGGTAGCCGGTATAGATATCAGAGATACAATGCCAGACTGTAAACGCGAAACAAAAGAATCACAGAGGGAAGCCAGACAACTGCCATATAGATGGATAGAGCAGCTGAGCAACGAGTATAAAAAAAGCTGTTGCCATTTCATAATTAATAAAGCTGAGAGTCTGTCTGGCAGACAGCGGACGGAGACATTGGCAAATGAGCCAACCGTGAGGATTAATGCAGCATTGAACAAAGCAAGCGAAGATAAAGCACAAGCATGGCAGGAGTGAGCTAGATGTGCAAATGGGCTCTATATCAAAATAAAATAGTTAGACCTTGAACTGGTTTTTATTATGAACATATTTTGTATCTTTCAAATTATTCAAAATGAGAGAAAGCATTTATCTCTTAACTGGAAATTAGAATGGCCATTATTATAGAACTGCAATGATTATGTTGACTATTATAAAGACAATCTATTTTCTTCCGAGTTTTATTATCGTTCTACTACCTACGAGAAAGGCACGAATGAGAGATGTTTTCAAAATGTGCAACCACATATCTGCATTACCAATCGTATGTTTAAATTAACAAAATACAATTTACTTTTTTATAGCTGGTACACTCAGAATGGTGGTGGGCCGTTGCCCGTTCTAAGCGGACCGCGGGTGCGACTCCTTGGTCCGATACTGGCTATTGAGGCTGTGACTGGCGAAGATTCCGGCGTCTACAAGTGTACAGCCAGCAATGTGGGTGGTGAGGCCAGTGCCGAATTACGACTCACGGTGGCCACACCCATCCAGGTGGAAATCTCGCCAAATGTGCTCAGCGTGCATATGGGCGGCACAGCAGAGTTTCGCTGTCTAGTGACCAGCAATGGTAGCCCAGTGGGCATGCAGAATATCCTGTGGTACAAGGACGGTCGGCAACTGCCCTCATCCGGTCGCATCGAGGATACGTTGGTGGTGCCGCGCGTGAGCCGTGAGAATCGCGGCATGTATCAGTGTGTGGTGCGGCGGCCCGAGGGTGATACATTTCAGGCCACTGCAGAGCTTCAGCTGGGCGGTAAGTAGGATTGACAAAAAAAAAAAAAAAAAATAGAAAAAAATAGAAAACAGAGGACACGCCAAGTAATTGCAGCTAAAATATTTATATGTATATCCGCAACCACTTTGTCCTTTCAGATGCTCCACCCGTTCTTCTATATAGCTTCATTGAGCAAACGCTGCAGCCAGGACCAGCTGTGAGTCTGAAATGCTCCGCAGCTGGCAATCCAACTCCTCAAATTTCATGGACATTGGACGGATTTCCGTTGCCATCAAACGGAAGGTAATTGAACTTGTTGAAAACGGGCTCTGCATGCGCAGTTAGCGGTGCAGTGCGGCATAGTGTAGGGTGTGGGGCCTATGCAGGCAATGGCACTGCGGGCGGCACTATAAAAAAAAAATTGCGACGGGGACTGCATTTATTGCGCTCGTTGTATATATTTTTTCCTTCCTTTTTTTGCATTTGGCTTTCAAAACATTGCACGTATAGAAAGTGGCTGCCGACTGGAGCGCCTACCGAGTGGGCGGCTCGGCGCCGGCTTCAGCGTTCATTCACTCTCCTCAGGGGTAGGCGCAGTCACAGTCACAGTCACAGGCGTTTTCTAAAGACTTGGTACAACCCAGTCTTGTGTCTGGCCAAGGTTTTGACTTTGCTTTTCTATTTGTTAATTAAGACTTGGCTACCATTTGTTTGCCTTACGCATTTAATTACATCTTTAGCGTGGCCATCAGAGGCCAACAGGCAACTGAAAAGAGGCAACTGATTATTAAATTCTCGGTGGCACTTTAATGACATTGACATTTGCATTTGACAGTCAAGCTCTGCAAGTAGCTGACTTGTTTGGCACAAACAAATAAAATGCAGCATCAGATCGATTGATTGGCAACCTTAGTTGGTCTACTCCCTTTCTCTCCCCACACTTTGTCTACTGCTGATGCTGGATTTGGCTTTGATGATGCTGCTTTCACATTGTCGTTGGCATTTCATTTGATTTTTACTGCTTTTCATTCTCGGATTTTTCTCACCCGCCGCTCGGTCTGTACTTCATTTGCAGTTTGCTGGCAGCTGCCACTAATTGTTTGAGTTACGTCTGTAATGATTTGCAAGTCAAAGTTGGTCCGCTGACTGTTGACTTCTGTTGTTGATTAAAAAATAGCTCTAGTTCTTTTTATTAACATTGACGTTAGCTGTCATTTAGTTTGCTCTGGTTGCAGACCAATAAAAAATCTTGACAGAGTTTTTAGCAACTGACTTCACTTTATTGTTTTTCTCTAGTGTTGCAGCTGTTTAGATTTTCTGCAGTATTTTAATTAAAACGTATGCAATATGCTGACCAGAGGGTAAATTGGTGAATAAATAAATATATGTAGTCTACTATAACATACCCTGTAACTGAGATAGAGAGCATATACAATGTTCTTTTATTAAATATTTATTTTGCAGTTGACAAGAGCTCCTGCATCCGCTAAGTGTGCAAAAATGCAGCAAAGAATTTCCATTGGATCTGTAAATAGTACAGAGATGTTATGGTGGACATAAGATCATCGTGAATGTATTTTAGCCAAGTGGTTGTCCCTTTTTCCTTGTGTTTCGTTTGAGTGTGGTTCAACAGTTTTGGGAAAAGTTTGGCTGACCACAAGGCGCAAATTGATTACTAGTGTTTTCGTGTGGCAACTGCAGAAATTTTGTCACGACTTGCAGATATTTACACTAATCGCCAGTGGCTTTAATTTAAAAGTTATTTGAGCAACACAATTTTGACACATAATGCCGTTAGGCACTATCCTGTCGCACCGGAGGAGTGAGCGGAGTTGGCAACCTAATTTTGCTTGTACTCCGCATTGCTGCATAAATTTCGTTGCTAACGTTGCTTGTTGTTATTGCCGAGTTTTAAGTGGTTTACATTATTCGGTTTAAAGGTAAATCAACTTGGTAACTGTATTTATTTAATACACGCGCAGACAGCCACCCAGACATGCAGACAGCCGGGTAAACAGGCTGACAGACAGACAGACAGACTGGCAAGCAGCCAGGCAGCCAGGCAGGCAGGCAGGCAGTCGGGCAATATTGAGGCTCAGCGAGGAACTGGAGCTGGAGCAGACGCCTTGGGGCGGAAATTAAATGATTGCGCGCACGAGGTAACGCAACACTCAAACGCTCATTTTACGCCATTTGGAAAAGTTTGTCTGCGGCATGTGGGAAGTGGCAAGTGCCAAGTGGCAAGTGGCAAATGGCAACATCGCAGGCGGAGCCACTTGCTCAGGGTGCCTGTCTTGCTATTGACATGTGTGTGCCTCATGCGTTTGTCTACAACTGCAGGCGTTCTGCAAGAAGTGTATTTTATTTTAGATTAAATAATTCAGCATTAAGTGTGGCCCAAATGGAAAGTTGTACGAAAACTACAGCTCGCATTTTAATAAGCATAGAATTTGTTCTTATGTTGTCAGTTGTCTTCATTAAAACGATACGAGATTTGAGCTTATTTGGTTTTATATTTAATAATTACATCTCAAATATTCTTAAGTCCAATTCGCAAAGAAATTCGCAATTGAAATAAAATTTGTTTCTCGGCAATGTTTTCATGTACCCAAAGAATTTAAGTTGTAGCCAAATCATTTTTTTGTCCAAATTAAGGCACCAACCACCAACCCACACACGCAGTCGTGCACAACAATCACCTAAAACAGCACACAAAAGCCGCGCCAACTATTAGGTTTATATTGTTGCAACCAAAGCGTTTTATGCCACAGGCAACCCTTTGGCCCCTGGCCCGATTTGTTGAGTTCTCCACACACTCACAAATACTCGCGTTGAAAGTTTTGCAATGGTGTTTAAGCTGTAAGCCACTGCATAGTAGGATGATGCGGTAGAACTCTCGTCCTGCCATGTGAGGATGTGTGGAACTTTATTGCAATTTTGTCCCAGCATTGTTTCAATGCGCTCAAGTGTTGCAGTTAGCATCCATGTCCATGGCTGAGTATTTCTGCATGTATATATACACATGCACATATATATATATGTGTATATATATACGGACGAGTTGAGCAGCTTCATTTTCATTTAACTGGAGTTGTTGTTCTTAACAAGCGTCGCGCAGCTTATGAGGCACTTCATAAAGTTCCAACAGCCAGTCGCGTTTTTTTTTTTTTTTTGGTTGACTTCGCCATTTTCTGGGGAAATCAACGTCCACGAAACTGCACTCACACGCAGTGTACGGCAAGCTAATGCATTCATAAGCCTCGCCAAGGCAGCTACAAAACTTAATTAGAATCGTAATTACTTGCCGGCTGTAACTCTAATGCCAATTGAAATGTTGCGAGTGCCTCGCCCACAAACTAATGAGCCGGTTGCTGAGATGCTCCGTTTAACAATGAGACGCCGCAAAGCCGCTTGTGTGTTGTCACGATGGGCTCTATATATGAACACACATACATACATACGTGTGGGTGTTTTGTGCCACATGGCGTATGCGTAACATTGTTTGCTGTAATTAATGTCTATGCCAATAAGACGCTGAACAGACGGCAGGCAAACAAACCGACTTAATGTCAGATTGAGCGCTCATAAAATCCTTTTTTCATTATTTACCATAGCGTGGTATGTTGAAGATGAGCGGCCGCATTAAGTGGAACTCGTATTTGATGGCGCTTTCGCTGCTGCTTATGGGCGTGGCACATGACATTGAAAGCTGTGGTGAAACTATGCTAAGCTTGGTAGCTTGACAGAACGACAGCTTGACAGACGCACAGCCTTCATTACAGCTAAATAATGCAATGTTACTTATGAGCCGTGTTGTGTCGAAAACAAATGAAGCCCACAGCCAAAGGATTTGGGTCATGCTGCATATGAGATGCGCCTTGTTGAGTACATGTACACGAACGTACATGCACAATTACATATATGCATGTAGTTGCATGTAGTTGCTCGTTAATGCCCCTGGCCTGAGCGTTTAAATATGCAAAAAAAAAAACAAGAAGCAGCTCTAAAATGCATATCGCATTGCGCATACGACGCGTCTGCCATACAAATACTTTCTATATTAATGTGTGGTTTATGGTATTTTGATGTATTCCTTTTTTCTCTTTACAGATTTATGATCGGACAATACATCACCGTGCATGGAGATGTAATTAGTCATGTTAACATAAGCCACGTCATGGTCGAGGATGGCGGTGAATATTCCTGCATAGCCGAGAATCGTGCGGGTCGTGTGGAGCATGCGGCCCGCTTGAATATTTATGGTATGTGCCACATTTGCAAAACACACACAACTACAGCATATTTTTGCTCATGTGTATGTGTGTTGTTTTGTGTGTATGTAGACAGCTACTTTACACTTGCACTTAAACGTTTTTCAGTTCTCTGAGTTTTATTTTATTTTATTTTTTCTTCTTTTGGCTATTTTGCGTTGCCTACTTCTGCTCGATTTTGTTTTACAGCGTTTTCTTTTCTATGTTTTGACTGCTTCGTCCTCTTTTTCTCTCCTTGTCTATCTTTGTCTTTGACTGCAGTTTGCTTTGCAGCTCGCAAGTGTTGTTCAAGGCACAAGCACAAGCACACACACACACACACAGTCACACATGCGGTGCTAGCTGCGGGGCTTTGTGAACCTCTTCTACCTTTTTTTCTTTCATGAAATCAAATATTTTTGTGTCGCCGGGCAAACAAAATGGCGTTGCCAGGCGCAGTGTTACACAAACAAAACGACAGCAGTGGCAAAATAAAAGACTGCTTAATGTTTGCTCCCAACGTTTGCGCTGAAAGTTAAAATAAACAGAAAAGCACACCAGCTCGCAACTACACTTCCGAAAATTAGTATCGTTTTGATAAATGATATCGCATTTAAACTAAGAGTGGCAAATACTTAGTTGATCAAGTATCTTGTTTTTCTAGCAGCATTTTTATTGTGTGCAAAATAATGAGTATTAGTTAGAGTATTAGACAATAATAATGTAGATGGTGTTCACGGGCATTATTTTAGATAAGTTCTGCTGACTTGCAAGCCCAAATCAAGTTTATTTCGACTGCAAAAACTAAAGCAAACGGGAAACGCTGCTGAAGCTAAAAATAGTGCAGTGTCGTTGGTTTTGTTTAAAGCTATGCATTGTCGCTGATTACGCGACTTTGTGATAGCTGTGATTACAAAAATCTCACTCCACCCAGACAGCGACACCAAAGCTCTCACGTATGACATGCTCGAATTATGCATATTCCGCAAAAATTCACAAAACCAAGCACGACATCAACAGCATCAACAACTACAACATTAACAACAACGATAACTGTGAAGACTGTGCACGTTGGTGTTGCCGAGCAGCATTTGCTGCATTATTTCCTTCCGCATTTTGGAGAGGCACAACGAAAAGTGTTTCGGCGGCATTGCACTGACTCTCGGGTTCTGTCGACTGCCAGGATATGCATATTACATTGTGCGCTGTTTTCTGCCCGGCTTTGTAAGCTTTGTGTATTTGTTGTTGTGCTTGTTGTTTGCCTTACATTTTGGCTGCATTATTAAATAAGCAGGGTGTGCACACATCTTTTAAGCATATACATTGGCCAACCGTTTGCTTCAACTCCTGCAGGTCTGCCCTATATACGCCTCATACCGAAGGTGACCGCCGTCTCTGGTGAGACATTGAATTTGAAATGCCCAGTGGCCGGCTATCCCATCGAGGAGATACATTGGGAGCGCGGCGGACGCGAGCTGCCAGATGATATACGACAGCGTGTGCAGCCGGACGGCTCTCTAACCATCAGTCCGGTGCAAAAGCATACGGATTCCGGTGTCTACACGTGCTGGGCTCGTAACAAACAGGGTCATAGCGCCAGACGTAGTGGCGAGGTGACGGTCATAGGTTAGTATATATTTGTAGAGTGCCAACTGTCGGCCATTTGGCCAGTTTTCTTCACAGCTTTGACGACGGCAAGGGACACTTGCAGGCAACAAACAAAGAAAAAAAAAAAAAAACAACAGCAGCGAATGATGCCAAGTGAAAATTACATTTTAATTATTAACAGCAAACTAAGTAGATCGTATGGCTCTTCAAGTTTTCCTTTTGCTTTTGCTTTTAATTTAGCTGTGTACTCTGCATTTGCTTATCCTGTAATTAAATATGCGCAATAATCTAAGCTTAAAAGTTTGTAAATTAAAAATACAAACCAAAGTGGAAAGGAGTCCGCGTCAGCAGAGGCAGCCAGCGACCTTTTTTTTTGTTTTATTATTTCATTTCACTTAATGAATTCGCGTGCTAATGAAGCGCGACGTTGATTAAATTTTCATAATTTGTAACCCTTTTTTTGGGGTTTTTTTTTTCATCGTTGCGCATTAGCAAGGCAGAGAAGTGGGCCACAATAATTTTATTGTTATTCCACTGAATGTTGGCTCAGCACAGGCTGTTCCTTCGGTATTCTTATTTATGTTTGCCTTGACAAAACCACTTGCAGTGCCACCGCGTCTGAGTCCTTTTCAAACATCCATACTACAACTCAACATGGGCGATCGCGCCTCACTCACCTGCTCCGTGGTCAAGGGTGACCTGCCGTTGACCATCAATTGGCGCAAGGACGGTCGCCCCATCGATCCCACGCAGCACATGTCCGTCAAGCAGGTGGATCAGTATAATAAAATTCTGGTCATTGACAATCTGGGCAGCGATCACACGGGTAACTATTCGTGTGTGGTGCGCAACTCGGCGGCGGAGGTGGAGAACTCACAAGCGCTCTTGGTTAATGGTAAAGAAATGAGTTGTAAATACTCGTTTATACCGCATATCTTATCATATATAATATAAATATCCTCTTTAGTTCAAAGTAGTTGCGTTTTTTCGTATGCACCATGTTCAATGTAACCAAAGACAAAAACCAAAAAACAAAAAACAAAATATATCACTATCAAATCGTCAAACGAAATTTCACTTGTCCTGCAAATATCCATGTATACCTGTTAATTATGTTGAGAAAACAATATTTAGTTAAACCATATAGTTAATGAATATATCATATAATTTTCTAAATCACTTTCACTTCAACTTTTGGAATGTTTGTACAATTAAGTAAAATACTATTTCGTAGAGTTTAACAGTCTTTTAACAAAACTGCGAAGGTTTAGTTGTACATATATGTATTTATGTATGTATGTGAAAGCTAATTCAATTAGGAAACAGCAATCCGCAAACAGCAGCTCGGCGTGGGAAGAACATCATCAAGATCAACATCAACGATAACAACGACAACGGTTACAAGCTGCAAGCTGCTAGCTGCAAGCTGCAAGCTGCTGGCTGTTTCAATTACAGTTCTTAACGTTTCTGGTTGCTCTTTCCTATTTACAGTACCGCCGATCATAGAACCGTTCGCCTTTCAGGATGGCCTGGCCGAGGGTATGCGCACGCGCACCGTTTGTGGTGTGTCCCGCGGCGATGCTCCATTGAAGCTGATCTGGCTCAAGGATGGTGAGCCGCTGCCCGACCTACTGGGTGCCAATGTCACCATGCTAGATCAGTATAGCTCGCTGTTGAGCATTCCCTCGCTATCGGCCACGCATTCCGGCGAATATACGTGCGTGGCCAAGAATCCGGCAGCTGAGATCAAGTATACCGCTCTGTTGCAGGTCAAAGGTAGCGTACTAGGTTACAATCCAGCAATTTCACACAAAAACCAACACAATACAAATCTTAACGCATACAAATGTATTACCAATTCACACCAAACACAGACTTTACTAACTGATTGTCCCTCAAAAATAATTTTTGCTTTCTCGCTGATGTATTCAAGAAAAGCGCTTCTTAATGGTTTTGAGTTTTTAATTTTTTCGTTTTATTTCTGAGAAATAAACTTTTTGATGCTTGTAATGTGTCCCACAAGCGAAATCGTAACTGAACGTTGCCCCACTCTTGCTTTTAGCAAACGGTGCTTTCTTTGTTGTTTTCACTCTACGAAAGCACACAACAAAATGAAAACTAAAACTTATAACAAAGCCATAATTAAATCAATTGCCCTGCTTTTAAAACCCATGAACTTATTTATACGAATCCTTATACCCTTAAGTCGCTTTGGCACGCTGTGGGTTTTTTTGACAACAGTTTCACCAGGTAACCTTATAAACTGCACTGCTTCTTTATCGCTTTTTAACCAAAACCTCAAAAATTGTACACATAATTAAGAATCAACATGATTATAAAAAGAAAAATAATATATATATGAATATTTTAATAATTTGCTGATCTAACTTTAGCCGCTTTATACTTGAAAACTGACTACAAAAACTATGGCTGGCCGTAGTTGAAATGCGCTTTTCGCAAGTTTAAACTTAATACAAAATTAAAAATAAAAAAATAAAAAACAATTTGATACAAAAAAGCATCGCTTAAGCTGCAATTCATTTTTACAAATTCAAGAGTCAAATAAGCTTAAGAATTTCAAACTCGGAAAAGCGCACAGAATTCGCAATTAGCTGTAATTATAATTTATATAAAGTCTCATCCATTAATTAAAGAACATAAGCTGACTTAAGATTAATTTGCTTTTCGCTTACTCCTTTTGTTGCTATCTCAACGGTTGTGTATAATATATAATGCATAAATATTTTTGTTCCCTTTTTGGTTACTGCCATTTTTTGACTTGCAGCTTCAAAACTTAGCGCACAACGGCTGCTGTTTGCCCACTCCCCTCCAAAAAATCGCTATCTACGTATAAAAATAAAACTAAATGGCCAAGCCTTAGCTATAAATGTGATGTGCTAATTAACAATAATAAACTAACTAAAAGAAAAAGAAGAAAGAGCTATAAATCCATTGAAGACGCGCTGCTTATGCTTCAATTTGGTTTTGGGTTTTAGTTAATTGCTTACACTATGCTATGCTCTGTACAAAACTTTGTGTGTGTGTGTGTGTGTTTGCGTGAGGCGGTTTCTCTACCCCAACTTGTGTGTGAATTTGGTCATTTTTGTGCAGCTGACAAAATGCATAAGCGTATTTTTTGCAGAGCCAAAATGAGAAACGAAAGCAAATTACGAAAAAAAAAAAATAAACATAAATTTAAAGCTTCGCAGTATTTGCTAATGTAGCTGAGAATGAATGTTTCATAGTTATGGCATGTTGTGGCAGCAGCAGAATATGCTGCACGTTTGTTTCGTTCGCTTTTGATTTAGCATGCAACTCAACTGTAACTGTACATAAATTGCCTCCTCATTTTTTGTGCCAGCTGCCACCCGCATGCGCATTGTGCTAGTAAAATGAATTTTAATTTAATTTATTTATGATTTGCTTGCTCTTTGCTATGTTTTTGTTTTTTGTTTTTTTTTTTTTGCTTAGCGCAAATGTTTGTAAAATTGTTTTTACCAAAATTTCGCCCGGATCAAAGCTCAATTTACCGTAACTTCGTTCAAATAAATAATAAATGCCCAGTTTAGATATTTAATTATTCATTATACTTATATGTATGGCGAAACGAGATAAAAACCTTTTTTCGAACACATGTGTGCATTAATTTAATTTAATTAATTTTTAATACCCCATTACCCAGGCTGCTGTTGTGTGCAAAGATTTTTTTCGAACTAGTCGCTATTAACCAACGCGCTGTCGTATATCCAAACCTGCTTTATAAATAACATAAGAGAAGCAATCCATATAAAACCGCTAAATGCTTTTTAATTAATGCTGTTCATTTTCAATTTTGATACATAAACATAAAACATTTTTTTTTTAATTATTGCCTGACAAACAAAAGGCGACATATTTATGGAATGGCCAAGAAAATAATTATTGGCCGCATAAATTATTGAAATCCAATTTTGCGCTGCAATGCTTTCTGCTCGGGGCGTGGAACTGACATTTTTAAACTAATTGTTTAAAGCCTGTTTCGGTTTTGTTTTTGTATAATGCATATCGCTTTTTTTCAGCTGCGTTCCTAACAATAAAACTCATATAATCATAATACATACGAAACAATTATGCATTTAAGTTGCAATTTAATTTTAGTGCAAATATTTTTAATTCGCCTTGGCATGCCTTTGTATTTTAATTTATGCGCCGACGAGAGGCAATTTAAATAAATTTGTTGAACAACAAATACCAAAAACAGCGAGGCGCACAGCGTGGGCAGAAATTTAACAACAACTAAAAAAAAGAAGAAAAATTCTATAATAAAAATAAATTTAAATATGCCTATAAAAATCCTTGCACAACAACCGCCAACTTTAATCAATTTTTCCCCACGGATTTTAAGAAAAATCAAAATCCGTTATAAAAGCATCAAATTTTTAATTTTTTTTTCGATTTTGACTAAGTTGCATAAATACTTTTTGTTGAATTTTTATGCAAAAAGCAAAACAACATATTACCAAAAAAGATATCAAATTCGAAACTGTATATTAGTTGAAATTTTTCTATATGCTACAAACCTTTCTATTACTCTCAACAAAAATTCCTCTCTGCCTCTCTCTGTCTCTCTCTCTATATATCTCTTGCTATTTTGTTCTCTATACATTATAACCTTTCAGTATGTCTTAGAGACTTTTCATTTCAATCATTTGTTAATAGATATTTCCACTTATCGTACTGCAATTTGACCATTTTCCATGTTACATATACGTTCCACAGTTCCGCCACGTTGGATTGTGGAACCCGCCGATGCGAATGTGGAGCGCAACCGTCACATAATGTTGCATTGTCAGGCGCAGGGAGTGCCCACGCCCAGCATTGTATGGAAAAAGGCTACAGGTTGGATACACTAAATAAAATTTCAAATTTCAGCAATTATATTCATTCTTTTTTTTTCTTAATTCCTTTGTTTTACTTCCCTTAACAGGCAGTAAATCTGGCGAGTACGAAGAAGTTCGAGAACGTCCCTTCACCAAGTTGCTGGGGAATGGCTCGATGTTGCTGCAGCATGTGAAGGAGGATCGTGAGGGGTTCTATTTGTGTCAGGCGAACAATGGCATTGGCACGGGAATAGGAAAGGTCATACAGCTGAAAGTGAACTGTAAGTATCGTAAGGCGATGGGGGATGGGATGCCAAATGGAACGTGGCAATTTGGTTAATTGCAGCGCTATCGCCTACCGGGATTGCAATTGTGTTGCCTCTATAGATGCTGATGCTGCTGTTGCTGATGATGTTGCTGCTGGCATAATTAAAATGTGAATTATTGTAATGTTTTGCAGCCTCACCATACTTCTCATCCACATCGCGCTCTGTAACCGTTAAAAAGGGCGACACAGCGCTGCTGCAGTGCGCCGTCAGCGGCGACAAGCCGATTAATATTGTGTGGATGCGTTCCGGCAAGAATACACTAAATCCATCGACCAATTACAAGTGAGTGCACTGAATCGAAATTAATGCAATGAGTTTGCCAATCCCAATCTCAATCCCCATCAGAATATCGGTTAAGCAGGAGGCCACCCCAGATGGCGTTTCAGCGGAGCTGCAGATACGCACAGTGGATGCCAGCGACAGTGGTCCCTATTTTTGTCGTGCCAGCAATCTCTATGGCAATGATCAGCAGCTGGTGCAGCTGCAAGTGCAAGAGCCGCCACAGCCACCCAGTGTATTGGAGGCGACTATGATAAGTAGTCGCTCGGTTAACCTAAAGTGGCAACCTAAGGCTCTCAGCACAGGCGATGTGTCTAAGTACATTGTGGAATATCGCGAGGCAGATCGTAAGTCGAATGTTGGCAAACTGACAAACAGACTTTATATTCGCACTTTACTCAATCTCGTTTCAGCCGTTCTATTTATCGATCAGTGGCAGCACTTGGAAGTCAAAGATCCGCCCAGCTTTAATGCGCTGATTGAGAATCTGAAGCCAGCGACGCGCTATGCTTTCAGAGTGATAGCCGAAGGCAATGCAGGACGCAGTGCACCAAGTCAGGAACTGATTGTGCGCACGGAACCACAACGACCAGCTGGACCACCTTTGAATCTGTCTGCACGTCCGCTCTCTTCCACGGAGCTGCTCATCAGTTGGGTGGCGCCGCTGCCAGAGCTGCGACATGGGGATATACAGGGCTACAATGTGGGCTATAAGCTGGCGAGTTCAAGCAACACTGCGTACAATTTCACCTCCGTTTCTGGCGATGGTGAGGGCGGCAATGGGGAGTTGTTGCTCAGCGGACTCTCCAAGTTTGCGCGTTACAATATTGTGGTGCAGGCCTTCAATCAAGTGGGCCCCGGCCCGCTCTCAGAGCCAACAGCTGCGCAGACCATGGAAGATGGTTAGCAAATGAGTCTCTCAGTTTTTCCTCGGCAGTTCTTAATTGGCTTTTCTTTCAGTGCCCAGTCGGCCGCCGGAGGATGTTCGCTGTGCTGCCTTGACGTCCCAGTCGCTTCAAGTGTCTTGGCAGCCGCCGCCAATTTATCATACAAACGGTTTGTTGCAGGGTTACAAGCTGGTCTTTGAGCCCATAATTGATGACATTGTGCCCAACAAGGATGAGGTGGAATCGCGAAAGACAACGGCACTGACCACTGTACTCACCGGACTGCGCAAGTACACCAATTACAGCATTCAAGTGTTGGCACACACACGGATGGGTGATGGCGCTATTTCCAAGCCGCTCTTCTGCCACACCGAGGAGGATGTGCCCGAGGCGCCGTCTGATATCAAGGTGGTTGTCAGTTCGCCGCAATCACTCTTTGTCTCCTGGCAGTCACCGATCGAGCCCAATGGCGTCGTTACCAAGTACAGCCTTTATACGCGCGTCGTTAATGGACGCGAGGAGCTGAAAAATGAGAAGCGCAGCCTGCCCTCACAACAAAGCTATTACGAGGCCAAGAATCTGCATCCCCACATGGAGTATCAGTTCTGGGTGACGGCCTCAACGCGTGTGGGTGAGGGTAAAAGTTCCCGCGTTGCCTCACAAATAACTACGAATCGTGTGCCCGCAAGAATTATTTCTTTTGGTGGTGGTGTGGTGCGTCCTTGGCGCTCCACGGTTACACTGCCCTGCACGGCTGTGGGCAAACCCAAGCGAGAGTGGTTCAAAGCAGATGTCGCACTGCGTCAGGGCATGCATAACTCACAGCTGCTGGATACGGGCGACTTGATCCTTTCCAGTCTGCAGCTGACCGACAGCGGCAACTACAGCTGCCAGGTGGACAATGGCATTGGCACGGATCGCCTGACGCACACGCTGCTCGTACAGGTGCCACCCTCAGCCCCCGTTCTGTATGTAACAAGCGCCACATCGAGCAGCATTCTGATGCACTGGAAGTGCGGCTTCACTGGCAATGCTCCCATCACTGGCTATACTCTGTTCTATCGCCGCGCCACTGGCAACACGGATGAGATGCAGCTCTCCCGGCACGCCTCTAGTCACGAGCTGAAGGGCCTCGTCTGCGGCAGCACCTATCAGATACATTTGAATGCCCACAACAAGGTCGGCAGCTCCCCAGCCAGCATTATGCTCCATGTGCGCACACAAGGACAGGCACCAGGCATGCCAGCATCGACAAGTTTGCTGGCACCCAACTCCACGTCGGTGCTGCTGCGTCTGCACACCTGGCCGGACAATGGTTGTCCCCTGATGTACTTTGTGCTGCAGTACCGTGCGGTGACAGATGATCCCGACAGGGAATGGATTCTGGGTGAGTTTGAAAGCTGAGCTTAGTTGATATTATAAACGGAATAGAAGCCATAGCTTTGTCAGGACAAAGATTAGATTATGGAAAATGATAACTTCAATCAATAAAAATCAAATCACTTTCGTCATCTCAGTTTCGAATGCTCTGAAGCCGCAACGGCGCGTGGTCATCTCCAATCTGCAATCATCGACGCTCTACCAGATGCGCATGGAGGCACACAATGTTGCTGGAGTTTCACAGGCGGAGTTCAGTTTTGTGACACTCACCAAAGATGGCGATCCACCACCGCCGGAGATTGTGCAGCGTGGTCAGCGCGGACCGAGTGTGTTCTATGGCAACGTTAATCTTCTTATACCCAGCATTGCTGCTGTCTCTGGCATGATATGCACCATAGCCTTGGTCGTCATCTGCTATCGTCACAGTAAGTTTGGCTGAGTGCGAAGTTTATTTGTTTACTAATTGTTTGAGTGTCTTGCTTGCTTTATTCCAGAACAAAGCAATCATATACAAAAGGAATCGCTTGAGAATCGCGCCAACTCTGAAGCGGCACAGCGTGAACGCTACTATGCCACAATACATAAGGTTTCCATGCAGAACAATGACAAAATTCCGGGTAAGCGTCTGCTCAATCATTTGATCAAAACGAGTTCCATCTAAGCCTGGGGCTATTTCGCAGAAACCTCTGAGGACATCTCACCGTATGCCACCTTCCAATTGTCGGAGGCGGGTAATATGTCACAGCCGCATCATGGCGGTCCAGCCAATACGCTGCTGCACTCGTTTATGTACCATGAGAGGGCTCTGGCCGAGGGCTGCTCCTCGCCACCACCAGCTGCGGTATTAAAACCAACCACCACCCATCACCACCATCACCACAACCAACGTCCACAAAAGACAATTCATAATTATTATCAGACCTCACCGTTTCATAATATCGTGCGTTTGTTTATTCATTTCTTTGATTTTAGATCTCTCTCTATCTCTCTTGCTCTCTGTCTCTCTCTTATTCTCGTTGTCCCCTTCTCTCGGCAGGGGGAGAGATTAGTCATACAATTAGTGTGTATTTTTCTATAGACTACAATAAGTACTACGTGCTTTTTATGTTGTTTCTCTGCTCGTGTCTTACGTTCATCTAAGTTCTCTTAAGTGCAATGCCGTACATCATTTGGGCATTGAGCGAAGCGCTCTGCCTCGTGCCACCTGTCAATCTTGAGTTTTCTAGTGTTTTTTTATTTGAAAGCGTTTACCATCCCAAGGCGCTTGTGTAGTCGCTAGTCGCTAGTCGCTCTGGTGCACAAGGACTATCCCAACTAATGTCATTGTTTGTTTTATGCACAGTCCAAGAATCGACGTCGTCACTCACGCAAGACCGAACCGGAGAGTGAGGAATCCGAATCGGATCAGGATCAACTGACTTCCAGTCGCACCGAGTCTTCCAATCAGCATGAGGGCAAGATCAAGCACAGTAAGTCGTAATCCATTGCTCCCGGTTTCAGCATCTGGAAGATATCGGTTAAGACGGTCGTTTCAAATTGAAGATAAGACAAGGATATCCAAATTTGAAATCTCTTGAACAGATCCAACAACAGACCTTTTAATTGTGACACTTCCAGGTGTGAGAAGATTGTTTACCTGCCACTGCTTACAGCTCTTAGTTGGGCTATCAAATGGAGTAATCTACTCGCTCTTTCTCTCTTTTTTGCGTTGTTTTACTTTCCAGACTCAGACTCTAGACTAATTCAACATTTTCCAAATCACAACATATCGATAACTTATCTGTAGTAGATCAAGGAAACTGTGCATCAACTTTTGCCACGCAATGCTCATGACTTTTATAGACATATATAACATATATATTTGACCAGTGAACTGAAGACTTAACTAAAACTAGAACGAATATTGTAAAATGCGAAAGTTAGTTTTAAGTTAGCTATAAGTTGATATGTTTCCCCATGCCCACATGCCAAATCTCTATTTTTCCCGTATTTTCTTTCTTTCTTTCTTTCCAAAACTGTTAATGCTGTTACTGCGATGCAGGCATCATCTACCATGGAGCACAATCAAGCACATCCTCTGATCTGTCACCAATGTCCGAACAAAAATCATTGCCACGACGCGGTCGCTCCAGGTATCATCATCAGCAATATCAGTTTTCCACCAATACAACACCGCGTCATCACAATAGCAACAAAAGCAACAACAACATTACCACAAACACGTCCACAAATACAAATACAGCCACATCGGCAACAAACTCGAGCAAAATTCTATCGCCACGCAACGGTGTTGGTGGCAATTTGAAATCCATATCGAGCACATTCAAATCACAAGACTCCATACAATGCCATATACCCACATTGGTTAAATCGCCATCAATAAGCACACAACAACAGAAACAGTTCCACAAACAACAGCAGCAGCAACATCAACAACAACAACAACAACAGCAACAATCACTGTCTAACAATATTACTAAGCCCAGTCAGAACCCCAATCAGACCCAGTGCAGTAGCAGTAGTTTGAAGCAACAGCAACCACTGCTGATCCAGCCCAAGCTCCATCAGCTCGAGCCGACGCCGTCAACTACAATGCATGTTAACAACGGCCAGGAGCTGTTGGGCTTGGATGGAGGCGTTAGTACATTAGCATCTGTTGTGCCCGTCACTTGCATGCCACCCTCCTCACAGTTTCGACCCATACCACACAAGTCCATAATGCCCGCGCATGAGTCACACCTCAATCACCACAACCATCATCAGCAAAATCATCATCAGGGCGGTGTCCCTGGCACCGCTCTGCTTAACCCGTCGACGGCTCTGCTGTCCTCAAAGTTCTTTACGGCACCAACGCTGCCGCTGCCCAAATAGGATACGGCCAATGGGGGGAGTGAATACACAGGCGGTGCAGGTGGTGCTGATAGCAGCAGTAGCTTCAATAACGGCTATAATAGCGGCGACATTTCGTGCACCTATATGGATCCCATAGATCGCACATGAGACTTGGCGTATGGTGAGGTGTGTGGTCCTGAGGGCGCCCATTAAACAGCAGCCAGCGCAATGACGTCACCACCACCAGCCACCAACTGCCAACTAGAACCACCACTTGAAACACAACTTGAACACAACTAAGTCTCTCTCTCTCTCTTAAATACTGAATGCTTGAGTGTGGTTGCCAGCCAAAAACAAAACTAGTTTGAAACAACTCTGGATACTCTTCTTCCCCTTCCATCCAAAAAAAAAAAATATTATCAAACAAATCATGCAGAGCTGGCATCCTGCGCACGCTGCACCCGCTGCAGCTGCAGGCCGAGTGCACCGCTGGTGCCTTCCATCATGGCGAGCGCGATGCTGGCGAGCACATCGAGCTGGCCGAGGTTGAGTGCGATGTGGATACGATCAAGAAGCTAAAGCTGGGACAGCGCTCCTCGCTATGGTCGCGTCCAAATTCCACCACATCCCAGTTGCAGCAGGAGCATCAGCAGCAGCAGCAACAACAACAGCAACAGCAACAGCAACAGCAGCAGCAGCAGCAACAACGTCAGCAGCAAGCACCACACAAGAGAGCGCATTCAAAGTCACCGCAGCCGCAACAACAGCAGCCACTACAACAACAACAACAACGACCCCAACAACATTCACCCGCTCCAGGCCAGAAATTGCTTAGCGAGAAATCGGATTATTCGATATCAGTGTGAGACATTGGTAAGATCTGATCAAAGCCCGATCAACAGTTAGGATGAGGTCAGACCAAAAGCAGACGATAGCAGTAAATCGAATTCAAATTGGGCGGCACTCGTCAATTCTAGATTGTCGAATGCCATTTAGGTAAACAACAGTTGAGCCGTTTTAGTACCTACATTTTTGTAATGCCAACACTTAAGCTCCTCCCGATGTAACCGATCCACGCCGCCCCCGCCCTGAGCCCGCAACCAGCTTGACAACATACCCCAAACAAAACAAAAACAAAAATAAAAATAAGACAAAAGAGAAATAAAACCCAAACACAATGGAATACTTTCGGACAATCAAAATCAAAATTATTTTGCACAACCATCCATTGAACACACATCCCATTTGTTACTCTCCATTCCCGAATATACTATATAACGCTCATATAACCGAATATGCGTATACATATAAATTAAATAGGTTATTACGATTACGATGCATGTTATACGGCATGCACCCAGAACCCAGGTCAGTTATCGAACTTCCAAATACAAATTTTGTATATACGTACAATATATACGCTAACTTATACCTACTACTAACCTAGTGTTAAGTACTTACGACTAACTAAGTAACTCGAACTACTAACTCGAATACTACTGAATACTAACGACGCATCGTATATCGGATAAAGCGTATTAACTCGTACTACTTATAATCGAACTGTTTTCGTATGTAGAAAGGTTGTATGTAAGTATTTTGTATTTTGTATTTTGTATTTTTTTGTGGTTTGGTCAACAATTTCTTATATATATATATATTTGTATTTACTCGAACTGACACTTGAGTTACGGCTAATTCTAAGTATTTGTGTAAGTTCTCTAATTAATTTCGTTTCAAAAACAGCATTTCCATTTGTAAAACGAGGAATTTAAACATGAAATTACAACTAATAATTAACTCAAGACATATGCTGTGTACAAATCGATATATTTATGTCTAAATACTAACGATATTTAGTAGAAAGTATTTATTATTGGCTCATGTACATACACACACACACACACAAACACACACATATACACTTTCTTATATATAGATAATAAATATCTAGTTGTTAGAGCTACCATAAAAAGTACATCTTGTATATAGAGACACACACAACTTGACTGAGAAAAAAAAAAACAGAAAGAAAATAGCTCCATAATGAAATGAAATACAATGAAAAATGTTAACTAAATGTATTTGATATATATTCGATGTATACACGAGTACGAATCGCCAGCTGAATCAGTATTCATATATAATATGACACGATATCGCAGTATCTACACAATTAACGTTTCCATTACAGTAAACTGTCGTTCGTCAACGTGTAGGTAAATGTTTTTAACGAGCCAAGTATGAAAATCAAATAGAAATTCGTAATCAAATTTTCACATATTGAATCAAACAGTAAAACACACACACACACAGACATACACACTCACACATTGCAAACTCTGAGGAGAAAAGAAAACAAATAAATGGCCAAGTTAAGAGCAGTAAAACAAACTACAAATTACAATTAGTACACATAAATAATCCACACATTAATTAGCTGTATTTTAAACTAGTCAACAAAATACATAACAAATTTAGCAACAGATCTGCAGATGGAAAGTATGCAGTGAGCAAGAATATAAAACGACTTTCAAAACAGTTTCGGAAACCATGTGCCAAAATTCGTATAAGACAAGAGTCAACCCAAAATCGTATTAACAAAATATACAATAACAGAAATCCCGAAATGGATTTATTAGCTCCACAAATAACAATAATAAAGCAAAGAATATATATTCTACACATAGGTATACAAATATTACAACTGACAGACAGATTAGAGCCGAGGTCATTTATAAAAACCTTTGGCAGCCAAAAAAGTCTGCATTAACGTGTTTCATTTATTGCAGCGCCAGTTTCACATAAAAAAAAAACAAATATTTATAATAAAAACATAAATAAAGTAAAAAAAAACTCATAATAAGGTAAAAGTCAAATATTTGAATAGAATTTATGTGCTGCACTTTTTTTTTTTAATTTGTATTTAGCAAACACGATGCAGTATTTTTAATCCGTTTTTATACACAATTTTTTTTTATATAATATGTAATAAATGGTTTATTAAATTTAACATCGAATTTTACGAATTTATTACAAAACACAAAAGTTGCAAGTGAAAATCAACCAACAAATCAAAACATGGCAAGCAAAAAAAAAAAAATAAATAAATAAATAAAAAATACAATCAAAAGGCAGAACAACAAAACAATATAGTACTTACGTATGTATGGGTATAATAAATAAACAACATTTTTATGTTTAACAATATAATTAGCACAAAAACTACAAAATAACAACTATTAATGTAAAAAAAAAAAAAAACAAAACAAAAACAAAACAGAAAACCTTCAAAAGTATAAAAATAATTTTAAAAAATCGTATCGTGTTTTCTTTATAATTGCTTACAAGTTTGGGCCACAGAGGGAAGGATATGAAATGTGGGGATTGAAGATGGAAGATACGAGACTGCAGTCGTCGACGTTTGTAAATGCTGGCCCTTTCAACAGCAACACGGCTTGCCAAGCACTGTTGTTAACCTTAACATATAATTCAAACGTAACAGAATGTTACGTGACATGCTAAAGAATATGGTTTGAATATTAGGTGCGTTCAAGATTTTTCCCCTTAATATGATTTGACAACAACCAACTAAAGTGTTATACGCTGTAATTCGATAACAGGATATGTAATGTGGGTTGTGTCTCGGCTAACGGATATTTAACGAATCTGTTGCCTGTGTACTAAAGTAAACGAACAAGCTCCACACTTAACGAAAGTTCGACGAACTTCACACATAACGAATGTACTTTACATAGTAACAGAAATGCTCCACACGAAACGGTTATGCTCCTCATATAAACTGTTATACAGATAGGCATAAGAAGTACCGCAGCTGGAGAATGTAGTTTACAAAATTCCCAAATTATAATATAATTGGTTTGTCAACTCTGGACTCTGGGCATTGCCTTGCTGTTGTTGGTGTCGCACTATGACTATGGAGACCATCAATCACCACAGGCGGACGACACACACACGCACACACACACTATCAGTCGCACGTACGCACACACACAGATGACAGACAATTTTTTGTGCGTTTGAATGTGAAAAATGTCGATCAAGTTAAGACATGACCAATAAAAAAAGGGTTAGCCAGGCAAAGCTGGCGTGCAAAACCAAAATTAACAAAAAAATTTGCCAGCATTAAATTTTGAAATGACCAACTAATTAATATGCAAAGCAGCTGACAATTTTTTTATTTGCTGTTTGCCTTCAACCAAACCAATGCAAACTTGGCAGCATCCAAATTTGTTGTTTTTTTTATTATTTTTATTAAATGACAGTTGCTGTTTTTTTATTCGTAAGATGAAATGGCCAAAAAAGCAATAAAGTATGTATAAAGAAATAAATAAATATATATATATATATATATATATATATATATATATATATGTGTGTGTGTACGTGTGTGCGTGTGTGCGTGTGTGTGTGTGTGCTGTCTATAAATATAAATTGAAAGGGAAACCTAAGCAAATTTGTTGTTCTTTGTCACTTTGCAAGCAATTTTCATGCACCCAAAAAAAACGGAATCGTGTCTGGTCAGTTGTGAGCCACAGACAATTTATATATGTATATATCTATATATAATATTCATGAATGTATATAGATATCTATATAGATATATATGTACTGCGCACGTGACCATAAATGCGTCAGATTGTCTTTTGGCATTTTGTGTATTTCGGTCATGTAACGGTAAAAATTGTTTGCATATTGTTTTGTGGCGTTGGCGGCGCCATTGTGATTTGCTCGTCGCCTCAACTATTGCGAAACGTGTGCCACATCCAGTAAAGCAAATGAAGCGATCGTAATGATGCACAGAAAGCTGCCACACACCCACACACCCACACCCACGCACACATACAAGAAAAAAAATCAGAAGAAAACAACGACAATCAACAAAGCAAGTTTCGCTTTCCTTTTCGCTTTTGTTAAGCAAATTAAAACAAAATATGTGCACAAAAATATATACGTGATCTGTGTGGGCTGTGCAACCAACGGGACCTGGCACTGCCGCTGCCACCAATTCATTCGTCACGCACGTGCGCCTGCGGCTATGCAACGTTTGTTGCCTGCACCAACTCCACTTATCCGTCTGCGTATCCCCTTGCCACTCCTTTAAGCCACAAGTCTACACACTCAAATTAATGGCTGCCATTGGCATAAGTTATGCAGCTGCATATTAAACTTGCTTCTTGTGTGAGCGAGAAAGTGAGATGGACTCAGAGAGAGAGAGAGAGAGAGAGAGAAAGTGAGAGAGAGAGAGAGACTATTTCTGCTGCTTGTCCCCAGCCAATGCTATGCGGCATTTACACCAATTATAACACTAACTCACCAACACACACACACACACACACACACACACACACACAACTACGCACAGAGGGAGCCAACAAGTTATTTCATACTGTGATTGAGAATATATTGCATTGCTAATGGTCAATTTTCACACGCCTGCTTAAGCAAATGTTGGTCGATCCAGTTGGGGGGAGCAAGCTCTCTGCCTCCTTGCCACCTTGACTGCCACGCGCTCCGCTTCCCACCCTCCCCCCTTGACTGTTGTGTGCGCTGCATATACAAATAAGCTGAGGCTGGCATAGATACACACGCACGGGGATGAACAGGCGTATCGTCAACCTACAGTTTGGGCTACGTATTCACACATTAAGTGCGATCATAAATCAGTTAGATTCAATTCACTTGGGGCTATTGCATGTGCTAATTTTAGTAAGCAGCTTTAACCTATCAGTGATATGAGCTGAGAGTGCTGCCTACAACGAGCATGTCTTAGGTAAATAGGCAAGTGCATTTTGTCTGTTAACTTTTGTTTTTGCTTTTGCTTTTACTTCCTGCCAGAGTGAAGGCGCAGCTATCATTTGTATGGGTTAACACGAGCTTAACACGCTCAGTTCCGGAAGCTGTCCGACCGACAGTCGCCAGGAATTTTACATTTGATTGTATGCAGCAAAGTGGGGGACAGCAGTTTCTAGATGGCGACGGCGCTTCTTTGAGCCGCTGCCAAAAACGCGAAAACTTTGAAGAGCAGCCAGGAAAACACTTACACGACAGACAAACAAACAGACAGGCAGACAGACAGACAGACACACACACACATACTATGTCGTGGCATGTCTGTCACCAGCTACGCTCAACGCCGTTTCAATGTCTGCAATCTATCTCAGCCACACACACCCACCCAGCCAGCCTCTCTCTCTCTCTCACTCGCACTCTCTCTTTGACTGGCACTCGTTCCTCCAGCATGATGGTGATGATGCGCTTAAGTGCGTTGATTGCACAAAAATTGAATCTTAAAAACATATTTGCATTTGATTATTTGTTGCTTGTAATTTATATGCAAAATTGGACCGGAAATGTGCTCAATACACTTGTTTCGTCTGCCACCAAATGATATTTATAAATGGGAGCTCTCTGCCTCTCTCTCTCTCTCACTCTCTCTCTCTCTTTCTCTCTCTCTCTCTCTCTCTCTCTCAGTGTGTGTTGGTGACACTTTTTATTTGATTACATTCCAAGGCGATGCGTGTCTAAATTGCCAGACAAGCAAATAGCTGACACCAAAAAACAAGATTTTTGAACATAACAACAAAATGTCAATAAAATAATATGCGTGTGTGAATACATTGAAAATATATTACCAATTATTTGTAAGTCTTTGTATTCAACACTTTACATATTTGGATATGTTTTGTTCCAACTCAAACGTTGTAAGTCTTGTGCTGAAATCTCCTGAATACTCCTGTTGCTGCTGACTGTGGTAATCTGTATGTTCTTTGCCTGCAACTGAATCAATGTTGATGGCTGCGTATCTGTTTATTCCGAGCCGCTCCGCGTTGATGTCGATATGCATCCATTGAAATATGAGTTCTTTAATTTCACACTTTTAACATAAGAAAAATGAGTGGGGTCGGCAAACCGGCAAACTGGCAAACTGGTAAACTGGCAGGCAGACATATCGATTTAAGTTTGGTGCTGGGGTTCAGTCTTGCATAACCCCCACATCCATGCAATTTGATCGGCATCCTGCCTCCGCTTTCGTGTTTGCGGTCGACAAAAAGCCCGTTGCATGTCCTCCCGTTGAATGTGTTGAAAACAAGCCAAGTGATGCGACTGCGGATGCGAAAAACACGTAAAGGCAAAATTGCACTTGCGTAAAAGTTTCGGTTTCTTCACATTTTGTTGCAAATAAATTAAGTGCAGGCGACGTTGAGGCTTATTGGCATTGCTTTCGCTTATTTTGAAAACAAGTGCGTGAAGCAGAAGAGCGGAAGTCGACTTGGTAGTGAAGACAAAAGAACACCACAAAACACAACAGCTCCGAACTCAATGTGACCTGTTTCCGCTGTCAGTTAAATCAAATAATGGTGAGAATACACGAAGCTGTTGCAGTTTACAGTTGTTATGCCCCTACAGACATTATCAGGTGCACCACTTACGTGCCCCACAAGATGGTGCGGTGCCTGGTTCGACGGATGTGGAGTTCTGCGATTTCTGTTCCAGTCAAAAGATTGCCACACAATTGACTTCGTTACAAATGCCATTTGAATTTAGCGAAATCAAACGTTAATACAAACATCATTTTTAAAAGTCAATTAAACAGCGTAGCAGGAAAAAATACTGCTGATGCAGTTAATTAGCATGCAGTGACTTTAAATGGCGTTAATTGCATGCCATAAACGATGCACTGCACCAGACTCATCAGCTCAATTTTATGTTAATCAAAAAATGAAATTACCAACAGGTATGCGAAAAATAAATATGCTTTCAGCAGCTTAAAGTACATTGATTGAAATTGAAGTGCTGCAATAATTTTAAGTGTATATTTTTTGTCTATTTTTTTATTATATTAAAAGCACTGGACAATTGACAGTTTTATGAAAGTAATCACTTAAAATGCTTTCTTCGAATAAGCAATTGAAGCTGACCCTGGCCAGCAGATAAATCGCCATACAAATACAGAATGAAAATAGAATTGTATTTAATTATAAGTACATTGGATTTAGTAAGCAACAATCTTGACTTGAAATGTTGATTGAGAAGTTAGGCTGTGCATCCGGTTCGTTATCTAGGCTGAATATTCAACTGTTCTCATATTTTGCAGAGCAGTTAACTCTTAAGTAAATGGTTGAAATGCAAGCAGCTATCATAACTCGAAGTGGCTCTTAGATGACAGGCTATGGCTGGTTTGCCCGGCTCGGCTGTATGGATGTATGAATTGCAGGACAAAGTTTGCTGGCAGGAAGTGACAGTTGATTTAACACGAGCGCACACGCACGCACACACACACACACACACACACACAGACACACAGTCGTAAGTTGCAAGCACAGACACGTGCACACCTGTCGTTAAAACTTGCATAAGTCATGGAAATGCATGCACTCAGCTCCGACAGTGTAGACGGGGCACACTTTTTGTGAAATGACACAGAGTTCTTTCTCTTCCCCTTCCTTATCCCCATCCTCTTCCATTAAAAATGTCAACTCGAATGATTTTTGTGCTTTCTTTACTTTTCGCTTTGATGCAAATGTCAGACCACAGCCCCAGGCTCAGCACCAGCACCAGCACCAGCTCCACATTGGGATTGAGATGCAGCCTCGTATTTCGATTCACTGCCAGAAATTTATGTCAGCTAATTAAATTTAATGCGATTTGTGTGACATTTTGCACAGCAATAGAGCAGTCAAGAGGTTGACTCGGATAAGGCCAGCTTACTCAATTTCGGCTGTAGAATGTCAAATTTAAAGCAGCTGCCAAAGTGCTCTTCAATATTTGAACATTGCTGCAGTGAAAATAAGTCCACAGCTCGAGTAGTACTCTATTATCCGGTAGAAATTTCAACTTTCTGTGCTGGTAACTTAAATACTGTTTTCTTAAATTGACTATGACAGCTGGCTGGATCAATAATACCTCCAAGAAAAGATTTGAACGCGTCAATTTAAAATATGAAACATGAAATATAAAATATATGTGACAATTTTAGGTTTCTTAGATGATTTCTTTTTGCACAATTTTGGAGCTGACGTGGCAGCTGTTCCACTTAACTAAAGAAGCTATATGAGTAACAAATCAATTTGATTTCTAAGGTGTCTGCCATCCATCTCTCTCTCTCTCTCTCTCTCTCTGTCTCTCTCTCTCTCTCTCTCTGTCTGTCTCTGTCTCTCTTTTATGTGACATCAAAATAACTTTCAGTTTAAGTACCCCAATGCATGGGACTGCCTAAATTGCTTGGATACTTTATTAAAGTAACATCGGTGAGTTGATTAAAGCTGCTTGCGAAGTGCAGTTGTGCAAAATGTTTTGTGTTTTTGGCAAAATTTATGAGACCAAAGCCAAAAATTGCCAGTCAGAAACCCTTTGGCTAAGAATCATCTTCAGTAGCTGTTGCTGTAGCTGGCTGCTGCCTACTCCGGTTACCCCTTACTTTTAGTGTTTATGTGCTTATTTATTATTTCACTTTTATATGGGCGGCATTTCTTTGGTTGAGGTTGTGCCAACGATTTGGGTTGCCTTCCGGAGGCTTCATTTTTATGGCAATTTGACGCCATTTTATTGTCACACCGCAGCGTTGGCCACTTTAGAGTTGTCTCCGGCAGTCATAAATTCCGTCATGTTGGCCATTTTGTGGCATGCTGGGACATTAATTTGTTGCCAATGTCCATGCTGCTTCTGCATCTGCTGCTGTTGCTGATGCTGCTACTCCTCACCGGTGGTTATACATTACTTTTGCGCTCGGTGAGAGAACATAATTTATTCGCCTATCGCTCGTGCTGTTATAGAAACTTCATTTTTTTGTTAGCATTGCCAGCTGATTGAAAATCTTGGTGTGCGGGCGTTTTTCAATTTCGTCTGAGGTCGCAGCAACAACATCAGCAAATGTAGCTCTAAGTGCAGCCAATCTTATAGCGGCAGAATCAACACCTCAAAAGCTGCGTTAAGTATTTGACTGCTGGGTGTGTGTGCGTGTGTGTGTGTGTACGTGTGTGTGTGTGTGTGTACGTGTGTGTGTATTGGATTGTGGGTATATGCTGGTGCGGTCGCTTGTGTGTGTGAAGGACACAGTAAGCAGCAAAATGCCAAACGCAAATGTCGCCAATATCCCAATGGCAATCGATGAAAATTTATAGAAAATTGCGCACAAATAAAATTTTACGTTTGTTTGCTTTTTCGTTTACGACGGCAGCAAACACACACATACACACACACACCCACTCTCTCTCTCTCTCTCACTCTCTGTTACATGCACCATCTATCTCAGTCTGCTGCTTAGACCGTTGACATGGCTTATTGAAATGCATTTTCTTGACTGCTGCCCGTCATCGTGTTTTTTAGCCACAACAAAACGATTTGCAATCCTGCAATTCTTGTTTAGTTCGATTTTTGTTGTTCTTCCAGCTGATTCGCCCACATGTGGCCAATGTTTGTTTGCTTGTGTGTGTGTGTGTGTGTGTGTGCGTGAGTGTTGCACAGCATGAGCTACGCAGCTCCGAGCTGTTAATGTTTACGATTGTCGTTTTCCATTTCAGTTAATTGAAACATAGAACGGCAACACTGTGCCCAGAGCTAGCTGAGATATTCAGCATCGTTTTCGATGTGCTGTCGCCCGGCAAGTTCCTAAAGTATCCAGTTCTCAGTATTTTCATATGCTTTTTGTCGCTACTGTTTGCTGTTTTTACATTTTCAGCTCACAGCCATGTTTGGTAGCTGTTTTTGATGCTCTTGCTTTGAGCGCTGATAGCACGGTAAAAAAAGCTCGACAAACTTTAGTTTTTGTACTTTGCCCCGAAAAGCGAGCTGCTTCAGCTGTAAACCAGACAAAAAACTAACTCATGGTTAAACTGTAGAAAATTTGAACCATTCCAGTTATGTTGAGCACTGAAAATTTAAGTTACCTATTCATTTCCAGAGGGCCTTAGACTAAATAAGCCGCAGTAATTCAGTTAAAAAAACTGCTGCTTATTTATTCTCAGCGACAATTTAGACTAAAGCCCTATGTTTAAAAATAAAACACAATTTAAAATGTATTTCAAATTTGCATATTTGTATTTAATGGTAAAACCTTCACTAATCATAATTTACGTGTTTCATTAATACATATTAAACTGTTTATCACGTCAACATGTCTGTATAAATGTGAAAATGGGGTTAGCTGAAGTCTTCGTATAAATATTTATATATATAAAATCTCGACAATGACTTGCTTATTTCTTTAGTTTATCTTTAGAGCACACGAGGCTCAGGTGTGTGTATGTGTGTATGCACATTAAGCAATTATAAAACTTGTACCATCTAGTAAATTAAATGCCTTATCGTGTATATTTTTATGTGTAGCAACTTTTGCGGCCCTGGCTGCATAATTAGCTTAAACTTTAAGTATTTTGGCAAGACCGCTGGGAAATGAGGCAGGTAATGAAAAGAAGAGCATCAAAAATACAGTAAAAACAACAGCAACACCAACAACTGCATAAACAAACAAATTTGGCACAAGTTTGCATATTTTTCGGTTCGCAGTAATTAATACAATTAAAAATTAAATAACTTTAAACTCAATTCCCGAGGCTTCAATTAGCCGGGCACCACCTCAGGGGGGCTTTTAGTCTTTTATGTTGTTGTTATTGTTGTTGTTATTGTTGCCATTGCCATTGCCATTGCTGTTGTTGCTGTAGTTATTACAGACACTGGCCGCATGTTATTGGCCTGTGAGTATCGATTGTTATCTCAACTGCTAATTGTGGGCATGCTATCGTTGTTCCAGCTTCAAAATCAGCCAAATTAACCGCAGAGCAGAAGTCTCAAGTCCTTTCCAAAGTCGAATAGGATAGACAAATATGGAAGCCAGATGCACTTCGTGCACTTCATGCACTTCAAACCAGACCGCTAAGTGCCCAGGAACAAAGATGACTGTAACAAAAACACAAATATTGCATTTCAATAACTTTCTATAAATCTTTATATATTTTACATATGTATGTGTGCACGCATGTGTAGCATATCTTCACATTTGGGTGGGCGAGCAAAATTTTCCACATCATTAGATGGTAAAGTACTCGAGTGAGCTATCCCGGGAGTTGTTTCACTTGTTTCCTTGATGCTCCTCAGCTTTACTTGGCTTTAAGCATACGCGTTAACCCCCAACTGTTTTTGGTACTGCGGCGAGTGCCATACAAACCCATCTCATCGCATGCCATATTCATCAACTTGATTTCTGTTTTTGCCATGCGTCTTATTCTCGATATATATCTCTCTCTCTCTGTCCCTCTGTTTCTCTCTCCCTCTTTCCCTTACTCTTTCATTTTTTTTTTCGATTGCCCTGTGTGAAGTTTTGGTCGGAAGAACGCCTTCAATTTACAGAAGCGCCAAAACGACAGTTGGGCCCAATGCCAATCCCAATAAGCTGTACAACTCTATGAATGAGTAAAAGCTGCCCAGATGCCGGCTGAGCAAAACCAATGCTGTTTACAATGAAAATAACGGTATATTCGGGTTCATTTTCCAGACAAAGTTTTGGAAACTGCTGGCTGAGAACAGTTTCGTGGCAAATTATAGCAAAAAGCTTCAACAAAAGCTACATAACATGAAAAAGCTTTAGCCAAGTACATAACATTTTCGACAGAATGTTGTAAAAGCTTCATTAAGCTAAGGATCTGTTATAAAAATGTTTTATTTTTCTGATAATATTACTAACTTCGCAGCCATGAAATTAGACATAACGTGTTCGCTCTGTCCCCAAAACAATTAAATAAAATAAAAAAATTAACACACATACAGGGATAGTTTAATTGCTAGTAGAGATAAATGCATACAACTTATGATAGATACATAGAGGTGGCAGCCAGATGGCTACTCACTAAGGAACTTTCTTAAACTTAAGCAGGCACTCGTAGAGTGTTTGCTGCCGCGTCTCGGGCATTAGCATGAAGACCAGCAGCCCAAAGGCAAAGCTCAGGCCACCAAATGTGAAAAAGAAGACCGAATCCCTGAAGCTGTGCTCGAAGGCGGCCACCATGAGTCCCAGTTGCAACGCCTGTTCGCAGATGAGGACGGCACTAAAACATCTTGCCTTGTGGGCCACGCTGAATGCCTCCGCAGTGTAGACTAATGCGGGCACAGCAACGCCTGCTGCTACGATCACCTCGAAGAGCAGCATGAGCAGTGCAATTGCCTGCAGATTGATGTCATAATAGGTCTTCTTGACCGACTCCAGGTGTTCAAAGACGCCCCCAACCATGACAATTACAATGCCAGCCACAAATAGCGACAATGAGCACAGTTTGCGTCGACCCTGCCAATCCACGAGCAGGGCGCCAGCCACGCTGCCAAGCAGGCCGCAGAATGCCAGCCAGTACAGGCAATTCATATCGCACTCGAGACCATGCCAGCTGATCACGAGGAATGCGCGATTGTATGGCAACGATAGTGCCAGAGTGGCAAAGCAGCGCAGGAAGAGCACCTTCAGCAGCGGCAGCAGACAACGCAGCCAGCGTTGCCAGCGACCATCTGGTAAACCATCTGTAAACTGATCCAAGTCGCGTGTATTGTGCAGTTGTCGGCAATCTTCGCGCAGACGCAGCAGTTCCGTGCCCGACTGCGACTGACCATTGAGTTTCTTCAATGTATCACCCACTGCCATTTCCCGTTCCTGGCGTAGCAGCAACAGCGGCGATTCCAGGCGATACGACAGGGACAGAATGACCGACGCCACGCCCAAGGCGGCCAGAAAGATGCCATGCAGCTGGTCTATGTGCATGGTGTGTCCTCGCTCCGCGGTGTACCAGACACGCGCATAGAAGACCTGAATGCAAACGCCCAGCCAGAGAAATATTCTCTCACAGCTGAGCAGCATGCCGCGTATTGACTTGTGGGCCATCTCAGAGCCGGTAACCAGTGCCTGTATCTGGGTTAGTCCATAGGCAGCGCCTACGCTCACACTGCTGTAGCAGGCGGTGGTGAAGTGACTCGGCAGCACCAGATTTAATATACCAGCCACAAGCAATAGAAATCCACTGGAGGTCTGAAAACGATGGTACCCAGTCAAAGATATCTTCAATTTGTTGGCTCGACTTAAATGTCACTACTCTCTGACAAAATCAATTATTTTTTAAATTTTGCAACAAAATTTAGAGACAATTTAGTTAGAAACGTATCGAAAACGAGAGTTGGAATAATTGTCTTGTTTTCTATGGTATTGCCGAAAAATCCCCGGCAATAACAATAAACTCTCATTAAGATTATTAAAGTTAATGGCTAATGGCAAATATAAATTAAAGTTTATCAGTTTATGAATGTGAGATAAGTAGCTAATGGCTGCAGCAGCACACTTACATAGGCCACATTTTTGGTAACGCGCTGCACAAAAAACGACGCCAGCAGAGCACCGACAGCGGCACCAATAAACCAGCTCATCATCAGATTGTGTGTGCTGTAGTTGTTGATATATTTGCCTGCTGGCGTATCAAATATCGACCAGGCCAATCGCATCCCGCTGCCCACGAATACTAGCGAAGCTGAGGGATTTATATATGTAAATATGGATGGAATACGGATCGAGTCATGCAGTTAGCTAGGTCGGATCATACCCGCGGTCATGGACTGAAACTGCAGGCGATAGCGCCACATAAGTCGAAGCCAGGGCAGTTTACCCTCCTCCTCTATGGTCGGCAGCAATGGCATTCTGGAAAACCTCCCACTTATTCTGGCAATATCTAATTTCAATTCACAGAAATCAATTGATTTATTTGTTTGCTCCGCACTGGCACTTACACTTGGCACACACACCGACACTATTTTTATTTTATCACTTATCACTTGTTGTTTTCGTATCCGTCATTTTCACAAACTGAGTGTCAATAATGCCAGGTTTTATTTCGCTCTTTATATACACTTCCCCTTTGAGAGCTGGCCAGTTGCTATTCGCCTGACCGACCGGTTGCCTCTGCAGTTGATAAACAGAAAGCACACAACAGTGGTCTGAAGTGCTTGAGGCGAGAATTTTGAAGCTCTGATAAGATAAACACAGCTACAAACAAACAAACAAACAAACGCTGCAAAGTTTATGCGCGCTCTCTTATCAACATGATTATTGGATATAAGTAAATTAATTAAATTTGAATAGTAGGCGTCAAAAGTGGGTAGAGTGGACACAAAACACCATATAACTACCAAACAATATGGTAATATGAAGGTAAGCTTTTCACGCACTACACTGACCGAAAAAATTTAAAACACCGATTTAAAATTAATTTACCACAGTATAAAGTGAATGTGAATAATATTGTGACTTGTGCATGACTTGCTCTTCGCGATATTTTAAAATTTTCGAATAAGTTTTTTTTTTGTAGATTTGTTTTCGACGTGATCGAATAATTAGTTACGCTGATTAAAGAGGTAATGCAAGAGTTCTAAAAGCTCGCTGAACATGCGAGTTATCAGTCGTTTAATATATAAAAGAATGTACAAAAATATTTTTTATGAGTATGGCTAATGTATATATATGACTAAAGAAGCTAGCATTAAATGATCATCTTCGTTGATCATGAGAAATCCCGAAACTTTTCTTGTGCCTGGCGTAGCGTCAAAAACTTTGTCTCTGGCAAATACCAATGGCTGAATATGAAGCCCAGCAACATAAATACGCCAAGGCCAGAGAAATAGATACCATCGACATGTACGCTGAGATCCACTTTGCAAATAGCCAAATGTACGGTCAACTCCATGATGTACACGATTGCAATGCACATATGCTTTATAGACAGCGGAAAGGCCTCCGTGAGATAGACAGAGCTGGGCGCAAAGCCAAGTCCCGCAAAGAATTGAAAGATAAGAAGCAGCCACAATGCCATCCTCAAGTCTGAAAGTCTCACAAAATCCTCTGCCGAAAATCTGCTAGCCAGACCAAGTGCCGCACCACTACAGACCATGAAGCCTATTAACTGGGTCAGCTTGCGGCCAAGCGTATCCTGAACAAATGCGCCACTGAAGCTGCCGGCCATCCGTAGTAGTCCAAAGAGGACATAGGGGCCACTGGAGCTACCATAGACACTGGTGCTGGTAAATGTTAGCGTATAGATGACCAAGATGCTCGTGCTCATTGCGTAGAGGGCGCGAAGCAGGCAGAGACGCAATAAAGCTGGCAGGGCTTGACACCAGGCTTGCGTTAGGCTTAACGATTTGTTGTGCGCGATATAGGAACTGTGCTCCATCAGCTGCTCATTGGTTTCTTTCGTGACAGTTGTGGGATTTTGCAGGCGACTCAGCGCTTCGATGGCCAGTTGCTCCTCGCCGTGGGCCAGAAGACGCACTGGTGACTCTACGCTGAATCGGGTCGCCAGGCAGAATGCAATGAAGCCATAAAGGGCACACAACACGCCCTGCAGCTGGTCCACGGTCAACTCATAATCCGTATCCCAACTGGCGCTGAAAACGATCTGCATAAATATGCCCAAGGTACTGGACATTTGTTCGATGGATGAGGCAATATTTCCCCGCTTATAGCACACCGTTAACTCTCCAGCCATTACCAGAGTGGATGGCAGCACGACTCCGTTCGCCAAGCCATTAAGATAACGTGCTGCCAACACTGCAGCGTCCTCTTCACTCTGTGTGACAGCAAAAAGAACACCACCGATTAAAACAAGCAGGCAGCTGAGTTGCTAAAAGAAAATAGTAAGTTATTACGATAAGCTTATGCAATTTAATGTAATAGATTTGCTTACCGTAAGTAATTTGTAGGTGAGGTGCTTGTGTACAAAAACTCCAAGTGGAGCACCGATGATAGCTCCGATGAACCAGGAGCTGCGAAGATTCATACGAGGGGTTGACTCATCGGATTGACTATAAAATCCAATGCTCCAGGCTATGTTCATGCCTCCCGAGAGGAAGATCAAAGCAGCTATAAGTTTGTGGTAAGTGAAGAAAGAAAGCTTGTTACAATAATTTACCATTACTATGAATTAATTTAATGCTTACCAGCCCCCAGAGCATTTGCCTGGGGCTGATTGCGTGTATCACGAATGCAGCAACTATCTGGATCGGTATAAAGTAAATAACGTTTTGGCATTTTCTCCTGATCTGGTTGTGGCAGTGGTGAGTAACCAACTGTTGTTTGTGATGCCGTTCGTTGGTTTTGGCCTTTTTGTTCCATTTCCTTTCAACCTTTCTTTTCGTCCAACCTTGTCGAGGCTCAACAGAGTACTACATGAAACAACACGCATTTTGGACTCCATGTAGAACAGGTTTCTATTTGTCTTATCCATAGGTAAATGCTTCTTATCGCACATTGATTGATAAACATGAGTTGTCAATAGATTTGGTGGTGCTATCGCTATCGCATTGCCCACTGTGCAACCTTTCAGCCCGTCACGTATCTTTCAATGTTTATATTGGATTCTACGCACGATAACAAAGCGCATATGTTACATTTTTAGCTAAATGTTATTTACTGAGAGAGTTTGGCCAGGAAAATTTTTCTTCAGCTATGTTAGCAATTTTCTAAACTTTGCTCACTCAATATACATGTCTCTCTGTTCTCTCTCTCTCTCTCTGTCTCTCTCTCTCTCTCTCTCTCTCTGTTTCTCTCTCTCTCTCTTTCTCTTTCTCTCTCTCTCTCTCTCTCTCTGTGCAACCATTTATATCTCCAACATACTGTGTTTCTGTTTAATACTCTTTTAGTATTTCCGTCATAAACAGCAATGACTCAACAATGCCGCAGAAATCAATGAATAACATAGGTATTGAAATTCGTTTTTCTTTTTATTCTTTAGTGGATCATTTTACTAATTTAAAAATACAAACAGTACTATTTTCTTAAGCTGTAAATATTCCTGTATGTGTAAAATCTAAATTCTTTTTGATTTCCTTTCCTTTAAGGTATTTTTGATCCGCAGCAGCCTCGGAATCTTCTCTGTGACTCCAATAAAGTGGTTCTTCGTGTCTCTGGCAGACTCCAAATTGACAGAAGGAAGACGGCTATATAAATGCCACCGATAACATAGAAGAACGCATTGACAACGTCACAAGTTGTATTTGCAATGAACACCAGAAGCTCAAAAATAAAAGTGAAGCTAATAAAGTGCTGCTTTACTTTCAAAGGATAGGCCTCGGCCAGGTAGGCAGAGGAGGCTGCGAACGCAACGCCAGCAAATGCCTGGAATATATGTAGCATAACCTCAACATATTTGTAATCAGGAAAGTGGTATTGAGTGCCTGTGCCAATTGCCAAGCATCCGCAGACTATAAGGCCCAGCAGTGTCGACTTCTTGCGTCCAATCGAATCCATTAAAAAGGAAGTGATATAGCTACCCAGAAGCCGGCAGGCGCCAAATATTATAAAAGTCGTCCTCGTCTCTATTTTGTTGTAAAAATCGTCTGTGGAAAGCCACAATGCATAGTATATGAAACTGGATATGCTCATGGCATTGAGCGCACGCAGAATGCAGAGTTTCACAAAGGCTGGACATGCCACAACAGAGCTCTGCTCGAATGACATCTCCTTGTTTTCGGATACGTAAAACTTATGCTCCGCCAGTTGTGCATAAGTTTCCACATTAAAAGTAAACGGACGTTGCAGGCGACGCAACGCATCCGTGGCATGCTCCTCTAGCCCCGTGTCCAGCAATGCCACTGGTGACTCAATAAACAGTAAAGACGCAAAGCATAGTCCAATAAATCCAAACACTGCGGCCAAAATGCTAGTTATGCAATCTGGATTGAAACCATTGTAGCGATATGTTGAATCCGAGCTGGTTGAGTGTATCAAGATTTGCAAAAAGATGCCAAAGTTGAAGCACAGCTGTTCCGTAGATGAGCAAATCTTTCCACGCATATAGAACACGGCCAACTCTCCAGCAAGCGCCAGCGTGGGAGCAAATATCAATCCATTTGCAATTCCATTTAAATACAGCGCCGCCGTCAGGGCATTGATATTGAAGTGGGTGCTGGCATTTACAATGCCACCAATGATTGTCAGCATGGAGCAGAAAAGCTGTGAAAGAGAATCTGCATGATGGAATTGATGCTGATTTAAGAATTAGCAATGTGCTTACCGTTATGGCTCTCTTTGGCAAAAATTTTGGCAGAAACCCGCTGATTGCTGCTCCAATGATGGCGCCAATGAACCAAGCGACGCTCACATGCGTTGTTATATTATAGTATAAGCGACTGCGGAATCCAATGCTCCATGCAATATTCATCCCCCCCGAAATGAAAATGAGGCTAGCTGAGAAAGTGAAACAATAAGAAATTATCCATTAAACTGATTTGACGCATTTTAATGCTTTCAGCTTAAGTAAGAAATGTAGCATATAACCTGATGGTGGACGAGCAGATGTTATTGTAGCCTGCAAGGAGTGATGCACGCGCTGGTTCCGGCTTTATGATCGGTAGTGGATCGGGGTTCCTCAGAGTTCCTTGGGCTACGTGCTCGCTGGGTATAATATTAACCAAAAAAAAATCGCGTGCGTTTATAGTTCGACAAATTACCGGGGAGGGGGAAGAGAGGAAAAAGGGAATAGGCACGATCTCATACATATAACATGGAGGCGAGACTCCTGGGTCCTTGTCGTTTGTGCTGGGCTGGTGTAGTTGCCACAGCAGATGCCCGCCCTACCTTGATCATCCGGCACCTAAACATATTAAAATAGTGGATGATCCCTAAAACAAGGACTGATTTGGTCACATTCTGCTCAGTGTGCGTTGCATGACTCCCCAAAAAAAAAATTTAGTTAGTCATTTTTGTCTTAATTATTTTAATTTATATACTTCATTTTCTGAATCCATTTCTACGTTTACCTATTTTACTTAAGCAATATACATAACAAATATTTTTTTTCTTAATGTGAACTTAATTTAATTAGATTTATTTATTCATCTATTCAATTTTTTTTTTTTCTTAAGACAAAAACAAATTAAATTAAGTCAAAAAAAAATTAGAGTGAAATCCAAAAAAAATTAAAATCAAACAAAAAAACTATATCGGAACTTAAGGAGTCCTAGTGCAAAGCCAAATTATCAATTTATTTAATTTTGTAAATTATTTATATGTATTTCCCTGGTAACTTTATATTTACATGTATATATATTTTTATTTTCTTTTGTATTCGAAGGTTTTATTTCTATTTCGGTGTTTATTCATATATTTTTTTTTGTTGTTCTTGGCAGCGAACTCGAAATTAAAGTCGTAGCATACTTTCGGCCCGTGCTTTAATTTTGATGAACTCTCAAGAGCACACTCAAAATTCTTCCGCTCCTTGCCATCAACGTTGAGTGAGTTATTTTTTTTTCTCTATGGCTCTCTCATCCTCACATTGAGTGACCAGATGCACTTACGTGAGTATCCTCCACATCCAAAAGATCTTTTGTAGGCGGGGCATCTGCTAGACTTGGTGGGGGGAGGGGGGGGGGGGGGTGTTAATTGGTTAGTGTAAAATTTGCGGGAACAATTTCAATGTAGACGAGTGTTAAAATTTTTCTTTGTTCTTCACTTATCTTTTTTTTTTTTTTGTTCGATTACATAATTGGTTTGCACCCACATGACTCAATATAGTTTATGATTTGATTTCACTCTGGGATGGCTTGGCTAATCGTGATATTTAAGTAATTTAATTTTAAATTAGTTTTTTTATAAATTTTGTTTGGTTTTTTTTTGTTTTTCATTTTTTTTACTCTTTGGTTTACATTACAAATAATAATAAAAAAAATTGCAATTCATTAAAGAAGTTAAGATTAAGTTAGGCAAATTGTAGACATGTATGCCTGACCGCTTGATGAATCGACTGTAGTCGTAGGGGAAGCCACGATCTTCTCTATGCCACAGTGGTGCAGCGGTGACTGTACGGTGGACCCGAGTTGGCGATGGCGGTTGGCGCTGGCTGATCAGCCGATCAGTTCCGAGGCAAAAACATATATATCGTTTTTTTTTCCTTCTTCCCTGGGTTTTTTTTTTTTTTTTGCCGTTCAATTGGACACGTTTGTTTATCCCGGTTATGTATATTTAATGATACTTTATTTATTGTAGTTGTTTCATTTCAGAGTTTTTCTTTCTCTTAATTGGTTAATTGGTTAGTGTAAAATTTGCGGGAACAATTTCAATGTAGACGAGTGTTCAAATTTTTCTTTGTTCTTCACTTATTTTTTTTTTTTTTTGTTCGATTACATAATTGGTTTGCACCCACATGACTCAATATAGTTTATGATTTGATTTCACTTTGGGATGGCTTGGCTAATCGTGATATTTAAGTAATTTAATTTTAAATTAGTTATTTTTTTATAAATTTTGTTTGGTTTTTTTTTTGTTTTTCATTTTTTTTTCTCTTTGGTTTATATTACAAATAATAATAAAAAAAATTGCAATTCATTAAAGAAGTTAAGATTAAGTTAGGCAAAGTGTAGACATGTATGCCTGACCGCTTGATGAATCGACTGTAGTCGTAGGGGAAGCCACGATCTTCTCTATGCCACAGTGGTGCAGCGGTGAGTGTACGGTAGACCCGAGTTGGCGATGGCGGTTGGCGCTGGCTGATCAGCCGATCAGCCCCGCCGCGCTATCAGAAAACTTTTCTTAACCAACCAAAAGGGCTTGACATTGCATCTATAGAGGGCGTCGCAAAAGCTCGGCAAAAAAAACCAAAGCATGGCGCACTACAATCTCCTAGAGGCGTCGCAAAGCTCGGCTTGGTAAAACCCAAAGCATACTCGTAGGCATACCATGTTTTTTTTCTTTTCTTTTTTTAATTGGGCAAGAGCACTACAGAAACTGCAATTGTCTGAAATGCTAGTTGACACAAGCTAAAATTAATTGATCAAACTTATTAGCCAATTTGCGATTGCTTTTTTTTAGCTTAAAAAGTAACAATTAATTATACAACAATTTCCACCAGTCAAAAATTTTTGATCGAACACTTAACATATTATAACTAAGCAGCATCAGTGCGCCAGTGAAACTTACCTGCATTCAAGACATTCATTTGGGGCCTATTAGTTTGGATGCGATTAAAGAAGCCACTGGGTCGCACTTGGACAGTGTTGTGTGGAGGTGGTTGATATTTTGGTGGAGGGGGTGGTATGTTGTATTGTTGTTGAGGTGAATAGCTCAGCGTTGGATTTGGCTGCTGGGGATATTCTTGTTGTGGGTATCCGTATTGAGAGTATTCCTGCTGGGAAACACTGGGCTGTGATGTTTCTGGCGGTGCTGATGCGAAGCAATATGCCGGTGGCTTTGATAACATATATTTGTCGTTTTCCATTCTGTTTCCTAAGCTTACCGACAATTATTTTTGTCGGAGCGCGTTTTGTAACTAATAACCCAGCAGGCTAACCGAAGCGTTTTAATGTTATTTTATCATCGTAATAATACTGATAAGGCAGCTCGCCAACACACTTTTATTGATAAACAATCCAATGATATTTTGGTATATATTTGGTGTTATCGCCTTGTCCAAAAGCGTAATAGTGTCACGAATAGATTTGCACTAGGCTTTCAAATAGGAATATTTCATTATATCATCGTTGCAACACCTACTAAATATTTTGGTGTTCCCCGTTTGAATTGTAATCAGTATTTCTAGGTAAAAGGTATGGTGAAATGGATTATTGTTTTACACTTAACGCTATTTATAGAACATCAGTTAGTGTGTTGTTTGCATAGAAATTGAATTTGGTACATAAATTAAAGGATTAAAATTAAATAAATCGAATTTGAGTGAGGCATTTATTGTGAATTCATTGATAAATTATATTACACAAAGAAGATGATTTACTTAATTAAAAGCCTCTGTTCAGGAAACCCTTAAATTTGTCCTGTGATTCTCGTAGAGTAGTTCGTCGGGTCTCTGGCAAACAAAATATGCCCATCACGAACCCAAATATGGATAGTCCACCGACAAAGTAAAAGAATATAACATTTCCTTCTATACTACGGAGCGCGCATCCTATAATTAAGAAGACCAGCATTTCGACAATGTAGGTGGATCCAATAAAATGTTGCTTTACGCCTAGTGGATATGCCTCAGTCATGTAGGCAGAGGTGCTCGTGAAAGCAATGCCTGCAAAAAACTGGTACACGCACAGCACACCTAATAAAGTATTAGTATTAATAGAGAGGTAGCAATCAATTAAATTGGCAATTCCAAAGGCAGTGCCACCGCTGACCACAAGGCCCAGCAGTATTGGTTTTTTGCGTCCCGTTGCTTCCATGCAAAAACTGGAGATAATGGTTCCCAGCCAGCGACTCATTGCAAATGCAATGAACTGCCATACAAATGTATAATGATAATTGACGTTTAACATCGCATAGGAGACATTGGCAGAAAGGCTCATGGCATTGAGGGCGCACAGGTAGCAGAGCCGTATAAAGGCAGGAATTGCTTGGCTGATGCTTTGGCTCGTCGTCATTTCCTTGTTCTGGGCCAGATAACGCTTATGCTCATTAAGCTGGGCAAATGTCTCATTGGTCACCATGTGGGGACTTTGTAGACGGCGTAGTGCATCGATGGCCTGCTGCTCTTCACCATTGGCTAGCATTATCACTGGCGACTCAATGCACAGCAGGGCGGCAATGATCAGCGCAATCAGTCCAAGGACGGCGGAGAGAACGCCTTGCATTTGCTGGGCAGTAAAGTCGTTATAGTAGTCATTTGTAGTCCAAGATGTCAAATATATAATTTGCACAAATACACCGGTTATGACGCTCAATTGCTCAAGGGACGCGGCAATTTGACCGCGCATATAAGACACTACCACCTCCCCGATAAGTGCCATTGTAGGCGCAAAAGCCAATCCGTTGGCAATGCCATCGAGATAGAGACTAGCCTCAATGGCTTCAACGTTAAAACGTGTTGTAGCAAGTGTAATTCCACCGATTATGACCAGTAATGAACAGAAGCACTGTTGAAAGTAAGAAAATGCATGAGACAATTACGGTTGTATTGTAGAAATTAAATCAAATACTAACCAGAACAATTTTCTTTGGCAATTTGTTGGCCAGAAAGCAGCTTAACAACGCTCCGATAATACCACCAATATACCAAGCAACACATGTGTGCAGTTCAAGTGGTATAAAGTGAGTATTTCGGAAACCCATGCTCCAAGCAATGTTCATGCCTCCCGAGAAAAAAATGAGTGCAGCTGAAATATAAAAAACGTCGATTGTTAATTGAATTTGAAGAGACTTCAGAGTAATCGGTTGATTGAAAACAATTTATTGTAAGCCAGGGAGTACTTGGTTGACTCCCTGATTCACGTAGATTATCTTATCGGCTGCAGTTCTTTCTCTGGCTGGCAGACTAATTTTGAAACGTCCAGTAAAACCTACCTGCACCCGCAGCATTGGATTGCGGTTTGTTCTTCTGGGTGCGGCTATACCAACCGTTAGGTTGCACAATAATGGCAGTGGTAGGAGGTGGGCCATAGTTTTGCGGTGAAGGTGGACCATAGTTTTGCGGTGGTGCAAAATTTTGTGGTGGATATCCTTCCTGGGGGTATGCTGGCTGTGAGTAGCCTGGCTGTGGATATCCGGGCTGTGGATATCCTAGTGAGGGTGGGTATCCATGCTGCGGATTATTTTGTGGTGGGTGGTTCTGTGACTGTTCAGGTAGAGCCGATGTGAAACCATATGGTGGTGGCGCTGGTCCACTATATTTTTCGCTCTGCATTTTTCAGTTAGGCTTGTCCTTCTACACCCAACTCCAACTGTCAGCTACAGATAACTGAAAGCTCGCAGCAACGGTTTAGTTATGACTGGTTAGCCTGGAAACTTATGGTTGGCGAGCTAAGCGAGATAACCGCTTATCGCTGCGTTGATACGCCAAACATGGATACAAAGCAAGAAAGTGTTGATAACAGAACTTATCAAGTTATATGTATACATTAGCTAATTCCATAAAAGCATTATACCAAAATGATTGAAATACTTCATACATAAAATGCTAGAAATATGGTCACTTTGGAGAATGTATATTTAGGAATGGCGTAACCCTTACTGTTTTAAAATAAAAAGAAAAAAATGCACACTCTATAGGGTATATATTTTCTAGCTGCGTATCAACAGCCGAGTCGATATAGCCATGTCTGCCAGTCTGTCGGTTTGTGGGAACACGCGAATCTCACAGACCACAAAAACATAGGATTTGGGATATATCGTATGTAGTCTTATGCCAGATCAATTATTGATAATTTTGTCGAGATCAGTTTTGTTTCCTGAATTTCGATAGGCAGGCGATTTTAATTGATATCCATATTATACACAAAAGCAGTAAGTGAAAAATTTCATCAAGATCGGATAAGAAACAACTGAGTTATCCACGATTGCGGGTGTATATGTTTAAATATGCACGATTTTCCACTCATCCTTATATTTGAGCGTGCACAATTTTTTGAAGAGAAATTTTGCAATAAAAAAGTGGAATATATTTAACAATTGGATTCAGTGGGTACCGTAGTCGAGCTCACCCAACTACAGAATTTGTTATAATTTTGACTTTTTGATTGGTAAATATGCAATATCAGATTACAGCAGATTAGTTTGTTGGGGCACTGATTAGTTTATTCACATTTTAATTTTAGCTTGCAAGAGTATTTTTAGACAATTAGAAAGCGTGTGTGGCTCTCAGAAAAAGCTCAAGTGCATGGTCAGCATATTAGTGCTAGATGATTGACTTGGGTTTAGCTAATCGATATACATTCAAGTGATGAAATATCACAATATGAAAATAGTACATTGTTTTACAATTTGTATGATTGTAACTTAAAAAAGAACCCAGATTTTTGTTTTCCAATTTATGACTTTATGAAGCATACTTATAAATTTTTGAGTCCATGGCCCTAAATGTATTTATTAATTAGTTTATCTATAAACAGATTGATTTTCAGTTGAAAGTTGTATTGACTGTACTTTAGAATTCTAAGTATTATCTACATTTTTATTTCACACTAATATTTTTAAAAATCCTCATTAAACCACTTGCGAATCTTCAAGTGCGCCGCCATTGGTGTTGTCAGCCTTGTCTCTGGCAAACAAAAAATGCCCAGCAAGAAGAAGCTCAAGGATATGCCTCCCAATGTATAAAAATAAACGCTTATGCCCGCTGTTGTTGGCACATAGCTGCAAAAACTGATTCCAATTAGCAGTTCGATAGCGTAAGTGATTCCCACAAAATATGGCTTGACTGCCAGCGGAAAGGCCTCTGTCAGATAGACCGAAGAAGCGGTGTGTGCCACACCTGCAAACAACTGAAAGCAAAACAGAAGAGCCAGCGAAGAGCTCATGCTACCCCCACGATCAAACACCAAAGCAAAAGAAATGGCAAAGACTCCGCCAGCAAATGTGCCAAATAGAGTGGGCTTTTTGCGGCCTACAGTGTCCATTAGGAAGACAACAGAGATGCAGCCGCCCCAACGTAAAATACCAAATACAACATACGGCCAGGTGTGAAAATGGGGCGCCGTCTGCACGCCTGCTTCGAACAGAGCCCTCCAAACGATGGGCGTGAGGCTCAGTGCACACAGTGAGCGATGTGTGCTAACCTTCAGCAATGGAACCAGACCGCGCTGTATGCTTTGAGTCCAACTAAGGTCTCGATTGGCCGCAACGTAGCGCTTGTGTTCGTCCAGCAGCAGGAATGTCTCGCTCGTCACCACATACGGACGTTGCAGATGCCGCAGAGCAACTACAGCAGCCTGCTCGTTACGGCGCAGCAGAAGAAACACAGGTGACTCGATGCAACACGTGAGGGCCATTACAAATCCCACGACTCCAAACAGAATGTCGAGCAGGCCATGAAGTTGATCTGGTAGAATATTCACATTCCACTCGCTTTGCCAGATGGCCGTGTAAATTAAGAGGATTAAGATGCCAAAATTGTGGTTTAACTGTTCCACTGCAGCGCCCAGTACGCCGCGCGTCTCAAAAACAGACAGCTCGCCCACGGAGGTCATCATTGGCACAAAGATCAAGCCATTGGCAAAACCATCTAAATAGCGGGCCGCTATAATAGCATTCGATTGCAGAGGCATCGTCAAGAAGAGAACACCACTGATCACAACCAGGCAAGAGCTAAACACCTGTAGGTGAAGTCATGTCATCCATTTGTAATCCACCAACAATCTGTTACTCACATAAACAGGGCGCTGCGGAGTGCGATGGGTCAATGCAGCGCTCAATATGGCTCCAAGGAGCGCTGATGCATACCAGCAGACTTGCATGTGTGCCGTCAACGTGAGCTGATCCAGATGAGTTGAATGGGACGCAAAGCCAGCACCCCAGGCCAGACTCATGCCACCTGATATAAAGATGACCGAACCAGTACCCAGTGCATTCCATTGCGGCTGATTCTTTCGGGTGCGACTTAGCCAACTGTTCTGGTCAGGGTCTTGACTCGGCTTTTGCTCCTGTTGAAAGGAGACTCGCTGTGTTCCTAACTTATCGCCTGTCATTGGCGTACTACAAAGAACCCATTGATCCTATTTATATTTATAAGTCACGCACGAACAGTTGCGTTATGTGTATTATCAGCTTATCGTGGGCAATTACCATACAAAATAAACCCAGTTACCGTTTAACTCATCAATCTAAACGCAAAAATATCAATATATTACCATACTAAGACTTTTAATTAATAGCTCCTATTTTGGTGCTATAAGCGTGGTGCTTACCGATAAGCTGACTGAATTACAACCTCATATACAGAAGGAGAAGTAAATGTATGAGTTTATTGCGTATTTGTCATTGAATAATCACAGTTCCAAACTATCCATGCTCATTTGCTTAATGAAGCATGGAACTCGTAGTTTTGACATGCTATGAATCAACAAATGTGAGAAATTCGAGCAACGGCTAACTACGCAATGAATTTCATTTCAATATATAATCGAACCTTGATACACAATATTTTCAGTTCGATTGCGAAACTTTTCTCTGGTTTAAATTGGCCAAAACTGAAACGATTTTCATAGCCAATTAGTAAATGCTTTTAAATATGCAAACACAATATTGAGTTACAATTCATGTCAGCATGTTGCTCGCCTGAAAGTCGTACGCCAAATTATACACAGCCATAACTATTTCAAAACAAAAACAATCCATTATTGCAGTGAATTTTATAAACACAATATTTCTTTTCAAATCATTTTACCCTCTTTCAAAGCTTAACTGGCCAAAACTATCTATTCGTGCGTCTGTTTATCTCACTAGCGACTGTTTGCTTTTAATTCTGCATTCTGCATTGCGGTGCCAGAAAATCTGGCGATCACTGATTTAACCATACACGCCCACTTGGTATCGTGGTTGCGGCGCATTACATTCGACATTTCGTTGCGTTTGTTTATGGGTTGCATTAGCCGGTGGCGGTGGCAGTGGCCAGCGGGCAGTAGTGAAGTGTCGGACTGAAGTGTTGTTGGCCCAAACACCACCCGAAGAAGTGGCAGGTGTAGCGAGTTCCACACACGGAATGTGTTATACGGCAAGTGGAAAATGGCGCAGAAACTTTTATCGCAGGTGCTTTTCCTGCCTGTGTTGTGAAATCTCTCGCATCTTTTACAGCAAATTTAAGCGATTTCCGCTAACTTCCACTGCTGCTGCAGAGAAGGAAGGATAGACAAACGTTGCCGGCCATTGGCATCCAAGTTTTCAACTAGCAACTAAGTTCGCGATAATGTTTGACTATGTGCGCACATGATACGCCCACAAGCAGTGCCAATGGCAATGTCTGGGGCAATGTGGGTCTGTGTGGCTCACATTTGGCTGGCGTTAAAATAAATTTAATTTTATCGCTACATAAATACAGGCTCAGCAGCAGACCAACACTTGCAGAAGGACTCCGAGTTTCGAGCTAGTACCTTGTGCTAGGGTGGGCTGGCAACCAATCGACTTACCAAGTGACACTTCCGTGGAACTTTCCATTCTTGTTCTTGTTCTTGTTTCCTGTGGCCTGTCGCTTGCCACATTTTTACTTTTATTTACTGACACAGCGAGCTGCAGCCTATAAATCCCTGAGGCAACCTTTGGAGTTAAGGTTGTGTGTATCTTGTTGAAGATTTGTGGATGCCTACATAGATATTAATTAGGCAGCGTTGGGGACTCATCATATAAATACGCAGCATTTTTATGACCACTCAAGCAAAAAATATAAATAAATGTTTTATTGATCGGCTACGCGTCGCGCTGCGTCTATTCTAGGATAGCATTTTTATATGCTAACACAAAATGGGCAATTTGCCGTTTTTAAAAGATTTACGAGCTTTGGCCAAAATGTGTATCATAAACATTGCAAAATCGAAAGCAATTCAAACAAAAAAAAAAAGAGAAAATGAGAAAGAAGAAAGATGTGCCGACTTCCACTGCGAAATTTGTCTTGGAACATTTTGCAAAGACTTACAAGTCAATAAAAATAAATATTTGTATGTGCATGTTTTTAAATGTGTATCTGTCTTGGGAAAAACATACATATTGATCTGGCAACTGGCGGCCACCTCATTATAGCGCATTGCGTATATGCCGCTTGTGCATAATTTAAAATGCATTTTATGACAGCAATGCCAGCGGTTGTGTCACTAATTCTCGAATGTGGAACAATACCTCGACTTGAGCACAAATAATTAATGTGCTTTCAATTAATATTGAATATTCACGAACGTCGTTTGTATAACCAACTGAATTTTTATTTTGTACAGTCTTAAATGTATCTTATTTAAACTTATTTGATTGAATGCACCAATTAATTTTGTTCTTACTGATGTTGTGAATAAAAATGACAAGAAATGTAGTATTCTGTGCGTAGGTAACTTTGTATGCGCCATTGGCTTTCTAACAGCGTTTTTTCTTTAACTACATATCCTACAGCTTGGAGTAAAGAACCAAACTTTTTGCCTCTAAGGCAGTCGTATTTGCTTGCGACCATTGACTGAGTGACAAATTGCGCCAGTGTCGGCCCACATATGCATACGCGTGTAGCTCTGTTCCGCCATAAACAATAAATCCGGAGTTAATGTACTGAAATAATAGAATTTTGTAGTTTGCTTGTGTGTGTGTTGTTTGGGGGTGGGGGATGGGGTATAATTTTGCCTTCTTTTTGTATTGTTTGGTTACTTATCGAGTGCACAGTTTAATGTTAGTTGCTCAGAGCCCTACTTAATTTGACAGGCTATAGAATTTTTATGTTTCCTGCTTTGATTTACATGCAACCCACGGTAAATGATATTTATGCAAATTTCTATGGAGTTGCCGAAGTCAGATCACAAATTAATTTATCTTAAAAAGGCAACACAAATCCTGATTAACTTCAAGGCATGAAATCTGCGAAAGCAAATAATAAAAAGGGCAAGAAGTTTGTCCGCCAGGAAGACAAAACAATTGTGAAAGCCATGTAAGCAAATATATATATATAAATATATATATACTTCTAAATTTCTATATGTATGTATCCCTGTCGTTGCATGCGTACGTGTGTGCTGGTTAATGCGTGCTAATAAATTTCAGCAACATTTGTACCTTTTTTGTGGGGCGTGCTTTTATTGTTAACACAAGGCGGCGTGTTGCCTACCAAAATTCCAATGCGTTCGCCTTTTGTCCTTGGTACCATTTATTTGTTGTCTTTATTGCCAGCTACTATGCGGCTCGCATTGGGTTTGTCAAGCGCCAAGGATGCCTGAAAAATGGCAACAATTCATTTGCAGTGAATCTAGCGGCAGCAGCAGCAGCAGCAGCAGCAAATCTCGGCAAATCAGCTACTACGCTTAAAGCTGTAGCTGCTACTCTTTGCAGGACTCAGCTTTCATGTAGCTTATGTAAGCGAAGTTGTTAGCTTGCCAGACGGAGCAGCAGCCGTTCGACCAAGTGATTTGTTTTGCTTCGTTTGGCAACAAATCAGAAGATAAACGACATCGATTGTATCAAACGACAATGGTTGCCTCAATCCAAAATCCGACCAAAAGGGTTGGTCTTGCAACTTAAAGGCCAACGGCTTTTGCTTAGCACCGATAAATATCTCGGCTCTTAGTTTATATGTCGTACAAATTAGAAATTTCATTTTCCAATGGGAAACAACGCTTAGCGCAAAGTTCGTGGACATACAATTAAAATTGCATCATTGCAGTGGCAACAACTGATGTTATTTTTGCTGCCCCACAACTCGTTCATGTTGCACGTAAACTTTTTAATAATCTCTTTGCTCTGGCTGTTGTCGATGGCGTGGCTCCTTCTTTTCATGTTATTGTTGTTGCTCTAATTTAATTATGCATAACGAGCGACTTGGGCGCCAGGACACCCGCAGAGCACACAGTGGGGCAGCCAAACAGGTTTAGAAATAATTGAAAACAATCGGATTAAAATGTGCACAGCGGTCGGCAAAAATTGAACTGGCCAAAGGAACCGGAAATAAATGAAATAATCAACATTTACATATATACAAATTAACCAGGTCAGGTGCGTGTGGATATTATACTTATTAAGGCCAATGACCGGTGGGATTAGTGACATAATAATAAATGAGTAAAAAAGAGCAAAAGTGATTATGAGCAATGAGCAATAAAAAAAGATTTGCCGAGTTACATTGTCCTTTGACACCAGAGAGAAAGAAAAGATGGCGAAGGAGTACTTACTAATTAAGTATTATATTTTACATATACGACAAGCACCTTCAATTGTTAAGTAATTTTATGCTGCTTTTATCGCCTTAGTTGAGTAATCTGCTGTGCCTACCGTATCCTTCCTCACGTGCCCTCGACATGAGGTCCTCATTTACATAAGCAATAACAAAATTAAAACAATAAAGGTTTATAAGTTAACACCATGGTTAAGCACCTGGGCCAACATTCTAATATTTGAGGAAAATGTAAATGAGTTGTGTTTTGGCATTTGATTTCCTGCAGCGGCGGCATGTTCGGCTGCGTATGAGCAATCTAATTAAATGTTATGTTTATGTTATAAGTTAAAAACACACACACGCACACACAGACCAACTTGCCACTTATACACAAACTTGCAATATTAATTCGCCTTCTTGATATCATCATAGTTTGCACTATCATGCGGCTTGGCTTGGGGTTGCGCATTTAACGAGACACTCAAAGTTTTATGCATCGTCGGGAGGCCTAGTAAAAGTCATAATTTTTATGAGCACATTGTCTTGAAATGATGGCTAAGTTTAATGCATGGTTGACATTATGTAGAACTTTAAGCTTAACCTACCTGACATAAAGCTTAACATAGTTGCTCAGTTGCCATGGCTCAAACTAATGGCTAGGACGATGGCACGCGCATAACGCTGCACATAAATCAATCATAATTGTCCTTGTTAACTACAATCATGAATATTTCGGCGCGCATAAAGCAAATGATAGTCATGCCATATACATAACCGAACAGATCCCCTCCTCACATGCCCGTCAAATGCCTGACACATTTTACAATATATGTGTATGTGTGCATGTAGATTTTGGGTAAATTTTGGACGGCTTCCTTGTCCTAATGCTCGACGTTTACAGGCTCTAATTGTTGTGCGAGCTTGCAGTGAATGCTAGACCGTCGCCAAAACTACGACGCATGTTTAAGCATTTACGAACGAAGGACTAAAATGGGTTTTAATTAATTTTAAGTCCGCAACACATTTGACAGCCTCACACGTTACAAATGGAGCTCGACCAAGGTCTCGATTCTGATCTCATTGTTACTGGATACACCGTGTTTACTTTAGCTAATTGATTTTCTTTCAATGCGATGATTTGCATACAAATTTGTTGTCCGCAGCAAACAGAACTGAACCTATTTCGAGCCGAACCGAATACCCAATCCAAATATAAAGCAACCTAACGAAAAGTTCTGCATTTCTCCAAAAGAGTCAACGGTTTTCATTTTGTTTGACGGTTCAATTGGAGCTACTCAGTGTTTTTGTACTTTAATGTACATGTGTGTGTGTGTTTTATAGAGAATGTGCGTGTGTTTGACAGTACGACCTCAATCAGTCCAACTACCCATTGACAAAGTTAAGTCAGAAAAATGATTTAACTCAATTGTTTATTGTTTTGGTTAATATTTGTGATTGATTTTTGTGAGCTGCATTGAGCAATAAAAATTAGATTCATAGAAAATGTTTTAGGTAATTTTTGTCAACATTTTATTTTTATGTACCCCATATTAATTTACAACATTTAAAGTTTGATATACGATTATAGTTTGAAATTCAAAATTTTCAAAATTCGTCGCTTTTTAGTCATAGTTTGACCTCTAAATTAATATTACATTTAAGGTTGACAACACGACTCAGGCTCGAAATGCATGTTAAAATAAATACAAAACTTTTCATTGCCATTACTTTTTCATAACTGATTTGTTTTTCAAAAGACGTTTAATTGCTTTTGTTATGCCAAAGTTTTTAGACAGGTTTCTCTGTTGGCATTTCGCTTGATATTCTCCGGTATTAAAGAAATTTATCACGTACGTAAGATGACACAATTTCCAGCTTATTTTCTACCACAGGCAGCACACAGGTCTTAATTGCAAAGCGGCGTTCTAAATCACTGAAAACGACAGGATTTGACACGAAATGACTACGACTATGAATTGAGACTAGGACTGTCACTGCTCCTAACAAGACAGTTATTGCACAGCTTGTAATGGCCATTGGCAGATACTCGCTTCAATTAGTCAACAATTACCAACGGCAATACAAACTGGTGAGGCCACTGCCGAGCTGCATGGAATCACAATAGCACGCAGAAGGCAGGCGAAGCGAGTTGGCAGCTCAGGTTTTTCTGTGCATGGCCGCCTAATGGCTTATGAGTAGTCACGTGCCATGATGCCAGCGTGCTCCCTGTAGAATGTGTGTGAGCGAGTGTGTGCATCAGTGTCTATGCCTGGTAATGAAGCACGCGAAATCGCGTCAACTGTGAAAACAACAACAGGAACAAGACTTACTACAGACTGACAAGTTTACATCTCAAATATGAATAATTACGCAAATTTAAAAGCGTCAGGACTGAAGTTGCCTAGGTGGCCAAATGAACGTCAGGCACAGTAACTGAGCCTACTACGGCTCGTTACTGTTATCTGGCACATCCTGGCGGGCTCACTGCTTAAACTTTTGCCAGCCTCGCTCTACTCGTTAATAAAGTCAAATGAATGCGCTTAATCAACACACGTGGGCGTAAAATTGGGCTGCTTATTTCCGGCTGCCTGCCTGCAAGCAGAGCAATATGCCAGTTGGCCCTGCTCCTTGCAATTTCACCTGTATATATGCTTTTAAATTTACCCAAGCAGACTATTGGTGGCGAGAAAATAATTAAATTAAATTTTTAACGCATTTGCCACCATGTTATTTCAGGCTGAAGAGGATTTTATGCAATCAAAAAGTAAATAATATTTTTCTTAACAGTTTTATCTGTTTTCAGCGAACAAGGCTAATAAACGAAAGAAAAAAAAACGAATAAAAAGAAGTTTCGTATGAAAAAAGCCACAAAGTCAGCGACGGGCACCAAAGCCCAACACGTTGCCATTAAAAACGCATTATCCTTTGTGCTTCTTTTATTACTTTTTATTTGAAGAGCACGAAGATTAAGGCTGTGTGCGTGTGTTTTTCTGTGTGTGAGAGTTTTTCCAGTTGCGTGTTTATGTGCTGTTGAGCTGTAAACGAAACACAATAAGATAATGCATAGAAAACCAAAAATTATTGCATATACAAAGCGCGGAATATGTTTACCTAATAATAAATATTGCTGGAGAACGCACAAGCAACGGAAAGAGGCAATATTAAAGCACTTTTGCCAAAATAGAAATCAATTGTCTTTCAATGAAAGACACAAAAGAAAAGAAAATGAAGCAGCGAGAAATACGGCCTAAGATGAAAAATATTTGATGCGACTTTCCTTTGCTGCCAATTTGGGCGCCCTTTTGCGCTTGGCTGCCAAAGGATTACATTGGATTTGTATTTGATTGTAAAAATAAAACAAAAATACAGATAAAAGTGGCCCACCAGACAATCTGGGGATTTGGGAAAGTGGGGAGTAATGATTTACAATGTTGCCAAAATAGATTGTAATCCAAATTCAAGCTATCTGCATCTCTTATCCTAATGAAAATCAGTCTCTTGTGGATTACCAAGCAGTTTCCTGTCTGTGGGAAACACAAAATAGACAGGGCTAATCACCTGAAGGGTCTAATGAAACCTTTCCAAGTAATTACATAGTGCTACAGCTTGAACAGCAGACTGTTAATTGGTTTGTTTAATTTATTTACCTTTTAGTTCAACTATTTGCAATTACCTCAAGGCTTATATCGATTCTTAATTGGCTTATTTTTCTCAGTTTTAATTAAATGTTATATAATTCTTCATTTAAATCACTAATCATTGAGAAGCAAACACACCTGAAAGTCTTCATGGATAATCTTATCTCTTTATCCCCTGTGCTTTCCACATTTTATTTAGTACAATCGCCAGTGAGACAATTATTGAGGTTATTGTCTCAAATAGCAGACGCCGCATTGTTCTTATTGTAACCACCTCGGCCGTTGCCACGTGCATTGAATGGATCAAATTATAAACGGCATAAGTAATGGGACAATAGCTGCGGCAGAAGGGAGGATGACAATGCAAAAAACGAGTGCGAAAAACGAGATGACAAAGAAACTAAAATTTAATCGACGACGCATATGAATTTATAACAAACGCGCAAGCGAGAACATTTTGTGCAGCTGACTTTGAAATAAATTTCCACAAAAGAGCGGAAAGCTTGAGCTTGCCTGTGGGTATCTGTGTGTGTGTGTGTGTGTGTGTGTGTGTGTGTGTATGTGTGGCTGTGTATGCACAGTATGTGTACCTTTGTGAGAGAGTGTGTTCGTGAGCTAAGGCGCCATTCATAATTCAAGAGCATAAATTGTATGTAGTGGAAGTGACGGGAGGTGAGCAGACCAATGAAAGAACCTGCTCGTTTTTGGCAGCCGTATGTAAAGGTTCCACTTACATTTTGTCTAACGATGCACATTGCACTGGCAATTGGCGTGGGTTTTGTTGCTTGCTGGCTGCCACAATCAACAGCAATTCATTTTGTGCCATGTCAGCACACACATGTGACAAAACGGCCTTAACGCCCGACAACAGTTGCTGGCTATGGATAAAAACAATAGATGCCAACTATTTTTCTTGGGCTACGAATTGGCCAAGTTGCTGGGTCGTTGCAAAGCTTTTCAATTTCTCAACTCTTTAAGTTAAGATTCATTTTTCTTTGCATTGTTTCCGTACTCTGGCAGACATGTCAAGTAAATAATTTATTTTATAAATTCTAAAGTAGGATTAACACTAAAATATGCAGATTTTCGCAGGCGCGGTCAAGTGTGCCCCGAAAGGGTTCAGAGCAACAGTAAAGGCAAAACAAAACAGAGCTCTAATCCAAAAAAGGTCAGCTGCCCTTTTTCCTGAGCAAAACCTGTTCCTCAAGCAGATTAGCAACCAAACAGTGTTAAGCCTATTTATATACTTAAAATGGCTGCAAGTTGTTCTCTTCTCGACGCTTTTGTTTCCATTTTCTGTCAACTTTTTGGCAAATTAAATTGAGTTTGTTTTTCTTGTAAATGTAAAAACATTTCCCAGCACTGTTCTGATCATTATGTAGAATACATTCACATAAAACCATATATAAACCCCAATCGCACACACATGCAAGCTGACAATTATTGAGTTGATGACAAATGTTCGCAGATTGAATATGTGATTTCATTAGTTAGGCAGTCACTGAAGTTATATTGAGTCTGGCAAGGGTAATGGACTCTTAGGTCCTTTTATGTGATAAATAATATATAGATTCTTTAAATAAAATCTTGTTTGACAAAAAGAAATAAAAAATACACGAATATATCACATCCACCTTAAATTGATTGCCATCTGACATACTAAATAATCAAGAACAAACAGTAAACTGCGTGTTAGGTGAAACTGTCAATGACTTCAAGCATAACATGTGTTTTTCAGCGTAACTTTACAAGACTTGATTTCAGCCTGGTTTGACACATTGACAACAAATACACAATGCAAACGTTTGCAACTTTCCGATAGCGTTAAATTAGACATCAACTTGGCAATGAACAAACAAGTCACACACTCGTTCTCAAACTTATCCCCATACACACGCACACACACACACACACACACACACACACACACACACACACACACGCACACACACACACATACACACACACACTCACACACACACACACACAAACACAAACACAAACGTAAACAGAAACATAGTCAGCGAACACTGATACCCTGCGGAGCTGATGTCTGACATCACTTGACGCTTATCAACAGCGACATAAAGACCAGTTACAGTTACAGAAACAAAAACATCCAATACAACAGTGGCCATGTCGTATAGCGCCTTGCAAAAACACAAAATGCAGCGTGCACAACATTTAGTGGGCGTGCCCAGAGACTGCACATGCTGAAGGCGCACCAGACGCCAAGTCTGCATCCTATCCACGCCCATCGCTCCTTTCGCCCAGCGCCTCGTTTGCATATTCAAGTGGCTTGCTTGCATATGGCTTTATCAGAGCCAAGGCATCGCCAACGCTTAAAACAAACAATGGCGCCCATTACTCAGCTCAAATGTGTGGCTAAAAGTCGTGTGTCTATATAGTGCCACTGTGTGTGTGTACTTGGTCATTTAAATCTACCATCTATCTATCGTAGCGCGGCACAGATCTCGCTCAAGATGCTTTGCTTGAGGGCAATGGCTGCACGCACATAAAACGACCGCCCCACGCACTGCTGCAAACAATTTGAATACATAATGTAGTCAAAGAGATAAGTCAACTATTTTTAGACATCAACGTTCAACTTTTTTTAATACAGCTGTATAAAATTTGTAAAAAATATTTAAGCTATATTTAGTTCTTTGATATGGATTACACAGCATATTTAGCAATATTGCCTCTTTTCTTTCCAAATTGTTCGATGTCGTTTTGTACATTTAATTATATACAGATATCCTTGGATTTCACTAAATCACCAAATTTGTAAAAACTCAATAGACATAAAATTGGCAAATGTTACCGTTAAAGTTTGCGAAATGTTAGTGAAAATCTGAAAATAAAATGTTGTACCCAAGTGGGAATGCTGGGTGGGAGGATGCGCCAAGGTGCCGACAGCAGCATCAGCAGAAACGAAACTTTTGGCTGTTTTATAAATGTTTATTTAGCAGAAAAAAACGGTGGAAAATGGTACAAAAAAGGGAAAATGAAAGGTGAGCACAACAAGAACAATAAGCTGTCTTTTTTTGTCCTAATGCCAAGGCCAACGGCTCGGCTACCGCTTTTATGCTACTTTTTGTATCCCCGCTTCCTTTGGCTTTTTGTCGATTTTGCTTTTTCAACAATAATTCCGCTACTTAAACAGATTTCTGCATTTGTGTATCAACGTTTTATATGCTGACAGGTGTAAAATTGTTTTTGCAGCCCCCGCCGTGATACAATTTTGGTTGTCTGCCCCCTAGTAATCTTTAGACATTGCTTACCGCGCAGACATTTGGTGTGGATAATTGCCAAACAGAAAGCAACAAAATCGATTAGTTTAATAGTAGCCATTAATGTTGTTGCCTTGGCTATCATTTTGCATGTATCTTTATGTAACTACATATATCATTCGCTACGTCTACCTACATTACGCATACGTCATTTTGGCTATTACTTGCATCAATCAAAGGAGGACTTGCGTAACACGTGCAATATAAATAAGTATACACACATCAATTTACGATATACACACAATAAATATAGTTTGCTGGTGTTTCCATGGGCAACAATTTCAGATGTGCTGCATATTTTGCACATCGCTGCAAGTCGAGTGCGTTGCCATCTTTGACAGCATCATCAGCAAGCCTTCTCCTTCTTGGGCTAGTGCTTGGTATTTTTGCCGCTAGCTTGGCATATGTGCAATGCTTTTGGCATGCATGTGCATCTTTTCTTTTTTTTTTGTATTTCATATTGAAAGAGTTCTGATAAATATGCACAGCTTGAAATATTGAGCTGGTAAGTGTGAAGAGTGTGAGGGAAATTCTGCATAAAATATAAGTGTTGCAATTTGGTTGCACAAAGTTGGTTTGGTAATATGCAATTTCAGCGCAGACAGTATGAAATATTGTTTGATATGTTTGTTTGCCCATTGCCCATAATGAATATATCAATAAGCAAAAGTGCATATTTTAGATTTTCTATTCATGCATTACGTTGCATGTGGCAAATATCTTTCAGCCCGCGATTTGTTGCATGCAGGTGCATGGAGGCTCTATGCTATCTGCACGCACTTGCTATGTCCTTAAAGATCCACAATCTGAAAATATATCAGCTGTGCTTGGAATGAAATGCTGAGTATTTTAAAGTTTTCCAATAAAATGAATTGCAAAATATTGACGCTTGAACTTGCTTATCGCTTTATCCACTAAAAATCACATAAACTTTTCACATTCACCAATTATAATGCCAATGAATAAAAAAGGGATAAAAAATGAGTGGAATTAAAGATCAGCACATAACTTTTATGAAAGGCAAGACGAAACTTAATTTTGACTGAAATAATAAAATTAAATAAAATTCATTACTGATTGCCGCTGTGGGGAACAATAAGCAGCCGAAGAAACGGCGAGCCAGACCAAAAGCAGTAGTGCTGAGTGTTTATTTAAAAAAAAATAAATTACATTTTAAAAGCATCATAATTCAACAAAACCATTGCCAAGGCAAGGAAGTAGAAGGCATCCAGCCAGGCGGACACCCAGCCAGGCAGCAAGGCAGTCCTCTGCCAATCTGGCCAGCGGTGGAGGAGCGAGGCTTCTGCTCCACTGAAAATTCATTAAGCATGTTATAAATGCTGGAAATTTATAAGTAATTGTAAAGGTTTATGTGGTTCGCTATGGCTTGAACGTGTTTATCATCACAAAGACGAAGGCCAAACCGAAGGCATACCACATAATTTATTTAAGGACCAAATAAAGCATCCTTTACGGCACTCGATCTGAGTTTGGCCCCGGGCATGAAACGTTTAGCGCAAATAATTGTGAGCAAATGTTCAACCAAAAACAAAACTTCGTCTGTGGTTAACACAGAGAGAGCACTTTAACTATTTAAAGTTAGCTATCTTATATGCTTTCAATTTCAAGTACAGATGCATTTGTATATAGCATATTCATTTGTCTGTCTATACAAACACAAAAGCAAAATAATTCAATTTTCTGCATTGCGGATTTTAATTACACTAGCGTTGACTATGTCGAATCAAATACTCATGTTTACACATCGACAAAAACACACATGCGATTCTTGAATATGTTCATGTACACAGGCATTAGACTGAGTGGAGTATTGGTTAGCTTCATATCTAATCAAAATATCAATATTTACTATTTAGATAGTGCGCCTGATCCATGATTCGATTGAAGTGCTCTTGCGGTTCAGCTGTTATCAAACTATAGCTGTTTTATTTATGTGTATGCTTAAGTCTATGAGGTGAGTTGTGTCTATTAAACTGTATGTAAGTGTGTTTTAGATATGTGTTACAGCTCGTCGTTTACATATCATGTACTATTCCGAGTACCAGTTTTCATAAGATAAATGCAAAGCATTAATATGACAAGAGCCTTAAAAAATAAACGAAGTCAATTTACTCTATATTCTATTTTATAGTATATCAGGTGAGTTAAGATTGCCAGTCAGCTAATGGCACTTTAAATACACTCTCATTTCTTGGGAAATGAATGGCATGTGAGTCAATTCCAGCAAATAATTCACAAAGCGTTTGGCACAAATTAATGGTGTTACTTTTGAAACCTTTTATACACGCCAGCAAGGCAGAAAAAACAAGGCAAAAACCGAAAAACAAAGAAGAAAAACAACAAAAAAATTGAAAAAAAAGCCCACGCAAAGCCAAGCTCGTAAATTTGTTGGCCATAAAAATCAATATGTTAATGGGCAAAAGTTTGCTACAGTTGTTTGTGTGTATTCAAGTATGTGAGTGTGTGTTTGTGAAGAGTGACACTGCTGAAACATAAATCCTATTGTCAACAATGGCCAGCAGCATTGACATGCGATGCCAATGTGGGCGACATTGCCGAAGGACGTGCAGCATGCAAAGGAGTTGCCATTGCCAGCGGTTGAATTCACTGCACCGCAGCGTTAAATAAATACAATAAATACACATGCGGACATACGAATATACCCGCAGATGTGAGCACAGCAAAACCTCATTAAACTGTTAAATCTTTTGACAGTCGCTGACACTGCTGTTGCCGATGGACAGATGACGAAACGGATTCAGGCATCCACAAGCAGCAATGCCGAAATCCGGGGAGCCAAAGGGACTGCGCATTTGCCGTATGCAAATGAACAAAAAGTGTATAAAATTTAAATTGCAATTAAGCGTGGAAAATATGCGAGGTGCTGAAATGCGAACTGACAGCTTTTGGATTGAAAGTATTGACCAAGCGAATATTCGGCTGCTCCGTTTCCGTGGCTCAACCACAACCGTGAGAAAGTAAGCCAAGTAGAACTGTTAAATTTATGTAAAGATATGCAAACCACGCCTACTCAAAAAAAAAAAGAAACACCCCTTTCCGTTGCCGTTGGTCGCTTTCAATTTGTGGCTCGACTCGAATCAACTAAAATTGATTTATGGATATTTTTAGAGACGATGCCGTTAGCATTGCCTATGGAAAACTTTAAAGCGTGTTGCGTGTCAAGAGCAAATATCAAAAATCGACATTTGAGGAGTGGTAGTAAAACCGCTCGAAAATTATAGCATTCAGTTTGCGCGCGAATCGTAATAAATTTAGAAAACTTATATACACATCGCGACCCCCTTTTCCATTTCATAAAGTTTTCTGGCAATTGCAGCTTAACGCTCGGCAGCTGCCTGCCCAACCCCCATTGTTGAGCAGAAAACGAGTTTCAACTAGCAGAGGTCGTTACCAGATGGCAGGGCTTAATCCCGCCCAATGGGAAAAAGTACGTAGGTGCAAACAAGCGTGGCGAAGAGCGGCTGAAGAAACAGGGGCAGCATGGATGTGGCAGGAAGTGCTTGACCTCGACCATGATATACGCTGCAAGGCACACTCAAACAAAATTAAAAAAATTATGATGATATGGTAATATAAATATTATACTTTCCAGGCAACAGAGAATACTGAAAGAGCGAGAGAGAGAGAGAGAGAGAGAGAGAGAGAGAGAGGAGAGAGAGAGAGAGAGAGAGAGAGAGAGAGGGAGAATGGCAGTACATACATTAGTTTGCGGTATAGACTTACACTAAAAATAGGCCTAATTCAACTGTAAAATATAAAAGTGTCTTACTTTCCAAAAAAACATAGCAAAAGATAAGAAATATAAATATTTATCAAACAACTTAAAAACTATTTCTATTTATTCAGACAGTCTACTCTTCATTTTGACTATTTTTACAACTTAACAATTTTGTGCTTGAAAGCTTAATCGTCAATATTTTGATTCTCTTTGCTGCCAACTGCCTACTGCCCTGTTGCATAGCAGTAGATAGAATAATAATACCCTTTAATCCTAACCAAAGTGCAGGGCATCTAGAACAACTTGCCTAAGTAGTAAGGAAGAACTTTCGGACGACTTAACACGCAATCCAAAAGGGGCTTAAAGGTTAAGCATTATAATTTTGAGGGTTTTTTTTATTTTCCCTTTCCTTGGTATTCTTGCTTGTAGCAATTGTTGTTGTTGTTATTTTTTGGGCATAGGGGTTTTTCCTATTCTTACAATTGCAAAAGTTAAAAATAGTTTAAAAACTTGGCCAACGGGCGATGATTTGGCCAATTGAATTAAATTAAACGTGGAGCCCAATTTTTTGTTTATATTTTGAACTTAAAGCATTCGAATGCAAAAATGTTTCTAATTTTGTGTGAGTCTTCCCGTTAACCAGGAAGGGAAACTAATTTATGGGCTCCCCGGCCACCATATTCAGATATTTTGCGATTGTATTGCTTGGTTATTTATTGTAAAATACCCGCACACTCCAAAAACTGTTAGATCGATACGGCGCAATCAATGGACAGTGGTTGGGGAGAAGGGTGGGCTGAGCAACTGATTGCAAACTGGTCGTATTTAATAATAATTTCTACATTTATTTATGCCAGTTGGCATCGTTGTAATTGTTGCCAGTGGGAGATTGGGGCCAACAGACATGTTCAGGCCGTCGGTTTGAATTTGTAAATGCCCAGACTAGCATATTGGGTAGCTGGGTTGGCAGTCGGACTGCCTTCAGAGCATTGGCGTGCCAAACAAAAATACTTAACACTTGTGCCATAAACTATTGTCAGATGGTCTCGGCGGAGCCCTCGGGAAGCAGGCAAAATCAGCTTAATGTAGGTCGTGCTTATGAGCTGCTGGTCTATGCTGCCTTAGCCTTTTAAGCTCAAACTATTAAACAACGTTATTTACAGCTTCCTAAAAGAAGTAAAAAGTGAAATTATTTGTTGACCAAAGCAAATATAACAAAATTTTAATTACCAGCCGTTAATAAGCCCAGCTTAATCGGAAATTTTGCCTATTTATAAATTTTCAATTATAGTTATCATTGAAATTACACACTTCGCATGCTATGAATCAAATTATTTAACAATAGATTAAATCAGAAATATAAATGCGCATATTTTTGATTCCAGCGATTTTCCGCTAGCTGGTAAAATTAATTCATTTGTATTGAAATATTTTGCATTCATTTATTTGCACATTTATGCAATGGCGCAAATAAATATTGACACGAATACACCATTTACTTTCGCAATTCATTTATTTCATACTTGTCTCGTAATTGTACTTGCATACATAAATTTATACATGGTCATCTATATTTTTAATGTCTGTATACAAATGGAGCAGATAACCATTTGTATAGGTTGCAATCCAATCCAACTTAACAATTACACTAACGAACTATTTTCTAAATCAAATTGATAAAAGTGCCGCTTGTTTTAAAATCTCTTAATTAAACATGATTCTCTTAAAGTCTTTCAAAAATGACACCCTGCCAAATACTGCAAATATTTGTAATTTTTTCGACCGACAAACAACCCAAGCAAAAACACTCTGCGTTTATAATTATATATGTAAAATCATATATTTTATATAATGCACAACTTGTACGTTCAGCTGAGCACAAAGCAAAAAGGCATTTTTTTAATGACAGCGCGATAAGATAGGATGCAAAACTGTTATAACGAGAAAGGAAGAGGTGCAGCCTCATGATAATTGTTGTTTGGCTTGCTATGCTGTAGTACTGGATCTTAAGATAGCTCACAAAAGAATGGCCAAGAAGAACAGTTATACAGCGTTAGCCGGGTAACAATGAAATCGCAACTTGGCATAAAAAGGCGTCGATGGAAGAAAGTGCTAGGAAACTATTTGTACCATAAAAGGACTGGCATAAAACATAGCAGCTGATGGCCATCTAGTGTGGCTGGCAAACGCTCATTACGCAATTAATTATACGTCACGTTGTTCGCCTGTGGCCGAAAAGTAGCAACCGGGTTGCAAGTCGCCCCCGAAAATGACAGAAAACAACTAAAACCACAAACATAATGAGATAATCTGTCCAAATGCTGCATACGCTTGGTTGCAGGAAACAGGAACCAAATGGGGTCGCTTATCTATTTCTCTCTCTCTCTCTCACACTCTCTCTCTCATCTTCTCCTTGGCCTCTTTCATTTTCCAGCTGTTTTCACTTCTTTACTAACACGTTCTTAGTGATATAGAGCCTAAAAAAGGCAAGGAGAAACGTCATGCGAAGTGAACTTTTGGCATTAATGGCACCATGCGCTGTTTTTAATTAGCAGACAGCGTGTGAAAAAAAGTGAAAAGGAAACCAGACGAGCAGCAAGATGAAACCGAGAGTATGCCGCAAATGCAACACTTTATATGCAATTTTTCTTTTAATTTTCCTTTTTTATATGCGAAGGCTGTGACGACGATGTTGCTTAGCCTCAGCCTAAAAATGTAGGTTGCAATTTCTTGCGGCACACCCTCTTGGTACATGCCCCGGCACAGCCACATTCACAACCATTGCTATTGCTGCTGCCGCGGAAGTGGAAGTGGAAGTGCTAGCAAGGATGCGCCCCATTGAATGTGCTGGCATTCGTTATTATGTTAGTGTTGGGGCGAGTGCATATAACTTGTAATTAGAGTAAAAAAAAAACACGCCATTACCATTATGTACGCCGAATTTCTCTTTACGATTCGGGCGCACACTAAATGCTAGGTAGCAGTTGCAACAACAGTAATATCAAGTGGAGCAACAACTGCTACGATTATGCCAGCAATGTCTCTCAGTTGACCTCAATTTATTTTAAATCCAAGGCGCTTAGCTTACAACACGCGTACCAGTCTGACAGGATGTTGTATTATTCGCAAGAGCTCTTCTCCTGTTCCTTTGCAGCAGTTTGAGTCCTCACCCCGGGCGATATTTGCATAAATAGCAATGCCTCTTAAAGAGGCCATATTTTCAAAGAATATCAATAGAGAGAGTAATTCAATATTAACATAAGTATCTCCGTACTCTAAGCCAATCGTCCTTTCTTCACTCGCCGCATATTAAATTTTCACATTATTTATGCTTTGTTTGATATATTTCGCTAGCGGCTAAATAATAGTCAGGACTAAGTCAACAACTATCAGATATTAATCATTCAAGGTCACACTGAAACTGACATTTATTTAGACATAGTTGTGCATGATTATGGGCAAGCCCAGACGTCCCAATATATATACTCAAGCAAGCTAGAGGTCAAGTTGTGACTGACATTTATGAGACTAGAGCTCGCTGGAATACGATGACATTTCCTATTCCATATGCTTAACAATTCAGCACATGGCTTTGGCTTATTCTGGTACGCAAAATTACAGAACAAACTCCCAAGTGGCGACCAGAAGCTGTGCATAAAAATGTCTCAATGTGGTCCAGAAATTGCACACAAAATCCACCACAACTATTTTTTGGTCTCGTGCTGAGCAATAAAAGTGTCCTCACTGGCCGGAGACACTTGTACAGTCCATGTCCAACCCATAAAAAGGGGCACATGTATTGAATCTATGCCGCACACACATTCACATACATGTTGAGGACACAGCTGTGTGTCTGGCCAGGCTTACGTACTTAGGCAACAACTAAATGTGTGTTCTGCAGAGCTAGACTTACAATTTGGGTTAGAAGAACTGTTGGCCAGCTACGTAACTGCATTGTAATATTTGAGTGTCAACGGAGAGCCGGAATAACCTGCGACCGGTTTCCGGGTAAGCCGTTTTTGTGGCTTCTGCGGTTACAAAGATAATATTTCATATAAAGTTTTTAGCTGCACACAGGACAATAAACTTGCTTTGAGGGTTTTGTGGCAACGAGCGAGTATTTAGAAGCATCGAAAGACAAAATGTAAGTGCATAATTGCTACGAACCTGAATGAAAAGATGTCAAAGGTAGTCATAGCTAAAAACCTTCTCTTGATCTCAGTGCGAGGGCAGCTAGCTAAAATGAAGGAGGCTAAGAAAACAATAATTTAAGCTGGCTATAGCAGCAGGGCTAACAATTTAATATTTAATTAAATTTTAAAACCCTAATTCTTTTTAAAATCAATTCATAATAAATATAATAAAATTTCATTGCACTTTGTTTTCTCAAACTAAACTAGTGGAAATTTTTCTAAATTTAAACACAATATTTAGAAAGGTAAAAATATTTATATAAGAAATTGTAAAAAACTAGCACGATGTTGGCCAGTTTCAGCTTATTTTTAAAATACTGGATAATACTTGTCTAACCACAAATAAATAAGCCAGCATATTTCACCAGATTGCAACAATTCGAATGGGGGAGCTGTGGTGTCTCCTTTGCATATGAAAACTCAGCATTAGCAGTATTATTGCCATCGGCAAAATTCAACTTTATGGCACAATAATTATGCTAATTTCGAACAAAGTTGTGCCCAGCACTCCCTGTGCCCTGCTGCCTGCTGGGCTGCGGCCTGTTGTGTTAGCATTGCAAAATTATGAGTATGAAATCGAAAAAGTTTCAATCATCCACGTGCAGGCTGCACAGTTTTGCACTTTGCAGTTTGGTGAGTTGGCAGTTCGCAGCTTTGAAGTTGCAACTTTAACGCCCAACATCGCTCAAAAGTTGAACTCATTTCTGTGCTGCAATAAAACGCTTGAAATGTTTTTTAATATGCAGTAACTTAACCCAAATCGCTGCCCGCCCATCGGCTCTTGACCCAAACTTTCAAGCAGATAGAACCAAGACGCAAGCAGTTGCGATACTAAATATCTATCTGATTGATTGACTAGATGCACTTTATGTTAATTTGTGCAAGCCACAGGCAGGATCTTAATCACACTACCCTGCAGTGGGGTGTGGCACAATTTCTTAATTTCATGCAACCAAGTTGCACTTGAAGCGCCACTTCATTATCCATCCAATAGTGTCGTTGCCATCCATTATAATTGAGTGCAAAATTATGCATTGAATTTACTGAGGCAGTGCCACACGTTACACTCTGCCCACTTCATCTAGCTGATGGAATCGTGTGCCCATAAAACAACTAGTAGCCACGCTGTTCGGTAACCACTATGTAGCTAAAGTACCCTGGCCATATTATAAACAACTCTGGCAGCCTAACAAGAACACCAACAGCAACAACTACAACATTAATAGCCACAGCAGCAACAGCTCTACATCAATGGCTAATAACAGGCAACTATGTTGGACGGCCCATGCAGAGAGTGGATGTTTGTGTAAGTATGATGGTAATCACAAGCTTGCCTAGTTATTAAAGCTTTGGCTTGACTCTACTTAAATTTAAGATTTCATTTTTAAAGCATTTCAGATATTGAATGTATTAATATAACATTAATGCCTTCATTTCATATTTAAATTTAATAATAAAAATGTATCAACAGCTCTGCTGAAATTTCTTTTTATTTTTTTTATGTATTCCAATTGATATTTGTCATCAAATATAAAATAAAAGAAAGTCGGGTACACCCATTTTATCGGAAAGGGATCCTGTTTGCAAAGTGTAAATTTAGGTTGCACACTTGGTGGTGAGGGACTGAGTCAAAATTAAAGTTCTAAAGCAACGCTGTGCTCTTAGTGGCAATCATAATGCAATTCATTTTGTAACGCTCCTCGGGGCATAATTTTTGGTAAACGCTAAAGATTAAGCAGCATTAGAGTCAAAAGCAAAGCAAAAAAGCAATAAAAAGTAGCCGCGCACAAAGCCACTAAAGAAGCGGGAATAAAGGACTTATGTAGACTGATAAGGCAGCCAAGGAGAGAAAGTCGTGGCAATACCCGGCACCACGTTTGCCAAGCCAATATTTACAAACTCATTGCGCATTGTTTGTCGTTATAAATTTGCAATTATATTTAACTGCTGGTCGCTTGTGGCGTATACGTAACATTTGGCGAATTCAACAATTCGTGAGGTTAAGCAGAGCTTGTTTAGCCAATTAGCGGATGGAAGACGCACAAATTTGCATAACTAGGAATGTGCATCTCAAAATCTGTGGCAGGTAAGTTAACTGTTAATAGTTGTTTCCAACTGTTTTGCACTTAGTCCGACTGCAAGGCACGCTACAATTTATTCTGTTTGCGAGTTGCCTTTGGCCCCATTGTCGTTGTTTGCTGCTGTGCCTTTATATTTATTTAGCTTGCTTTACACTTTTTAGTTTTATCCAAGATTTGCATTTTCAATTCGTGGTTTGGAAATCTTGCTCTTTATTTTATGTGCTGAAATATATGTATGTTTTTCCACGTAGTGTGTATAAAACTCGCCGTTATTCTTTGCCGGCTTTAACCACTTACCACTTTGCCATTCAAATTCAAATGTAAAAAATCAAATGCGATGCTAAAAATTGAACATTGCTATTGAAAATCTTAAACTAGCAACCTATTGACCATGTCAATTGCTTGGGTCTTATCGGCAATTGGCATTGGCAGCCCTTTTGCTTTCTTCTGGCTGCTGCTGCTGCTGCTATTTGGTTCTGTTCTTGGGCCTAATGGCATTGTAAGCTGCTACATTTTGTTCACTATTTGCAAAGACATGGATTTTCAAGCTGCCTCTTTTTGCCCTTCTCAACTGTATTGTTTGGTATTAGGCATACAAATTGACATGTTATGCTAAAAATGAATTGCGTAATTTAATGGAATTGTTCGAGAGCAAACACTAGCAGAAAAGAAACAATACAAAAAAAATATACCACAAAGTGCAATTCAGATACTACAAGAGCAAAATATAGCAAGTTGTTTTTTGCGTTTGCATTGGTAGCATTTGGCTGTTGTTTTTGTTATGCTTACACGTAACCTGACGCTTATGTTGATTTTCTGAGATTGCTACCAAAGTCCAGGCATTTCGGCATGCATGTGCATGTTATGGTGTGTGTGTGTGTGTGTGTGTGTGTGTGCTTGCTTGTTTGCTGGTGTGAGTTGCCACTTTGCTGCTGTAAATTGCATTTAATTTTCAGATTTGCGTTGTGCGTACAGGTTGCTCATTTTTTGCCTGCTGTTTGGTTGTTGCCGTTGACGTTGCTGCTTTCTGAATTTTACATGGCCTTCACCCAAATAAACCAGTAGCCGCTTATGTGTGTGTTGGGGTTCCTAAAATTTATGTGTAGGAACAGTGCACTGCGCTCACACTCATTCAAATAAACTGGTCCCTTGCTTAGCGCGACAAACAATGCAAGAATTTTGCATATTTGGGGCCGCTTTGAAATTCACACATACCAACAAATAAAAAACGCTGAAAAACAGAAACAGAAACAAACAAAAAAAGGAAATTCGTATGAATTTAAAAACGCTTACAGTCTACGAAAAAAAAAAAACTAGAATGAAATGTCTGCATAACGATGCACTAAGCATAATATTACTATAATGCTAAAAGGAGGCGACTGGCACATAAACTTTAAGGATTGCAAAATATTCCGAGTTGTCTTTAAGCGAATAACAATTAAATTGCCGTATTTTATTCCATATATAAGCTCAAGACTCCTAAGAATGGGAATGAAATGGCTTAATTTTTTAGTATTTTTCATGCAATGCCATTCAAAAAATGGGAACATGAAAAATATGTATTTATTGTTACGTGAATCAGGAAATGTGTGGTGTTGTTTTTCCGATGAGTGATTAGATTAGAAATTAATCGCTTAATTAATTTTAATGGAGCTGCAGAAAATGTAGCTGAAACTTGAAGCAATACGACTGTGGCTCTCTTTAAGGGCGTGACTAGAACAAACTCTATTCGAAATAAGTTGGAGTTGTGAGTTGCTTAGCTCAGTTTCTTTGCATGCGGGACACGAACAAGTTTTCCACGGCGTCGCTTAAAAAGTTTTCAAACGACTTGCAAAGAGGATTGCGCGAACTAAGCTTATTGTGAGAGACGGTGCGATTTTGGGCCGTGCTGTGGGTGTCTGGGATGTGGCTATTTGGAAGCGGTTACTTCGACGAGATTTGCATAAAATTAAGGCTTATTTTAACAGGATTCGGTGAATTGCGTGAAATATTAAACTTTATGTGCATATTGATGGGCCAGCGACAGCTTCTGCTCCGACTCAAACGTAAAGCTCAATCCTTTGACAAGGGTATCCAGCAATCCGCAATGTGTTTGCATTAATTTTGTAAGACAAATATTAGCGTAGGCCGATTTAATTTATGGCGACCTGTCTAAACAATAAATCAGCCTAAACCAAGGCTCTTAGGAACAATGCCATTGAATTTGATTATTCAATTGCAAATTTCAGACAGCGGCAATTTCAAGAATATGTGAAGATGCATTGCACAGATATCAAAAGGGCGCACATTGCTCGGAATATTGTGGGTCTAACTGCATCCTATGGTCAGATAATGACATTATAAATGCACATCGCTTACATAATTGAGCGCCTGATAACAATGGCCGCACTTTGATGTGCACTGCGGTGTCGGAAAATTTATGTGCCAAGAGCAAATAAAAGAGCAGAGAAGCGTGAAACCTACGAGGCAGAAACGAAAGCAAGTTTGTTTCTTCTATTAAAAATGAATTATATACAAAATACATAAAATTGTATTGGGGCCACGTAGTAGGCCATAAATTTGCCAACCAAACTGACTTTATGGCACAATCTCTTAAACTAGGGACTAGGGCTGTGCCAGGCAGTGGACTGGGTAACAAAAACCGGCAACAGGTGCAGCGCGTGCCCCGAGTGCTGGCTTCAAATATTACTGTTTCCAGCTATGGTTCCGGTTTCCGGCGGGTATTCGATGTCCAGAGGCTGGCCCTTGTCTGTTGTTTAATGCATGCTTCTTCACATAACTCGCCCTAAACGATAAATCACATAAAAATGTTGTGCCCTATACTTTTCTGCTTTTCTGCTTTTTGCATTAAAATTTACAGCCTACTAAACAAGAAAACACACCAAATATTTGACGGGTGCACACGCAAACATCCCTGTATGAATAATTATGCATATTTTTAGCATTTATCTTCGGTAGAGCAACTGCAAAACTTTAAATCAGCTTTTGAGGGGGATGGCAACGAATATAGTAGAGACAATACAGAATCTTTCTCGAGCAGCATTGCCTAATTAATCCGGCTTCAGTAAAACCAATTACACAAATCAGCCGAGCATCAGTTGGCAGACAATTACTGTATTCGCAGACAGGCTAGCTGGAAGCTGAATGTCTTGTGTTTTGCCTGCCTTTCCTTTAATCATTTGTGAGATATTGAGTTATTAGCGTGGCAGCCTAGCGGAAGGATTTTGTAGGCTTGTCGTTGCCATCATGAAGTGCCATTTAATGTTGCCTAATGCGAACCTCATTGACAATCGCGCTGTCTTCGAAACTTTGAGGGGGACTGGCGGCGAAGACGGTTGTGGTGTTGGCAGCTCAGGCACTCAAGCGTTAAAAGCGACAGCAACCACAACAACAAAAACAACGCCGACAAAGATGGTGACAGCACTTTCGACTGAGACATGGAAATAAAAATTGTCCTTGAAAGCAGACTTCGTATTTCTAAGTGTTTGCGGCTAATTTAGGGGCAGAGCTATGAACATATAAACAGCTTGTGTGTTTGAGTTTATATTGAAAGCACAATTTCACATTAGCTTGAAGACAGCAAATGAAATATATCAATTCATATCAATCAAACTGAATGTCTACACTTTGTATAAATTAGTTATTATTTTATTATTCGTCTAGCTTCTGGTGTATCGTAAAAGCAAAAGACTGATACAATGTCTTCGTATATTTCGTATAGCGGAAAGGGTATCTTCAAGCCACCCCTTTCGAATATAATTTTCTTGCATGAGTAAAACTTCCATTCAAGTAATTGCTGATGTTACCATTTAACAGTTGAGTACTTGCTTAATCACTAATTTAAAACACATTTGTAATCCAACTGACAGCTGCTTTTAAATCGCAAAGCAAATGATTGTTGGATCACTCAGTAAATTCTGGCCTAGAGGCTCGCCTATAAAAAGCCTGCTGTAAGTTTTCAACTAGTTAGTTTGTGTATCAAAATGAATGTGTTGCGTCTATTATCGCTGATGCTATGTGTTCTGCTTGCAGTCACTCAAGAGGCGCCACCAACAGGACCCAAAAATCCTTATTGTAACCACCAGCTCTGTCCTAAGGGCAAGCGACATGTGGCATGCGAAAAACCACCAGTCGTGAGTGATATATTCAAAGAAGCTCGCAAAAGCTAAATATTCCTATCTATTCCAGGATATAAAAAGAACCTGCAACATACAGCAATCGCAGCTCGTGAATATGACTGCCTACTCTGAGAATATTCTCAAGGCACACAACGAGAATCGGCAACGCTTGGCTAATGGTAGGAATATGACGCTGCCAAGAGCTGCCCGCTTGGTTGCGATGCAGTGGAGCGATGAACTTGCCACGCTGGCCAGTTACAATGTGCGCATGTGTCATCCCAAGCACGATGATTGCCACAACACGGCCAACTTTAAAAACTCTGGTCAAAACATTATTGTAAGTATGAATTTCAGGTTGATTGACTGCTTGGCCACCAATGTGATTTTTTAATAGATGTTCAATATGACACGTCTGGTGGAGCCTTTGTTGTTGGAGAAGATGTATCCGCAGCTAATCACAATTGGCACACACACTTGGTGGTCCGAGCATACCAATACCAGCAGCATGATGACAGCAGCGGATGTTAAGCACACCCCATGCTCAAAGAAGCCCAACCAGCCTCAGTAAGTGGACAGTTGTTGTGTGGCAGCAAATAGTTTCTCTACGAATACCTTCAATTCACCCCAAACTCGAATTTCTCCAACAGACCATTTCGCCATTTTGCTGTAATGGCTGTGGAGAATAACACACATGTTGGCTGTGCCGGACTCCGTTATGTGGCCAAAGATATCACCTATTTCAAGCTGACCTGCAACTATGCAGAGAACTTTGAGTGCGGTCAGCCGATCTACCATTTCCGTGCGGTGGGCTGCCTTACTGGTTTCAACACGCAGCATAGAGCGCTCTGCTCGAAAAAGGAAATATTCGCCTGAATACGTAGCAATCCGAATAGTCACATACTCGAACATTTGAATACCCCCAACATGCCACAAATAAAACACAATACCCATCCGATTGGTGTCTGAAATTGTAAAATTAACGCTATACATATTTATCTCATTTCAATGGCACTTTCTATAGCGCGTGCTACTCCTTCCATTCACAACCGATAGATTCCACTCCACAAAAGTAATTGCGGAGCTCTCTCTCTCTCTCTCTCTCTGAAAAATGAAATCATTACGCATGCAAAATTCAAATGGTGCAGCCTCTAAACGGAATTTCTGCCAATTTCCTGTGCATTGCAATAAACCAGAATAGTGACTATTGGGGTTATACTTTGGGTTATGGGTGCTGTCCTTCGGTGTGACTTTCAGGATGCGGAGAATTTCAGCTTTGTATGCCAAACCAATTACCTAGGAAGAGAAAATTCCGATCGCATAATTGAATAAAATCCCTATTTTTTAACGGAATAAGCGTAATACTTATTATTGAAAATAATATGACCTATAGCATTGAGGACATTTACGATTCGCTGCAAATACATTTTGCACCCGCATAAACCAACAACTGTCAGGTCTTGTATTATTTGGACCCATTAGAGCGTACTAAATTTGTTGATTATAACCAGTATTTTTGGTTAAGCAGCCAGCAATTTTAGCGTCATGGAAACATCCCCAGAGTTTAATGTACAGAAGCTTAACTATTTCACTGTTGACAAGCACAAAACAAATTCGAAGTGTGTTGCCCGCTTTTGCTTGGCTGACTCATTGAGCGGAAATGGGGCTTGCACCCCTGGCAAAGCTTAAAGTGAGGTCAAACCATTGGCCTTTTGTATATATAGTCGGAGCAAGAGAAGGGAGTAAATTATAAGTAACTTAATTAATATAGAGTCATAGTATTATGAGCTTATTTCTACTGTACAATTGACAGCAAAATCTTTACCTTTGGCCGTTGTCACTCTAGAGCTTCTTAGTGACTTGATTAATAAAGCTGTTGAGGGAAATCCGATTAGCACTTGAATCACATTTCCATTTCATTATTTTATGCGACTTCATTTGATTGGAGTGCATGTGAAATGTGCTTCGGTAAAACGTGAGATTAAATCAAAAGCGCGCTAAAAACAAAATGCGAAACTGCTACGAGTTTTGACTTTTAAATCGCCTTTGACTAAGCCAGGGCAAAGTGCAGTCGGATTGCATTCAACTTGCCATCATCAATACTTTCTCAAACGCTCATTCTCTCTTCTCTCTCTCTCTCTCTCTCTCTCACTCACACATATACCATCTTGATGCTTAGCTGTATAACTGCCAACACCTGGACAAGCTAAAAGTCGCCACATCCGCTGCACATAAGTTTAAAGTGCCGCTCGTTTTTAAGGCTTCTTCAGCCAAAAAAAATATAGATATGAATTTTTATATAAAAGGTATAAAGAAGAGATGCTCTAGATCTACATCGTATGCAGCACATATATATACTTTCAGATTCAGAAAATAGTTTCAACAATAATCAAATTACTTGTTTTTGGATTGATGTTATTGTTAACTTATGACTCCTTTTACCAATTTATATATTTGAAAAATCTGCTGTTATTCCCTCTAACGATGAAAACAGGGTATGAAAACTAAGTGGTTTATAAACAGAAATTTCTAGCTGCTGTTTTGTGGATAGTTTTCGTTTGTTGCGTTTTTGTTGTTCTAAGCTCACAAACTGTTCTTGTTGTTGCTGAACCACAATTTGTTGTACTTTGATTTAGGGGAAATTAGTTGGACTTGTTTTGTTTAAGCGAATCAAGCAAAGGCTTTTAGTTTGTTTAGCTGCAAATAGTTCAACAATTTATCATAATTTATGATCAACTGAAAATACTGCTCATTCGCAGAGCTCCCCCAATTGAGTCTCACACACATTCAAACACACATAAATATCTATTAAAGCTGAGCAGTCAGATGCAAGTGAAGATTTACGAGTCGTGCAGGGCTCGCATTTGATAATGGTTGCATTAGCGTGAAATGCTTCAGATTGCACTTTTGTCTGCCACCAACCGGGGGTGGTGTGAACTGTGGTGTAGTTGGTCGGTTAGCATTCGAGAACATCTGTAAATCGTAGCCCACAAGGCTCTTCTTCTTCCAGCTGGCTGCTCCTTTACATCCATCCATCCAGACATTCAGGCAACGTCATTATCAGTGTAGAGCAGCACGTCACGTATACAAAGCCTGCTGCTTGCATGTCTGTCCAAAGCGATTGGCGGTTTCCTTTTGCATTTGACCTTTGACCCATACAACTTACATTATGTATACGCAACGCGTAATACGTAAAATTACCGCTAAAGCGAGCAAATGCTTTTTTCCAGCCACTTGGCCGTATTTGGTTTTTATAGTCTGTAGCCGGCGGTATCGGGGAGTATATTAAATTTAATGGAGCGCGTTCCTTGGAGTCCATACAACATTTATTTACCTGATTAACGCTGAAACCGAAAACCATTGCAAGTAATGTGCATTCTCAGGTGTATCAATAACTAAATAAAGACCATAATTGGACTGCTAAATGAAGAAATAATAATTTAATGATTCGTTTCACGCAAGTGAGTTAATCCTTGTTAGAAGAGCATTCCAAAGTCTGGGAAACAGCTGCTTTTTTACGATCAACTTCATGATGGCACAAGCTTTACGTTTATTAGCATACTTCTAGGCGCATTGGCTGCTACTCAAGGTGCGTTTAATGGCCCACACGGACATCTAGTTGTCGACAGCTCTTTACGACTTCATTAGAAAGGCACTGGCAAGAGTGTGGGCGGCTTTTCTTCCTCTTTCTTTCACTTGACTTATTTTTTTATGGGAGCATTCAAAGCCAATTGATTTGATATAAAATTCTGTTCGACCAAACAATGGGACACAGCTAAAGGAGCCCTCAGCTAAAATCTAATGAAATTTATGCAGCCGCTGCAATGCGGCTGCACATGAATAACAACAACAGGACATGTACACCTAGCACATAAACACACACACACACAGTGCAATACATGCCGGTAACTTTTACCTGTCGTTGGCCCCAATTTACAATACGGCGCATTTTGTTTGTCTATATGTGTGAGTTTCTGTGTGTGCTTGCTGCTGACCTACTTCAGGGGCACAGGAGGCGGCGCGCTTTCACTTTGGCTATGGAACTGGGTTTCGTCTATAGCTTCGAACATTTTATGAACACTTTGGGCCGCCTTTGTCTTGGCTCTTAGTTAGAACTGCATTGATGGCCAGCTGGACTCCGTCCGCAACCGCGTTCGTGTTTCCCCATGGCCGGCATAGTCCTTGGCGAGTGCGCGCGCATGTGGAAGTAACAGTTTAACGTTTAAACATGCCCAAGCTGCGCTCAACTGAAGTGTACAACACACACACGCAAGCACATATGTCAGTTCTTAAATATATATATATATATAGATATGTGTGTGAGTGTATTGTTTTCAGTTTTGCAAACTACATTTTGTGCATATTTCTTAGCTCACTTCTAAAGTTTTTTAGGAACACAAATACAATTTGTGCCACATCTAACTGGTTTAAAGAAAAATAGAAAAGCGAAAACAGATGTTTAAAATTCTGAGAGTAGACTGCTAAGGCTGAAAGATGTAAGAGGCTGTGGTGTTGGTCTTAGGTGTCAGTGTCTTGGCAACAGGAAGGAAGCTTTTCAAATGCCAAATGATAAATGCATTTTTAATGGAGCGTTGGTGAAGAGAGCTGAGAGGCGCCAAAGGCAGACAGCGTCTGAGTTTAACAAACAACTTCCTTGGCTTTACTGCTGAAAGCCTGGCTAAATGGCAGGATGCGCAAACGAGCGCCTCTAAGCGAATGGGTACCACAAAGACGAGGGTTGGCCAGTTGAGAGCCGTGTGTTGCGAGTCCATTGTCTTCGTCCTAAAGGCATAACAGATGATTAAGCTAATGTTTCCCTTTTTTCACCGCTAATCGGTTAACTTTAAACTCTGTGTATTTGCGCTTAATTTTCCAAGCATTTATATGTCAGTTTCGAAATCAATTACCTCATTTTATGCAAAACAAATAAGCGACACGTGTTTAATAGATTGCCTGATGCTTCCATTCCGGAATTGACGCAATTATTTCAGCTTTCATTTGGGCAATCAGCATTTAATGCAAGCTTGCAATTGTTGCCCATTTTATTTTGGGTTTCTGCGGCCTTTTGTTTTCAGGCAACGTTTCAATTTAATCAATATTCCAAACACAAACGATGGTCACAAACATTTCATATAGCCAACCCTCCCAAACTTCGAGTCCACAATTGTGCCTGAACAAAAACTAAATGCCACACAAACACATTCACACACTTCCACTCATATAAAAAAAAAATTAGATAGAGAGGAAAGATAAGGATGAAGCGACCTAGGGGCTGGAGCGTGCTCTGTTAAAAGCGTTCAACGAAAATTGAAAACTATAGTATATGCCAGTGAAACAAAAAATGCCCATCTGACCATTTTAATATAGTGAGTTCTGATGATGCTGAAATATACATATACATGGATATCGTTTTAGATGAACGTATAAAATTTACAAAAATCACAACAACAAAATAGTAAAACCAGCTGCAAAGGCAGCTTTTGCTGTAAATTTGAGATATTGAAATGAAAAATTATTAGTCCGTGGTTACAGTTCACCCAACTCACGTGTGAGCATGTGTGTGAGTGTGTGTGAGTGTGCATATATGTATGTTTGCTCCATCTAGGTGTTATATGAGTGCATTAGATAGTTATTGATATGGCATGGCTACCCTGCTAACCGTAGGAAACGGTAATCAATTCATATTGAAAGCGAGCTTGCCGTTGTAGTTCTAAATTTATGGGCAGCTGGCAGCCAGACTTAATAGAAAACGTTGCCGTACAAGAGCAACAGAGAACCGTCATTAAGTTGAAGCGATTTACGGAAAATGAGCAAGAGGCAAGCAAAAAATGTGCGAGAGCTGTATGAACGATGGATTGGATTATGCCTGGTTCGAAGTTAAATGATAGCTGTGAGGCTAAAATATGCTTGGGAAATTGCAACGAAATTACTCGATGGTGTGATGATTACAATATGAAAACGTATTAAGCTTGATGGCTGCACTATATATCAAATGTATAATCAAATTCCTTATTTTAAAACAGACTGTATTTTGAAAATAAACTTTGTATCCCAAATATTTATATTCTACTCTTCTCATAAATACAGAGAATTTAAATAGCCCAATGGTCCCTTTTTTTCATCATTCGCTTCGCTTTATCAATTCTCTATTGGTTTCCATTTTTGTGCTTCTTATTTGCATTCCAGTTCATCTTTACTTTTGTAAAGATGATGTTCATTTATCTAGCAATATACACAAAGTGGAGATAAAATTCAAATCAAGCTATTTACGTTTCAGCTATTTCTCTTCTGCGCTTATTGTTGGATTGGTATTGGCAATAAACCAGTTTTAACAGCATTTGTGGCAAACAAAAAATGGGGAACAATTAATTTAGTATTTCATACAAAAACTTTTATCCCGCGCATAAAACCCTTTCCATTGTGCCCAGTAGCAGACACTATTAACACATTTTGCAGGTGGAGTGTCATGCAGCTTACAACCTTAAAACAATGCACGGCATAGACACAACAACACACAAAAGGGGCGACATGAAAGACCAGGCTCCGGTCCAATTGGGCCAGAGTAAATGTCCCTGATGGAATGCACGAAGGCACACAAAGAAAACCCGCTACTATTGTTGCAGCTATCTGACACATATAGACAATACCTAACGAAGCCAGAATCCCGCCAATCGGGGCCCACTCTAAGACAAAGACACAAAGCGCCCGGCCGCTAATGTTGCGTTTTCCATTGTAATGAAAAAAAATATGCCACAATGACGGCAATTGTTGATATGTAGATTTAGTTAAAAGTTATTATCATTCCGCAAAAGGCACGTTTGTAATATGAAGTCTTAAATACAATAATCCCAAGAGAGTTAACCGTAGAATATGTACTTTCTTAACTTCTTTAATGAAGATTCTAGTTTTGCAAGTAGGAGATGGCTAGCTAAGTTACGAGTACAAATTCGCTGCAACTCTTGAACGAGCAGGAGTTTCTTTTACTGCCGCAGCAAAGCCAAAAATGAGGTTAACGCGTACACTTAACGACTCGAGGGTCGTTTGCTGTCGCTGTCGAGGACGATGTCGAGGACAACATTATAAATCAGAGCCAGGCATTTGCAAGTGGCAGTCATTGCGAAACTCCTCCTGCTTAAGCGCATTGCCAAGTGTTATTTTTGGAATGTGTTTTTTTTTTCTTTTTGGCGCACAACTTAATTTAGTCAGTTTTTAATGAGCAACTGCTGTGCACATGTTGTGTCAATGGGCGTGGCAAGGGCGTCACCTTATTTGCATTTGCTAAGCGATTTCGGCTTTGCAAGCAATCGACCTGCGCCATGCAAGCCCAGTCGTCTCAAAAGCCATTTGTATCGTTGTCTTTCATGCCATTTATTACCGTTTGCATCGTGGCTGCTATTTCATGCCCCTTAGCTAGATTCCTTACTCCGCATCGTTGCCTTTCGGTTCACCCAGTCGTTACACATTTCCGGTATGGTGTCCTTTTTAGAGCGACGCTCTTGTCGTCCTTTGTGTGCACTGTCCATTGACAGTTCAGCCTGTCAAGTCCTGTGTCCCATGTCCTGTGTCCTGTGTCCTGTGCCCTTGGTTGTTTGTGTAATTGCATAAGGATGGCTCAATAACAACATGACGAAATCGAAATGAGGCTGAATTGAATGGTCTGGCTCGGGCTGGGCAGGTCTGGGCAGGTCAGTGCCAGTAATTTGTGGGTGAAATTGAATTTGTGTTGTGCCGACTAGCGCAAAATTGATTGAAACATTTGCGTGAATTTATGTCCTTGAAATGATTGGGCATATCTCTGAGCACGAGGTCCGAGCATTGACCAGTGAGTAACCAGCGCCCAGTGCTGTCTCCAAAAAGCCATGGCGAGAGGCTTGCATTATTTATGGGATTAGTGACTTGACTACATGTTTGCCACGTGCCAAACTTGTTGGTCTGAAAACTGATTAGGTTCAATAAAATTTTCGGTCTGCCAGTCCCCAAGCACGTTGAGCTGACTGCTGGCTAACTGCCGGCTGGCTTCATTTATTTTTCATGCAACTTGCTATGCCAAATAAAACAAATTTGCACTTTAATATGAGCTGCGTTAGCCTGGAGCTCAAAATTCCTTTTAAACAAACAGCACAGATACTGAAACAGAATCAGACAAGGAAACCGCCATTTGGGCAACAAGTTGTTTTGGCTGCCTGAGTGTGTAAATGTGTGTTTGTGGCTTGTTATTTTTATTTTGTCTTTTCCATCCCATTCAAAATGGGTATGAAGGGTGTTTGGGTGCTGTTCTAAAGGATGTAACAGGCAGAAATATATATCTGATATAAATATATTATATTCTTGAGCAAGTTGTTGAAAGACTATTGACAATCTTTAAAATTTTCATCAAGGTCGGATATATTTAACAGCAGGTCATCTTTTAGTCAGGCTCACTAGACTGTAGTATTCTTGTTTGATTTTGCTCAAAACAAGGGCACGCCACACAACAAAATAGCCAACAACATGATGTAGTACTTGTGCCCATCAATTTAGACTATCCACCATAATAAATAACAAAATAAGACTTGCAGTCCATTAAATCGTAATTTGCTTTTGTTAGATTATATTTGTTTTTGTGGCTTAGGTAGGAGTAAGTCGTTTTAAAATCTGTGTAAAATGGTTGTACAGTGTATTTAAAAGTATACTTTCAGTTGTGTTAGATACTTAAAAGAAAATACTAAATGGGAATATTCTTTTTAGGTATCCACTAGCCAAACCACAAACCATTAATAATTTCCTCAATTTGTAATTTATTTTTGTTGCCCAGTGTGAGCCGGGCGTGTTGCCGTAATGAAGCCAATGTCATGCTTCAACATATTTTTTAATTTCTGAAATGGCATTTTCTCATAGTCGCCGCTTACGCACACACACTCACATACACACACACACACACTCACACTCACACACATATAAACATACGCAGAGACCAAAGTAAAAGCCAGACGCACGCAGTTAAGCGCAAAATGGTTAGTTTAATTTCCTTAAGTGCTCACGTGGCGTATGAGTAATACGAAGAGAACAACTGCATCAGCGCCGGAAAGTAGGCTGCAACTAAATTTCAATTATAAAATGTCACACAAGCCGGAGATGGCAGCAGCAAACAGCTATTGCAACAATGTCGACCAACAATAACAAGCAACAACATCAGTTTGACATTCCGAGCAGTTTGCTGTTTTATCAAGATGTTCGTTTAAATACATGTGTGTATATGCGTTATCATTGTCGTTGTAAAACAAGACTCTTAAAGCACATGTACACACTCTCACAATATATGTGTACACAGCCAAACGCACACACAAACACACACACACACGAAATAAGTTAAATTTGATGCTATTGCTGATGTTGTAAAACAATGCCCTCAATTGTATGTCTGTATGCCAGCTTGTCTCTTGTATCTTTTTGTGTTGGCTCAAGTCAATTGTTTCGCTTGTATGTGTGTGTCTCTCTTGTTTTGGCCCCAGGCACGCCCAGTATTGCGCTCTTGTTGTTTCTCTTATTGTCACTTGTCTGCCTATTGTGCACTGATTGTTCGCATAAATTAGCATAATTAAGCAAGGTTAAGTAGTACTCCACCTCTCTCCTTCTTCGTCTAATGTTACTACCTTGAATCGAAAATCTTTCCAAAACAATCGTCTTTAAAAACCTTCAAGCTGCTCGACGAAAATTTTTTTGCAAAACAATTGCGCAACTTCCTTTTCGGCGCACATGCCTCGAACTTGTGGCGCGTGACCAGCCGTGCAAAAAATAAAAAAAGAAGGAAAATAATGAGAGGAAAAAGAGGACAACGCACAACGGACAACGATAGCAAATGCAAAAGTAGGGAAATAACTGGAAAACAGAGAACGCACCTCGAGGCGTATACGCAATGCAATAACCAGGAACTATTGTCGCCGGCAGTCGTCGCCTTGTTAGCCTTTTACCACTCCGCAATTCATTTCCATTTTGTATGCGTTGCTGGTTTCCATTATTTGGCTTTAATTGCTGCATGCATGCTGCCAACCCAATGCCGCCCATCTGCGTTTCTGCGTGACGTTGCGTTATGTACGTGCTTTAATTAAAATACGCAATACAGAAAAGGCCAAGGCTGCCCAAATTGACTTTTGCCAAAAGTGATAAGTTTGCCAGTATTCAAATTGATAAGGCGAACAAATTCAACGACGAATGCGAGGCATAATTAGGCAAATTAACTGTAAATATATATGTACGTTATTAAGCACAATACATTTATTGCGTGCGTCAATCAAAAAGTAACATGTCAAATGTCACAAGCGCGTACTCGTATCAGCTAATTCCTTTTGCATTTCCCTTGGAAGAAAAAAAAAATGAAATTTATGCGTACACGAAGGCATACGTAATTAGCTCGCCAGGTGGCCAGGTGGCCAGATGACCGGATGGCTTGGTAGCTGGAGGCAGTCAGCAATAAATAAATTAACATAAAACAAACAAAAATTAATGAATGAATAAATGATTGGGCTGGCTGCAAAGCAGGCGAGCCCAAGGCGAACCAATAAATTATTTCAATATAGCGCAGAAATGGCAACTGTCGATCAACGTCAATTACGAAACTGCCTTACGATGCTGAGTTGTTGGCATTTTTATTTTCGTTCATTTTGTTAGAAGATTGCCAGAAAATCCCGGTTGTTGCTATGAGTATTATAAGCATATCAATCAGCCAACAGCTGCTGACCTAATTCTCCCAGTCGCGGAAATCTTCATGATTTATTAACAAACGCATTTGAAATTTAAATTTCGAATGGGCAGAGTTTGATACTTGATAATCATTTTTGTGTTGATTTTCTTGGAATTGGCATTCAATTTTGTGCTTTGTCTCATTAATAAATGCGAATAACATCCAAAATTGGCAATTGTTCAGTATTCATTAAAGAGGTAGAAACACAAACTGAGCCAACTGTTCATTTTAATTAAACACAATTCACGTCAAAATTTGAGCAATGTGCATGCATATTTGCTAGTATCTCTTGTTCTTTCTCTTTCTCTTTCTATCTCTCTTTCTCTGTCTCTCTCTCTCTCTCTCTCTCTCTCTTTCTCTCTTTTTCTCTCTTTGTAGCAATATTCCGCCTGCAAAACACTTCACGCATAATACAATAAATAAAACTTACAGCCTCAGCGGAAATAATTAACACGGCGCCAGGAAATAAAGGGCGTTGTAAGCATTTTCTTAGTTATTTCTGAATTGCTGCAATGATGATGATGGCGATTTTGGAAATGGAAGTGGAAGTGGAAATGAATGGAGGGGTAATGCCTTGGCGCAAATTTCGCTGTCAGCACTTTTTCTCAGTGCAATAATAATAGCAAATAGTTATAATTAAAAGAAATTAATTGATTTGTGACTGTTCCCACCCGGAAAGGTGCAATAAAATTAACAAATATAAAATTGTCACTTCCAGCTGTCATTCAAGTTAAATTGCAACTGTAAATTGTATCTCATAGTTTATGGCTCATTGTTGATTCCACAGTATGTTCTCATTAATGCTGCAACTGTTAAAGTAATTTGAGTTATTATTTGCCATTGATCAGCAAACTTACACAGCATAAATCAATGCGAAATAATACTTTTTTCCATTAATATGTATTGTATTTTATAGAAATGCTGACTTCGTACTGCTTTTTTAATGATGGGCTTAATCGCTTCGAAAATAAAACAATGACATTAACTGCGAGTGGTCTTGACAACATACAAAAAATTACAGAAGATAAATATATAAGCAAAATAAATATTCACATTAAATCTACACCAAAGCAGTTTTTAAGGGAGTTTTTGCAGTATGAAATACTTTTCTTTGCTCCCTCCGCATAAGCATCAATTGGACCAAATACCTAAATTAATTATAAAAGCAGCGTTTGTGAACAGACCTGAAAATTGTACGTTTCCTGACCAGTCTATGATATGCTATCAGGTGTCATCTGTTATCCGAGCAGGGTATTCGGCTATCAACTATCATCATCAATTCTCTTATTATTAATTTGTTGTCAGTGCCTCATATTAATTACGAAAACTTCCTTGGCCCTCTGAATGGCAGGTGAAATGAGTTATACCAGAACAGGGGCAATTTATGAATATTTATGACCGGGCCAAGATGGACAGACATAGATAGGGACGGGAAGGCCTACACTTCAATGTCAGCTGTCGGAATTTTAATTATGATTTTTAATAAGAATATAGCATAACGGTAACATCAACTAATCGCCTCTTAACATCTTGGCTTATGGTTTAAAATACATAATGTTCTTCTTGTTGTTGATGTTGTTATTTCATTTAGCCACCAAGAAGCATTTAACAACTTAACGCATGTGTGTACAAATGATGGAAGTCGCTTAATTCAACAAATTCGTTGTCGTTTTTGTCGTTTTTGTGAATTTAATAAGCTTAATGTGCTGCTCCCGAAACGGAGCGGAACAAAGCTGAGCGTAGCAAGCACCAAGAACTTAGATGAATTTCCCAAGATATGCTGGGCACACCCGAAAGACATCCACGCACACACGCAGGCAGGCAGGCGACTTGTGCGCACAACAAATGCAATTAATTATAATTTTTAATTAGCTCACCAGGCAGCAGCTAAAGTCGGCAACAACTATAACAGAATACAAACACATACAATGTTCCACGTTAAAAAATAAATAAAAAAAACAACCAAACGACTAAAACTCTCTTTCATATGACGAACGCATGAAACTCGACACGCGATTAATAAAAAGGACACAGCCAAGTGGTGGGCGGTGTACGCTAGGCGTGGTAGCTTCTGACAACAAGTGAAAGGTATTTAGTCACGCGGAAGAAATGTTTTCCTTTATTTAATACAGCACGATATTGGGACCGCAAGTGAGAAGAGTTACCAACGGCATGCTCGAGCAAGCTGGACGCGTATTAGTGGCCCACTCTAAGAAATGTGGGCATGACAACACAGAGGGCTGGCCGCCACTCAATGTTTTCTTTACGTGCGAATATGAAATTCTCATTGCTGTTATGGTTACGCATGCAGGATACGCCTCAAAGGATTATGAATACAGAAGCAAGACCAGGAGACAGCCCTCTAATATATCACTCGAGTTGCCAGCACGGGATTGCCACCACTTTGTCGCAGCTAATGTCTCAAGTTAAGTCCACTTAAGGCATTCTCTCTCAAGGCCACAACTTCTCGGCTGTCAGCTGTCCTCTTGGCTCGGCTCAGCTTTCTTATCCTTGGCCTCAGCATGGACTGAGTAGCTGTTAAGTCGCAAATTAGATTTTGGACAACCGCCCGCGACTCAAAATCGGAGTACACTTAGAAAGACAGACAGACAGAGGGGGATAGACATTGCCCAGACTCACGAAACGGTTCTTTGTTTGTTGCTAATTAGGCAAAAATTACATTTTAAAAGGCTCTCAAGCATTAAATGGAAAAAGTTGTTACCTAAACCCTCATCTGCCTCCCCCCCTCACAATTGCCATTGGCTTGCATCCACCAGGAGGTCATCGGGCAAAGTGCACACAGCTTTTACCGCACTGTCTGCTATAATTAATACGATAAAAAGGTGATGGTGCACATTTTTTGAGAACCAACTTACAAAGCATTGTGATGGGTTATAAAATGGATCAATTGATGTAATTGATATGTATTTCCATTCACAAAATATCATACGTTAAAATATTATTACAATCAATTTTAGTTCAATAACATTTATTAAAACAATATCAAAATTTACTTTACTAATAGGCTTCCAGGTGAGCGCACAATCTGCAACAAATTTGCACAGCGTAATTTGTGATGTGAAATAAATGTGATATTTTGTATATGCAATACGTATGCTAATTAAAATTGGTCAATAAAATTTAAATTTGAGTCAATTTATTTAGAATCTGCTGCAATGCTCAATTTGATTGCTTCTGCAAATATTTTAGTATTATTTTGGTCTTCAACGCGAACTGATTTATATTTAGAGCGAGATAAACCTTGGTATGCGGAAATTGATGTAGGCAACTTCATAAGCTTTTGCGATTGTATTATTATAGTGGTCGCACTCACTAAGCCAATAAAAATCATACCAAATAGAATGACAAGCCGCCAAAATGTCAGGCACTCGTCAAAAGGGATTGGCAAGCGGCCAACAATGGAAAAAAGCTGCATATATGAAGTGAAATAGCCCAACAGCTAGAATATAACAGGCAAACAGCTATTTGCGGCATATTTTACACGCCTCTCTGCTTCATTTACACGCACGGAAAGGAAGAAAGGACCTTGTACCCATTCCATTCCTGATTCTGTTGCGACTCTTATGATTTACACAGAGGGCGGCCAAAAAATTTGATATGTATGAGTGTGCATATAAAGTGAAAACATTTACACATGTTTGATTTATGGGTCAAGTGTGTGATAAAACTACCAAAGCGAGCAAAGCCGCCAACACCCACATGCCCACACACACATGCAGACTAACTCACACGCAAACAAAGAAACATTGGAGACCAGCGCGCAGATGAGAATATGATGCTGGGACGTGCATGTAGGAATCAGAGTAAATCATGCAAAATAAAACCGACGAAATATTTCAGAAAATTATGCAGTCGCAAGGATGGCGCAAAAGGATGTGTGAAAAGTCACAACTTGAGCGCCTTGACGCATGAAAGTATACTGAAAAAGTGCCTTACAAAATAAGAACAAAAACATAAACGGATTTCATTCTCCCTTACTTCTCGCACTTGGAGTTCGAGCTTATGACTCATAAAAACGTATTTAACTTAAGTGGCCACAGACGAAGCACACAATGGCTCCTGTAGCGTAGTGTCAATGGGCGTAGTCAGTATACATTTCAATAAATTCGTGCACATATATAGGAGTTAATTGGGATTTATTCGTTCACAGTGCATGCAATAAGTGAGCCAAGCAATTGGGCAAAATAGCCAGCTCCACGAAGGATCGGACAATTTTTCAATAATCTCGTACGCATGTAAATAAACAATTTGAGTTTAAATTTATTGCATCAAAACTATATTCATACTGCAATTTAAGAGCAACTCTGATTTATGGCCACAAAAAAGGACGGAGAACCAAAAATGTCAAATGACAAATTGCATTAGGACCGCTGTGTAAGAGCAACAACAACAACAACAACAACAAGACAAGTATGACCGCAAAAGTGACAGCACAAAGTGTGCAAAAAGTAAGCAACAATTTTCGGTCTATGTGCCCTTTTATGAGCATGTATGATAACAACAACAACAACAACAAAAACAACAACAACGAAAACTGCCACAAACAGCATCAGCTACAAAAATAACAACAGCAGCTAAAACAATGTTAAACATGTTCAAAAACCAATCCTCAGCAAGAAGGATTTGTTCAGCTTATTGTGTGTATGGGTGAATGTGTGTTTATTCCTGATACAAACATTCACGCAAATAGGGGGTCGGTCAACAGTAACCGCATTTAGCGCGACGCAAATGAAAATAAAAGCAAATCACATACAAACAAAACCAAAAACACAACAACTGCAACAATTTTAAAACGATTTTCTAATCAAAACGCATTACTATAGAGCATACAGCTATCTCAGGCATTGTTTTCGCTAAATACTCCCAATGCACAAATTTAATTATGCGCAAACCACAAAGTTTTGGCTTTTTCTTTTGTTTTTTGCCACATTTTTTTGTGCGGACACCGCATGAAAAATAATTAATATGAAGAATGAAAAATTACCGAATATCTGGCGCCCAGGGTCTGTGCTTAGGTAGGTTTTGCATGCACGAATAACCACAGAAATTTCATTACATGTGTAAATCATATGCGAAACATTTCGGCCAAAGAGGAACAAAAAAAGAAGAAAACTCATTGAAGAGCGTGGCGCTGGGCACATGCGAATGTTAAAATATGTATTACAATATTTCTTGAGCGTGTGTGTTAATGAGACTAGCTGGTACAAATGAGGTTTCAACAATTAAAATAAATTAACACAGATTACAATTTCTTACATCGAACCATTTGTGTTTCAAAAAGATACGATTATAATCAGTATTCATTCCTATTTAAATAAATTATATAATTATGGAGTGCAAACTTTTGCTATTTTATACTCTTGTATTTTATACATCTTTTTACGTACTATGAGAAGCATTCGCGAGCTGCAGAAGCAGAAATTTAAACTTTTTGTGTTTGAATACAGAAGATATATACTTGCCATCCACGTTAGAAACTTATTCACTCCATCTTTATGACATGTTTTGAATAAAAATGCACATTCAAATTGCTTTCGCAAATTGATGACACATATTGAATAAATTAAATAAACCGCTTTGTGGATGCATCGATATGTCCATTGCAGCAGTTAAACGCAGTGAGCATACAATGGATCGATGCCACGGGCATTTGCTTTGACAACACAGTTGATCATTGCACAGACACACCAGCCTGCCGCACACAAGCAAATTGAAGGGCAGGTTCAAATGTGGTACGATACTTTAGCAGGCAGGTGAAGGACGGACAACATTTGGCATCCCGTCGCACAGTACTTGCCAGGGAGCACTGTAATGCCATGTCAATAAATTATGTAGTGGATTTTCAGCGACACACAAACATTAATATTAAACCTGTGCTCCCAGACTTGTGTGTGTACTGTTTTGCGTTTGTTATTTTTCATATGAGGCACATACGTCGGTTTATGTTCACTTTATACGCACAGCTCAAAAGGGAATCAAAATCGAATATTTTTGACTTGGCAACAGCTCCAATAAATTGCAGATGGCGAGCGACAAATGCAAAGAAATAAATGTATAAAATCAAATCATATTTTCACATTAAAAATGTATACGGCAATAATAAGAGCAATATTCAAGGCACCCTGCTATTTACCAGCCATAACGAAAACACATCATTCCACTGTCAAAGGCGCCCGAAATGTTGGCCCACTTGCCAGCCAGGCACAAAAGGGCATTCCTCGTCTTACATTGTAGTGTGCTTTCAGGCGCGAGCGCGTTCTATCGCAAAAAATGCGATTCAAAGCAAATTACGTTGACAAATGAAAATGTCACAATGATGATAATTTATTTTGCCTTTGTCAATTGCCTGTCGAGCCAGCTGGCAAACATTCCTCAGACATTCTAGCTTTCATCTGAAATTGCCAGACCTGCCAACTAACAGCTGTGACCTGAACCCTGAGCAATGTGCAATTAAAAGGACCACTTGGCAATTGCCAAGACAGTAGGTGGTCTGAAACACATGTATGCCCTTTAAGTCGGTAAGTAAGTAAGAACATGTCATGGAACAGTCAATAAGTATATAAATTCGATAAGTATTTAATAGCACTTTGAGGTTGTAGAACTGTGTTGTTATTCAGTCCATTATGAACATTAATGTAAATCAGATACAAAATAATGTATAACTAATGCAATTAACAATAATATATTGATCTGAATTTCTGAACTTCTTAACTTTTTCTAATAAATGATAACGAAATTAAAGGGTACACTATTTTCGTCGTACTTCGTTGGGTGGTTTTATTTTGTGTATCCGTTTCCTTGTTCTTAGTGGCAAAACCTTTACGCTTCATATGCGTTGACTGTTCCCGGCTGTTTCTTACGGTTTCCAGCCAATTCGCCTTGACGCGTTTTGCGCTATTAAACTTTTGGCATGATATTGCCGCTATTTGCCTTGTGGAGCGGAGTACAGCTCGGCACATAGCTGAATACAAATATATGTACTTACTTGTCATATAATAAACTTTTATGCTAACGGCTTTTGATGCCATACCTCTAGGACTCACACATCGCCTGTGCAGGAAACACAGGGGACAGCATTTTATGCGCATACCACATATACCACTGTCCTAGTCTCCGACGTCCCGCTGAGTCCAGTCAAAAGTTTCCATACTTTCGTGTGCTTCTTTATTAGGCTGAAAAATGAAAATGCCTCCGCAACAGGACCCCTTCTAACGTTTTGGTTTGTCTATTGTGTACAGCCCGTTAAAATGTTTTTCTGGGAAAATGCAAGAGTCCTAATGGGACTGTGCCAAATATTTGCATAAATCTTTTAGGCACAACGCGCCCAGTCTGACTTTGGTCCCGTTTTGTTTATATTACTCATACGCAACGTATATGCAATTTATTATAACTTTTTTAGCCCAGCGCTTAAATTATCAGTGGGAAGAAAGAAAGACAAGAGTTCGCTTGCTTTTTTTGTATATATCATTTTCATAATAACTAAAAACTTTATTTAAATGTTTGCCGCTTTTATCATAAACATAGTTAATCCTAATGCTTATTAACGCTCAGCTGGCGCTACTCACTTAAACACTAAAAACAACTTTATAATCATAATTACAATTATAATGTGTTTTCATTTTGTTTGCAACAAAACATCCTCGTCACAATCATCATCTCATTTATATATGCGCGTAGTTTTTTTATTTCATTGTTATTATTATGTCTGGTTATAATACTCAACTTAACTTTTATACATACGTATTACACACACAATATATGTACTCTTTGCTCTTAACTGCAATTATTGTTGTTGTTATTATGTTTGGTTTTCGAATCTGCGTAATGTTTATAGTAACATTCATTTACTCATTAAACATTCATTTATATGTCGCGACTAATTTCGCTGACATACATTTATAATTTTTAATTCTTAACATTAATATTTATGACTGCACATGGATTTCTCTTTGCGAACACACATTTACATATTCCTACCACGTACAGTTAAATACAGCAGAGTTAATTTATACGTACCATACATGCAATTTTATTTACAATTTTGATCAGTTAAATGTCCAACAATGTCTGGCAAATGGTCATGATATTTAATAGTGCTTCGCCCATTAAAGTGGACAGTCGGATGCATTTTTAAATGTGACACATTAAACGGCGTCAAGCGCAGGGTGAACAATTTGCGGAGGTGCAGGAAGACACCTTGGGAAACGGAGTACCTGTGCAACCATGTGTTATCGACCCAGGCGGAAACCGGTGAAAATGTTTTCAGACTAACTGAAGCCTTGGGCGCTATACCTCAGTGGACAGCTTGGCAAATGGAAATGCAAATATTTTGTTGACAGGCAATGGCAAAGTGAGTTGCAGCTTTCTTGGGAAATAGAGCCCGGCATGCCGAAATAGAAGTTCCGAGCACAAACTAACAACTAACTGCAAAGTTTGGTACTGGGCAAAATGTCCTTGATACTTTATCAGATACTCACGACAGGCGAATGACATTTTTGAGGAAAGAGATAAGCATAACAATTTAGATATCCTGCCAAAGACAGAAGCAGTAACCCAACAGTTAACTCCAAAAGTACATATAAAAGACATTCGAAACGAAATGACAAGAAAACTAATGACTTGAAATTACTTGGTTTCCTTAAAAGGTGTCGATTATCAAGTAATCTGGCAGGGGAAAAGCTTTAAGAATTATAAGATGATTATAGGAACATTGTGAAAACATATATAAAATACATTTATGTATAAAAATTCATAATCGAAGTTAGTTGCCTCAAAATAGATAATCGATACTATTTACATTGATTATTAGCTAACTCTTAAAAATACAGTTGATTATCATAAAACTTAGTATAATTGATGCTGAGTATAAACAACAAACGATATATACAACATGTTAGGCTAAATAATGTTTAAATATATATCAAAATATTGCAACATGCCCTAAAAATTTTGAGATTCGATTGGTAAGTTTCCTTACGTTTGTAGAGTTTGCGAATATCTCAATTATTTGATTTTATTTTAGTATTTGTTTTTACTATGAATTTACTGTGGGCATATAAGTTTAGGTAAGAGTACTATGTACATAGCTGGTTTTGCCCCGAGCTCAGCTAAACCCAACCCACTTAACTACACACTGACTTACTTACAACTTGGAGACTATACCAGGAGCAATATCAATGTCATCAGCAGCAGCAAAAGCACCAGCAACATCGAAGGAAGCTTCATCTAAAGCCGCTCATCATTAGCATAATTAGCTAACCAGTTTTTGGTGGTATTATTCTCGGGTGCTGCCACAGTCACTATCACTGTTACTATTGCTCCTACTCCTCCTGTTGCTGCTGCTGCTGCTGCTGCTGGTGCTGGTGCTGCTGCATTGCATCATTTGTGCGACAGCCAGGCTTCACATCTTGATAGCTCTCCAGCGGGCTGGCCACTTAGTTACATTCGCTGACTTGGCTGCGGCATTGGCGGTGGCGTTTCCGTGGTGCTGGCAAACTGTGCAGCTTTAATTTATCACCGTTCAGTTGTCCTACTTGTATTGACATGGTCGGATGACGTGGAAGTTGTCTGTTGGATAGCTTGTTTAACGTTACCACAGATGCTGCAGCTGTTGTTCGCCTCTGCCGTTTGACTCTGCTTAAGTCGAGCTACTCTATTGCCTTCTTCTTCTTCTCGTCCACCACCTCCGGTTGTGCCACTGCCAGCTCCCTGGAGCAACAGAGTGCAGCAGGCTTCCAACAACACAAATACCGCGACCATTGTGCTAATTACTTTGACTGCCTGCGTTGCCTGTTTGGTGTGGCAGGTCCAGGCCACTGCAACAGCAGCTGGCGCTGCATTCGTTTGCATTGCTTCGGGTCGCTCGCCTGTGCAAAATGAGCAAACACAGAAGAGAAATTAATGCAGACATGGCATAAATGAGTTACAATTTGTTGGACCTTTCTGCAAACACATTCAGCCAGACCCCACACCGACCCCAAACCAACCACAAAGCCCCCAGAGTACTTATTCCTGTTGCGGTTAGTTCACTAAAGTTGTTCTCAAAAATGCATAAAGTTTGTCAAGCTATAAAAAATTGCACAGCATTCGTCCCACCCCAATGTTAAGTGTGTCCTCCATTCTTCCGATACATATGCGTACATGGTTAAAGAGGTCAAGTAGTTGCTGCAAACGCTCTTCATGCAGTTATCAGACTTGGAAACCCTCCAACTACATTTGCAAGTTGACAGCTTCTGTTTAATTCAATTTCTCCATTTATTTGCTGGCCATTACCATCCTATTATTAAGCATTTATGCTTACTTTAGGCACTGAGCCCCACATGCATGCAAGTAACTATTTGGACTATTCCCCCATACTCGCGGTATACTCACCCTGGAGAACGTGGACGCGTATACTGGCAATTTCGGTATTCGATGGATAGCATGAGTATTTGCCTGAGTGCAATAAATCCGCATCGTAGATGAGGAGAATTGATTTGGTCTCCTCCGATTTAACGGTCTTAAATTTCAAACGACCACCCGCAGTCTCCTCGCTGAGCACCTGTGTAAATAAATATTTGGGTAAGTATTAAAACATTTTCGCAGTAAACTTTGCTTTGAAAAGAGAATTTGTAGGGACGGTTAGCAGACGGCATGTGGCAGGGCGACCCAACAGCCAGGCAGTCAGGTAGGTAGGCAGCTAAATGCAAAAGCATGTTTTCTCATAATCATAAAAGCTTAAATTAAATACGCTACGTATACGCAGCGTAAACAAAAGCGTGAACACGAGATGCGCCCAGCGCTCGTAAAAGTTGAAACGCTTATCCAGCGGCAATTGGCTGAACCTTGTGCTATGGTGTGAGTATGAGTTTCAGTCTGAGTTTAAGTGCATGTGCTGTGAGTCGTGGGTGTGGATTCTCGACTCTGGTTTTCAGCGCCTTTTTGTGCGAGGGCAAAACTCAATTATTGCAAGATAATTTGAGGCGCACAGAAGAATTTAAATTTATATAAAAAGCGACTTTTTTTTCTTTCCCGTCATTTTCATAAATTGATTGAGTTCTGATACGATGCTCACCTTATCCTGATGATACCAGAAAATGTGTGTTGGTGGCTCCGGACTGAATTTGATGATGCATGTAAGATTTATGGTGCTGCCCTTATCCACATAGAGGTCGGGTCCGCCGAGTATAGTTGCTGTTGGAACTGCAAAACAAGTAGTTGAAAAGATTCATGAGTCCTTGTATGTATGCATACGACGACTGAAAGGGAAATGAGTTGCCCAATCGAATCAGCAAATCATCGTTACAAAATCCCAACCCACGTAGCTTTTTAAAATAAGTAAACCAACCACACAATAGCGTATAAGCTTTGAATTTAATAACACCTGCCCCAAGTTGGCTCATTCCTAACTAACAATTTCCGGCCTTCTGTCATTTCAGCCATTGACATTTTTTTTCTCCTAGCTCGTACATTTGGTTGTGGATGCCACTCAAGCAACGTGACATTGTTTTCGCTCATGCTAAAATCAGTAGACAAGAAAATGTACCGCTTTCGCATGATGACTGCGAAATGAGCAATAAAAAACTAAGATGACTAAAGAAACCTGTATTTAACAAAATTCCATTCACTTTCTAACGTTTGTCTCTGCTGTGTGTAATTGACTTTGTTCGTTAAAATTATACGTGCCCAAAGTAATTTTAAAGAAAATTAATTTAAGTTATTCCTTAGACGTAATCAAGGTTAATTTTGTAAATCTTTCAAATGTAATTTTTCTATTTGACTGACAAATTAACTAGCTTTTGTATACACAGTCCTAACAAAGAAATGTAACACGACTAAATAAAGAATACTTAATTTACAAATTGACTGATGTGGAACACAAATCATAACTCCTTTCGTTGTAAAACACTTGCAGGTTTTGATTGGATCACATATAAGTCATACAAGTCACATACGTCTTGCTACAATTTTCAGTTAGTTTGCGGCCAACGGTTGGAATGCATCGAATGCAATTTGTTGTTGCTCTATTTTTGCTCTGTTGGGCTACAGAATTTTGTCTGGCCATAGATTTCTGCAATCTGACTGAATGCCAGGGATCGAAGCATCTCGGCTGTGAGAATGATTTGGTGAGATCTGGTTTGATTGGCACAAGAAATATTATTTAATTCCTTTATAGACTTTTCATAGCAGTTGCATGCATACCCACGTGCTGCTCAACATGCAGATGTATAGGAATTACCTGCTCAAAATACACAACAAGTATCGTGAGGATGTGGCAGCCGGAACCATCACAGGTCTACCAATGGCTAGCCACATGCCAGAGCTGAAATGGCATTCAAAACTGGCTTTGATAGCCGAGTATCATGTGAAACGATGCCTGCAGTCACTGTCCAGGTACTGCATGGCCGTGACCAACTTTCCAGATCCGGCTGTTAACTATGGCTCAAATTTACTGGATACACAATCTCTTCCCAGCTACACGCCATCACCGAACTCTGAGAAACTTACTGCCCAAGTGGAGCAGTGGACGCATCAGGTTTATAAGCTTGCTCGGGGCGATTTATTTGGAAATGAAGTGCATGAGATCAGGAATATACTGAATGACGAAAACCAATATGTTGGTTGTGCAGCGGCGGATTTTTCTGACCGGGTTGCCAGTCGATTTGTACTAATCTGCTACTATAATCATCGGCATGAAGCGATGGCGCCAATCTACAGGAAGGGGACTTTTGCAGCCCAAAATTGTACCCATGGGATCAGCGAAGATTATCCAAAACTTTGCAAGATGTTGACTGAAATAAGCGACTAATATGTAAATAATAATCTAAAGTACTGCCTTCCAAGCAATCTAGAAAGCTTCTTGTTGGTTTCTAATTTAATTTGACTGCAACGTGAGATGTGAAAACATTTCTGCCACAATATTTTCCATGAAAATTGTTGAGCCGAAGTTAGAAGTATGCAATGTAAAATGTCAAAAGTAACAAGCGGACAAAGTTACCCCAAAAAAGTATTTTAGAAGGCAATTCGTTCGTTATGAGCGAGAAAAACGTTTCCCTAGCCAAAAGCACTTGACTCTACAACTTTCCCAATTGCACCCAACTAAACGACTTGACTGAAAAATGCATAAGTCTGACGCGGAAGATATGAAAAAAAAATATTAAAAATAAGATCATGAATGCATGCTTGACAATAATCGGGAAACAGCTCCTCCAACGTTAACTTTCTGAATTTGCTGTTATTTCACATTTCTTAACAAACCCGCAACAGTCTGGATGGGTCCAAACATGCCAGCAAACTCGTCATCACTTGACTGGTAAACCCGATCCGCGGCAATGTAGAATGCGTCATCGTTGTAATATTGCTGCATCAGGCTGCTCGTCTCCTCGTCAATAATATCTGGTTTGTGAATATTGGGGTAAAATACAGAACACAAATAAAAACATGAAATAAAAAAAAAATAGAAATCATAGTAAGAAATTATGTATTATATTAAACAAATATGTAAAATTGTAATCAAAATATTTGCTCGTACTTAACAAAACCAAATTTGGATTGCTTAAAATATATATACAAAAAATTAAAATTTGGATAATGAAAAATAACTTTTTCAACGATAGTTTTAACTTTTTTGTTTTGGGAAAATGCAAAAGTGCAAATCCATAGGCTCCAACATGCACCAGACGCAGATTTTTTGGTGGTCTTGTTTCGTATGAAAACAGATAAATCAGAATGTGAATAGTTTCGGCAGCTTTTGTTTTGATATTTTCACAGTAGGGTAGATCCAATTTCATTATAGATCTGGCCATAATATTCAATATCGTTGTGACCACGCTAGCTTTTCTCCGGTTTTCGCTGGCACTTCAATTTTTCCCATATATTCGGAAAGCCAACGAAAAAATTCGCCCAACTCCCCTTTCCCTCCTATCAATTGATGCCCGTTTATTTTATTTTCGCAGCTGTTGATGCTGCTGCTGTTTTTGTGTATTTTTATTGCGAGATTGTCAAGTGTGCATAATTTACACTTTTGCAAATTGCATGAATATGCACATAATATAAATGAATAACGAGGCGAAATATTATGAAATCGCAGGCAACTACAGCAGAAGTTGAAAAAATGCAGAAGCCCTGCAGCCGTAGTCTTGTCAGATACACGTGTATATATATTTAAAAGTCCTGGTTTTATGTGTGTTCATATATGTCACAAAACATGGCACCATTTTTTGTTTCCACTCACCCACAATGTTTAAATTGACCGAATAACTGCGCACCGGCTGGGTTGATATTTGGCATTCATAAACGCCAGCATCTCTCTGCTGGGCCCATTTGATTTGCAATGTCCACTCATCAATATCGCGATGATAAGAGGTCTGAAAACGCTGATCCGTTGTATAAGTGTATGTGCCCACAGTGAGAATGTGCAGATCGCGATGCCGAATCCAGGCGACCTGTGGATTAAGATCCCAATTATTTCTTAGGGTTAAATATATATATGAGTTTCTATCTAATATAATATCGAACTTAAAGTAAAATACGCGATTATTGAATAATCAGAGCTTATTTCTACTAATTATTGTGATTTTGAAACTTTTTAAATAATACAAATGGGAAGCCATTTATTTTAAGTCCTCCTCTGACTATAAATATATAAATTAATATAACTCGATTTTATCTACATTTGAAATGGCCTTTACCACTTTTATATGTTAAAGAGAAAGAATAACATTGTTTGAATACATCATTAAGAGCCTTTTGAGCAGATTCTTTAGCCACTGAACGTTGATTTGCATTTTGATTGAGCTAGCAAAAAAACTTGTGTCAATTTGGTGGTTAATGCTTTGGTTAGACTCGGTGTTCGCCTCACTGTCGGCAGCACCAAAGACCAAAATGCCATGCAGCTCGCAATCTAAATATTAAATAACTGAAAATTAGTGTGCGCCACGCATGACAGCGCCGGAAAATGATACTTCCGTGCTTTCAACGTCGACATTCCTTTCCGCATTGACCACTTCATTTTGTAAATTTTATATGTAACTTTTTTTTGAGCACTGCTCCTTTTTGGCAAGTCTTGGGCGCCTTGTTTATGCGGTAGCCAACTGTTACTATAACTAATACATACACACACATGCACACATTGGTAGACAGACAGGCAAACAGACGGATAGACATACAGGCATAAAGACAGACACTGCGTCAGAGTCAGCCAACTGTGCCAGGCATCCATCTGTGCAGTTTCAGTTGCCGTCTGTCTAATTCTGCAATAACAGCCCAAGCCTGCAAAAAAGAAAAAACTTTTTTCCGAGTTTTTGCCGCACTGGCAACATAAATTTACCGTTGGCCAAAAACGAGCCGCCAGTTAACTGGAGAAGCTTGCCTCACACTCCCCGGTTCTGTCGTACTGTTTTTGGCCAGATGGGTGTGTGTATATGTGTGTGTGTAGTTTACTGATTGCGGAAGCGGATTTGGTTACGTGGAAATCTATGACCCCAGTCCAGGGTGCCAAAACCAACGCTAAATCGCTTAACGTAATCAACGCTGGAGCATTTACAACTTCTGACCCCACACGAGGAGCACCTGCAACGTTTCTCATGATAACATGCAGGCCGCATATGTACTTTGCTTGTGCGCAAATATGCCCGCAATGCTGAAGTGTGAACCACAGGACAATGCAGTATCTATTTGTGTGTACGGATGTGTATGATAGTTAAATCGCATCGAAATTTCTGTAAATGCTATGGCTCATGACCTGCTCAGTGACAGATTGTGTTGCGGTGTCAGTCAGGACATTGGCAGACTGACTGCGTGACTCGCACAAGGGTTGTGGGTTGTGAAGTCCATTACCCGACAGCCTTTCACATGGCAACCAATTTAATCAGATTGCTGAAATTCAATACTGTGTAAAGTAATTGTCCAGAATAGGCCTTCAAGCGAGAATATGCAAAACTTAAAGTGCTTCTCCTCGAGTCAGTGCAAATTTGGAAAATGAGACATTAATTGCCTACCAGAAAATATAACCAGGGGGCAGAACTTAATTCAACCCGATATGTATATGTACCTTATGCGCCCGTTGGGCAAAGTTTTTGTACTAGGCTGTCGGAAATCAAGTGTCGCCATAAAAATAATGACAATATCTGGACAACATGTGTTGGCATGTATTGGGGGCCCTTACTTCGGTTCATTGTTCCAACGTCACGTATTACATAATAAACTGACAGTAAATTTAATAAGCGGATGTTATTATGGCCCCAACACACACACACACACACACACACACACATACTCGCACACGGAAGGGCACTACACATGTGTCCTATGCCAATATTATATACCAACTATCTGAGATGGTCGGCATATTGCCAACACTTGTCGCTACATTTTTGTTTATTAAATGTAAATAAAAATAAACATTATTAAAACAGACTCCCCCGCAGCCAGAGTCGAGTTGTCTTTGATTACCCAAACTTGTGTCATATGATTTTTTTTTCATTGTTTTTTTTTCTACTTTATCTCTTCAGTCTGTGTTTTCCTCTACAACTAGGGCAAGCTGTTGTTGTATAATATACACATGCTAGATAGCTATCTTATGATTTATATTAAAGCTTATCTTCATCTTTTCCGAGTGTCGTACTCACCGTCTTGTTGCCCAAATGCTTGACACGGCAGCCCAAATATGCGGATTTGCCCACAAGGGATGTTATATTCCTTGGCATTGTCAGATCGAAATAGGGCTCATTCCATTTGTGGCCGTGCGGATAATGTAATGGTGGCAAATGTGTTGGCTTTGAATCCGCGTTATTATGATTGTTGTTGTTGCTCACAGATTGCCGCTGGTAGCACAATGTAAGGCCTGCAAAACACATAAAAGAGAAATCAAAATATACATATATATATAAACACACTTGGAAAGTGAAAAAATGTATCTTTATGCGTTATTTTCCATTGGCGTTGTGAATAGCCAGTGCTGTTCAACGCGAGACTTGATAGCAATTTCGTTTGTACTCAAATGAACATATAACATCAGCTAAGCCACCTGCAGGACAGCGGACACTTGGCCCATGCCCTGTCAAGGACATTGCTAATGGCCCCAAAATGAACTCAAGAAAGTATCAGGACGGAAACAGGAAAGGGCTATACCGAAACTCAACCTAAATACATACTAATTGCAGTTAAGTTAAAAGGATGACACAACTCGAACATGCACACGCACGACCTGGCTTCATTTATTTTGTTTTCTCCTTCTGCTTGTGTAGCTTAAAATAAAATTGCGCAAATGACACACTCATTGTGCCGGGTCTCAAGTGTCGGTGGCAACTGCAGGTGCCTCGCTGACTCCTCAAGTGTGCCCTCATGGAGTTCCAGTTCTAGTTCGTATTGTTGCCGTTCCTGGTCGTTGCCGGTTTGTTGCCGATTGTTGTGCATTTCATTATGGGCCGCTGGCAGGGGCTAATTTTGTAATTACACGACGCGTCGGCATTTGCGTAATGAAAACGCAATGGTTTTTATAATGTACCGAGAGTGCTGACTATGAAGTGTTCTAATGTTTATGCTCTGCTACAAAAAACAAAACCAAAAAAAAGAAAAAAGAATAACGGAATGGCAACAAAAAGCTGTAAACTGAAATTTTCATTTGGCGCAAAGGCAAAGAGCGGCATAAATAAAAAACGGGCTGGTAAATTGAGAGGCTCATAAAGTTGGTCATGTCAAATTGAGAGGCGTCATAAAAAGGGCAAAAAGCAGGGTGCAAGTTTTTTAGAGCTGAAATAATGTTAGCAACAATAAAGGCATAAACAACTGAAACAACAATAACAAAAGAACAAAGCTCCAACCAAAATGTCAGAAGAGTTTCGACAATTGAGAAGCCACAAACTATGCGCCGCAAGGAATGCTAACCATATGGAAAACTGAAAATAAAGCTACAGCCAATCACAATTCCATAAGAAGAATTTGATTAAAGTAGCCCACATTCAACTTTTAAGTCTTTAAAGTACTTTTCCCAACTAAATTGATCACCTCAGATTGCACTCGTTTTAAAAGCAAAATTCGAGACTGATTTATCGAATAGCATTTCTGTGGTCCAATGCCAATCAAATTTGTGCTACTTGCTTGCATCAGGAGTCTTGTTTACTCATGCAGCCAAGTGTCGTTTAGTCCAGGAGCCCGAGGCACATCTCGTTGTTGCTGTGCTGTTAGGCAGCCGGTAAATTCCATGAAACTTTAAGAGTGCTGCACCCGAAGCACTATAAGAACGCCTTTGACAGGATTAAAATGGGCTGGCCAGCCGGATGATTGTGCAGCAGGTATGGGTGAGGCTACGAATGGCCAGGCAAACACTCCTATGAAGTGAATGCAAATAGCAGATCTCCACTGGCTCGATGGCCATATGGGTATTGCTTTTATAAAATAGTAAATAACGGGCAGGTGGCTTAACGCTCACCTCCCCGCCTACGCAAATGGAATTGTAGTCAGCAAGCTATTGCTTGCTCTTATGCAATGGTCTTTCCAGCACTGTCGTTGACTACGTTAAATTCCAACAAGAATTTAATAGCAGAAAACCTATTCGAACATTATGAGACCAATACGTGGACAGTTGAAATAAATGGTGAGGCACAATAAATAGTATTTATGGCACTAATTAAAGAGACAACCCATGTTGCCTGTATACAATATTATATTTAATTTAGGCTATAAATCAATTAAGTTCGCTGTCAAACAATGACCATGGTCATTCACACAAAAGCAGCTTAAGTATTGCGTATACGACAAAGCACATAGAGTTTGGTCAAACTGATTTCGGTGCGGGGAGTAGAAAGCGCAGCCGTTGACAATTTATGATTGATTCGATTTGTGGTAGAGAGGTCAGTGCGACCATCAATGGCCAGAACAACAGAATGTAATAGGCAAAGTGAGCCCTAACCCTAACCGTGACCGCAATCATTGCTCATTTGCATATGCCGTGTTGTGCAGTTTCTGGCTTCTCTCCTATGGCAACCCCCCACTACGGCTCATAATGAATCATTGATGCATAGCTTGGGGACTCATTTCACGTAAAATTAGCTTTGGCATCCGATGCAGACGTCTAACGACAAAACGATTCATACGAACTGCATGGTGCATGGTGCACACGATTACAACGGAGCTGTGGGTTTTACACGTAAGTAGTCCTGAACTATGAGCTCAGCTCATAGAAGCCAAACGGCATTGGCAACAATGGCCATAAAACGCTTAGTATTTGTATATGTATGTGTTTTCGGAGTGTGTGTGGGGGTGTCTCTGCGAGAGAGTATGTGTGTGTGTGTGTGTGTATACGGTTATCTTCATAATGGTCTTTACTACTTAATAAGCAAACTCAATGCAACCAGACAAGTAAAGCGGCAAAAGCAAACGCATCCGGTGGATTGCAAGCAGTGTGAAAAATAATACAATTGCAATGAAACCTTAATACTCTTTTCACACATTTATTGTAGTATTTTCATTCTGATAAAATAATCAATTTATTTGTAATCCTTGTAAATTTAAAATAACTCCCAATATTTTTCAGTAAATTTGAAAAAAGCGAACACGGTTAAAATATTCTCAGTTAAGTGTAGCACAAAATATAAACAAAAGAAAAACCAAAAAATCCTTTCAGCAGCTCTGAGGGAAAATGTTACCTCAATTAAAGATAAGTATCAAAGTGCATAATAATCAAAAGGCAGCCAGGCGAGAGACAGGCCAATGAGTAACTTGGTGTCAGGGACAGACAGCGCCATTGCTGGGAGGCAGAGTGTAAACACAGTAGCGTTGCTGCTGTTGCTGGGGTTGCTGCTGTTGCTGCTGCCTTGTCAAAATGATTGTCTTACATGCATTACAGGTTGCTTGCCGAGCAGCACTTTCGGGCCACGGGCGCACCTTATGTATGCGTCATATTTTACCTGTTCCTTTTTTGTTACTTTTTTGCACATCGTTTTTCATAGAGAGTAACAGCAACATCAGCAACAACAAATAACAACGACAGCGTGCCCAAGCTTTTTTATGCCATTTTCACTGCAATTTATGCAGACTGGTGTGAAAGGCAGGAGAGGGGAGCAAAGTGGAAGGGGCAGCAACCAAAGCGTAGTCCAAATCCGTGCCAGGCCTGCCCTCTTTTGGTCATTGCCGGTTAACACACCCAATGGGAGTTATTAATGTTTGTGGGGCTTTATTTACGGCTTACAGGCAGGCAGGCTAAAATCGGCAATGAGTCGATTTTTTACGAGTCTCGACGGCGGCAGGACTCGCTGACAGGCAGCAACTACGATGCCAGGTCCTGTGGGCCCCACGCAGTTGATTTTAATTTGGTGTAGTTAATTTTTAACCCAATTTTCAACTGTTTTATTTATGTGAAACGCCCATTTAATGTTGCACTTTTTTATTGCTTACAGGCACATCACCGCTTTAAAGGCTCTTGAATAACTGATCGGTGGATGAGTGCAGGACAACTCTGAATAGTGGGAAAAGTATTAATAAAACAGCTTGTTCTTGAAACGTTATTTGGATATAAGTAATATGAATATTTTCCGAAGCCTTCAAATCCATATCCATTTTCCGCGTCAGACCAGACTTTTGTATTTATGTCTCAACTTCAAGTTGAGTTGCTTGTCATGTTTCTCTCATTATTTGCAAATGAAATTGTAATTGAAGTTGGATGTTGTTTTCTGCATTTTCTACCTTTCCCCATCATACTTCTATTGCCGCATATAACTGCAAGACTTGGATTCCATCAAGTTGAGTAACACTATGAACTTTGACTGTAATCCACTTTGAATCGTTTCGACGTTGAGTATTTTGATCGGATATTTGATATTTGATTACCTTCATTAGAATTTTGCAGTTGCTGCCTGACACTTTCATGGAAATGTATGTCAATATGGTGAAAAATCAATAGGTTAAACAGTTCCAGGAACTTTGCACCTGATTAAATATTCATTATTGACAATGCGAGCCAAAGAATACAATGCATTGTCTATGAACCGAGGGCGATGTCGATGTTGATGTCGTTGACCAGAGCTCGGTTATTATTAAGTGCATGCAAGGGAACCGGTCACAAGCAACACGACAACATGTGAATAATGTGTACCGGCAACGAACGGAAGCGGAAGTGAATGTTGAGGGCGGCTGTCCAGTGTGCCGCCCCAACTTAAGTTTGCTGCCGCTGCGTGTGCGCTTCATTGCATGTCCAGTTTTGAAGCGAGCATATCCGAACAATTGTTGTTCTCTTTATACTGCTGATGTTTATAAATGTACTTTTGTCGTCGGGTTTTTTCAGCAATTATTATTTCAGTCATGGCATCTGTGGGCGTGTCAGCAATAGCAGAGAAATGCTAATTAGATTTTGCAATTACTTTCATGAAAGCATGAAAGTGATTCTAGTCGAGGCAACTGTTGTAAACTGAACGTATATTAAAGCTCAATCTATGCTTGACATGCCAAAATAAATGGCAACAACAACTGTCAATTATTTTAAATTCAATATTAATCATAGTTTTCCATTCACGGCTAATAGGCACAAAAAAATCGGCTTCCATTGTTTGTATTTCATTAGCAAAAGCAAATATATCGATGTTCATAACAAAAAAGAAAAACAAAATTTCTAATAAAATTGTAAGCGTGAAGCCCACAATTTGAAGAAAAAATATTTGCACAATTCACACATCAAAAGAAGTCTGACAGAGTTGGTGATCCTACGAGAGTGAGAGAGAGAGAGAGAAAGAAATAAAGCTAGAAGCGCCAAGAGTTTTCTGTTTGATGTTGTGCTGCGGCGGAAATTGCAAAATTGTAGAGCCCCACTTTCCGGCCATTTGCATGGCCGTCCGTCATAGACCGTCAATCAGAGCGACCAATCGTCCAGCGTCTGCTCATGTGTGTTAGTGTGTGTGTGTGTATGGGTGTGTGGAGTTGTGAGTTTGTTTGTTCGTGTGGGTACACTGACCAGGCGTTAATTGAATTATGTTGCCGCCCAATTTGCGCTGCTAGCGAACTGACAAACAATCAGTCAAAATAAATCACTCGCACTGAGTCAAACATGAAATTGGTTAGCAGAGTTAGTTCAGTTTAGATTCAAGAAAACTTCACATGACGTCAAATAATTGGATAAACATTAAGCTTACACAATAAAATCAATCAATAAATTGGCCTAAATCAAAGCTGAAAATTGCTATGGAAGAGAATTGATATTAAATTAAAAATGAAAATGATTATAAAGCAAGTCTCTAGTTAACAGCTATAATTAGAAGTGACATTTACACGGGTCTTGGCCTGGCTGTTTAGATTTTCAAATTATTGGCACTACAACGTTAAATATTTAGTAATTTGAGCGTTAATTATACACATTGTCGATACTTTTACTGTTATTATATTGCTTGCGAATACACGAATGTCAGGGTAATATACCTCTTGAAGCAGACCAATCAAGAACCGCCCACAATAATATGTTATTCAGTTGGTTACCAAGCACAGTACGCAGCTCATTACAAACAATCAAATGTCAATAGGACCAGCTGAAATTACACAGCCCACGGCACAACGGAACACATTCACAAAACGCGTCATAGACGAGGCCCTAAAAGTTAGCAGCCCCAAAAACTAGCTGGTCGAAATTCTGAGTACCAAATATGTATGAAACAGTAAAACTTAATTTGCTGTTTATGCCAGGACGTAATGATAACTGTCGACAGTCGAGTTGGCGATTGGCGGTCATTTCTGGGGTTTTGTCTTAGCGCCTGCTCCTCTGAGGATTTTAGGATTAATAAGGCAAGTTTGGACGGCGCTAATGAACTGTACGCTAAGCTCCCTGAAATGAACTGACGAACTGCAAATGAGCGAGAGACAGAACGCACAACGGGTCGTATGTGTGATAGCCAGATTAGGCAACCATTTGACATTTTCCGCACATACATGTGTATAAAATTGTATGCGCAAACAAACGTAACATTTGCGCTGATTGCCAAAAGCCGTCGGTTGCTTTTAGGTTGGGTTCCAGCTGCATATAAAATATAATGAAGAGAAATAACTTAAAGCGACGCAGCCATAAAATAAATGAGCCGGCAATGGGATGTTTTGTGGTCCAAATGTTATGTTTGTGGCCAACACATGCTCACATGTGCATAAGTGGTAGTTATCCGTATATCCCAAATTTGACCAAATATCTTGGTAATTTGCATTGCCAAAAAGTTGTACGCAAAAAACTTGACAATCCTTTTTGCTGATCATCGGTTTGGCTAAAAGTTTATTTGGCTTATTTATTATGGCCTATATGATATTTGCATGGGCGGACAAAAAACATTTGCGGCCGCTTTAATGCCGCAGCATTCATTCAGGGAATTCCAGCTGGATGATAAATCAAAGTCCCTTACGGCTTTTATTGGACTTGTTCGGGAATTTGTTTACGATACAAACAACCAACAAATGTCATCAAATGGCATTTGTATTTTTAGCAAAAATTTCATAAATCAAAAGTTTTCTTGCCCTCCAAATTTCTTTGGGCAACTTTTGATTGCCTTTTTAGGCATTTGGCATGCTCTGTGCTGTTTATGGATACACTTTGCATGACAAAAATATTTCATCGCAAGCTTTGCATTTATGATAGGTCACTTTTCATTTGTATGTGGGTATTGGGCTGTCCGACCCATAATTAAATAAATTTTCATTTAGCGTGCTGACACATTTGAGTGCTCATTAAACATTCAAATGACGTTTATTTCGGCCACACTAAATCATGCATGCTTTGTTCTCAGCTCCAAGCACGCTTCTATAATTTATGCTCAATTCCATCTATTATTATACTAACTTGTTTAAACTCGAGCACATTTAACGCAACAAAATGCCAAAATAGAACCAATGCCATATTTTGCTTACTGTATCTCAAGCATTAATTGCAATTTTACGAGCAGAGACCCCAAAAATCACATCAACAATAAAATGTTAAGGGTGTCGCCGGACCGCCATTTAAAACATATAAAAATACGTTTTTCTTCCAACAACTGTGCGAGGAATGCTATATATAATTTGTCGAACTAACAAAACAAACTATTTGGAAGATATATTTTGGTATATAAAAATAAATAAGATGAACTTATATTTAGATGGCATACAAACTTTTAGCAATAGAATATTTAATTATTGACTAAAATACAATATACGTATTTTAAAATTTTTCAACTACTATAAAATTAATTTGCAAAAGCTCACAGTATATGCATAAAGCAAACTTTTAAAGCCCTCTTAAATGTTGAATTATAGTATTAGCTTTTAGTACGCATTTTAAAAGTCGAGTATGCCATTAAATGATTTTCTAAAAAGAAACTTTGTCATTTTCTCGTATGCCCGAGCAATGCCGCGGAGCGAAATTAAATTTATATTTATATGCAGCGCTACTCTCATATATTTAATTTTTTATTAGAATGTTTTTACGCAGCACATCACAAAATATGGTGCCAATGGTTTTACATGCTTTTAATGAGTATTTCCATTGCAAATTGTATTTGCCAAATGAACAATTCAAATTTACAACATAATTAACAAAAAGTACGCATAATTTCATTAGATGCACTAACAAAGTAATTTATGCATACATTGCAAATGTACAGAGTGGACAGTGTTTATTGTATGCTGTGCCAGGGCTTTTAGTTACCTGTCTAATACCAGGATTGGATTTAATTGGGACATATTTAAGGTAGCCGCCATTAGGGCGTCTATTAATTATCTGTAAATGTGACAAAAGTAAAGTAGAATTACTTTTTAAGAGCTCTTCATTTGGCTGGGATTGTTTTTGTCTCTTTGCTTGGTTTTAATGATCCCGAGATTTGACGACATAACGGCATATTAAACGCAGAAGAACACAAGAGGATGGTTGCTAACGATGTACACTAAAAATAAAGCAAAGCAAGAGACGAACAAAAAATTGCCTCAGCCAGGCCAGGCCAACATTATTAATAGGCACTTAAAACTGTGTGGGGGCAAGCTAGAGTACAGCAGGCAGCGAGACACGGCAAGGGGGTGGTCTGTGGCATGGTGGATTTGTAGACAAGAACGGACGTAGCAGCAGATTACGAACTGTGGCACACTGATGAAGACACGTTTTTACATTTCGTATATTGACGTTAAAATTAGATGCCAACTTGTCGACGACGACGCGTCGTGCCCGAGTCACGGCCTTAGAAACATCGGGTATCATATTTTAGCTGCAGTCCTAAAAATTATGATGATGGTGATGGTGATGGTGATGGCGATGCGATGATGCCGTGTGTGAATGGTGATGAGCTGGCCCTGCCTCCCCCTTCTTCATATGTAGGCGGCTGTCATAATGGCGATGATATATTGTTGCCCAACAAATTGACACACATCATCATGTTAAATAGACCAGACTAGCGTGGAATATTGTTTTTAAAAGCATATAGATGGCTGGACAATATTTACTCATAGGTTATTTATAGATGTGTTATTTTTTTGTTTAGTTTCCCTACTTGTTGGGCTCCAGCGGCTCAATATCTCTGTACTGCTCGCCAATCTTACATAATGCGGGATAAGTTCTGTCAAAGCCGTTCTGGCAGTTCAAACTTTTCGGTCTATATATAGCACGATCAGGTATAAAGTTGCTTGCATAGTTGCAAGCCATTAGAAACAGTTGTGTCTGTCCTTTGGTATATCGTGCGGCTGCACAACCCACGTGGGTGTTGTTATCGCGTGCCATCACAGCAAAATTGCGAAAGGACCTGTCGAAAGAGTGCCACATAAAAAGGAGTTTATTAATTGCATTTAAACATGCTCACTCGAAAATCTTGGGCTCTTTGGGAAAGTGTTCCACTTGCTCCCGTGTTATGTTTTTGTACTGATCCCACCAGCGATCAATGGAATCCTTGATCAGGTCCTCATCCGTTTTGTCAGACGCGTTTTGCATTGCCACATTTTGACCGGAATTCCGAAACTCAAGAGTGTTGTGGCATTGATCATAGAGCAGTACACATTGCTTTACATTAAGCTGTGCCAGCTGCTCCAATTCCTCATTCCACCGCATTGTGGCCATTTTTTCGGGCATCTTAAAGTTTTTCAACTTGCCAGAGGCAAGCACATTCCGTTGCAAGTTGTGCTGAGTGAGAATGAGTGTCTGATGCTGGGTAAGATTCAGATGCTGTGCATCGGGCGGACAGACTTTGCTCATACCCTGTAGTTCGATAAGACGATCAGCTGCATGCGGCGAGTTGCTTATATTTTACTCACCACTTTGGGTTTGCAGGCAATATGCTTCTTAAGTGTGGGGCACAGTCCTGGCTGACAATAATTTGTAGTTTCGTTTTGGCAATAGACTTGCTGCAGCAGCAGCAGCAAAACTGGGGCGAGTAGTTGATTGCAACACTGCATGCTGCTTAGTATTTGTTAGTCGATTGCGGCTGGACCGTGCCATTTATACCCAATGCACGCCACTTAGCCAGCTCAAGCTGTGGTGCTATGACAAATGTTTTTGGTCAAGAACAGCTGTTTCTTACTCATGCCTACACAGCTAAGCTATAGGCTAACACGAAAACAGACACAAATTTTCCCAACACAAACACACAAATGCACACAGTTGGAGCAACAAGCCGTTATTGGTTCAAACTTCATGAAAATGAAACTTAGTCTTGTTCGAATGCTATCAATGACAAAGGTGTGCTGAGCTAGTCAAGTGAAGAGCTCGCCGCATCGACTTGTCGCTCTTGGCACCAGCAAAAAACAAAAAAAGAAGAAAAAACAACACCAAAGACTAAAAGGAATGAAAGATGAAAGATGAGAGCTGAAACGTGAACACAAAAATTCTTTTCATGCTGCAATTTAAACAGCAAACATAAAAAAGTTCTCTGAATCTGAGCTACAATTCACAAAGACACAAAAAAAATGATAGTCTGATGGAAAGAGAGAAATGAAAATGCGGCCATGTCCTTGTCGCTTATTTTTTTACCTCAATTGAAATAGTTTTCTTGGCTACCGAATGGACATTCACTTGCAACACTTTTTCACTTTCATTAAATGGCACAATGTTTTCAAACTCGCCAGAATACGACGGTTGTACAAAAAGTGCGAGCAGACAAATGATTCCAAAGAAAATAATATCCCTGATTCTTAATGCATCCTCGCACAGCTGTTATTCAGATTTATCTTTCCATTTTTTTAACCTCTTACTCCCATTTTTTATTCCCGCAAGTAATTTTAGCAACTGTGACAGTAAACAGTAGCAGCCATAAAAAGGCAACAGAAAAATGGCAATAGCAGAAAATCTGCAGTTTTATTAGATACTTGAAACCGTTATTCTTATTATTACTAAGCCAATTAAAGTTCAAGCTCGATTGTCAAGCAGCAAATACAATAAAATGCAAAGCAAAGCAAAGTATAAAAAAAAATAAGTTTGGCAACAGCTGCAGAATAAGGCCTGCAATCTGAGCCCCACAATATTCACTCGCAGGTGCAAGACATGTCAGAGGCAGCTACTGCAACTTTCCTAGCAAAGTTGTTGCCGTTTAGTGCACATTAACTAAACAAATGGAGGAGACGGAGACGGAGATGAAGAAGGAGAACGAGAATGAAAGAAAAGTGGAAAAGAAAATCTTGGGCTTACACACGCTTTTCACTTAATTGGATTTGCTTTGCTAACGCGTTTTCTGTACAGCCAATTTGAAGCTAATAATTGCAGTTTGTAATTATTTTTACGGAGATTAAGCTTTGCAAAGAACAGCAGCTTAAGCGTAACAACCAGGCATGTGCCTCTCACAACCCTAATCCAAGCCCCACTGTTTCTCTATCTCCAGATATATTTCTTACTGTCTCCTGTGACACCCTCGGAAGTAAATTTCAATTTAAAACATTGTGCACATATTTAAATAGTGAAATATATACAAAGTTACTTTTTGTATGCCCCAACGGATATTGTCCTCACACCCATATCCATACACGCAGAAATATACAAATATGTATAACTGAACTCTCACACTTGGGGTTAAAATCAATTTCATTTAATTTCCTCAAAAATCAGCAACGCTTTGCCAGCAGAATCCTTCGACTTTGGTTTTCTTTTGATTGCCGGCAATTGGCAGTGAGCTTAGTTTACACTTACACACACACACACACACACACACTGACACTGGTGTATGTGTGTGTCAAAGCGGAAATTGAAATTCTCACATGCACACACACACAAACACACACACAGGTTAAAATTATGCAGAGTAACAGGGAGTTTTGCATTTGTTGGCTCCTTCCCATTGCCGTTTGTAGCATTTATTTGCATATTAAAAGGCAAAAATTTAAATGTTATGCATGTAAAAAGCAGCCAGGCGTAAATATGGTGTGTGTGGCTATGTGAGTGATTCTGAGTGTGTATAAGTGTACATTGGGATGTCAATAAAACAATGACAATGTCGCAATAGCGACTGCCATTTCTTCAGACGTATGCGGCAGACGTCTTACTGCTGTCACTTAAAATGCTCAACTCGATTCGTTTTCTCACGTGCACGTCGCATCGAGCAGTCAACCAACTGAGAGGATGCCCGAGCTTCAGTTTATGTCACGCATTATTAACACACGCCCCATTGCCAGCTACTGTTTGCTGGTCGCCAACTGGTTGCAGTAGTAGCAGCATCACCATCACCATCACCGTCGCCATCGCCATGAAGTAGCTTCGTGTGCAACGCGGCGTATGCGCAACGCCGAATGTCAGTCAAAGTTTGTAGCAAAAACTCAGCAGTGCTTCGACTGCCACTGCGACTTCAACAGCAGAGTCGTGAGTTGATTGCTAAACGCAGTGCAATGCATTTGTACTCGTTGCTTGCTGCCCCACATTTATGGGCAGCATATGACGCGCCAGAGTACTTTTCTTATACCCTTGCACAGAGTCTCATAAGTTGGTAGTTTTTATGCAAAAAGTACTGTTGTGCTTTCAGCATTTCCAATTTGTTGAGTACGACTTGTTCATTCCATGTATGTTCATAAATTTGGTTTGCTCGACCAGATCGGATCATAAAAAGTTGAAGTGTAATTCTGCGATTTGATTTTTAGCATTCTCTAAACAATGTTCCATTTATGTGTGCATGCAAGGGTATTCAAAATTCTGATAAGAATTGCTCATTCTTTTTTTTGTGCAAAGGCTGAGATTTGTTTGCCATTTCCGTTTGCTCGGCATCTCTCTTCACCTTATTTATTTTGCATTGTTGTCCGCCAGCGCTTATGCAACGGTTTTGGCACGTAGGGGTGCGTCTGAATGTGTAAAATATGAAGCACTTGCACTAATGAAAAGTCTTGTGGCTGAAGCAGCATGCAAGCAGAGAATGGCATTTTACAAAGCAAATACTTTCTTATTTTGCCAAGGGGCAGTGTAAATGTGAGCGTTTGCCTAGAAATCTTTCAAGCTTCTATTTGGGTATTTAACTATAAGTGTAGGTTGTGAAGAACACTTCAGAAGTTTTCGGGAATGATAATAAATGGTATTTTACTTAATTTAAGTATCTCTCTTGTGTGCTTTTGGCATTGGCTAAGCGGCTTATACCGTTGTTTGTTATTATTCCATTACAAAAGTAAAAACAATTTCATCAGCCACATAATCTGCTCTTAACTTAACCCATAATCGGGAGCGGTTTAAATACACATTTTGCAAGAATTCGTGCCCAACGGACGACGTTATCTACCTGAGGCCACAAGCAGACACAAACCTAAACCTCCCCCCAACACACATACACACACACAGACACACACAACTGTGCGTATAAAAGGTCACAGTATGAACAATTTGTTTCGCTTGTGTCGCATGTGGTCGAGCACACAGTCTATGCCACCTAGTTTCAGTCAAGTTAGCGTAGACTCCATCAGCGTCTTCATTGGTGGCGTCTCCCTCTGTGTCTGCCACGCTCGATATGCAGCACCAGGGAAAACATACAACCGTCGACCGTCGACATTCTCTGACACGCATCGCGGCATATGCTTTAGCTTTATCTACAGCTCCTTATTGTCGTCATCGTCGTCGTCCTACCAATGGTCCCTACTTCCATGCCCCACAGTTCATACCGCATCAGTATTTGCCACAACATTGTCGATTCTGCCTTGTCGACGACGCGGTTACCCCGACTCTCAATCTGATTTCTTGCGGACTGATTTTCTGATTTTCGCAGAAAATCGCGGCAACATTTGAGCGTGCAGCATGGCGCAGACGGGAGCGGCTGGGGTGCGGATAGGGTGCGTGTGCTCATTAAATACGCTTTGACATTTGCTGCGCATCTTGTTCACATTTTGCTTATCTTGTTTAGACGGAAGACAGCCAGACACGCCGGCGAGCAGATGAGACAATGAAACGTCGCTCTTTCCACACAGTCCCAAACTGTGGCCCCTATCAGCGCCCTGTCTGACATCGAATCAAACATGTGGCGCGCCAGCCACAGCCAGCCACATTTCAACATTTATGCAACATGGCATTAAACACCCCGTGCCCAAAAATTTAAACGTATAAACAGCCCACACGTAATTAGCTGTGTGGGCCTTAAAAATTTAAATGCACTATTAAACCATATGCCACGGGGGAATTTTTAATATGCAAACAAGACAAATCTGTGTGGTGAAATGTTTCCGTTTAAGAATCTGACAATCTGTTTTCCCTGTCCCTCCCCTCCTCCATGTTTGGGTGCCACAAATCCACATTATTGTTATGTTGACTGCAAAATTTGAAACACTCGTGGTTAAGCCAAAACCCAGTCCGCTTGAAGAGCTATAGTGAAGCTAAGCAGAGTCCTGCCACCATAACGAGAGCGAGGAGGAGTCATTGTGGGAATGAACGTCGACGCATTTCTGACATGCAAATTTTATGCAATTTTTGATGACGCACTTGGGGGAAAGTTACTCGACATTCAGGGGTTAAAGTCAAGAGGTCGCTGGCTTGTTGTTGTCATCGTTGTTTAATGTTTGTTGCGCACTTCACGCTGTGCGCTGCACTCTTGACCCCTCTTTACAGAGCCACCCCCATGTACTGCAGTGGTAATTAATATTATTTCTGTTTTCGTACAAATAAATTATGCAACACATTGCGTGACTTTTAACGAGCTTTTAAAGCCATTTTGTACAGCAATTTGAGTTGTAATTTTTCACATTTGACAGCCGGTTAGCTGGGCAGAAATGCTGAAGCGAAGAAGAAGTGAAATTGCCAAGTTTTTCAGGCAGCTCTGAGCCAACTAATTAAGAAAATATTTGCCCAGCAATCGCACGGCAAACTAACACAAGCGTTGAATGGAAAATGGTTGAAAAATGCATTTAAAATGCTGCAGGAAATCCCAAGCTGAGTTTCCAACAAAAAGAATGCGGCATAAGAGGCAGCCAGCCGTGCGATGGCCGCATGTATGGTCATGCCATGCCGCCTGCAGAGATTGCATCGCAGAACGGGCTGCCTGCATCCAGAGCATCCAACTAAAAAACATTTCTCGGCAATTGTGTGCCAAGTGCAAGTCCTAGATGAAGGCAGCTGTGGCCTTGCACCAAAAGGAAAAACTATAAGAAGTGGAGCAGGATTTACGTACATACGTATAAATGCATGCGTATTTATATGCCTGAAATATGACACCATTCTTAAACACTTTTGCAGAATGGCTCTGTGAAAGTGCTGTCAGTCATCTACTTTGTTCGTTAACTAGTAAATCAAAATCTAGCAAGTGTCAAAATGATACTGCAGAGACAAACAGTAGCTTTGTATACTTAATTCAAAATCTATTCAATTTATTGTATGCATTTGAAACATTTGAAACATTCAACGCTTTTCCAATCAAATCCCAATGAAATTGAATTAAGTTAAGTGACGTATTAGGAAATCGATCACCCTCAATGTACTCTGCAGTTGAGCAGCGTATTGAGCTGTAGCCTTTTCTCACTTTACATCAGTTGGTCTTCTTGTCAGCGAAATCAGTGCTGAATTGGGTCAGGTGCGATTGGCATGCTATGCACATACACCTCTCGCACACCCGCATTCCAGTAATTTGTCGGCATTGTAAAGTTTTCTTTCCTCCTGTTCTGATGGACATCGTTACTTTTATAGCCGCTGCTCTGGTGACAAGCAACCGGGCCACCAAGTGTACATGATGTAACGCCATCAGTTTTATGATAAGATTTGTTTGCTTCTCCACAATGTTATGTTATACAAAGAGTGTCCAAAATGAAGCCATAGTCCAGGCAGAGGCCGTTAGGTCCGTTCCCAGCCCAAAAAGGGACATCTCAAAGCTGTGCTCATGCAAATTGAAGTGCGTGCTTGGGTGCCTTTGACTTTAATGAGATACACTCAGACAACAGAATCACAAACGAGCAGGGCGTGCCAAGAATAGGGAGTTGGGGGCAAAGCCGCTTGCCGATGGCGTCAGTGTAAACAAGGCAGACACATGCCACATGCAGCGCCGCAAAAATTAATATTTGTGTTAATAAAAGCAAAAAGAGAAGGAGCAATGGCAACAAAAAAAAAACACAGCCAAAAGCAGCAATAACAGTAACAACAACAACAGGCAGGCAGATCTTCCAGTTCGGAGCATTATGTTCCGGCAGCAGCTGTGCGCTCGTAAGTGTTTACATTACTTGTTTGGATCTAAGCACGCGCATTTAGTCGAGCGGATGCGGTATCTAAATTTGAGGCACAAACGTTCGCAGTTCAGTCGATAACAAGGAGAACGTGCCAAACCAACGAATCTTCAGCTGCAACTGTGGCCCTGACGGCTAAAACATATCGCTGGATCGGAATACAGCCAAACCCAACTCTACCTCAATTCTAGACCGATGGCTAACCCCAAAGCGAAGCGGTCTGGCAATTGAAGCTGTGCAGCATACAATTCAATTAAAAACTTTGTGTTTTTTTCTGCTTGCCTTTTCAAATCACTCGCTCTCTGTCTCTCTCTCTCTCTCCCTCTCTCTCTCTCCCTCTATCTCTCTCCCTCTCTTTCTCGGCAGTATTTCCGTTTCATGCGGTAAAATGACGGGGACGTCTCAATTTTTGCCATTCCAAAAACGTCTCGCACCAAAAGCAGAAGCAATGAGAAGCGCTAGTTGAATGAAAAAGGAAACGAGGAATTGAAAGAGCGGGTGTAAAAGTGCCTAGTGGCAACGTTGTGCCACAGTGGGTAACATTGGGTATCCTACTAAGTGTAGTGAATATCTATAAAAACAATAATAATAAATCATTTCAAACATAACAAAAGCAAATTCTAATGTTTTACCAACGAAATTTGGACATAATCTTTTTTTTTTTATTACAAAGTATTATTTATTGTTGCTCGAATTAAATCTTACCTTGCCAAATACAGACTAGACCAAAACGTTAATAGATATTGCTGGCACTTTCGCAAAATCCAATTTTATGATACAGTTTAGTTGTTTTTAGAAATAACCAATTCAAACTCTTTGAGATTCATTCTGTTTGTACAATTTCTACACAGTTCAAACTTGGTAAATGAGAAGATAAATAGGTTTTCGAAAAGTTATTTTTGTGTTAAATCCTTTTTGCGTTCATCTCACCCATTGTTTGCTGACTGTAGTGGCGCCCCTGTTAGCTGCCTTTCTGAGTGGTAGACTCCCTCGGTCTCTCTCGGCATTCCCGGACCACTTCTCCCGCTTCTTCACTCAGCATTGCATTACATTCTTGTATGTGGTTTGCAGTTTGCCTTTTTTATAACACCCGCAACTGAAGTGAAATGAAACTTCACACTATTTTCGCGGAGCACCCGGACGGATCCGGACCATCCACTTTGGCACAACATTGATGCTGAAGCAGCAGCTTGTGCTTAGCAATGAATGAAATGCAGCAGCTGCTGCCTAGCAATGAATGAAATGCAATTAAGTTGATGTCGATGCATGTTTATAGCGGCAGACTGATTGACTGACTGACTGAGTGAATGACTGACTGAGTGACTGGCAAGGCTACGTTGTTGTATTTTAGAACTTAACGTAACAGCAACAAATAACACCAATGAAATGGCAAAGGGGAAATGAATTTCCAACGCCAAGTGAGCAACAATTTTGTGCGGATTACCGATTGCCTTTGGGACTTTGCTTGGATGTCATTCCAGATATGTCACTTAATTAACTTAACTTAAAACTTGCATACTTCTGGCGCTCACACATGTGTATATTTTAGCTGTTAATTAACTGAATACCAGCGTGGCTGGGCAGGGCAATTGCCAGTCAGCTGCTTCTGCCACCAAAAGCTGTTAAGTCACGACAACTTTGCAGGCAGCAAATGGCATTTAAGAACACTTTTCTCTACACACCCACACACACACACACACACCCACATAAACTTCCGCAACTCCTTTCATGTTGACCCGGAGAAGGCTTTGCATATTTGGTTCGAGCAAACCGTAGTCTGGGCAAAAGTTGAGCAAGTATTTTTCACAATCATTTCACAAGCTGCACTTTTTGCACATGAACATGTGAGTGACACGCCCACACACTTAGTGGGAGGCTTGCGGCGTGTCTTCATAATGGATTCCCCAGCCTGCCAGACAAGGGGCGAGAAAATTTGCGGCTACAAGTTCATTTATCATATGCTTGAGTAATTGAAATTTCAACGCTTGAACCATCCAAGCAGACAAGAACAAGACCCAACCACATAACACCACATGACGCCCCACCAGGCCAGACCAGACCATTACAGAGTAGTCTCTCTGGCAATCAATGTGCACCCAGAGAGTAGTCCGCATCGCATCCCAACCCCGAACCCCAACTATGGTCGAAGCAGCCAATACATTAGACGCCTCTCTGACACATTTTGCTTTGAACTTAATGGATATGAAATAAATAAAAAATGTATAAACTCACTTACTCCAGGCATGGTACCCGTCCTAAGCATATGCATAAGTATTATACAAAAAAGAAAAAAAGATATGAATAACAACACAACAAAAAAAAAAAATAAATAAATAAAAATAAAAAAAGGTGGCCACAAAAAGGCTTCTTAAAGTCAGCAAATGGCGGCAGGAAACTCAATGAATGTGCTTGAAAATCGATTGGGGATTACTCTTGAAACGCTTTTCATTTTTACCTCGTTTCAGGGCATTCTTCTGACATAGGTGTGTTTATTTTCGGCCCCAGCGGCTGTCCTTTGGGTTGGGGGTGGTCAACTTCTAGGGGCTGCCTTCGGTTACGCATCGAGGCACAAATGATTTATATGGTACACAAAGCAAGAATTGTAGCCGCACCTTTGCTGACCATCCACAAAATATATAGAGAGAGATAGAGCGGAGAGAAGGAGATGTAGGACCAGGGTCTATTCGTATGCCAACCCATAGATGCCACATACGTACCCCACATAAATATATACCAGAATTTGTTGCTATTTGCTCCCCAAGGCTGGTGACACAAAAACGCAATCATTTGACCATAAACATTGAACTAAATTCAAAATCAATTTAGCGGAATAATAAAAGCGAGCCAGGGTCGCTATATTTTGTTCCTGCTGCTGCTATTCGAATTGGTCTGGGATTATGGACACATTGGGTGTAGAAACACTTTGTCGTTGCCATTATGAGCTTCTCCTGAATTGCTGCCATTATGTCTACAATTAACTGTGTGCCTGGCACTAGATTGCCATTGAAGTAGCGAGTTATTATACGGTTACAGGCCATGACATGAGTCGTAATAATTACCAGAGTGTGTTTGAAATGTCATTTGTTATAATTCTGATGGCACATGAAATGCATAGTCGAAACAAAATCAATGTGCACACAAAAGAACGTAAATAAATATCTTTTAAAAAGTAGAGTGCAGTTCCTATTCCATTTAATATGGAGTAGAAGAGGCCGTCACTCTCAAATAAATATAGATGGTCTGTTTCTGGCAATCACTTATGAAAAATTGCCATAACAAGTATGAATGTGTGTTAGTATTCTGCCTACTGGGCATATCTTGGCTTATTGGCCATGGCCAAAACGCAGTCGAGCTGCCAAGCGGCAACAACTTCAACAGACTCTTTGCTTATTTATGCCTTTAGGCAACCTCAGCAACAAACAAAATAATAATAAAAAACAACAAAAACACAGACTGCAAAGCACAAAAAAAAAAAATGAAAAAACTATTGTAGGCAAAAGTCAAGTGAATTTCCTTTTCTGGCCAAACACACAATAAAAAAGTGACTTATATACACAGACAAACACACACACTACAGCAACCGAAGGATCCCGAACAGGATGAACGAGTTGCTCGCAATGCCATGAAATGTATTTTGTTATGAATTTTTGTTACATCCTTTTTCTTTTTTGGTTGCTTCTTTTCTTCCATTCACTTCCTCTTTGCAATGGCAGTTGTGGCAGTAACAGCAACAACAAAAGCAACAACAGCAAAGATTACAAGAAGGACGCAAACACATCCGTAAACAATTTGTTCATGCCCCTTTATTTTCATTTATTTTTTGCTTAGCTTTTTTATGTATTCTCTGTGTTTATTTTAATATGATGCTTTTTGATAAGTAAAATAAACAAATGTACGCAGAAATTGAAAAAATGTTGCAAGAATTATTATCAAAAAAAAAAATAAAACGAGAAAGCAAGAAAATAAAATAAAAGCCATTGAATGGTTAAATGGGGTGTACAAAGTGGCAATCGGCTTTTAAAATTTGAATAAGACAACCAATTAATATAAAGAAAGCATATAAATGTGGTTGTCCCAAAAATATGCCAATAATATATTTTTATGTTTTAAAAATAGATACTTTACTGATCAAAATATAGGCATAATAGGCAAACTTGTACTCAAAGCGAGGGTTGGTCACACAGACAACATCGAGTAATATAAAAGTTGAGTACTAAAAGTAATTATAAATAAACATGTTGTGGAATAAAGTATTAAGCTAAATGCTTTCCTAGGAAAATGCTTATGGACAGAATCTCGAAACATGTGCATACATAAATCTAATAAAAATAAATTGAAGAAGCTGTTGCTTTAAATCAAACGTGTGACAACGAGAGATTGACGGTTGGGGGCGGCAAAGAAAATCAGTGATTTTGTTGTTGCTCGTATGCCGACAGCGTTTGGCTTTCCTTGAATGTGTTTCCACCCATTCGTATGTGTTTGCACTTGTGTGTATATGTCGCTTATGTACATTTGGGAAAGTCAACGTAATTTTTCTTTCCTTTTCATTCGCTTATTTGCCATTTCATTTCCATATGCACAAAGTAAATAAGTAAACAATTGAAGCTTACTTGCCAACTCAGGATTGTGTGCGTGTTTGTTGTCTGGGGGAAGGCGCGAGGCAGACTTGATACAATGTTGTTGCTGTTGCCTTGACAGACAAAGTTAGGGAACAGGGGCAGCATATCCTTGATAGAGCGCAGGGCAACAACTGCACTGGCTCAGTGACATGTGTGCAAAATGTTTGCCGTGTTTTAGATCGAGTTTTTGACATACAAAAAGAGCTTGGCAAATTGGAAGGCAAGCCAAAGTTGATAGGATATGCGCGCGAAAGGATTTCTCGGAAATATTGACTTGGATGAGTCGCTGCGTTTATTAGTCGGAGGGGAGTGGCGGAAGCAGGAATCGACAGGCTGTCATTGTGTTTACACTAAATTTCAATTAAATTTTCAGGCCTCTTTGACATTGACGGCAACGGCAGTCGCATTGGAGACAAATGCAAATAGATTTCGACACCACGACGAATTGGAATAAGTAACAGCAAAAACTAAAAGGATCCGGGATAACAGAAACAATCGCAAATGCTGTCACCAAACAAATCTCGACAAACTTCACAAAACAATTTTATGCAGAGATGGAGGAGATGAAGCCACTTTTGGTAGAACAGCAACAACAAGAACAACAACTACAAGGCTAAGGACAACAGCAGCAACAAAAGTCGACTGTGGAGTGATGAAAGTGGGGCATGGTGGGCAGTACAGCTCGTGCGGATTTGCTGACTGGATTTAAAATGGAAATTATTTGAGAAAACCAATTCACTTTATTACTTTGGGGCATACGCAAAGTAAAACAAAAGCACCAAAACAACAAAAACAACAACAACAGCAGAAGAAACAGCGGCAGCAACATCAGGAACAGCAACAGTAACAACAACTCAAGGCAAGCGACCATAAAAATTAATGCAATAAAAACACATGGCACAAGAGGCAGAAAAAAGCAACCTCTGAAAGAAAACTGCCGGCAAAGTGTACGATGTTTGAAGGGGGGGAAAAAAAACTGAACCAAAAGCTGAGAACAAGAACAACTTTCAACTAACCAGAACAGAAGAGAAGTGCGCCCTATATTCAGGGGGAACGTGAGGAGGTCCATAATAACCTACTCTTAGAGTTAACCAGAAACAAAACCCACATAAATATAATCATATTTATGCATTGTTGTGCTTGAGTTGTATTCTAATTACAGCCTCCTTATCTGGCAAGACTAATGGTTCTGCGCCACTTGATATAAACTTTGAGTAGCAGTATTGCGTCTGTTTTCGATGGTAACATTATTTACTTGGCTATCCGATTAACTGCACTCTAACCAGCGAAGGGAAGGATTCCTTACTTTCAGCAAGTCCAAGAAAGATGTTCTTCAACATTTTTCAGTTGGTTTTGGCTTGCTATGCAGGTCGCGTGTACTATTTTGCTTAAGGCATCTTAGTGCCTAGCCTGCATCTGGTAGCAATTAAAAGGAGAGTCCTGAACATTAACGTTGCTACAGCTGCCTTTTGCCGTGTGCTGTTGTGTTGTTGCCACGGCTTATGCCGCTGCTATGCTTGATTGAGCTTGAAGCTGTGCCACTTAAAATCGCAACTCTAGTCTTGGGCGTAATTACACTATTCAATTATGCATAATTATGTGCAGAGAGCCATTTGTGCTCTGTCCTTTAAAGTTGAAGCTTAAATTGTGGCAGCAGCAAGATCTCTTCCCCGTATTCGCTCCCGTTATGCGATATGTCTGTCTGGGGCTGCCTGAAGCGAAGCGACCGCAGTTTTGTTAGTTTTGCTTGCCTGCTGCTCCTGCTGCGGTTGGTATTAGCCATGTTGCTGGCAAGGACAACAAAAACAACGTAACGACAACGGCAACGATGTGGAGATCGCAGCGCAGTGCAGCGCAGCAGGCAGACATAAATCAGGATTTTCACAGGGCCCGGGCCACAAATGTTTTTTAAAGGATTCGCAGTAGGTGCTGCCGCAACAACAGCAATAATAACTTGGGGGTCGTTTGGGTTCGTTGTCGCCTGCAGTCGCAGATAATCTTATGCATGCTTAGACAGAATATATATATATATATATATATGAATAGGTATAGCTATTGGTATGTATTTAACTGGGGTTAGGACAGCGTTCAATTGCCCTGCCCCGACTTACAACTTACCCATCATGCAACAGAGCAGCGTCGAAAAGGTCAGCATTTTTATGTGGGTTGTGCGCCCAGCGCCGTCTGCTTCTCTCTGGGGTTCTCTCTCTCTCTCACTCAACGTTTCTCCTTCTCTCTCTCGCTCTCTCTCTCTGTCTCTCTGTCTGTTGTTGGCTCCGTTTCAGGATCTTTATCACCTGCTGTTGCACTTTCGCTTTTTTACTATGTTTTTGCTTTGTTTTCGCTATCGATTCGCACTTTGTTAGCCTTAAGTGTTTTTATAGCTGCACTTTTAGCCGTTTTATAGTTGTTATTTATTTTTTTCCTTCACTGTAAATGATACTTTTTATTCATTTTACACACACACCCACACAGAGAAACACGCAACAACAACAGCAATAAAAACCCCCTTCGAATTCTGCGCCATTTCCCCACTCGCCAAGAATTAAACACTCGCAATGACATTTAAAACACTTAATTCCAACGGCAGACACTTTAATCTTTTAACGTTCGTTCGTTTTTTAATCTTTTTGTCATTGCTGTTGTTGCTGTTGTCCCATTGCTGCCTATGCCAAATATTACTTTTTGTGTTTCGCTTTTTCCATTTCCTTTTTTAACTTTAGCCTTTTATTTATGCCATTTTGTTGTTGCTCTTCTTTTTGCCACGCGCTTCGAACAGTTTTTGCTGTCTTTGCCAAATTGATTTTGTCAGCTTTGTGAACTTTAATTGATTAAATTTATCATTGTTTTTATAAGCCTGTTCGCTTCGTTTAGTGCTGGTGCCCATTTGCACCTAATAAAAGCTACAAATTGAACAAAATAAAATGAAGGAAAACCTATTATGTTTCAGCACAAATGAAGCGTTGAGCAAAATATCCTTGAAAAATATCGTAAACAAAATACTTTTTACGGATGAGACCAGCAAATTGATTTTCAAAAATGTAATAAGTGTAACGATTTTATAACAAGAATATAATAATCAACCTTCGTGTTACATTAGTCTGTTAAAGTTTTCTGTGTACATTAATCTAAGTTAAATTTGAACACTCGACCTGAGTGGTCGAAATCAATTAAATAATTATCACCCCAACACTGCTTTAAATGCGAGCCTTTACTGGGTGTATAATTTACAGATAACTTTGCTAGACTTTCAGTTGTGCATATTTTATGAGCACAGCCCACACGCATGTCTATGGAATAATAAGGAACCCGCAAGCACAAAAATAAGCTTGACCGTGCTTATAATAATCAAAACTGGCTAAAGGCAAAGAAAACATAGAAAGTAAATAAATAGATTTAGGTACACACACTTAAATGTGTAAATGTGCGTGCCTATTTGACTGTATATGGGGCAAATGGGTGACGAGAATTGGGAAATCGTTTGGCCCACAGGCGTGTCACGCCCCAAGATTGAAACGCACCAAATGTCTTCGTTACCCTCTGGCCAATACTCAGCTCACCCCCAAAGCACTTTTATCTATTTTTGTGTATTTGGGCTTATACGCTTTGTGTCAGCTGGATATCAATCAATTCTACTGACTAAAGTTACCAAACCTTCTACATCAGCTGCCTTGATTAATATACTTGTAATTTGTTCAAGCCGTTGTTGCCATTGACTTGTTCGCACGTCACTTGCAAATTTGTCTGTGGCGTGCTCGGTTCATTTAAGGCAAATTAACAGCAAATTTGCAGCAACACTTTCGGCTAATTACAAACTAAAAATGGGCATGGGATTCAGGAATCAACTTAAAGGTACAATGACTGACGTCAACCGAGACTGAAGCAGATACCGAGGCTGTTGCTGTGTTGTGTTAGACCTCAATCAGGAGCAGCAGAAGGCATCTTAGCCCTTTTACGCCCAGTGGGGGCCACTTGTCGCTGTTGCTTCCGTAATAGAATTAAAGACGGCAGCAGCGCACAGGACAATGCTGTTGCTGCTCTCCTCTCTCTCTCCCTCACTCTCTCTCTGTCTCTGTCTCTCTCGAAAGTGTTAATGCACACACAAGTTCTTTGCGAGTGTGTTATGGCTGTGTATTTGTACCTAGAATGTGTCAGTGTGTGCGGGTTGGTAATTGTTGCCCAAGGCTGTGAAAGCTCAAGTGAAGTCCACTTGTCGCACACACTCCCTCTCCTCTCTCTCTCTCTCTCTCTCTCTCTCTGTCTAGTATTTCTCTATCATTTTTTCACTTCGTGTCGGTGTGTGTGTAATTGCAAACATCTGCAGTTTGTTGCTCAGCTCTTCAGCGTGCTCTACTCCCTTCGGCGACGCTTGTCATTACAGTTAGTATCCGTGATTAGATGACGTGGTCGTCACCTTCCCTTTGCCACCCCTTCCCTAGTTTAGTTAGCCATTTCCGCATTGCTACGGTTCAGTGGCTCCCCGTGCGACACTGTTCGCATTGTTCATGAATATTTTATTGATACAAGAGCATTGTGTGCGTATTTTAGTTTGGTTCCATTTTGCTTGCTTGTTTTGCTAAATTGAAAGACATTTACGCAGATTTGCTCTGCATTTAACCTAATGATTATGACCAGCATCACTGAACACTCAACCGTTGTGAGCAGGCAATTTGAGGATATAACAATATCTGCGTATTTTTAGAGCTACTCAGGAACTAAAACAATCAGATTTGCAAGTGCCTCAATTCACTTCTTTTATTACATTTCATTTATGCGAGTTTTTATATAAATTAAATTAAGTTTGACGATATTTGGGCAATTTTGACGGAAATATTTGTTACTCAGATCAATTTTTATGGAAGCCCAATTGTTTTTTGTGTACATTTCCTGATTGAATATTGTAATATTATTAACGAAAAACAAACTGGCAAAAGTTTGAAGAGTTTAATATTTTTTTTTTTTTTGGAAAGCAATTTATGTAGCAGGTGAAGCACAAATAAAATAGCAAAAGGCAAATTGGCACTTGGCATGTTCGTGCTTTTGTCTCGACTTTCTTGATGTGTGCTCTTATTTAATAAAAGTGTACAGAAACTTTTCTCGCCTGTCTTCAACTACTTAGTGCGACTGTTAAGGATAAAGTTTATTTTTGCGAACAACGGCAGCAAAATGACAACGTTTGTCTGTTGCTGTTTTCTGTCTTGCAGACTTGTACAACGTGGCGTGTGCGTAACAAATTAGTTTACGCAATGCGCATACGCAGTGTGTACCCGCTGGCGATCATTCTGCTGGTCTCACTGGCCGCCTGGCTCCCCATTAAAAGCCATCGCGCACTTGCTGTTGATTTCTTTATGTGTTTCCTATTAATTTGTGTCAGTTTTTGTTTATTTTTCTACCGCTTGAAGGCCAGGGAAATATTAAATTACAATATATTGTCGCTCCGGGAAATTGTTGTGCACACAATTTGTTTTGACGCGTTATTCCATTTATCGGTCGAGCTAAAGATCAAAGACGATTTACTACATTTTCGAGGTGTTTGTATTCAGTTCGGTTGTTTTTAATTTGTTAATTTATTTTCACGTTGTGGAAAGTGTTGGTCTAAATATAAAAGCAACTTAATTTGCTGCCTGCTAATGAGGCAGAATGCTAAGGAGGGGCATTAGGTGCGTAGGTGCAGAGAGAGCGGAGGCCGGAGAGGTGGGAGGCAGATACGGAATGGTGGATGGGGGAAGAGGGAAGGGGCAGCTCGTTTTTTATTTTTTGTGTGTGCGTTTTGCTGTTTTTTATTTTATTAGTTTCATTTCGTCTTTTGTCGGCTGCCACAGTTAACAAGTTGCGAACAGCAGCAAACAAAAAAATAACAAAAAATCGCATATAATTCGAAACGATGTCATAAAATATTCGCGTGTGTCGCGCGCACTTTGCTAAACTGCCCCAAAAGGCATAAGCTAACGGCAGTTACAACAATGGCAACAACAATGCCAACAACAAAGTCCTTTCAATTTCATCTCCCGCCAGGCCGGCAACGTGGCAATGTGGCAATGAGGCTTTTCCTGCGTTTTCACACGTTCAAAATTTACGACTTTGCCACTTTTTGAGTTGCTCCAAAGAAGAAGTTGGTCTCAACTTTTGTTTAACACACACATGCACACACGCACACACACTCACAGTTTGATACTGGTGTAGATGCAGATAAATTCGCGTCTCACTCGGTGGATATTAACTTGTTTGGTTTTTTTGCCGCTGGGCTTTTGTTGTTATCGAATTCGTTATCGAAATTGAATTTGGTTTCGGAACTGAGCTCGCATACGTTACCCGCTGCGTTTGTCTCGCATGCGTTCACCGTCGTCGTCGCACACAAACTGAAACTGAAACTTATTTTGGGGACCAGCAGTTGCCAGCTGACGCAGCGAATGAGCCTTAGCCTCCAACATTATCAGGACGAAGCCTCGTTCTGTTGCCTGTTCGGTTGTTGTTGCTGTCGCCTTCGTGTTTTCGGGCTTCGTCAGCGTCGCTGGTGTCGTCAAAAACGTCTGCCAAAGCCGACTGTCAATTCGCCGCAAAGACGACTTCTCTTCAAGCTAATTTGTCGCTCACTGATTTCTGCTCTTCAAGCTGCCAAGCATACAACAGTTTATTGTGATGCGTCTGACACAATATAAAACTGAATTAACTATTTAAGATAATCGTTTATGTCTAGCAAATGGTAAATGGGAAAAGTGAATAATTTATAATACGGAAGTCTTTTTGTAAACATATTTAATATTATGTTGCTTAAATTTTATCAAGCAAAGTATTAAACTTAAGCCAAATTTTCTTTATGCCATAATTAATACATTGAAATGCAAAAACTTGAATTAAATCTTTGTAGTTTCGAATAAGTCGTGGTAATTGAGAATGACTTACTTTTACTTATACTAAGATTAATAGTTTTATTTCATTAAGTTCTCGCCTCGATCTTCATAATCAGAATCTCATTCTTTGCCATTTTTACGTGCACAGCTCTCTTTATCAGCCTGACAAAGTGCCACACAACGTGAACTGTGTGTTGGACTCAGACAACAGCATCCGCAGCATCACAATTTAAGGTCAGTGCTAGGCACACATAAAGAGAACGAAACAAAGAGCGCGCATGCGCATTGGTCATGCTCACTCTCTGTGCACTTTTGCGGCGAATTGGTGGAATTTTAATACAATTTACATAGTGACTTTACATAAAAAGAACTAATGACAATATAAATTCACATGACGTTCGCCTGGCTGCCGCAGATGGGCAACGAGCGCTGATGTTGACAATGCTCCACCACGAACAAACACACATATATATATATATATATATGTGTGTGTGTGTGTGTGTTTGTATTCGTTCTGGGTTTTATCTCTTGGGGATGGCTTCGAGTTAGGCAAATACAGCGCGTACCGTTATCGCCATGGCGAAAATCAGTAATTAGCGTAAATTGAGTTGGTAAAAAGCGCAAGTGCTTAATTCCGATCCGAGTCCTCTCCCACCCCCTGGTGCCCCACCTACAATAGTTACCGCTTGTTGCGGTTGTCACAGTTCCTTTCCTCATTCGCATTGTCACCGTTTTTGCTGTTGGTGTTGGTGTTGTTGTTGTTCTTGATTATGTGGCAATTAGTTGTCGCTTTTGTGGCAAGCCTCGACGACACTTTCGATCAGAGCCTATTTGTGCCTGGACGGCAGGTGAAGCCCATCTGCAGCTTAGCGAGCTAATTAAACAAGTTGATTAATTTCTACTGCCCCTTGACCTTGGCCAAGTTGCCATGGGGCAAGTTTTATGCTTGACTTTGCCCACAAACTTGGCCATAGTTTTGAGAACTTTCGACCAGGCAGGCAACTTTTTTCACACCGTTTGCTTGGGTGTGGCACACATCGTTATCTTAGTCTAATAAGGCAGCATGTGGCACGTATGAAGCTATTAAACTTTCCACATAAGTTTGATTCAAAAGTTGCACATATCGTTCAAAATATTTCCCAACTCTAGCAAAACAATTCTTTAAAATACTAAACAAAACAAGTGAAAGAGTTCAAATGGCCAGATTCTATGAGGAACATTCAAATTTGTTGCATATGATTTATGAATAAATGGGGCATTGGACCACCCACTGGGGTAATGCAATCAGCGCCAACATCCAATTTAATCTTCTAGCTGAGCTTGGCTTCGTCTAGGCATTGTTGCATATTCAACAACAATTGCAACTGGCAAGACCGACCAACTAATAATAAATGCAAATAAATGCTCCAGAAATTTACTTACTAAACATTCTGGTATTTTTCGCTCTTGCTGGCAAGTTTTGCAAATGAGTTTTTGGCTCGGACCCCTTTGCAGCATTGGAATTGATTTAATTTGTTGCTGTGGAGCGTTTTACAGCATAACTAAGACCAACAATTGCATTGCAAAATGTCATTTAACAAGTATTTAAAGTAAATCCAATTTAAAAATATAAAGCACCAAAATCACACTTGACCTCTTTTTAGAATATCACATTCAAGATGCCCCACAGAAGTTGCAGCAAGAGCTGGCAAAAAAAAAAAAAAATGGTGCAGCAGTGTGTGTCCTGACAACGAAATTAGTTGGGAGGGGAACAACTGTGTAGTGGGTTAGGAGGGGGTATGGGGATCTGAACACTGATGAGTTCACTTCACTGAGCAAATGAAACGATATTGTTGTCAATTTAGGTGCAACAAGGAACAACAACGAACATCAGACAGGACAACAATACAAACAGCATACACGATGGCGACAAAGAAGCCAAGAGTTTCCCGACTAGGGAGGGCTGCAGGCGGGGGGGTGGAGCACACAGCTACATGAGCAAACAACAACAAATTGCATGTCCTTCCGCTTTTAGATGCTACACAAAATACGCACTCATATTTGCTTTGGGCAGTCGGAGGGGGAATCGCAGGGCTTTGTCCAGAATCCACCTGCAGTTTTAATGAAGGGAGATACTTTCAGCATTCTCGTTAGTTTGCAACCCACTGAAATGCAACTGGGTGCAACAACTGTTGCTGCAGCCCCTTTGTTTGCAGAGACACTGCTGAAGTGAACAGAGTATTTGTGCTGAAAATAGACTTTTAGATGCATCTTAGATGGCATCGATAATTACAGCAATGGGCTGCCACAAATCCTCAAGCAAATCACAGTTGTCTTAATTAAAACAATTTGAATTTCGTAGAACGAATAAAATGTAACCAAATAATTTCGACTGTGAAACCCTTTCCCGATCTATAAGCAGCCATTTGGATTGCTTCCATTTGTAAACTGACAGTAATATTTTTAATCATCAAATAAAGAGCGCAAATAATTTAAATAAATAAGTTAGACGTTAAAATTAGGTTAGTTAGAGCTACACGCAAAGGAGGGCAACTGCCTGTCGCTTAGAGCCGGACAACTTCAACGCCCTGCGGTGTGAAGAGAGACTCGGCTGCCAATTTGAGCTTCTCGTTGACCAACTTGGCAATTTTGGGCGTGCGACGCCAGACAAGCTCACGGGTCCGGTCGTGATTATCCTTGCTCTCCACCTCCACCTACACACCACAAAAAAGTAAAGAAAAAAAGTACAATTTAAGGCTAATTGCACAGGGCACAAAAGTGTTGCAGCAGCTGTGGCAACTGAGGATTTACCTGTTTGGGCTGTTGCACTTTGATTGACATCAAGGTGGCCCGATCATCCAGCACACTGAACTTAATGCGTCCGATCATCTCGTTGGTTCTGGCAGTGGCGCTCTTCACGTTACGCACGCTGCCCCGCTTAAAGGACTTCTCCACGCGTAGAGTCAATGGGCCCAATGTGAATTTGGCCTTAATGGTCGAATTGCGTCCTTCCGCGTCGCTGATCACCTTCACGTTGCCAACGCGCTTCAGCGACGCCAGACCCGACAGACTTCCCTCCGCTTTTTGCAGCTTCTCCACTTCCGGACCCGCCTTGTTCGCGGCCCCGCCACCCGCTGGCTTATTGTAGTTGCCAGTGCCTGCCTTCAGGGCCGCACCACCACCGGGCTTTTTGGGGTTGTGCTTATGCGCCGCCTGCTGTGTGCCACTGGATTTCTTTTGGTTGACTTTGGCAGCACCCTGCTCCCTATTGAACACTGTACGAGTTTCCGCTTTGCCAGATCCGGATGCCACCTCCTTTTGGCTATCCTGCTCCTCCCTTGCTTTGAGGCCGAGCTCGGCCTGTAATTGCGTCAATTGCTCCTGCAATTTGATTGACTCGGTGCTGCTGCCGATGCTACCAGCAGACGAGGAGGAGGATGAGGCACGCGGCTCCGAGCGAGTGTTCTTGCTGCAAGTCACAGAGATTGACAAATTTGCATCATTTGCTTTGACTTTGCCCTGATTTGATGCCAACTTGTATACCCTTGCCGAGCAGCCAGCTGCTCGACTAAGTCATGCAGTTTACTTGCTCAACGTAAAACAATTTCTTACTTGTGGCAAATGCTGTGGCATACATCTTGATATCAACTTTCATTTCTTATGCTCTACAAGTGTATCCAAGTTGTAGGCAACCATTTGCAAACATCGACTTGCGTCTATTGCTAGTTTGACTTACAGTTTTTTGTGTGTTGTCGCCTTGTGATTGCCGTTCCCCTTGGTCTTTGTTGTAGTCTTCGTTGCAGCACCTGCCCCATATGTGGGCGTGGCCGAGCGCCCAGCCAATCGAACAACAAACGGATCATAATTGTCGGACACAATGCGATTTATGCGAGAGAATATGGCATCGATGAAATGATTATGACGTGCTTGGAATGCATCCGTTGACATGTCAATGATGTTGTTTTTCAGATCACCTGCCCGGCGCCATAAAAGATTTGATGTTAATACGCTTTCATGAGCCTAGCACACAAGTTCATTTTGTGGATTTTGTATGTGAATGTGAGTGTGTGGCAACTTAGCGGCCCTGCGGCCCTGCGGCCCCGTGCTGTTAATGTCGCAACATGCTTTTTCATGCAGTGCTCGCCACTGTGTGTGTCTCTAATTATATGCAAGTGTCATGTGACTATATATGGGATCCGGAACCCACCTCAAATAACCATGCTCTGAAACCCATTTTATGCGTGTGTTTAGGTGAAAGGGGGAGAACAAAAATAAAACCATAATAAAGCAAATCATGTTATAAAAAAGCATTGACATTCAAGCTACGCAGTTAATAGCTCTTATTTAATTACAGCCATGCTTAATCTATGAGCAAATATTCCAGGGCTGCTAAAGTGTGAGTATCAAGTGCAACTGGTCTAAAATTAGCTTAATAATGATATTTTGTTTATATAATGGATGCTGTGGAAAATGTAAGAAATTTAAACTGACTTCAGTAAATTGCGAATTTTACAAGCTTGAATAAAATATTATTTTTTTTGTTATTCATCTCTTAACAATTTCAAACTTCATGCGAAATAATTTGGAGTATAAAAATAAAAAACATTTAGCTTAATATTTTGACGCAATCAGTGTAAGCTTTGCCTGCAAACAAATATCTTTAACTATCAGTACAAAAATGAAAGCCGTTCACCCAAGAAACTTTATCCAACTGTGATTTGGGTATTTCCCTTGCTTTCTTCTTTTTTTTTTTGCATCCCTTAATCAAACAAATATTCATAGTAACATACACCAGAGAACATTAGTCTGGTAATGTTGGAGATAATGAGCCACTAATGTGCCATTTACATGTTAGTGTGTTTGTGTGTGTTTCTCTTCTACCCACTTACAATCTACTAACTAGTTAAGTACACAGGGATGAAGTTGCTGACATCCGAGCGAAAAAGCCTTATTTATTTTAAACTGTGCCCTTTTGTTGTAGTTATTTGAGGCAAATTTCTACTGAAGTTCATTGCGCCCATTTTTCCAATTACCATATTAAAAATAGATAGTAATCAAGTCATTTTTTAGAGAATAACACAATCCGTTGTACCAATACCTATATATAAGTAAATGTATATATATACATAATGCGAGGAGGGTATCCACAAAAAGCCACAAAGACTGCAAAAATGCTGTATGTATTACAGACTTTAATGAATTGATAACACAGAACGACAAGTGGCGTTTCCAATGATGAAAGTGCGGTGAAAATAAAGAGATAGACACACGAATAAAGAGAGAGACAGAGAGAGAGAGAGAGAGAGAGAGAGAGAGAGAGAGTGTGTGTGTGTAACCAAAAACCCTGCATTTTATGCAAATAGTGACGCTTGAAAGTGTTGTTGGGACGAATGTATAAATAAAACACATAAGCAGGTTTTTATTTTGATTTTTTCAATTGATTTGTCTGAAAGTTGTACACAAATTTCATTAAAAATTTATTTAAGTAAACTTTTGTGTGTTTTTTGTGTATGTGTGAGCAGCTTTGCTAATTTTTTTTTGTGGTTTTTTTTCTTGTTTTGTTTTTACAATAAATAATAAATAAATAAATAAATAATAAGTTACAAAATAAATGAACCTAAAACGCAAAGTTTAACAATTTGTGCAATGGAAACGTTTTTGACGTCACTTTTTATTTATATGGAAAATTTTGGCAAATTGTGCGCTGCCTTTCAAGCGTTCAACTTTCAGCTACAATTTACAGTTGGTTTAATTTTGTCTTTTACTCTTGTTTTTTTTCTGTATGTTTTATACAATTTGCGTTATTTACGTTTACGGAAAGTTATGCGAGCCAGAAAGAAGCCAAAAAAATAGCCAACGATTAATTGATGTCAATTGTAAGCCAAATGTGTGAAAGCGTGAGTGAAGGTAAAGTGAGCAACAGAGACAGATACAGAGAGATACACAAATAGGAATATATATATGTATATAGAGAGAGAGAGAGAGAGAGAGAGAGAGAGAAGACTTTAGAAATGCGCTACAAATATGCATTTATAAATTCGGCGATTACTTTGTTTGTTTGCTGTTTGTGTCCGATAAATCAATTAATTACAAAGTAAATGTGGACCAAGAAAAAAGTTAAAAATTATAATAAATAAATTACACTAAGTGAACATTTATCGTTGTTGTTGTTGTTGTTGTTTGCTATTGTTGTTTACAAACATAGAATTAGCTATCTGTGTGTGTGTGTGTTGTGTGTGTGTGTGCATCTGTGTATGCGTGAATGCGTACGTCGCGGATACCAACAAAAATGTCTGCCAAAATAGCGTGTTTTTTGTTGCATACCACGCGGCGAGTTTTTCACTTTCATATCAGCTTTTGTTTCTTCTTTGTTTTTTTTGCTCCGAATATTATTTCAACAATTTGTGCTTCAGCATTAAACATTTGGTTCTTGTGCGTTTCATAGTTGTTGTTCTTGTTGTTGTTGTTGTTGGTGGTGGTGGTGGTGTTGGTGGTTGTGATGGTCTTGTGAAACAGTCCGTGCGTAAATAACTTTAAATATAAACGTAACAATTGTGTGTGTGGGGGAGTAGTGACGGTGATGTGGTTGGGTAAAGGGGTAGAAAGGATTGTTGCTTGTGTGTGCAGCATACAAATTTGCATTTGCATTTTTATTGTGCTCTTTGTTGTTGTCATTTTGCAGATAGTTTGACTAGCACCAAACTCTCAATCAACTCATTTCGAGGATATTGTTAAAATATTTTTTTACTTAAATATGCAATTTGTGTGTGTTTCTTTTGTTTTACTTTGTGTAAACTAGAGAATTTGCTTTTGTTGCATTGTAACTAAAACTCAAAAATAAATAAATAAATAAATATATAAATTAGAATTAGGTTGTTGTTGCGTTCCTGTGATTTTTGATCGAGTTGTTGCTCTTGGGATTATAAAGATAGTCAGTGCAGGCAAAGAATTATGCAATGTCCGAGAGAATTCATGTGGTCCTACCCAAAAACAGTTGGCAATGCCTTGCAACGTCTTAAGTCATTTCAATGTGATATTTTCTTGTCCCTGTCATTAGCAGTTTTTGCAGTTTCTTGTTGTTGTTGTTGTGGTTGTTGTTGTGGTTGTGGCAGTTGTTTACTTTAATGCTTGAGCTCTTTTTTGGACTTCTTGGAAGCACTTGTTGATTTTTTGGCTTTGGCTGTTTTTGTTGCTGTTGTTGACTTGGACTCACGTGCTTCGCGTCTGGCCTCGATGACGTCATCGCCAATGATATCATCATCGTCATCGTCATCATCATCGTCGTCAGCCTCCTCGTCGTCACCTGTCAGCGCACCTGTAATTTCATCGACTCCATCATCAATATCATCATCATCATCATCATCATCATCATATTCATCGTCCTCGTCGTCATAGTCATCATCGTCGGACGCTGCACCGGCACCAACATTAGCAGCAGCGGGCGCTGCAAGTGGCTGCCCCACTGCCACGCCCACTACTTGCTGGGCCGGAGCAGTGCCGGCAATTAAATTGTTATTGTTAGTGTTCTTTGTTGATACTGTTGTTGTTGTTATATGTTGCTGTTGTGATGATGCTTGATTTGCTGTAATTGTTTGATGTGTCCCATGTTGCTGTTGTGGCAGTTGTTGTTGTGGTTGTTGTTGTAATTGTATTTGTTGTTGTTGTTGTTGTAGTTGTATGTTGTGTTTTAGTTGGTCAATTGCATTCGTGCTACTTAAACTAGGGGTGCCACCACTACTACCATCTAAAAGTGCATCTTCATCGTAAAAAACATTTAGTTCACCTTCGTTGTTGTTGTTGCCACTGCTGCTCGCGGTCTGTACGGGCGCCGCAGCTACATCATCAACAGCATTGCCAGTGGCAATGGGTTCAGCGGCATTGCCACTCTCCGCGGGCAAGTCGACACCATCAGAGATGCCCGAGTTCAGCGAGCTGCTTGCAGCGGGCGCCACTTCTTCAAGTGCCTGGACGGGCGCAGCGGCAGCAGCGCTCTGTTGTGCACTGGCAGCGGGCGCCACCTCATCATCATCATCCTCATCGTCATCATCTGATAATGGAAAAAGCGAAATGGGCGAGCAGCCAAAGTCATTTAATTGGTCGGCTCAGTGGAGCGTCAAAGTCTTATCGATGGTCCTTACCGCCCAGAATATCATCGAAGAGTCTGTCCAGGTAGTCATCGTCATCGTCATCCTCTTCTTCATCGTCGTCGCTGGCGGCGCCGGCGACTGGCGCTGCCTGGCCCTGGGGCGTGTCATCCTCCTCCTCGTCATCATCATCCTCCTCTTCGTCATCATCTGTAAACCCCGAAAGCAAAATAACTGCGTTACCCAAAGGGAAGGAGAGCATAAAATTCTCGTTAATAACATCACACAATATGCAAAGATTTCTGTTGCAAAATGGTTGCTCGTTGAGTGCCTCTTAGTGGTTGCGATTGCAGTTGCAGGTTGCTAGTTGCTAGTTGGAGTGGTGCTTCTCTGGGGTGCATGGTGCTCGGGTGATCGGGTGCTTGCTTAATATCTGTGTGTGTGTGCGCTGTTTTTTTGTTTATTTTGGTCTGGCTACCTACCATCATCGTCATCAACCAAATCGCCCAAATCCGGTTCATCATCATCGTCATCCTCGTCGTCGTCATCATCATCAGAGGCTGGTGCCGCCGCCGGTGCCACATCATTGTTGACCGCCTGTTGGCGAGCCACGGCCCGTTCGCTCCTCGAGAGCAACTGCACCGGCGATGCCTCAATTTGCAGCAACAGTGCACTGAGCACGCACAGCAAAATCACGAATTTCATTTTTGGTTCGTCTCTGAAACAGACAGATGAAAAGATGAACAGATGAATACAAGATGAGCTAAAATTGTGTGGTACATTCAAGTTCAGATTGTGAGCTATAACCCGGGGCATGCAGAACTTTTACTTTTGCGGTAAACTCAATTTGTTGCAGTGCAACACTTTCTTTTCCATCACACATAAATTACATATTTATTGAACAAAAGCCAACTTTGACGGGCCACTAAGTAAAACAGTCAGAAAAGAAGACATCAAAGAAAGCAACTTTGAAGTATGTGTGTGTGTCTGTGTGTCTATGTGTGTATGTGTGTGTTTGTGTCTGTGTGTGTCTCTGTGTGTGTGTGTAAGTGTAAACATGTTTTTGAACTGCGACTCAAAGTTGCCGCCGGGCGATGTCCACATGTCCATTTTGTTGGCACTTGACACACAACAGCAGTAGGAGCAACAACAGAAGCTGCAACAACAACAATGAAGCCGCCGGCGCCATTTGACGCCGTTCCAGTTGCCACTGCCGCCGCCACCATCACCACAGCAGTGGCAGGTAAAGACACAAAGACAGACAAAATTAGTGTATTGTTTGTTAAGTTACAGCATATTAGCTTTTGTCTCACAGTTGCCAGCTCATTTGCTGGTTACTTTAATCGCATTTCAGAAAATGTAATGCACATTTTAGGTTGTCATTTAAACTGGATTAATTTCTATTCAAACATTTGCTTGAGTGATAAATTGACATTGGGCTTGTAGTGTACTAAAGTGGATCGAGAAATGTAGAGAGTCCTTATAGGTTAGGGTATTTGTGGCATCCACAAGAAAATCCTTAACTTTCCATTCTGGCATTGCTTTGTTGTTGGTTTTCTTGTAGACTGCTGCGATTGCTGTTGGCTTTTTAGCCATGACAATCAGCATGGCCAACAGCCAATGGCTGTAACAAACAACCGCAACAATTGTTGCTGTTGCCGTTGCTGTTGCTGTTGCTATATTTGCTGTCGCTCTTAGTGCTTCTGTTGTTGTTGTTGTTGTTGTTGTTTGGTGTTGTTGCTGGTGTTGGTGTTGCCATTGTCGCACTGTCAAGTGCGGCTACCCCAAGTGAAAGCGACGTCAACGTCTGCGTCGACGTCGACTTCGCTGCCCCGAACAAGTTTTCTGCGGCAGCATTGCCACAGCCATTTGTTCGATACTGTAGCTGTTGTTGATATTGTTGTTATTATAGTCGTTGTTGTTGTTGTTTTTGTTGTTTTTGTTGGCTACCTGTCCGGCCACTTCTTGAAATAAAAACGATTTCAAAATCGAGCTCAACTTAGCGCTGATAAGCAAACGTCGCTAGCCATAAGCCAAAGTGAAAACCCGGTGACCTACTGGCCAGCCCAAAACAGTTGGTCAACATTGCAGTGCCAGTGGTTCTGGCAGTGGTTCGTTGGTTGGCTGGTTGGTTGGCTGAAAAGGGCCTCTCGCCGGTTTGGCGATCCACCTGATAACCTCAAAGACGACGCAGCTCTGCGGCGTCCAAGACTTCTCTTGCTACGCGGTTGCCATGTGGATGAGACTAAAGACTCGTCGCCGCGAAGCTCTGCTTAATTAAAACTTTTACGATGTACGCTCTGAAGCAGCGCTTATTAAAATAGGAAGCCCCAGTAGTACTGCCTGTAGCAGTGGCAATGGGAGAGAAAGCGACATTTCAAGGCGTGGCACTCAAGCAAAGATGACATATCACCTGCTTGGCAGGCACAATCCTCGCGGTGCTTAGCAACTGCCGTCTATTCGCGGCAGGCAGCTGCGACAGTGCAACAAATTTAATATTAATTATACCATGAATGCCTTGTGTCAACATTTCGAAAACTTTTTTCTTAAGTGACAATGAACTGAGATTTTGCCAAAATTGTGTGATGCCAATTGATTGTTGCTTTATATTTGCTTATATTCCATATATGTGATAGCAGTTGGTTCTCATAGATACTTTAGATACTTTACTATGTTATACTACCATTACTCAATAGATATGTGTGCAATTTTTTGTGGAGGGCACTTCACATTTGACGCCCACTGTAAATGTTGACGCTTTTACTACGGCGTCCTCAGTTGGGTACTTATAAACTCTGGTTATTGAAGTCTACGAAATTGCATTTACTTTACCAGCAAGCATGCGTCTTGCGCTCTTGCCACCGCGTGGCATACTACAAGCTGCTCAATATTCTTCCATTTTCTCACCTAACTTCAAGCATTTTACGCATCATTCTATAACAAGCAAGAACAAGCACCAACAACAGCCGCACTGCAATGGGAAAACTTTTGACAAGCATAAAATACCCAGCCCTCTCCTCACCCCTGCCACTCAGCTTCCCTTCTGCTGTCGCTCTCCTTGTATCCGACCAGTTGGTTCTGGTTTTTTGCCGCTGTTCACTATTGTAGGCACTAACTCATATGGAACGCTGCTCCCACAATATTTTAATGCACCATAGAAAAATGCAACTAACCGTGTGAGCATTTTACATTAATATTCATGCGAGTGGCAGAGGAGGTAGAGCATTGTTAGAGTGTGTGCTATGCACTTGCATGACAGCCAGCAAAATTATTTAAGCCCCTCGCACACACCCCACATAGGGGGGATTATTGAAGCCGACGATTCTCCACCACCAACGCACCCACTTGATCCCTATCGTGACTGCCTGCGGCTGCTGCCTCGTCCTATCTGCGTTTGCGTTGTCATATCAGCGTCATATCAATAAATATGCTGGCCGTACAAAAGGACACGCGTAAGCGCCCACAAAAGTGCCTGGGGATTTACATATCAGCCTGTTAGTATCGCCGTTCCAGCAACTGTGAGTCTTTGTCTTTGTTGTGAACTTGGCTCATGTGTGGCTGGGTTGGGCAACAATGTCTTGCCGGCTGCTGCTACTGCTGCTGCTACTGCTGCTGCTTCTGCTGTGGCTGTTGCGGTTAATTTTCCGAGATAATGACAAAAGAAGTGAAGAAGAAAAAACAAATAATCTCTACACGTGCCGCTTGAGGTGACACGCCCCATGCTGAAGCACCTGCAGCCGCAGCAGCATTCACGCCAGGCTACAATATTTTCCCTCTCGGTCTGCCAATCTGATATCATATTCATTCATCTCGCTCACTTTCTGCATGAACTTGCATGCCGCGCGAGCTAAGTGCTGTTATCGTCGCATCGGAGCCACCTGGCGGAACAACACTGCATCACACACACTAACTCCTTGCCTGGCATCCCAGCCAACTAATGCACTTGGCCTGGTCATGATTTTTGATGTATACTCTATAATCTAGTCGGAACTGAGAAACAGTCATTGATAACAGTTCCTGATCATGACTTGATACAGTTTGAACATAAAACATCAATGTTTTCGTTTATCCATTAATTGTTATTTGTCCAAGTCATTTCTGCCAAAATTATGCCACGCATCCACGAAATCCCATCACTCCTTTTTTATACACCAATGAGTAGGGTATTTCAGAGTCGAACATCCCCAACAGTACAATTCCTTTAGTCTTTTTCTATCTTTGAAACTGAGTAAACTTTTACATTTCTTGCCATAAACTAAGCACACAGCAACAACAACAGCAAAAAAATGGTGGCAACTTTTGGGGTATGTGAATTGGAGAGTGGGTTTACTGTCTGGTCCACTCAAATTTCGAAAAAAAAAAAGAAACAAAAACTTGAATGTGTATGTCGAATATTTCTCTGTTAATAGCTTCTACTTGGGCTAAGTGCATGTATGTTGTTGATGTTGGCGTTGTTGGTGTTGATGCTGAGACTGTTTGTAACAACACTTGAGAATGTTTTGTTTTGGCAGCAAAGTGCAGAGGCAATGTAAACAGCGTAAACTATAACTGCGATGCCAGGAAACACTTAAATTAGCCACCAGCTCGTATGTGGGTCAGTTTGTAAGAAGAAATCTGTGAGAAGGCATGAGAGATAACTCAGCGCGGCAACTGCTGCTCTTTCTACTGCTTTGACGGCTGACCACAGAGCACATATGAAATTAGAGCAGAGTTGGGTTGTGTGGCTTGTATCTGGAGCACAGCACATAAAAAATTCCGGGGATGGCTCTAAATTGCTGTGCAGATACAATTTATGACCCAGGCCAGTTAGGAGTCCGGGTCCGAGTCCATGTTTGAGTCGACTTTGGTTTTTCTGAGCTCTGAAAATCAATTAAAAGTTCTTGGCCAAGACGCTGCCAAGGCTATTTTCTATCTCTCGTTTGTGAACTGTTTGTGGGTCATCAGCAATTCGGGGGTGGGCTTTGTGTTGGAGTAATCGCTTTGCATGCGAATTGCTTGGACTTGGCATAGTCATGGCACACACACGATTCGATGTTACGATAATCCTCAGATTTTAACACTGTTAATCCAATGCTAACCTTGAGCTGCCCTTTGGTTATGATAATGGTAAACGATGATAATAATTGTATATTGTTCTGTTTTAGTTTCTTGCTTCACACACCGTAAATTTGTATTTATTATTATTTTCTTTCTTTTTTTTTTTGGTTTTGATTAGTTTTTTTTTAATTTTTTTTTTTTTTGTTACGATAACCGATTTCAGTTTGAGTTTAAATAACCGTTGCTCACTCTTCGAGTACCCGTTGAAGACTGTCGCTGGTTAAACTTCTCTCGTATGCTTTTTAGCCCCATGCGATTCTTGACTGACTTTCTTTTTTCAACGTTTGCTTTTTACCTGTTTCTCGCTGGCGGAGTTTTTGGTTTGTGATTGTGGTTCTGGTTGCTTATATTATGCTGTCGAGCTTCGTCGTTGGTAATTTTCACACCGCCGCGCACTCAACTGTCTCGCACGACTGACCGTCTGCAACTGATCGTGGCTGGAATCTTCAGTTACCAGCATAGTTGTAGACGACACCGTGAATAAACCGATCCGTTCCCCCACAATTCATTTACATTGCTTTCTTCGCGTTCTCTGCTGATAGCCTCTCTATCTCTAAGTGTCTCTCTCTCTCTCTCTCTTCATGTCTTGACCAACTTGATTTTCAATCTTTTTGGACTTGAGCTGTGCGCTTTATGGGCGGTTCCTATGGGAAAGTATTTGGCACAGTAAGCGTCTGGTTATTACAGTTAGCGACGAAACAGGCTTAAGCTTCACTTAATTTGTAGTACGATGGGTATCAAGCTTTTATCAGGTGTGATTTTATGTTTACTTTAGTTATAACAACGTATATTCAATTGCAGTAAAATTAATGACCCATTTAAAGACATTTATTAACCTCTGAGTGCAAATTGAATAATTTTTCTGGCTCGCATTTATTTCATAATATTGATCATCTGATGATTTAATATTCATTCATCACATTTTTATTACCCTATCAGAAATAAAAAAATCGTTAATTTTTTTTAATATTCAATCGACTGTTTCCGAATTTTGTGTGACGCACCCTAACCCCATTCCTGACATACCTTCTGGCCTGCTCAATGAGTTTATGATTGACAAATACGGAATGACTAATATATATTATGCATTTAGTATGTGTATATGTGCTAATTTCCGAAATCTTGTGGCAAAACAAGCACATTAAAGTGAAATCGTTGGCCATCGAGCAGTCAACTTTTATATTAGACTAATACAAAACAAATAAGAACGGCAAACGAATGCATGACGAAGAATTTATACTCTTGCAGACTGGATTCATTTAAGTTTCATTACAAATTGAAGTGCTACTATATTTGTCAGGTTCACTTTTTGTGAAGTATGTTTAGGTGGACTATATTGCCACGGGCAGTAATGCTGATGTTCAGTTTGTATTTAACATAAAAGACAAAGCCAGAAACCATTTCGATAACAGTTACTCAAATTAAGTTAACTTGCATTTCATTTTCAGTGTCCGGGACATAGTGAACCAAGGAAAATGGACAGTCAGCGAGCTGACTGTCAAAGTCAAAGCTTTCCCACACACGCATACGCACACACACCCACACACACACACACACACGCGCGTACACACACTTACACACACACTCACATACTCAACAATACGCGACAACAGTTTCGCCGGCAGCGCAGTCAGCGTATCCAACAGTAAAACGTGTTCTACTCGTTTATAGCCGCCTCTTGTTGTAGTTGCTGTTGTTATTGTAGTTGTAGTTGTAGTTGTAGTTGTACTAGTTGGGCAAAAGTTGATTTTACTGCAGCCCAAAGCTTGGTCTGTCTATAACTTTCTTCGCAACTTGCTGTCGCCGTCGTCGTCGCAGCTTTTGTTGTTGCTATTGTTGTAATTGTTACTGCTGTTATTGAGACAGCAGGCAAGTATGCAAGTCTTTGCAAAGCATTTCAGTTAACAGGTCAGTGGAGTTTCTCAACTTAAAAACTTAACTCAACTTGCAGACGCATTCAGTCTTTTGCCGCAGAATGTTACGAAATTTTATGTAATGTGCCGAAAAACAACAACAGAATTCGCTAAAAGAAAAAAAAATCATAGAAGTGCTCCGACTAACGTCAACAACAGACAAATAAATAAAACTTTCATTCAAAGTAACAAATTTTCGCCTGGCGAAACTTCAACTTCAATTTTAAAGCGATTGAGGCGTTGTGGGCAGAATCATTGTTTTTAAACACCGTATAATTAAACATTTTTACGACTTAATACATTTTGACATTTTCTTTGGGAATGCCAGTCAGGTGGCAAAAAACTTGATAAACACAAAACAATTATCCGTTGCGCCCAACTGCCCGCCCAAACAACCAGTCATGTTTAAACTTAGTTGCTCCTAATCAAAATGTCTTTTGCTATTTGGCTTCGTAAAAAATTTTCAGCAACAAATCAAGGGGGCGTGCTGAGAAACCGTCGGCCTTTGAATCCAACTCAGAAACGTTGTTCCATTTGACTAATTAATTTGCTCAACTTTCATGAAAACGCAGACTTTTGGGGCTGATTAGTTTTTGCAGCTACAACAAACTTTTTTTTTTGAGGCATATAAGTTAATTTTCGGCTTTGTTTTTTGGGGTTTTGTTGATTGCTTGTTTTCAAATGGCTGTTAAAAATCTTAATATTTCAGACTTCAGAGGCTTTAAAATGTATGATTATGTGTGTATGTGTATAAAGCTATTTGAATATCGTGAACCCATTAAATATTTCAGACATTTATTCTTGCGGTCTGCAAAAAAATCAGATTTATTATTTTATTTATTCGCATAAAAGTAAAAAGATTATTGTAACATTTTCTCTCTGGATCAAAAGCGAAAAGGCAAAATAAATAAATAATAAAATAATATTTGACAGCCAATAGTAGAATTAATTATATCTTCCAGAGATATATTAAATTACCCAGACTAACAACCCGACTATCAATTAGTGGTTAAGTACCAGCCCAGCCCAGCCAGGTTTCAGTCGAATCTGTTCGTGTAGCTCTCATGATTACTTTTGTGTCTGTTTGGTTTAAGCTATTCAATATCTTGGCCCTCTCTTGCTTTTTTTCTGTTGTTAACAGCCAGAAACATCAGATTGACGTCGACAATAAAATGCTAGAAATTATTTGATTACTAACCGTTTTTCTTGGCAACTCAACGTCTCGAAAAAATTTTCGCTTTTCTTATGGCTTCGAGTAATGCACAGAAAAAAGTGAAATACAAATATCTAAGTATGCCTAATCTGCCCGCACGTGTGTTATATTTGCCATTGTTGTAGTTTTAGGTGAGATTATGCATGAAAGCGTCGCTTTGTGCCCAGAATAATTAGCAGGGCAGCTGTTGGACTGGATGCGCCAGTTGGGCTGGGAACAATTGTCAATAAACTAAGAGAGGTTACCTGCCATTCAATGCGTGTGGCTGCCAACTAATCGATTTTCGAAGCGATTTTTAGTTAGTAGCTGCTGCTGGTGTTGCTGCTGTTGCCTGATTATATGCAAAATGCGTGCGAACAATTTCATTTTGTTGAAAACTCAAATATGTTCGTCTAAGCCAAACCGCAGAAATTGTCGATGTGGATTTATATTGGGTTTTAGGATTGGGCTTCAATTTGTTGTTGCTATTGAATTTAATTTGCCCATTATATTCAATTTTTCATGCTGTGCATTGCCAGTGTACAAACTGTTGTTGTTTCTTGATGAATTCATTCACGTACAATACCCAACGATAACGACAACGACGACGGCCGGCACTTCTGTTGACCGTTAAGACAGTTCGAAGTGGCAAGCTTAAAGCTTCAATATTCGAGCTCCAAGTTCCAAGTGGCTTCCTTTACTTTTGTGGCACTCATTTCGCATTCAATGAGCAGCGCATCCATCGAACGAAAGCCGAACCGAGCCAAGCAATTTCAATACGCACTGGCGCAAAATAAAACAAAAATAAAAAAAAAAATAAATAAAAATGGTAAATGAAAGTGCCCTCAAAAAGTTTTCTAAATTTGTGCGCTTGGCCCGAAGTCATTTGGGATGGGCTACTACCTGACCATGCCCATCTCTATATCTGTCCGATTTAATTGTGTCGCATTGCAATGAATATGCAGAGAGAACTTCAAAGCTCAGAGCTACAAGCTTGTCTTATGTCTTTCAATTAGCGAAAGTCTACCAAGCCACAAGAAGCATTTCTTACATTAATTTATTTGAATCGTTCTACAAAAAGAAAAAGTTGTCAGCGACGTCATTAAATTATACCCATTTTTACTTTCATGCTTTTTGCCACGGCCGATATCCAATAAAAGATATGTAAATACAAAATCAACTAAAAACTGAATAAAGCCTATCGAAAAAAAAGAAACACACACACTCGCACATATAAAATAAACACGGAGACGACGAGCCAAGTGGAAGTGGAAGCATCTCGAGCGACTCTCGCACAGGAAGGGAAAGCTGCAGACGAACGTGTTACTTTATATGCAGCTGTATGTGTCACAGTGTCTGTGTGTGTATGTGTGTGTACGTGTGTGTGAGTGTGTGTGTGTGAGTGTCTATGTGTATGGTGTTGTGACTGAGTTAATGTGGGGCTTGTTTCACAGCTTCAAAGAAAAGCAAAAGTCCGCATGAACATTACGGCCAGAAATTGACATTCTTTGCCTCCTCTCTCACACATGCACAGTGCACAGTCAATTCGAATAAGTAAATACAATAACAACAAAATAAATACCAAAAACTGGCTACGGTCACTTTCTCTTTCTTTCACTGCCGATAACAGTAACAACCACAGGTAAAAAATAATATACGACAAAAAAGGGAAGCACAATATCAATGACCAACATCCACAACAAATGAAAAAAATAGACCAATTGCTCTCATTACGATTCTTGGCATTGTTGTTGCTGCTACTGCCTTCGAGCTCTTCATAATTCAAGAGTGGGCACACATACATATTTATTCGATTATAGGAAGGAACTCACTTCACGTCTATGGGTAATTGACACTTTAAGGCAGTAAAATGACTGCCAGAAGCAAGGAGGGCGTATCACAGCATAAAATGGGCGTGGCAGAATGACTACAACATTAACAAAATGTCATTTATGCTCATAAAACTGTCAAACTGAGTTGTCGGCTTGACTAACAGCAGCAGACGCAACAACAACTGATGAGTCGACAGTGGATCAGCCTCAACTTTTGTAAGGCACACACTGATGAGCTTTAAACAGTGCAATTCAATTATAAATTCTGGTTTATTTTCAAATGATATATGTAGATATTATCAGACAGAACGAAATGAGTGAGCTATCGAATACCCGGCTAGAAAATGAATGTTGCAATGGCTTGTTGTAATTCCTGGAAATGTCTTTTGTCTTTCCATTGTCAACAACAAGGCAATCAGAGTTTTAAAAGCTTGAATTTGAACTAAAGTTCAATGCCAAAAATTTGACTAAGAGACGATTTTTATTCTATGCAAATTATTTAAAGCTTCACACTATTTACGACTTATCATTAAATTGCCGTTTTAATACTCCCTAGGATACTGTTCAATATATTGTTTATAAAACCACAAAGTTCATTAGCTTAAAATTAAATCAAGTGAAATCTCGTCCATCAATTGAATTTAAGTGTATTTTTTTCACATTTAATGCTGCTATCTCACTAACAGCTGTGTATATTCAAGGCAATCACATTCAATCACAAAATTTAATAAATATGCAAATTTTCTGAGTATGAAATTACATAAAACTAATTGATTTTCATTGCTGTTGTTGTTATTGTTATGTTGGCTAAGAGATCTGCAAGCAGACGAGAAAACTGACAACGGGTCGAATGTGTATTGTTCGTTTCTCATGTGATATTGTTGATATACTTTTAATAGCAATTTTCGCATTAAATGGTCATAAGTACCGACTATTATTAGATATGCACTTCGTTGTTGGGCCTGGTCGAACGTTCATACAAACAATGAAACATATACAAATGTTGTGCAATAACAATCAAAATTATACACATTTTTTCACTTTTATCATTGAATTATGTAAGCATTTAACACATTTTATGAAAATCACTTTCTTTTCACGCACACATATAAATTAGCTTAGTGCCATGTTGCGTGTACTGTGCATTAAATAATGTCATTTGAATTAACACCAACATTCAACGGGATTTTCCCCTCTCCCCATCCCGACTAAAACTTGGCATTAGCATAACTTATGGCTTATACATTTTGTAGTATACTTTCGGGAGGCGCTCGAAAATGGCGCGTGCTGCTGAACGCTTATCAGTTGTGGTACTCCACGATGTTAATAAGGCAAATATTTGCATAGAATTTAGGTGGATTCACAAACAAGAAGCACTCACCGAACAGGACGCTGCTTGTCTGCTGCTGAGGACCTTTACCGGACAGCAATTACCATGGGCACAGAGGCCGCCAGTCAGTGCACGACTTTGACTCTGACACTGACAGGTCTTAAACGTCTTTAGGCCAAGTTGCTGGCCAGTGCACATTTGCATGTTAAACATTCATTATATCCTGTTGGTGAAATCCATTTAGTATGAATAGGGTATGCCAACACCTACCGTAGCTTAAGAAATTTAAATATTTTATGGAAATATATAATTTTTAATGTGAAAATTGAGTAACATGAACGTTTGCAATCATGGCATAACTTGAAGCGTAGCAATCAGTCGACTTTATTTACAGGATACTCGATAGCAAATCATATAAACAAGGGATTATTTTTCATGAAACTGCTGCTCATTCACACGCACGGTGAATTTAATTTGCATTTTGCAAATGCAAATGTATCCCAAATCTGAACAAGCTGACCAACTTGAACATCTGACAGTTGTTGGGGCCTGTTCGTTTTGGTGTTTTCCTATAATTGGATAGCGTTTGGCCTGCCCAGCTGCATTTCCTCTGTCGCATCAGGTTGCGAGTCGAGAGGCGTGTACTAATATGATTACAGGCGGCGTGGGGTAAGAAAGAACTGAAGATTCTTTTTTTTCCTCTCTTCTCTGAAATCAAATGTCAAACACACATTGCTCGATGTTTGGTAAACCAAGGCAAAACACAGCCTAACCTTGACAGACCTCGACTACCACAGCAGACCGCTGACAGCCCCTGGCAGTCCACTGTTTTTATCTAGAGTTAGTTGGTTGTTCGTTTCATGTTACCTGCTGCTTCTACTTTTGTTGCTTTTCTTTGGTTACGCTTCTTTTGCTTCTTATTGCCGCGGCCTCGGGCTAAACCAAAAGCTTTAAGGATTTGCCGGCGCTCGTCTTCCATACTTGCCATCGTTCTGGGGTCCAGCATAGCTGACCTGGCTGACACCGGCAACGGCTCCTTGTCTTGGCCGGCAACTTAACTTCCGGACGCAAATTCGATTTTCGTCGCATTTTATTTTGATTTCAATTCAATTTTCCTGGCGCTTAAGCACGGTAAACAATAATTAGATGTGCCGACGACTGATACCCGCATACGTTTACGCTTACTGTATACATAAAATATATACACAATAATATTAATATATATATGCGATTTACATGGGTTTGCGGTTGGGATTGCGGTTTGCCGATAAGATTTCGATTGGCTCGTTTCGATTTGGCCAAAGTGCAGAATCAGTGAAATTAAATTGGATTTTCATTGTGACGAACTGGACAAGGCCGTTGACCACCGCCATCGTTGTACTTGTGGTCAAGCGAGTCAGTCAAGATGCTTGGCCCTCAGTAGCTATAAACTTTTACTACTTTATGGCTCAAAGTTAAAGCTGCACTGTTGGCCACTCACGCCTGTCAGTCGGGCTAATGTTTTTTTAAACGATGTCGCCGCTGGCAGCTGCAGCAAAATGGGATCATAATTGAAAGTTTGTGGTGAGAAATCGTGTGCAAATTGATGTGCAAGTTTTCTCTGTTTTTAAGCGTACTCCATATTTACCGATTCACTTTAAGGCATCGTAGAATATCGTCTAGCTTTAGTATTTCTTTTATGCAGTTCATTTACAAATGTCACTTAACAATTACTGAATTCACATTGTGATTCCAATTCAAGCTGGGGCTCGATATTATTTGAGGACCATCAATTTCATTCGATAATCGCGTCATTGTGCGATAGGCAGCTCCTTCTGGGATTGAAAATTGAGCAATTGCATGGAAACGCAATTATTCTGTGTATTCACTGTGCTCCAACAATAATTATTATTGATCGCATTTCAATTTGTTGTGCATTTTTTATGCCTGGCTTACAATAAAATCCATTTGACGACCGGCAAGGCCAGCAGCACCAGCAGTGCCAGCAATGCCAGCAATGCCAGCGACGACATCGACGACTCTTTGCGCATATATTCTTGATGATTTTACAAATGCGCTTAATGACATAGCGTTGCCATTTCCAGTGAGTCAACCAGACACTCAGCCAGCCCACGAGCCGTGGAGACTCTTAGCCAGCTCAACAAATATTTACTTACACGCTCAGCGCTCGACGCTCGACGCTTGGCGCTCCGTGGTTTGTGATTGAGGCTTAATGCATATGAAATGGTAATTACGCATACGCCATGCTCGTCAGCGGAAGAAGTTCTGCCACTTATTGTCGCTCATTTATCTTATTAAGAGCCCATCGGCTGGAAAGATGCGAGGGGGGAGGCGGTGGACAATTTATCAAGCAGCTGGATAGGAGAAGTAACTCATCGTCAGTTCAATTCAAGATGTCGCTGCATTTGTCATTTCTATAATAAACTTCGGGCCATTGGCAGTCGGGCGCTGCCTATGAAGAATGGACGACAAAAAGTGGGCAACAGTTTGACAGTTCTTAGAGCTGGCTCATAGTCTAGACGCTGTAATTGTGGCCAACATAGCGTGTGCTCATTTCTGTTTAGCAGCGTTCCTTGCACCCCTGCCCATTATCCTCTTAGTTATGGCCGCAGCTTATAGCGTTTCTGGCACTAAATCAGCTTAGCTCCAATAAATCACCGAGCTGAGGAGCAAAGCTTTAGTTTTGACCTGCCTTTTAAATCACAAGGTGTCACGATAGAGCCCAACTCCTAACAATGGCCGCCATTTTTGATGAGGGTCGCTGCGAAGTATGCAACAGTGGCAAACAAATACAAGTTGTTGCCACTAGACTAGCCGCACAACGGGGTCAGCATGAACATTTTAGCGTTGTCCGCTTAATATGTATTTATTTATTTATTTGCACTGTCCAACAGTTGTCCGCTTGTCACAGACAAAAGTCGCAACTTGATTTATCAACATTTACATAACAAGCATTTTTTTTTTCCTGCTTTTTATTATTCTTTGCTTTAGCTTTCGGTTGTTGCACGTTGCCCAATTAGACGCAGCAATAAATTGCTCAACAATGGCAGTGGAAAGCCGGAAATGAAGACCGGCTTCACTAGCTGCTTCTGGCTCTGAAGTGCCGTTAATTAAAAAGTTTTCATACAACTTAATTGAAATAGATCTCGATCGGAGTTTTTATTGATATTTTGCTTACACTGACGTTTACCGTTTGCCTTTGCTTTTTGCCGTTGCCGCTGCCGTTGCCGTTTGCCATTCCGCCATTGCTCAAAATGAAACTAAATAATTAGTTTGCTGGCCTCTTTTGGGTAAACTTTTTGGCATTTCAAGTGGTGAAGTTGCTTGCCAGACTGTTTGCCAGCAGCTCAAGTGGCAGCAGCAGCAACAGCCAAAAGGAAAACCAGTGGCAGTCGAAGCAGCAGCAGTAACAGCAGCAGTACTCAAAATGGCAGCAGTCAAAATGCCAAAAAGTTAACACATTATTAGTATTTGGGTTCTTTTAACCAAATGCATTTGACATTTCGGTATATGGCATTTCATTATTATTTCAACAGGGCAGCTGCCCGCATAAATTCAAAACTGAAGCTTTAAGTAGCAACATGCTCGCATAAACAACATATTAAGAGCCGATTGCCTGGGGCATGTACAGCGCATAAATAATATAAAGAAACTTTTTGTCAAAGCGCACCCCAAGTGACACTCGAGGCGCACCCTTTCTGATAAGGCCTAGCACAAGCAACAGCCGGAGCAGGCCAATAACAAAATCAATATTAATTTGATATCGGCATCGAGGCCAGTATTGCCATTGCCTTTAAATTAAAACTGAAAACTTGGACTGATGACGACTTGCCAATACTCTAATTGATTCGGCTCAGCAAATATTGGCCCCCTCGTGGGTATAATTTTAAGCCCAAACAGAACCAATCAGAAACGACTCACTGGTTTCTTAGATGGATTGCAAGTTATGCGGAGCGTATCTATTGCTGCAGGACTGTAAATCCCTTCGAGGAGTTTTCAGTGCGACAACGGAGCCCTTCAAAGCAAAATGTTGTTTTCCAACTTTGTTACAGAAAGTTTTGGAACGTGGCACAGCTGCGGCTTTGGCGGCACTTGTTATTGTTGTTATTTACTATTAAAGTTGCAAGTGTCGTAAACAGTTTGCGTCTACTTTAATGGGATTTTTCTTTCAATTTGCATTCTGCAGTCAGGGACTGCACCATAGATTGACTATTGTCAAGTTTACGGCCAACCACAACTATTTCCATTTTCATTGACCGTAATAAGCCTTATTTGCAATTAAATTTATTCAATTGCCGCGCCAAATGCGCCAATTTGTGTCGCACATACACAAATAAACACAAACACCAATTCAGATCCTTTATTGTTTTCAGGGCAGTCCGCAGAAATTGCCAATTGTTTTTGGCGTTTTCGCATGTTTAATGCAGGCAATCAACATTAAACTAGGTTTAGACAAACGGCAGCCAACGAAACCACATTATATTTGTGGGTCAACCTATGATACGCCCAACCACACCCACACACACACACACACACAAACACACACACAACAGCTGCTACTGTCACATTACCATAATTTCATTTGCAACAGATGCGGCGACCAATGGCCACCAGTCGACATGCACAGGTCCATTTCGATTTCCATTGCTCGATTCAAACTCACTCGCAATGCCAGAAGTGATACACGAATTACGTGTATGGCACGTTTTATAAACAGAGTTATACTGAGCTGTTGATTTGCCGCGTCAGCTTCACTCACTTAGTATATATTTGTGTAAATATTCATCAGTTAATATCTATGGCACTATAAATAGCTGCACAATCAACTTGGGGAGGAGTGCTGCACGGCACAATAGACGGAAGCTTTCTCATTAATTAAGTTCGAATTCAGCTTCTTTTTCTGCCTTGCCTGCTGCGATGAGTCTCATGCAGCATGTGGCGCTCAGTGGCGTCGAGCGTGAGACCTCTTAATTCTGGCATTGAGGTATAGTTTACTTACCATGCAACGCCTCTGTTGCCAGCAATACAATCAGCATGACGATGACGCTGCCACAAGCGCCGCTCAATCTTGTTGAGTAAGCGCCACTAATTTGTTTTTTAAGGCCAACGGACACTGCCCACTTTCTCCTTTGTGTGCCCCTTTCTTCCCATTGGACGTGTGGCGTCGGGGCTGTTGCTGTGCTGGTGGCATGCATAATTTATTGGCCGTAAATTCGCATCGAATTATGTTTGCACGTATATGAGACTGTGAGCCTCAGCACTTTGTGTCCTTGCTCCAGCTTTATTGAAGAGCAGCAAACAAATACACTTTTAACAAGCAGACAAGTCACTAGGACCAAAAAGTCGCTGCTGATGCATACACATCTCAAAACCTGCTGGGTGCATCTAGCTTCAAGGGTTCTCAACTCAAAACTCTTCGATGGCCATGCAATTTCGCCATTAAAAACCATTAACAAAAGGTAGTTTGTACCTGGCTGCCTAGCCAGATGAAGTTGCATTTTTGTCCACCAGCCGCATGCTTCAAACTGCATACTGCATGCTGCATACTTTTTGGCACCAGCCAAGTATTTTCATTAAAAGAGCAGGCAGCAGGCGATGACATTGTAGCAATACCCACACATACAACGCATACCAGCAATATTCCTTGTCGACGTGGAATATCTTGCAGTTGCTTTGATACTTTCACTGCCAGCTCAACAGAGATTGCGCATGACTCCAAATGGGCCAAACATAGACCGGCTGCCCCAGTTGGATCTAGGCGGGGTCTATGAACAACTTGAGCAGATGAGGCAAGGTGCTGTTGCATGAACAACCCGTGACGGCTAAATACGCGAAATACCATTAATATATCTCAGAGTGTTGAAGTGCGTCAGTTGCAGGTACAGACAACACTAGTAGTAAATGGGATACATCTTGTTTTCTGCAAACAACAGGATGAACAAAACAAGTGAAAAGTGGCACAGTTGCCAGGCATTTGCCTGGAGGATTATAGCGATCTCAGCATTATATGCCACAATACAATATGTACTTCAATGTTAGTGGGACAAAAGTATCTCGAAAGTGTCTTAAACCGGATCATCGTCACGTTGCCGAGCGACAAATGATGTGTTTTTAAACATAAGCCATGATTATCCTGCTCGGCATTCGGAAGAAAGTATGGCTGCAATTGTAGCAAATAAAGGCCCAAAGAATCATAGGATTGCTTGGAATGAGTTGCAAGGAAGAGCAAGTATTATATAAATCCATAATTAGCAAAAAATGAATTAACTCGGTAATTATCAACAGAATGATGCGACAAAACTTTGCATATAAATCGAATTGCGCAGTCCAAAACAACACAGAAACCGAAAACTGTGCATAATTATGAACGCAGCAAGCCACAGAACCGCAAAATTCTGTAATTTGGAGTGAAGTCTGCGCCACATCCGGCTGTGCTGCATGGTTTGCGCAAATTTTTGATTTTGTTGCTATAACATGCTACATGGAATGTGTCATTAAAACATACAATTGTCATGCTAATTGTAAAAAAAACTTATAAAATGTTTTGTAAACATTTCATTAACAAATGTGTATGGCAATTACGGCCACAAAAATGCAATTAACTGTGTACGCAATTACCAAAACTGTGAGTGGTGAACATTAAATGTGTTTTGGTCTAGAGACACCTGGCGACGTCTCTGAATATCCATTTTTAGGAACAGGTGGAGCACTCCACAAGCAGCACACATCAAATGCAGATAGGCAAAAATTAAATGAAAATGTGTAATTTTACACAAACGCCAGGTGATGTCAACATTAAATTGAAAGTCTCAATGTTTGGTCAATGGTCAAACTCAGGACTCAAATTGATGGCCTGTGATGTCTTTGACAGCACTGAGCGTCATTTCCATTTGATGAGGGTTCAATATTTGCTTCGGTGTGTGCAACAAGTGTGACTCACACACAGCAACACGAAATTAACGCCTACCGTTTTCAGTTATCAAATTGTTCAAACAAAAGTCTAACCAAAGTTTGTACCTAAATTAATTGAAAGGACTTTGTCCGTCTCCAACACAGCTCCTTCCTGTCCATAAAGTTCGTAAGGAAATTGATGTCAGCCTTTAAGAAGCGGCGAAATGGAAAGTTTCACCTTTAACAAGAAATAATTTGACCGAACACAAATTTACAAAACGGCAGCCCAAAATAAAATAAAAATAAAAGTAATTAAATTAGTTGAAAATTATGTTCACACAAAGTTGACGAGAGCAACACAGCCCATATGACTAATATTCAGCTCGGGCTACATTGTGCCACAGCCAACTGAAACCTTTATTATACCTGTTCAGCAGCGATGTCAGATGCTGGGCTCCATCCTTAGGTCCTTAGGTGAAGCTCCTCCTTCTGTTGCTGCAATTCCAGCACTCAGTGCAGCTATAAGAATGCTTTGTCTCTGCGCATTGGAGTGGGCTTTCTTTTTGTCGCCTATGCGTGTGAATGCCTCGAATACTTGTGCTTGGTTTGAATGCATTTGCGTGAATACGTAGATGTTGAACTACTTATTTGCCAGCAAATGCTGTCTTTGTAAATGAGTGCGTGTTTGTCTGTGGAACTTCTGCGCAGCAAATATTCATTTACACACAGGCAAACATTTCTAAAGCATGACAAACTTAGTGTTTGTCCTATGAGAAATGAGCTGAGGAAATGGAAAAACTTGTATTTTATAAGCCGGCGTCGTTGGCTACAAAATATAACCATTCAAGCCTCATCAGTATTCATTAATTCAATAGCCTTTACAGAGCATTTTTAACCGATTTACATTGTAAATTAATCATTATTATTGCGAACTTTTAATTCATTCATTTGTATTGTGCACTCTTCAAAGATTCTCCAACAATGCACACAGCTCCATTTTCCATGTTTCCCGTGCAGCCGAAAGATTCCACACAGCATGAGCACTCACATTCGTATTCACAGTCGCACCCACACCCACACTCACATTCATTCAATCAATCATTTATTCATTAAGTCATGGTCAATCGTCCGCTCACTGTGTGCGCAAACTTTATACGCAATCAATTCGACAATTTTAATAAAAATTCTTACGTTAAATTACGCTCAACAATCAATGGGAGGAATTCAGCTCGCACCCAAAACCAGCAACCCACTTGTCGCTGTCATTGTCGAACTGTTGGCCTAAGTGGTGTTAAGTATTTGAAAATCTGTGCTATTCTATGGTATATTCCCATTGCCTCTCCTGCGTCCCCTGTTCGGTTCTGTGCTATTGTGTTCTGTACTCGGGCTTCGTTTTGCGGCCGTTTTCCGTTTTATTGTTTTACGACAGTTGGCCAAATACTTTGGCTTGCAAAACTTTTGCGCCTGATGGTCATTCATTTGTCTGTGATTTACGAAGACCAGTCCGCCAGACCACTCACCACAACACCCACAACACCCACAGCTGAACGCAAGTCAACTAAACTCGGATGGGCCCACCCATTTAGAGACTTGACTAGCATTTAGTGCCATTGATTTATTGCTCCTGTATAACCACCTCAAATCTGCTCGTAGCTCTCGACAATTCCATGCGCGCGCACCAGCTGCAAATCCCTCACGCAGTGCTCCATAGGTGTGACTATGCATAGGGGTTTCCGGCCGCTGAAATAGCCACTGGCAGCCCGAGCATAGTTAACTTGATGAGTGTGCAGCCAGTTGGTCAGCTCGTCAAGGCATGTGCACTGCCAAGGATTGCCCTCTATGCTAATGCGGCGCAACTGCGATAGAAGCGGATCCTCCAATGCAGGCAGGAAGGTCAGGCGATTGTTATGAATTTCCAGCTCTGTCAGCTTGTCAAAGCAGGACAACAGATCCTGATCGAGTTCCATGAGACGATTCTCGCTCAGCGTCAAAACCCGCAGACGACGCAGTGGCGCAATCATCCGGATGTCCACTGAAATCAACTTATTGCGCCTGAGTCGTAGCTGCTGCAGAAAGGGCAGCGAGGCGAGAGCCAAAGGATGCAGTTCCTCAATGTGGTTGTTGCTCAGATCGAGATAGCTTAGTTTTCTTAGCACGCAGCTGCCAAAGACATTGGCGCCCAATTGCCTAATATTATTTTTGCTTAAATCAAGCAGCTGCAATGCCGTCAAATTGGCAAAGACATCATCGGGCAGCTCTCGAATTTTGTTGCCCTGCAACTGTAGCGATTGTAAGTTAACTAAACCCCGAAAGGCTGTTCGCGAGATCATGCTTATCTGATTGAACCAGAGGTTGAGTATCTCCAGTTGTTGCAGCCTGCTAAACACTTGTTCATCAAGCACTTTCACATTGTTGGAGCTGTAGTCGAGCAAGCGCAGTAGTGGAGTACTATCGGGACCTGGACCGACGAATAAGTTTCGCTGAATTTCATATATGTTGTTGTTGGATACGTTCAGCACACGCAGTTGGGGCAGAACATAGAAGATGCTCGCATCCAGAACTTCCAGCCAATTACTGTGCAAGTGCAGCTCCTGCAGCTGGGGCAGTCCTCGCAGTCGGCACCACTGAAACTACAAGAAAATAATGACTTTATTACCAAGACAATATACAAATCTGCTCAACTTACATCTTTGATATTGTTGTTGCTAATGGACAAATAATGCAGATTGGCATTGGAACCCAGAGTGATGTTCTCCTGTTCGTTAGTGGTCAGATCAAGAAACTCCAAGTACTTCAGGTCCTTGAAGGCGTCCATCTCCACGTTGGCTATGAGATTATTTGAGAAGTTTGCATACACAAGATTTGGCATTTGCCGCAAAAGCTCTCGTCCAACCAGCGGCAAATCATTGTAGCTAACATCCAAACTGATTAAGGCCGTGTTATTGGCAAAATGCTTGGGTTGCAGCTCCTCCAGTTGGCAGTGCGACAGGTTGAGTCGCTGTAGTGAAGCAAAATCGCTGAAGCCACGCCTGCCCAGGGTCAGGCCTCCAGACTGTGACAGGTCCAATTGCCGCAGCTTAGACAGCTTGGGGAGCGGTTTGTCATCGTTTTCAATTGCCGTATGCTCGTTAATAATCTTAACGTTTTGCCAATCCCCTTGTATGTAGTGGCTGAGTTGCTCAAAGTTTTCAATTTCACGACAAACATAGTTTTGATGTGCAACATGCTCACATTCCTGCACATCTTTTGCATGTATTTCACAGAATGCGCACAGCAGCGCCAGAATAAGAACTCGTGTCGACAGCATCTTTATTACAAATGAGACAGTTTGCTTAAAATACATAGCGTAATACTGTGTTTATTTTTAAGCGTATAAAAACTTGTTTTTTACTCCATTTCCAACCTGTAGCTGTCAGCTTATCAACCGGTTTCGATGCGTCTGAAAGCAAATCAAAAGACTGCATGCGAAAATATTTGGCAGGTATGAAGAAATCGCTCCGAAAGAAAGGATCTGTTAAGGCCCACCGCAGTTGCCAATTGAGAAAGACTTTCTTTAATGCGAATAGTTAACACGTCGTAGTTAACTTGTCGTTTTATTTTGATTACCTGATTAAACTGACATTGAAATTACTTCATAAAATAAATGTACATGAGTTTCCACGTGTTCATATATACCCATCTATATATATTCTATATAAAACATTCAACTTGTTATCTTTTTTAGTGTAAATAAATACATTCATTTATCGTCAAACTGTCAATACTTTTTACAAGTACGCATTTATCTTTGATCAAATGTTGAACATTCTTCCAATATTGCCGATTATATTATATAATGTATTTTTGAATATTATCTGTAGTTTTCAATTTCGAAAATTCTTTTGTTATGCTGAAAAATGTGTTGTGCGTTATTGAATCAGCTAGATAAATGCTTACATTATAAATATTTACACATATAATGTAAATATATATATACATTTGTATATTTGAAATATATTAAGACACAAATACGCATAGTTAAAGTACATCGTTGACTCTGTTCAGAGATTCTGATTCATCGTTGTAACTTTACAAAAATGCTTTAAGATAGTAGTCGTCGTATATTAATAAATAATAATAAGAAAAAAAATAGCAAATAACAAATCCTGATATTAACGAAATCGGTCCGATCTGGCTTGTAGCCCAATTTCGGTAAAAGTGAAAGTCAATAATTTGGTTATTTCAAGAATGCAGCAGCTTTGGCCATGTCAGACTAGTACGCGATAGTACAACCGGAAATATCTTATTCCTGCGAGTTTGCTACATAAATTTCAAGAGCACCTCACAGCAATTCCAAAAGGGTTAGAACATGCCTGGACGGTCGGTCTCCTGATTGGCACTCTTCTCAAAGAACATTGCATCCTAAAATAAATAAAATACAAAGATTATCAATTTGAAATGATGCAATATTATGGATAATGCTTAGTATCTAGCATATTCAGAGTAAGCTGGGATTGTGGTGGGGTGTATTAGTAAAGTTTTACCTCAACACCAACTAAGTCTGTGATGCAGACGACTTTTGAGTGTAAGGCGAAAGAAATGTTGTTGTGATGCATGTTGTTCGACTAAATATGCGATTAGTATTTCAAATTTGCTATATAATCAAAATTGTGGTTGCTTACAATGAGGAACGTGGCGCCCAGCAGTACGGCTTTTATGCGTACATCCAAATCCATTGGAAAAGTAAGGCCAAAGAAATCGGCATCCGTGAATATTTCACGGGCCAGTCCTGACCACTGCTTGGATATTTTGCCCACCTTCTCCCCGGTAAGAGAGACCACCTGCAAAGCAATTGAAATGATAATATATAATTTGATACAGGATCAGAGCTTTAGCACTAACATTGAACTCCACATCGCCGCATAATGAGAAGGTGCAAATGGGACCCTCAATGCGCAAGACCGTGTCGCCAATGTGATTCAGAATGCGAAACGATGGCGAGCAAATGGACCACTCCTGTTCGATAGAGCCAATAACATTGCCCGGTGGCGCTGTCACTTCCATTTTTTGCAGGCAGCAGGGGAAACAGCAGGCAGAGCAGGCCAATGGGCGGTTAACATGGATGACCTCTTGTTGGAAATTGTCAAAGATTTTCATATCGAAGGGGCGTGCGGGACCGCACATGTTGCGGGTGCAGCAATCGGTGTCCTCCACCGCATAATAGACCTTCTGGCCAAGCGCGTTTTTGATTGAGAACTTATTGTTGGTCTCGAAGCCAGTGAAGGCTTCGAGCAGCTCCACCTTTTGCTTAACTAAAAGCTGGTCGATACTCGTAAGGTATTCCAATCCGCGCGGACAGTTCGGAATTCCTGTAGGTATACTCATCCAGTCGCCTGTTTTAAAATACATCAAATAATCACATCATCGATAATTAAATTGTTTGTTCTGTCAAAATCATATCACATCAGCATATGTGTGTTTGTGGGCTAGTTTTAGAGCAGAAGAGCGTGTCAATTGGTCAATGTCGTTGTGTCATCGTGCCAATTGCTCGAATGCCCAATTGAAGGCATTACAATGGACAATGGCAGACTACGACTACGACCACGACCACGACCCGCACCGTGGTTTATTGTGCTGCTTACGCCAATCAACGCCACTTTTATATCTAATCTGATACGCGGCCTTAGAGGGGCAGATAACGTTAACGACACTCCCGATTTATATCTTAATTCCATGCAAGTTTATAATTTCATCACAATGACATAAATAAATCTTAATGCACGCTATCTCAACGCACCACGTCTAACAAGACGGCTTTACAAAGCCCCTTGAAATTACCCAAATATGCGTTGAGTGGCCTTCAATGAGCCGTAAATAAATTAGCCTTGAGAAGCCATTTAAGGTTTTGTCACAAGCCTGGGAGATAGTCGAAAGCCGACCATAAGGATCAATCTCACCTTCTATCCTCGTCGCTTATGTAGAACTCGTAGCCCTTGCGCTTGGCCGACTTGTTCAGTCGCATTGTGTGACGAAATTTCTTGGGCAAGGGTTTGTTGGCCTCGCGGCAGACCAACTGCTTCAGCGTCTGTGATCTTGTGCAGAAATAATTGTACTTGTTGTACAGCGAGTGCCAAATGAAGCGTAACACTTTGGAGCCACTGGTGGCACCAGCAGCACCACCAGTCGACGATTCCCTTTGATCGCCCGATTCGTTTTTAGTCAGATCCAAGGTCGAAATGTAATTCGAGCTGGCTGCTGCAACTGCAACTGCATCGGGAACTGGAACTGCGGTTGCATCGGTCATCGTAAGCGCTAATTGAATTTGAGGGGCTTGTTGCGACTGCTCTCGATGCTGCACCGAGTTGAACTGAAGCTTGTGCCTGGCAGAGGGCACACAAATGGACAACAGATGACAGCGCGTCGCGGCGGAAAAATCATCATAGTCAAGCAAGCTGAACGTGTTTTTAAATAGCGCTTTGTATTATTTTATTGGTTCAATTAAAGCAAACGCTTCGCCTCATGATAAGAAGAAACAGCGGGTTGTCTTTTTTGGATGATTCGCTGATATATGCATAAATACATATATATATATATACATATATGTATATTTGTGAGGGGGTCGTCAGCATGGGGGAGTGCAAGCACAAACAACAAAATCTTGCTATTGTTAGCTCATCGTGATTAGAGATATCAACCTCAAATATATCTCGCTAACAGCTGAAGCGTAAAAATTTACAGCTCTGTTTTGGGTGCTAATACAAAGTTTACTTTTAGTTTACCGCTCGCGTATACTCAGCTGGTAGTGTTAGTATCTCTATCTAGTATCTCTCGAGCAAGTATTCGCTGTGGTTGAATGGCACCAAAGATGCGTCTTCTTTGTGGACTTGGTGTAATCACAATTACAGTACATTGACACCGATCAACGCTCAACGCTCAACGCTCTCGTCTGTTTCAATTGATTACAGTTAATGCCAATGTGGAATTGTGATTGTTAAACTGCTGCCAATCTGCAATTGCAGCAGTGTGTGTCTATATAAAAAACACATCAGAAGCGCAACTCACCAGCTGGTCCTGCTACGCCGCCCATGGCGGGTGGACCAGGCATACGAGGCTGATGCATTATCACCGGTTGAGGTCCTGGTCCATATGGTTGCGGCGGACCAGCTGGCCCAGGCGGATACTCAAATGAATGTGGAGCACCAGCGCCAGCGCCAGCGCCAAAAGGTGCTGGTCCACCGCCATAATAGACATCTCCGTAAGGTTGCGCTTGAGGCACTGAAACATAACCACCTCCTCCTCCTGCTTGTGGAGGCTGTGGCGGAGCAAAACCCTGAAAACAAATAATTGGTTTTAGTGAGATTTTTGGTTCATTTTCACATAAATTAATTAGGGGCGTTGGTGAGCATGAACCTTCTCTGAACTCGCCATTACTACTAAGTGCAAGATATGGAAATAGCATGCACTTAAATAATTGCAAGCATATCCTACAGATAAGCATTTGAAGTGTTCATTTCTTATCAGTTACAAAACTGTTGAAATCGCATTCAGCATAATTCTTACGTAGAGGATATTGGCAAACTCAACTTTAAAGATAAAAAAAAGCAAGCAAGTCAAAACATGACGTCAGACCACAAATGATTGCGTGCAAATACAAGTATATAAATACAAAATATGTATGTACATATACATCATATATATACATATTTATGTATATATATATATTAGTCAACAGTTGAAAGTTGGCAACGCCCCCAACAATCCGAAAATCAAAATTACTCACATAGGCTAATGGCTGCGGCTGCGGTCCTCCGTGCTGTGGTGGTGGATACTGTGGCGCATAGGGTGGTGCGTTGGGTGCACCACCATCGGATGGTGGCGCATTTGGTGGATAATAACCGGGTGGAACGTAGCCACCTTTATTGATGTTGTTCATTTTGTTGTTGTTCTTTCTGTATTCGTTGTGCGTTTCTATTGGAAGCAACTGGGTCGACAGCACACTGCAGTTTTCTACAATTGTTGAAATATTTGGTTGAGCAGCGTCTGTTATTCGATGAAATCAATTAATTGCCACAAACTTGTTTGCTGCTTTTGTTTTTTTATTTATCAAATTTCAACCACAACCAAAATTATATGCAACTATGGGACTGAATTCTGTATACATAAAAATACCAAAAGTGCTGGTAAATATCGCATGCAACTTTCGATATATCGTGCTGGAAAAATTGTCAGCACTGTTAGCTGGTACCTGAAATAAACCCTAGATGTCGCCTCAGTATTGTAAATTTGAAATACAGGTGGAATAAGAAGGGCTAGTACTAGTGCAGCACAACAGATGGCGACCAAAGAGCACAAGATGACTTTAATTAAAAGTGTAACTTTAAACTGAACTTGAACTGAAATTATTCCAAGTTTATGTTGCATCAGTTTAAGCCGAAGTATATGCAGCTGGCGAAATGAACTCAAGCTTGATTATACACAAATGAGCACAAAATAGAGCAATTGATTTGTATTATTGTCACTGAGAATCCAAATCGAATGTTTATTAAATAATAATAAAATATATTTATTTATTGTTTTTTAGTATTGCATTGGTGCCATGCAAATAAATGTACAAAGTACTTTTATCTACTCTCTTTTTCTTTTTTTTTTGGTATCAACAAAAAACCGCCATTTTTTTGTATTTCCTTTTTTTCACAGAGCCCACATATTTTTTTCTAATGCGCAAATTTTGTGCGAGAGTGCGAGGGAGAGCGGGTGCGGTGTGCGAGGGGGTGCGAGGGTGAGAGAGTTCGTCAGGGTGCGGGTTGGCTGAGGTCGAGGCCAGAGCGAGATGGCGACAGCTGTGTATGCCAGTTGTGTGGCAGGCCTGAAAGAGAGGGTGGCGTATTTAGGGCGCATAAAAAATGGCGGTTTCCGTTGCCGGCAAACTGAGAAGCAGAAACAACTACAAAAAAAGCACTGCTGCCCTGTGTGTGCGAGTGTGTGTGTGAGTAAGCGAGAGAGGCCAGCAGAAAAAAAGCAAGCGAAAAAAAATGTTGGACAAAAAAAATGTTGGCAAAATCCACCCCAAGGCGGGGACAGCAAACAGACGTCACTCAAACTCACACACACACACACACACACACACACACAGAGAGACGGTTACATCGTAATTACCAATACGAATGCAATGCGCAATGTAGAAATCATCATGATGAACACCCACCCCAACCACGGCATTTGCGTGGTGGCCTGAAATGAACCCTCGCAGCGGGTCAGGCCAAATGGCAAAGCAAAGCAAAGCAAAGTAAAAGCAAAAAAAGAAACAAATTGCTGAAATGAGCGCCTTAATGCGCCATGTAAAGCGATATTAATGCAGTTGCATATATGTCTGTGTGTGTGCATGTGTGTGTGTGTGTGTGTGTGTAGGTGTAGGCATGAGTTTAGCACATTCAATTAGTTACCATTGCTTTTGCATGGCAACAGCAACAGCAACGGCAAAATAACTAGCGAGTCAGAGAGCATTTTTGCGGTTGGCAACCAACACAAAAGCTTCAACTGCACCACCCACAAAAACCCATCCAACCAACCAACCAACCAACTAACCAACCACCCAGCCACCCACACATGACCTCGACCTCAACTCTTTTGCTGCTGCTGCTGCTGTCGTCGGCGCTGCTGCTGCTGCTTCTGCTGCTGCTTCTGTCGCTTCAGTGCATCAAAATCTCTAAAAATCAGGCAGCTGGCAAACATAATGCAGCTTCCAGAGACAAGTTGAATGCGGGTGCCCCTTTCCCTCCCCCTCCCCCTCCTCCTTCCCCTTGTGTGAATGGTAGTGCGGTGGCAGGTGCAGGTGCAAATGTAGCTGCAGCGTCGAGTGCCAAAAATTCCTCATCTCTGTGAGCCGCTCATTAGCCGCTGTTTTTTCGCCTTTAAACATTAAAAGCTACAAATTTGTTTGGCCAACCTTATTTGATCTTTTTGGTTATTTATTGTCAGCGAGATCTAATTTATGTGTGTGTGTGTGTGTGTGTGCCTTTATCGAAAGCAAAAGTTGCCTTCAAGTGGACAGCGCTGCCATAAATCAAGTCGCCAAAAGATACTCCCAGTCGGAGACGGAGTCCCAGTCCGAAGCTTCTGTTGTCCACGTTCCCAATTGATAGATGGCTTTCAGCATTTCTATTGTGAAGCTTGAGAGGGTTGCGTCCAGCAGTCAGGTAGAACGACAGCTCAGCTTGTGGGAACATCTGCTACCTGACGATGTTACTGGACTGATATCAATCCAGGGAACGCAACGCAATGTGAAAGATATTTCTTTTGGCGCGTGTTCTAAGGAATTTTGAATAATTTACATTTTAATGTGAATATTTTAAGATTTTGTGGCACACATATCTGTAAGGTGCTTAAATTAAGTTCAAATTTATCGCCTTTCTTGACTAGATATGTAGATTTTGATCCAACCAGATATGTTAATTTCACAGCTAGGCATTAAAGTCAAGATCTAAAAAACCAACGATGAATGTTGATAAAAAATGCGATACATTTTTACTCTGTTAAATACATTGAATAATTACTCGAGCTGAAGACAGTAAATTCAAATATATTTCAATAAATATGCCAGACAACAGAAACAAAACTCAATTCAAACGAATGTAAGTAATTTAAAATAATATGTTAATTAATATAAATAAAGAATATAAAAGTTTATAAACGACTGTAATTAACCAATGTAAAAGTAAGAAAAGCACTATTTTTATCAGCAGAGCCGAGCAGAGCTCGTACTTGTTTCATTAATTTAATTATTAGATGAATTAAATAAATAATTGATTGCAATTCATAAATAACTATTCAAATGTAATAAAATAAAATGCTACTATCCCAAAAATCACAATTCAAAAACTGTTGCAAAATCTGATTCACAAAATGCATAAAAATCGCAAAGCAAACAAAATGCACGTTGCGTCGGGTCAGTGATGTGGTTGCATGTGTGCGAAGTGCCGCGGACAGCTAAAAACAAGTGCACCATAAATGTGTCAATGTGAAGGACAACAACAAAGAGAACAATATCTGCAACAGCAACAGCAACAGGAAGATTGTGGGAATTGCGTTTGGCCAGCCAACCAGCAGTTGGCTCAATGGGTGCGCAGCTGTTGTCAGCCAAAAACAAAATACAAAAGATTTTTGCACGAGGTCATCTGCACATATATTGCCAATGCAATCACGTTAAAGAATGACCGGACATGCACACACACACACACACACCGAGACATACACACATGCACAGACAGGGGCAATAAAACATGCAAGGACACCTGTGATTCCATGGGAATTGCACAACTTGCTTGACCTGGGTCAGGGTTCGCTCTGTTTTTTTTTCTTTTTTTCGCGTCCGTCTGCTTTGTTGGCAGAGGGGGTGAAAGTGCTTTTAGCTTAATTACTTAATTAGCACTTACTGGGCGAAAGGTCGAACCCGGACGAAACTGGGTCAGCAGCGGCAAATGGCGTAAAAGGAGCTGCAAAAGGGCTTGTGTACAACGCAAATCTTAATGAGTTTTCATTTCTCCTCCTTTTTTATTTAACCCGTCCGTTTTCTAATTAAAAGCACAATGACCCGAAACGTCGACCCTTTTTGCCGGCATGTTCATGAGATGGCACGCACTTGGCGCAGGGCCAGAAGAGGGGGCGAGGGGGTTTCTGGTGTGGGGATTTTTTTTGAGCTGACGCGCAATTAATTATCGAGTGTTGAACTTGAACTTGGCGCCACGGACAGCCAGCGAGGCCAAGCTGATTTTAAAGAGCGCCCTGACATTTATTGATTTTACCACCGAGAGACACAGACAGAGGCAGAGACAGAAAAAGGGTGACGGGGGGGGCAGGGAGAGAGGGAAGGGTTAGCTCTTGGTCTGGTGGCCACATGTCATGGCCAAACGATTTAAATCAAAACCGACAGCAGCACAAAGCGCGACTCGAACGCGCTGTTTGTGTTTGCATTTTTAGATTTTTTTAACCCTTTCGCTTTGTTGTATGTGCAGTGGCGGACCTTGGGCAGAACTTTGACAGGATGCTGCTACACGGTAATTGCTTATTTAAGCGCGCGTTCGTCCTTCTACGGGATGCCAGGATGCTGGCACAAAAAAAAAAATAAAAGAAAAAGAAGAAAAAGCGCTCACAAAACAAAGCAAATGCCGCGTGTAATTATTGGACGGGTCGAGGGGCAGGTCGAGGGCTTGGTGGCTGAGTAGCCAGCCAGCCAGCCAGCCAGCCAGCCAGCCAGCCAGCCAGCCAGCCAGCCAGCCAGCCAGCCAGCCAGCCAGCCAGCCAGCCTGCCAGCCTGCCAGCCAGTCATCCGGGCAGCTGTCTAGCCGGCCTCTGACCAGAACCATCCCGAAATGAACTGCAAATCAAACAAGAACTCAACACGAACCGCATGCGTGCATATTAAAAATGTTTTAAAATGGAATTTCGGCAACGGCGACTCTTTTTTATGCACACTTCAATCTGCTGGAAAGGGTTAAGGCTTTTGTTGTGCAGCCAACTGTGAGCAGAGGTCCTGTGATCCTACCTACAAATATGCGTATGTGTGTGTGTGGTCATGAACGGGTTTGCAGCTGCCGTTATCTAGTCTGGGCTATCGCTGACTGGCACTGCTTGAGCTTAAGCCCAGGGGTCAGCCGCGGTGTTGATCGATGCCCGTTGCATGTTGGACGATGAGTGATACTCGATGGACCACGGATGACTGCGGGCCGAGAGCAGCGAGTGCTTTTATTTGTTGGGTTTTACAGCCTGGCGCGTTCGGCTTAATGATAAGCAATTAAACCGAAAAAAAAAGAAACGAGAAAATTTGAAAAATCTAACAGCGGTTTTGGTTAACAACTTAAAAATAACAATATGTGTGGCAGAAAAAAGTGGTTGCTTCAACTGTGGCCATAAATTGTAACGAGTTTGCCGTTTGGTGGGCACGAACAAACATACGGGCAAAATATGTTGTAGCATTTTTCAATTTTAATGACACCAATCGAAGGTAGAGCTTGGCTGACACGAGAAACAACTGAAATTATTGTCATTAATTACAATGCGGCTTGGGCTGGTCTTTGACGCGTTTGACAGACGGTAGGAGTTGAAAAGCGTGTGAGTTGTTCGGCCTCAGGTGCCCCGTGTGGCAGCGGCGCAGCATGCACCACTCAAATGGGGGCACCAAAACCAACCAGAAATTGTGTCAACATGCGCACTATTCTTAAGTGGAACTGTAAACATGATGCACCTTTTTCTTTTTCCTTACATACATTCTTCGACGCCCCCTTTCACGAAGACTGCCCTGCGCTCAGGCCACATTTCAGGTTTAGAGCTGCCTAAATGGCTAAAAACGTTTGACTTGGGCATTTACATGGAGCAAGCACAAGATTAGCGGCAAGAGCAATTGGCATGCCAAATGCCCGTAATAGTAATAAACGTGTGTAATAATAATGAATTTTAATGTCGCGCATTAACAATTCTTGCATTTTAATTGGGCGAACACCGACTGAGACTGCGACTGAGACTGAAACTGGAACTGGAACTGATACTGAAACTGAAACTGCCACAACTGAAAACTGGACCTGCGTCTGTTTATGATTCTGCTTGAGTCTGCGGTCCGATTCGGTGCATTGGGTCTCATTTGTGTGTGGGTTTGCATAAATTGCTGTTGATATGATTTAGTGACATGGAACAATGCACTGGAATTTATGACAAAAGCTGCATACATTTAAGCGGATTATGTCAGAATATTACTATTTTACTTGTTAATAAAAAATGCAATTTTTCATTATGGCCGTTGGAAAATTTGTCAGCTCTGTCGCTAAAACCTCAACACAACATCGACATCGCTTTAACTTTAGAATGTTAAACGTAATTAATGCACAAATCACACGAAACATTCAGGCCTCGTGTCCAGCGAGGGGGGCGTCTCCCCAGACGATAACCGATTGAACTTGCCACCGTGGGCGTTCACCTGCAATGACAAATGCTGTAATCTGCAGATAATCAAACTGGGTCTGACTGGGCAAGTGTTCGAGTGGCACTTTGGCAGCCCACTTTGGGGCTATCACACTGATGGCCAACTGCTCGACAAGCTAACATTATCAGATGTGCTCCATCACTGTCAGCCATAAACAAACTTTTATTGGTGTATAGCTGTGGCAGGTTGTATGCAAGTTGCAAGTTGCTTTGTCGGCTAGTCGCTACTGTGCGCTACAGTTGCACAAAGATGACTGCTCAAATTAACAGCTATTATTTTGATTGATTTTCTGGTCATAATATTTGTACAATTTCAACTTTATTTCAAGTATAAAATTCTATAATTTCTAAAAATAAAATTCTATAATCATTTAAACAAAAAGATTATAAACTAGTCAAATTAAGTTATTTTGGAAAAATCTTTGCAAATTCATCTGAGCTCCTGCAGGGTATCAAATCAAATGGGCAACCGATCCAATGTTTTTTTCCAATTTGCTCCTTGGGCAATAATTTCGTAATTTATCTGCGCCGGCGCTAGAAGCTGTGGGCTGATCTTCATTAGTGCTTAAATGGCTGTACAATTTGTATTCGACGCCGGGAATTTACAAGCAGGCCAGACCACCAGCAAAGACCATATTCAATGATGACGTAATTTGTGTGTGACGATTACAAATACACGAGTTGGATTATGTTCTTTATGAAGCCGCAAATAAGCCCAGAGTATATTTGCTGATACCAATGCACTGATTTTGCTCTGTGCGCGAGTAACAAGCTCCAGGGCAGCTCTGTGGCAGCTCTGTGGCAGCTGTCGCATGCAATTAGAACTGTGCACCACATACACTAATTAACTGCAAGTTGCCGCCCAGAAGATGCCTCACCTTTCAAGTCAGGTCTCGAGCAGACACTTGTGATGTCGCAGCGCCACTCGAGGGAGCCCAAAGAGAAGCGTAGCCCGCAGTTTGTCAACAGGCTGCAGGACGACCAGACGTCGCCTCGTTCAGAACCGCTGCAAGATACGCTGCGAAATGAAAAGAAATTGCCACTGTCTGTCGGGTTTAAAAAGTAACCAGCAAAAAAAATGGGGGGGAAACTTCCGCAGAGAGTGGGCGAGGTGCTGGAGGTGACGCGAAGGAAACGCAACCATCTGCACGAATTGTAATTGAAAAGATTTCCCTTGAAGGAATTACAAGCGCCGCCACCGTCCTTGTCTGTGCTGGAAATTTAATAAGGAAACCCCGGCGAGCTTATATTGCACTTTGTGCGAAAATAATAGTTTTTTAAATGCACTGACATTTCTAGGGGTTTTCACGGGTATACATCTTATGAACTGCGAAATATCCTTGTGGCTAACGCACAACGAGAACCAGCAAAAATGTGCGCTTAATTAAGAAATATTAGTGAACAGGCGATACATCCACATCCACATCCACAGTTTAAAGACCTCCTGCTTGCCGCACTGGCAGCACTCCACAAAGCACAATCCCACTCCACCACAGCCGAAAGTTGTGAATGGTAAATGAAAAAGCTGTGGCATTTCAAATGAAATGAATACGAACCAAAAGCAGAGAATAGCACTCCGATGAAACCAATGTGCGGGTACACGCAGCAAATGGAGAGCTTACAATTTGTAAGTACACTTTTGCTTTAGATTAGAACTACCTTAAATTATAATTAAATATTTAAGATTTTCGAATTTGCCTGCTGGTCGAAATCTTATTCTTTACCAGCATTTTCCCATCTAAATCATAAAGGCATCTTTGATTTGCCGCAATGATAGAGTATATTCGAGGGAGATAACCGAATGCTGCGCATAGCAACCAAAAGGAAACTTCAAACATTCACCACAAAGCTGGCAGTCCTTCCTGAGAAGGCGTTTCTGTACTGGCGACTGTACCATTTTTTTTTTTTTTTCAGCGCGCCATTTTTCGCTTCTCTGTATAATTTCGCTGCCTGAAACGAAGTTCTTCTGGTTGGTTTCGTGTCTGCGGCATTTCCATTTAGCATTCCAATTGGGAGAGTGTCTGTCGCAAGCCAAATAAAAAAAAAATTAATACAGAAAGGTCGCCAATGAGCTCAGGTGGCAAATTAAGGTATTACGATAATTGAATGCACTGGGGAAGCTGAAAGCGCGCTCAGACAATGTCGTTATGAGCAGCAAATTAGTGTGATTTTCAGCCGGGGGGTTGCTCAGCGACTTTTCTTTCACAACTCTAATGACAGGCTCAACTGTAAACAGTCAACACTGAACAGTGGCCATAATCAATAATGAAATCAATGCAGACCGCATAATCGATCGCAAATCGGCACTTATTTATACACATGTATTCAGCCAGTCGACAACAACAACAACAACAACAACAAGAGCAACAAAAGTAACAAAGTGAGCATTGATCGCTTGGTGTGAAAATGTGAATTGAGGGGTGCCTCGCCAGGGGTAAGGATGGCCCAACCCCTAACCGAACAACCCGTCAGAGTTTTTTTTGTTCTATTTCTTTTTTTTTACGAGTATATTGTTATTTGCTGGGCTACCAAAAAAAGGTAATAGGCTTAATTCCTGTTGTTGTTGTTGGTAGCGCACTCTTTCGACTTTTATTTATTGTAAATTTTTCCCAAGTACTTCAAACTGACAATTTTAGCTGTCAGCTTGTATCTCCGGCTGAAGTCTATAACTTTGCTTTATTGACTTGTTAGCGCCGTCAAAATCCCATTTGTATGTCAATAAATTTGCAAAAAATCAGAGCTGAGAGGGCGCGAGACTGTCACAGACAGACCGAGATAGAGAGAGAGAGAGAGAGAGGCAGAGACAGAGACAGAGAGTTTTGGAGAAATGTGGCCATGTTGCGGGTTGGCTGTTGATGGGTCTGGGGTGAGCAAATTGGCTGCTGATTGATGTTGCACACGTAACACGACGATGAGCTGCAAAGATTAATGTGGTTTTAAGTTAGTGGAAAAGCTGAAAGATATGCGCATAGTTGATGGAGTTGCCTATTAAATTAAGTTGTTGAAAATCAACTGGATTTGGCTGGAAAATTGGGTGGCAGTTAATCAATAGGCCATGTACAATTGATGCGACTTTAAACAGCTGAAAAATGAACAATGAATCATTACAAAAAATGTTTACAAGCTAAATGAGTGACAGACAAATATGATGAAAGTCTGCTCTGAGTGAGACAGCATATTAATTAAAGTACTAAATTTATATGTGCTTGCACTGCAATATAAATAGTTCGATTTAATGGCTAAAAAGGCTTTTATTGGGTACTTCCTTGATGCGTTGAACATTCAACATTACTATTTGACCGTGCTATAAATCATCAGACAGCCACTCTTTATGCTGTTGCCACTGCAACTGCAGTCGTTGTTTTGCGTCATAAAGCTGTGCTTCAAAGTCAGGTTTGCAGTACGCACATTAAGCCAAATCCCGAAGCAGACAATAAACTAAACAAGCGTTTGCATTTTATGTGTCTTCTTTTTTTTTTATCCACAAATATATTTTTCTGTCTGGTTTTTTATTTTCACTTTGCTACTCTTCAGAAAAACAAGTCAAAATTTATAACATAAAACGCATCCGACAGCTTGTCAGTAACAATGCGCTTTTAAGCTAACAAGCGTGTGCGAAACGAAACGCACTAGAAATATCAACAACAACAACAACAACAACAGCACAGAATCCATTAACATTAAAATTTATAGAGCGTAACTGTGCGCTTTTTTAATTTCATTTATATATTATTTTGTTTTGCTCTTTACCCCCCTGAAACTTGAATGTACAAAAAAAATGTTACAGTTTGACTACAAAATTACAAATTTTTTTTGGATAAAAAAGGTCCTTTTTTGTTATGAGGAAGAATATGTCAGCATGTGATTTCCATTAGAAAAAAAATTAAATAAAAACGCGCCGGAAATTATGTGCGTGCAGAAGAAGAAGAAGAACCAGCAGCAGCAGTAACAGGAGCAGCAGAGGAGAATACATTTGCTGGGCAAGCCCGGCTGGGCCCGTAAGTACACGCAGCACATATTGTTGGCATGTCGAGGCATTATTTTTTCTTTTTTTAGTATTTTTTTTCAGCTTTTATGTTGTTTTTTTTGTTTTTTGCCACACTATTTTAATTTTCTCGAGTCCTTCTCTCATTCGCTATCGTCGCACGAACAATTGAATTATTTTTGTACGTGAAATCAGCGAGGGGTGGGCTGCTGCCTATTAGCGCGGTGCCACCCCACTATCATCATCATCATCATCATCGTTGACCTCATCATCGCCATGGTGCAGAGGCAGGCAGGCAGGCAGGAGAAAAAAAATGCTTTTGAAAAAAATTTGTATCAAAAGTTGTACGACGTGACTGCGAGCAACTTTTTTTCATAACTTTTTTTTTGGTTTTTTGTTATAATTTTTTTTGTGTTGTTACAAATTTTTAGACGGCTTGATTGGAATGTCAGATAAAGTCAAATGGATTTCAGCGTAAATTAAGTTGCTGTTTGCTCAAAATGGGGCGGCAAAATAAAATGTTCATCTACCCGCAGCTGCCGCTGTCCAAGTTTGGCGATAGATTTTAAAGATTGAAAAAGTTTCGAGTATGGAAAAATGTGAGCTTCAAACTAAAATGTATAAATAATTAAACTTACTTTACTTATTCGAAGCTATCCCAAATTTTACACGGAATGCCATTCTCTTTCTGAAGATTTTTTAAATTTATGTCACAAACATTTCTTGAATTTAATCATCTGCGTTTGAGCAGCAGATGTCAAAATCGGGCATCCAAGTCTGGCAACTTATCTCAACGTCTACGAACTGATGACGAAGTTGATAGATGCTAGGGATAAATTGTAACAGCCAGACCGGTTTAGCCGGTTTTCATTAGAAAATATTGTGGTATTTTTTGTATGAAAATATTTGGCGCATTTCAATAAATACAGAATTGTACATTAATCCGTGGCTCGGATACATTTCCTGAGCGGGTCGCAGCTGCATGCTGAGCACCCAAACGATGGCCAAGTTTCAAAGTTTTCAGGTAAAATTTCAATTAAAATTGGTTGGAAAATATGCAAAAAAAAAAAAAAATGAAAGGGTTATGGGACAGCTTGAAAAGACGCACAGCATCATCAGCCGTTGTGATCCTGACGATTGAGGAACCCTTACAAAAACACAAACACAAAACGATCGCCACTTTGGGCGCAGATTGTGAGAACAAGAACAATCACCCTTTGATTCATTTATCCTTTCACCTATTCTATTATTCGTCTATTCAGTTATTCTGGCACTCGTGCACGTTGACAAAACTGTAGCGCTAGTTGCGAATGCCGCATTATTGTACTGTTTGGCCTGTGTCCTGTGAAGTGACATTCGTCTAATTTGAATATTTCTAGTGCCAGGCTTTCCCACGATTTATGTTATGATTGCAGCTTTCTTGGGCTGAGATTTGCCCGGTAAGGTTCCCCGATTCCCTGTCCTAACCCGTGTCAAACTATGCCGCACTCGAAATCCTTATGCTAATGCAGTAGCCATAATTCAGGCTCGTCCTGCCACAGGTTTAGCTGCTGCCTAATGTAATATAACATAATGTATGCATGGCCTTTGTATATTTGGCGATTGTTGAAATTTATTTACACGTTTTTAATTGGCATTCAAGTGGTTGCGATCAAAGGCGACCACCTCCTGCTGCTCCCGTTGCGACTGTTAAAACCATTACTCGCATTGCAACTGTATCCTAGCCAGTGCGGAGCTTTCCGCTTAGCTCATTAGTGCTGGCCAGAAGCTTGTCAGCTGTGCATATAATTATTAATTTCATTTCATTTCATATTTAAAGCAAAGCTCAGCAGTGAAACCGGCGCATATCAGTTGCTACTCAAAAAATAAAAAATATAAAGAAATAAAAATAAAAATGAAGAAAAAAGTAATTATGCCGACTAAGAGCTTCATCAGACATCCCATTATGCAGCCTGGAATGCACTCGACAAGCAGCGTCCCACACATGGCTTCCAGCAAGGAAAGGTCGTGGAGAAGGGAGGCGATACAAAAGCAGTAGGACTACCTTTGTGCCCACAGCAAAAGGCAGCCGACGTCGTCATCATAAATGTTTGCATATGAAGTGCAGTGGGCGTGGCATGCACTTCAGTTGCGGCATTGAAAAAAAAATAAATAAAACAGGCTCACAGAAAAATTCTTGTGCCAGGATTAAAAATGCAGCGCATTGAATTTGCACGAGGCAGCCACCTTTGCCACGCCCCTCGCTCCGCGCCCCTTGCCGTCCGCATATTTCGCAACAAATAATGATGCACTTGAAAAATGTTTTGGAGTGTGTGTGCACAACAACAACAACAACAACGAGCAACAATGAGGGAAACAAAAAATCATTAAAAACAGTCCTTGCTCGGCAGCCCACCCACAACGCCCACAAAAGCTGCGTCTGGATTACATTATTAGAGAAGCTGCTCCATGCCTTGAATATCCACACCATTAATATTGCATTTAACGCTGCAATTGTCCCGAGAGCAACTACGGGCCTGCACTCCTCCCCCTCCCATTTACACGTACACTCCTCACACCTCACATCTCGAAAGTCGCCGTCTGCCCCGTCTAAATAGCCCTAAAATGTTTAATTCATTTTATGCGATTTCATTCAGCGCCTGTTTTAATTATGAGCAGAGCTCCTCGGAGTGGGCCACACTGGAGTGGAGTGGAGTGGGGTGGCATGGAGCTATGCCGCAGACTCATAGGTGGAGGGCAGAGTGGAGTGAGGAGCCAGTCAACTGACTTGTGTAATTTGTGCACAAGTTTCATTTACTTAAGGGGGCGTCATAATCTTCAGTTGCTTACTTACCCTGCCCAGCAGCTAATGCTGTGCCTGACTCCTACTCCACCTGCCGCCTGGTGACAGCCGCACTGGGCGCCATCTCACTCACTCAAAAATCGTCTCAATGGCCTTGCCGGGATGCTGACAGCCTGGCCAGCATAACGGCGCTGTGATTATGCACTTGATGTGATGTGCATAAAGCTGAATTTTAATTATGAGTAAATATTTAAACCATTAAGCTTGAAAAGTGGACTGAGTGCAGAGTGCGGTTGTTGTATATATATATATATTGTTTAAATATATATGTTTCAACATGAATACTGCGCTTATATTTAAAAGCTTGAGTTTTGGGTGAAATATTTCTCTTCCAAAAAAATCACGTGTGGTCGGTTCAAAACCAGGGCTAACTCAAAATTGTTTTACCTCTTTATTAAGAGTACATTGAAAGTTGAATGCGAGACGTTACAATGGCTGTTGTAAATAATTCATACATTACAATTTAGATAACAATAATAAAATAATAGCAACAATTAAAAAAATATTTAATACCCTGAAATGTTTAAGAATATCTCCGTGGTTAGGTGGTTTGATGGTGAGTGAATGAAATACATGGTAACAATCCGATTCAACGTTATTTAATTAATAAATTATGGTTGAGGTATTAAATTACTTGCTATTGTAGAAGCCAAAATTTATTAACAATTTTAATTATTGCATTTATTGAATAACTTTACAGGCTCAATTGATGATCATAAATTTTCAATGGGCCCATTTAATGCAATGGCTGACCAGGCAATTAAAAAATAAAATAAAGAAAAAAAAAAAACACACACACACAAATTAAGCGACTTAATTAAAATAAATAAAACATTAATATGAGAAAATAATAAATTGAAAAAAAAGGCTGGCCTTTATGTGTACTTGCTTCTGTTTAAAAAAATTGTGTGGTAAACGCAAGTGCAAATATATATTAATTACTAAAGGCTCAGACGCGTTGGAGGCTTGGCTTCAATTAAAAGTTTCAACAACATTCATCAAACCGCTTCAATGAGTGTCGATAACAGTCGCTCCAAAAGTATGTGTACATAATAAATAAAAAACATAAAATGTGAAACATAAAAGCCAAAAAAATTATTTTAAAAAAATCAGACATCGATCGCTCCAATGGCTAACTTTTTAACAAAGCCATGAAAAAATGCAGGAATACACAAATAAAAAAAATTATTTCATTTGTTTCTCAACTGAGGGCTGGAGCAACGTGGACCTAGACAGCTCCTATTACAATTGTTGTTGTTGGCGAATGTTGGCTCCACTGGCTGCCTGCTGCCGGCTGCCGGCTGCCGGCTGACTGCTGCTTATGTGCATTTGCATGTAAAAACAGTTGCTGCGTCGTCCTGCGTTGTCCTGCGGTCGTTGCGCTGGCGCTGGAGTGTGTTGCCTCTTGAAAGTAATAGCCAAAGCGAAAGCAATCTCCAACCCTCGGTGCACATTACCGCCGCTTGTCCCCACGTTGTTAACGTAATTTCCATAAAACATTTTGTTACTTATTTATCTTAATTAAAATAAATTTACATTTTTCTAATTTAAGGACGCTACAGCAGCGGCTCCAATACCAACAGCGACCAGTCAGCCAAGTCTTTCTACCCCAGCTCTTGGCCCTGTCACCGTCGCTGTTGCTGTTGCTGTTGCTGCCACTTCTCCAGAGCGCAACTTGCTGAGCATTAGAGAGCGACATTTTCTTAACAAGCCAAAAGGACACACGCCATATCACGGACAAGCGCGGTGCGGGGCAAACGGACAACGAAGTAGCATCAACGACAACGAGAACACAAAAAAAAAAAAGAAAAAAGAAAAAAACGCAACAAATTCTACGTAATGGAAAGTTACCTCCGCGCTCTTCGTTTGGATCTCATTAGCGTTGCTAGGGAAAGTGGGCCGCAGGGAGGCGGGCATTTACCATGGCCATCTTTTGAGCCAGAGCCGGAGCCGGAGCCGGAGACGAAGATAGACCAGGACGATTTGTTGTTCTTGTGACGCTGCCGCATAAGTAGCAGTCCGTTCAGCCCAGGTCCAGTCGCAGTCCGTGCGCACAAAAAGCGTAAGGCAAGAAGAAAGAACGCCCCATGCCAATGCCCCTGTTGTCTCTGGTCGTGGTCCATCTGGGAAAAGCATAAAATTAAAAGCTGACAAGCGAAATAAAAAGATTTTGCGTATTTGCGCACACTTTGTACCCATTTCCAGCATCCTGAAGCAATTCAATACAAAATGTTTGCCTTCACGACTCGTTGTGTGAGCATCAAAGTGGAGTGTGGTCGGGTTGTGGAAGGCGATAGTCTAACATGAAAGCTGATGAGGGTCAGCTAATGGGCATTGAATGCACAGGAAAGACACAGTTGTTTTTGAAACTGATATAAATAAATGATCAGATTGGCCATAAGGCAAATACTACTCTTAAACAGACACTGCAAACGTTTTTTCTGTTAATTCGAGAAATGTATTTAAGCATAATAAACTCAAATAAAATGTAAACTAAACTCATCTAAGAATCGAATTTCATTTACCTGATAGAAATAAGAACTTCTGTTTGATATTTATACTTAGATAAAATTGAAGGTACAGTTGTGCGCATTGGTATACGTTCTGATTAGTCATTACTTGGCTTTATTTGGCCTACACAGGGCACAAAATCTGATGAAAATAAAAGCAGCAACAAATCGAAAATCAATACGAGCAACGCCATTTTGTAATGCTGGGTGAGTGGTAAGCGTGCAAAAAAGCGTCAAATCAAACCAATACAAATCCATAACTAAATCTCTTTGAGTGTGTTGGTTTGTGTGTGTACACAACAACTCTGAGCTCTGACAAGAAATTTTTAGAAAGCAGCAGCAGGCATATAAAATCAACAAAGCCCGCAACGGGGGAACATTTTTGCCATGCCGGAAAGGAGGAGTCAAGCCAGGCGAGCGGGCAAAAGAGAACAAAAAAAAAAAAAAACAGAAAAAAGAGAAATGGAAAAGAAAAAGAAACCAGAAAAATAAAAATAAATTCAAAGCAAACGAGACTAAAATTATAAAAATTGCCCTCCTGATGGTGCTGTTGCCGAGAGTGCGCGACCAGGACGATGGCAGCGGTGAAGGGCCAAGGAGGAGACGAACAAGGCGAGACGAACGCGATTCCAATACGGGACATCAACGTCAACGAGGGTGGCAAACAGCCCAACCAGGAGGTGGGTGATGCTGATGTTGATGGACTGGCCGGGCAGAAACGAGCTGCTGTTGATAGTGGTGGTGGTGGTGGTGGTACATAATGTGGCTCGTGCACTGCCGTTGGCCTGAACGGCGCATTAAGCACAGCAAAATGTGATGGAGTGAGAGAGAGAGAGAGGGGAGAGAGAGAGAGAGAGAGAGTGAGAGAGAAAGAAGCTGTGAGAAGAGATGGAGGGGGTGTATATGGCCGAGGTATATATACCAGTATACATAGAGCTGGGATGCCATGGCCCGCAGCGTCAATGGACCAAAATAATAACGACTAACGGCCTGTTAAGGGAAAATGCAACGAGGAGAGCTTTATGGGGAACGGGCAATGGGGCATGGAGAATGGAGAATGGCTTGGTAATGGGTGTGGGTGTGGGTGTGGATGTGGGTGTGGATGTGGGTGCTGATTTGGGTGGCTCAAGGTTTTTTAAGTGGTTGCGCGTGACGTGCACGACGAACTGGCGAAGGGAACGCTGTGGTACCACTGGAGCTGCTGACGTGGTATTTGCTTGCTCTCATTGACGCCGACATGGACATGGACGCGAACGGAACGCGGACGTGGACGTGGATGTAGATGTGGATGCTGATCGTAATGGTACTGCCTGGCAATTTTTTTCCACTTATTTGTACACAAAACTCTTGTTACTAGCTGCCATTATGATTTTGAAAAGCCATTGCTGTTTTTTATTACTTGTTTTCCATTTTTTTTTTTTTTTGTTTTTTCTTCTTTTTTTTTTTGATTTGCTTTGCTTTTTGCTGCTTTTTGCCGCTCATTGAAAAACTGTGAAATTTTATAATAAGCATTTTTTGCTTCTGCCGGATTATTGTCGATGATTGTGATTGCGTTTTATGTTGTTCCTTTTATTACCAGATGTGGAGTGGGAAATGGGGAGATTGCTCCTGGCATCTTTTTGTACTGGACGCCACAGTGGGGGCCATTGCAGATTTTTGTTTTCATGTGAGATTTTCTCTTATTGCTGCTGTAATATTCTTTCTGAAAAATTGTTTTCCTCCGTGTGCTCTTCTATTTATTTCATTTTCCATTTTTACACATTTTGCGTTTGTGCTCGTTCGGGCGATATTGATTTCAATTTAAGCTTATTAATTTTAAATGCGATTTTTAATTAAATATTATCAAAGTGTGTAGTGGACATCATTAGGTTTGTAGTTAGCTCCCATTGGGAACCGAAGCTTCTTGCAGAGGGGGACAATTTCAATTCGCAGAGCGTTGCCTTAAGTGGAATTAGCTCATGACAATAGCGGGAATCAAAAGGCTTCTTATTATTGTAAATTAGACTCGGTCAGTGGTTGTTTTCAGCAATGCAAAGAACTGATAGGACATGCTGATCACCTAAAAGCACAAAAGCTGTAAAAAGTCTATTAAAACTTAAAAAAAAAACGCGCTCACCTTCATGTATGTAACCAATGAAATGGGCGGAAATGTGGGCGGTCTTATCGTGGCTGGCTTTTGGCTGCGCAAAATGAGCATCTTAAGCATGATGCAATAGCCTTTGCTGCACTGAAACCAGTTCTGATTGTAGGCCGCATCACCCACACGCAGACTCTGCAAAGTGTATTAATTTTTTAGCAAAATTCAGAGTCACTCACTTTAATCATCACGTACCGCTACTATTAATGCATCGCCGTAGTAGCAAACCAGAAACACTTGCACCATCGAAGTCATTAGAAAGATGAAGTAGATTAGAATAACTTCTACTGTGGACTCTGTCACTTGAAAGGCAATGAAACATATTTGCATTGAGGCCACCAAGAAGTTGAGTAGCAGCGAAAAACTGTACATGGTGTTGACTTGCTCGCAGAGCCTTTTACGGATAAGATATGAGTTTAGTAACTAATTTGATTGCCTGATAATAAGCCAATGAATCTCTTAAGAAATAATTGTGTAACTGATTCAATTATCACTTACATCAAACACTTATTATGATACTTAATCATTGTGGTCAAGAAGCGCATATTCTCCTCGTCCTGATCCGCATTACATGGGTGAGATTCAAGGCACGTCGAAATGTAATTGAAGTGCATGCACAGCTGGGTGATGACCACGACGAGCAGCAGATCCGCACAGAGAAAGGCAACGCCAGCCAAGTAGGCGCCATGCGCAATATCCCAGTAAGTAATCCAATATACCCAATTTTTGGTGGTTGCATCAAATGGGAACCAGATGAGAAAGCCAAAGTTACGATCAAAGGTCTCATAGCCCAGAAAATTATACTTGATTGCCGCCTTTATGGCCGGATAAAAAGAAAAAGTTGTGGTGTACGCCAGGCAGAGGAACGTAAAGATTCTAAGGACACGTTTCATGGTGCGCTCAAAGTCGGACATTTGGTGGAGGCTCTGCGCCTCCAGTGTCTTGGGATGCATCTTCTCCAGGTCATCCAGCAGTTGTATCATTGTTTTCCTATAGAGTGCCATAGTAATCTGCTTAAAATCAGACACCAATGAGAAGCCAATGCAGGGAGCTACAGCAATGGCCAGACGCAATGTCTCAAAGTTCTGGATTGACTTGTAGAAGAAAACCAGCTCGCCACACACCAGCAGATTGAAGTTGATAAAACCTGCATACAGGTAGATCCTAAGCAGGAGAGAATTCAACGGATTGGTAGAGCGATGGGCATAGATATCCTCGCCGATCGTCTTGTAGAAGAGCACTGGTATCCTCATCATATCTTCAAAAGTACGAGGTGTCTCTATCAAGGAGCTGCTCATGGTTTCTATTTACTGCTGTCTGAGTTCACTTTCTGTAACTGTACAGGATGTGGCCAAAACTTGACTTTTATACTGACCGATTAACTGCTGCGAACTGGGCGTGCCTGTCAACTTTTTGTGCCCCATCACGGCGCCTTCACCAAGTGTTGATAATTGTGCGTAAAGTTTCTAACTTTAACAAGAATTTAATTAGGCGTTAGAATTATAAAGTGTCGCAGCTGTAAAATTCTCACTAATTCTACCAGACTGAGCTAGCTTTACTGTCCGTTGAGCATTGCTAGACAAGATTTTGCGAGCTTCAAGTAACAAAAATACATTCACATGCCAGGAAACGAAGTCGGTATTATCGGTATTAGTTGGAATACACTTTTGATTTATTCTCAAAATACTATAAAATATATACAAGCATTATTCTCAGACAGTCGCCGCTCATCCAGAGACTCAGAACAAATAAGAAATATTGATTTATCAATATATATCTCTAATAAATGAGCGCATACATGTATATTGTTATTACTACTTATATAACCCTAATACTTTAACTTGAATTTCAAAATCCATTAGTTATAATCGTTTATCACGTGTTTTAAAACCAGGCCTAGTACGTGCCCAGACTGTAAGGCCGAAACACAATTGTGAGTAGCCAGTTTCAGCCCCAAATTGGAAGTTGGCTCGCTCGAGTGCCAATGAATGGATTTACTTGCTACCTGCACTGAACTAACTAACGATTTGATTTTTTTTCGTATTTTTATTTTCTTCCATTATGCTAAATGTGTTCAAGTTGAATGAAATGAAAATAATTTTTCTTGTTATCCTGCCTCCAAAGAACAAATTGAGCAGAAAATAACTAATAAAGTCGAACGTCGACGTCGCACGACATGAATAAAATGCAAAAGCCGGCTTTATGGATGGCTTGGAGCAAGCAGTCAAGAAACCAGGAACTGCCACGGACCATTAGCAGAACAGTGCAGAGCAGAGCCGAGGAGAGCGCAGTGCACGAGGCGTAAGGCTAAGGCACGTGCAAGATGGCAACTCAAATTGAAATGCTGTTGCCACAATGGGTAATTTTCATTTCAATTTTCGCAGTTTTGTGACCAACCCACTTGCCCCACCTTCGCACTTCACTTCAAGCATTTTTTGTTCATTTGCAGCATTGAAGAGATGGGCTTTGAATGATTTTTTCCCCATTTTTTTTTTTTTGCTGTTTTGGAAAAACTTTTGTCAGCAGCTACGTTTGGCAGGGAAAAAACTTTTCCGATTGCGTTGTAGATACGCTTGTAACATATTAAAAAATGGCTCGCATTCTTTGGTTTGGGTTTTTTAAACCTTTGGCCATTTGTAATTGTTTAATTAATCAGCGATGTGCATTTGACATTCGAAATTATTAACCATTCGGTAAATACAATTTAACAACAAATTATTTAAGCAGCAAGTAGCAATGTTAAAAGCTGAAGTCTCGATTAGTTAGCGCAGAAAGCGCAACGCTCAACTCAAACTCATTCGCATGCCACTCAAAGCAATTTGCAGCCAGCTCAATTCTTGTGCCGCTCTTTCACTCAACATTGCTCCTGCGTGCAGCGCTGTGAGTGGAGTGATTAATATGAAGGGGTAATTGAGTTTGAGTGCGTCCTGCTTGAGTGGAACTCAGTTGCGGCGATGTTAACATCGCTGCAATGTTTCCTGAGTCAACCCCTACTATCGATGTGCCATGTTCTGGGCCCAGCTGTTCCCGTTACGATGTTTTGTGTCTACGATGTGATTTTGGGAACAGTTTTCACTCTGCGCCAGATGGCGCTAGTGTAACGCAAAAGGACATGCGAGTGTGAATTCAATGATTTGTCAGCAAGGATGCAGAGATTTGTACGAACTGTTTTCAACAGATGGCGTCGAGCACTTTCCCAATCTGCCAGTTGCTCAATCTCTAATGTTTCATTCCGCTTTCCAGGCGTTTGTTGCAGGCCTATTAAATATTTCATTTTGCATATTTCAGTAGCTCTTTTAACACTTTTGTTGATAAATCTCGCCTCGGCACCCGTACTCCCTTCCCTTGCTTTTAAGGGCCTGCACTTAAGCGCAGATTTTAATTACTTTCCGGCCGACTGGCAACGGCAACGGCAACGGATGACGAACAAAGATGCTGCCCAGCTGGCTGGGGATGGGAGATTGGGTGAGCTTGCATCCTTTGGCAACATTTGGAGAATGCAGTTATCTGACGGACTGAGTCCCGCACCCATCATTTGAATTAGCCGCCCGCTTTTGTCACTAGCGAGCGAGCAGCGGGAGTGGGAGGAGCGCCTCAAGTGCAGTGCATTATATATTCATGGCATTTACTGAGGAGAAAAAAAAATACAAAATAAAACAAGCACATGTCTTGGTGAGGGGGAGTGTCAGCGGTAGAAGCACCACCCCAAGTCAACCTCTCGCATACACATATAGATAAATGGCAAAGGAGAAACAAATGAAAGGCAAAGAAATACTGGGCAAGTGCACTTAGCAGCTTGTAGCCGCCCCAGTTGACATTGCCAAACACACACACACACACACACACACACACACGTACACTTGAAAATAATACTCATGTGTTTATATGTGTGTGTGTATGCGTGCCACTTGGGGGTTGTTTTCCTTGGCCATAAAAATTCGCACATGAGCAAGACAAACACACACGATGGCAGCGCAGATGGAGGAATAACAGCAACAGCAGTTGTTGTTGGGCAAAGTGGTTGCTGGCGCTGCTGTTTCTGTAAGGCACCTCCTCAAACCCCTCCCCCCCCCCCCTCTCCATCCTACATAAGCAGTCAGCTGTAGGGCTGCAATGGCCCTTTTCAAATGGCCTAAACGCTCAAGGCGCTGCCAACGCCAACGCAGCTGCCCCTTAAGTTCTGTTTCTGTTGCAATTATCCGGCCGACAACCGACAACAAAACAGCCCATGTCCATGTCCTGGCCGCCTTTTGTTGCAACAGTGCTCCCCACCCCCTATGCGACAAGAACAGCAACAGCAACAACAGCAACAGCAGCAGCAGCAGTAGCAGTAGTAATCAGAAACATGTAACAAAAGCTGAAACAGGCTCAAGTTAATGACTTGGCAACATGTTGACTGCAACTTGGACCAACATTTGATGCACCTGTGACTGCGTTTTATTGCATCCTGCTCCTGCCCCTAATCCTGCCCCTGCTCCTGCTCCTGCCTCTGCTCGCCACAAACAATGTGGCCTTTGTCTAGGAATGTCTAGGCATGCAGCTGCCGGCTTAAGCTTGAAAACCCCTTGCTTGCCACACAGATCTTGCAAAACAGACAAAGCTGCAGCTGCAGCTGCCACTTTGTCCACATGTGGGAAACAAGGCAAATTTGTCCAAGTTGCGTATGCTGACAAAGTGTCAGTCAATGTAGCATTTACCATATATCCATATCAGCCACAATGCGAGGCAACAATCCAACAATCCAACAATGAGTGTCTTTCAATTGCCAATCGGCAATCTTTGGCCGGCAATCGGGAGACGATGGAGCAAACATTGGGCCACATTGGCTAAGTCACGCATGCGCCGTTGTCACTTGTCGGCGGCACTGCGACACTTCGCCGTCTGTCGCCACCATTTTTGGGCAAATAACTTGCTTTAAAATCCCGTTACCACTCAGCCAGTCAGCGAGCCAGCCAGCCAGCCAGTCAGCCAGCCTTCCAGCCAGCCAGACAGAGTCTAAAGAGTTGTCATTCACTTTGTCTGGGGACATGCGACCACCTCGTTGTTGGCTCTGTGGCGTGTTGTCGTCTGCAAATTGTTCGCGTCGCTATTATCCAGGGGCATCAATCTCCAAGCAATTGACAGATGCTGCCATCTACTGCCATTCCCCACCCCACCAGCACCTGACACACCGATACTGCCCACCCTCGCCGTACAGCACTTTTATGGCAAGACGAAATTATTTACTCTGCTCTTGCTTCTGCTGCTCTGTCAGCGATTCTGGTTGTCGCGGTGGCTGTGGCTGTTGCAGTGACTGCTGCAACCGCTCATTCCTCCGTTGCAATTGTCCACGCGGGAATTGGACAGCGATCGTTTTATGTGCTGACTGAGATCTGGTTATAAGGCAATTTGATTTGTTGGCAGTTTTCTGTAAATTGCAGGCCGCCTTTTGTCTGCTTGCCTAATTTAATTTGTTCATTTTTGTCGTTTTTGGCTCCTCTGCGTTTTTTTTTTGTTTTTTTTTTTTTAATGGCTAGTTTTTTTTAATTGGCCCCAAAATGTTGGTAATTTTTTGGCTGCTAATTTGGAGTGAGAGTTGCGGGAGGCTTGTCAAGTTGCTGCGGCACCATTTGACAGGAACCGAAATTATAAAAAGTTTTGATAATATATTATATACATAACGCGTACTAAACTAATAGTCAATATGACCGATGATCGTGTTATAAATTTAAAATAGTATCTTTATTATATATTTAAATCCTTTTTATATGTAGTCCTTGCCTTTTTGCATACGTTCAGAAAGCCTCCAACTTCAGTCAGCTTTAAGTTGCGGTTTCCTCTTTCCATGACCAAAATGACAACAATCCCTGCAGCTTTTGCCATATCAATGCCGTACATAAAAAATGAACCAGCCAAGGGCCACTCCCAGCCAAGTCCTCCCGGCAAGGAGAAAAGGAGAAAAGGGCTGTCCAATGCATTTCTGTTGCTTTTGACGCGGTTTTCCCACTCAGCTTTTCGGCATTTGTTCTCCCAGCAGCAGTAAAAAAAGCAAAAAACCTGCGGAAAAAAACAAGAAAATACTTTTGCAATTTTTAATTACAACGCTGAAAAGCGCCGAAAAAAAAAAACATAAAATTTTGCAGTTCGCTTTAATTACCGCGAGCATGACTGAGTAAAACAGAAGAAGAGAGATGCAGAAGCATTGAATCCGTTGGGAGGGGCAGACAAGATGGGGCATATTCTGAAGCTGATGCGAAAGCTGGTGGTGGACGCTGATGAGGCGCACTTGGACAAAAGAATTGCAGCCGACGTCGACGACGCAATTATGGCAACATGAAAATAAAGAAATGTGGAAAAATATAATACTTGAAGGCACTACCTGGCTACAGCAAGAACTCTATTTCGCCAGTGGTTGGCTCGTTGGCTTAATGTGGTTAGGTATGGTCTGGTATGGTGTGGTGTGGTGTGGTGTTGTGTGGTGTGTGGTGTGAAGTGATGTAGTGCTACCTCTTGCATGGCAAGTGAATATGCGTTCAAGCGTACAACAACACCGACAATAACATCATCATGAACAACTGGCAACGACGCATGCACTTTGAAAAAATAACATTTCACATTTGGTTGCCACGCCCCCTCAACAAAAACAATGTCAAAAATCAACTGCTATGGCACAGCTCAGACAGGGCTGTGCCGTCAACTGTCTTTTGTACTGTGCTTTACACATAATTATGCCGACAAGATACACATATACTTACAAGATAACGATACGCATACTTTTATCTTTTTTTTTGCCATCGCCGATGCAATGGAAATGAAAATGTCATTAATACAGCGCGCCCATTAAAATTGACGCCAAGCGGAAAGCTGCTAGCGCCTGGGGAATTGGATCTCTGCGCTTTGAAATGTGGTTACGCTGGCTTGAAGGGGGGTAACGAAGTGTGTGGATGGTGGTGGTGGAAGGTGGAGGTCGGGGTGTGGTGGTGTGCTGGAGCCTGGTTTCAATCGGAAGCTGCTGCTTAAGCATTGCATTTTCAATGGGCTTCATTAGTGCGGTTTTGATTGAAATGCTCTCCAGCGTCAGGTTGGCAATGCACAATGCACAGATACAGTTACAAGTAGCCGTAGATGGATGGATGGATTTCATAGATATCGCATTCAAAGCACAAGATACAATTGCAAAAAATTAGTGAGCACATTGCTGATGCGGCCCATTGAGAATGGGAATTCGATGGCTTAACTGAAGTTGTTTGCCTCAATGAGCAATAAAGCTGTCTCTAATTATAATCACACTGTGAGAGATGAAAGTTTAATGGCAATACTTCTTTAACATTATAAATGGAATTTTGAGGTAAAACTATTAAATTAAAAAAAAAGAATGTTAATATTAGTAATTACAGCTTTCCCTTATTTGAACTTGCTTGAGTACTGATGCTCAATTTCTTAACTTCATAAACTTGATTATGTCAGTTTTAATTACCATAAAGCCACGCCCACCTATTACTCCTTGCCCTTGTGGGAATTGTCTTAACCATCGCTTGCGGCAAAAAACTGTAATAATTCGCGTACATTTTTTATACGTAAGTGAAGCTTTTTGGGCCTCGTCATCGTGTGTTTGGGGTCAGTTTCCTCAAAATGCTGCCTGCGGTTGAATTGTGCCGGCGCCTGAGAGGGGCAATTAATCATACGCCCTAATAAACTTGCTGCCAGAACAGAACTTGCCGTTTTTTGGCAAATGTAAACAAAATGCACGCCCCGAGGCGACGTCTGTTGCAGACAAATGTCTGGCCAAATGGCCAATGGGCTGGCCCAAATGTCGATGCGGCTGCTGAGCCACTGGCTGCCAACTGTGTGTAGTAGCTCAGACACATAGCAGTATAGGATATATGTACTTCTATGTAGGATCGCATAGTACTTATTTTTTGTTGCGCTTTTGTTGTTATTGTTGTTGTTTTTATGGGCTGGGCTGCCTTTGTTTTTGGCAACAAATACGAAATTAAGTTTGTGGCTACGGCGTGGGTCAGTTCGCCATTTGCTCGGACATGGCCGACTGCCCAAATTTATGGTACTAACTATAAATGAAAGCAGAAGGTGGGCAGGGGAGGGGAGGGAAAGCTATGCATGGGAGTTGCAGAATTGCAGAATTGCTTACCCAGTGGCTGCATATAAATTGAACTTAGCATGGCTGCAATCCAGCCACAATTGCACCATTCACATGAGACACAAGATGGCAAGTTCAGTTCCCATCGTTGGCTGTTTGCCGCTTTATGCATCTGTTTGTTATTGTCTGCTTGGCTGGCTGCACCTTTAAGAGCTAGTTAAACACACTTAATTTGCTTTTTATTATGCAAATTCGCTCATTATGCGGCGTCCGTTTTAAGGCACTGTTCATGTCCGAGTCTTAATTAAGTTGGCTAATTGCAAGGCGCTACCGTTTGGCAGTTGCCGTTGCTTGTATCGTGCACTTTATGGCGTGCTAATTGGCCCACTCGATGAGTTTTTGGCCCAGTCATTTCTTCTACTGGCTTTTTTTACACACTTTTTCAGGAATGGCATTTTATGATGCATGAAATGGATTTAAATGAGCAAGCACAGACTTTAAGTGTTGTAACAAAGTTTTATACTAATGAGTTACTTAGTATGGAAGTATATATATGTATATACACATATATATATATATACATGCATATATGCAGGCATTGTTTATGGTGCCATTGCAATTATGCGTTCTGCCACATTCAAGACGATTTAGTTTTGCTTAAACCGACCAATTCCAGGCTTCAGTTGCGTCATTTGTCTTTCAACAGAATGCTGATTATTTCAATTCATATACATGCCTCCGACTGTGCCACGACTGTTCTGACTTTCGTTCTTTCCACCACGCATTTGTGGCAAAAACTTTAACGCTTCCCAGTTAGCCTCACTACAGTTACCCAAACCCAAAGTGCCCTGCAAGTCAGTGTAACAAAATGCTAAACGGCGTGCAAACTTTGGTTCCAGTTTTCTGCCACTTATAAGTATGTATAGAAATATATGTAGCGAATTCGTGTCCGATGCCAATTGACCTAAGCTGGTGCGTATTTTTGTTCCTTTATTGTTTTAAGCTGTCGCAGCATTAAAAGTTTGAGTAAAACTTTTGCCAATGCAACGCTTGAATATTTATAGACTGCAGACGTGCAAGGCGCTGATTTTGATTTTGTTATTTTGTAGTATTCCTCTTACGGGTGGTTCTCTCTATCAAGGCCAGCAGCTGTCTTGGCTGTTTGGCAGTCGTATGAAATTTTCACACGCCGACCGAATTTGCATAGAGTTATTGAAAAACATGAGCGGCGGTTTTTTTATGTTTCGGTGTTGTTTTGTATCTCTAACAGTTTGACAGAGAATTATATGCAAATTATGCAAATACACGCAACAACAATAACAACAAGCAGGAAAGGGTGCCCAGGCTGCAGGGCTGCAGGGCTGCGTGGATACAAAAGGGTAAGTCGAAATATCGATGGAGGCTCAATAGGGGTTCATATTTCTGAGTCGATGTCGTTTTCGAGATCTGCTGCGCTTAATTGCAGCATTCAGAGTCCGTTGCATGCAGCATGGTTTTGTATTTTTCATGCATGTCCTTTGTTCAGTTGGCAAGTCAAGTGCAGAGAGTTGGCATGGCCAGGACACGGCACACAATAAGCAGTCAGCAGGCTGGCAGCTCAGTTTGCTTTATTGAGTGCCTTTTGTGCGCCTACCAACAACAAAAGATTTCGATTCAATGATTCAATGACCCAACACACCCCTCTCTTAGCTGGGACTTTGACGTGACGTTGTGGCATTTGCCATTTGGCAATTGATATTTTTGCCGCCCTCCTGTGACTGGCAGCCAAAATTGATTGGGAATTGGCAATTGACAATAATCAATGGCATAAGTGATAATTTGTATTGTCCGTTTGCCAAGCTTGACAGTTGTTTGTGCAATTCGGAGGGTTGATAATTATGGACTGTCCTTAACACTGCAATTTAATATTGATAGCTGGTAATTATGCATTTAATATACATTTAAATAGTTTAATTCTTTGAATGGGCTTTGGCAGAAGCTGTTTTGAATTACAAGCAATAAATGAAAATATAATTATCATTTTATAGCCGAGTGAATTTAATGGCATTCGAGCTTAATTATCATTATCATTCAAAGGCCTGTCAGCTTCAGTGCAATTCCATATTATTTACTCTCTGACTTGACAGATTCTCTCTTTCATCTTCACTTATTCTCTCTCCCTCTCTCTCTCTCTCTCTCTCTCTCTCTCTCTCTCTCTCTCTCTCTCTCTCTGCCAGTGTCTTTAGTCTCTCTGTTGCTTATTCCATTCTAAAAATGTCATTCACAATTTGCTGCTCGCCCAGTGCCGTTTTGGCTCCAGACTCAACGCCAATTCACACCTACAACTTCTGGCATACTGGGGCAAGGACATTATTCACACACAAAATACACACACACACACACGCATAGGGAGAAGAGCATGCGACAAAAACTTTGTGCCACGCGCAGCAGCCAGTCCCAATTATTGAATGCAAAAAGCCCACCGCTCTGCTGGTAGAAATTGGGAGGTGGAAAGCAGGCAAACTGCAAAACGGCAAAAGTTAATTAAAAACATTAGCTCTCAGTGCTGTGCGCCTGTTACAAGTGACAGCCAATTGCGCTGCTTTCCATCAAGAGAGACAGAGAGAAACAGAGAGCGAGAGCAAGAGCTCGGCAGCCAAGATGGATGCACTGGTGAGAGCAAGAGAGAGAGAGAGAGTGTGAGAGCGAGTTGGTGTTAATTACATTAGCGCCAGCTGCTGCCAACTTTGACCCAAATGGTGGCCAGCCACTTGCTGATGGCTGCACGCTGCACCCTCCCACCGCCAGCGCCCCCAGCACGATTTGCGGTCAACACTTTCGCATTAAGGTCAGACCGGCATCTGAACAAAAGCAGTACACGCATTTGCTCTCCCTTTTCCCTTTGCCAAGCAGAAATATCTTTATCAAGTTAAGCGCGACCTTCCTTTTTTGGGCCGCGTTAATAACTTTTCTTTGCTGTTGCCACGTCCTAAATGCCACACTGGACGCTTCCGTAATTTAATGTGGGCCCCTCGAAGCTGGGGTCATCTTTGGGGCTGAACAAACGACGCTTCGGGTCGCCGCCCGTGACACTGAAAATGATGCGACGCTGGAGACGCTGGCGGTGCTGGCGACGCGTCGCGTCGCGGTCGTTGGCTAATTAGGTTTTAGCTGCTTCCACGTTTTGTGTCTGCCCTTCGGTGACGTCATTTATGTGGGTCGCCTTTGTTGCTGTTGCTCTTGCTGTTGCGGCTGTTGCTCTCGCCCTTCCTCTTCCTTTTGTGTAATTTGGTATGAAATTAAGTAAGGCCGCGTGGAGTGTCGCGTCGAGCAGTGCTTTGTAATGAGTTTTTGTTTTTATTTTACTTGGCTCGTTTGTGGGTTGAACTAATTTGCATTTCGTAGCATTTCGGTCAAGGCTAAAGCCAACATAAATTCACGTACACGGTCAGGGTCAAGGCCAGTGCCAGACTGTTGTCTTTGTGAAAATTTAAGGAAATAATTAAATATTGAAGCGAACACTTAAATTACTTTGCGTGTGGAGAATTTCGTTGATTTTATCTTTAAGTTAGGTAAGAGCAAGATTAACAAGGGTTTCTCTTCTTATCCGCTTCTTAGCCCATACGTCTTTTTGATCATACCAGCTTCAAAACTTTACCAAAACTGTACATTGAAACATCTTCAGTTTTCACCCACTCCACATTTACCCAAACAAGTATGTTTGAATGCGCCTTCTCTGAAGTGGATTCCATGCAAAAGGCGCACAAGTTGCCGGCCATCATTTTCTTATTTTCAATTTGTTGTTTTTGTCATCGTTGCTGTTGTTGTACTTTTCGCAAATCAACGACAGACAAAAATCTTTTATTCAAATTTTATTTGATTGCTTTGCGATTTTCGCTGTAGCGCAAACAGCAGGGAAGGAATTCGAGCGATGAGAAAGAGTAAGAAAGTTAAGGGGGAGACAGAGATACTGAGGTACTAAGAGACAGAGAAAGAGAGAGAGAGAGAGAGAGAGAGAGAGAGAGAGAGAGAAGAAAGACAACGACGCACGTTTATTTGTATGAGAAATCAGCATTGGAGGGCACAGAAAATATTATTTCGACGACAACAACTTAGGGTTATTGTTCAATTCAAACACGCAGACATTTTGAAAAGTGGAAAATGCGCGAGGACAATACAAAAAAAAAAAACGAGAAAGAAATCCGCTGAACGAAAAATAAGTTCAGCATCAACATGAGAAGGATAACAACGAGACAACGATGCAAATGTCAGGTCGGGCAGTCACTTGCAGTTATAGACCAAATTTGGCAAGTAAATTGTTTGCAGCATACTTTAAGGCGGACTGCAACTTCAGATGCTGCAAATGCAAATTACATGAAATTGCACTTGCCACATCAGCAGCAACTGCAACAGCAACTTGAACAACATTAAACTCTTTAACCGCCGCTGGGTCGTAATACTTTATTATTAAATTTTGCACATTAACGGACGATGTCGGAGCTGGCAAAAGAAAATCTAGATAAATATGGGATGCAGATATTGCCATGTCTTCGCTGCTGTCCGGACTGAGGTATAGTGGGTGGATTGCGGATGGGTTGGGCGAGCAGTCAAGCGAACGGTTCAATTTGGAGGCAACAAACATTGTGCCTCGTACTTGGACTTGGATGGAAACGTGGACGTAAACGCAAACGTGAACGTAAGCGTGGACTTGGACACATAAGCGAGCGCCAGTCAGTCGTCTATAAATTATATCCGTTCCAAATTGAAATGCGCGTTAAAATGCAGTTAACTTGGCCGATGGGTTGGTTCTGGCCATGCTGTTATGGCCACCGTTGCGAAACTGCCTTTTTATAACGTCTACTCAGCTGCTGTTGCTGCCTCTCCCACATTTATTTTTTTTTTTTTACAGTTTGTGCGCACATAAAAATAGAAAATGGCTTTGAACGCTTTTGCCTGCGACACGAGCACATTAGACTCCAGCCACACAGTCAAGGAGGAGGACAAAGGACAATGGACTGAGCGACCATCGGGACCAGTAACCAGTGACCATGTCGATGACGGGCTGTTGGCCCAAATGCTCATGGCCCTTTTTGCACACACAGCTGATAAAGTAGCATTGGACACAGGTGAGCGTGCACAGTTAAACGGCGAGAACATCATCTAATATGAAATTCAAATGGCAATTTCAATAAAACTTTCGAAACGCATTAAATCCCAAGTTTAATAATCATACATTTAATATTTAATATCATACAAAAATGAATTTAGTTTATTATGCAGAGTATACAGCAAGCTATTCACTGATCTGGCAGCTTGTCCAACCTTTGAAGTTGGATGGACACCCTTACGGTTAACCAACTGTTGGTCAAAACATGCACAGACCTTTCATTGTGATTCTCATTGGGTACTGCGTGTGGCGCTCAAGTGTTAACAAATTTCATCACTGAGGCATGAATGAGCTTCAAGCACGCTGGCTGATTAGATACAGGCCAATAGCTGGATGGAGTTACTTTAAGGCTTTAAGCACTGTTTTGCCAGTGCGTTGCAAATTTGGCTAAAAGCAAAAGCCACACAAAACGCCAAGAACTATGCAACGCATCAGTGGCAAAAGTCAAAGGCAAAAAGTTGCTCAGCAATTCGATGTTGGTGCGGTATGTCTAGTTCAACAAAAAGGCACACGCAATTTGGTAAAATGCGTATAAAGTTTTGAGGTTATGTGCGAACAAACATGGCGGTGCTGCTTGTAAATACATTTGCTGAATAACTGTTAAATTAGCAAAAAGAGAATAAGAAAGAGATAGAGAGAGAGAGAGAAGAGACATAACGAAAAAAGGGAGAGGGAGAGAATGGGGAATGAAAAAGGCATTTCACTTGGCCAATGCACGGGCCAAAAACTAACAAAAGCCATGCGCCAACACATAAAGAAAATTTCCCATTTTATATGAATAACAAACACACACACACCAGCACAGCAGCACACACATGGCGACACCGCTACCACCACCAACATGAACAGCACGAGAGCCAGCCATGTGTGCATGTGTATTGCTTTAATAGAAAATTGCAAAAGTTTTGCAAAAGAAAATGCCTCAGCCAGTCAGCCAACCCAAACGAGCCAGCGCCGCCGACGAAATTGAAAAGAATGTGCAAAAGTAGCAGGCCAGAGAGAAAATTCAGTGGTGACTGGGTGGCTGTGCGACTGGATGGCTGGGTGCCAAGGTGGTTCAGTTGGTTTGCTTCGGTGGTAGTAGATATACTGCGCTTAGTATTTGGGGGGGCTGCTTACGGCAGTAGAAAGAAAGCCAAAGTAAGCATGAAATAAACCCTCATCGTCTACGGCAGCAGCCTTGTCTGCAGTGCAAGCAAAAATAAACGTAGCGAAATTTAAATGCCCTAAAATAAATCAAACTGAGAATTTTTATTAATATTGAGCTCTCTGTTTCTGTGAAGAAAGTAGTCGTTGTGGCATTTCTTTCACGTTCACTATCAACTGACACATCTTCAACATTCTGTTTAAGAATATCACGATGATGGACTGATGGACTCTGTTAGAGTATTCGAGCAGCGCAGAGCAACTTACGTAGCAAACTCTATGAAGATTTACCGGTTTTAACGTTGCCAGTCAGCAGTTCGTTTCAGCAGTTTCCCCCTGGCTACAGTATATGTATGTGCGCATGTTTGTGAGTGTGCGAGTGCGTGTATGTGTGTGTGTGTGTAGGGTCGGTCTGTGTCGCGTCTGGCATTATAATGCCGGGCGCATGTTACCGTCACTTGTCGCTTGCCCATGCTCAGCATCAGCATCAGCATCAGTTTTAGCTTCAGCTTCAGTTTCAGCTTCAGCTTCCTGTGCGCCCTGCCATGTTGTCATGCTATCAGAGGCCGTGGCCAAGAGCAGCAGCAGCGACAGCAGCAGCATGGCTCAGTCTCAGTCGCCTCACATTGCATGCAACGCATATCGATTTTGTTGTTGTTACACGACGATTGGCAAAAAGAGGGCGAGCCTGCTATGTAGACGGAGGCAGGTGAGCGGCCGTTGCTTTATTCACCACATGTTGAGTTTTGAGCCAATGTCATATAGAATATTCAATCCATCGAAGGAGCACAATGTGTTAATTGCTGACGTGGGGTTATTATGTGAGAGAGAACAAGTTGCTTTTCATGATTACTGCTCGTATAACTTTTGCGAATTTATGTTGGTTCTTATCTATGCACGCGTTGCGCTGCATATTTGATGGCCGATTTGCCAGCGATAACGCCCGCCCCATAATTAGGCATTACCCCAGTTCAACTTGCCATGGACGCAGCCAGCAGTTGCATGCAGGAAACTTTGTTTACTTGTGACTCTGCCCCGCACAACGAACCATTTAAGTACAATGTGCCCAACTAGACACAAGCTGAACTAACTAAGCCAGTTATCGCCGTTGACTATCTGAATGAGCGTTGGGGTAGGGGCAGGGGGTGGAGGGAATATTCTACCTGTACGTAGCTAAGTAGTGCGTGTGTCAGGGCCATAAACAATGGCAACTGGGCTCAAAGTTGGCCAATTGTATTCGCATTCTCATGTCGCTGCTGGCATGTTTTTCGACGAAAAATAATATTATTAATATTGTATGCATTTTCAAATTGTATACCGAAGCCTAATTATCATGGGGAGCCGTGCTTAGAATACTGATGCGGAAACAGCCAAACGGAATACACATACCCACACAATGCATGTATAAATATATATTTACCTATTAATATACAGATAAATATAATTCATAGTGAAAGCTGGGACAATGTTAAGCACACCTTAAGGCGTGTCTGCTCTGTACGTTAAGTCAAAGAGAGGCCTGGCCGGAGTGTGCTCGATTATTTGAGGGTCATTCTCCCCTAAAATGTAGCGTGCATTTGCACTTTCATCACCTTTTGGATAACGTTTATGATCTTCACAAAATGTTATGCGCTATCATCGAACTTGTCTCGCGAATATCTTGCGGTAGTCCTAAACTGGTTCGAGCAGCTTTAACCCTTCATATTGTTGCCAGTATGTCAGATCATTTATTTCATTAAAATTGCATAAAAATTTATGTGTAGCCGGCCAATTTGTTTGTAATCCATCAGAGCATCACGTCGTGTTGCCAACCCTAAGGTAAGTTTATAAACCTGACTAAAATATAAATTACAATGTGGCCCTTAACATATTAATAAAATAAAATGGGAGAAAATAATAACCTCGCAACGCACATTCGCCACAAATTGAATTAAAGCCAGCTTATGCGATAAGTGTCATCGGCTAAAAGCCACAATCCCTAGTTATGTTGGACTTTCTTATCAGTGAGTTCGGATCTGTGACCAAGTGTGGCAGCTGCAACTGCAGCCTGAACTAGCCACAATGGATTTTCCGCCTATCCTTTAATATGCATGTACGTGTGAGAAACGATAATTTATTCAACTGGCAACTAGGAGAGGCCATTAACTGTTCCATCCCATTCGCAGCGGGATTAAAAGGCGAATTTGAATTGCTCATAAAATTGCAACTTAATTGTTAATTAAAGGGTACGCAGTTTGTACTACTCTGTCTTGTATCAGGTTCTTCTCTTCGTCCTGCCGGCCTGCGGCTGGTCACGTTGCATCGGCTGCAGCTGTCGCTTGCGCAAAGTCTATCAATGTAATGACTTTGAGTTACATGCAAAAAATAATGATCAACAAACTGAACAGTGTGCAGTTTTCAAGTTGCATTCGCGTCTGATGTGTGGAAATTACAATAAATATCAACTTTGGGCATTGTAATTATGCAGACACCTTGCACTGGTCATATATTGCCATATTGACAGCTTGATTGATGTCTGGCCCTACCTATCCAGACGCTTGCTTATCATTTCGCTTTGTGTTTTGTTTTTTACTTCTAATCGCCAAATCGATCAAAACTACTTTGCATAAGTTCAGCGATCGCAAAGAGCAAGCAGCCAACGGGTGGTCCTGGCCCCATGGAATACCATCAGAGACAATAAATTTAAAAAATAGCGTAAAATACTAAGCCCCAACTCAATACGCTCTCCGAACGTTCCCCACACACCATGATCAGACGACGCCCGCTGTGTTGATATTAATTGGACGACATAATTGCAGCGCACCGTTGCCCATAATAATCGACCCAGGCAATGTAGAGGAAGAATACGAAGTTGGCCCACAACTCGTTATTGGCCAGTCCGCAAACACGTTTCGGGCCAATCTTCATAAAGCAGCCAGTGCCCAAACTTAACTCCGGTAGTCGGTAGTCGGCAGTCGATCCAGGCAAATGGAATTTGTGTAAATTTGGCAAACGTTGCATTGACGACACCAAGCTGGGCAGCCAACTGGCGAACGGGCTGGGAGCTATGCATGTTGTCTGCTTCCATAACTAATTACGGGTTGCATTTCATACACTGGCACAAATGGTACCATAACTGTTCGATTCGCCACTGGAAATAAATAGGGTATACAGAATTTGAAATTTAAATATGATTTTTTATATGGCTCTGCTGCCGATCGATAGTCCAATATAATGTACAACAATGAGCATATACCATCTTTGTACTCGAGTGTGTTTCCAAGTGCATTTAAGTTCCAGTGCATGCAGCTTATCTTCATAGCTTTTTTTTTGTTTTTGGTAAAATGCATTGAATAAGCGCAGGCGCAGCATGTATGCAATTATCGGTGTGTGTCCCGGCAAATTTATTGTCTTTGGCACTGCCCTAAATCCAAATGTAATACAATACGCGCATTTATCATATTTAAGTACCGAGTCCAAAAAACACATCCTGCATTTATGGCCTGCTAATATGCGGTTTAAGTTTAGTACGTTTTGGGGTGCATTGCACTGCCAAATGCTACTGGTGGAAAAACAAAAACGTGGAAATGGTCTTATTTGGGGTGCCCATGGTTTCGTTGGAAGTGGAACAGAGAGCTGAGAACTCAGCATTGGTGAGTGGCTGTCAAGTGCAGGATGGTACGCCACAGGAGACGGGCTCTGGAATGGTATGGATAATATGTAGGAGGACAAGGACAAGCAAAAGTACAGCCTGCGACAATTGTAAATTAAAATGCTTGCGCTTCGAGTTGTTTGCTCATCATCAGCAGAACGCACGCCCCACGACAGGACATTGTTTTCTTTATAAATATTTATTTTATGCTCTGCTTTTGTACCCCATGAAATCGGTTAAATGGACTGTGCTGTTTATTTTGTTTGCTGCGACAGTTTTACGCGCTGTCCCCTAATAAGCCCCATGAATAATGGCTGAGGCTTAGGACCGGGTACAACCGTTGCTCATGTGGGTGGTGTGTGTATGAATCACATGTGTGTGTGGACCAAAATGGCGAAGCATAGCAGCACACAATTGGCCACAGTCACCAGAGAATGTGAGCAAAAGGGAAGTGGCTGAATTGCCAGTCAGTAGAGAAACGCGCATAAAAACACAGAGAAGAAAATAGCTGAGGAAAACGGAAAGAAAAATGCCGAACAGAAGATGTTGTAACTGCGGGCAAATGGGCAGCACAAGCGCCACAAAAATTGCGCACAATTACGAGGCGAAAGCACTGGCAACCCCACCAACCCACCAACACGCCCTCTGCCCACACTCTACACTTATTCCCATTCCTATCGCACCTTATCCGAGCGGAAAAGAATTATTACGTTGAATTTTCTTTCATTTTTTTTTTTTTTTTGGTTGGCGAAAAAAAGATTTTTCGTTTTTTGATAGCAGCGGGGCTAAGGGTACGGAAGAAGCAGCGAGGACACGGCGTTCTGTCCACGTCTCACGTGCACATGACAGTGGAGTAAACAATTTCATTTCGCGCGACCAGCTCAGCAGGACCAAAAGATAACTGCTACAAACGAGGCACAAGATGCTGCCTGCAATAACAACAACAAATATAGCAGCAGCAAGAACAAGAATAAGAACAAGAACAATGACAACAGCAGCCAGGACGAGGACACCAAGGACAGCACTTGAGTTCGTTTATTTTTTTATTTTTATATTTTATTTTATGTGGATCCAGCAGTAGCAATAACAACAAGAGCTACAACAGCAACAACAACAACCACAACAAAATCATAAGAAGTTGCGTAAATATATTATCCTGTCGCTTTTCGGTGTAAGGGGGAGAAAGTGCTGTGGGGGTGCAGCGAGTTACCCGTAAAGAGGACACTATCCAGGAACAAGACGACGTGGACGAGTGCGACGCAGTTAGTCGAGCGTGCCTGGCGGCTTTTAATGCGTGCGTCTATAAATTTTGCACGCCTTTTGTGGCTGGGCGCATGGGGGCGGTTTGTGGGCGGATGGTGGGCTGGCTATGGGCGGTTCACGTGGACTGACCAGTTTTTGAAACTGTCAAATTGTTACTGTTGCTGTTCCTTTGGGGTTAGTCACGCAGCGTTTATGCTATATGAAATATTTACTTTAATATTCTTTTTTCTCTTGTTTTGATACAAAATCTCCATTATTTAAAATGGGGTTAACAAAATGAGTTTTTTTTTCTTCTTCTGTATGTTATGTGAGATTTCGGTCACATTAAGATTCCAGGAGTTCAACTAATTTTGAGCCCAGTTTGTTCTTCTTATTTGATTGCGATGCATCGTCATCCTGCAAGGAGACAAAATCGCAGTCATCTTCATCATCGTCCACAGACTCCACATCGGGTATATATGAACAGTGTTTCGTCTCTTCATTTGACTCGTTTTCATCCGATGAACTCTCAAATCCACGCAATATGTCTTTGTTTTCTGGAGCAAAGCAGGCCCTCACCATTAGCATGTCTAAGTGCTTGAGCCGTTCTGTTCGCTCAACGTTTATATCCGACTCAATCAGTCTATCATCCTTCTTTTTTGGCCGGACACAGAATCCAAGCAGCAAGTTTCGGCTTGTTATGCGTAGTGTATAGAATGGAGTACCTTTACTGGGATATGCCTTGATCATAAAATCCTCACTGCTCAGCTTGGATGAAGTGTGTTCTGTAACACTATTCTGACTATTGACTTGCACTTCCTTTGGTTTATGATCTACGTAATCTTGAGTTATTCCCTCGAAATCCCAAATGGTCATCTGGCAGTCTTGACCGCCCACCGTTAATAGCTTGTTGTCCAGCTCAAACTCAATGCAGTTAATTGGACCAGTGTGATGAGACAGACAACGGACCAACTGCTCCTTCTCAGTGTCCCAAACAATCACGTAGTGATCATCAGATCCCGACACCAAGAAGCGCCCACACATCGAATAAGCTAAAGCTCTAATGCCATCTTTGTGGCCAGTGAAAATGCGCACCTGGAGCGCTTTGACAATATCCCAAATGCGCACTGTACAGTCAGCTGAGCCAGTGGCCAGATAATGTCTGTTTGGATGAAATTGACAGCAGCTAACCTCAGCCAGATGGCCGCCGAGAATGGAGATACATTTTTTGGAGTCCTGCACCCAAATGCGTGCCGTGCGATCATCCGAAGTGGTGGCAAAGTAATAACCCAAGGGTGCATATGTCACGTTGTAGACGGCCCCACAGTGTCCCGGATAGATGACTACACAGCTCCAGGAGAGCAAGCACCAGCAGCGCACAGTGCGATCCTGAGAGCAGCTGAGCAGAAATCGATCATGCGGAGCAAACGAGCATCCGTAGACGGCACCTCGATGACCATAGAGTGAGCGTCTCGTCTTCCTCTTGGTCGCGTCCAGCATGCTCTCGTCTATGCCGGATATGCTGGTGTCCAGCTGCTTGAGGTGTGCGGCTGACTTGAGCTGCACCAGCTTGGAGGACGTCAGCGAGAAGACGTGAACTGCGGAGTCTTCGGTGCCAATACCAAGCATTGTGGTTTTGCTCGAGAAGGCGGCACATGTGACAATTTCAACATGTTCATCTACCGTATAAACGTAGACCGATGGCAGATTGTCGCGGTTAAGCGACACACGATGATCCTCCTCCTCCTTAATTCGTTCCATGTCCCAACGCTTTGGAATTGGAGTATAGAGGCGATTGACCGTTGGCAAATTGACACTTTTGATCGGCGAAGCTTGGTTCTTCTTAGTGCGCTTGCGTCTCCCCTTTATCGGACTGTTCTCATTAGTTTCATAGTGAGTTTTGGGTGCAGCCCAGTAAATCTTTTCCAACAAAGTAGAGCCGATGCGACTGTGCTGTCGACGCTCATCGTTTTTATTATCCGGAAATGGTTCAAAATGTTTTGAAAACATCATCTGAATGGGAAGCCTCCAAGAATTTCTGTGTATCTCCAACAAATAGTACGTTTCCTTGAACATGGAAAATCGAACCTTTTCCTTGTCGTCAGAAACCAACTTTCTAGCTTTATATGGAATATCTCGTGGGTCGTGCATTCCCAATAGCTTATCCACACGGGCAGTGTAGGAATGGTCAAAGTAACGCCGAGAACTCTCCACGAATGCCCGGCCCTTGCGGAATTTGCCGCTGATAACCATTCGAAAATAGGCAATTGCAAGTGTCGGGAACAGAAGGCTGTATATTTCATACTTGAAGCGTTTGGGTACTTTAGGAATAATCTTGCGAATCTCATGAAAGAGCTCCTCATATTCGTTAAGGGAATCCACAACGTGCGGGTCTGACTCATATGTGAGTTCTCCTCTTTCATCTTCAGAACTTAACATATCATCTTTGGATGCGCAATCGTCCTCGTAAAATTCCGCAATTTTGTTAAAGCCATTTTTAGGTGTCAGAGCCTTGCGCAGACGAACTGAATCTGTGGTATTAGTAAACGTTGTAGCAGTAGTAGTAGTGGTAGAAGTAGTATTTGTAGTGGTATCAGAGATAGAGGAACAAATTATACGATTGGGGGATCTGATATAACACCTCCTTTCTTTATCGGTGCATTGACTCGACATATTTGTCAAGAATGCAATCATTGAATTTTGAAATTTTTCTTTCTTCTTCAAATAATTGGCTACTTTTTCAATTGAACTTGATATTTTGGCAATATCGTCACAATCTTCGCCGTCATCAGTGCTATAATCATTAGCAGCCTCACTATCATCACTATCATTGCTGTATTCAGCATCATCGCTATCACCCGTACCATAGATATCTTCAGAAATATCGCTATAATCCGTATCATCGATTTCATCACTACTATCGCTATCATTAAAACCTTTTGCGAACTCTTTTCGTTCATTAGTTGATTGTTTTTTTTCAAATGCTGCAGAGTCATTAGTCATTACTTCCCTCTTTACGGGAAATACCTTCTCAGATTCCTTTGATAATTCATCCAGTTCGGAAGTATTTTCAGACTCAGAAAATTCGGAACTATCTGTGTCGTCATCGCTCGATTGGTCCTCAGTTTCTAACGGGATATTGTTTCTGACTTCTGATTCGTCTTCTTGAGTTTTACCAGCATAACAATGTTCATATTGATTGTCCGACGCTTCTGATTCGGTTGTCGGTAACTCGTTTTTAATATTGACATTTTGCGGTGTAACCAACTTTTCATTTACCAAAATATCTTTACCGACTTCATTCATTGCATTCTGGATAGGTTGTATTTTTGAATCTATCTCATTCGACGAACATCTACCCTCTAACTTGACAGCTTTTATATCTGACTTAAATGAGCTACGCTCCTCAAATTTAGTGTTATTCATTCCAGAAAATTGCAGAACTTCCATTTGGTCAGCATTAAAACTTTCCAAATTGTCATTCGTCTGAGACTCTTTCCTGTATTTAGTTGTTGACATCGGAAGTGGCAAGGAGCGTGTGTTGAATTCATCTTCGCTCTCGTCGTTTGGAATGAATGCATTTTTTTCGCCTGTTAAACCACCGTCGCCAAAACGATTTTTCTGTAATTTTGGCATTTTGGTAGTAAGTTGATCATCTTGTGAATGCGGTCGTTTCGCATCGCTGCTTTTACTTTTCTTTCGTTTGTCCATTCTTCCACAAAATCAACTGCAAATGTTCACAATTTAACCACAGAAAAATTGCAGATGTTCTTTTTTTTAATACTTGCTAGAAACAATACCGATATTTGAGCATGTCAAAAGTATTCTATCGATTGTTATCGCACAAGTAAAGTGAAGCATAGCCAATGAAATTAGTTACTTTAATATTGGCCAGTAGTACTGAGCACATCGAAAGTCAAGCATATTTTCACAACAAGCCATAAATCGCATTGCTGATCAGGCAAACAATGCGGGCGCAGCACTCGGTGCCAGTAAAACCGAGAGGAAAAGAATAAATACAATTTGCATAGCCAATACCTAGCGGCTTTACTGCGCTTGCCTTTCAGCTTGTCTGTGGTAGTTTTTAAATTTTTTCCCAAAATGCTTAAAAAATAAATAAAGAAAATACTACAAACCTATAAGTCAAACAGCCGCAAAAAAAAGGGATGCTGCTGCACCTTGGATGAAATTCCGTCCGTATATTGTTTAATAATTTCGCAATGATTTATTTCAATGAAATATTGTGGCACCGCAAAATGTGCATTTATGAAAAATGTATTCGTTAACCATGCGAGTGCCATATGTAGATTTCAAATGCAGCTGGGGCTTGTCATATGGACAGCTTGAAAGTGCAATTGAAATGCACCAGCGTGTTTAATTCTATGAGTACATATTATGTGCATATGTCAATACTCAACTCGAGGGCTATCATTAGACGCGAATAATTAGAAACAAAGCCTCATTATCTGCAGCAGCAACATCAATAGCAGCAGCAGCAATTGAGAAGCGGTCGAATCACTTGAAATGTAATGCAGCCCATAAATAAATCACATCACATCGCGCATCGGTTTGGCTCGGTTCAAGTTTATGCAACTGCAAAATAATCCATTGTAAAGTGTCGAAAAAGTGCAATTGAAATGCAAATCAATGCAAATCGATACTTGAATCATCATGAACAGCAACAACGATGAATGATTCATGCCTCGCACGCGAGCCACATTCAAATGCAAATGCGAATGCACAAAATTTGCAAGCAAACGCGATGCTGGGCGGGTCTTTTAGAAGCCTGAGCCACAGCCAGATCCAGAGCCGGAGGCTGGGGCTGGGACTGAGGCAACCCGCTGATGTGCGAACAATCAAATCAAAATAAATGCACCACACCACAATAAAAATTCCAGCCCAAAATAAACACAACAAACAATGAGAAACACACAGACGAGCACAAAGGTGAAAGTGGTGGCAGATTTTGCACATCCGGTTAACTGTTGCTAATTTGATTAGAGAGTTAGAAACAAAAGTTTTGAAGGGGGTGTGCGGTGCAGCTAACACAAGCGAAATGGCCATTAAAATGTGTTGGCGCCGATTTCGCTGTGGGCTGCCAACTTATGCAAATGCTGCACAGTGATTTATGCAAGCGGCCTGCCTGGCAAGTTAGTTCCTTCGGGATAACTACATACAGAAACAGCGTAGATGTTTTAAATTGAATTGAATAATTCGTAGTTCGTAAATCGTTTCACACGCGCTCTGCTTTTCAACCTTAATTTCTAGCACCGTTGGGTCTTCAAATTCAAATTCAAACTATCCTGTCATAAGGTTCAAACCTCTTTTGTATGCCCATCAGAACTTGTTTGTGCCTTAGCTTTAACCCCTGTCGCGCAATATTACCTCACATCCTGAACTTGTCTCACACACTGTCATGCTAATTGCATTGAGAACAAAAAATAGCCATGAGAATGCTGAGAATCGAGTCAGAGAGTTTCCTTCGCTGAGAGACAAACAGCAGTCAGGTAAGATTGCCGGTGATCGGTAGAATGTCCTCATTCAGTTTGAACCTACATTTCATTGCGTAAAGTTCTGAGAAGCTTGGAATTCATAAGAGTGCTGAGAAGTTTCACAAGATGATTAGATATCGAACTGTGTTTAAATAATTGTGTTAAGAATAACAAGAAATATGATGCAATAATTGCACAATTACCGAGTTTATAAATTAGTAAATAATAATACTTCGAAAAAGGAACCACAAAGGCGTGCTTTTAACCACAGCCAGAATTCCCACAATAATTACTTAACATCTTCTGTTTCCACACCAAATGCTGTAACCACGCCCCCTTCCCAGCCCTATAAACAACAAGCATTAACACGGCCTCTGACGCAATTTAACACCAATTACAATATCCGTTACATCTAATTATTGTAAGCGCGCCCACGAGGAAGCCACTTGGCCAGGGACTAAATTAAAGAAAAACAACCAGAAGAGAAATACACAAGGAAACCGCAAAAGACAAACCAAATGCCGAACTGTCGGTCGCCGTGACGGTGGGTGGGCCACAGATTGGTCACCATTTGTGGTTGCCAGGACATTAACAATGGCAACTACAGCAACAGCAATAGCAACGCCAGCAACATGGGCAACAACAAATCCAAATGGCGCTCATAAAACAACAGAGCAGAACCCGGAAAAGCCATGAAATATGACGATGATGGAACCTGAACCAGGGGGCAGCTGAACTGGACCGTGGACCGCAGCAGTTGGGTGGTTGTGCCAGTGTGCGAGAGTGTGGAGAAACATTTCTTAATTTTCAACAATTTACGCTGAAAGCTTTGAGCGCTCAAATGACGTACAGTGCTGGGCGTTCGTCCTGCGTCCTGCGTCCTGCGTCCTGCGTCCTACGTCTTGTGTCCTGGCCAAGGCGACGATGATCTAACGCCATTATTTTGCTGCCAAACGACAGGCAGTTGTTAATGGGGCTTACCACTTAAGCGCGACGGCATAAAATAAACACGCAGCTACAGTCCACCTCCCACAGTACACACTACCCACCAATGCTCTCCCTCACGTCACGGATGTCCTGGCAAATTAATTAACATAGCGCTCGCTCGCCTGCAGCTTTTTCCCGCTGTTGCCTGCGTTTTTCTTTTCTTTTTCTTCTATCTCTTCTTCTTCTTATTTTCTTGTCTTTTGGCGGCTTTTACTGGCACTGTTTAATTGTGTGGCACTTTGTCCTGTGCTGTGGGGATGTCGGCCAGCGGCAATTTAACAATTATGAAACGTTTAAAGTTTGCTTGAGCTTGAATTTGGTGAACTGTTTCTCGGGTTTCTTTGATTACCGGGCAGTGCCCACTCGCCACAGGCGTATGACATTGTGCATACACGGCACGTCGCCATATCCGTTTGACACCTTTGTGACCCGTGGCCAGGAAATGAGCTTCCCCGTACGTGACTGGTTTCAGAAAAGCCATCCTTTTGCATACACTTTTGGCGATGTAATTGCTTGGTGTGCAGTTTCGGCAACATTTCAGCAAGAAATGGCCTTACTTGGCGGTTTCTTTGGGCATAAACCGGTAGCACAACAAGTAATTTTCGAAAAAGGCTTCGGTCTTTAAGGTGTTCCAGAAAACGGTTTGTCTCTTATGATACTGTTTAAAATTCGGAATTTGTGCACTCGCTCAATTTCCTTGAGTCCACAACGTAATTGCAACCCAAATAATCGGAAAGATTTGGCATAAATTTGTTATTGTGGCGGCTGGCCAGGTACTGCCGGTATAATTAGTGGCCCATTGATGAAGCTGCTACGTGCCGAGCACAACGCCTTGCGGCAAGGACAAGCCTTAAGAAGCGGCCAAGCGTCGTCCTGTCATAATTGCAATTAAAATATGCGCCAGGATGCCGCGCGTAAAGTGCAAACACTTTAGGGCGGTGCGCACAGAAAGAGAGTGAGACAAAGAGAAGAAGAGAGAGAGAGAGAGAGAGTGAAAAAGCAAACAGAAACTGTGTGCAAATTAAAATATAATTAGAGATAAACAAGCCGAAACAAGATGCAAGAACCATTGGCAATTAGCAAATCTAAGTTCACGTAGACGGTGGCGCCGCCTGTCGGCCAGCGGCAGCTATATACGCACTTTCCACTGGAATTGTGTGACTGGAAATTAGCGTGTCTTGAGGCTCAGACCACCCCTACCCCGCAACCACCACACAGAGCCATGTGCGTGTGCGAGCGAGCGAGCAAGCACATAGACAGAGAGAGAGAGAGAGAGAGAGAGGTGGAGAGAGATAGAGAGAAACACAGGAGGTTACCTCGGTCGCTGTCGCTGGTGCTGTCGACGTCGACGACGACGCTGCGCAGCTACCTGGCAACTAACGAGCCAGTAATTTTGTGAGGCGGCTAATGCCACCTCAAAAGCCTACGCTGAACTTGTGCGTCAGCTTCTCCGGCGTTGCCTTGGCTACTTTAAGCCAACGCCGACATCGTGTATTTCATATTAAGTATACGCCGCGTTTGGCTCATGTGAGCAGAAGTGGGGTCAAAGCAGGGTAGGCATTTGGTGAGGGTCGTTTTTTTCTTTTTGTAGCTGAGGCCACACCTTCCGCAGGGGTGACTCGAACTGAAATTTCTTCTTTGCGAAGTCGCTTTTACTTTTGTTTGCTTGGATTTTTGATAGAAAAAAAGAGAAGAACATTTTGTGTTGTATGTATATAAATAAATAAAAAAAAAAAAGTTCATTGGGTGGGAAACGAAATCTGCTTTATGAAATGTCAAAACTTCAAAGCAAATTTTTAGTTAAATGCAAGAAAATGAGAAAATATACACTTGAGTGCGTATGAAGAAACATTTTCAGCTGCGCAGCCAGCAAGTTTGCTTCTTCTTCATCATTTGGTTGTTGTTGCTGTTTGTTTTCCTGAGCCAGTTTTCCATTGTCCATTGCACGTTGTTAAGACTAAACTGTTGTTGTTGTTGCTGTTGCTGATGTTGATGCTGCTGTTTGAACTGTTGTTGATAGCCTTTATTAGTTGTTGGGCCGTAGCTTAGGCGTTTTACATTTTCTTTTGCACTTTCTGTTTGGACGAAAAATAAAAATGGTTGCTAGATTTGAAAGCAGGAGGAAGTAGCAGGATATGCGAAGAGGCCTCGTGCGTTGTGTAAATAGGTTGGAGGACACAGCATGGAGTGATAAGAATTTGCCTTAGACTTAGGTAAATAATGAATAACACTATTTACATTTTATTTTTCCACTTTCTACATACGTTATTAGAAACGAAAAAAATTAACAATCGTTTTTCCAATCAATTGTAAATTGTTGTTTTTATTTTTCATTTATTTTCATTATAATCTATAGGGTATTTTACAGTCGTCTAAGAAAAAGTTGAATTGGTGTTTCATTCTTGTTGCTCTGTCGTTTTCTTTCGGCTTACATTCCCTTTTTTCACAGCAGATTTTATTAAAAAATTGTATATTAAATCAATTGCGTACAGTTTTTTGTTGGGGTGTTGAATGTGCTCATGCATAAGGCAAGTGAGTGGACACAAAAGTCTCCCACATTAAATGGTATAAATCATATTGTGGACATTACAAGTTCCTCTGCACCTTAAAGTGCAATTAAATATATTAAAACTGAGGCAATTAGCACAAAGTTAATTGACCCGTGAGAATATTTATCCAAACAGCATTCATTGTCCTATTAAGTTGTCAATGTTTTGACATTTCATGTCAGTTTGGTTTGCCAATAAAAGAAATGTGCTTGATGCAACGGCTCTCAATCGTTGCTCAAGACTTCTACAGACTATTGGTGAAAACTTATTCTAAATGGCTGAAAGCGCATCGAGTCAGTTCTCCAAAATTACAAGGCTCGTACGCGTGTGTGCGCACATTTGTGGATGCGATGTTTGGAATCCTGACTTTCGTGTTTGGGCGATGACATATTTTGTGATTATTTTAATTGCATTTTTGTACATCTCCAACGTGTATACGATATATGTAGACTTGGTTTACAATAACGACTGGACGGTCATTCTACGGGTATTTTCCTCAGCAGGATCCACGTTGCAGGCTCATGCAAAATTGGGATGCACATTGAAAAATGCAACGACCATGCGTGAATTGATGGTCATCTACGATTTAATGTACGAAGGGTACGAGGCAAAGGGTGGCGGGTATATAAAATGTCTGCAAAAGCGTGTCAATAGCACCTGGAGAATGCTGATCGTCTTCATGTTGCTATATTTGATTGTTGCAATTTCAATGGCCATTCATCCCGTATTCAAGTATGTTGTCCACAATGAGAAGCAGCTTGTGATGCAGTTTTTGGTGCCGGGCATCAACCACAATACAGATAGAGGCCATGAAATTTTGATGGCGGTGCACTTAACAGCTTTGAGTATGGGCGCCTTTGGTCACTTTGCTAGTGACATGTTTCTATTTATTAATATTGCGAATTTGCCGCTTTTAACGGATATATTTAACGTAAAGCTAAATGAATTCAACGAGCTGGTAGTGCAAAGCAATAAGTATGAACAGATTCGCGATATGTTCCGTGAGTTGCTCGCCTGGCATCAGAAGTATTCTGAGTAAGTTAACTTTATTAATACTATCAAACAGCATCCTAATTATTCGCCATCTCTTAGAATACTGCGTAAGACGGAAAAAGTCTACAATGTAGTTTTTTTCGTGCAGCTCTCGACGACCAGCCTCAATATTCTCTGCACCATTTCGTGCATTTTCCTTAAGGTCTGGCCAACAGCTATGGTGTTCTTGATATATTCTTTTATAGTACTTTATACATATTGTGGACTGGGAACACAAATTGAATACTCGGTAAGTTTACAATGAATGCATTTTTCAATCACCCCTAAATGTATATAAGTGCTTATCTTATTAGAATGACGACTTTATGGATGCGATCTATTCCAATTTATTGTGGTATGAACTGCCGGTTAAAGAACAAAAACTCGTCATCCTCATGGTGGCCAAGTCACAGAAGGAAAAGGCTCTAACTGTAATGAGTGTCCTCCCACTGTCGATGGCAACTGCATTGCAGTTAACAAAGGGCATTTACAGTTTCAGCATGATGCTTTTCACATACCTAGAGTAGTAGACAAATTTATAATAGCTTATTGTAGACTTGCATCATATTTTATTCTTCTAGCTGCAAAAAGAAAATAAATAAAATTTCCGAGTTGTTCCCAATATAAAAAATAAACGTATTTTATTAGCTCCTACCATGAAACATTTAAAATATATTCTTATATTAATAAAAGAATAATTGATACACGCATATTCGACAAAGACTTCTGAAACAGTCGGCAAATCCCAGGAAAATTATAAACTATTATTGATTTAATTTAACCAAGCCCTTAAGAGTGCACTCATTAAACCGTCAGTCTCTTGACATTTTTCAATAATTCAAATATCTATTAAAGTTATTCAGTTGAGAACCTATTCAAATGCGTGTGACAATTTGTCATGACTGTGACAATGTGTAATGCATGTCCCTGTTCTGTCACCTATAAATACAGCGGGTTTCATGACAATTTCTCAATTACTAGTCAAAAGTTCCAGCTAGTTGGAAGATAATACGGCGCAGAAAATGGGAGATGAACCGAATTGCCTGGAGGCTTATCGTCGAATTATTTATTTAGTGAAACTTTCTTGTAAAATTTGCGGTTCGGATATTACGGAACCGGGCTTTAAATTTAATAAAGTGACCTATCTTATGTTTGCTTTGACATTCCTATTTTATCTCGGTACATTTTACACGATATATACGAGTGTCGCCACTGAAGGAAACTATGACGTCATTTTGAAACTAACCAGCTTTGTGGGTGCCGGCCTTCTGGTCAACACAAAACAGTTCTGCTCCATTCTTTGGCGCGACATGATTGCAGAATCGCAGACATTCTTAGACACCACATACATGGGTTTCGAGAAACTCGGAGGCGACTACAAGAAAGTGCTGATCGATGGCATAGGAGCTATTACGAAAAGCATTAAAGTAATGATGCTAGTTTACATTGCAGTCTTTGTTAGCTGTACGGGATTCCCAGCGGTGTATTATGCATTCTACAACAAGCGAATTCTAATCCAGCAGTTTCTGCTTCCGTTCATTGACAACAACACAACGATTGGATATTATTTGCTTTGCGGTATACATACTCTATCCCTACTGTTTGGATTACTGGGAAACTTTGCAGGAGACTTGTATTTTCTGATCTTTGTGGGAAGTGTACCGCTTCTCAAGGACATATTGGCTTGCAAGTTCAAACAGCTCAATAGACTTTTGGATAGAAAAGCTCCCAAAAAGGCAACAAGAGCACAATTGCGCAATACTATGGTGAACATTATTCTGTGGCATAAAGATTATCTGAGGTAAATATCATACTAAGATTTCGGCCACTAGAGTCTAACTCTATCTCTAGTTTTCAGTTTCGCACAAGATGCATATTCTTTGGCATCATCGTGGTCCAAATACTGTGCTCCTTTTTCAGCATTTTGAGCAGCATGTACTGCTTATTTACTGGCGTTTGGCCCGCGGCTCCCGTCTATTTGACCTTCTCGCTTCTGATTCTGTATTTGTATTGTGGACTGGGCACCATTGTTGAAAAATCGGTATGTTTCAGTGCATTTAATGAGTTGGTAATCCTTGAATTGATTTGTGTATATTCTGTAGAATGATGATTGCGTCACAATCATCTACACCGAATGCCGCTGGTATGACCTGCCCATATCAGTGCAGCATTTTCTATTCCTCATGCTGCGCATGTCCCAGACTACGCCATGTCTGTCCGTGGCCGACATGATGCCACTGAACGTGAGCACCGCGCTGCAACTGACAAAGGCCGTTTACAGTATTGGCATGATGCTGCTGACAAACGAGGATTAGTGGGTATATGCCGATTTAAGGAGTGAGGCGGTCCTGCTCCGCTGATTAATTTTAGCTTTTTGTCTAATGAACTTGCCCGCAAGAATTTAATAAACATCGCACTGCTCGCTTTATTGGCCACAAAAAAAATTACCGACGTCTGCTACAAAGTACAAGAAATATAGTAAGAAACAAAAAAATCAACTACGAGATACCCTGCTAATGCAATACTATCTGCTTTGACTAGACTACTTAGACTATTACCAAAGCTCAATGTATTAGGACGACACAAATTTGTAAGACATAATTAAACATTTTTTAGCTTCGTGGATAAAAGTGATGTTATTAATTTTGGGATGCGTTTAAAATTTATAAAATTTCAAGAACTTTAATATACCATTTTGCACCATTTTATGGTTGCAGGGTACAAAATGAAGAAGTAAGGGAAAAAATGAACTCTGGTAAGTTGTAAAAATTGTCTTTTAATGCCACAAAAATCCAGCAGATTGCCACGTAGTGCTAATAAAATAAAGTTATGCCCAAGCATAAAAAACCCCGGAAAATTGTGAAAAATAGTGTGCGGTGTGTGTTTTTATTTTCACTTTGTTACTTAAAAAAAAATGGCGTTAAAAATTATATGCGCGCGCAAGTTGTCCCGCACTGGGGCGGTAAACGCATCATTAATCAAATGTCCGACGCCTAAGCACCGTTATTCATCATTGCCTCTGGCTGAGGCGATTCCCAATGCTGCAGATACTCATGCCTGTACAACAAGTGCTCCAGCGCCGCCATATTTTTTGGTTCTGACGTACTTTTCTATTAAAAAAAAAATTCGAAGTTTCTATTTAGAATTAGGTATAAAATGCGATATTTTATACCCTAATCGGTTTTGTAAGAGACAAATAGCTAGAAAACGAAACTGGATTCAGTCTTAAAAAGTGCCTTATTAATTTATAAATACTCTTCAAGATTTTCTATGTTTTATCGAAATATTATTGATGTGGAAGCCTTGCCAGTATAGCAATTGATCAATGTAGATCATTCAAAGCTCGTTGCAACCCCACAATAATATCCATGTGTCTAAGCCGAAGGAAAATCAGCGAAAAAAAAAGGAAATTCAGCCACCCTAATGGGCCATGTCAATTTGGCGCAAACGCATACTGCTGCTGATGGTTTATTTCTTACCTTTTTTTCGAGGGCTATTTTATCCGTATTTTTCTAAAGTGTGTGGCCACTTTTAATGTACTAGATGACATTTGGGCAGTGGCAACTTGTTTTTGCGGCCTGCCAGTGAATTTTGAGGATCATAAATCAGGCTTAAATTTCAGTAAATCATCAAGCACGCGACAACTTTTACGGGCTACAGTTACAGCTATGTTCAAATGTTTGCTGCTAATGCTGCTAATGGAGTTTTTACATTAAAGATTGCTGCACGTTGACTATGATGATGTTGATGTTTTTTTTTTGTTTTTTATTTTTTTTTATCACGAGTTCGGTTATCACAACAACATCAAATGTTGCTCGAACACCCCTTCAAGTGTCAGTTACATATTGTCGAGACAACAAAATGCTTCACTTTCTACCAAACGGGAAAAAGAGTAGCAGAAAAAAAATAACAAAACTCGTAAAAATGTTGCAGACAAAACGAAAATGTTTCGAGGAAAATTTGCATATGCAGCAGCCGCTGAGGCGGCAGCTGAACAGGATGCGGATGTGGTACTTTTGTTATTTCTGTTGTCGTTATTGTTGTTGTCTATGCAGGAAGTGTGCGCACATTGGAAAGGCTACAGAAATTCGGTGAAAACAACGTCAAATAAATGACTACAAAAATGCCGCTAAACTTTTCCAGTCATTCGACAGCTGTCCAGACCAAGAAAAAAATAAAACGTTGATTTCCAACCCAACCTCCCCTCAATATGGGTCTTTTATATATTTTTTTCGTAAATTAAATAGAAATCATATGCAAATTGAAATTGAGTTTTCGATTACCCCTAAAATGCCAGTCCAGCCGAAAGAACAGTAAAATCATATTGCGTTGCACTCTGGGAAGACCTTTGGTCCTCATTCGGTTTTCGTTTTCACATCACGTCGACGTGTTTAAGTACGCATCATTTGCTGTTTGCTGGAATTTAATTGGTTTGGCTTTTGGCAGGTAACTTGCCCTCCCAGCCTTAGAAACTGAACTGCTGCCAATGAGGCAACTAATTTATGCAGCCACGAAACGATGCGAAAGGGTTGAAGATTTTTACTCTTGCTGCACGTGCAACGTTCTCGAGCAGTTTCTTTATTAATTATTATTCTAATTAATAGGCAGCAGTATACGATGTGACGGTGGAGAAATAAAAAAGCAGTCTGGCAGCCTACCAATTTGCATATGAGTGACACAACGGGACATTCGCTTCCTGTCACGCAGTCTGCTGCTGGATGCCACTGACAAAAACCAAGGTTGAGGACAAGGCGGCGATGAGACTTAAGTCGGGGCACGTTTTCGGTAAGAGAGCCAGCTTCCAGGAGCAGCAGGCCTCATGCATTATGCAAGTGAAGCAAAAGACGCGTGAGAAACTCCCTAGACGATAATTGTTACCCCTACAGCCTTACAGCTTTTCAGCCGATCTATATTTGCAGCTGCTTCCATCTACTTGGTGAGTAGTTTTCTAATTTCAAATATCATTTCCTTTAAGTTAATTATCCATGCAGCTCAACAGGTTCTTAAACCAGCGGCACACAAAAACAATTTGCAATTCCAATAACGCCCCGACAATTTGGCAAATCCCATTGCCTAATAATGAGTATTAGTTTCTGTCATCCCCTTAAATTGGCAGTCAGCAACCCTCTTCTATTGCTGTTTTCCAATCGCTTATCGATCTCTTGCAGTTTTGCCAATTTAACCGAGTCAAATGTCAAAGCAATTAAGTCGCAAAATCGAATTCAACTCGAACTGTTGAGGGTCGCAGTCCCTTAACAACTCTCGTGTGTTTGTTTGTCTTTTGTGTCATTTACATTGTCATGTTTGCTAATTCCCTTTGTTGTATGTTGCCCTTTTGCGCCTAGTTTCGCTATTTCACTTTCACCACAATCGACTTTCTTTTGTTATCGACCATCGAGGGTTGGGCATAGAAAAAAGTGTGCCAATTTTCGGTGTGCTAATTATGAAGTGCTTATGACAGCATTTGAAAGTCGGCTCTGGTTTTGTTTGTTTTGTGTTGAATTAGAAAACAATATGCGATTTGGCCTCTTTCTTTCTGTCAATTCGCATTGAAATGGTAGATGGGTAAAGTGGTCTACGTATTTTTCTTGTATTCGGTATATTTTGGTAAAATCGTATATTTGGGTAAACACAAATGCATTTACATTTATTTAGTATTTATCTTTAGATATTATTGTTGCTTAGCTTCAACAGAAATTCTCAGAACTCTGCACAAAACAATTTCGCTTATAAGCATTTTCTGTGCCACCTAGTTGACCCATCCCTCGGTAAATGTGGCAGATACTCGGCTCGTTTGTTGAGACGGTGGCGGCTCAACGAAATTGGTTTTTAAAAAAATATTCCACATTTCAATCTTTCGCTTTCACTGCTTCCCCCCAAGTGGCTTCTGTGGATAGGCCTTGGCTCTACCTTGGTGCAAGTTATGGGAGCGCATTATAATAAAAGCTACTGCCACTGCCACTGCCACTGGCCGTGTTCTGTGTGCTGCGTGCTGTATCCTGTGTCCTGTGTTCTGTGTTCTGTGTGGGGCCTCGATGGGGCAAGCGCTTTGGCTTTTACTGTCTCCACAAATAACAATCAAAATTTCCTGGCGTTGCCTTGGCAGCCGCTTCGTAATCTTGGGCCACAGGATAAACGATGCTGTTGGCCTGGAAATTGCCATTGTCGTTGTTGTTGTTGTTGCTGTTGTTGCTGTTGTGGGTCCTACTGAAATTACAGGTGCCTAATGCAAATTTGTGTGTGGCATATTTTGTGGCTGCCGTTTGAAAATTTAAATAAAAATAATTCGAAATTTTTGTGCCACGCTTGCAGAAATCAATTTTTTGTTGTTGTGCCCAAAAAAAAAAAAAAAAAGACAGCGCCGTCTGATGCTGATTCGATTTGAGTCGCTGTCTCAGTCGGAGTTGGAGTTTGAATCGTAGTCCCAGAGCTGGGTCTTCCAGCTGATTGTCATCATTCAGGCTGAAAACAGATTTGCCTCCAATCAACGTGCACTTAATTTCGTTTATTTGATTGGATTTGTGTTTTCATGGCTGCCTGCCTAGACATGAACACATACACACACACACAAACACACACACACAAAGAAGGGCCAAAATTCAAATTCAAATTCGTTTTTAGTATTTTGGTTGCAGCGACAAATTAGAAAATCAAATCAGTTGCCAACTTGCTGGCTGCGTTTTATGCAACAAAATTTATGAATATTGAAAAATGTAATAGAAATTTTTGCAAAAGGTCTCAAGCAGTCCCCCAATCAGCTACCCACAGACTTGCCAAAAATATACAAAAAAGAAACCAAAAAAAAAAAAAAAAACATGGCCACGAAAGTTGTGCGCACAGTTTTTTCAACCATTTTTCCAATGATGGATTTTCGAAATTTTAATGGTTGCTTGCTGCTCGGGTGAGCAGGCGCTGAAGAGGCAGTCAACTTGCAAGTTCCCAGTGCCCACAACACAGTTCTCAGTTTGAGTCGCAGTCGGAGTCAGTTTCCCCGGCGCCTTCGCCAGCATCGTCTGGCGTTATCAGGGGTGCGACCGTGCCTGCTGCCTGCCTGCCTGCCTGCCTGTGGGTGGGTGATGTTTTTTTTATATTTTTTTTTTAGCTTTCTATATTTTTTGCAGCGCTTTTTTTCATTTCCTTTGTTTGGCAGCCATTGAGGGTAACGCTGTGGCAGTGCCACCACGCTGTGGGTGCAAACTTAAGGGATGGAATCGATATTTGTTTTCTATAACAAGCATCAGCCACCCAGCAGACGTTGGCCTAATCTAATGCGCCTCGTGCGCGTCTCATGGGCACAGGACACGGCCCAGGCCTGAGGCCTGCTGATGTTTACCGTTGTCGCTACTAAAACCCCACCTCATCCTCCACCCCCAACCAATAGACCGACCCATCACCCGCCACCCCCGTTCGGCGTCGCCGTGGTCCTAATCAATATGCGCAAATGATAATTTTTAATGGCTTCCGAACGCGTTTGTTTATCGGCAACATTGCTGATTTGGCCATGTTTGATTTTGCGCGCCCAGCGCAAATTTAATTTTAATGCCATCGCCGACGCCTCGGCAACTAAACGGAAATTTAATTTCCAAGAAACTTTTGATGGCAATCTTAGCACTGCTCAGCTCAGCTCATCACTGTTCAGTTTAGCTCAGGGAGTCACAGATGACTCAGGCCAACAAAAAAAAGCAACAGAGAGAGAGAGAGAAAGAATGAGAGATACAGCCCCACTTAATGCCGCCCATATGCTGCGGTTTTTTTTCTGATTCGGGGCTCCTCGTTCCCCGAACCGCCTTTTGTCTTCAGTCTGCAGCCCGATATTTAAATGCTAATTGCTTTTTAATACGGTAATTTTGGCTGCTCGGCTGCTGTTCGAGACGAGCTTATTGCGGATTAATTTTACAAGCTAATTTCTTATGTAAATGCCTCGTTGCATGTTGTTTTTTCCACAGGGCACAGCAAGGCGGCTTCTGGTCTGGGGGTTGGGTCAAAATTCGGGCAGGTAAGCCTTGCTTGAAATGCTAATTTGAAGGCGTTTGTAGTAATTAGAAGGTAATTTAAGTTCGAATAAATATTTCAGTTGCAGCTTAAGCTTCGTATTTCAAGTGGTGGGCTGGCAGGTGGATTGCCTATAATGATATGCATGAGGGGCGTGTGCTGTGCTTTAATCACTTGGCATTGATAAGAAAATTGTGTGATTTGTTGCTAGGGCAACAAATTCAAATTCGGATTTGTAAAATTCAAATTAAAGTTCCCTTAATCGATTTACCTATTGCTTAAGCTGTTGTCTAATTGCTGTTATGTTTATATTTATATTAAAATCATTCAAGCTCAAACGAGGCTAAGAGTTCTAATCAAAATAAGTTTAATAAAATTATTTAAGCAATTCTGTAGATTTTATATTTTGAGCTGACAAATATCAACTTTAGCTCAACGATTCAAATAACTTGATTGTCTCTTTCATTGCCCATAGCTGGAGGATATCTGTTACCTGCAACTGGCAACCCGAATCCGAGCCAAATGTCGCTGATTATAAAAGTGAAATCGTATCCATGCTAATTTTGAATCATCATTCAAAACAAAAACTGAAAACGAGCTGACAGGCCAAACTACGGAACAATCCCCCATATGGAAGAGACAGACAGAAACCGACAGATGCACGGCATATTAATCTCAAGCAAACAGATAGCGTCGAACCATTTCCTATCGCACAATCAAACAACACACACAAAACGCCACTGAATACTCGTTATAAAAAAAGGAAATCTCTCTATAAAATCCTTTTTTTTTTGCTGCCTGTCGCGGCCTCGTTTAATGCTAAATTATATCCGTATGCAAATAAGTTTTTTTCCTTGATTTTTTCATTAAATCATGACGATTTGACAGAAAATGCGGAAAAAACAAGCGGAGAAAAAAAAACCAGAGAACTGATTGCCATGGCCTCGATACGGGCACTGTGCAAAGAAAGGGTTGTCTAGCCTTTGTACCCGCGGTCATAGGGCATTCGGGGACAGGGGTAGCGCATTTACAGCGACCTGAGACACGTTTAGTTTGTTTGTTTGCTTTGCGAGCAGGCTCGCTGGTAGTTTCGCCTGGGGGCAATATCTTCAGCAGGAATGATGGGGAGACTGAATTGTAGACGAGCACAAGCCCGGGGACATCGCTTTTCTAATGGCTTTCTAAATTGGAACTGTTTCGCCGTGGGCTAACAGAATAATGGGTTTATAGATTTCAACAGATTTTAGTGATACTTATTTAGCCGGAGAATTCTGCAAGGTTAGTGCAAGTATAGAGTGAAAATTCGCAATGCGAAATATGTAACTAAAAGTTGAACATAAACATTTACAAATATAAAGATAAGTATTTGTATAGAATACTTGCATCCAAGTTTTGAGGAATAAACCTAACATAAGTTTTTATCAATAAAATAATTATTTTGCTTGTTTAATTTCTGTGCCGTTTCTCGTACAACTGCCCCTTTTAAAAGTGATTACTGGATTCTTCCCATTCGTTGGTTTTTCTATTTCCACACGAGCTCCGTTCGGTTTTGTTCTATTCCAATATCTATTGATCTCCCAATCAACTCGAAGCAACCCCTAAATCAATATCACATACACAACATGAGCACTGCAGCGCCGCCTAGTGTTCAGCGGCAGTCGCTACAATGGCTGTCAAACTGTAGGCACCGCCTCTCACTTGGCCTACCTTTCGATAATTTGGAGCCTGTGTTTGCGCATATATAGGACAACGACTGCAGTGATCGATGGACTATCATTACACTCAACTACAAACTCATTAATACAAAATAAACAACTGCAGCAGGGCAAAATGTTTGCATTATAATTTGCATGAGTCTCGCTCACATACTTTGTACTTGAGTGCGGCAGTCTGCAGTCTGCAGTCTGCAGTCTGTGTATCGATCCAACTATCATCAACGAACCGCCAAGTGACCCATAATAAGTCAAAAATTCGAGTGCGTGTGCAACTGTAGCTGGTAGTCAGCTTTTGATCAGTGACACGGGTTGCAAGTGGCAAGTTGTGTAAGCGCAATTTACAATTTGCAGTTGCCATTCCCAAGCTGCAAGTTGACGATTGTCGGTTGTCGGTAGTCGGTTGCCCTGCCAGTTGTCGGTTGCTGTTACCAAACCCGCCCCACTTGTCGGTGAATGTCGCCTTGCAATTAACACAAGTGCCCAGCGACGATGTTCCCGTTCCCAGAACTGCCTCATCTCGTTGTCCTTCGCGTATTCATTGTTGCCAGTGCTGTTGTTGCTCAAGTTGGAGTTTGAGTCGGAGTCGCACTTAATGTTTGAGGCGTGCGTCACAAGCAGCCTGCGCGGCACTGTCATTAAAATAATGCATACACATGTGAAGTACGTGGGCAGTCGGGGTTGCAGGATGCGTTTGCAGGAGAGAAACGAGTAAGAAACAGAGGTGGAGAGAGCCTTTGCCTGATGCTTGCTTGGCTGGTTGGTTGGCTGGTTGGTTGGCTGGTTGGTTGGTAGGTGTTTATTAACAGATCGTTTCCCCAGCGTTGTCGTCTGTGCACTCTCGAGTGCCGAGTGCCATTGAAATGAAGCTTCTGATGATGCTGCTGCATCCCGTCCTCTTCCTTGCTGCTGCAATTCATCCGACTTAATTAAGCATTCGAGCAGAAAACCATGCAAAGTGTCGACCAGTGCGCAATATGTTTAAAAATAATTTTAATAACATATATTATAATATATACACTCGCACATAAACAGACTAGGCTATTATTATTAGTAGTTAATGGCCAACAAGTGGTGTGGCACAGTTTATATGGCACGGCTGCAGCTTTTAGCCTGATTGCTGTTTTTATGAAGACATAACGATGCACGCAGCCAATGAAGCTTCTCCAGAAACGGCATCTGGCTTAGGTTTCGCTTTGGAATTCGCTCCGAGTTTGGGTTTGGCGCATAACTAAACCAGACATTGTAATTAAAACGGAGTCGGGGCTTTTAAGTATACGGCAAAATGGAATTGTGCGCTTTTCATGTTAATTTTTTGGCGCTTGCAATAATTTGGTCTTGACATGAAAGCAGGTTTTTTAGAGGAGGCGGTACCTCTAAAATAATATAACGTTTCAATTCTGAAACACGATTTGCGCTCAAATATTATTTAAATATTGAATCCCTTAGAAGTGCTTGCATCCAGGTTTCTTATATTAGCCCATAACTTATTATAACGATTTATCCTCTGTAAGAAGACTTCAAATTAGTAAAACGATTTTCCCTCGAAATTAATGTAAAAATGTCGTTCCATTTATTTTTCTCTTCTTTTCACTGCCATACTTTTTTCGCAAACAACGCACTTTCAATCGTAGTTTGGCATCTGAAAGGAAACTGCACTTACATTTGAGAACAAGCTATGTGTTTATAAACAAAACTCACTGGAATGAAGGCAACTATTAAACTGACTATGGTTCTTCATCTCGTCGAGGTAAGAATCTGAATCAGATTTGAACAACACAGCATTCAAAACAAGTTTTAGGCTTTCGCAACTTTCACTTTTTAGTGGCCCAAATGACGCGCCAGGCATAAAAAGAAGGCTCAAAATATCTTGCTATCTGCCCCAGAGAGAAACAACTGGATCTTCCCATGCGTCCAGCCCAGCACAGCTCACTCAGCTCAGCTGGAATTGATGTGCACCCAGCGGCTCCGTTGTTTAATGCACATATTGCATTTTGGACGCAACTGAGAAATAATTATATTTAATTTGATGCGAATGAATGTGAAGCGCTCTGGAGAATTTGCCCAACAACATTGTGTGCATTGTCGCTGCCCCTGACCATCTTGCCACATCCTGCTGCTACACAGAGTCGCTTTGTTTGGTTAACAGTGCGAATCCTAACGCCGACCAGCCAGTCAGCTACAGATCCATTGCTGGATGGCTTGTTGGCTGATTCAAGGGTTTCATATCTTGTGGCATCGGCACGCAAAGTGCTGCATGTTTACATTGGCGATTATCCTCGTGTGCTCTTGTTTGCGCCCCGAAATGGCCGTAAAAAGAGGAGATAATTTGTTTGCCAAAACTGATCGATTGAACACCGATCCTGCGAGCTTTCTTGCTTAACGGCTTAAACACAACTCGATTGTTTGTTTTCCTTTCATTTCGCTTCTCTTCGATCGTTAACGCAAATTAACGAGCAATCATCAAATCGAAGTTGCTTGGGACCCGTTCCACTGCGTTCTCGTCTGCTGACCGCCGCCTGCTGCCTGCTGCCTTCTGCCTGTTTATCCCTCATTGACAACGTTTCATTTAAAAATGAATGCGCCATACGTAATGCGCAAAGGTAGTAGCAGCTGCATCTGTGCAACGGCGTCAACTTGCGGTATTCTCATTAACCATTGCAATTACAACGGGTCTGTCCAGCCGGCTGGGCCCAGACTGCCGACCAGACCAGGTCGACGGAGTCCGCTTGGTATGTGAGGCATTTACAACATAATTCATAAAAGGCGCTCATCTCCATGACCCATAATTATGAATAGACATTTATGCAACTTGTTGCTCACGTCTGCTTCTTAATTGCTTTTTCATTTCAGTCTGCAAAACAATTTTCACAATTTTGCTGTGGCATCTTGTTGAAATTTATTGAAATTAATTTCTGCATTTAGCATTTGCAAGTTTGGCATCTCATCAACTTAAAATGTTAATTGTTTATTGCTGCAGATTTCGTAATATTTACGTGAGTATTTCTTTTTACATATTCCACACAGGAGCGTTCATTAAATAGCAATTTCAAGATATTCATTACCAAGCGGACATAATTTATACTCATTTATTTTCATTTATTTTCATTTACTTAGCATAATTCGTAAGAGTATCGCAGCAGCGCACTGCTTGCCATGTGCAGCATCCTTTGCACTGCTTGCAGCGTCTGAAGGTCTCTTTTGCTTGCCAGGTTGAGCAATAGATGGCGCTAGAACTGACTTACAGGCAGTTGCTTGACACGGGGGTTGTTTGCTGGGAGCAAACTAAAGAATACAAAAAATAATTTCTGAAAATAATATATAATTTGGTTTATAGTAAATTAACGTAAATAACTGTTGTATAAATCTGTTAACTTATCTAATTTTTACGGTTTGAGCTACAAATTGATTAATCCGGAAGCTTAGTGATCACAAAAGGGCAGCCTTTTGTAAATGTGGAGTCAAAATTGTACATATTAACTAACTTTAATATAAACCAGTATGCGTCTATAGAAAGAGGAGGCGAAGCTGCCCTCTTAGATTGTTTTTAATTTATGCACATATTCATTTATACACTCAAACATAGCATATTTAATTTTTTTCAGTGCATCAACCCTTTCTCCTTTGTGGGCACTAATTAAACAAAAGAAACCCCTTTCACACCTTACAAAAGAAAAACTGTTACAACTTCTTTTGTTTGTCATATAGTGAAAAATTTGCATAAATTTTGCACTGCGCCGAGATGTGCCAAAACCCAAAACGAGCAAAAATATTAATTTTCACAGTTTGACGTGTCCTATGTCCTCTTTCCAAAGCCAACATCGGCATCGCCATCGGCATTCAAATGCAAATGCAAATGAGCTAACAATGACAACAACAGCGCCGACATTTGATCGTTTTTTTTTTCTGCACGGCAGTTGCGATCTGTATTCAGTTTCTGATCGCAGCATTTTCTTCTGCGCATAATTTTGCATATAAATCATTTTTCTTTATAGTTGAAAGGATTGCAACCCCGAGTGTCAAGAAATTTGCATTAGGGATGCCAACTGTCAACTGAGAAACTTTTCACTTGAGGCGTGTGAATTCGAAAAATAATTCAATTAGCGCTGTTTGCTTACTTTTATTGGGGTCTTCGAGTAAAAATTGTTGTACATCTAAATAAGTTAGAAGGAAATGCAACTTTGATAATGTTTTATCCAAAGTTTTGCACTTTGTACAACTGCTTATGTATTCCATTTTGACTGGCTGTTAACATGATTTATTGAATGTGGTAGGCGGGCACAACGCGACCCACAATTCACCTGTCCCAAAAAGTACTCAACTACACGTGTGCCAAGTTCATTCCATGCCATCGTCGGCGACTATTGATGTGAGCTGCTGTGTGTGTGTGAGTGTGTGTGAGGCTGTCTGTCTGTTTGCTAAAGGATAACAACAACAAGGACTGCTAATACACAATTTGCATATATTTATCCATCAAATTGATGGATGCTACTGCACACTGAGCCACGTTGAGGCAAGAGACATCCAAGCGTGGCGTTGTAGCTTTGACACGTCGCAATACCCCCAAAAGGATAATGACAAAGACAGCGCCACGACAATGCCACACACAAATACATAAATACACACACACACACACACATAGACATACACACACACTGACACACATGGAGAAGAGAAGCGGGAGCAATTTACAAGGCGCTGGTTGAAAAGGGCAACAGAAAGCTGGCGAGGCGTAAGACGCAAGCAGCAAGAAGCATCCTTTAAGTATCCTTTTCGAATAGGTACCAGGCAAGGCAAGGCAGACGCAGCCAGTCAGCCAGCCAACCAACCAACCAACCGACCGACACTTCAATCGTGCGACGTTCGACGAGGAGAACAACGACAACGAGCAACGAGGATGACTGCCATGAGAAAATTACATTTTCTCCGGAAAAGCACTCAACCCGAAGACATCTTCCGTTGGCAGTGGCAACGCCAACTGAGAGCGGCTGTTGCGAGGGGGAATGAAGCTGGCAAGCCAGCTGAGGGTAGCTGCTATTGCCATTTCAAGTGTCACACACACACACACACACACACACACACACACATACAAAAGCGTACACACATGTGCTGTGCTGCTTTATATCCTTTCGCCGTTCCTGCCTGATAACAACATTTTCTATTTTATCTCATAAAAAAAGAATATGTATAAATGTATGTGGATGGATATGTTTGTACAACTGAACCCAGTGTGCTCAGCGAGGCCGTGCCAACAAAATCTTACTTATATTTTTTATGTTGCGAATTTTTGGAGTTGGCTCGCCTCTGTTGACTCAGCTGCTGCTGTTGTTTTTTTGGGGCAACAATCGATATTTCTTATTCGCACAATTAAGCAACAATGTTCAGGGCAAGGATAAAAGCTCTGCCCTAAATCAGCCTTAAAATAAATAAAAACTGTTGCAAGCTTTTCCGATTTTCCGGTTTTTCACTGCCTACTTCGAGGCGTTGCTCAACTCTTTTTCGGGCTTTAATTTGCGTTGCTTTAATGAACAGCTGCTCGGATTTCACAGGCGAAACTGGAAGTAAAAATAAAAGTGAAGGAAGCGCGCAAAAGAAGTCGCGCAAAAATTAAAAGAAAATGAATGAACGACGACGTCATCAGCTGTTGCCGTTGCCGTTGCCGTTGCTGCGCTGTCGTCATTAGTAAACGGGGTGCGGCGGTGGGAAAGTGCGCACCGAGTGGGCGAAATGAATGAAAATGAAAAGCGCGCAAATGAAAATGAGCGCTGAAGCACGTGTTGCCGGCTCGTAAACAGCAAAAAGACCCCCCAAAGAGACAGAGAGACAGAGAGAGAGAGAGAGAGAGAGAGATAGTAGAGCACAGGGAGCTTAGAGATGGGAGAAGCTGGACGCGACTAATTGCGATGGGAGCCGTGAAAGGTGCTAATAAATATTTAAGTACGAATTATGTAAGCTCAGTCCGTGCCATGAATAAGAAGAGAATTATGTAAATTTTTGCCCACTGTGGGTAATATATATTTTCGCAATTTTATAATTATACAATACTAACAGTAACATGTTCATTTTATTTTGAAGCTCTTCTTAAACTTATTTTTTAATAACACGTATTAAATACAGTTTAATCTGCAGTTTTAATTTAATAAATTTTGTTCAATAAATTCTTGTATTTTCAGTAAATTAAATACCTGAAATACCCAATTAAATACATCCGTGTGGTAGCTTAATCATGCTATAACCAAGTCATTCAATCAGGATTATTGCGAGTTCATCTGCTCTTAGTCCCAGACTCGAAATCACAATTAAAACGCGCAGCATAAAAAATGATAATTCGCATGGCCCGTGCCACAGCACCCACAACATCGCAGCAGACCATCACCAATCGCTGTGGCATCTGCTGCGCCGGCACGTCGTCAATATTGTTGTTGCTGTTGCTGTTGGCTCGTGTCCTTGAACTAGAAACCCGTTTAATTTAACTGTTGCTTAATTGCTGGCAGCGACGTCGACGCCACGTTACGTCATTAAATTTTTGTTTCCTGCGCTACCAATGGCCGTGTCTCTGCCACTGCCTCTGCCACTGTCGCTGCCGCTGCTGCTGTTGCCGCTGCTGCTGCTGCTGCTAGAAAACTTCATTTTGGGTAATTTTCGGTAGTCTTTGTTTTCTCATTTTCATTTTCATTCATTACATGCTGAGCGTCTCGTCGCTTCGGTTGTGAGCTCGGGGCGCAGTGTTAATTTTCATATGCCGAATGCCAAAATGTTCCCCACAGCAATTATGCGCTACGAAATGGAATGGAACGTGGCTGGTGTTGTTGTTGCTGCTGCTGTTGCTGTAGCTGTTGATAGCGGTGGTGGTAGTAGGACTCTTCTCACACACACACATTGGCAGCGCAGTGCGAGTGAGTCGAAAGCATTTGCTGGCCACTGCGTGTGACAGGGATGCACAGAGAGAGAATAACGACAGCGGCACGACGCTTGCGCACTGGTCGCTGCTGCTGCTGCTGCTGCTGCTGCTGCCGTCTCCGCCGCCGCCGCCCTGTTTCCCCTGACAGCTACAATGCTGGCTACGAAGCAGCGTGTGCAGTGCTAAGGGCGAATAATGGTGGCTCGGTTTTACTGTTATTCTCACTGCCTCGGGCAAGGCGCTGACTGAGTCGGCGACGTCGACAGCGACGCTGACAACCTCAGGGGCTGTAAACGAAATTTGCATGCGCCCAAAATCGGGTTAACTTTATGTGTGTATGTGTGTTTGTATGTGTGTGTGTGTGTGTATGTATGTATGGATAGAGATACAGAGGCTGTGGCGCATTGCCCGTAGGTGGGACGGAGAGGTGGGCAGGGGTGAACAATACTGAAAGTGGAGTGAGAAGCCATCGTTTCAACAATATTGCTGTATTTTTGAAATTCCAATTTGCATATTTTGATGTGCGTCGTTGTCGTTCGACTGAGCCACCAACGAGGCGACTGACTGACTAACAGACTGACGGACAGACTTTCGTGCTGAAATTTCGCATTTTATAAATTGTATAAAACTGTTCGTCGAATGCGTCGCCTTAAATCAGCCCCTGAATCCGCTCTTGTGCAGCTTAATCCACAGCTTAAATCAATTAGTCACAGTGGGAGGAGGATTCTATCACATTTGACACAAGAACCACCAGTTGCAGGATGACACAGGTTATTCACCTTCCCACCTTCATTATCCTGTGCGTCGTCTAATCAAGAAAGCGCCAGACGCTGACGCTGACGCAGACGCAGGCGTCGCTTAATGAATGCCAAGCGAAAGCAGAATGCAAAACAATAACTTCCAAGCAGCAGCGGTGGCGGCGGCGACGGCGTTGGCATCACCTTGACCTTGAAACCCACATTTAAAATAATTCACTCGTTAGCGCAGGCGGCGGCAGCATCAGCAGCAACAACTTAATCATCATCATTATCCTCATCATCATCGTCGACAGGGGCAGAAGCTGCGTCGCAGCAGCCGGCGGAAAGGCAAAGTAAAAACACAGAGACACAGCCATTATCTCATCAACGAAAATGAAAATGAGCGAAGCAGCAGCAGCAGTAGCAGCAGCAGCAACAGCACCCACCAGCAGCAGCAGCAGCAGCAGGAGCAGCCACCCACCCTCTCAGCTGGTTGCTGGATGCTGGATGCTCCCATGGCCTCCTCATCAGCTGCGAATGCTCTCATTATCATTTATTCATTTTCGTTTCATTCATTCCCATTCATTTGGCGGCGCTCTCTTGTGGCTTGCGCCAAAACAAACTAACGAACGGAACGCAGGAAGAGGACGAGAACGACGCAACCCGACTGCTCCACCAATAACAACAACAACATCAACAGCAATAACAACAACAATAACAGCGGCAGCAGCAGCAGCGAGTGGGTTGCAAAGTAAATTTTTAATGGGCGAATGAAATTACAACGCAGCCGGCCTGGGTGGGGCAAGGAGTGGTAGCCGACTCCAACAGCCTGAAATAAACGAAATGAAACAAGCGGAGCTCAGCATCAGCAACAGCATCAGCAGCCAAAGAGGCGAACTTGCTGTCGCTGTCGCTGTCTCTGTCGACGTCGACCGATGCTCCCTGACTAACTACGAACTTGGCTCATTTTCACAGCACCAGCAGCAGCAACAGCAGAAATGACGCTGCGATGGCTGTTGCGCCCCCGTTTTAATGCAACAGTTTTCTTCTTTTTTTTTGCGCCCCCATATCCGTGCCCCACACCGCCAGTGCACCACATCTTCCACACCGAACCCAAAATGTAGCTGCATTTGGCCTTGCAACAGAAACCTGCAAATGAAAGCGAAATTAAAATGGCAAAAATAAATTAATGTCCAAAGCGTGAGGGAGAGTTCGAGCTCAGTCAGCTGGGTGGGTGGGTTGCAGTGGAGTGGAGAGTGGCAGGCGTAAATTGCAGCCGAAAACGGAAATTAGACCAGGGAACTGTTGAGCATGTGTGCAAATGTGGGCATATGCAAAGTATGCCGGACTTATTAATGCAAACTCAAATATTACTTATCAATGTCTAACGGCAACTGTTGACTATTCAAGTAGATTTCTGCCAATCACATTTATGGTAACAATTGCATTTGTAAGTTTGTTTAAAAGTTAACAAATTAATCAACTTACTCAAAATCTTTCTATTATTCCCTGCTTTTTTCACAGATTGCTGTTGAGTTAAACATTTTTGATATGCTCAAGCTTAAAATCGAAAATCCTCAGCAGCTCATACAAATCTGTATCTGAGAATGCGCTCATAATTACTTAATTAACAGTTCAGCTACTCCAGATAATGGATGTACTTTAATTGACTTAAGTAAACATTGACAGAGTGGACGCAATTCAAGTTTAATTTGCCAACAAGGACAATGCCAGCTAGATTCAATCTGCACATGCTGCAATCATGCCAGTTTTTGTAAACTAATCTACCAGCTTCTTATTCAACTCTTTTGTTCGGCACAAAGAAAAGTCACTTCTGTGTTGATTCAAAGGGAAGCTGCTTCAATTCGCTGGACAAAAAAGAGAAGCAGAGCAAAAGGCAAGAAGGCTAACAAAAAAGAGCAATTTACAGTCAACCAAAAGGAACAGGTCCTTAACTGACCTTTTCTTGTTCGCCAGGAGTCTGGCGAAAAAGGAAAAACTTTTCTACCAATGAATGTCACAGATTCATTTCGCCTTTTGCTGCTTGGTCGAGTTTTGCCAATGTTTGTGATTAGAATCAAGCGACACGCATCACTGAAACTGAATGGCTTAAGGCTGTAGATATGTCATTATGAATGTATATAAATATATATGAACATATATGAGTTATAGACATATATAAATACGAGCACGATATATGATATTTGTGCTGATATTTATGCCTAATGGCTTTTATTTGGCATGCTCTTTATTGTAAATAAGATTAAAGAGCGACGGCAGCTAAACGAAAAACGCTTTCTCTTGCAAAGGAAAATGGCAAATTTCCAGTACATTAATATGGCAGCCGATAAGGCAAACCATGCCGTGGAGGTGAAGCGGGGAGGGGGCGTGGCAGCTACAGCTACATGTGTGACATATCACATGACATTTTGCGCGTTATATTTTCAAAGAGTTTTTTTTTTCCGCGAATTTCGCTCGCCTTGAAATTGAATAAAACAACCTGAAATGACAAACGAACGAAGGAACGAACGAACAGAGTGGCAGAGGCTGCTAATGGGGCTGAGGCTGAGGGTTCAAGGGTGGTGGAGATGCTTCGCAACAGGGTGGGTGGTTTTTTCTGTCTGATTGTGTGTGTGTGCTGCACGTGTGCACCCGTAATTTTCCATTTGTGAACTTTTCCTTTGCACTGAACACTGTAGATTTTCACGCTTCCGGCATGCGAGCAACATTGATGAAGCTGCTGCCGTTTCAGCCGCAGCTTGACAGCCAGATAGACACAACAGCAAGAACAACAACAACAACAACTGCCAGTACTCACTAACAAGCTCTTCTACATATATGTAAGTGAGCGTGTGTTTGTGTGTGTGAGTGTGTAAGGGTGTCAATTTGCAAAAAAAAAAAAAAATATATATTACAAAAAATGTGCGTCAAGCAAAAATCGAAGTTTAAAAATAAATGGAAGACAACTGACGATATTGTGTGTTGGCCTTACTCGGGCCTCGTTTGCCGTGTCCTGTTTGTCTTTGCGGCCTACACGCGTGTGCGCCAAAAAATTAAAATGGCTGCCAAGTGCGTGTGTGTGCGTGTGTGTAATAAGATATTTTAGTGACTTGTGTCACAACGCAAGCAAATCCATCAAATGCGAATATCCGAAGTACAGTACCCAACCCCAGCCAACTCCAGCCAACCCCAGCCAACTCCGCTAAGAACTGGGCACGCAGCGCGCGCTTATTTGTAATGGGATCACAAACACACTTCAATTTCATTTGTGACGCTTTACGCACAAACACACCGACAGACAGACAGAGGGACAGACAGACAGAGAGGCAGATAGTAGAGCGGAATGGGCGTAGGGGGGTGGCAGAGCGTATCAATCACAAATTAATGAGATGTGAGTGCCGCAGCTTTTGCCAGCTCCAAACTGTCAGTTGCCAGTTTGACGCGTTTTTTTTTTTCTCCGCTCTGGTTTTTATTTCGCCTTTTTGCGCTTGTAGTGCAGACCAAACAAATTTCGCTCACTTTGGCATGCCTCGCATGCAAATGCCATTTCTCAGTCCAAATTACACAATTCATCACATTTCATTTGACTCGACTTGAGTCAAACAGTCACAGAGTCCAAAACAGGGAAGCCTCCACTTCCTCCATCTGGTACTCCGCCATTTGAGCATCAGTCTCATCCTTGTGCCTGTTCCCTTTACGAATGTGTTTCCAATTCGGGTTTTGTCCAAATTGGCAGTCGGAGTTTTTAATGGGTTTTTGTGACGAAAGCTTTCAAGTGACGCCAACTGCAAGAGAAATGTTTTTTTTTTTTTTGCTGTTGCTTTTGTAATTGAAGTTAATTTCATTTGACGATGTTAACAATTCAATTTGTTCTACTCAAGGCGCAACTAAACACGCACAACGTGAAGTCGAATGCCTAAAACAATAGCAATAAGTGCTGGATGTAGGTCATTCAAGTCTAGATAGTTTACGACTATAATGAAGGTAGTCCTTGAATACAGATTAATGCCTGATATACGATTCACAATATCAGCATGCTGTCTTAATCTCAATCAACTCTCTTTAATGATCTCATAATTCGTTGACCTCATCTTAAGTGTCCACAAATGTTCACTAAATAACCTGTCAACCACTCCGCATAATCGAAGTTATTTTTATCAGATTCCAGCTACCTGGCCACGCTTACTCACCAACCTGAACGAACAATTTGCCAAAGTGTGTGCGCCACCGAAAAGTTGGAAAAAAAAAAAAAGAATGGATGTAAAATGCAACCTCAGCTACCAAATTGCGCAGCGTCATAAAATGTAAAAATTTTCAATTGTCTACAATTTGTGTGCAAACTCGAACTCGAACTCCAACCAGCCAATCCAGAGACTGAGCTGCGGCAATCGCCAGCACATTTTCATAGCTGCTTTCTCAGTTTGGCAACGCGTTGGCCGCTTACATTGTTCACATGCTGCCGTTGCGACCAACTTGGCTGAAAGGCAAAGTATTAGAAATACAATAAAGTGGAGTCAAAGTGAAAAGTTTTACGCAGCGGCTGCTGCTTCGTTCTTCGTCCAACAAAGAAATGGTGCAAAAAACTGATGCTGCTACTGCTGCGGCTAACAAAAAAAAAAAATAAAATAAAATAATAAAAATAAAAAAAAAACTTTGTAAACAGCAAAGTTTACTGGCGCCCAACTACCCACCTTGTGAACAGAAACCGAGGAGGGGAGGCGCTACAAAAGCGCTACCACAAACAACTTTGTTTGCCTCCATATGCGAGCTCCTTTTCTCCCTACATCTTCATATATGCAACGAGTCTGAGTCTGTTTGAGGCGCGGCTTAAAAACTTTTAACAATGCACAAAGCGGCAAAGTGATTTCTTTCATATTATTAACTTGACTCGAGTGTGCGAGACTCACATGTGAAGAGCCGAAAGAGCCCAAAGAGCCCAAAGAAGCTGAAGAGCCCGCAATAAAATTGATGTCGTCCTACCCCCTTCTATAGGGGCCAAGTGCTACTGCCAATCGCAATGGCACTTGACCGTAAAGTTTACGCATGCGTGGCGCCTTTAACAATTGCGTTACGATTTCGGTTTTAATTTATAAGTGCCAACAGCGGATCGTGAGTCCAAAAACCTCAACTAACACTCACGGACTTCACGCACTAACTGAACGGGCCCGAGACAGTGTCAGCCACGCTGGGTTAGCTGGGCAGGATTTGCAGCTGTGCGATGAGCGTACGCGTTTCAGTGATGCAAATCGCAATAAATTGTAATTTATGCAATCGAGCCCGCTGCGAGCTCATCGCCAAGGGGTTGGCCAGGTTGCCCAGGTAGACAGGCCCAGACTCGTTTGCAGCTTCCGTCCGCTTGTCTCTTTTGAGGCGTTTACGCAGGCGCATAAATTACGCCAAATTGGCAAAAGGTAGTAAATAAAAAGAAACCCCTTTGACAGTATCGACTTTAACTACTATCGCTGGCAGGTCACGTAAAGCCCACATCAATCGTTGCGTAGCGAATTTGAATGGCCAATGGAGGAGGCCTCTGAACTGTCCTGGCTGCCTCTGGAGGCGTCGTCCTTCTGGTCGGCTTATCAGCTGACAAATTTCCGTGCGTTTTGGTTAAGTCGCTGACATTTGATTGATGAGCGGGCGTTTATTTTTCGGCGGTATTAGCGATAGAGCTTAAGCCCTAGGATTTTATTCTGATGATGCTACAAGCGTTGGCCTAATGATATACATTGATAGTTTTAAGATGCAAATTTCTATAATATTATATTTAAAACACATGTCCAGTCGCAAGCAACACTTTAAGTACATCGTGGCCAATCTACGCTCAACCCTTTAAACACACAATACGATTGCAAACAATACCCATGACATCAAAATATATTACCACTATAAAATCAAACGAAAACGAAGGAAAAAAACTAGCATGTAAATGTTTTGTTAAATGTGCGCGGTACATAAAGAAAAATTGGCATAAAATTCAAAGTAGCGCGCATAAATCAACAATTTTTGGTTCAGCAATTGCAGAGATAACAGCGCAGGGTCTGCGGCAGTATCCGGGTTGTTACGGCTGCCCCTGAATCTGTTCTTGGCATTGGCTCAACATATGCTCGCCCATTAACAATTGTCAGTTGGCAGGGGGCATTATGAATATTCATAGTTCGATTTTTGATTCGGCATTGTTTAAAATCGGCGTAACGTAAATTAAAAGGCAAATTTACAATAATGCGATGCACAACCGCACCCCCTGCCACAGACGCGCACTGATCGCAAACCCTTTGCCTATCGATAAATGCGCACGAGGCACTTTCGATTTTCGGCCCAAATCGGCAATAAATCGCCTTCGGATGGCACAGCAGACAATGGGCCAGACAAAAGGGTTTCAAGAGCATCCTTTTTGTTGTGCGTGTGCTTGCTGGTTTCGCCGTTGAATGAGTTGCCAAAGGGGTAACACAATGTAGACATGGGCACAGGGTACCTGACTTTCCACCGCTCGCTACTCACAAACAAACATTGAACATGGACTCGAGTGTCTGCGGTTGTACTTAATTAGAGTTTTATAAACAGCAAACACAGAGATAGTAAATCGAAAGTTTCGATGTAGATTTCATGGTCGAACTGCTGATGTGGGATGTGTGACGGGCCATCGAATTCTTTGCATATGGCCACAAATCATCTGCATATCGAAATGCCCCTATTTCGATCGGTATATCACATTAGTCTCCTTGCTACCTGAGCCGTGTTGTCTTTGTCTTCACGCATCATGAATTTGATTGAGGATTTTATGCTTTATTTTTGTAATAATTTGATGCAGCTTCTTCATGGCGCTTGGGTTGTCATTGAGCTGTGGCAAATAAATTTGAAACTTTACTGGTTCTCTTCTCTTGTTATTGTTGTAGTGTTAAAGTACCAGAAACTTTCGAAGCGAAAGGAAAAACTTTTGCAACTCGAAAAGGACAACTGTTAGTCAGCTGTGAATAAATGAAATCGAACACAAAAAAGGTTGTCGATTAGAAAAATGTAAGAATATGTTTACAGTATATATAAACATTAGAGGGGAATATCTTCTCTCTATCTGCTTTCATTGTCCTTTATCGTCACATTGATGGGATGCGGCTAGAAATAAAAAGAAGCAAAATTTATACAGCAAATGTCAGGCAGGAACCAAATTAAATTAAGCCCAACACGACGCTCATTTGAGTACCGCTGCCCCAGTCAGCGTCGCGGTTGTTGTGTCTTATGCCACACAATTTGAAGCCAGCTACCCAAAAAAAACATTTCAGTGCTTTGTGTACGTGAAAATGAAAATTTGCCCTCAACTTTTTTGTGCTTTCGCTCATTTTCATTTACCACTCGCTGCTGCTGCTGTCTTTGCAACTGTGTGCGCTGTATATATGTGTGTATGTGTTTGTGTTTGTGTGTGTGTATGTGTTGAGCGCAATTAATTAAAACTTTGTTGGGGCTGGTTATGGTCGTGTCCTTGTGCGGGCGTAGTCGTCTGGCTGGCTGGCTGGCTGGGAAATTATGTCAAAGTGTCTGGCGCTGCCAGCTCCTTCTTCTGCTTTGCCTGCGTCTTCATCTTCGTCCGTTTGGGTGTCTGGCGTGTTCGTGGGAATTCCCTCAATTATTTTTGCTGTCGCCGTCGCCGTCGACGTCGACTTCGACGCCGGCTCATTTATTTGCTGCTTAATTTGTTTTTACTTTCAGCTGAAAGTTTCGAGGGCGTCTGCCAGCCACTTGTTGCCAGTAGCTGTCAGTTCTCTGGGGTACGTTTAATGAAATCAATTATGACAGCAACTGTTGGCGAGGCGTGTGATGAAAATTAAATGCCACAAGCGACTGGCAACAATTTGTCAACGCACAAAAGGCACAGCATCATTGCAGAGATTGGTTCACTGCGTTCACAACCTGACCGGGTGGCTGAGAAATGGGGGCATTTGGGTTTTTGGGCACATCCTGGCTCAAGTGGAATGTTCCGTTGCGCAGGCTGACATACAATAGCCGTAGCCTGTTCAGCTGCTCCTTGCTGTAGCTTTTGTTGCCATGGCATTTAAAATTCATGCAACCCACGCCGCCAGCCGCTTACTTCTCTCACATATGCAGATGATGTTTGTTGACGATCCAGCCTTGGAAATATTTGCACACACTCACACACACACACACACACATCCTGTGCGACACATTCAATTCCACATTCCCTATGCGTATCCTACAGAACTCTGCCCGCTCCCCCCCATTCGTGTACCCCTTTCACCTTTTCAACGAGCTTCAGTCGTTGTTGTCGTTTGATTTTTATTCATTTCTCGCATGACAATGACGCTTATTATGAATTCTTTGTGATTTCGCGTGTGTTTTTTCTTTTTTTCAGTCTCTTATTTCTTTTTATATTTTCAATATCTCTTCAACGCTTCCGTTCCTCTCTGGCATTGCTCCCTGCAATCGAAATAACTTGCATGCGGCATGATTGTTATTCAAATGTGATTTCTGTGTTCAGTTATTTTCTTTTATTATGATTGTCCTTGTCAAGCATGTCCTCGCATCCTTTACCCACCTCGCTTCTTGTTCCAGTTCCCGTTCCCGTTCCCTTTCCCGTTCTTGTCACCGCTTCCCCTTCCCAACCTTTGAGTACCTGGCTCATGTTGTTTGTTTAACATTTTGTATTCAAAAATAATTATTTAGATTGTTGCATTCGGCATGCGAGGAATTCGACTTGCGATTGGAGTCGGAGTTTGAGTTGCATGTGTGTTAGCCGAGGCGTTATGTAGGCGTTGTAGGTGATGTGGCAGGTGTGGCTTGATTTGGGTCCTTTGACCTTTGCATACATGAAAAAAAATTAAATTTTAAGGAATGCTTATACATTTGCAAAAATGTATTGGAAAATTTTCTGAGCGGGAAGAAATATGTTTCATAGAATTCATATATTTATTTCGTATTTATAAGTTGTCTTTTTAAGAAGTCAGAACCATAAAAACTAGAATTAAATGCATTTCTCAGCATATGAAATTAAAAAAAAAATCTTTGATTATTGTTAGCTACACTTAACAATTGTACTTAATTTTTCTCCAACTGTGAACTAGAGTAATATGAATGTTCTTGAAATTGTATTCCTTAAAGAAATCGCAGTCTTGCCACAGATTTATTTGTCAGACGAATATAGTCACTGGCTTTTCGGTCAATTGTTGCAAGAACGTCCCGCAGCTGTTTATGGGTCCCTCGAAAAAATCCATACAGCTCCGACATAAAATCCAAATTGATGACGCATCATGATGGTGTCATAAGAAAATTTTCACAATTTCCACTAAAACCCATTTAAAGTGTTGCCAGGGACCTTACCCCCCATTACCACTTCCTAGCCCACCCCGAACAGCCACCCAACTCGTGAAATGCGCGTCGATTAAACCTTTCTTTTATGCGCTGTCTTTTTGGAGTACGCCTTTGTCGAGAGCCTGAAACCAAAGCGTAGTGGAATAGAGAGAGGGGGCGGCGGGTACGCCGTAAAGGGGGCTGGCCAACGTCGTTGTGTTGGCGGCTGTCATCAAAAAATATTGTATTGTTATTATTTTATTTTTATGTGCCCTCGCTGTTATTTGCATAAGGATGGCCGAGTCCGGGTCCCGCTTTGGGTTCGAGCTCGAGTTCGAGTTCTGTGTCCTGGGCAAGGACCAGCGGCAGAAGCATCGGCATCGGCACCAGCAGCAGCAGCAGCCGCACCAGCAGCGGCAAGCAAAACGCGTTTCGCTCGCTTATTTCGCATTGTAAATTTTTATGTCAGCTTGTGTGTGCTTCTGTGTGTGTGTGTGTGTGTGTGTGTGCGTGGGCGGTTCCCTGCCCCCTGACCCCGTGCCGGCTCCAGCAATCACACACATTGTAATTGAACACACACGCTCGAACGCATTTTGTTTAGATTTCATTTCTTTCGTATTTTTTTTATATATATTTTTTTTTTTGCGTTCTTTCTGCAACTTCTTCTGCTACTTCTCCATCATTCGAGTCGCCTCCTGCGCTCGTCATGATTTTACTGGTTTGGTTCTCGCACTCATTCTGGTCCTGCTCATGGTCCTTGTCCCGTTCCTCGTTTTGTTCATCTTTATGCTTTTGGCTTCGAAGTCGTCGACATAAAATGCAAAACAGAATTTCATTTTCGGCAGGAATGCTAAGGCGATGTTTCTGTTCGTTGTTGTTGTTATTGTTGCTGTTGCTGTTGTTATTGGGAATGCTACAACATTGTTGAAGCATGTAATATCCTGCCAAGGATAAGGGTTGGAATACACCCCGCACACACACACACACACACACACACACACACACACACACCTAGTCGCACACTCATATATTCCTTCTCATCATGTATGGGTTTTGTGTTGTTGACGATTTCTGCTACGTTTGGTTTTCTTTCTTTCTTTCTTTCATTCTTTCTGTTTGTTTTTTTTTCGTTTCGTTCGTTTGCCCAACACATTTTTTCATGCGAATTTAGTTTATTGGTTTTGTGTGTGATTGTGGGAGGAGCTGAATCATGTGTGTGAGTGTGTGTGAGAGAGTGTGTGCCCGGTCTTTTTGGGGTGATTGATTGGCATTACGAGTTGCCATTTACATACACATTTCATTTATGCAAATACTCGCAATTCATATTCCACAAATACTTGGCGAATTACAATAAACATTTTGCAACAACAATGCCACACAGAGCCACTGGTGGGGGTAGTTAAGAGAGTGAGAGAGAGCGAGAGAGAGAGGGCTTTAGAATATTCCTCGAATTTCGCATTCGTATTTTGCATTCGTTAAGCATTCTCGCAGCTAATTTCCCTTTAAGATTTGCGCCACATAGATATCCATTCGGATTTAGATAGAGATCAGCCCAAAGTCTGCCTGCCTGTCTGCATCCATCTCCCGTCTATCTGCTTTGGTTCTGGCTGCCTGCTGTTTCTGCTTAATTTCCTGTTAAGCCATTTTCAATATTTCGTGTAATGAAGTTGAGCGCACATCAAAATGGCAGCGTCATGCATTAAAGGCGTGGCAAGTAAATGACAGACCAGTTTCAGCTACCCAGTATCAAGTATTCAATTGCAGCCAGTCAGTCAGCCAGTCACTCAGCCATTGAGTCATTCAGTCAGTCAGTCAAGTAGCCAGCCAACCAGCCAGCCAGCCAGCCTATGGGACATTTATAGAACATGCGCCCCAGTGTTATGCATGACGAGTTATGCTGATGAGGAGGCGTTCACTTGGCGGCACAGTGGCATGAATGCCATTGTCAAGTATGCAAAACTACATTGACTGGAGAGTCAACACTCAACAAAATTAAGTAAGGTAAGTAAAAACTTAAAAATAAAAGTTTATAAGCTACATTTCAGCAATATTTGCTTTTTTGCCAAGCAGTGACATTGTGCTGCTGCTGCTTATTTAACCACACGCCAATAACAAGGACAATTTCGCAATGCTCTTCAGCGCTTATAAAATCTAAGACTTGGCTTTAAATTAGCATTTTCCATAAATGTTTGGTATGTCATCATAAAAACGACACACACACACACACACAGAGAAGCACACACACATGCTCCCCTATATACTCCAACCCGCTGTTAACATCAAACAGCCATAACGCAACACGCTGCGTATGCGTAATGTGGAGACTGAGCAAAGCACACTTAGCAGCCAATTCTTTATGACCTGCCTAAGCTAAGTCCTTCCCCTCAGCGCTCTCTCCCTCTCTCTATCTCTGTGTGTATTAAAAAGGATGTCACATAATCGTATTTCAACGCATTTGGTGTAAACGTTTTAAACTTTTGGCCCAAAATACTCGAGTATTTTTTCTTTATTTTGGGGAGCGGCTTCTGCAGCTGCACAGCAGATTCATTTGTGCAATCAGCTAAAGCTATCGGGTTTGGAAAATCGCTGCCTAGGTAATATGCCTCTATCGGCAGGCAGAGGAAATTAATGTGCCCTTTTGTGGACTGGGTGGCATATCATTTCTCTCTGTGAGTGAGTCGATGCCTGACGCTGACGTCTGCGTCGAGTGTGGCAGATTAATGATACTAAAAACGCAATTTGCCTCCCATCACACACACACAAACACACACACACACACACACTCATACAGCAGAAATGCTGGTTGCCCAAACCACGTCTGATTAGCTTTTGCCAGCGGCTTTACGGTCATTAGTCGCTGCTCAGGAATTTGGTTTATTGGATGCCAAAGTTGAGTACACAAAATCGCCAACTAGTTGGATGGAGTGTTGTGGCTGCCCCACTTATGCCGCCTCCTTCTCTCTCTCTCCTCCCTCTCAACCCCCCTCCACCACCTCCTTTACATACCAGCCTGACTATACACAAATTATAATACAATATTTTGTAAGCCAAATAACTTGAAATGCCTTTTTAACGTTGTAGAAAATCTTCATGGAGGCAACAACTACAAGTTTCTGCATTCACATAAAGGAAAGAAAAGGGATCTTATAATAAATTCCACAACGGCCAACAAGATGATGATGATGAGAGGCTCCTCATATTCGTTTCCATATGTGCAAACCGACTTCTGATGAGTAGTTGCGCCAGAAGTTGCTTGACGTTTTTTCATTCTTTCTTCTTTCTTATTTCTTATTTTATTTCATTACTTTTTTTTGTTGGCCAAATTGTTGCATGCAAATGTTGCTACGAGAGCAGCAGACTTTAGTGCAATATACGTAATATGTGTTGTAGTTTCATTAGGATTACAGTTAGCTCGGCTCCTGCTGCTGCTGCTGCTGTTGCTGTTGCTTTTGAAGGCTGCCTTTGCTGGCTGCTTATTGAGTTATGACGCATGCGAGTTGTAAGAAAGAGTATGAGAAAGAAATAAAAATTTTCTGCTTATAAGAGTCGACAACTACACACAGTCCGGGTATAAATAGCTATAAAGTTTATATCTGTGTGCATGTGTGCTTGTGTGTTTGTGAGTTAACAACAAAAGCTTCGCCTTTGGCATTGACTGTGGCATGGGAACGAGCAGCGTTCACTGGGCAAATCAGAACTCAAAGTTAAACCTACCCCTCGACGGGCCGGACTTGTTTTGGATTGAAGTTGCAGCTGATCCATAAAAGTATTTTGCAAGCAGCACAACAACAACAGCAGCCACACAAAAGCATTGCACGAGTGCTCCTACTTACGAGTAGTTGCCAGAGTGCCCCACAAGACGTAGGGCATACAACAAATTGAGTTGGTGGACTGAATGCAGCATGCTCCATGGTAACTTCTATGATACACAGGAACCGAAATAGTCGAGCAAAGTCAACTACATGATTTTTTCAATGATTGCAATTAGCATTGCTGTTCAAAGAGTTTAATAATTGGATAATTTTCAAGGTCAAGGCAAGGTGCAGATTTAACTGAAGGTCATCTACAAGTCAAATATTCGGTAAGGCTTCGCCAACAAAAAAAAATATTTACCTCATCAGAGTCGGCTTTAATTTTGAAATGAAAGCAGGCGTAAATTTCAGAACATTAGAAAATAATATTAATTATTACGAAGACTCAAATTAACAAGCAAGACTCAAAAATCCTAAGAGAAAAGGCATCTGCTATGGAATTTCTAACAAAAGGCATCAGTTACTTTGTCAGTTTTGGTATGGTTATTAGCAGATGACTACAATCGAATGTGTTTGAATTGCTTAAATTCCATTTTAAAGCGAAGCAATCAGTTTATTAAAGCATCAACTGATTTTGCTTTACAAACTGCAAGTATTTATTTTTGGTCCTGTACCAGCCTCCAACATCGATTTGAGGCTGTTCCTTGCTATTCCTGTTGCTGCTGCTCCTGGCATGTTGAATACTGTAGTCGTTTTTTTGTTTTTGTTGCTGCTGCTGCTGTTGCATTTTACATTTTTACTTCGTTAACTTGATTTCCGTTGGCAAACGAATGCAGCCATCGAAAAAGTTGACAGCTTGAAGCGCCTGAAAGCCCTTAACATTCGTAGCCCAACTTTAAATTTTAGTTTTTATTTTTATATCTTAAATATTTACGCTGTCTAAATATTTGGTGGCTCTGCTAGTAGGGATTTGGATAGCGGGGTGGGGTAGTTGAAAGAGCGTAAAAAATATGCGAAATTCAATTTACGCCAAACAAAATCATAATCCATCTATCATTCATCAACGGCAGCGAACACTTGGCGCAAATGTCTGCGGCAAACGGAAGGAACTTCATAGATACGCGAGCTACACACACACACACACACACACACAGAGATACTCAATTGTGTGAGTGTGTATTTGTGTGTGCTCTCATGCCGGGGCTTTTCTTTATTTCTTTTTACATATTTTGTTACGCTTGTAAAGCTCAAATCCCCAGCGTATAAGCATTTCTACTTCAGCTGCTCAGTTTAGCGTCGCCTCATCCTGTGCCCATACCCATGCCAGTACCCATGCCAGTACCCATGCCGATACCCGTACCCATTGCCATAACCATGGCTCAGCCCATTGTGGCCCCGTTTTGGCCTCATCGTTGTGCTTCTGTTTGCCTTTGTTGCGTGCGCAAAACCAAAAAATGACAAAATGCGTGGCCTGGCAGCTGCCTGATAAGGAGCCAGCTCTTCTAACTATTGATGGGCCTGACTGCTCCTTAAAGCTGCTTCGGTTGCGCAACTTAAACAGCTCCAGAACGGCAACAGCAACGACAACGAATAGTCGCCAACTTCATTTCAATACTGTGGCAGATTCGCCTGGCCCACGACGTCCAGAGGGGTAGCGAGCAGCAAGCAGCAAGCAGCAAGCACCACGCACTGCGTTTTCCATGGCTTTGGATTTTGGATTGAAGACGACGCCTGGAAGCATGCTGCAGTTTTTTTTAACGCTTCTTCGCAGTACAGAGGAGAAATATCCACCTGAGGGGGTAGCTGCCGTTGTCGCTGCCGCTGCTGCCACTGCCACTGCTGCAGAGAGAGAGCAAGAGCAGTGGCAGCAAGTGCGTCTGCGCAGAACTCAAACTTGATGGCCGACGCTGCCGGCAGCGCAGCACTTGACGGCAATTCGGGGGTGGCAATTTGACTGCTCGAGTGCTTCCAGCGGCTACGTCGCCGTCGTCGTCCACGTCGAAAACAAACGATAGGCAGCAATGCTGTGGGCAGTAGCAGTTGGGCCTTGCGCCCGACTGGTGCGTCTTGTCCTGTCCTGTCTTGTCCTCTCCTGGCCGGCCCCAATCTGGCCTGTTCTTGGCTGTCATCTTTTGAGTCCGGCACCGGTTCAGACTACGGCTCACAGTCAAAGACACTCGCTCAAGGTTTGGCGGCTTTGTGTCTGCGACTACGCTTGAATTTCATCTTTGGCAGCGACGCCGCTGCCGACGACGACGTCTGCTCCATGAACGCCTGCTTCTGGCGCGATTACTCCAATTCCAATTCGTGTGCTTGTGATAAGAATGCGAAACGCGAGACGCCCGCTAAACTCAACAACTCAACTGAGCGCCAAAGCACTTTTTTAGAGTCAAAGTCGAAATCATTCCTTAATGCGACGCGTATCGGTTCGGTTGTGTTCGTCGTTACTAAGAAAGTTACTTGTGCCAAGGATAATACAAGATACTTATTTACTACACAGTGATTCAAAGTGAGCTTCAGTCAATAATATCTCAGCTGAATTTTTCTTAAAAAATATTTAAAACAAAATCAATATTTTAAACTGAAATTTTAAATATTCTTCGAAATTTATAGCTTTATTTCAATAAATACTTAAGTTTTATTCAGGTAAGTCGAGTCGCTTGAATCTATTGCGAAATAATGGAAATTGTTTAAGTGTTGATAGAAAAATTCAAAAACTTTTAAGACGAATCACAAAACATTTTGAAAGTGAATAAACGATTTAGTGAACAATTGATCTCAGATTATTTCATTTCATTCATTGATTTGAATTCATTTTTTTCTGTTTCACTAAATTTCTTGACGGTTTTTTTTTATAGATTGTTAAGTTTGTTAAGATTTACATTTTTGGTTTAATAAAGTGATTGTGCGGTTGATGTATTTTCTTTGATTTGTAAGAGGAACTATAAAAAGTGATTTTCAAAATAAATGTTTCATGAAATGTTGCGATTTTATTAAATTTAAATCATGTGGCAATTGCATAAAATCCTTCAAGTTTCTCACTCACTTTTATATGCTATTTTATTTTTTAATTTTGTTTTTATTTTTACACGGTTTCGATTTTATGATAAAATCTGTGAAGAGCAATAAAACACAACCGCTCCCAACGAATCAACGCACGAAAATAACTTCACATCTAAAAAAAAAAGAAACCAAAACAAGGCAAGGCCGTCTGGCCTACATTTGAGTAAAAAGGACTCGCACAGCCGGCAAAATAATTGCATAAATTAAAATCTTAATTATGCGAAGGCAGTCGCCGCTGCCGGCGGCAGAGACAGAAGCAGCGGCAGCGGCAGCGAAGTTGAGGCAGAGACAGAGGCGGCGAGAGAAGCCGAGCCTCCGACAGAGATGGCAGCAGAGAAACAGAGGAAGAGAGAGAGAGTGAGAGAGAGAGAGAATATGTGTGTTGTTGTGACGTCACCAAACGAGCGCGGTACAAAATGAAAAATGAAACGAAAATTAAACAAGAGGAGAAATTTGTTGCGGAAATGGAGGGCAAAGCCAGAATATGCGAAAAAGCGACGGCCAAATTAATGAGCGACAACGTCGTCGTCGTCATCGGTAACAGGAGCAGGCGGCAGTCAGGGACAAAGCCAAAACCAGGGCCAACGTCAGCACAACGACGCCGCGTCGCAGTCGCTCGCTCATTAGGCAAAATGAAAAGCACAGGACGAACAGCGTTGCCGTCGTCCTTGGCCGTGATTTGAGTGCCGGCTCTCTCTCTCGGCGTTCATTAACATAATTTTAATTTGGGTTAGTGAGACAACTTGGCGCAGTTCGTTGAACTTGCCGGCTCTGAATGTGATGCTGAGGCAACAAGAATGCGAGGATGCGGGCAGCTGCTGTCAGACAGCATCAGAATTTCCCGTTTCAGATTGGATTCGGTTTTTTTTTTCTTTTCTCTTCTCTTCTTTTTTTTTGCTGTTTTGTTTAATTTTATGTTAATGAGCGGCTGCTGGGTCAGGGTTCAGGGGTAAGCTTACCCCTAGCCAGCTACCCCTTTCACTTTCTATGCACTCTCGTTTTTTTTATTTTTTCGGTTCTTATGCAAATGAGCTTTTTTGTCTACCTGAGTAGAATACGGGCCTGACTAGTATGTGTGTGTATACATTTTTTTGTAGTTGTATTTTTTTGTTGTGCCCCTTGACTGACAGCACAGCTGTGCATGAATTGGGTTTCAGAGATTTAATTGCACAAAGTTTCAGCTAATTTGCATAAATTTCAACGCATTTTTTTGCAAACCTTATGCAAATTCGAGTGCATTATTTGCAAATCATGTTCTCGGAGCGACTCTGCTGTCAATTATCGATTGGGATTTTTGCACAATGTTGGTTTGTGAACGAGGACTTAAGTGCTTGTCTAGCGAGCAAATATCCGCTGGCAATTATGGGCTTAGTAGCTCTGCGAGGGGCTTACTAACAATAGAATAGATGGATAGATTGAGGGATAGAAATGATACTAAACTACAACTGATATCGACAATGGATCACAGGCGATAATCACAGTGTTTGCACACTCTCTCATTACGATGATTTGAGATTTAACGTTTGTGTGAAGAAAACAGAAAATCATAAAGAAAATCAATAGCGTCTCGTGCATATTTCTATACTTTTATACCCGTCTCTCTCTCGCTCTCTATCGCTCAGCCTGGCTGTATTTATTTATTGCCTCTTTGTACGCTGCCATCAATCTGCACTTGAGCCGTTTTAGATATGCGATATGCAAAGCCATTTATGACAGCCATAGTTCAATCTAAAACGTTTCAACCCGCTAACTAAAGTGGAAATTGCCACCCATTTACCTCCCCACCCTCGCCCACACCCCCGACAACCACTCGACAACAACCAACCATTTTCTTTTGACTTTTGCAAATTTGTTGCCCACACACACACACACACACACACACGCACACGGATACACACACATCTACACTTACACGAGCTTACAATTTACCGTTTTTCTTGTACCAGAGACATGAGCAAATGTTTGATGGTTGCTGTACAAATACAAACAACAACCGCACACGCACACACTGACAAACATAAATATAATATATATGTAAAACACACACACACACACACACATACACACACTGGCGTGGCGGGGGTGATTGCGTTGGCGAACAAAGCGAAAAGCGACGACGACAACAGCAACAAAAAATAGAGAAAAATGCGACAAAAGCGTGGCACACACATGAAAATCCAAGACGAGCGTTTGGGGTTGGCGGGCGGGTGTGGTTCTAACTGGGTGGGTTCTGCATTTCATATTGGCATGTGCAAAAATCCAAATATTCTATATGTATGTGTGTGTGTGTGTGTGTGTGTGTGTGTGTGTGTATTCTATCTCAGCACTGTGTCTGCCTGTCTGTCTCTGTCCCCCGCCCTGCGTCCGTCCCAGCTTCTTTTGCCAGTTTTGCCGTCTCTGTCTGCGCGACTGCTTTGTGTTAGCGTAATCCTTTTTAGCAGGCAAACGAAAAATACGAGTACATATCAAAATGTAGAGAATGCCTGACAGGATTGCCAAGTGCTCCGCCACTCCACTCTGCCCACATGCAATGCAGCTGTCGTCTTGCTGTCGTGCATCTTGAAGTGAATTGAATTTATATCTGTGCATACATGAAATCCTCTCAAGCGTTGCCCTTGCAAAAGTCAAATAGTTATGACTGCACAACCGATGGCAGAACTGTCTTGCTCCCCCACTGTGATATGCAAGTAGAGCATTCGATATTCGACTCACTGCCGTGGCAAGTTGCCTGTATTTGTATTTGCATGGATTTCGTTGCTGTTTTCCTTTGTCAGGTACGCCGCCAAAACCAATTTTCAAATATTTTCACTTAGGTTTTCTTTGCCAACTGCTTGTCTGACTCTGACTGCTGCTGTCAGTTGCTGTCAGGCTACTCAATGGCAAAATATTTATTTAACCAAATGCACACACACACATAAGCACACAGTCTTACACACACACACACACGCAAACACAGCAAGTCAACAATGCAATCAATTTGCTTATTAGAGAGAACTGGAGAAAGTAAAATCGTATTTTTGCAAATCCTTTAACAAGCCAGACTGCAAACAGGCTGCGAAATCCCTCGTCCTGCCGATTATGCAAATTAACGCTGGGTACCTTTTTATTTTTTTTTTTATCCTGCTACTGCTGCTGCTGTTGCAAATCAATAACAAGCCCCAGCCAGTTCGATCGAGGTCTGTGTCCTGTCGCGTGTTCGATCGCACATATTTGCATAAATTTTTGCAAACGCCGCCGTCAGTTAGATGGAGGGCACCGGGCATATCGTGTAGGATACAGACCACAGGACACCCTGCCAGTTCGCCTGGCACTTTCCACAGTTTTTCTGTCACCTATGTACAAATTTTTATTAGTTTTGCATTCGACATTTTGCAATGTGCGTGTTCGGAGTGCTCGCAGTGCTGGCAAATATGCAAATTAACTTCAAGTTGCGTTTTGCGTTTTATTGAAATCCAGCAAACGAGTGTGCGAGTCTATACCCCACAGTCCAACCCCTCCCCCAGCCAATCCACGCAATTTTGTAGGGTTGAGGGATGAGGGTTGCGCAGTCAGCTTGATAAGCAAATCGTGTTCGCAAAAAATTCTTGTTATCGATTTTATGTTGAGGTTGGAGCTGAGAACTTTGCGTGTTGCAAGTGTGAGCCTAGCAAATTATTGCAGAATTGTGAAACTGCCAACTGGCAACTGCCAACTGTGTTAATAAGTGAAACCAGCATACTGAGAGCATTTGCAATACATTTCTGAGAAACACATACCAAGTCTCAAACGCAGCTTTCGCAACTGAAGAGATTCAGCTACAATTAGGTTTTATCTGCGTGCTCTGCTTTCATTTCAAACTAACTGCAACAAACAGTCGTTGTTGGCTTGAACAAATTTTCAATTTCCGTTGCTTTGAGCACACACACAAATACAGCAACTACAATTGAGGCTGAAGTACAGTTGGCAGTTAACAGTTTCCTTTTCTCTAGATGCCATAAAGGCCGTTTGCCTTTGCCATTTTGCCTTTTTGCCCGGGCTTCCTCCATTTGCCATTTTGCCCTCGCGCATCAGCGAAATAAAATGCAAAATATTAAGCATAAAATATGTAACCCATTTCAAAGAGCGGCCAAGTAAGCGAGAAGGGATCCCTTCAACTGCTGCTTCACTGCTGCTGCTGCGGCTGCTGCTGCTGCTGCTGCTGCTGTGTTGCCAAATCTAAAAGGCACATTCTGGCAGATTTACTGCATATTGGCCTGGCGTCAAAAGCAGCCAAAAATTGCGCGGCACAGTCGAGTGAGTCGCGTTTGACCTCCCCACCCACCGCCCACCTCGCGCAGTCAACACGCAGCCCCATTTTCACGCCCAACTACAAGTTGCTTACAATATATATGTACCCACATATATATATATATATATATATATATATACATATATTTTTTTGGCTGCGTCTGACAGTTGGCAGCTGAAAGTCAGCATTGTCGTCCTTTAGTTCTTCTTCAGGCTGCTGGCAACCGTAAATTTATTTCCATCATTAGTTGCGGCACTTGAAGCCGAACATAAATGTGATTTATATATACTCATTGTATCCACGCACTAAAAATCAATCTGAAAATTAAAATTAACAAGTTTCGAACTTTTCCTTAGTTAAACACATGTACATAAATACATATTTGCATATACGTATGTATAAATGTATATGTATATATCGTATATAAAGTCGATGCTCCCACATCGCAGATCCCACATCGAATATGCATTATTTAGACATTAGCATAATTTACTCTGCTCGCATCGAAACTTTGGAGCTCATCTCCTTCCATTTATCACAATCCTGCTATTCAAAATGGCATACACCCCACACAACCCACACAGCCCACACACCCCCACACCTCACCCGACACCCTCCATCCAGTGTCCCCACGCCACGTCTCGTCTGTCATTGGCACTGGCAGCAACGTTCGCTTTGCCATTTGCCTTGTTACAAATAGGATTCCATCATAATAATGTCTTGCTTGGCGAACACTTCAATCTAAATACGAGTCTCTATATATATTTATATATATATATGTATATATATATATATATATATATATATATATGTTTTCAAGTATGTGTGTGCGTTCTGTGACAAATACGAGAGGATTCGCAATTGCGAATATTTCAAACTCAAACACACGATGTCAAAGTCTCTGCTTAAGCTTTCGGTGGGAGGATTTCATTTTTACTTGAATTTTTTATGCTTTCTGGTAAGGGTTTTTTTCGGAGGGGATTTGGCTTCAGCTAACATCTTGCCGAGTTCAGCAAAATTGATGACTATAGTGCGTGATGTCATTTGCATTTGGCAGTTGCCCATCAAGAGCGAGAACAGTACCAGAAAATAGCTATCCTATCTATTCTATATACGTACTTGCTTGCCTATATATTGAAGGGCTGGACAAATGCCATTTGTGTACAGCAATTTACTCAGATATGTAAAGCCAAACGACACCGTTTCTTTCCTGCGTAAGTAATTCGCAATCAATTTGAAATATTACGAATCATGTGTCGACTTATAAACAAGTGCTTTCCGTCTAACAACACCCACTAATTGCCATTGTGGTGTTCTGCGTCCTCTTACCAACTATCAGGCGCAAGCAAATGAGAAATTTCAATGTCATCAGTTAAGAGAAAAACAACAACTCAGTGCTGCAATGGCAGGCACTGTACAAGTCACAAAGCCGGCAAAAGTTCTTGACCTAGAAACAAAGGAAGGCAGGCAAATGATGACGACATAAACCAGGGCAACAAGAAAGCATAAGATGATGCAAAAGCAGAGAGAAGAACCAGCGACGACGTCACCAAATTGCCAGCAAAAAAAGAACCCAAGAAGGCAACAGCAAAAAACGAACCGTAGACCAAACAAAAATTAAAATTAAAACAAGGACACAAAAAATAAACACCGCCACCCACACAAATGAGCAGAGCAAAAAGAGACAGAGACACGGATGGAGATTGAGAGAGCGAGCAGGATATTGCCGGCAGCATCCAAAACGAAAGACTGAAACTGGGTTAATAAGCAAACGAGGACAATGATAATGATGATAACACTGCTGATGATGATGACGACGACGACGACGACACTGCTGTAGAAGTGCATAATCAACAAAGAGGCGCTCTTCAAGGCTGCCTTGCCAGTCTTGCCTGCCTGGCTGGCTGCCTGCTGGCCTCTCTCGTTCGGCTTTCCTGTGGGTGCGAAAAACGCAAACTTTACTCATTTTCATTTAGTCCTGGGGGCGGTGGGTTGCCGCACCACCACGTAAAGTTAGAAGTTGCAGGCGGCGCCCTTACTTCTGCCAAGGCATGCCTGTGTCATTGCCTGGCTGCGACTGTATATATATATATATACATATATATATATATATATATATATATATATGTGTGTGCAACGACACCTTGCTGTTTTTAATTTCATTGCAAGAAAATGAACGAACAGCGACAAGGACGAAGGAGCAGAACAAGAGAATGCCGTGCCTTGCCTGGCCTTGCCTTGCCTTGACTTGGCTGGCAAATGAAGCCAAAACCTAAAGATACTGCCTGGCAAAGTCTGTGCTCCAAGTCGAGGCACACGCCCACCGCACCCATGCCAGGGATATGGCTCCCTATGAAAACACCACCCCTCCCCGCCCCGCCAGACACCCATCCATCCAACCGCCAGCTAAATTAGCTGCAGCAGCCGCGCGACATTAAAAAGTTTGCCGGCTACGTCGTCATCGTCGTTGGGAGAAATAAAAGAAAACGGCAAGGAAAAGCAGAGAAAAATTTGCCGCGAAAAGTGAAATTAAAATGCGGCAGGCAATGCCAAAGGAAAGGTCTACAAAACAACAACCAAAAAAATAAAAATAAAAACCAAGCCACGTCTTAAAGAAACAATAAGAAAATTGCCGGCAAATTGGGTTACAATGCGTATGGAGTTGAGCAATGCAGAAGAGGCAATGAACATTATCAAAACAAATGAAGAAAAGTAAATAATTGAAATAGGAATTGGTGTTTGGGTTTGGGTTCGAAAACAGCCTGTTGCTTGCAGAAAGCAGAAAGCTCTCATAAATAGAAGAGTTTCCTGATTTTTATTAAGTCAAATCCTCATCAGCAAATAATCAATAATTATTATTGTATAAAAACTTATTAAACTTTTTACTTGTGCTTCCCGTTGCAGCTCACATTTGCTTTACGAGCTAAATATTTTGTTCCCATTAATCAACACGAGTTTCCTTAATTTTACTAACTCAAATCTACTTCAGCAAATAATCAATAATTATTGTTGTATGAAAACCAATTCCCCTTTTTATTTATGCGTCTCTTTGCAGTTAATTGGCTCAGACAACGTTGCAGTTCGTGTGCCAACTGTCCACTGCTTCAATAGTTATTCAACTTGCCCGGCACATGAGACCCAAACTCGTATCAGTGTTCATTTGGTCAACATAAAACGAAAATTGATTAAAGCCATTAAACAGAATCAGCGACGGGGAGGGGCAAAGAGTTAAAAAGAGCAAACGATAACATTTGCAATTAAGAAATTGTAATAATTAAATAAACCGTTCGTCTTTGCCTGGCTGTACAAGTAGCACACAAATATTTATATTTCTGGCAGCTAAACTGGGCTGAAATTTATTGGTGGACAGTTGCAATTATGATGGCCTGGCATGTGTACACTTAGTCAGTAAGTAGGCTGGGACGCCAATGGAAATGAGCTGTAAATGGCAAAGGGGATTCTTATAAACTAGTTGTTGAAAAATAGTTCTGGTTCTCTGGTTATTATTTTCCAAATGTATTAAGTTATTAATTATGTTATATGTTATATCCATGCATATTTCGCCAATTAATACTATTTATAGCAATTCATCTCACGCATACTTTCCGTAGTACAATCGCAATGCATTAAAGTTCAGACATCCTTGGTGTGGCTTGTAGCGCATTCAGTTGAATGCAACGCTTGTTTGGAATTTTATTGAAGCAAAAGCAAAAGCAAAAGCCAACAGTTGTACTTACCACGAAAGCCACTTGGTAATTAAACAGGTTTAAATAAATAAAAGTGCTAGGCTCGGAACTGAGTGCCAGGTTGTCAGTTAGCCAGGTTGCCAGGTTGCCAGCTTACCAGGTTGCCAAGTTGCCTGTAAACATGTTTCAACGCCGCGCAAAATTAGCAACTTGCAGCAAAGTGTGCGTGTGCCAGTGCCTCTGACTGTGTGACTGTGTGACTGTGCAACATGTTGCCTGGCAGAATGCAGACGTTTATAGATAAATTTCTGTCAAAATTGCTGATTGACTTCATTAATAACCACGCGCCAGGCTGCAAGTTTGCAGTCGCTGTTGCCTTCGCAGCCCAGCTGACAACTCAACAAGGCAACTGCTGAAAACCAACTGCCCCAGACGAGAGGGGGAGGGACGTGAAACGCGGCCAAATTAATAGCAAACTTGTAGCTGACTGCTTGTAACCTGTTGGGAGGGACTCGACGGTACCTGCATCTGCATCTGCATCAGCATCAGCATCGGCATCGGACTCAGCATCTGAATGCAGTGGCACGATTGATAAGCTGCGTGCTGCGTGGCCATGTTCAATGTCCAAATGCTGGCACAACATGTTCTGGAACTGGTCAAACACATACAGACACACACACACACACACTCAAACAGACACACACACGCACACACACACACATATTAGCCAAACACACACACTCGCCCTGTGCCCACCGCAACGGCCTATGCCAAAGAAATCAGTGCGAAAATTTATGTTGGTCCGCTGGAATTTTAATGTGCGTTGCCTGCCAATGAGGAAGCGATTTTTGCATGCACAGCTTTTCGCCATCGCCATCGCCATCGCCATCGCCATCGCCATCATCGTTGTCGACGTTGCCGTTAAATGGCGTTTAATTGCGTTTCGAAAACCGTTTGCTTTTAATTGGTCAGCTTTTGGTACGGAATGGCAAGCGGCGACTCTATGCTCAAATTATAAATGCTGGGCAGATAACTCAATAAATGTACAGATTAGTTACAAGCGCAATCAATCAGCGTCAAAGGCTGGCCGCACTAAATTGTCAGTGCAAAAATAATTACAAATCTATGACTTCATAACATACATACCACAAAATACACTGGTAATTGAGCCAAGCCAGGAGATCTATACTTTCTAACCATTACAGACTCTAACATGATAAATGACACCAGCTGAAGGTGACTGCCAAACACAAAAATAATCCTTGAAAGCAACTTAAAAGAAATCTCAGCGTAAAACAGACATAGTAAGACATATTGGATTGATGCCATCAATCCATAAACCATGTATTCAAACAGACAAAGTCTAATTCCAAAATATGACTTTCAGCTAGTATCAATGAAATTGCAAAGCATAGTTCAGTATGCGCCATGTGTGTCTGTTGATGTCTGCTCGTAATTTGGTTGCCTTTCACAAAAGACATGTAACGTGGCCAGCAGAGTCTGTCGGTGGACAGCGGACGGACATTGTTGACAACGGACATGGCACATGGAAAACGTACAACTCTGTCGTCGCCACAACACCAGAGAGGCTCGCCGTTGCCATTGCCATTGCCATTGACGTTGCCGTTGCCATTGCCTCATCCACGTCCATGAGCACGTCCGACAGTTGGCAGCCTGTTGATCATCATCAAGATGACACCGCTGCGTAGCTAGCTGTGAGCTACATCCATTGTCCATTTTTATTTTATATTTCATTTGTTTTTCTTTTTTGTGGTCGCTGGCGAAAGGCAAAAATTAAAATGCGATTATAAAGCAATAAAATTGAACGAAATAATAACAGTGACCACATGCCGAAAATGTACAGACCTTATCGACTGAATGCATAGATACAGAAACAATAAATGCCAATACTGATGAGTAGATACAGCGATGAGGCTAACAAGGCAATTTTATCCAGTAGATATTCCATAGAACATGAAGGAGCATGCATAAATTATGCTTGCAGATGCGAGATAAATGACTCTAATTTGAACACATAAAAGTTGCAATTTGGAAGAATCAATTGTATCTCAAATAAGATGTCAAGCAAGGAAAGTATCTCGACTCCTACGTGTTACACATTTACCAAGCCAATCTGACCAAAGACCAGACTTGATTGCGAATACAGAGTATCCGATCTAATATGCTCTTTGCGCTCCACGCTGTCAACGGCAATTTGCAATAACATAAAATTGAACGTTTACACTAATAGCAGTAGTGTATACACACACACACCACACACACAGCACAGCAGGTGAATTAATCTGAGCTGCCCACTCTTCATGGCCGAACCTTCACTTTTGCGTTATGACAAGCTTGGCAATCGTCTGGCGCCGGACATTCAACGTGTCCAACACTTTGACTAAACCATTTTGATATAAAATTGAAATGTTTTTGCTCAAATTCATCCATTTCTAAGTCTATCTCTTTTTTACTTATAGCAGTCAACAGCAGCACATCAACAATTTGCTCATAAAAATGGCAAACGGCAAGCAACTGTCTACAAATGAGCTACAAATGAGAACAGAGCCTGGTCAGAAACAACATGCTACAGTGAGAAAGGAACTCAGCAGTAATTAAATAATATAAACATTAAATGCCACGACGGACACGGAATAATTTGTTCTCTTTTTCTCCCCAGAGGGTCGAATCGAAAAACAAAAAGAGCAAAACGAGCAAAAAAAAAAATAAATAAAAATAACTTTATCATAATTTCAGAGCACGTTTTACCGTTTGAAGGCGTTGCACATTTGCCGCTAGCTGGGCGTGGCCGTGCATCAAGCAGCGTACCCAAGTCTGATACATTTTAATTTACTTGGCTTAATTAATTTTTTTCAACGCTTTAAACCATGACTCTGTGGACTTTCTGTTCTGCTGCTTCCGCTGTTGTTGTTTCTGCTGCGGCAGTTGAAGTGGCCGTTGCTGTTGCTGCTGCTGCTTGCAATTTGGCGTTTTAATTAATTCTTACTAAGTGAAAGATTTCATGACTCTCAGTCGTCTGTCTGTCGGTTGGTCTGTCAAAGTGAAATGGGTCGCTTGTCAGCTTGATCAGCAAATGTGAGAGGCATCACATTCGAAATTGAGTTTTCTCAAAGCCAAGATCCTGATGCTGCTGCTTGTTGCTGTTGCTGTTGCTGTTGCTGCACACACCGTTGCACACCGTTGACAAAACTAAAAGCTAGCCAAAGCAGCTGCACAACTCTTGACCCTAACGCTTTCGGCCAGCCCATAAAGCAGACGGCTAATCAGCAGCCCAAACGTCAACACTTAACGGATAGCGATAAAAACTCAGGCAACTCAGGCAACTCAAGCAAGTCAAGCACCGACAGTTCGTCATTCAGTTAGACAGTCAATGGCAACATCTGTGCGTCGTTTGCCAGCAGCAATTGTCGTAAGCTTCTCAAGTATCTTTCAGATGTATCGCAACATGCATTCAGGCGATTTATGTGCGAATTTCGTTTCGTTTGGTTTGTTTTGTTTGTTTTGGTTTCGGTTTTGGTTTTCGTTTTGTTTTGGTTTTGCTTGACGCTTTGTATGCAAACTGTCAATCAAAGGCAGTCGCTGAATGGTTCAGGCCTGCCTGACTGCCAGCCCGATGCTAATCAGCGTCCGCCAGTTTATGTACTCAACCTGGACTTGGCTCGCCTGCCACAAGTTATGGCGCCATTATGTGACGCTAAGCAGCTGCATCACATAGCAGAGTCTTTGGCTGACTCCTAACTCTCTCGTGACATGACACACACATGTCAACAATTGGCATGCCCCCGGTGAAAAATCGCTTTAGCACAGCAGGCGGGCGATTTTCATAGCTACCGAATAGCAAAGTGAAACACAAATAAAATATTTAAAAAATAAAAGAAAAACAACTTGCAATCCCAAAAGGCAGCAACTAAATGCTAATCACGGTTGTTGTGTGGCTCGAAACGCCAAAGCGGTTAACACTTTAAGCGAATGTATCTAACAGATACTTGTGGCCAAGGCGCGCATACCCAAAGTAACTTGACAATCAAATGCATTTATTTTGCATATAATTGAAATGATAATTTGTGTGCAACAAAGTGTTTTTCTATATGCAGATTGTTGTTGTGGCCATTGCTGGTTGTTGTTTGCTGTTGTTTGCTGTTTTTGTTGTTGCTGTGGGCGTTAAAGAGTTGTTGCCGCTGGTGTTGGTGCCGTTGCTGCCTTTTCAAAATGTCAAATTGTGCAGTACTGTCAGATAAATCAATCAAATTGATTAGTTTTTCGTATTGCAGTGGGTAATTAGCGAGGCCCGGCACAGGCGGGTGTGAGTTGCACTATATGGCTGTGACTGTATGTCAGGCAGACAGTTTAAATGTCTGTTTGTCAAGCGGGTGGAAAATTATACAGATAATTCAAGGTTAGAAATCAACAAACAGAATTGCTTTAATTTCAAGTGTCGACGTTTGAATTGGCAATTTATTAAGTGCATTGCAGTTGGCCACAACTGGTGCCACACAACATTGCGGTCTAATGCCTTAAGACACATTTAATTTCTGACTTTTTTCTCTTGGTTTTACTAAGCAGCAGCTTCAGAGTAGCTGTATCTTCTACTTTCCATCTTTTTATGGCTAATGTGCATAAGACATAAGTGCTCACAGCACTCTTTACCTCATCCTTTCGCTCAGCTCATTTTTTTTGTTATTTTTTTCTTTTTTACACAGGCAGCCGGCGGCTAATGGGCAAGTATAAAATTTTAGGACCAGACCTAAAATATCCATACACGTTTACATACATGTACACGCACAGACGTATCTTTAAGCTACTGTATCTTTCATTTTTTGGAGTGCCCAGACAGACAGGCGACTTTGGCAAATATTGAATCAATTTCGCCATGAAGCCAAAGCCAATATCTGAATGGAAAAAAATGTTGTCTATAATCCGTTTATGGCTTTAATTGCGGCTTAAAACTGACAAGTCAAATAACTAAGTGGGAGAAGCTTACGCATTGCCATCGGGTAAGTAGACATGTGAGCTGCATTGTGCACAAGTGAAACTCAAATCCCAAAACCGAAAGATAACGAAGTCTATTTACCATCAGCGAGGTATAGAGTTCCTACGTGCAAATTGCAATAATCGTAGGAACTTAATACCGTGCTCTTGGAGGACTGTCGACCAGCATTGATCGAAACAGTTAAGTGACTAAGTGAAGCAAAACGTTACAAATGCGTTGTAAAGTGATATATAATTATGCAAATTTGTGGCAACTTTAAATTTACAATGTTGACTTAAGCTGGTTAATAAAACCCAATTTCTCAGATGAGTAATAATAATCTTGTACTTATAAACCTTGTCGTATTGAGCAAGACTCTTTTTTACAGATTTGGCGTTAATAAAGCAAATTATACATCTATCATTGTCTCACATGTTTTATAATTCTGTTTTTTTTTTTCGATTGCTCAAGCTGCATGTTTTTGGAATTTGCAACACGCAGCATATCAAATGTTGCAATGCTGACCTATGCGTTACTTTGAGAAGGGTTTCTATTCGATTATTTTCAGGGCAATATGTCTTCAGTCAGAAGAGCACAAAGAGGAGATACATTGATGGAAAACTGCTTGGCAGTTCATCAACCTTTGCCCACTGCTTAGGGGCAACTTTATCGAACTGCAACCCCTTCGCCATCGCCTTCGCCGTCGACCCTATGCGAATGGAATTCGATGTCGAAGACTCCTATCGCATGCACTTTATCTGCTGGCATTTGCATTACAACGTTTAATTGGGAAATGGTTTCGGAGTAATTGATAACGGTTCATTTGGCCGGTGCAGCGGATTTGCGTTACGTATTCACTTGATTAACGGTAAACTAAGCCAACGGACTTTGTTCTGCGTTTGTTCTGCCGTTAATGGAAAATTACAAATATGCCGTTCGATTTTGATGAGTCTTGTGACGCTGATGCGTTAAGTTATGAATAGGCACGAATAGAGATACCCTTTTACAGTGCAAAATAGAAACATAAACTATTGGCTGGCATTTAAAAGACGATTTGTAACTTCACAATTAAAGATTGCACTTCAGAGACAGATTCCGCTTTCGAATCCGTGTGACGATTATGAAAATATATAAAATGATAAATTAATTTTGACAGCAAGACTGAAATAAATATATGTTCTGCTCTAAAAAATAAAATAATAATGGATGACTATTTTAAGCTCAACATTCAAAGAACATTATACTTCAGATGGAGATTTTGTCCAGGAATTGGAGTAACACATTACTATTGAAAGCGAAACTGAAAAAAAAATGATGTTCTGCTTTAAATTGAATAAGAATTATCTAAGTTTGGAAACTGAATTATATATATTAAGTTTAAACTTGCTTGTAGTTCAATTGAAATATAAAAATCAATAAAATATATATTTAAGTATAAATAAAATAAAAATTAATAAATAATAAAATTTGAATCGCTCGCCGTTTAAGTCCACAAGTAACTTCAAATTTTTGTACCACTGTTGCCTTAGAGAAGTTTCACACCACATTTCTAATGCCCTTCAAACAGATTTTACATACAGATTCGACCGCCAGGACTTTGAGCACTTCAACTTTCTGCCTCCAGATGGCGTCAGCTCTCAAACTTTTTACTGGGAGACAGCGATTCGAATCAATGCCTGTTTTTCAATTCTGTTTGCTGTAGCGCCCTGTACTCTTCGCCCCTTGTGGCACAGAGTCAGAGTGCCATCCAGCGGAAGGCGAAAAACCCGCTGCACATAAAAATCAATTAACATGCAATGAGGTTGCAAGTTTGTTGCGTTAGCATTTTGCAGTAATGAAAATAATGGCCAGCATGCGATTTTCAATGTTTATTAGATTTGGCGTTTGGCAAAACAAAATTACATAGAACGAAGCAAACGGGACATGAGTAGCTGTGACAGCATTTGTGTAGCCGTCCAATGAAATGGCAAAATGAAAATCGATGGGGCTGCTCTCATCTGCTTCTGCTTCTGCGTCTGCGTCTGCGTCTGCTTCTGTGTTTAACTGGCGGCCACCTGCTGCGCTTTTTGTGCGCGGACCAGAGCAGCAGGACTGGGGACGAGCACGGGGATGGCAGTGACAGTAATCTTGGCTTTACTTGCGTCTGGCGTGCGCGTCAATTATGTTAATTTGTCGCAGCAATTACAAGCAGTTTTTAAATTAAACTATGCGCCCAAGCGAGACTGTCAAAGCACAGAGCATTGATTTTAAGACACTTTTATGGAGTAGCAAATGAAATTCAAGTTGTTCGCCGCTAATAAAGATAAATGCTTGTCTCACTTGGGAATGAACAGCAAAATTTAATCAATTTTCGACTAATAACATCATATATCACAATAATCCACACACACAAAGCAAACACAAAAATTCACTCAGCAAATTATATCATCCTTAGCAAAGTCACGCACCACAAAATCACAGACACTCCTTAGCCAGGTTTCGGTGCGATTTTTTCTAAGGACCTGGGAACAGTTTGCCGCGAGCGCATAGAAAAACATCGCGAGCTCAACGCAGCAAAATCATAGCCAGTCCCCCGCCAAGCGATTTCACTCAGTGCGAGCAACTCACTCGAAGCGAGACAAAACACAAACACAATACGAAAAAGTAGGCGGAGCGCTCGACACACGCGAGTGAGCGGCGCAGCAGCAGCTGCTTCGAGCGGCGAGCCAAGCAGAAAAACATCGCAAAACATCGCCGACGAGTGAAACGCCAGCACATTTATTTTCCCCTCACAACGAGTGGTTTTCGCTCGGACGTTGAGTGGCTTTGGTGTATGTGGCAAAGCCACCCCTGACACACCACGATGCCGAAACTAACGACAACGGAACCCAACCCTTTGGCTAACCCTTAAACGTTGACACTTTTGTGCTGACCACACATTCCACATGCCTCAGAGAGCGGGAGATGCTCAATGAGACATATACAATGAGTTCTGCTTTTGCCGGGCCAACGTTTTTCAAAAGGATAAGCGGCAAGCAGAAAGCAGGAAAAGCGATAGCACCCAGTGCTACATCCATTTCCCTCTCCGTGTTGCCACAGCCACATTGAATAGCTGAGTTGTTTTTAGTGCGTGCGTCGTTGCGTTGCGTTGCGTTGCGTTGTGTTTGTTTGCGTTTTGTTTTTCGAATACAACCCCCCACATCTGAGTCCCCAACCCCTAATAATGCCTAACTGTAGACTCAACCCTTTCGAGTGTGTGTGTGCCCAAAATCGAACAAGGTTTGAGCGTAGCACAAACAACCAGGAGAAAAACAACAACAACAACAACAATGGGCACGCAGCTTTTGCTTTTGTCTTCTTTTCTCAAGTGCCGGTCAAATTGATGCGTTTTTCCGCGACGGCGGCAACTTTTCGACACCGCCAGTTTGCCGGCGTCGCTCGCGTCGAACAGAGAAACCCCAAAGGGTCCGGGTCCGCTGGGGCTGTCGAGTGCGTGTCGAAAGGGTTCGCTCTAAAAAGAGTTCAACGGTATCGCAACCAAATTTTATACGTGTGTGTTTATGTTCGTGAATAATTTCATTGAGAACGCTTAAAAATAAAAGTGCTTCATTTTATTTAGCGTTAAATTGCCTGAAATATTCAATGAAAATTCAAAGAGTCGAAGGACAGTTGAAATGAGCCACTCTAAGCATTTAGAAGGACTTTATCATTGAATGGATAAAAAGTGAGCAATAATGTTTAATGAGCAGCTTAAGCTATGGTAAATAAAGCAATCCAATAAATAAAAATTAAATTTCACAGTTTCACAATTCAATTGCATGTGTTTTTAATAGTTACTTCAATTTTATGAGACATTCAATTATAAACGCTGCACAAAATATTTTTATAATTATTAAAACGCATAATAGAGAACGGGCCACTCAATAATAAACTATAATTAAGCTATTGACTTACAGGAAAAAATAAAAGAGAACCTTTTAACATGTTGGACGCAACCTAACAGCAGAAAATGAATAATATAAACACACAAATATACAGTTTCCAGTCAACCAAAGGAAATATAAAATTAATATGTGGCAAACGAATACCGATTGTTGCTTTTAACGACATTTTAATGGGCCACCAAATAAGCGTCGATTTAGACTAAAATTAATTAAAATAATTAAAAATGTGCTTGTGTCTTTTGTTGCTAATATCGGTGTTCGCTATTCAAGTTGCGCTGCGGAAAGATTGCTGCGAATTTATCATTCGATATTAGTTTATTTTAATACGAATGCTGTTAAGGCTCCGCCTCGCAGATGATTATAAAATTTTGTTTATTTTTATTTTAAATGGGGGCCAGTTTGTATGACCGAAAAAAGCGAAACTAGACTAGAACGGCTATTAAACGATCCACTGGCCTTATGAGCAGCTCTGCAAGATTAATGATCGGCCAAAGCATTAGTCACGGCTACAAGCTGTGCTTGTGGGCAACATTTAACTTTCGATGCACGCAAAAGCGTCACAATGCGTCACAAATGGCTGTGGCTAATTAAATAAACGTAATCGGTTAATTGGAGACAGCAGCAGAAGATGGAATACTTGGTGACATCTGTACTTCCCCACATGAGTTATGGATATGCCAGATAGCGAATCTAGCTGATCGCATTGTTGTTGTTGTTCCTGTTGTCGTAGCTTTGCTGCCTACGGCAATCACTTGCTAAAATGCACACAATTACATTTTCAAAATGGCGTCAAAAGTGCAATACACGAATAAAAAATAAAACAGAGAATTGCAGAACCGCAAAAAGAAGTACGCCAACAACAACAGCAGCAGGAGGCAAAAAACTTGCATTACGTAGTTGGCCGCAGTTGAGGGAGGGCTTGCATGGCTGCAAACGGGGTGGGGTTGCAGGGGTGCAGAGGCGCAGAGGTGCACAGCCAGCGAGTGTGAGTTACAGGGGTTGCTGAGCTGCTGCTGCTGCTGCTGCTGCCAGCGTTGCACTCTCTCATCACACTCAGCGGCGAGCGCTCCAGAGTGCAAAGCAACTGAGTTTAATTATATCGAGGCTAACGAGTTTTTAGATGGCGCACAGACTCAGCGAACCGTTAATAAGCATTTAATTACTCAGAGCGTGCGAGCGAGAGCGAGCGAGAGAGCAACAGCAACAGCAACAGCAACAGCTCAACGATATGGCGATGACACTCTCAGTCGCTGCCGCTGCCCTCTGCTGCTGCTGCTGCTGCTGATGTCGCCACTGCTGCCGCTTCTACTGTCGTTGTTTGTGCTGTTGGCGTTGCGCCAGCGTTGCTACCTTCGCGCAGACGCTTGTCTTAAAAAAGGGGGCGGAGTTTTTTTATTTTGCTTTTTAGATATAAATTCTGCGCGCCACTTTACGCCCACCCACCACCACCCCTCAATGACGCGCGCCCTTCTGTTGCCGTTGCCATTGCCAGGGCGAATACAACTTCCATGTACAATTTTTCTCAACGTTCTCATTCTTGTTGTTGTTCTCGTTCACCATGTTGTTGTTGTTATTGCTGTTGTTGTTGTTGGTGTTGTTATTATTGTGCGCGCTCTCGCGACGCCGTCGCCTTTGCTCTCGGCCGCTTTGGCAAATTGTAGCCATATTGGATTTTTAGTATATTTTGCTGCTGTTCTTCTGTTTTCTGTTTTTTTTTTCTTCTTTTTTTCTATTTTTTTCTCTTTTTTTTTTTGTGCCTGACTGTGACTGTGACTCAAATGCCGGTGGTTTCTGTGGGTGGTTGACGGCGAGTCACCCTCAATTTGTGGCAGGGTGGCAAATATTTTTTCCCTTACATTTATTTTGTATACATTTTTTTTTTTCATGGCGTTTGCACATACATTTTTGTATATAGAATGCGGCACGTGTATTGATGGCTGCTGCTGCTGGTATTGGTGAGCGGAGAGTTTGGGTCGCTCGCTGTTGCTAGGTGAATATACACATACACACACACACACACTCACTTATTGCTATGTATTTGTGTATGGATTTTTATTCGCTTGACGCCTTCCCTCGTGGCTTTGGTTTAGTTGGTGCTTAGATGTGTTTGTATTTGTGTTTGTGCGTTTGCGTTTGCGTGCTTCTTTGTATTGATGTATCTTTTGACTCATAGCTAGCTACATATTCACTCTCAGTCTTCTGCACTTGACCATCTTACCTTTGCTTGAGCCGGACTTGACTTGATTTTGTACATTTCGTTTCCTTTCAATTTTTTGCACTCATCGTGCACTTGTAGCTATTTTTTGTGGACTTTCCCCGCTTTTGCTTTTGAGCTTTGAGTTCAACTCAAAAATCGCTTCATTAGAAAAAATCGCTGGCAGCGCAGTTGACGCCAGCAGTGACTTGCGTTATCCTGCCGCTGACGGCGCTGCCGCCGCTGCCGCTGCTGCTCGGCTGCTCCATTTTTATTTTCAACAGCCGTTAATTTGCATATGCATGAGAGTGTGTGTGTGTGTGTGTTGAGTGCTGAGCGTTGGTGTGGACTCTTTTTTTATTCTGTCCTTCTTTCTTTTTGGTGGTTTGCGCAACCACCAACAACAATGCAGCCGTGGAGAAGCAGGGCCATGGCCAATGCCACCCCCTTGTGGACGCTGGCCTCGACGTCGACGTCGCCGCGTTGCGTTGCGTTGCGAATCGCGGGGATCGTGCGCCGGCTACAAGTTCGGGCCCAGGCTCCGTGGTTTATCCTGCCATTTGGCCTTGTGCAGTATGACAACAGCAGCCGCTGTTGCCAGTTCCCAGTTGCCACAGAGCGCGACAAATAAATCTTAGTCATAGTCAACAGCAGACTGGCCAGTTAGCCCGTCAGCCAACCAGCCAACCAGCCAGTCAAGCACTCAGCCAGCCAGTCAGACAGTCAGTTGCACAGTAAGCCCCCAGTAAGCCAGACCAGACGGCCAACTGACACTTGCAGCAGCCGAGCCGAATGAGCGACTTTGCAACTTGAAATTGATTTATGGCGCAAATTTTATTGTCTGGTTCGGGACTGGAACGTGAACCACTTGGTTGTCTGGTGTTTGGCGTCTGGTCAGTTTCAACTTGTTAGCCACTAGCTGTAGCTGTAACTGTAAAAAGTGCGTATGTGTTGGTGAATTGTGCGCGTGTTTTTGTTGTTGCTGTTGTTGCTGCTGTTATTGCTGCTGCTGCTGCTGTTGCTGTTGCTGCTGCTGCTGCTGCTGTGACATTGACAGAGCCAAGGGGATGATGGAAGGGAGAGAGCAGAAGGTAGTTTTCATTTCACAAACAAATAAAATGAATATGGTGTTCAACTATGTACAGAAAATCGTAATAAATTTTATGGCGCGCAAACTGCGAACAAAATCATAATTTTAACAAAGCAAGTGACAAGTTTTGCTTACTCAAATCATACGCAGACGCACACATCGACAACCTGTGAGGAAGGCAATTTCAGAAACTGGTCAACAAGTAAGTTTTAATTAATCTGCATAATAGCACGTGTAGACATCAACTCTGAAACTCTTTTTCCGATAATTATTTTAATTTTAAACTTTACATTTACCAATTCAAAATTTAATTAAATTTCTTTGATTTGTGGTTATTAATTTATGCGATTTCATATTGATTTTAACTACAGCAGAAGTTTTCTTTAAACAGTCTCATAAAAAAATAACTTTATATTTGGTCGAAAATAATAAACTGAAAAAGGAAAAGAAGAATTCCGGATTTATTATCATATCTTTAATTATCATATATAGAGTTAATATTATTGATTTGACACGAAATTTAAATGTGCATTTATGTTTATTGCCTTCTTTTAAATGAATATGTCTTCATCGACTTCGAGATATTTGTTATTAATTATAGTGCTTTTTAACTTTGTTGCTTAGAGACTATAACAGTTATTTATTGTTATGTTTTTACTTATGAATCAATAACAAGTTTCTTAATCGCTAAAGTGATTGTTTTTAAATATAAATCAGTTTTATTGAAATGGCATTTGAAGCTTTTAAGATTTAAATGCGACTGTCTCGCATTTCGTGTCTTGTTCATTGTTTGCATTTATTAATTACTTTATCCAGCCGAGACCCTTCTCAGCCATAAATGTCAACTTGTTAGCAACAATTTTATTTTCTTAATGGAAACTGCATATTGGCGCGCAACTGAACGCTTTCAATAAATCAATAAATTAAATCAGTGGCACTTTTAACGCCATTCCCAACGAATATCGAATTAAATTGGTTTTATTTTTGTTTTCTTACAATGCTTTTTATTTTATTTTATTTTTTATTTTATTTTATATTTTTTTTTTTGTTGCCTTAATATTGATACTCCATCAGATGGACAGGGCAAAAGTTTGCCTTAAAATTAACGTTCGCACAGAAAAATAAAAAACAAAAAAAATCAACAACAATCAGGGCAGATCAGAGAATACATATTTACTGAGTATGTACTTTGGTAAGCGCATTAAGGCATTCGCATCACGATGGCCAGCCGCTCATCAAGGACCACTTAAAATCCGCCCCAGCTTCCCAGCCACTGACTTGTATAGTGGAGCTCGTTCAGTTATTTTTGGGTGGTGCTGTTGAGCCTGCAATTTCATGCTAGAGGATCGAGGGGAGGGGCCAAGCATTAAGAACTGGACTGACAGCAACATTTGGAGAACGGGAATGGGAATGGGAATGAGAGGCTGGAGTCGGTGCCAGTCAATGGCAACGAAATGTTTCGTCATTAAAAGTCAGCGAGAAGAGCACGAAAAAAAAAGAAAAAGAAAATTGTTCATTTCGTATATAAACAACAAGAGCACAGCAAAAATAATAGCAAGTGAAATGTGTTTATATATTTATGTTGATGATGCTGATGATGATGATGTTGATGATGCTGACGATGGGTCTCTTCGCGGTTAATCTGGCGCTGGGTGTGTGTGATTGTTAACTGCGTAAACAAAGGTGCGTGCACTTATCATATATGTGTACCTCTGTGAGTATATCGCATGTGTATGTGTGTGTGTGTGTGTGTGTGTGTATCTGTGTATATGCGCTTTAATTTATTGTATGCATCAGGTGATGGTGACCCATTTAAAATTTGATGATGCCGCCAAGTTCTTCCGTACTGCGCCCTTAAGCTGTGATACTGTTGACGTTCAGCAATAAGTAAATCGAAAAGAGAAAAGGGAAAAGAGAAAGGAAAGGAAATATCAAACGGCAAATATGAGTAACTGATGCAAGTTCAAATTAATATTAATATTAATACGTTTTCCAAGCCTTAACTAATTACAAACTTAAGCTTCGTCTTATCATCAGCAGCAACTCTTCAAATTTATTTCATCTTTTCAGCGCTTTATCAATTAATTTCACCCCAAATGATGGCTCCTTTCATCCCATCCTTCCATCCCACTCTTTATCTCAATAATCCTTTTTCTTTTTGGTCTACATCAGCAAGTTTCATTTACGCTCTACCTTTTGCTTTGTGTTGCAATGCTTTTAATTTTCAGCTGATTTTTTGATTAATGCTTAAGCGGCTGCTCCTTTTTGTAGAGTTCTTCTCTCTCTCGTCTCCCTTATGCAAATGGCCGGCACTTTAATTAGAAAAACTCCGTTTGCTGTAAGGGGAGTAAGAAAAATGTCGTTCATTTGGCAGCAGCAGCAGCACCCCACTGGAAGTTGTCTCCAAGTTTTGCTCATTATGCCGAGTTTTTGTCGCTTTGTTTGTCATTTATAAATTGGAAAACTTTTCTTAAGCAAATTATGCCATTTTCGTTTTTGTTTTCTGAGTGTTCTTAAGAGCTGGCCGAACCCTTTTTGGGCATTTGCGTACTTGGTTTTAATCGAGCAAATGCTTTTCCTTTAGCTGGCAATTCGTTGCGCTTTGCGCTCGTCTCAAGAATTTATCTTCAAATGCAAAGCAGCATTGCTCTGCGGCATTTGGCTTGTCCAATAATAACAACAACACCAAACTCCGATTCCAACTTTAACGGCTGCTTAAGACCCTTTCGTCCTTGCAGCACAGACAAGCAAATTAAAGGGGGATTATCATCATTTCATCTTGTTGGCTGACGAGTGCCTCGGCCCCTGGATTCTGCCCCCCGTTGTTGTTGTTGTTGTTGATGTAGTAGTTGTTGCTGTTGTCGTTGTCGTTGAACCCTTTGTGGCCATCACAATCGCTCAGCTGACGTTTCTCATCCGACGCCTGCGTCACTTGGCCGTCTGCCTTCCTTGACTGCTTTTCCTGCCAACTTCTGCTTCCTCTTCTCCTTCTCCTTCATCTTCTTCTTAATCTTTAATGTTTTACTCACGTATTTCCTACTGCTGCTCAGATTTGCGTTTCAAGATTCGGACTTGGAGTTGGCATTGAGGTAGGCAAGGGTTAACATCAACATCAGCATCAGCAGCATCAGCATAAGCATCAGCATCAGCATCAGGTTCCCAAGCGACGACTTTTGCATCCGCTTTACGTTCGCTCGCTGGTGCATTCAACTTTATGTCTTTGATTTATTGTCGCTGTCCTCTTTCCGCTGCCGCTGCCGCTGCCGCTGCCCCTGCCGAGGCAATGAAAGCGAAACAATGGCCAGCACAGTCGGCATCAGGAACGAGCCCCTGTTCTTAAGCCAACAACTGTCTTCTGTTTGGGTCTGGGGTCTGGTCTGTAAGTAGGTCTATAGGCTACCGTGGCACTTTCAGTTTTTTTTTTATTTTCCATTCAGAGCCGCGTGGGTTTAGCTGTCTGTGATTGCTTATTGCGCCTTGTGCTTCCTTTTTGGCTTCGTATGATGTAATAAATATATGCGACCCTTTGTCTGTAGATCCCTATCCCTATCCCTATCCCTATCGCTATCCCTATCCCTATCCCTGTTGATGTCCCTTGTTTCTTGTTTGTCGTTTGTTGTTTGCTGCTTGTTGTTTCTTGTGCCTGCATGTGAAAATGGGAACATGTGCGGTTGCTGGTTCCCCAGCAGCAGAAGGGAAGTGCCATAAATAGTCGTTGAAAATCTGTTGATTAGTGAGCAAATAAATTCTTGTCTATTTTGTGGTCAGCTCCATCTCCATCTCCGTCAGCATCTCCACACAAATTCACAGACGTTGCCACCAAGATTATGTAATAAAGATAAGCAAAGAGGAACTGAAACTCAAACAAGTGTTGCTGCTGGGCGTGTCTCGTGCAATTAGCCAAGGAAACATTACCTGCTGCTGAGAGTTATGTGGGCGTACACGCCCCGAATATGTGCACAATTTGAGGCACATCAGCTTGTGTTTGAAACCTTTTTGTGGTCCTTGACTAAATCGGTGCCTGCCTCATAGTTTATCTGCCATGAATTCTAATGGTTTCTGGAGCTGCAAAACTTTTGCCTGTTTTGTCAGTTGTGTCTGTGTGCTTTCAAAAGTCGGCCACAAAATTGTGGGTATTACTTTCAGAGCTCCCCACCCGTTGTCTATCTGGGTTCGCTATGAAACCAAAAAAATGGCAAACAAATTACCACACAAATTGTGACAAGCACTCAGAAAAGTTTTATTTTTTGTTTTGGGCTGGGAACGCATACGCCGTGTTGCCTGGCACACATGTGCACCTGTTGTTGCTCCAAATGTAACTGATAGAGTTGCCTCAGTTTGAGTAATGGTTGCTCGCTAGCTATAATGAATTATCAATGTTTATTGAATATAAATTCAATGTGTTTTGAGAAACTGCCGCCTAAATTATTATAAAAGATAAAAAAGTCTAAAATCGTCTTAATAACATTTTTAACAACCTGTAAAATTCAAACAACCAAACAAAATGACACCAGAATAAATACATTTTTGTACATTAAGTCGGTGCCATTAATCTATCTTGAGAGCTGTCATAGAAAATTTGTAAGTGAAGTTACCATATTTATATGAGTGCATACATTTGGCATTTAATTAACAGCCAACACAATTTGAAAACGAGTCTCAGGTTTCACATAAATCTGAAATCTGGAATTCTTTGTTTGGTGTACTATTTGCATGCAGCAGAGATAAATCGCAGCAACACCCACCCATGATAATTGTAGTTTTTGTGGCGGCTGCTGTTAAGTGGGAGTCGCACACCAAATAGGAAAACAATGCAATTGCCAATTGGCAAACGATGGGCGAAATCAGAAACACTCACTATGGCACTCACTCACACACTCACTCATCGACTCATCGACTCATCAACTCATCGACTCATCAACTCATCGACTCATCAACTCATCGACTCACTCAAGCAATTGCTCAACAGTTTTCCCCTCATTGTGTGCCGTCATGCGCACAAACCGAGTCGCTGTCTTGATGGGGTTCACTTTCCATGGCAGTTTTTGAGCTTTGAGCGCCTGGCAAATGTCACCTTCGATCAGCAACAACGGCAGCAGCAGCGAGTGGAACCTGCCCGCCCCGTTGTTGCTGCGACACGTAGGTGCATCCAAGTCAAAAGGAAATGTCAGTCAGGGGACAAGCCCACAAACAGCAACAGCAACAACAACAACAACAGCAACAATTGTTGTTACTGTGTTCTAGGGCTAATCCTGAGCCAAAGCACGTGCAACAGCCACAGCCACAGCAACAGCAAGAGCAGCAACTGTGGTGAGTTCAGTGGGCGACAAAGCTGCAAGACAACAAAAGTTCGGGCAACATGTTGCAGTTGCTGTTTGCTGTTTGCTGTCGCTGCAGCTGCTGGCAAAATTGCAATTTCGCAAACACGCACACAAACACTGCTGAGGGGAGCTTGTACTGGTCTCGACTCGCTTCACGACGCCAGCAGCAGCAGCAGCAGCAGCAGCAGCAGCAGCAGCGGCAGCAGCAGCGACTGCAAATTGTTCCGTACGGCCTATAAGACCAAAGCTGACGTAGCCGTTGCCATTGCCGTTTGACGTCGATGCCGATTGCGATTGCGAGTCCGAGTCGCTTTTTTAGCAACCCAGTTTGTCGTTGCCGCATTCGCTTTTCGGCTTTCGTGCCGCGCGGCAGCCAAAACCAGTGTATTAACTCCAGAACTTTTGCACGCGTATTCTCACAACACACAATTGTGGCGTATCCTAGACTGTAAAATATTACGTACTATTTGCTATGCGTGTGTTGCTGTGTGTGTGTGCGTGTGCGTGTGCGTGTGCGTGTGTGTGTCTGCGTGTGTGTGTGCGTGTGTGTTTCTGTATTAAGTGAAACAATTGAAAACAACAATTGTGAACAACGACTACGCTAAACTGCATAAATTGTTGTAAACGTGCTGCTTGCCAATTGGCGACGGCAAAAGTTTTTGTGACCTTTTTACGGAAACATTTCGAGAGGAAATTGCATTTTACATTTTGCACTTTCGACTTTTGCATTTCTGCATTTTGTTGATGTCGCTGGCGATGTCGATGTCGATGTCGATTTTTGGCTCAGCGAACATTTCGTGTGTCTACTTCTTAAATTTTGAACTTGAATGTAGAACTTGGCAGCGACTGACAGTCAATTGGTGAGTTTTTTCTACACACGAAATATAGCGCATACTTAGTTCTAAAGTCCGTGAATTTCAATAGTTGAGTTAAATAATTTATTGCACTTAAATATTCATAGATACACCATGAACAGTATGATCAGATTGATAAACAATCATATTTTTTTATGTTTTATGCAAAGACTTTCAGAATAATATATATAAATATTTGAAATTATGACATTTTTATTCATTAAAAAATAAAAACTAGTGATATTTTTCTGCAATATGGGTTTCGATGATATTACTGAACTTAATAATATCTGTCTTTGCATTAAGTTAAATAAGTCAGTCTAAAGAGCAAAAGTTTTTGCTTAAGAATTGTATTATTTGACCATTCAAAGCACATACAAAAGCCATTTCGGTATGCCAGCTTGCCAGCTGTCTAAAAATCAGTTCCTAGCTAAATTTCCAACGGACAAGTTCTTCCGGTTGTGTTTAGTCTTGACTTGATTCCAAGTCGCTGCACACATGCGCACAAAAGACACCACGGCCCCGGCCCCGACCGCGACGAAGACCCAGAGTCAAAGTCAGAACCAGATTCAGAGTCAGCCTCAGAGAACAGCAAGTTGGCAATAACACATAAGCCAGTAATCACATACACATGTGTACATGGCTTATGCGAGACGTAATCGCCAGCTTCCTTTTGACCAGCGCCATGGCGATGTTTCCTGCACGACACTGACGGCAAAAAGAGCATCAGCAGCAGTAACAACAACAACAACAACAGCTACAATAACTAATGCTAGAGCTGCAGTTGGCATGTCTTCACGCAGGCTGCTGTCTAATATAATTTTGAAATAACTCAACTAAGCGGCGGCTCTGCGCTGAGAATGAAGTCCGATACTTGGCCAAGTGGCACATTGAAATGCCAAAACCAAGTTAGAAACAAAATGATTGCAATCCAACGTTGCCAGTCGCTAGGCGGTCATCTCATTCAGTCAGTGCGCCAAACAAAACTAAAAAAAAAAAAAACGAGACAACAGAAACTACAACAGCAACAGCAACAACAGCAATGTGAAAAAAAGGGATAAGCCGGAAAGCAACACGGAACCCAAATTAATACAATAATTGAAGCCAATTTAGTATAATTTTCTTCAATTTCGTTGCTGTTGTTTTCAGTCTGTTGTTGTTATTGTTGCTGCTGCTGGCAATGTTGTTGTTGTTGTTCCTGTTGCTGTTCTTGCTGCTGTTGTTGTTGTTGTTTTGTTTGCTGTTGCTGTTGCTGTTGGTTTAACTGTCTAGCCATTGACTTTACCAACTATTATCGCATTTGTTTGGCATTTGGCCGCTGCACCCTCCAGTCTGTCCCTGTTCCCTGTTCCCTGTTCTTCCCGGTGTCTTGTAATCTGCTCTAAAACAACTTGAATCTAATTTTCCCGCGTGCCTTGTAAGCTTTTCCAAGCCAGACTCGGTCTCAATTGCAACTTAACCACACCCAAAGTTTATTAACCCATTTTATTGTTCGTTCTCTTTCCATGGCTGTTACTGATATTTTATTAGCCAGTCTGCAGCTTTCATTACCTAATTAAATTAAGTCAAGCAACCCAAAAGCGTTGCCTTGACCAACAGTTTGGGCCGCAGCACGGCACTGGCACTGGGGTTTATTTGCCAGGTGAAAGTGGCATCCCATGGGACCACCTAGGCCTTTCACAATCGTCTCAGATTGGTTATCCGAGTTGAGGCTTAAGCACTGCATACATGTTTCTGCAGCAGCATGAGACCATAAAAAGTTAAGAGGTTTCTTTCAGTTTTGCGGCTATAAAAATAAAAAATAATACCAATCTCATGCCCAGCTTATGGGAACATTGCAATTAAGATATCTTTTGTGTATTTTTTTTTACAGTTTACAGAAATATTCTAATTAGGATATACACATGAGCATTTATTGTATCTAAAGATAATCTATTCAACTCGTATTTAACTGTGACTCTTCAAATAATAAATCAAATTTAGACACATAAAAACCTTAAAAATGATCATATATCAACACCCAAGTGCCTCGCCATAATGCATTGGGTTATCCTGCCACCTTTATGTAATCTTGTCACACTTCGAATTCAATCTTTCAGATCCATTTATATTCCGAATGCTTAACATTTTTGATAAAGACACTCAGTGCCAAAAATATCGTTGCAAATGCAAAGGTATTAATAAGAGCAAAAATTAAAAATTGTGTTTTCATTATGATTATTATTTTTATTTATTTTTTTTTTGTGTCGTTTTACGTTTTGCGAAAATTGTTTTCGTTTATGTTTGAGTTTTTCTTTGCTGCTGTTGTAAATTGTAATTTGAAAAACATCACCGCAAACTGTCAAAATGCACTGACATTTACAAATTATTTTGCTGGCAGCAGCCGTGGGGTGCCTGGTGGTGCTAGTGGTACAGGCCACTCTCTCCGCACTCCGCGCTCCGCGTACCCAACGATCATATCCAAGCAGCAAGCCACCATTGGCACCAGTTGGGGCCGTTTGACGCTTTGAAATGCGAAATGGAAGCGGTCACCGTTAATTTGCGTCAACGGGCTAATAAAGTTTCGTGTCGCCTTTTTGCTTTTGATTTTGGTTTTTGGCATTTGCTATTTGGCTATTTGCTATACGCTATTTGGCATTTGGGAAGCCGAATCGCAAGACGGCAACAAAGTTGGCTAATGCACTAGTTGCTGTATCTGTGGCCGCATCTGGCAGGGGCTGGTTTGCAAATGTATCTGTATCTGCAAATTGCATGCCGGCCAAATAGCAAATTAGCCAAGGCAATCACACACATATGAAAAGCTGACATTTCAATAGTAAAAAACCTGAGCAAAAAAGAAGCATTTTTACAAAAAAATTTCCATAGAGGGGACATATCCGCTGCATGCAGCTAACTGGACGCTTGGGGCCCGCATCTGCATCCTCAACTTTGTATCTCCCTTTGGCTCTTTATGAAATTCCGATAGCCCATTAATTGCCTTTGATTGAGCACCTGAGTTGGTGCTGCTGCTGCTGTTGCTGTTGCTGTTGCTGTAACTGCTGCTATTGCCACAGAGTATCAATGAACCTGCCTTGCGCCGCGGGCGATGCAACCGAATAAGTGAGCATCGTTTGTCGCTGCTGCTTTCGTTAGGGTTTCATCTTCTTCTTCTTCTTCGTCGTCGTTTTCTTCATTTCTTATTTTATATTCATAGTAGTTGTGCAAGGTGCAAACTGGCTGCATAGATTGGCCGGCCGGCCCTACCTGTGCCCACAGCTGCCTGCCTGGTTTATGGGTCTGCGTGCCTAGGAGTGGCCGTGCCTAATAGCTAAAGAATACACAGTATAAAAGCAGAGGGCAGAGTCGAAGTAGAAGTTGAAGTTGAAGTTGAAGTTGTAGCTGATGAAGAGGAAGTGGAAGAGGGAAAAAAATGAATTATGATTTGGCGGTAGGCATTTAATGGATGGCCATGGATCTTTGACTCGAACGAAAATTCTCGTTTGGCGCCAACATATTGACAGCTGTACATGTGTGAGTGAACGTGTGTCTGTCTGTTGTGTCTGTTCTGGCTGTGTGTGTAAAGTTGTTTGGCTGGACAGGTGAATGCTATTTAGTTAGAATGCCTTTTTGTCCGTCCATCAGTTCATATAATTTTTTTTATTTTTTTTTTGGTTTCTTTTGTATTTTCTAATTGAATTTAGTTGGCGCAACAGCGTCGCATTGTCTTTTGACGTGCTGTGAAAGGCCACGCGGCAACTCTGCAACGATATCGATAAGGAAATGCACCACACTCTAAACAGGCACTGAAAAGCATTCAAAATTGGAGCATGACAGCTCCGCTCAAGTGGAGTTTCGAGTTGTAGTTTTTCGGCTCGTGATGGATGGATAGGTGTTGCATTGTGGTTGACTTTGATGCCTGCTGGTGCATGATGGCTGTTGATGGCAGCGATATGCGGGCCGTGGTCTAGTCTCTGGTGTTGTTGATATTGTTGTTGCTGTTGTTGCAAGTGGAAAGTGAAAGATACTTTGTTACAAATGGCATGAGTGCCTGGCAATTAGTTGGTCCACAAAGCGATTTGGCTAAGCAGCTGCATGTGTTAGATCTTAAGTACTCTCAACTAGAGTGTCCATAAACTTTGAGTAAAACTGCACTTAGCTCTGTCATTAAGCCTTTTGCAAGATGACGACTCTGTCTTTACTGTTAAATGGCCAACTCATTGCCGAGATCCTTTCGCGCTCGACGGCAACTTGAGCCACTTGCCAACGCCTACACAAAAGCTAGGCAACCACTCTCAGAGCAACCGCATGGGCGTTGCAACCAACCAGCGACAACAATAACAGCAATAACAATAACAATAACAATAACATCATTTTGCGGCATTGCTATAAAAATGCTCAAACCCTAAGCAGTTCAAAACACATCTAGTAATTTAATAGCTTCAAAATACAACCAGCTAACTGGCAACTGGCAACTGGCAACTGGCAAAAGAAAAACAACCGCCCACCCGTAAGGCCTTATAAACAATGCAATGCATAAATTTCGAGCCACAAAGTGCGCTGAAGGAGACGAAACTGAAAACTCATTAGGCGCATCGCCTACGAAACATAAATGCAATAATATTGTTGAAAATTACGAGCCTAATAACATAAATTTCACAGAAGACAAGTCAAAACCGGAGTTGGGAACGCGAAGAGAAACGGTGATAGTCATAACCTTTTGCATAGATTAACTATACACATAATCGTGGCTCGCATTTGTATGTCGTTTTCTATCCATGAGATACACGCATTGCGTAAAAGTTCGTTATGTAAAAGGAGTTGCCGTTCTTATCGAAACTTATGGACCAGAAATATGCGTCGGGCAGCGCCATAAACATAAAATAGGCGAATTAATTGAGATGGCCAGGAGGGTAGATGATGCACACGAGACCAGCAAACTCAGCGAGCCCAGCGAACCCAGCGAGCCCAGCGAACCCAGCAAACTCCGCGATCCCTTTACGAACGGCTCATAAAGTCAACAAATTATGCATTTTGGAGTCGAATGTTGCACCTGCAACAAAGTCGCTGCAGCCGCAGTCGCAGTCGCAGTCGCTGCCAGTGTCGCATTAGAGCCGCATTTGGCCAAAAGCGGCAATTCGTATCATCGTCATCGTTGGCCATTCAGCTTTGGCTCAGCTACCTGCTCGGCCGGGTCTAATTGAGTTTTGAGAGTCGTTACACTTCATCGCAATGGGAGTAAATTAAACTGTCATTAGTTTACCCTTTGGCACCTTTGTCGCCCGTCGCCCCCTTCGCTCTTTGAGTTGCGAACCCGATCCAAACGATCTCAACATGTGAAGTGGCGCGTTATTTTCTGTGTGTGTGTTTTTTTTTCTAAATTTTTTTTTTCTTTGCAACCGTAATAATTTTGTAGGTTTTACGAGTGCCGCCAAGACAATTAGGCATTTGTTGTATTGTTGTTACACACACACACACACACTCACACACACACTCACTTCACACACACTCGATATACACTGCCAAGTGTGGGCATTTTGCTTAGCGGCTTTTAACGCTTTGATGTGCGCAACTGAAAAACGCGCGCGAGACGCGCGACGCGCGATCCCGCAACGAATCTAACGCCTTTTCAAAACTTTGTTAGCTACATGGCTTTTAACTTTTCGGTGGTGCTGTTGTTGCTTTTGCTGTTTTTACCATGCTGAAGATTTATTTTTCCATTATAGTGTGCCGACATCGACATCATTGTGGGTGTCTGTGCCTTGACACAAGCCATTGGCCCATGACGTGCACAAAAAAAAAACAAAATAAAAATAAAAATAAAAATGAAACACACCAATAACAAAGTTTCGCTCTTTTACTTTGTGTTCAGAAATGATGATTTTCAATTTCGGTTTGCATTAGTATCAACCTTAGCATTTAATTCTTAACATCATTTCATTTTGTCGTTGGTGCTATCAAATTCAAATTTAAATTCTTAATTCCTTACACATTTTTTATAGGCTTCGATGGCTGTCAACTTTTAGCTGTGATTTTTATAGCTTAAATATACGACATGAATGCATGCAAAAATGTGCGATTTTTAATCGGTTTTCATTTTACTTCAAGTTTTTCAAGCCATTTTGAGCCGCTGCGAATGCTGTTAGTTTTCACATCAATAAAATTTCAGTTTTTAGTATCAAAATCAGCTGCTAAACCAACGTGTTTTGTTTCGGCCGGTATCCAATGCATAAAATTGATTAACACCAACTGACGGAATAGGAAAAAAAGCTGCCAAACTGAGAAAAATCCGCAACAATTTATTACAGCTGTCATTAAAAAAAAACAGAGCCACTCAAAGGCGCGCACAAACTAAACCACATTGTTTGTATGTTTGTCTATTTTTTACGACTAGTTTAAAGATATAAAAACCACTTTTTAATTCAAAGCCGCAACAAATGTTATGGACCATAAAATAATTTGCATCAGCCGTCTGAGCACGTGTCACAAACTGCACAACAAGTTTGCCAAATACAAATCACCACAATTGAGAAAACTGAATCAAATTTTATATTTTATAAAATTTCTCCTCATTGTTTTTTTTTTTTACGCTAAAATAAAAAACATAAGCTGACAACATATGTGCATCCCATTAAAAAAAAATTTAAAAAAAAGTACCTGAAAAGCTTTTGAAGATTCAATGCAGCTAAAAACCTGTCATAAACAAATTCAGATGTTTGGGTATCATGAAAATATAACTATTTATAAGAGCGACGGCAGATAAAACAGAAAACACTCTTTCGCTTTATGCCTGCCTTTGTTGTTAATGATTCACTTGCCACACTATTGTTGCTATTGTTGCCGTTGTTCGTATTATTGTGGTTGTTGCTGTTAATGACTTGACTGTAAAGAAGCCTACGCAATTTATGGCAAACTTGTCCGCCTACAATCAGTTTTCATTCAGTTCTCCGTGTGTGCACTTGTGTGTGTGTGTCGATTTATTTTTTAGTGCCTTCGTCTAGTTTCGTTTTTTAATTGAAACATTTTTGACCATATTTTCGTAATAATCTGACGTGACATTGTTTGTGTGTGTGTGTGTTTCCGACATGGCTTTATAAATTTAAGATAATTTTAACTAATTTAATACAGAAAACTAAAATTCAAACATGCGGCACCCCTACCATATACATAAATATCACATACTACTTATATAGCTTAAATACAAGCGAACACATATCATTATTATAATTTGTACATTGTGCTCTCCACTCTGTTTATTGCAGTCGCCATCGCAAGAGCAACGCCAACGCCTTTGGGCCACAAGCTGCAAATGCCTGGTAAGTTTTCATTATTGTTGTCTTCACGTTGCTTTAATGTGCTGTTGTTGTTGTTGTTGTTGTTGGTGCTGCTGGTGTTGCTGTTGCCAAGCATTTTTATAGTGACTTGTCGTTAAAAAAATATGTGTTGAATATGTTTTTTATGACACGAAATGAGCAGGGCCATAAAATTGCGCCAACTGGCGATGTGCCTTGCGGCCAGTTGAATTCTGTAAATGGCATTTGCATTGTCGGGCACTGAACTGCAATAACAGTTGACATCTCCCATAAAAATGGAAAGGAGCAGCACATTTGCTTACTTCAGGGCAATTTCGGATCAACAATTGAACGCCTGAATATATGAATCGTCCAAAACATTCTTTCATATTAAAACGACTCAGTTGAAAGCTGCGAGCTGCCATCATGCGAGTATTAACCCCATCGCAATAACCTTTTAACCATAATAGTTGACATTTCCTGGTACAACCAGTGAAGCGAAGTGAATTCAAAAACCTTGCCAAATTGATCTTCCTGCCATTCTGCCAACATCTACGGGTATGGAGGAAAGAAAAGTGGAAGATAAAGATATAGACTAGTATAATGCCAACTAATTGAAGTGATTTATGCATGTCGCGCATTTTAATGAAGTATTTTCTCTGATTTTGTTGCTGAACAGCGATTCCATTTGATTAATTTGAATTTATTTAGATTCGATATTTGTTGCCAAAGCATAATTTTCGTTTTTTGCTCTATCAATTTCGTTGATGGCACATTATAAGTTTCGGCGGCGTTGTCTGATTTGTGTCCACGCTTGCTATTATATATTTATTTATGCACGGGCAAAGAGCTGCGGCCTTTTTAACTGTTGGCTGGTTAAACTGCCAGCTGAGGTCAAAGTGATGGGAGAGGGAGACCCAGGGGGGGGCCAAGGAGCGCTCGTTGCCCACGCGGCAGAGGAGGCGTCATTGATTTATGCCTGGCACTTTTTATGGCCATTTTGTTTGTAATTTATTAACAAGCTTGTTAACAAGCCATCGTCTGGCCAATATGCAGATGCAGATACCAAAACTTACGAACTCACTGTGCACTTCAAGCCTGCGCCTGACCAGTCCAAAGAGGTTAAAGGCCATTACGGCAGCCAGACAAGCAGGCAGCTTGGAATGGCAACAGCAGGTGGCTTTCAGGTTCCTATCCATATTTATAGAAAGTTTTTTCACGTATTTTTTTTTTAGTTTTTGTTTTTGGCCGAGACGCGTGCATTATGCACAACCACACACACACACACACACACCAATGCATAGACGCACAAACTAAACAAAAGCTCGCGCTCTTAAATATTTAAACAAGAAATAAAACAAAAAGTGAGAAAAACTTTGACGTGTAGTTTGCCAGTTCGATCCCCACCTCCTCAAAGGCCCACGATTTGTTTGCTTAAGCGCGAGCGGTAGCCAAGTGGGCAAGTATCGGAGCCGTTGGAGCTGTTGCTCAAATATTCTAAATATTTGCTAAATAATAGAGAAGACAGCAGCAAACGGAGGCGAACCGGTGGCAAAAGGCTTGGCCCAGGCCCAAACCTCGAACGCAGCCAAGCGAAGACAAACATTGGCCCAGGCCCAGAGCCATACACAGAGACAGACACAGACACAGACATAGACACAGAGACTGGCCAAGACTCTATGCCCCTGGCTCATAGCTAATGGCAGTTGCTTTTGCCGTTTAAATAGCGGCTACTATTTGCGTAGCAAAGTGTACCCAACTGACGAAATGACGAGTTGACGGGCCAACTCATTGACTGCCTGTCAAATACACACACACACACACACACACAGACATATACACACACTCGCTCATACGTCCAATACTATGGCCAGGGGTACTGTCAAGCACTTGATGCGAGTTGGCAACGTCAATTGAAGTCTTCGTCATCATCGTGATCGTCGCCGTCATCATCATCATCGCCGTACATTTTACACCGGTCAGCCAAAAGCGACAGATACAAGATTTTTGTTTTTCGTGCCCAGTCAATGGACACTTTAATGTTTTACGAGCTTTTCATTTTGTTGGAGCCATTGATATGAGCCCTTTGCCAAGCTTCAACAACGGCAACAACTTGGTTTGTTCAGCAATGTACATTGTACAAGGTACACGCATGTAAATAAAATCATAATTGAGGCTTACAAGAGAGCAGCATATAACACCAGTGGACTAACTGATTTATCTGTGCAACAATCTAATTTCAATTGTGCGCCGGAACGACTCGAAGCCAAACAACTTGAAACAAGACTTGGACGTCCAACTGCTTTGGGGCCATGCTGAGCAGTTCGCCAGTTGAGCACTTTTGAGCGGCTCGAGCAGCTTGAGCAGCTTGAAAGCTGTGTCAGCGGCAGCGCCAAGTTGTCAACTTAATTTACAGCTAACATGTGAGTTACAAGTTCGCGGCGATTGGGCAAGCGATAAAAAGTATTAATTTCATAGCTCCATGCAATTAACATAAAATTGGACCAGCGGACAGACGGAACGGAGCGGAGTGGATAAACGTACTGACGTATTTACAGTGCTGCCACAAAGCAAATACTTATAAATATGCAAATAGTTCAGATTACAAACGGGCGAGTGTTCAATGCAATGCAATACCTCGATCAGAGCAGATATCGCCGATTTTATAACACTCGCCTATCTATTGGCAATTTTTGTTATTGATATACAGTTTTGTGGAGCCGGCACGAGCGTCGACATTTAGCTGACAAGTATGCTGACGTGTTTGGCTAAATGGCAGACCAGACACTTGCCAGAGGGCGCCACAGTACGTGTGTGTGTGTGTGTGTGCACATCCATATGTGGCTTATATGATTCCCAAATCATGAGCTGGCAGGCTACTTAATTGTATGATTTGCATAATTGGAAATCATTTTCAAATGCCACGAAAGCCATAAAAACTAAAGGTTAGCATATATTGGCTCTAATAAAATATATTATCATGCAATACCGTCTATGTCAACTAAAAAATTATAATATAGAACATGATTTGATCCTAAAAGCCGGTTCTGCAATCAGGTTAACAGATCAGACCAAAAATAAAAAAAAAATAATAAATAAATAAAAAGAAATCGATATTATCATAAATATCATATTCACTAAGCATTTATTCTAACGGCAATTCAGACCATAAACATGTCAATAAACTTCTATACAATACGATCATAAATAAGTATTATTTTGTATTCGAATTTCGCTGTCGAATGCCAAATCATTAACTAAACAAAGTGTCCATTAAAGTCAAAATAGTTTTTAAGCTAAGGCCTTACCACAAACCTAAGCCATTTCGAAATTAAATGCATTAAGCTGAAAAGATCACCCGGCAGGAGTACTCGACTTTCAAATACCCTATACTAGATTTAATGCTAAAAACTATTTAAGGTAAGCAACGGAGTCTAAACGGTGATCAAGAATACCAACTCAATGAGTCGAAAGCAAGACTTTCTCTTTTAGTAGGATTTATGCACCAACAAAGGGTATTCAGTTTATGACTCACAAGTCGCACAGCAACAACAATCGATAAACAATTTCAATAAATCGTGCAAGTACAATAAAAGTAAATTAAACGGTTTGGCTGCCCCGGCTGCCGCTTCTGTCGAGTTGTGTCTCAATTTGCCGGACCGGTCAGAGTGCCCAAATGCCAGTGGCCAGATCTGATGAGGTGCCGCAATATGCGTAAGTTAAGTGCGCGAACGTGGCCCAAGGAGGCACAAGCAGCCGAACAACAACTTGAGCTCTTCACGCAATTACGTGGAAGCTGCTCTGGTGAACCAAAGAAGCAAGAAGAAATAAAAAAAAATTAAGAAAAAAATACCGAAAAACGTAAAGGCAACTTTCTACTTTTTGTTGGTTTGGCGGCCTCAAGGGCTAAAAGAAAAAAAGAAGACGAAAAAACCACAGACCCTTTCTTGGGCGTCGATGAAATGCAAATGCTTGTTGTTACTTGGCGGCTTATCAGCAATCTATTGTCCGAAAATGTTGAACAGATAACAAGCAGCGGCTACTATCTGTCTCTCTCCTGTTGGCTTTTGGTCCTTGTACCTATTAAGCCATAAAACGCATGCAAATGAAGGCGTTGAAATGCACAACAACATCAAAAGCCTCGACCAAATATGCTAAAAAAGGGACTGACACGAAAGTTGAGGCGTTTTGCGCCTGCTTAAAGGGCGCAAAAACTAACGCGCTTGTGGTGCAGATGAGCGAGTGTGAAGGGGCAGCTGGCCACTGTGCGGCAGAGTCAGCTTTGCTGGGGGTAAGTTCCAGCTAATACGAGCACCGGCTGACTGGCAATTAATTATGGCTCAGTGTTGGGCCAGTGGCTGGCATATGTTTATTTACTTAATTTACTTAATGACACACAAACAGAGCAGAGAGCGAGCCAGCGAAATGTATCTCAAAGATGGGCACGAGTCGGCGCACATTTGGGTGAGGTCATCGTCGCTCTATAAAACCGTTTGCCTCTGTGTCCGTGTCCGTGTCGTGTGTGTGTGTGTGTGTGTGTGTGTGTGTTTGTGTGTGTATGTCTAATAAATAACATTATTAATTACCAGTGCAATTAACTATAAGTACACCAGCACACACTCACACACACACACACACTGACACACACACACACAGCTGATGAGCTCGGGCGCCCACAAGGCGAGAACTACGAAGACGATGCCTCGTTTTCGATTTTGGTTAAATGAAGCTACAGATAGACACATATGTACACACACGTCCCATAGATACGAAGGCAAAGTGCACTTTGTGACCCAATTTGAATTTTTCATAAGTTTCTTTCAGTTATTAAAGCGAATTTTGTTTGTAAGTCACTCGTTAAGAACTCAAAGTTTTTTCTTTTGCTTTTAATGGTTCATTTAGTCTTATATTGAGTGATATATGAATGCATTAATCTTAGTTTATGTTTATTACCCACATGTTATGGCCGTGTGGGTATCTAATTTTATACAAAATGTGCAACACGATAGCAACACAATGAATTACAACTAAAAAAAAGATTAGTTATAGAGATTAATGCTGACTATATACGATTTTATGTCATTTTTATGACATAACATTAAATTTAAGGTATCGAAATGATATGATAGTGAAATACGATCTATTTAAAGAATCATTCAGCTATAAATTTTATACCAATGCCAGATTAGGAGAGAAAATAAAAAATCACATTTGATAGAAGAATAATGTTCAGTTGTCAACATTCATACATAAATGATAAATATTTAAATTAACTTTTCGACCAGAATAAGATATCTATATATATTTCTATATATCTTGATATATGTGTAAACATATATTTCTAAATAAATTTTTTTCTTCCCTTTTCATATACTTTTGTGACTGTCTGCATGCAACTTTGCTTCATTAATCTTCTTACTTTTCTCTTGTTGCTTGTTATGTTTTAAATATTGAAACTGTCAAGTGCATAATCATCTACCCAACAACTCCATCACAACAACGGCAGCAGCAACAACAATAGCATCTAGTCAACGCCAAAATTACAGGGCAACTATATATAAATGTTTGAAATATTTAACCCGAACTGCAAGCAAAAACTTGGCTGCTTCTCGTCTACTTAGACTTTGTTGACTTGTCTTCCCCAACTTGCCCCGCTATCCGTTTACTCCTTCACTGCTGCTGGCTGTGTCACAACGCTTAATCTTTATTAATTACAGTGAAATAATAAGGCAAAAGCAAAAGCAACAGCAACAGCAGCACCAGCAGCACCAGCAGCAACAGCAGCAACAGCATAGAGATAGATGGGAGCTCGAGCTGCTCATGTGCATAGCGCATAGTTTGGCAGCCAGACAGACAGGCAAGGCCCATGTCTATGCCCAACTCTCGACCCCAGACCCCAGACACCAACCCCAGCACCCAGCACCCAGCGCCCAGCCCCCAACACAGGGCTAGCCGGCTGATTAATGCCGCAGCCAAAGAGGCAACAAGCAAACATGCCACATGCAACACCAACACAAAAACAACTTTTATTCAGATGGCTTGGTTTGGAATTTAAGCAGCTTGAAGGTTTTTGGTTTGGTTTTTTCGGTTCTGGCACTGGCTCTGGTTCGGGGATTTGGCTTACGCGTTTGGGGGTAAGTGTGTTCTAGTTGCGTACACTGGCATGGCGGGGCATTCATCAACGCTGGCGTCAACAAATTCCCTCTACATGCAAAACAAGACTCGGCAACTGTGCGCTGCCAAATGCACAGCAGGGCAGCCAGTCAGCCAGTCAGCCATAGACATCGAATGGAAATGGAATTGGAAATAGGTAGGAAAATTGGTATTGCTATGGAAAGCATATAAAAGGCGGCAAGGTTAAATTAGATAGTAGAGAGCATAGTAGCTATAAAAGCCATTTGATCCTTTGTGCTCACCGGCACCGCCTCAGTGTCTTTATGCGTGTGTGTGTGTGTGTGTGTGTGTGTGTGTGTGTCGACCTTTTTTCTGAGCGCTGCCAGTCGCCTAATTACGCCTCTATTTTGAGCTAATCAGCAGCAGAAGCAGCGACAGCAGCAGCAGCAGCACTGACCCCCGACCCCAGTGAGGACAAGGGTCAGCTGCGCGACATGTAAATGAAGTTGCTGTTGCGCATTGGTCGTGGCAGCTGTGACGCGAGGGTGAGCTGAGCAATAGTTAAATACCATTTCATTGTTGGCCGTCAATCAGTTCGGGGTTTTTGGGTGCTCTGCAAATATTTGTCAAATTCTGCGGCCGTTTGCATATTTGCACTTCAACTTAATGCAAATGCAACTGGGAATAACTAAGATAATTGATATAACGCAGAGAGACAGCAATTAAATATGCGCATAACTGTTAATAATCATCGAATCAATATGCTGACGATTTTCTCACGCACAGAGATACAAATATATTCAAATAAGAAGCGGCAGCCGCATCATCCCATCATCCAGGACAATGACATCAGCTCAAGGTTCGAGGGGTTCAGCTCGAGCGCATGAAGTCAACGAGTAGGGCAGGCGGGGAGGGCTTACAGGGGGTCGATTTGTGTCAGTGCGACGAGTTTCGACTAAGACCAGCCAAATATTAAAGGGCTGCCTGCCAAATTCAGGTCCTGCTCTTATTGCCGGTCCCTATAGCTTAAGGATTTGTAATTTGAATTTTAAATAGCAGCCGCTGTCGCGACAGGAGCCTGTTTGCGTTGCTGCTTCGGTTATGCCTGTCTGTAAATTGTATTTACTGCTGAATTAATTTCAACTCTTATTTTCATTTCTTTTCCATTTTCTGTACATCGATTTGTAAAGGAAATCGCAGAGTCAAACTCTTTCCTTTGCTGCTGTTTGCTTAGGTTTCTCTATTAAAAGCAAACCCTTTTTTTTTTGTATTACTTAAAAGTTTTTGGCAGACGCAGTCTCATGTAAAATTATGCTTGAGAAAAAACCGAAGAAGGCTAGCCGAAGAAAGGGTGTGGCCCAAAGAGCAGCTGCTGTCTAGCTCAGATTTCAATTAATAATTTCTCAAGATTTCATCAAATTTACTGAAAGCAAAAAAATAAAAAAAAATAGAAACTAGTCATTTGTAACGATTATGAATCGATAGAGTGCATTTTGTTGGCATTTCTTTGCAACCGAATCAATTTGGTTTTGTATATCCTTTCAAAGGAGACAACGCCCAAGTCCTGTTACATGCAGAGCCACGCCCCCTTTACTGCGTACGCCCTGCTGGCAAAACGTTGATTGCCTCAATGGCAAAATGCTGAATTGCAGCAATAATATTGCAACTGACATCGATATGTGCCATTTGATTTGCATAATTCTAGCATTCAGTAAAATGACGAGGACAGAGACGGGATTGTGTTGGTCGGGACGTAGGGACAGCTAACCCTAACCGGCAGCTCTTTTCAGCCCTACCCAAAAACCAACCAGCAAAATATTGACAGGCAGGTCAAGGCAAGCGTCCTGTGCACAGGACTGTGAGCCGCTTAAGCTGCCAACGGGCGCGCCCCTTTCTGTCTGTCTGTTTGTATTTTTGCAAATTCATCGATAATTGCCAATTTGAAATGGCAACAACAGCAGCAAGAACAGCAGACAACAAACGACAGAAGACAGACAAAGGCACGACGTGTGTCCCGGGGTTGCTTTTGACTCTTTCACTGTTTGATTGTTTGAATGCTTGACTTTGGCACATTGCCCTCTGTCCCATTTACCCTCGTCGCGAAAAATGTGTGTGTGTAAATCGGTTTATGTCAAGGGCGCACTGCATTTTGGCAACAAACCTCGCATAATGCCAAGTCGATAATAGCTTAATGACGTTTTAATTGCACACAACAAGTTAATTAATTCATTGTGGTTATTTTTGAACCGGCAGTCAAAACTAATTCCAATCAATGCCAAATATGATAACTTGTTGACTTCACGGTCGGCAATTGCCAAAAAAAATAAATGTGTTTGTTTTGTGTTTTGCCATTTTGTTATTGTCTGCACGGTGGCAGCAATTAGTGTCGGCCATTTAATGGCCAAACAAAAGATCCACACAAATTATTAAAAAACAGCGAGCAAAAAATGCATTTCACAGACTAAGACGAAACAAAGATTATACGGACATGGCTCCAATTTGAGCCATAAATAGTGTTTCAAAGATTCTCAATTGCAATCATGAGAATCATTTTTGATTCACAAAACAAGCAAAAATTTCCATTCGAATGAAGCTCGCTTGTCCATTAGGGAATCCAATTGAAACTTTGGACTCACATATTGAGACTTTACTGTTTATTGCTGTGGTTGTTGTTTTTTTCTTCCAGTGCTGCGGTGCTAGAAACGGGGAATAAAAAATCAGAAACTTTAACACAACAGATAAATTAATAGCCCACGTCTTTGTTGGCAAATGAAATCGATTTGTCTAGCATTTCAAAGTGTTTATTTGTTTTTATTCGCTCTCTCGATAAGTTTGTTGAAGATTACTTCAAGCCATGACAGATACACGTCCATTGTGTATGTAAGCAACAGCTTAATGTCTCTTGATCAATACTATATTCAAAGATGAAAACACGATTGGTAAAATATTTTCATTGCCATAACTTTGTCAAAAATGACCCGGGGCTTTTTGATCATGGCTTGACCCACAATCAGTAAATTTAAAGTTTAAAATGAAATTTGCTGTCGCAATTCACGTTCAAATTGTGTAGTGAAATAGGTATTGTAGGAACGGATCTAAATTTTCCACAGCCATAACTTTGTCAAAAATTATCTCATTTTCAAAAAATGCGGACTTTGGAGCACGGAGTGACATCATTAAATACTGCATTCAAAGTTAAAAACACGATTCTGGATCGCTTCTGATGTTGAAGTTATACTAAGGAGCGGTCAAAACTCTCCACGCCCTTAACTTTGTGTATTTTAAACAGATTGTAGGAATCTGTAAAATATTAAAAGCAGAGCTTTTTGGTCATGACATGGCCTCTGAAATAAAACAATATTTAAATTTGAAACATAATGGGAAACAGTAAATGTTCGCTCTTCTCAAAATTCATATTGAATACTTTATAATATGCATATTTCTCACAACATTTTTTCGCTTTGATTACATTTCAGCTGACTGGCAAGTCTCTATCTAACCCTCCCTCTCTCTCTCTCTCGGTCTCCATTGAACATACCAAAAAGGTAAGAAAAAACTACAACTTGGTAACTTGCCCAAAAAAAAAAGGGGCAACCGCCCCGAGTGGCAATAACAAAGAGAACAAATATATCGCAAGTTTTACTTGGGCTCTTGGACGCTCTGAGCCAAGTCGCAAGTCTTGGACTCGCTCTACGTCTCGGCAAAACTCTTTCAAGTTTTTTTTGACAGCTGCTGTCAAATGTTGAAAGCCAGCCAGCCAGCCAGCCCCATACACCATGCACAGAAACATACAGAAATCTAAAACAAGTCAGTGTCAGCCATGGCCTAAAGTGCCCCCAAAGTTCCTCTCACCCGTCTCATATCAGCGAAACATCTCTATATATACATACATACGTATGTATGTATGTGCATATATACATTTCTGTATATTTATCTACATACACATTCTTGTAGCCTTGCCTCGTTCTTAAACTCTCTAAGCTAAGTTTTCAAAATGAGAAAACAAAAAAACAAAACAAAACAAAAAAAAAAAATACAAAAATAACAAAATCGTAAAACAATAAAATCCATTTTATAGTTTTCATGCACGAAGTCCACGAAATGAAAAATTCTACAATTTAAACTGACATTTAAATTGATAGTTCAAGAGATGCACACTACAGATACCAGAGAGACATACGAAAAGAAGCAGCGAGAGAGAAAACTGAAAAGTTTATATGATGCTATATAATAGAGGCGTGGCAGTTGGGGCACACACACACACATGTGCACTGCATGCTGCATGCTGCATTGGGTGAAGTATTACAAGCTGTTGTTATTGTTGCGGCTGCTGCGGTCTTTCGCCGGCTGATGATGATGATGATGCTGATATGTGCCAAGATGTTGTTGTTGCAGACACAGCAACAGAAAAAAAAGCATAATAAATATTTCAGATAGAATTGCAGTCGCTGGGAAACAATCGAAATCCGAAAAGAATATTCGAAAAAATCCAACCGCATTCAACTGTTATTCAATTATGGTCGATGTGCAACAGAGAAAAGGCGAGTTAAGCAAAAATGGCTTTAACGAGATTCTTTTCATAACTGTTTGAATTAACCTTCAAAATACTCTTCATTAGCCTATTGCTTTTTGACTAAAACTAAACTGGTTAAATAGATTACTTAAAAGTTAATAGCATTAAAAAGCTGAAGGCAAGATTAATTGTATTTGGTAATTTAAATATAGTTTGATAAAATCGAAAAGCTTTCCGGTTTCAGGCTCAATCGGTTGTTGCGTAAAGTTCTACTGATTCACCATCGACAATCTCAAAATGGCAAACTCTATAAATTATAGGTTGTCTGACAACCGCATTAGTTACTCGATACACACACACACACACACACACACACACACACACACACACACTCTCTCTCTCACTTGTAGCGTGTTAGCAAACATATTATCTAACACATTGCGCACATATTTCTTAAATAAACATTGCATTTCCACACCAAGCATTTTCATGCATAAAACAAAACTCGAATGCGAATTCGAATACGAAAGAAATATTGCAAGATAAGCAGAGAAAAGCGAAACAAAACTAAAGTGTTCGACCACTCAGTGGGCAATTTTAGCCGCATTAGTAAATGTATCTGTAGCTGTATCTTTGGCGGTATCTGTATCTGTGGCTGCTGCTAATGCTGTTTGTGTTGGTTTGTGTTTCAGTATCTGGTGACTGGTATGCAAAGTCAAACTCAGCATTGTTGTCAACAGTTTGCCGCCGCTTTTGTCTCGTGCGTGTGCGCTATCAGCCAAGTTAGAGATGCAGAGATAGCGGCTACTTCATGCCTCACAGTTCGGTCTCTCGACTAATCTTATAATTAGCATTCTTGGCAGATAACAACGACTGCAACAACTAGCTGGCTCGCTCGGACTACAAATAACAAACACATTGCAATTACGAGAACAACAGAGGCGACTTGAGTAGACTCGAGTCGAATTGAATAAATTGGAGTGGAGTGGAGTGGAGTGGAGTGGAGTGGAATGGTGTAGTGTAGTCTGGTCTGGTATGGTGTGGTGTGGAGTCTTAATCGGATTGCATGATAGCTGCACATTAATTAAAAAAAATCAACTAATACTTTTATGAAACGAAACACTGCTAATTGAGTTATTGCCGCAGTGCACTCGCTTCGATGGCTTTCAATTCATTTCGATTTCGTTACGTCCTGTTTTCCTGTTGTTGTATTACAACCAGCACCAGCACCAGCACATTCAATGGTCACTGCTCCGCCTCTTACTCTCCTCTACCTCTACCTTTAACTCGCTCGATCCGAGCAGAAATGTAGAAACGAATCGGAATCCGCACCCGCAGCGACATATTGCTTACGTTTCCAGGAAGACCTAAAAATGCCACAGAGTCGACAAAAACAAATTCAGACAGTGAGAGAAAACTTAGGATATGCCGCCTTCTAACGGTAACCAGCTAAAGCCTGCTAGAACCGGAGCCCCAACCAGTCGAAGTTCAATTTTTCGGGCAATCCATAAACCAGAAAAACAGCACGAAAACAACAGCAGCAGCAACAAAAACAAATGTCAAGCTCAGTTTTCAATTGCAGCAGCGACGCTCGCATGTTCGTTTTTTTCGGGATGTAATCCGAGAACTACAATAACAACAAGAACTTAAAGAGGTAGCCAGATAACCTAACCATTGTCGTTGTCGTTGTTGTTGTTGCTGTTTGCTGTTTGCTGCTTGGGGCTGGGTCTGGGTCTGGGTTTGGGTTTGGGTCTGGGCCTGGGGTCTGCGGGCTTAGTCACTTAGTTGTGTGCTCGTTACTTGGACTGATGGTGCTCCTTTCATGGCCCGGCATATTAGTTTTCAAGTCTTCACATTCACATTGTTCATTATGATGAGCCACCGAACACGAAAGAACAAAACAACATCCAACAACTGGCAGCAGCAGCAGCAGCAGAAACAGCAACTGCAGCAACAACAAGTTGAAATGGCTGGAAAAGACGAGCCCAAAATTTGACAATGGACGCTGACGCTCAAGTATCTGCAAGTGCACGCAACGTACTTTGTTTTGTATCTACTACAACATGCATGCAACCAACTTTGGCCGGCACAAACAGCAGAGGGCAAAGGGCCGGCGCCGGGCATAGGGGCAGCTGCGGGGTGGCCGACAAAGAGAGGGCGGATACTGAATTAAGGCAGTGCACACATTTCAACAGCATGTCGCTTCATTTAAGTTTTTTGCATCAATGCACTCGTGACAATTTGTCATCAAAAATGTAGAAAAAAAGAGAATACAAATATGCGAAATGCTATGTGTAGTCCTATATTCTGAATTAATAAAAGACCTCGCTCACTTGGCATAGAATGAGTGGGCAGAATGAATACGAAAATAAAAGTATATGTTGAGAATTTCAGGTTCAGTTGTGCTGCAAATATAATAAAGTTGAATGAATCAGAAGAAAACAAAAATGAGTTATCTACTTGACGAGAGAGATAAGCAATCATATTCCCATGACCAAAATAGTAGAACCACAATAATGCATACACTGTGTGTATAAGAAACAACTTCACCAATTGTTATTGCCCATGTATGCGCAATCTTTAACGCATTAACTTTTTTGTTAACCACAGCAGATCTTGGGTAGCCTAATGAAAGCCTAATTGCATGAATATAAAATCCATCTATGGCATTTGCCGGGCCACTTTGTGTGGTCTTTCCAAAATGCGAGGACCCCTTGCTGCGAGTTCGCCACACAATTTCCGTCTGCATCAATATGTATAGCCAAAAATGGAAACAAAAAATAACAAAAAAAAACAGCCATAATAATAATAAGAACAACAACAACAGCGAAAGCACCAACAAGCAGCTAAATGTCAGCTGTGCCCACTTAAACTTAAACTTATGCATATTTATATAATTCATTTTTAAATATTTAAAATCACACGAGCGGTGAGTGCGGCAGACGCAGATGCAGAGACAGCACTCAAAACATACTATATTAAATATCAAGATTTTGTGATGCATCATGCGAGCTGAGTGGCACTGAAGGGGGCAGCGGCAGAGGATGGCGACCGGCAACGTCAGGCAGCCGAGAGAAGGTGGATTTTTATTACCAATAATTTTAAAATTTGTTGCGACGAGTGCAAGCAGGCAACTCGTTATAAATATAACCACAGATCGAAATACCTATATATGTATTTATATATATATATACACACACACATACAGCTCACATATTCACACATACACATAAAGCGTTGAGTGTGCAAGTGAATTGATTGTAAAACTGCCCGACCGTCCAACGCGATTATTTACGGTTTATTTTCAACGCATCAAAAATAAACATGTGAGTGAAAAAAATAAGCGCAACATGAATTTCTTTTTGTTGTTTTTCTCTCTTTTTTTCTGAAACAAAAATATTGCATACTAATTTTAATACGTAACACGCGGGCTTTGAAGGCGCATCAATCCAAAAATAGCCACAAAGTGAAATGAACAAGAAAGAAAGCCAACACACGAATGCAATGACTGTGAGCAGTGTGGAGTGGGGTGTGGGGTGTGGGGCATGGGGTATGGAAAGTGGAGATGTGTGAGGTGGGGCGGATTGGAGGAGGAGCATGGTGGGGCTGGTGTGCATGGCAAAAGTGTCAAGCGACGGCATAGCGAGTGTATTTTTGAATTTTTGGCAGGTGGAACCACGACAAGTGCCCCAAAGTCGGTAGCGGGAACGGCCCCAAATGCATTCAAATTTCGATATTTTGTTGCTCGTTTGCTTTTATTTCTTGTTGTTAATTTTTTTCCTTCATATTTATAAATAACACGGGCGAGTAGCGCTAACGGTGACGATAGGCAGCAGGCAGCAGGCAGCAGGCAGCAGGCAGCGTGCACAGAAAACACTAAAAATTAATTTCTACATAATTTTTATGAGGCAATTACTCATCGACACTATGCAGCAGCAACAACAATTACAACAATGAACACTCTTAAAAAAATATGTGTTCATATTATATGTATTATTTATATATTTATTTATATACAGTTAGAATCTATTGTTTCCGTTTCGACTTTGTCTTTGGTTTGTTTTATTTGATTTTGAGCACAATGTAGTCAAAATGTCTGCTGCTTACACTTGGCGTATACGTACTATTTGCAGCATTACTTGCATTTCATATTTTGATATTTTGATTTGAGTATAGATATTCTTTCACACAATTCCTCAGTGAATACGCGCGTCCAACTGTTCGGTTTCTAGTGCGTCTCGTGTGCCATCCCATATGCATATCAGTGGATTCATATAGTATTCATATGCCCATTACTGGCTACATAATTACGCAGCAACGCCCCACTAAATATTTGAAAGAATAATATGTTATAAACTGCATATACTCTATTATCACGTGACGTGTATTGTTGGAAGCGTGTTGTAATTATTTGGAAATGCTTTCTAGCGATAATTGCGGGTGCCACTTTTTTTCTGTTTCTGTTTCTATTTTTTGTGTTATTCAGTTTTATTTTATTTTTTTTTTTTCTTTTGAGCTCCGTTGAATTCCACATTTTTCTTTTCAGGTTCGTTTGTTCTTCAGCTGGTGTTTTTGTCAAATTATACAACATTTATCATCAATTATCGCAGAACTGTCGTTGTTGTTACTGTTGTTCTTGTAGTTGTTGCCTGGCTGAGAAATTTTTGTACTATGCTATGTGACGCACGCGAGACTAACTCGTTGTGTGTGGCGACAACATCGTGTCATGAAATTGAATAAGCAAATGACGTGCTGAATGCCAGTTGAAACAGTTCTCTAGTTGTTATTCTTTTTTTATTTTAACGTACTTGCCGTGTGGCATTCACCTCAGTCGGGCGACCGCAAAACGCAGTTTAAATGGGAATCGCTCTGCTGTACATATATCAAATTTATATATATATATATATATATATATATATATATATTTGTAACTGTTACAATTGTCTGACATTTCATGCCAAAATGTAGACAATTGTCAATTGTGGCTGCAACGGCAACAGCAGCAACCATCAAACACCCCTTTTTGCTGCAGCTATCCAGCGCAACTGGCAAGTACTTGAGCACTACATAGATAGTCATATAGATGCATAGATAGATTGTACGTATGCATGTATGTATGTACAAACATACTTACATCATTCAGACATATGAGCGACGCACATGCTAAACGAATGTTGACAAACAATTATTATTTTATTACCATTTGTTTGTCTGGCTGCGCTGCGCTGTGCTGCGCTGCGCTGTGTTGTGCTGAGCCCAGCCCCGCCGCGCACCCCCTTCCCACACACCCACACCCACTCTTTAGCCCTTTTCACTCGCTCTAATATAGACAGCTTTGTCTGTCTGTCTGGCTGCCCGTCAGTTTGCATGACTTTCATGCACGGCTCCATAATTCAGCGTCAGTTGTCGTCAGGCCGTCTGCCTGAGTCACATATTTTCTCTGTCTCTCTCTCTCTATCTCTCTCTCTCTCTCGCACACATTCTCTGTGAATTGCACTCTCCTATCAGTGTTTTTTTTTTCTATTTGTTTATTTGTCTAACTGCTTTTGTAATACGATTCGTTGTTATATTTGTGTTGTTGATTATTTTTTTATTATTATTTGTATCGTTGTTTGAACAAATTTTCACATGCAATGCGAACCGCAAAACCAATTTCACTACTGGCTGCTCTCTCTCTCTCTCTCTTACTTTGGTTCTCACTCTTTCTCTATAAACAAGGCCTACACATTTCTATATATAACATTAGCTTAAATCAACACATAAATGAGTATCCAGAGCCAGAAAAAAATGACAAAAATAAAAGATGGTAAATACAAATAAACAAACTTTTGACAGTTGGAAATCAACACATAAAAACCGCCACATTTTATGTTATTGTTGTTGTGTTGTTGTTGTTGTTGTTGTTGTTGCCGGCTCTAATTCAGTTATTGTTGCTGTTGCCTGGCCGTACTAATTGTGGGCAATATTTTAATGAAGTTTTCAACTGTCTGTTGTATCAAAATGACAGTCGCTTGTTGTTGACATTGCCAGTTGTCTGACTGACTGACTGACTGACTGACTGGCAGACAGCTTGGCGAAAAATATGAAATGGAGAAGAGTTTGGTATTTTAGAATGAGTTACCTTTTGCACACGCCATGTGAAAAATCGCCAACATTCTGAGCTGATTAGCGATATCAATGCAACATGTTGCACGTTGTCGACGTGCATGTGCCCCCTTGCCGAGATCATCTGACATTTAACAACTTGCAGGGTACATTGTAGGCATATATATGCATAATCTCACAAATTGATTCTGTGGGCTGGCACACAGTTTTGCAGCTCAGGCGTATCTAATAACTTAATTCGTTTCGTGGAAACGCATTCAATATCACATAAGCATTTTCCACACATTGCCACAGTAGCTCTGCCCCAGGCCGAGATAGACAAACTTCGGGCGTATCTAAACAGAGAAATCTAAAGCTTAATGGCTCATTAAAAAGAATAAAATAAAAAGAAGAAGATAAAACCAAACAGCCAGCAAGTGGGGCACACACACACACACACACACACGCACAGACTTAGATGTGCGCAGAGTCAGAATCTGTGTTTTGATTACAAATTTATTGTTGGTAATATGAATAAAAATGAAAATGAAAATTCTTTATATCTCGCCACTCGACTGCGACTCAACTCTAGCCTGCTAATTATGCATGCCACATATGCAGAGGCAGCGAGCCAACAGGCAGCAGATACCCTGCACCCCTGCACCCCTGCCCTTCTCCTCCTTTTGCGTTAGAAAAGACAGCAGCGGCAAACAGGCTGCCAGTTGGCTTCGCTGTTTATGCAACAGCAACAGCAACAACAACAACAACAGCAACAAAATAGAAAGGAATTATAATAATAATAACAATGCTTCAACAAAATAATGAAAAATATAAACAGCAACAATAATATCACGCAGACGGCGTACCAAATGAGATGCAGCATTCGCATCGTGTGAATTTCAATTAAACCAGCAAACTGCAGCAGGCAGTGTGGGTAACTGTTGCTGTAGTTGTAGTTGTAGTTGCAGTTGCAGTTGCAGTTGCTATTACTGTTGCAACAGTTAGACGCACTGCGAGTCATGAGCTAACTGCTAATTAAATGCAGCATATGCTGCTAATTAAATTTATGTGCCCGTCGCACAGCTCTGATTATCAAAAATTATTTATGCAAAATCTGACAGGAAATAGCTGCGAGCAACCGACAGGCAAACTGGCAACCTGACAATGTGGCAACTGGCGATGCATGGCTGATAAAGCCAAAGCCGCTGCCAAAAACAGCCACTGTTCGAGTGGCAACACGCTCTCTTTCTCTCTCTCTCTCTCTCTCTCTCTCTCTCTCTCTCTGCCTCTCTCTTTCTAGTTGCAACAAAAATACCAAAGCTGGCTAATTTAATTGTACATCGTTTTTGGTTGCATATTTAATTGTGTTGTTAACATGATGACAGTTGATTATTTTTATTATTATTACTATTATTATTTGGTTGTTGCTTTTTCTGTTGCGGTTGCTGTTGTGCTTGTTGTGCTTGTTGTGCTTGTTGTGTGATGCATATCTAAGCCTTGGCTAATAATCAGTCCGTATTTGAAGTGTGTTTGTTGGCATAGGCAGATAATATGTACGTCCACACATTCAGGTGATTATCTTTTATAGCTTGTAATCTACTTTAAGTGAATAATCAAAGTGTGCACAGCAAGGCACAACAAAGATGTAATGCACTTTTCAGCTGAGAATTGTTGTTGCCAGTGCAAAGAGACAACATCTTGTTTTGAGCACAATAAATAATTTTATTGACTCTGCAATCGCTTGTGCATTTCTCAATGAGTCGCTTTCTCATTTGCAGTTCAATGCGGTTTCCATGAATGACAAGTCGCACTCAAAAATATATGTGGCTATATACATAGTATGACTGAACAGTAATGCAAACATCTCGCATAATAGACCAAAAACCACAGAAATACGAAAAAGTTAAGGCAAAACACAAAACTTTTTCATATATCATACATGTATAGAGGTAGGCAGATAAATGTACACATGAAATACATTGTGCCAAGGCGACGAGCAAGTGACTCAGCAAGCCGGGAGAGTGGTACTACCTAGTGGGTTGCGGGCGGGTCGGGGGAAGGAGGGTGTCGCAAAAATTCCACTGCTGATGTCTTTATCCATTGGTCAGCAAGTGCAGCGTGTTGATTACGATATACATATATATACACATATATATATATATATGAGTGTATGTGAATATGTGTTTAATTCATTAAATTAAAATTAATGTTTATTTACGCGCAATTTTACAGCGTGCCTGAAATGTTGCGTTGCTGGCCAAAAGTACTGCCAACCAAGCATAAATTAAAATATATTACAAGCAACAAAACAACAAGTGCAGAGCACCGCAGAGAAACTTCAGTCCAAAAGTTGTTGTTGCCATTTAAAATTAGCAACTGCAACTGCCAACTGCAGTAGCAGCAGCAGCAGCAGCAGCAACAGCAACAGCAGCAGCAACAACAGCAGCAACAACAGCAGCAACAACATCATTATTATTATTATTAGCAACATGAGCATTACAGCAACAACAGCAACAGCAGCAGCAGCAGCAGCAACTGTTGCTGTATCTGACAGATACATTCACAGCATTTCCTTTCCATGAGTGCGTGTCTGTGTGTGTGAGTGTGTCTGTGTTGGTGTTGGTGTAATTCTGTGTTGTTATTGTATGCTTATCTGAACATTGAAAATCTCGCATTTGCTTTTCACTACACTTTTAGCTTGGTTGCTGCTGCTGCTGCTGCTGCTACTGGTGCTGGTTGAAGCTTGCTGCCTTTTGCCATTTTTGCGTAATTTAATTAGTATTCTGTGGCCAGAAATCCGATATTGTTTATGGCTCGGCTTTTGCACTGACATTGATTGACAGCAAATAGTAAAATTTCAGTATCTGTGTAGTATATGCTTTGGTGCCCATAATGTCGCTGCCGTCTGCATAAGCAAGCAAACTGGCCGCAGTAATGTATCTTTATGTCTCCTTTTCAATAGCTGCAGTTTCTCTATTCCTCTCCCTCTCTCTCTCTCTCTCTCTCGCTCTCTGTCTGCTGTGCATGCTGATGACATTTAATAATATCAGCCGGGACTAAAGTCTGCTGAATGATGCTGAATGGCCTAATGCAGCTCCAATATTTGTTGAAATTACATGAAGTTTGCCGCCGTTGCAACAAGCAGCGGTTTTTCAACTGGTTTGCAATTGTGTGAGTGGCCCATTTAATCAGTGGGAAAACATGAGCTCACAATTCGATAGCGATCTACAATAAAATCAATTTTGAATCACACATTGGTCCAAGCGCTGTCTACTCAGGCACTGGACGCAATAAAGTCAACTAAAAAAAAAAAAAAACTCAATAAGATGCCAGTGGCTTAGTCACCAAAAGGGGTACCTTTAACTTGTTACACAAGAAGGCTTGCCTCGTGATAAGTACGATTTCGTGCAACAATTGTAGCTGTTTCCTCACTTTATCATTCTGTATTTGTGAGTCAGCCAGGCTGGCAGGCTTCACTCACTTTGGCTGCCTTTTATTGAGAGACCCTGTGCTCTACGCCCTTGCGTATGTTTATTGCAGCTAACTAAATACGTTTCAAGCACTATAATTAAATGATTGTTGGCCGGCGATAGGAAATTAAAAACGTTTTATCAGCGATACAAACTGATAAGACACTTACAAAATGAAAAGGCCCCTTAAACAAAGTAATACAAAATGAACTACATTCATGCAACAACAATAACATAGAAGCAACAACAATAACAACAACAAATGTGTAACAAGCGCGACAACAAAACCAAATACATATTTGACGATTATAACCATTTTGAACACATGTATTTCTATGCAGCGTCTATCAATGTGTGTGTGACTTTGCCATTAGAAATGCCAATTGGACGTAATACGTCAAATGTTTAAAGAAATTACTTTTAATGAAATGTGTCATCAGACGAGCAAAACGGCACACACAGATACAAATACAGACACAGATACAAATACAGATACAGCCACAAATACAGATACAGCAACAAAAACAGACACAGATACAAATACAAATACAGATACAAATACTCACTGATATACATTTGAGAGGGGCACGTCTAGCTAAGGTCGTCACTGCCAGCGATTAGCCTGTGTCTCTCTGCCTCTCGCGCTACCTTTGCGACCCTCTCCATTTCTCTTTGGTTGCATGTTGGTTTGTTAATTTAGCTAAAAGTCCATTTAATGCTTAGTTCTTATTGCATTGCTGGCCTGCTACTATTAACGTAATTGTTTATAAGACAGCCGGTACTCAATATCTCTCTCTCTTTCTCTCTCTCTCTGTATATATATGTGTATACATCTGTCTCTGTCTCTGTGTGTTTGCCTTGCACTTGATTGGGCACTTTTACACCTTTAACAATAACCATTTTATGGAAGTAGCTATTATGTTGTGTGACATGCAGCAGTCATCATCATTACGCGGCTGAAGGAATGGTAAGCTTCTCTAACTGATTTTGTTGATATGAAAATGATAGTTATGCAAGTGGTTTATTTAGAACATTAAACGCAGGCGGAACGCAAAGAGATTTTAGATAGCGTAATGCATTTTCATATGAATATAATACAATAGATTGTGGCAGAGATTGGGTAGACTTGGGTAGACTTGGGCAGCTTGGGCTGCATATATTACAGCCAAAGTCGTTAGCTGAAGAGTGTGAAATGCAAATGATCATAACTCTTTGACTGCCCACCACATGTTGTCGCTTGTCAATGACAGCCAGCCAGTCAGCCAGACGGACGTCAACAGTCAACAGTCAACAATCAGGCATTGGCCGTAAAAGTCAAGCACTTAAAAAAAAGAACTCAACACTTGCCCCGTTTTATTGCATTTAGCAACGGTTAGTTACATTTTACAATCAAGGCCGCTTACCCCCCACCAATTGAGTCATTCAATTCAACTCCAACGAGTCGCTGCCCTCCGTCTCTGTCTCAGTCTCTGTCTCTGTCTCAGTCTCTGTCTCTGTCTCTGTCTCTGTCTGTGAGTGCTAAGTGTGAGTGTGAGTGTGAATCTGTCTCTGAGTGTGCCTTCTTTAAATGCCTCACTTTACTTAAGCAAACAGATTTTTATCATCGTCGTTTTATGAGCATCATCAAAAACTAATAAAAACTCCATGCGTTCTTTATTTGCAGGCGACCGCAAGCAAAAGTTGAGGCAACGTCTACGTCGACAACAGTAAGCAGCAGCAACAATATCAACAACAACAACAACAACAGCAACAACTGCAACTTGTACAGCAGCAACATGTTGCACTCGCCCAAGCAATTTGCATACAAATGTTGCCGTGTGGCACATGAAACTGCAATCGCAATCACAGGAGGAAAGCAGGCAAAGGCCGCCAGAGTTCCCCCAACCGGAGTCCGACAACAACAACGACAACAACAATAGCAACAACAGCAGCAGCAGCAGCAGCTGGCGGGGCTGCCGTTTCATAATTTGATATTAAACATGCGTCGAATGTAGAACTTGTAAATTTGCAAATTGCTAAAACGCATGACAGCAAAACCGAACGAAGGCAGCTGCTCCTCACATCTCCCCCCTCGCTCTCTCTCTCTCTCTCTCTCTCTCTGTGTCTCGGAGTCACTCACTCCTTGCACCTTTCTCTGAGTCTGACCATCAGTTCAAAAGGCATTTTGCCCGCCAGCGCATCGTGAATTTGCATTTACATGGCACAGAAAGCGAAATCAACTCAAACCCAAACCCAAGCCGCGAAAGCCAAACCCGCTTAATGGCAGCAAGAAGTTCCATGCAGCCTCACCACCTCCTCCCCCTATCCCATAAACGCCCTTCCCTTGTCACTTCCATGTCGCTCAATTGACTTTCAATTGCAAAACAAACACAACACAAAGCAAAAAACAGAAACAAAACAAAAGCAGCTGAATTTATTTGAAAATCGTTGTTGCTTTGCTTTTGTTGCTGGTGCTGCTGTTGCTGCTGCTGCTTGGACTGGGTATTGGATGTATGTAAATATGTATGTGATATGTTGATTTCCAAGTGCTCACATACATATACATAGATATACATTCATGTGCATGATTGACATGCTCATGTTGCCTGATCAATTGATCGCCTGGGAGTGGAAGTGGAAGCTTTGCGGCTGCCAAGTGTTTATTTTGCAATTTTTGTTCGCCTTTTTATACGGCTCTTTCAAAGATTTGCCAATAAAACAAAATTTGTTAATATTGCACTTGGCAGCGATATACAATTTATGAATGTGAAGTGTGCACACGCTTGTCTCAATGGGCGAGTGGACAAAAGGCGTGTTGGCTTCCATCTTACCGCGTCTCAAGTTGTGGCTTGATGACTGGCTGAAAGTAACACTTGAGACTAAAACCATTTAAATCGATCTTAAGTCACAACTCCGAATCTAGACTAACTGGCTAATTTTTAACCGTTTCTTAACCGTTTCTCAATTGAAATCGGTTTGCATAAGTCGCACATTTGAGCCGCCATTTGGCAGCACTATTAAAGCCTAGTTGCAAGACTTTAATAAGCACAACAAACAAAAAACACGCAATTAGCCATAAATCATTTTTATGAGACATTTCCCCCCGAAATAAGCACAACGACAACAAGAGCTGAATATTTAATAGTCACGCAACGCGAACGCAGCGCAAATCGAACTAAAGTGAAGAAAAGGGGGGGGTTGGCAGGCTAGAAAAGGATAACGATAAGGTCAAGGCAACTTGCTTCTTTGCTCGCTCCAACGCATTTGTGCCACACCAGCTAATGGCAGACAATAATCAATAGGCCAAAACCGAACAAGAACAGCTAAAATACTGCAAATGTGGGTAAAAACAAAAAAAAAAAGGAGAAAACCGAGCCAAGTCGTCAAAGAATTTGTGTGCGTGTGTTTGTGTGTGTGTAAGTGTGTGTGCATGTGTGTTAAGCATGTGTGATTCCCACCACCACAAGATACACATGCATATGTGGGTGTGTGTGTGTGTTTGTGTTTGTGTGTACTTTTGTGGGTAGTTCATAACTTTTGTGACTTTTTATCGTGGCTGTTTGTGGTGGTTTCTTTTGGCTCAGAACTCAGGACTCACTGCTTGAACTGCCATATTTGTGTTTCTGTCCGCTTACACACACACACACACACACACACACACACACACACATACACGCCTATTTGTAGGCGTCACCGTATGGCCGTCTCGCTCGCACATACAGCAGAATAGAAAAAGAAAACGATACACAAAACTGTGCCAAAAACTTGGCCAAGAACTTGGCAACAACCACTGGCCCACAAAACCCTTTGGCCAAACAGTTACACATGTGCACAAGTTGGGGTTTATCGTAAACGCAACTTCAGCGGGTTACTTATATTTAGCGCGGTTCAGACAGCTTCAATCTTATCGGCAGTCGTTCAACACACACATCTACAAGTGTGTGTGTGTGTGTGTGTGTGTTGTGTATGTCCATGTACAATCGCACATGGTGTGGCCCGTGGTTTGACACTACGCTGCCCGATAAGCAATTGAATAGCAATAAGCAACCGTTGCGAAATTTAAATGATGTCATGTCAGGGACGGCAATGACTGGTGCAGTCACTGATAACTGATACTACCCAGCCTCTGTTCACACTGTTGTTCCCCACACCCCACTCCTCAGATCCCAGACCCCAGTCCAGACAATCTATCTGCATAAAGAAGCCATTAGCTGGTGCGTAGGATCCTCACAGCTGATTTATGTCGTAAGTTCCATTGAAATTCATGAGTGATCAACAAGAATTATACTCAAAGTGAAAACATAATAGCCACGCACACATGAAACACACATTTCTACAACGAATTTTCAAAAATGAAATGAAGTCAGTATGACATCGCCACAGAATGCCAAACTGACCACATACCCTGTACTAAACAATAGTCGAATATCAAAGAGCTCTTCGCAGGCATGTAGAGAAAATAATAGTCAAAGTTAAAAAATACCTTCAGTGTAGCACCACATTATTTATTGCTGTTCAACCTTTGCATACCCATCAGTTGCAGCCTGTAGAGGGTATTGAAAACCATCCAAAACGGGGCGTGTTACGACCAATGAAAATGTGTGGCCGTTGTGGCTTTGGCTTTGGCTTTGGCTGCTCCTACGCGTTGCTTAAGATTTATATATGTATGTATATATATACATATATATATGTGGGGGAAACAATCAACAGAGCATAAGTATGTATATACATATATATATAATAATCACGCCCTACACTTTAGCATCAAAACCAAATTGTAATTTATGTTATACATGCATATAAATATATTTAGTTTTTTTTGGGATTTCGTTACTGGGCAAGAGTCGAAAAGCAGCCAGTTTATGTGTAAATAATAATATTAATAATAATAAATACAAACCTGTCCATAGATTATGAAAAGAACTGTTGATGTATGAATAGTATGCGACCGTTTGGGGCATAATCATAAATCCATGGGACCCCGTCAAGGTGTGCGCTGAAGTGTCAGCCATAAATTTCAAATTTATGTTCATCTTTTCGGTCAAAGCACAAAAACACAAAGAAAATGCTCGCTATATGTACACATTTATATATATATTAATCTACACATATATGCATGTATATATATATATATATATATATATATGTATAAAGATAGAGGGGTTTTCGTTATAGTTTTCGTTTGGCCATAAAATCGAATAATTTCAATTAAATGTTGCCGCGATAGTTGCGTCATTTCGACTGACACATTGGCCCGCTTATGGCGTTAATTTCATTGGATTTAGAGACATTGTTGCCCCCTCAGCACCCCTCCAGACTCAGGCACACTCGCACACACACACACTCGCACACACAGTTATGACTTGGCAAAAATTGTCGCTAATCGGTGCTCTTGTAGACGTTGACAAGTCATATTTGTCTTTGTCTCTGTGTCAGAGCCAGAAAACAGAGCTTTCCCCATGCGAAAATGTTGCCTGACACCACAAATATTTCAAAGAATTAATTACTTTGTTCAAAAGCAACATGCAAAATGTGATGAGCTTTCGCAGCTAAATATAACACGTTTGCAACAGTTTGTTCTCTCAGTGAGGTATTTCTGGGTCTTCTTTGTTGACTAAAGGTTTTTCATTTAGCGGCTAGAGTGACCGTTACATAACCATTAACTAGCCAAGTCATCAGAGAGCCCAATTCTCACACACTCAACCCACCTATCCACGCAAACGCCTCATTAAACTCACAGACAAAAACTGAAAAAAAAAATACACAACCGAAAAAAGCAAAAACGAAAAAAAAAAACAGAAACAAAAAAAAAACGAAATACAAAAAAAAATTGACCTTCAAAAACGCACAGAAATCAAACAACAATTACAAAAACAACAAAGCAACTCAACCAAGCGAAAATCAAACCCCAACAAAAATAAATTTATGAATGTGTGAGTGTGTGTGAGTGTGTGTCTGAGAGTGTGTGTGTGTGTGTGAGTGTATGTGTGTGTGTGAGTGTGTGTGTGAGTGTGTGTCCATACATTATACTATAGATGCTGTTCGCGCGGAAACAGGTTGTTGTCTGTGTCAGTTTTTGTATTATTGTTAACATTTATTTCATTATGCTTTTTCACAGTTGAGAGCTACGCAAACTTTCGCACACACACGCACACACACACACACACGCACACACGCACACACACACGCACAGTCACATCAGTGACACACAGGCAGTGAAACAAACAAAGAGACTGAAATCCGCGCGCCAAAAACTATCTCGAATATAAATGTATCTCAAACATGTAGAAACAAAAGATACACACAATGTGATTGCACTTTAATTTGAATTAAATTTGAATGATTATTTCTGTACAATCTTAAAAATAATTGTGCAATGTGTGTGATGTGACATCAGCAGATACATTTTATTTGTGTCTCGGTCGTGCTGAACACACAAAATACCCTTTATGCACACCTCAAAATAGCATTTGAATAACCACATCTCTGAGCTTAAAATGTAGAAATCGGTGTCTGACGTTCGGGAAAGTAATTCTCCAGGGTTCCCAATATTCATGTTAGAGAACAATCGGATCCACTCAACTTTGCCATAAAATAGACTTTCAGAAGATTACCGATTTGATGGTTTTTTTTTTCAAAGTATCATTCACACATTAGTTCACAAGATTTATGGCTTCATCTCTCGGATATTAGGCAAAAGCGATAAATGCAAGGCACACGTGCCAAATTCGCTAAATAATAGACTCAAAAATGAAAGCCAACAATTTCGATGTGTTAATCAGTGGCAAAAGAAAAAAGGCGCCAAACATTTTTTTTTTTTTTTTGTATTTATTTTTTTCGTTGTTTATTTTTATAGCATTGTCACACTTAATTCTTATCTGGAATAGCAATAGTTGCAACTTAGAAGCCGGTTCACTTTTGCGGGGGGAGGGCGGGACGCTTTCCCCACGCCGACTGCTGGCGAGTGTGCGCGTCCAGCGGTAAATAATAGAGAAATAACTAGAAAGAAATAAACACGTTTAAACATGCATTTTTTTCCAAAATATATTTTCCGGCAATTCGCTTTAAGGAGAGTCTTTAGGTAAATATATATTTATGTTTGTGTATATATATATATGTATGAGCATATGTATATATGTATAGGCATATGTATCTATGTATTTTGCACTCACCTGCGATGCACACGTGCCAAATTTGCTAATGACCAGGCGTATAACAACAACAACAGCAACAGCGAAAAATAACGGCTTTGAGGTGTTAATCAGCGGTAGAAGAGAAACAAAAAAGGCGCCAAAAAAATTGTTTTTAGCGGCGCAGCGAAACAAAATAAAGCGTCAAAAGCCACAGACAAACGCGCGCGTATCAATATAAATATCTATGACTTTACACACACGCACACACACACATACACACAGATAACTTACACATATGTGTGCGTGCTTATCTGTGTGAAAATACACTTGAGGCCTGCTACTGTACATACGCAACGCAGGCAGCGAACGTTGACTGCGCGGCGAGCTTTTGTAGGCATACGCTGCTGCTGCTGCTGCTGCTGCTGCTGCGGCTGCTCGTGAAGACAACGACCAACAACAACAACAACAACAACAAGAACAACTACTACAGCAGCAGCAGCAAGAAGACGATGCCGCGCAAAACAATCGTAAAGAGATCATCGAACTCCCTTCGCAAAAGCATTTTTGTTGTTGCTGCTATTTCTCGGCAGCAACTGCGACTGCGACTGAGGCTGTTGCTGCTGCTGCTGCTGCTGCTGCTACTGCGATTGGCCTTGAAAAGTGTGCGCTTTTTAATTTTTGGTCGCCATTTCATTTTCATTAATTAAGAGTTGCTTGATTTTTTTTGGTTTCTTTATTTTGCTATTAATTAAGTTGGCAAAGCGTGCGGCGCCCACGCAAAGCGGCAGCAGTGGCAGCGACTGCAGCAGCAGCAGCAGCAGCTGAAGCAGCACCAATTTCAAAACGAAAACCAAAACAGCTTTCACCGTTTGCCTTCGCTTGCGTCATATTTGCGTTTGCGTGAGCGACAAAGCTACAAAGCACGCGAAGCCGCTGCATCGGCATGTTGCTGCCGCTGCAGCAGCAGCAAACTCAACTCTCAACACACTCGCTGAGGGCAACAAACCACCACCAAGCAGCAACTAAAGCAGCAGCAACAAAAACGAGCCGCAGTCGCAGCGGCAGCAGCAGCGGCAGCAGCAGCAGCTGTAGCAGCGCAGCGACGTAGCAGCAGCAGCAACCAACCAACCAGCGGGAGCGACAAACCGACAAGCGGCTTCGGCTTCGGGTTTTTTTTTGTAGCTTTGTGGCCTCAGTCGCTTATTGACGGCGAGTGTGTTCAGTTGTGCTAACGGTAAAACGGTACTCAGCTGCTGCACATTGTTTGTTGCTGCTTAACTGGAATTTCTTGATCGTTCGTTCGTTCGCTCGCACTTTCGTGTGTATGTCTGTGTGTGTGTGTGTGTGTGTATGTGCCTGTGTGCGTGTGTGTGTGTGTTATTGTGTGAGTGAGTTACACTTGTAGCGCTGCTATTGCTGTTTGCCGTTGACTGCGATTGGAGGCCCGCTGCTGCTGCTGCTCCTGCTGCTGCTGCTACTGCTTCTGCTTACGTGCCCAACTGAATGTCGACGTTTTCTAATCTGACGATTATCGATTGATAGCGACAGCAGCAGCAGCAGCAGCACCAACAGAGCCAGATAAGCAACCTCTCCGCTGCAACGGCAGCAAACACTCAATACACACACACATACACACACATACACAGTTATGGCGATCCCGCGGCCATAGTAGCGACAGCGACGCCGCCGCGCAGCCGCAGTCGACGCCGTGCTGTGCGAGTCATTTTCTGTTCGACTTTGTGGTGTTTCTCTCAGTTCGCTTTTGGAGCTGCCACTAAACGTTTACAAATCGCTCCGTGTTGCCGACGCGACGTTTCATTTTGCGTGTTTTCTTAACATTTCGCTTCAAAATCTAAGTTAAAAAATAAAATACAAATATTTCCATTGCCATTGGCAGAATCAAAATGAAATATATTTAAAAGCTTTTTGCAGTGCAAAACATACTTTTAAATAAACTTACGTGTGTGCTTAGAACAAAAAAAAAAAAATAATAATAATTAAAAAAATAATTTAATGACTCAGAAAACGGAGAGCAAACGAAATTGAATAGAAATAAAAACGACTAATTTATCCAACATACGCCGCCAAAATCAATGAAACACATTGTCTAATTAAATATTTAATGTATTTTCGTATTTCCACAAACATTTACTCAAAGCCATTAAATGCCATTAAATCCACAAGAAAAAAAAAACTATTAAAATTCAACAACAATATATTAAAGACTCTAAAAAAGTCGTAAAAATATGCTAATAAAATGATGAAATTTTTCCCTCATAAATTTATGTACAATTTTAAAAGAAGTTTTAACTCATAAACTTTTTAACGTATTTTTCGCATCGAAAACATTAAATTAATTTCAATATCTCGATGCTGAAAAAAAACAACAGCAACAGCACAACCAAAAAAGGAGGACGACGCCGAAAAGCAGTGCAAGATCATCATCAGAAATTCCCCTATGCGCAGAGGAGCCCAAAAAAGGTTAAAAAAAAACGCAAAAAAAGTTGGATTTTTTTTACGCTGTTATTTGATTTGATGGAAAAAAGAGGAAATGCTGCTCAAAAAGAAGAAGTTAAAAATATGCTACCTGGTTTTTGCCATCAGCGAGGTATAGAGTTCCTACGTTCAATTTAAATACTCGTAGGAACTTCATACCGTGCTCTTGGAAGACCAAAACACAACAAAGAAACCCAACCCAAAGCGGAGTGCGATTAGCAAATACGCACTTGGAACACCAGCGACTCTTTTGCATGCAGAAAACTGAATACGTGAGCTGTGCGGAATCGCCACAAAATAGCTGGCAAATCATAAAATTACGTGCCTTATGCTGGGCAATAACAAGTGCTAAACGACCATTAAAACACTTTCCAACTCGTGCAACACACATAAAATGCTCAACTTGCCACCCACCCTCAGCACAACACAAACTGGCAAACTCAATGCCAGAACTTCTTAAGTTGGCGATTGGCTAAAAATGATATGTTTTGCTTGTACGGTGAAGAATTATCATTAATAAAAGTTGACCGTTTTGCAGAAAAGCTACTAGCAAAATATGCAAAATAAAACCCAAAAACTGTTGAAAAACTTTGAAAACAAAGAAATTGTGATTTTCATAGAAAGAAAGAAAAATAATGCCCATTCAGCTAAAATTGATGGTATTTTAATTCATTTGGCTAATTTTGACTAATCACAATCAGCACAGCAAAGTTACATTATTTTTCAACAAAAAATTAGAATGAATTTAATAATGAACAAGCTAATCAAAATAAGCAAAAACTATTTAATATAAAAATAGAATAGAATTCCGAATCATCGGTAAAATAACTTTCAGTTGAATAAAAGACAATCGCTTGAGGGAATATCTGTTTGGAGTCGAGAACTTAATTCTAACAAGAAAGTTGCTCGGAAATGATCAGCGACAAACTTTGTTTTGGGGTTATTTTTTTTCTACGTTTGAATTGTGTAATTTTTGGCCGAAATCATATTATTTAGTTAGTTCATTAAGCACTGTGCTTCTTGACTGTTGCCATGCGGAGTATTTATTATGGCAGCAGAAGCAACAGCAGCAGCAGCAGCGACAGCAAAAACAACAGTTAATGGGATTGGTTGATTAACAAGAGAATTATTTAATTACACTCAACGGTTACATTCTCAATTAAGTATAGGGAGACAGCGATAGAGACAGAGACAGCGGCAGACTAAGCGAGAGGGAAAGAGACTGAACGAATCTAATACGAACACTGCTACAAGTTGACGAGAATTACATATATAACGAGCTTGTTGCTACGCAACGACTTTCAACTAGTTAAGCTGCAAAGATATTTGGTATCAGATAAGCCAATACGTATGTAATAAAAACCAATTGTCAACATCGAAAAGTAACAATGCCTTGTTGTGGCTATCAATTGAACCTTGATAAGAGCAACTATTTGAGTAGATTTGTATGTTTAAACAAAAAATTTGTTATGTTGCTTGTGAAACATTTAGAGTAATTCCAAACGTTTGCTGCTAGAAATCCTGTCCCCCAATTCTCAACGATTGCTGTCTGTTGCCGTTGCCGGTGTTGTTGTATACCATTCGAAAGACCTTCGAACGTGGCAATGTCAAAAACCTTTCGGCACAGCGTCGTCAGGCAGGCAGCTTGACAAAATGAAAAGGAAAAAAAAGAGGAAAATAAAAATAAATTGTAGCATATAAGAAAAATGCTGCAAAAATTGCTGTATGCGAGTGCGAGACTTTCAAAAAGTGCAACGCGCCAAAGCCCAAGCGCAGTTTCAAGTTAATGGCCCAACAATAAAACTGCAAAACTGAAGTCAGGCACAGGGCACAACAACAACAACGACAACAACAACTACAACAACAACCACAACAACAAGAACAGCAGCAGTTTCACAAACTCCAGAAACCTCAACTTTAGCAACTGCAGCAGCCACAACAACAGCAACAACAACAACAACATCATCATCAAGTGCCAGAGAGACAGTCCCCAGCAATTGTACACGCACATTTTTTTTATTTTGCAGCTTTCGGGGCTTGAAGTAGGCTCGGAGAGCGTGCAGTGTATCGCACATGTGCTGCGCAGAGAGCAACAACAACAAACAACAAACAACAAACAGAAAACAAAAACATACAAAAAAATAATAATAAAAAAAGAGAATTAAACCAAAAAAATTAACAAAGATATACATTTTATAGATACGCCTCAAGTTGAACGACGCTCCGAGCAGCTGTTGTCGTTGTTGCTGCTGCTGCTGCTGTTGCTGCTGCTGCTGCTGCTGCTGATATGAAGCAAGCAAAATGCATACAACTTTATTTTGTGCGCTATGCTGATAACCAGGCGCAATAAAATATAAGTAATAACAGCGAAATACACAGATATACTCAAAAAGCAACACACATCGAGTCGAATACTCACGATACTTTATCTATACTTCACTTTATCGTATACGAAATGGGAATGAGAATGGCAATGGGAATTGGTTTCCTTGTGGTTCCGAAAATGTTGCCGCTTGCAATTTTTTGCAGCAGCCTCGTCAGCAAACGGCAAACGGCAAGAAATAATAACAATTTCTGTTGATTTCTTTTCATTTTCGTAATTTTGTTATTTTTTTTATTTGTTTTTTTGTTTTGCTTTTTCTTCTCTTGCTGTCAGTTGGAGCAACTGGAATTGGACAACCAACTTGGACTTGAGGCATTGTATTTTGTTGTCCATTTCAACGCTTGGAAATTCTTCTGGCTGTCGTTGCTGCTGCTGCTGCTGTTGTTGTTGTTATTGTTGTTGTTGTTGTTGCTGCTGCAGTTAATTTAATTTCAGCTCATAAATCAAAACTGTGCCGCGCAAAATGTTTGCTTTTGACGCGGCGTTTTTGTCGCCAGCCTCACACAGGCCGAGACAACTTTTCGTTCTGCTCTTTTTTTGCTCCCCTTTTTGGAACTGAAAACTGAATACTGACCGAACTGGGGGCTGGAACTGTTAAGTTTGTCAACTTTACAGCCGCTTGACGTTTGACAAACAATAGCCCCGCCAAAAGCCGAAAATAAAACAAGCTGAAACTCTGCAGCTTAAGTTGGTCAGCTGGCAAAGTCACAAATTGCAGGCAGCTGCACTTCAGTGCTGAGCACGGATATCTTTTAAATAACGAGAGAGAGAGAGAGAGAGAGAGGGAGAGAGAGAGGTGTCAACTTAAAGTTACTAACTAGAAGCAAATTTTATCAAATATTTATTTAAAAATTTTATCAAATATTTATTTATTATATGCGAAAACAATACGGAAAATATAGATCAAAATAAATTTCACACTTGTTAAATTTATCATTAAATCTATTTAAATCTGAACAGAAATTGACCAGTTTATGCTGTTGGTTTATATCATTCTATTTTACACTCAGTTCGCTTTCAATTTATTGCCAAAGTAAATTCGACAAATAGAAGACTCTTTGTTGGACTAATTGCATGGCAACAGTAAAAGCAAAAACAGCAACAACAACAACAACAACAACAACAACAACAAGAACAACAGCCACAATGGCTGAGCAATTTATCTGGCTACTTTGGCCCAGCCCACATGTGGGCCCAGCCCAGCCCAGCTATTTATGCCCATCGCAAGCGGGCGCTTGAAGCGCACTTGAGAGCGTGACAGTAAATAGTAAACTAAATGACAACTACTGGATAGATAGCTGGGCAGCAACTAAAATATATATATATATATATAGAGAGATATACACACACACACATACACCTAGCGAGACACACACATGTGCACATAAATATTTACTGGGTGTGTTCTCGATGCCAAATTGTTAACCCTTTGATTGCGCATTGGGGCGCTGGCTGAGCACAATGAGAACTGAGAGTCGATACTCGAAACTCGTTAAATGTTAATCGTTGACACGACCAAAATGCTGACTAAGTCCACTTTCAATCGTAAGTGGACAAAGTGACAGTGACTCGAAGCGGATGACGATGGTCATATTGATGGCGATGGCTGTCGGTAAACTTCTATAAAGCAAACAAACTACACAAAATATGTATATATATACAGCTCAGCATGTATACTAGACTCGCTGACTGGTCAAACACAAATGAGAGAAATAGTTTAAGAACGAACACTGCAAGAAATCCATTTAGACAAACAGACTTAAATCTTTAACTAATAACTTTATTGTAATCATTTTTATTAGCAGAGAAAAACATATATTAAAAATAAATAAATCTGTGCTAACTAATCTATTTCTAACCAAACAAAATGCTGTTTTAATTAAAAAAAAATAGAACACAACAAAAATGGGTCAAGAATTTTTATAGTTATATCAAGGATAATGAAATATTCAATGTAATCCACTTAGGAGCATCCCGTACATTCCAGCAAAGTTTCATTTCAATGCTAAGGCCTCAAAGGCATTCAATTCTTCTTAGCTGAGTTGGGTTGAGTTGAGTTAAGTTGTGTTGTGTTGTGTTGTATTGTATTCAATACCCGTTCCCATTCTCCAGGCCAGGCCAGCCCAGCCCAGCCCAGTTTCAGCACAAATGCTGACCCATATCAGCACAAAATATGCTAATTACCAATGGGGCCCAGTTAGTTGGGTTAGTACACTGCGCAGTCGGCCAGTGAGTCTGTTGTTCAGTTGTTCAGTTATTCAGTTAGTCGGTGAACGACAAGAGTGTCGACGGTCAAGGCTATTGGGCAAAAGCTGTGCAAAATGGTCAACACAAAACGATGCCGACACTCAAACACACTCACAATCCACACATGCGAGTTTATTGTGCATATTTTGTGTTTGGCTTATAATAAATCAGCCACGTGCAAGTGAGTGATTCAGTCCGAGCTTAAATTTAATTCCAAGTTGGCAGTCGTGCTGGTCCCACAGAGATTTTATGTAATTAACGCTGACGTCAGACACGGCAATTATTTACAAGAATCAATTTTCAATCTATCAGTTTTACAAGTAAATACATATACTTATTTATGTACAATTATTATATACTAGACGCAGTCGTAAGTCGAGAGCCCCTGCGGCAACTTGCCGGCTGTCACGTCGGAAGTTGACTCAGCAGCAGCAGCACCAGCAGCAGCAGCAGCGATTAGACTTTACCTAACTTTAGATTGTGGAAAAAACAAGCAAATTATCTGGGCTGCATTGTGGACTGAATATTTCACGAATGTATTGCGAACGCCTACATGTGGGCCAAAAGAAATCATTTAACTCGTTTGTAATTCATTAAAATGTGCTTATATCGAATGTTTGCCACATTGTTACGCGCGCCAGAGATACATTTGTATCTGGTTGTCTCACATGTGACTTGTACTATTTCACTGTCGGATTTGGCCAGCCAAAGCTGCGCATTGTTTGGCATCGTCGACCTAAGCCGATTTTAAGCCATACACGAGAACTGTAGCAGACCAAAACACTCGCACACAAGTCTGTGGCAGCAACAACAACAATTGCAGCAACAGTAACAACAAATTTTACATACATGCCTAACGGTCTGCATCTATGTCTATATGTCTGCCGTTCAGCGGCGACATAAGCTTTGATGGATTTTGACATAAATATGAGTTGGAATTTCGTGCCAAGTTTGGGGCACAGAGCGCATAGAGAGCTTATCAGGCCGGGTCCATATATAGTCGATCGCAATCGGATCGATCCGATCGCTAGCTGGATTGGCAGCCAAACTGACGACCAGTTGGCAGGTCAGCAAATATAAAACACACACCAGCAAGCCAAACAACCTATGGCTGAACCTGGTTTCGAGTTGGTCTCCGACTTGGCCTCAGCCTGGGCCTGTTCACAATTTATGCTAATCCGTGCGCCATAATTTGTTTTGTTGTACTGCTGGCAGGCCAGGCTGAAGAGTAGCATGTATGTGTTTATTTTTTGTTGTTTTTCTTTTCTTTTATTTTATTTATATATTTTTTTTGTGTGTAAGTTTTTAGCGTGCAGAGCGCGTGTTGCGCATTTCCAAGCAGGCATCGAATAGTTGTCGGTCCATTTGGGTTAAATGATTAATTTACATAAATATTTTTATGATTTGCCAAGGCAGCAACAACAACAACATCAACAACAACAGCAGTCGAATAAGAAAAGAAAAAAGAAACAAACTGCTAGCTGGCCAGCTGCCAGTCTTATGCAATCAGCTAACAAATGTTTGCGCCCCTTTTGGCTTACTGTGACTCCGGCCTGAAAAGGGAACTAGTTCAAGCAACTGTAAACGCAATTGGCCAAACGCTTACCTCGTTTCTGGTGTCATCAACCTTTTGACAACGTCCTTTTGTCTTTAGCTGGCAACAGATGACAGCCAGCAGCTCACAGGACGTGCGCCACATGCGACTAAATTCGTGCTTACCAGTGCCAATGAACTCAAGCCAACCAGCCGAGAATCAACAACCCATAACCAGGAAGCAAAGTTCTACCAAATGCCATCGAATACAACAGGTGTCCGGCATTTATGTCTGCGTCTCCTATGTTGATCTCCCAATGCATTATTTATCAATAGACGCACTTTAGCCAGGCGCCAATGATGATTTCATTAGCACAGAAATTTATCGCTTTTGTTGAGTGGTCTTGAATGCATCTTAGTGTGTGTGTGTGTGTGTGCGATTGCACTATAAATATTGTGATTGCTTATCTGCAAAATAAAGTAAATATTTAATTTATATGTAAATATTTCACAATACAAAACGGGCACAAACCTTTCAAGTATGCAGAATTTATAATTGAATATGTTGCATAATTATGAATAGATAACACATAAAGATCTTGAGCCAACTATTTAATTTACCATAAATACCAAATATTTTGAATACTCGGCATATTTATATGCCATAAGCAGCTTTTTGCTATTATATTGGGTAACAATGCATTAATCTGGAAAGAGTGTGATAACTATTGAATACAAATGTTGGTAAATGAATGTTAAGGAACACTTCCATTATTAGTTTGAATTTATTTATTAATTTCATCAAATGCTGATTGCTCAAATAAGCTTCAGTTCTTTCATGCACTGGGGACTTTGGGGCTAGCACCTGGGGCCCCACCCTATCAAAAGAAGCCTCGCCCGAAGCTGGTTACATCTGTTGTTGGCGCTTGTCGATTTTTTTTTTGTTTGTTGTTGTAGGTTGTGTGTGTTTGTTGTTGTTGCTGCCAGTTAATCTTCAGTTACTCAACCCCCTTTTATGCAAATGCGGCTTTCAAGCAATTTAGAAAAAATACGAGTGAAAAATATACACAAGAACAGCAACAATACCAACACCAACAACAGCAACAACAGCAACAACAACAAAGCGCCTCACAAAAACACGAAGTTGTATAAATTTATACATATGTGAGTCTACAATATATGCATGTATAAATATATATTAATATGTACATATATGTATTTATAAGTTCATATGTGAGACTTGTAGATAAATTTGCATATTTCAGTCGTTCATAATCCAAGCCTTTCCTTAAGTTGAAGTCTCTCGCTCCCTCTCTCTCTCTCTCTCTCTTCTCTGTCTCTCTCTCTCTCTCTCTTCTCTCTCTCTCTCTATCTCCCTCGGTCTTTCTCTATCTCTCCCTAGCCGGCAACCAGCAACTTGAACTGGGACTGGGGACTGTGTCTACTGCGGGCATACAGCCAACAACAACAATGGAGACCCGCGTCACTTTCGAGGCGTCGAACCATTTAAAATGCCACACCTAACTACAATTTTTTTTTTCTTTTTGCGCCTACTACCAAGTTTGTCGCTTATTATTATTATTAATTTTTTTGTTGTTGCTTTTTTATCATATCGTTAGTAGGTTTTTTAGTCTCTACCTACTACATCCAATGTGCGTCTTTGATAGTTTATGTGGAAGATAGCTTGGACGCTCCTCTCATCGCACATGTAATTAGCATTTTTGTCGCGTATTTAATTTGATTTTATTGAAATTCATATAAAATTGTCAAATTTTCAACTCGCTGAACCACTTAGATCCCAAAAAGCGGGTCTTGTTTTGTTTAACCAAAACTGTTCAACGGTTCTTTTATGTGTGCCTTGCGGGTATTTATAGTTTTAGTTCCATCTTCAAGGTGGCTCCTGTACATATCAAAGTCACAAATAAATAAATAGATGCGAATCTTGGCATATTTTTCAAACTGGGATTGAGAGTTGTCTGTGATATGACGAAGTGTCGCCTGTCCACATCATCACGCCATTTTAAATGTTTAATACTGCTGATCGCTATCTATGCAGATTTGTATTGACTGTAATAAAGTAAGACTGTATCTGCTTTTTTTTTGTCAAACGCTGTCAGCTGCAGCCGAGTCTAAATGGTGGTTTTGTCATTTATAAATGCGATATATCCAATCCAACAAAGCCATGCTAATTAATTGTTTAATCAGATAACATTTTATTATGAAGACGTTTGAAAAATTGATATTTAAATAAATAGATTTTAAAAACTGCAAGTCGCAGCCAATGTTGTTTTCATTTGTATCTGTGAACTTGTCGTTCCTTGACTGTGTTTGTTAATTAATTTTATTTATGGCTGGCGTTGTGCTAAACAAAATGAGTTGGCCAATTCGATGATGCGTTGGATCTTGGCATGGGAACAGCACATATGGAGGAAGCGGCTATTGAATCTTGATTTTAAATGTGAAAAGGTCCCAGCCATAAATTTAAAGAGATTATAGATTATAGTCAACGAAAGAAAAAAAGATCGAGCATTTCGCAAAAGGTGACTAGTTAAGTAATGCGATGAGATACTGATTTAAAGAGGTTATTGGCTATTTAAAAAGAAGCAGAAAAGCTAAGTTATCTGATACTTTTGCATAGTTCTATTGGATACAATTAAAAGCACCACGACTTTGATAACTTCGAAGCATGGTAACTCTTCCATAGCTGAACGTTTATCGTATACATTTATTTCTGTCGCTTTGATACCTTTAGTATAAGATTTGTCATCAGAGCGCACTAAATCACCTTAGCGCGGCGCATAGAAACAACATGACAACAAAATGAACACTTCAACAAAATTAACCAGGCAAGAAATAAAACAAAAATTAAAAAATGAAGCAACCAAAAAAATGACCAACAGAAAAAAATAAATTAAAAAAACGACCGCGAAACAAACGCAAACATTATTCATTTAAACGTCTATAAAAGCTGCGAACAAATATTTTAGAAATACAAAGATACATATTATATATTAAAGATAAAATAAAAAAATTATTCGCACATATCCATGGGACAAGCTGACAAGGGAGCAGTTGCTGTTTCGGTTGCTGTTGCTGTTTCGGTTGCTGTTGCTGTTGCGATTCCTCTTATTGTTGGTGCCTCAGAAAAAATCTACTTGGAGAACAAACTGAATGTAAATTTGAAGCACTGTTTAAGATTCATACTAGGGTTTGTGTGTTCATTAGAGTATGTCTATCTGGCGATCTATAAATTGATAAATATCTGTGGTAGCATATAGCCTATAATGCGGACATTATAAATCCTAATTTCTTCACACTGACCAATCGCCACGATAAGACTTCCCCATGCTGCTGTTGTTTGTGTGTTTGATTGTACACCAACACACGCTTTATCAGCACACAGAGCAATAACTACATATAGACATCAATCATAAAAAATTACTCATTTGGTATCAATTTTGTTTAGTGGCGTGTTCAAGGCATTCGCCTTGGCGTCTGTCCACTGCCGTTTATTTAACTTTGCCAAACTTTTGATGCAACCCCCGCGAATGTATTTGTACATAACATCTAAAGCTTTATAATGTATATTTTATAGACTATTTTACAAGCAAGTGACAAATGAGACGCTGAAATCATGAAGGTCAAGTTCAAATAACTTGACATTCCAAAAAAAAATAAATAAAAATAAAGAAATATCTGTAAATTCAGTAAAAAAAACCCGAAAATTTAATGGATCATAAATAATTTGAAGAAATAGTACACACTTCAACCATACATTTTTAGCGTATAACAGAAAACATGCGATTGAGATGCAAGTTATTTTAAAAAATTTTCCTTATAGCTAATGATTCCCCTATGCGTAATTACTTCTGATTTTTTAAGATACTTTTTTATTTCATTTTATTTAATAGCCAACGGTTTTTATGACACTCTTTATTGAATATGTCTAGTCTCAATTTTGACCGCCTTATGTTTTATTAGAAAAATTTAAAGAAAATCGGTTGCAGCTGTTACTTTGTGTTTGCATATATTTATGACACTTATAAAAGTAATATTTGCATAGACATATGTATATGTCTATAGATATATATATAGTGTATATATGTGTGCATACATTGAAATCAAACCTTGTGCAGATGCTGCTGGTGCTGATAAGCAAAGAGCAACTAAATTTTTCAGTTTTTTTGGTTTTACTTAAATCATAATCAAAGTGATTTATGAGCCAGAGGTCAATGCTATGCCTTTCATAAATGTTTCGAAATTCTCTGTCGTATTTTATTTAGCGAATTTGCATGACAAAAACTTGATTTATTTGAGAGACAACACTGCCAAAAGGAGAATGCACAAAAAAAAAACTGCCTGCCAAAAAATATAAAACGCAGTCATGAACGGTTTTTCATCAGCTCTATTATTGGTTACCGAAATGCTTATGTTTCTGTCATTTGGCTTCAGGTCGAACCGTTTAGAGGAGAATGTTGTAAGCCAATGCTGCCAGTTAGCATACCAATCCATGTTGTTCTGCATTTGCCGCATTTTCTTGCTAATTAAAACGGCCAAATCCATTTAGCAGTCTGCTGAGCGCATTGCACTAGTTGGTCTTGGGCGAGGGGTTACTCCGAATTCTCATTTGCCTACCCTTAAGCTGATTAGCGGAGACAAGCGCACATTGTATCCCCAACAGCTAATGCCGTATACCAAATGGTTCCATGAAATATATTTTCCCTGCCATGACAATGTTATCATATATCAATAAAATGAGTAGGCCTCTTAAAATAGAACAGCAAACATTGTTGCAAATTACATTTAATTGCGGTCAGGCGACACAGATTAATGTGTCTATAGGAATGTGAAAAAAAAACTAGTGAAGCGCTGTAATTATCGCATGTGATTCTATGAGAGATCAAGAAATCAGCTAAATAAACTGAAGGAGTGCCTCTTCCATCTAACAAATTGTTTATATCGCAAAATCAACAACTAAGTAATAAATCAAATGATTCAATTTCCAAGATTTACCTTAACTTGCAGCTATTAGATTATTTAAATATCGTAGTTAAATTAACATAAATGCGTATTCAAGAATATTCTTAAAGCACACTTTGTGCTTTCAACAATTTCCTGCAATGCCATACACCTATTTTGCTATGACATAAACTTGAGGTGGTTGCACATTTTTTTAATGTATGTACTGCCAAGTGCATAATATTAACAACCGGTTGGTTAACATATGCATTACACTCAAGTACCTACTATCTGGAGCTGAGGCCCGCTTATTAACACTTGATAGATTGCGCGCTGAGGGCACGGTCACCGTTATTTGCACATTACTTTGCGTTTTAACAACACCCAAAAACATTTAAGCCAAAATTAAACATGTCGAGTGTGGAAAAAACAGAACGCCAGAACACGGACATGGACACGGAAATGGGCACGTATGTATATACGTATGTGTGTAAGTAGTACTGTGCTGGGATTGGAAGTGGAACTGGAATTGTAGCTGGGCGATCGTTGGCGCTATGAAGAAATTCGCAACTAGTCATTTTCGAGTATGTTTCACATTTTTAGTGTGTTGCCTGCATGCTTTACATGTTTGTTTGTTTGTCTTTGTGTTTGTATTTATATTTGTATTTGTATTCGAGTTAGTGTTTGCGCTTGTGCTTATGTTTGTATTTAAATTGTTGCTGTTGCTGTTGCTCTTGCTCTTGCTGTTGTTGCTGTTGCTGTCGTCATCATAATGTGTGCGTTACTGTTGCTATTGTTGTTGGCCCGTTTTGGCCCGTGGCTTGTGGTTTAAGTTCACTGCAATTTTCAAATCAATTTTGTTTACTTTTAATGCACATGACACACAACACACAATACACAACAACAAGAGGAACACCGACAACTGCGACACACGCACGGCCACTTTTCTCCCCAGCAACATATCTATAGATACACATAAGGTGAGTCCGGGCCTGGTTGCCCGTTTACCCATTTGCCGTGTGTTTAACAACATTTTTATGGTTTGGCACACACCCTAAGCCAAAAGACAACAACAACTGCAAAATTGTCGATGTTTGAAAAGTGCATCGGTAGGCGAGAGACAGGCAGACAGACAGAGAGACCTGACACACAGACACTCCGACTGACTGACTGACTGACTGGCTGACATGTATGCTCACATGCAGCACTAGCACCATCAGCAGCAGCAGCTCTGTAACTGTAAATTATACATTTCATAATTTTCGCAACATATTTCGTGATAATCGCATGTAATTGCGTTTTATCTGCACCTTTCATCCGGACATGTGAGCAAACAAACGCGCTTAACGCAAAGCGCCCTTAAACAGCACATTTTGGCCAACCCCTGGGCACAAAGTACAAACTGACCACAGTAACCGGTAAAGTGTAACCAGTCACTAGTTTCCAGTAAGCCCAGTGAGCGGTTCCATTGGCAGTCAAAAGGCGGCTTTAGTTTGTAGTATTTTTTTTTTTTTTTTGGCTCGAGCGCGCTTCAATGGGCTTTGGCCATGTCCAGCGATTTACGAGCAACGATAGCAAATTATGCGAACAAACGGTACATTTTCTTTATACTTCACAATAATGCAATATTTGGGATATAACAAAAGCCAACACACACACACACACACACACACACACGCAACTTGGCAACTTGCCGCTAATGTGTCCCAACTGAGCAACCCCTCGTCTTGTAAATTGCATTAAAATGTGGCGACGGACAGCTAATGCATTTTTCACAACATACGCTTGCCGTGTGTGTGTGTGTGTGTTTGTGGACGTTGTTGTGATAAAAACTCACGCGATTATCAATTTGACACCCAAAAATTGTGTCGTTAGTTGGCCGTTGTTCGCTGACTCGCCTGAGTGAGTGACTATGACTATGAGTACACTCGTAACTGGCTGCCTGATCACGACATCGACCCAATAACAACAGCAACAACAACAGCAACACCAATAGCCAAAGCTGTCGGCGTGTTGACTACCGCAGAACAGTAGTAACAGCAACAGCAACAACCACAACAATAAATTTAGCAACTGCAGGGGACAGTGCGGATTAGGCAAATTTTGTAGAGTCGGGTAATAAGTGCCGGGGAAGCGGCGCTGACAGCCACAGTTAATATAGCAATTATGCACTGCCCGAAATTTTACACTAGTTAAAAGGAGTCAAAAAGCTCCTACAGCAATCAGAATGCTCGAGTGCTAAAATTTTGATTTGTAAAATAAATTTGCTTAAGCTCTTATTTTGTATAATTTCATTTGCAAAATTGTATCTATCGTGTGAATTGCTTAGAAAGAAAATGCCGGCCTCCATTCGAGGCATGTCGTAATTATATTTATTTCTAAAAATATTCGACATCGCTCTATTAAGTTATTAGTTTTTATAACCTCATACTTTTAGCCATTTCAATTTGTTTTTACATATATTTCTTTTATGTGCGTTCATGTTGTCAATTTTTACTTGAATGTGAATTTATTCAAGAGATTTCTCAGAAAATATTTATAGATGCCTATTTTTGTACAACTATTTCGCTTATCAATGCCATAAAATAAATACTGAGAATAAGATATGAACAGCTCGCCAATCGCAAACAATTTTCAGTTATAACAAAAGCAGCTAATTGAAATGCTGGATTTTGTATATTATATATCTGATCTGTGACCAAAATTCGTTGGACTGCATTTAAGTTTTCAGTGTAGTTATCAAAAACGTGTGTTTAGTTTCTATCTCCAAATGCGTCTTGACCAACGGCAACATTGTCCACAACTTTTACTCATCTGCATAATACGGTGAAGAAATTTGTTAAAAGCATTTTCAACGCTTAAATAGAAAATGTACCAAACAGACAGCTACACCAGCAACAAAAACAAAAACAGTATCCACAACATCGGGCTTAATTATGCTGTCACAGAGGCCTTAAAAAGACTTTCATCTTTCGCCAGCACGCAAGATATGAGTTCCATGTTAAGAAGTAGTAACAAAAATACGAATATACTTTTAATCGCTTAATTACATTTGACATGACAGGTTGACGGAGGGCGAATAATCCAAATGATGGAGCAATATTCGAGTGGCATTCAAATGCATTTTGCAAACAGCCTCAATCATATGGCAACTACAAACAATTCAAGAGCTTTTTGGCCGTTGCGAACTCGTCTTTTATCGAGTAATGACTTTAATGCAAAGCATACGCAAATTCGTTTGAAGGCGTTTCCCAGCCGTTGGCTATGAATGTCAATTCGAATTAAAATCGTTTTTTATACACCACATACATATATATTGATAGGAGGAGAGGAGGGGTAGCCCCTCTGCTGGCAATTCATTTTAAATAATTGAAAACGAAAGGATGGCAATAAAGGATTAATACTGGGCAAGCAATTTGCGCAGGCGCTTACAGCTGATGTCATTTATTGTATTTTAAAAAATATACAGAAAAAAAGAACCAAATATATAATAAAAAATGCATAAAAGGCAGAAAAAAACAAAAGGCCGCCATGCTGCGGCCGACCACAGAGTTATTATTTAAATGTGCATTACACACAAACACAACCACATACAGAAATTAACACACAGATGCCTCTCGCTATAAAAAATCGACAGTTGGCTGGCTGGCCGTATTCCCAGTCCCAGTCCCAGTCCCAGTCCCAGTCCCAGTCCCAGTCCCAGTCCCAGTCCCAGTCCCAGTCCCAGTCCCAGTCCCAGTCCCAGTCCCGTTGCCGTTCCCTGCCCCTATCCCTGTCTCTCATACGACATGTTGTCATCGTCATCAACCCTTTTACTGGTGGGTCCTGGCTGCGGCGGCGTCATAATTAATAAGAGAAATCCCTTTTCAATTTGACGGAGTGCATTTGTCATTGCATTTAATTTGTAGAGTACGCGACCAAAGACGTGAAAGAGGAACTCCGGAAGTTGTCGTTGTCGTTATCGTTCCTGTTGTTGATTGTGGTTGGTCCCTGGGACGCGTCTGCTTCAGCGTCAGCGTCTGCGTCTGGTGTCAAGTAGGGGCTGTCCTGTAACCGTTTTGGTGTTCACACGAAACATATTTATATGCATAGCGCTTGAGTAGGCAGCAAAAGTTTGCGCCACAGACAAAACGAGAGAGACTCTGAGAGAAATAGAAAGAGAGAGAGGGAGAGTGAGAGGGAGAGAGAGGGAGAGTGAGGAAATGAGTTGAGGCAGTGGCAATGAAATGCGTTAATTGATTTTTGTATATTTTTCGGGTACGGGAAACTGTCGCATAGGTCAGGGGTTAAAACAGTTGGCTAATAGCGTTGATGCGCGCCCAAGGCTGTTGTCAGTTGGCTAATGCAATTGGCCTCTAAAGGCCATAAGGATAAGAGTAACTTTTGACTTATACAATATTCAATAAGTATCCATGCACATTACTTATTTCAGTTGCAGTAAATGCTTGAATTTGTCTAGAGCTAAAAAAACCGATTAATTTAAATATTTTAAAAAGTAAGTTAAATCAGCTTGCATATAAAATCAATTTCGTTCTCCAAGACCCTCAATTATGAAGCAATTACGAGTTCATTTCAGTTGCTGTTTCAACTGCAGCTCGCGAATGGAAACCCCCTCTAAATGCGAATGCAAATTTAGCAGCAAACGGCGACACAAGTCCAAGGGCAATGGCAGCTCTAGAAGCAACCAACCTCAGCCCACCCACAATCAATGCACCCACTGCTTGGAGAGTTGAAGCTTTAAGCCTTTTTGGCGGAAACGGATGCAGTCAGTCGAGAAGTCGATTCCCACTACTATTGACGCGTCTCTCTGGACCGTGTTGTTTGTATTTTAAATTGGCAGCGCGCTTAGCACATCCGCCGGTGCGAAATGCCAAGCGATAGATGCATATATGCGAATGTGGACGTAAGTGTGAATGTCGATGTGAATGTGGATGTGGATGTGGATGCAGTGTGAGTTTCACGAATCGCGCTTACGGGCCAATAATTGATTGCCTTACCGTTAGGCAGCTGCTCAAAGTGCGCAAGCGGCAGTCGGCAAACGGCAGTTGGCAATTGGAAGCAGGTGAGCGAGAGCCAATCGCCCAAACCCCGACCGCCGGCCACTTTGCACAGATGAGATTTTCAATTTGGATAGGGCCGCCCCGAATGTTTGCGTATTAAATTTGCATGGAAATCTGTCTATATTGACCGAGAATGGCCAATGCAAATGTTTGCCGGGCCAAATGAATGGCCGAGAACGAAGAAACAGCGCCAACTGCTGCTGCTGTTGCTGCTTCTTCTGCTGCTGCTGCTGCTGCTACTGCTGTTGCTGCTGATGCTGTTACTGATGTTGGTTGCCGCTGGTCAGTCAATGGCCAGAGGCCATTGCACCCTGCAATGCCATCGCCATTACGAACCGTTGATGCCTCCTCTTTGGGCATTTTTAATACGCGTTTGCATTTGCGTTGCCAAATGTTATCAGTGGAACGACAGCGGTCCGCGCCACATTTCCACAATCCCGAGTGCCCAGTCTGCACTCCCACTCCCATTCCCAGTCCCAGTCCCAGTCCCAGTCCAATGCCCCCAACGGTCCGCAGCAGCAATTGGTGTTATCGATGAGCCTACGCTATCAGTTGAGTACAGTTGCCTCGAATGCCCATGACTGTGAATGTACTCGAACCCACACCCATACTCAAACTCATACTCGTGCCCATAAATGTGACTGTGATGGTGCTCTGCACTTAGAATGAATGCAAAAACAAACATTTTACTTGAGTAACATTTGTTGTACTACGTTCAATTCACTTTTTTTTTATCCGCAAATAGTCAGCGGATGAGCTGCAGAGTTGATAAATTCCATGAGCACAGAGCACGGAGGGATGTGTCCGATGGATATGTGGACATGTGTGTCCCGTGTGGACATTGGACACTGGAAACTGGAGACTGACAGTGAACACTGCAATGCCATCATGTCATCAAGCGTCAGACTGTGAACAAACAGTTTCAAATTGATTATTTGTCGCTGCAAATTAAAATTAAGTCATTAAGTCTGACAGTCGGTAGAGGCTGGCAAGGTTACAGATAGATCTGGCCAATTAATATGTGCATGCAGCCGCCAATTAAGTCAAATACAAAACAAACCTTTTTTGCACTGTAAACTAAGCAAGCTTCTCAGTAGCTTTCAAGTTGTGCAGCTGAGCAGGACTTTAAAGTATTCATTTCCAGTTCAAAAATTCACACTGCTCCTGAACTTTTTTCTAAAATCAACTACATTGGTTAATCTACACTCTCTTATATGAATTGAGATATAAGTCTACATATATAAAAATACATAAGAACGAATTGCTTCCATATCAAAATTGATATAAGATGTGCGTATTTCGTATGTGTGAACTATTTTTCAACAGAAGGGAAAAGCTAAACTTCTGAGAAGTATTGGGAAAAGCTATGGTTGACATACTGGCCAAGCTTCCAATGCATGATGTAAGTATACAAAATCCGATCAAGGTCGATTAAATGATATTTGTTTGTATCATCAGAACTCAGGCCTGTGATATTTTTGTTAAAAGTCAAATTCATTCCACAACGAACTAGCTTAAGCATTGTAAATGCTGAAATTATTATGCTAATTATCAAAACAATGTTTTTGTTTTTCTATTTGTCGGATAATGTGTTACGTATTGTTAAGGAACGTATGCAATTTATTAAGGAAGTATTTAATTAAACTGCGCTTTTGTAATGCCTAATCTTTAACGAAATGTCATTCTTAGTTGTAGCCATTTGTCTTATCGAAGAACGTGTTTAATAATCTTTAGACTTTTATCAGTTGAATGCCATTAAACAATAGAATTAGCCGGGGGCCCCATTCGCTTCCTCGTTGACCCCACAACTTGAACCCCAACACGTGCTTATCAATATTGCGGTGCATTGTTCGTGACACATTTGAGAATAACGAATGAAACTCGCACATAGCACAATATTTTTTCATTTTTAATTTCCATTTATTTGAATTGATGACTTAATAGCAAACTGAAATGATTTCATTGTCACAATTGCAATCATTAAACAACACCAGCAATGAGGAATTATTACAGCAACGCACTAAATGAGGAGCTGGAATTCTGCAGCCCACACTCTGAAATGAGTATTTCGTAATTGAGCCAACAACAGCAGCATCAACCGCAACGACAACCACAATAATTGAATGGCGTAAACATTTTCATTGGCCAAAATAAAAGCGTATGGAAAACAGCAGCCTTCCAATGGTTCTAAGAGCCCAACAAAATTCACAAAACAAAACAAAAACAAACAAGCCAACAATAAATCAACAATGAAATTAGTTTTTTGGTAAATGCATCAAATACAATTGGCTTAATTTTGCCATAAATACGATATCATATTTGTGGCAGTGGCAGAGAATACCAAAACTCGTAGAGAGAAACACATGCACACAGAAATTTTCATGAACACAGTTGTGAATGGAATATTTGTGCCAAAAAGTTAACACTGCAATGCAAGATTCTGTTTATTTAGTGATTGCTTACAATAAATATGTATTCGGTAGATAATATGTTACTTGAATCGAAAATGATTGTAATAGAAAGCCAAATACAAACTTCATAAAATTCCTAAGATATTTAAATAGGAAAGTTTATGGATTGCAAAAGCCATTGAATAACTTTTGAGTACACGTTTAGAGTACCGGTTTGATGATGTTTTTAATAGTTTAAATCATATTTGAAACTGGTTTTAGCTTGTGTTTATCTCTTTACCACAAACTCAAGTACAAAATTTAATAAAAGTCGGTTTATTGGTGTAGCTCAAGATAAGATATGTATCATAAGACTTATAGCAATTTTTTTACGCAGCTGCAATGGAAATGCAAAACTTTTGCATCAAATTTATGCTAGCCTGTGCAATTTTCGCAAAAGTATTTCTAAATTTAGCGTTATAACCGCACAATTTTGCGATGAACAATTTAATTTTTGCGTGGAATGGAACGGGCGGGAGACTTTAAAAAGCGGGAGCCAAACGTAAGCATAACCAAATCATTTGGAGTGCCGCAACCCAAAAACGCAGGAGCACAAATCAAGCAGCCACCCGAAGGCTGGCTTATCGGCCCACACCATCAAAACCCACCCCAACACACCACAGCCCGAAAAGGGTTAACCCCAAATACAACAACAGATTGGGGAGCGATGGGCGATGACTAACGGACGATTGGACGGATGGTTGCAATTCAATTACATGTTTGTGGCAGGCCGCAATGCTCAATAATGCAGTTAATATTGACGGCCTGTCGCATCAGTGTATGAGTGAGAGAATAAGAGAGTAAGGGAGATGGAGAGTTGGAGAGGAAGAAGTAATGCTGCGTGGGAGTTGGCAAGTTTGACAAGCTTGATGAAATGCTCGAATGACGTCTCTGTCTCCGTCAGCCTCTGTCTATCGTTCTGCCTGTCTGTCTGTCTATGTCTCTCTCTGTCTGTTTGTCTGCCACATGGTCTGCTGCATCTAATTCAATTTTCAAAACCCAAAATTCTGTTGACCAAACTGCGTTGATGCGTTGCTGGCCGGAAGGGGTTGCTTGGCGATGGCGAGAGAAGAGGACGTTTCACTCTAGACCAAAGTGTTTATAAGTTTTTAACCAATGTTGTTATTGCTACCGATGTTGTTGCTGTTGTTGTTGCGGCTTCGACTGTGTCCATGTTGTGGTCCTAAATGGAATTTTGTTAGCTAATTGAATTTTAGCTGCAACTTATTTGCCATGCACAGGCTGAGCTGGCTGGCATGGCTCTGGCTAGCTGAGGTGCGGGCGTGAAGGGGTTTGGCTTTTGGCCATTTAATTGCTGTTTTACCAACAACACCGGCAGCAACTCACAACAAAGAAGGTAGCCCAAAAAAACAACAACATTTCGCATTTAGTTGATTCGCATTAAGTTGATTAATGCAAGAAAAACACCCACGGGCAATGGAAAAAAACGAAACGATATTGCCCCCTTTGGATGCGGGGCGGGCAACAGCAACAGCAACAGCAAGATCAACATGCAAAACTCAAAAACTTTGTTGCTGTTTTCTCACAAAATGTGCAAAATCGAATTGCCAAAACACACTCACACACTACAGTATTAAACATCTTATTATATGAACAACTAAGACTTCCTGAACACATATTTGTATGCGAGTTGAGATCTATCCGCTTCGCAATTAAAATATACTTTGCTTACTAGGTACGCAATGTATACATTCTGATCAGTTTGCTAATCAAGATCCCTAATAGTAGTTCACAGATATTTCAACATTTCTTTCTTAAAACTGAAGCAATTTCTATTTTGGAAGGTGAGGACACCGATTAATTTGGTATTAATCCACTAAAAACTCAAAAAGAGTCAACTGCCTCTCTACAATTTCTTGGTTCTGATATGTAATAGTTAAAAAACAATTTGGATTTGTTTTTAATAATATTTTAATAAAAATGTATTTTTCCATTCTAATCATACGACACTACAGCTCCAATTTTACAAATAAAAATTGATTTAAATACGCGTGACATGCGCCTGACTTTTGCACTCGGCGCGCGCCACCAAAAAAAATCGAAAGCAAAAACAGCATACAACAAGGCAAATAGACATCCGTCCCTCTCGAACACATACACACACTCAAGTCAGTCAGTCAGTCAAAGCTTGGTTCGCCCTCTTTTGGTTTTTGGTTTATGGAGTATTGTTTTTTTTTTTTTTTTTTTGCTGGGCACACTCCCGTTTGAGTATCGTGTGATTATTTTGGTTTTATATATTTTTTGCATTTTATTTTTATTATTTTCGTTGAGCTCGCGCTGTGCGAATGATTCATGCTGTGATTTCCTGCACAGCCTCAAAAAGCGGCCCGAGTTTTGGCTTTGGCCAACAACTAACACAAACTGAACTGACGTGACTATGACATGACGCGACTAATGTTGTTGTTGTTGTTGTTGTTGCAGATGTTGTTGCTGTTGCTGTTGCTGTTGCTCGCTTGGGCATTATTATGTGCAATTGCCCGTTTGCTGGTGCTGTTGTTGCCTGCCGTTCTAGTTGCTATTACTGATTGCCATTGTCTGCCGAAAAAGCAGCAGAAAAATAAATGTATATAAAAGCGGTACAGCTTCGTCCGCTTTCAGCAGCAGCAACACAAGCAGCACAAGCAGCACAAGCAGCAATCGCTCCGTCTACGTCTCTGTCTGATTGTGTTGCTCGCTTTGATTGAAGCCTTTCACTCCATGCAAGGCAATTGTCGTTACTCTGCGTTGCAGTTGTGATTGTTGTTGCTGTTGCTGTTGCTGTCTGCTTTTCGTTTTGTAGTTTTATTATTGAAATTACCAGCAGCAGCGGCAGCAAAAATAACAGCGTCAGTTCTTTAGCTACTAAACATAACTTAACGTCTATGAAACAATTAACGAAAACACTAGCAAAACAACAACAACAACAACAACAACAATAGCAACAGCAACAGAAATTGATGTCAATATAATGGAAAAATAATGGCATAGCTGCTCTGTCCGTAAGCCACAGATCTCTTAAAGCACAAATGCTACAGCTCTGACTCTGAAGCTGAAGCAACTGTGCAACCTTTCATAAAAACAATGGCATGCTGACAACGAATCAATGTAACTACCACGCTGTGGAGTATCTCAGCTCCAAAGCAGCAGTTAGCAGCACTAGCTGAAATACAAAAAAAAAAAACATAAAAAAAAACAGACGGCGCATTAAACATGCATCCTGTCTGTGCCAAGGTTGCTGCCGGCTCTGGCTCAATGGCTGCCACAGCCTCAGCTTCAGCCGCAACATCAGCCTGGTTGGCCTAGCCACCAACGCCGACGCGAAGAAGCAGGTGTTACCAACAATTACTTTGCACACGGCTGGCTGACTGGCTGGCTGGCTGCCTGCTCCCTCACAGATGAAGACAAAAAGCAATGTTGGCCAAGTTGTTGCTGCAACGCCAGTTGTTGTTTACAACTAGACGACGTCGACGATGACTTCCATAGGTAGGCAGGCTGTGTTGCAGAGAGAGAGACTCCGTTTCTGGCGGATGCTGGCGCATATTAAGCGCAAACTATTAAAAATAAATCATGACACAGTATCAAGATCAACAACGAACCAACAACCAACAACCAAACTAAGACTCGGATGTGCATGCTGCTTGCTGTTTGTTGCCAGTTGCCGTTGTGTGTTGCTGGATTGGCAGCCGTAGCATGAAAAACAAGCGCCGTGTGGCGCTTTGCATGTAGCCAACTGACCAGCCAAACGGAGAGCAGTAGGAGTTGCCAATAATGTCATTGTGTTGCAATTGCAACTGCCATGCTCGACCAGCAGCCGCAACAGCAGCAGCAACAACAGCAACCATGCGGAGCAGTTGTTAAGGACAAACAAAGGGACAAATGATTGCTACTTGTGGCCAACATGTGGCCCAGCTCTACAGATATCAGAACCGATAATGTCCAAGCAGCTGAAGCTGAGCTTGAGGGCTACGTAAAGTTCAGCCACTGTGCCACATGTCGCTGTTGAACTAGTTGCTCTTGCAAAGTTGAATAAAGACCGTTTTATGAGATTTTATGAATAGATTTTTACTAGTTGCTGTGTGTTTTTTCCTGCAACTAAGGCTGCCGTCGTTGCACCCGCAGCAACATTTGCTCATTATGAGTGGCCTCTATTTTCAAATGGCTAACACAGCCGGATATTAGTGTCACATTTAACAGTTTTGGCTGCCAGCAACATGTTGCCGCTGCATATCCGGCTGCCCACAGCAGCAGCAACAACAACAGTCCCAAGTAAGAGATACAACAACGGCGGCATTTAACTGCCAAATCAGCGTTACTTATGGCCAATACGTAGCATGTTGCCAGCAAAACAACAATTGGTAATAGTTGCAGCCGCTCGGCAGCAACATGCAACAGGCTGCTACTGTCGTGCCTTGGACATTTTTAGCTGGACACAACAAAGAATTTATGGTTTCCCTATTACGGCTTTGACATGTATTGGTAGAATTATTTTTAGATTTATTGATTACGCGCGCTCGTCGCGTTCTAGGCAAAAGGCCGAGGCAATTGGTGCTGCTGCCGTTGAGGTTGCCTTTGCTGCTGCCTGTAATCGCTTGGCTCTATTAAAAACAACAAAACGTTTATGCCTTGTGGCGCTTTCGATGGATGTGTGGGCCGAAGCGGCAACTGTGGAACACTGAACACCACATCAACATCAACATTATTTCAACTTGTTGCTCTTGCTCTTGTTGTTGTTGTTGTTTTCGTTCACGTCCACGTCCACGCAGATGCGTGGTTGCTACTGTGAGCCACTTACTCTTGTAAAAGTCTATACGGCTTTTAATATGGGCATCTGATGAGCAAGGGCGCCCCAAGGAGGACACGGCGATCAGAAGAATAGGATTGAGACCGGTTCAGTCTAGAGACAAACAAATTTGTTATTGTCTTGAGCATTGATAAGCAGCAAAAGATCTAACATTGGCCAGGGACAGTTAATGTCCAACAAAGAGCTTTACAAAGTTTTACGATCTCAATTAAATGTCAAATGAAATGCCAGAAAATTGCTATTTATGCGACAGGCCGTCGGCCACAGACAGACTGACAACAATTCCCAAAGCGAACCGACACAGTCAACGATAATTTCTAGGCAAATAAAATCAAATATAAATACACTCGATCGAGGGCGGGGGGGTTAGGTGAGGTGACCAGTTGCCAGTAAGCTCCTACTTTGTATCGCCACGTTTAATATCACATTTTGATCATGACAATTTCTTTGCCATGTTTATGCAACTGGCTGCGTTCAATTGACAATCGTCGTCGCGAAGGAACGACGGCTCTGAAATTCGATATTTATGCAGCAGGTTTATCAAAATTGCTGAGACCATATTAAGTTTCACGCAAGTTGCATGCGGGCAACTGAGAAATGCACCAAATGCATGACAATTAAACGATTGCCGCCGAACCAGAAGACGGTCAGACGGACGGCTAAATGGGGTAAGCGTACACACATGGGTCAATCCTTAAATTGTTTGTCCCAGCACGATGTTCCAGCCTCCCACTACTCGTCCACTTCTCTTGCACTCTCTCTTTCTCTTTATCTCTCGTTCACTCTCTCCTTCTCTCTTCCCCTCTCTCTCTCTCTCTCTCTTTCTCTCTCTCAATCTCTCTTGCAGCGCTGCTCTTCTTTGTGGAATTGTGGGCAAAACAAAAGGCTGGCCGGCTGCCTGTTGCTGGGGTGTGTCCGAGACGTACAATGTTTACTTTACAATTCAATTGATAGTTATTCAACTCACGAACTACTTAAGATCCGCGCGTTGCAGAAAAAGAAGCAACGCTACGCTGGGAAAAGCGAATGCAACACACCAAGAGCAGCAACTGCAACAGGCACAGCAATAACAACAGCAACAGCAGCAGCAACAGCAGCAGCTAGCATATTGCACGCCTGCAACGTTGCTGTTGTGTGTTGCCTGTGGCAGTAACAGCTGCCTATGCCGTTGCCATTGCTGTTCCAGTAGCAGCCGGCCAGTCAGTCAGTATCTGTGTTGATCATTTGTAAAGCGCTCTACGACAGATATGTCGTTGGTACAACAACAAGCCAACGAACACAAACTATATTTGGCAAGTCGAATCGCTTATTCGCTTGCCAAACTTATTAAAAAACAAAGTCTTTAAGACGATATGACAACCAGCCGCCTATATCTGGCAATCAAAGACAGAACATTACCTGTGCCAAGCCTAAACGTCTTAAGATGTTCATTGGATTATCGAATGGAATCAAATACAAATTCTAATTGATGATTTTAATTAATTTTATTATATATGAGCAAGAACAAGTTCGTTAAAGGCAACAACTTAATGCTGCTGATATACTCAAGATGTATGAGGGTATATAAGTACCAGCAACGATGGCGACGACGCCAGCAACATGACAATCGATTTGTGCTGCTCTGTATGCGATTGTTGCGGCTACTTACGTGCCAATGCAAGAGTTCAAAAGGGCTTCAAATGCTTACACTTGCAGAAGTACTCACACAGAGGCACACACATGCGATCTACTATAGAGAAACTGGAAAGCCATGGGGAAAATACAAATACAAAAAAAAAATACTTAGCTATAGAGAAACCGCTCTGATCTTTTGGCTGGCCTCGTTTGCACTGTTGCTGGTTACTGTCCATCAGATGCATACGAAATTTTTGCAGATACTTAAAAGCAGTCAAAACACAACCTAACTAGGAAATGGCAGCAGCAACGGCTCGCAAGGAATTTAGTTGCAGCCACCAACAATAACAACAACAACAAAAACAATAACAAAAACAATAACAAAAACAACAGTAACAACAACAAAAAGAAACAAACAAAACAAACAAATGGATAGCACTGCAAGCAAGTCTGCAGTTAGTTCGGGCTCGGTTTTTTACAGTTGCCACAGCAAAATGTCATTGTATGATAATGAGCTGCTCGACCAAGTCCAAGTCAGATGCAGCTGAATGAATGATAAAATATACTTTAAATGGTCGTTTCGACTGTTGTCTGTCTCAGCTAGCGGTTTCTCCACCACAGATAGCAGCCACTTTAACTGGTTCACATCATTTTACAAAGTGGCTCACAGAATCCAACTCCAACTTCGACTCTGAATCTAAATCTAACTCGAACTCCGACTCAGTCGTACAGATTGTCAGCTTTAGATGCCGGAGATCTCTGTTTTTTGTTTGTCAAACGTTTTGGGGTTAAAGCAAAGTTCATTTGGGTCGATGTCGCCGTTGCAGTTCTGACGTTTATTCCCGATGCGGCGCGTGTTGCGCATGCCCAAGTATCTGTGACTGCAACTGCAACTTCGACTCTGACTGAGACTAGGACGGAGACTTTAACTTGAACTGTGGCCTGAACTGTAGCCATACTTTTTGTGGGCAATCTCTGGTAAGTAGCTCGCATTTGGTACTACATAATTTGGCAGCCGCCAGCAGTCAACTGAAGTGAGTGATTGGCATTGGCCAACCTAACAAGATATTAAAGACATGGAAACATTGCCTGTTGATCTTTTGGTGAAATTGAATTGATGTTGTCTATAGATTAAGTTGCTTGCAGAAGTACGCTTAAAATAAAGAGATTTATTGTCAATTATTTTTGCTTTTAATTGCCATTAAACAAGACCCCAGCTTGTACATGGGAAAGGACAGGTTTTTATCATGAAGTACTTATTGTATGGTTGGCTTACGGCATCGAAGATCAAAGCATGGACCGCCAACCACTAACACCCGGTTCCAAGTCGCTCTTCAGTTAATGAAAAACACTTGCGTACATAAATTTAACGCCCCACCAAATGCCGCCCATAAAAATATTCTAATTTGCAGTCGACCAACCGCCTTGTACCCGGAATAAATGCGTTTTGTATACACTTTTCGTAGGCAATAGCAACATTGTCAATAATGTTGCACTTACTTTCAAGCCAGATAAAAAGCTAATAAAATGCCAACCCCTTTTTTAAATAAGAAGAATTTTACAATGTCGTCTCGCACGTTTTTGGTACAAGCGTATAATCATATAACTAGCGAATAGTGGTTCAATTAACAACCCAAGCTTAAAGAGTATTTCAATTTCGTAGACTTGTGAGTCTGTTCCTGTCGTTAGTTTTTACCTTTTCTATAGCCTTTTGTGTTACCAACTTAAAGCGCGCTTATATCCGAGGCCAAAGTACTCACAATATAGCTGCTCCGACTGGGACGAGGAATGGGAGTGGGTTTTCGAGATTTGGAATGAGAATCGGATTGTGGAGCGGGTAACGTGTAACGTGTAACAGTGCTGTGGTTGGTTAGTTTGTATAAAAATTGAATTCTAAACAGGTCTCCGCCAACGCCTCTGGGTCCCCCTCTTCCCAATAGCCCCCCATTACCCACCAACCACCGACCACCACCATCTGCACCATCGCTCATTGTGCGCTGAAGCACGCACAGCAACAACAACATCAGCAGCAGCAACAACAACAGCACGAGCAACGGCAGCAAGAACAACACTGACACACAATCGTACATTTGGAGTTATAAAGTAGCAGCGTGACCAAATCAGATAAGAAAGTTGACACATTTTCACCATATATTTTGACATTTGACATTCCGCATTAGACGCGGCCCGCTGGTCAGTAGAACTGGTCGCTCCTCTCTGCTCCCTTCCCACTCCTACATATTGGCCATAGGCATGACATGAACGCTTGTTTGGGCCCCGGTTGGGATTTCGCATGTTGCAAGAGAGTGGCCGGTCACATGATGAGGGTTGACCAAACGACCCTAGGCTTTGACTTTGCCATGGAACTGGGTCTTAAAAAACTGCGCTCTCCCGCTGTGCTTCAAAAGGTTACTGAACCCACAATTAAACGCAATGAACGCCTACAACAAGCAGACCAGACCAAGCAGCAGTAAGCCGAAATTCAGATGCGCGGAAGCCAAAATCCCAGTACCCAAGTCCAGAACCCTAATGAATTCTACAAATTACATTATTTAAACTTCATTTTGTTGATTTCGCGCCTAATTGCTGACAAATATTGCATTTTGTTGTTGCTCTTATCCATTTTAGACAACGACATTTTATGAGCTATTAAAAATTATAGTAATACGCAGCGTCCCCAGTCAATGTCAATGACATGTGTAAATGTGTTTTCTGTGTGAGTGTCTTTTTATGAAAGTGTTGAGAGCCTTTACAGTCGACTTTTAATTCCATACACCCGTCGTCTTTATGTGAATAGCTTCAGTTAGCAATTTAAAATTTGATTGGTGTGCCATCGTTAAAATGGAAAAGTCAGTTTAATGATTCAGAAAACGATGTATCTATCCACTACTGATAATCTACAAAAATGCTTTCAAATTTTCTTTTGGTTATGTGCTTGGCAAATTTATCTAATGCATTTTATAAGAGAAGTTTTCAATTTTTGTGAAAGTGTTAATCTCTGCCCGTAAAGATCGAAGTATTTATATGGTAATGCTTATCAATGTTAAGAGAGAAACAATTTGATGTACATCGTGCTAGTCACATTCCTATTGACTTAATCAACAGACTCTAAGGCGAACAGAGAGTATTGAAAGGGGTCAGCTAAGCGTCGCCGTCGGCGCTAATGCCGACGCCTTATTTATGCGGCTGCCGACTGTTTGGGGGGTCATCGAGTTGCCCGGCCCGAATAGGAATGGGGAGAGGGGAAGGGAGCGTGGAGCGGGGGAGGGAGGAAGGGCCATGCGACACCAGAAATTAAGTGGCGCCTAATTGCTGGGACGGTTTCTATTCGCCGCGTTGTTGTCTGTGCCTCATGTGGCACTAATTTGTAAATTGTTGCCGTAATCGCAACATGCTTTGCTGCTTATTAATTTGAATGAGGGTGGCAACCATGGAAGGAGACGTCGCGACTTCTGTCTCTTTAATTATGCTGATAATTGATTACGGCCAGATGAATCGTAGAGTTTGAATGGTGTGGGTTAACATTTTGGGCAATTAGATTGAAAGATTTATGCATTAAAGTTGTGCTCGCAACATGTACTTGACGATAGGGTTCGGGTTCCCGTTACCCTACCGATTGTCATCTGCAGCCACGCATAACCAACAAAAAGTCAAAATTATGGTATTGCAAAATATGACAGATAAGGCGATCCAAACTGTGGAACTGGAACTGGGACTGGAACTATGACTGCGACTCTAGCTGTTAACTGGGGCTGACACCAACCAGGGCTGGGCCAATGACTACGACTACCATCATTCTTGGGGTGCCGGCAAGCGGAAGTGCGTAGCATGTTCATTAGAAATGCAAACGCACCTTTTTATGCCTGCCGCTTCTGTTGTCAGTTACATTTGAGTAGTTTACATAGCAATTGAAGTCGCAATTCTTTTGCTAGGGTAGCAGAGCAGTATAAGTAGTACAATGACTTCATGCAGCTGGCAACGCCCACAAATTATATGTTTAAATATTTGCCCGGCACTTTTGGTAACTAGCAATCAACGTAGCCAAGTGGCAGATTGCTGGTCTGCTTTCATGATTGCTCGATTGGCTGCTGTTGCCGCATTTCAATCCTTGATTTCCTCATTACAAATGGTGCAAAAACAAAGCACCAGCTATGCAGCTATGCAACGCTGTTGTTAATTGCATATTTGTCTAGGGTCCCCAGGAGTTGCTCAACTGTTGCTGACGCTAAGTAGCTAAAGCTTGGGCAAAGTTTGGAGCGGACTCTGTCCGCGGCAACAATCGGACGCTTGCAATTGCAGCGAACGCGTAGAAATTGCAAAACTAATTAGAGCCTTGGCCTGGTGATGTTGCTGTTGTTGTTGCTGTTCTTGCTATTGCTGCTGACGCTAGAAATTGCTGGTTTTATACGCAGCAGCAAATGTAACTGCAGTGGCAGTGGCAACGTTGCCCAGTTTGCCGCAAAATGTTGCACGTTGAATAATTGCACTTCCGCTTTATAATGCATTGTTGGATTTTATAAATATTTTCCATGCTACCATGCCATATTTGTTGGTACTGATTGCTGGCTGGGAGAGGTCGAGCTGCGGCCCGCAACAAAAGAGCGAGCCGTCTGGCAACTTGACAGGTGAAATTGTTGCCTAGGTGCATTTATGTAGCGGAGATGCATCTTTCTTAATACCCTTCAACTATGTGGCAGGTGGAGTGAGTGATATAAAATAAGTATGTCTCTAAATTGCAGTATCAGCAACACACAAGGAAACGCTGAGGAATATTGAGCAAAATGAATTATAGGCACGCTTAAGTTCGGTTGAAATATATGGAACCTTGTTACTGTAGCAACTTTTTGCACTTATTTTGCATACAATATTGCCCATAGTCATAAGTTTTTTCTCCTGCGGCATAGGCCAGCACAGTAATTATAACACCATTTGGTGTCTTTGCCTGCCAAGCAGGCCGCCAGAATCGTATTTGTATAATCATTTTCTTTCATATTACGTTAGATTGTTGCGCATGCCACGCACATATAACGCATGCAACACGCATCTAATTATGCCTAACGGGGCTGGAGTAAAAGTTTGAGGCGAAGAAGAAGTCGAGACTCTTGTCATTATCACGATTCATGCAAATTCTGCTCTTTGCTTTTTGCGTGTGGCTTAACTCCGACCCCGACATAAATGACTTCATCTTCTTCGTCACGGCTCCATGTAATTTGAGGGCGGAGCGCAACAGTCATTGCCCAACCCCCTCCCCTTGAACGCGGTTTGTTTGCTCAGCTGCCAGCTGATGGAAAACTGACTGAGCTCTGCGCTCCCAGCTGGTCTATGGTCTATGGTCTATGGTCAAGTGTGGCGCGAAACAGACGCACTGGCTAATGGCAAACGACATGTACGTGCCAATAGCCATTTGTATCTATTTGTCATGCTTGGCCTCCTATTCCCCCTACTCCATATCCATCTGCGTGCCCCTGATGACGTTCACTGTACGAAAGTTACACTTTGATTTAATTAACGTTATATTGACCAAAAAGGCCAAAGAACGATAGTTAGATATATGTATGTCAGTTGTATATATATATATAAATAAATATATAAATTTATATATATATATAGACATAGACATAGGAGGAAGCGGAGAGGATAAGGCAGCAAGCATGGAGCTGCCACCGATGCAGTCATTATCATCATTAAGGCAATATCATTTTCAGGCCTCTTCGGCCTCTCTGTATGGCCGGAGCGCATTTCCCAGAAACGCATTAGCCAAGCTCCAATATGGTCTAATAATTCATGCCACATAAATACAATTATGGTCCGGTGCACAGCTCCATGGCAGACGGTATGGCACGGTTGTGGCCATGGCCAACAACTGGTCCACACACAGTCAGTGTGGTGTATCTAACGCTACTGTATCTCAAATATGATTGATATCTGTGCGCTGCAGGCAACTCGCATTCATCTTCACTTAGTTATGTCAGTCAGTTAAGGCTGTAGCCTGCAACGCAAAATGGAGCACATGTCTCAAAATGATGATGAAATGTGCACATTTTCCAGGAATTTCCAAGCAGCAGCAAATGTTTGAAACACGCTCTGTATCGCCAATGGAGCACAGCACCATAGCTATCTCTGGAGTTTTAAGTCGGAGTTTCGGACCGAAACCTAGACGAAGACCGAGCCAGAGGCAAAGACTGACCATCGCCTGCATTGACTATGCAGCTCATTCCGTTTTCCCAAGTTGGTCATCGTCAACGGGCCATAATGAGTCGCTAGTGGAGGCAACCAGATCAAAAGCTGTATCTGCAGCTATAGTTGCAAGCTGTTGCCGTCCTGTCAACCGTTGACAGTCGTGGCATGTCAACTTGCTAAAATGTAAAACATTCAGCGAAGCATTGATTAAAATTGTTTTCTTTAACAAATTAAAAAATAAACAAATAAATAAAAAACCAATCAATAAAGCCTCAAATGTAATCAATATTAGGAATGAGCGGCGGCGGCTTTAAGTTGGCTTTGAAGTTTTACCATGAGCACAACGGAGTTATAAAATAAATATGGTAAAATCAAGACACAATATACCAACTTATGTTTCCAATAATTGTCAAGTGCTATGCGAAATTCTGCAGAATACGCATTTGACATAAATCGTTGCCTACCTGCTAATGTGTTATTAGCAATAAGTGGAATTCGTTTCTGCAATATCTGTTAAGCTGAACTTTAAAGGCAAGTGCGTATTTAGACATCGTGAGCTGAACAACAATCACGTGACCATCTCTAGCCGCAGCTGAACTTTAAGTCGATTTAAGTGGCCCGCAGGCCGCGTTTGGTCTAACAGCATGTATGTATGAACATACATAAATACCTACATTCAAGCCTAGGCATGTATGCAAAAATTCTGCTTGCAACGGTGCGGCGTTGCAAATACTTCAATACTTCAATACTTCGATAGTTCGTTCAGTGTTGCCATACAGCATTCGATGGTCGATTCGATGGCCATTAATATGCGCTCTAAGTGATGTGAATTACTGTAATTTTTGCAGCAGCGCTTTGATGGCCATTCGGGCCGACTTCATAACGCGTCTTTGGGCAGCCTTTGGCAGCCGGTAGCCGGTAGCCGTGGTGGCCGTAATTGAAACCTCTTTAGTGTGGCTAAATGCCATGGCAAACAGCAAAAGAAACAGAGAGAGAGAGAGTGAGTGAGTGAGAGAGAGAGAGAGAGAGAGAGAGAGAGAGATAGAGGAAGCGAGGGGGTGTGCCAACAGCGCGAACATCCTCATGCTCCATTGAAGTGCGCTATGAGCCATAATTTTTGCATAGTTCTTGGCACGTTTTTGTTACGGCCTGATCTTGCAAGTGCTCACCGGCCAACAACAAAATAACAAACCAAACTTGGTAGCCAGTTGTGCCATTTTGGCCCCCAGCCTTGAACATATTTGCCAAGCATTTTGTGTGGCCAGGCAGCAGCTGCAGTCGCAGTCGCAGTCGCTGCCGCTACCCATTGATCTGCAATGAATTATGCATGCCGAGATACGAATAGTCGGATAGTCGAATAGTCGCTTTGTGGTATAATCGGATAGTGGGGGAGTTGCATTGGCTTCTCGGGTGCGATTTATGGCGCGGCAGATCGCATGAAATGCATATATAATCATGATTATAATATATTATAAAGCAAATGTGTATATTACACGGCGCCTGAGCAAATTGCTGAGGATGTAAGTATGCGAGAGGACAGCGTGAGATGGAGGGAGAGGGAATGGGTGGTATTTGTTCGACTCGCAGCACCGTTATTTTGCAATTACAATGCAATTACAATGAAAGGAAGTGAAGTGCATTTAAGCGTGCGCTGCACTCCGACGCCCAACTCCTCTCCTCTCCTCTCCGCTTTACCCTCCACCCCTTGCAGCCACCCTCGTCAGTTCACATCCGGTCGGTGGTTGGTTTAACTTTTTGCAAACTTGGCCAACAACAACAACTGTTAACTTTTGTGCTTGCTGCGTTAATACGTTAATAAAGTGTGTAAATTGCGGCTAGCGCTTATCGCCTTGGCCACGAGGACGAGGCGCTTTACCTGTCCCAAGGCCCAGTTCAGGCCAACAAGCCAACTCAGCCGACTGCAGCCGGAATTAATAGAGCATGTTAACCGTTGTGAAAATTATAAACATAATTAATATGATGGCCAATACATGTAGGCCTCGCTACCACTCGCAAGTCCAAGTCGAAGTCTTACTTTGAGATTCATTTCAGCGATAATGTTTACTTTTGGCTTGAGGTTGTTGTTATTGTCGTATTGCTGTTGTTGTTTGCTTGTTTGCTGTGCTGACTACTTTGGCTTGTTAGCTGATTGATTTGCGCTTTGTTTGCCGTTTGGACATGACCAGAACGAGACATCAATTAGTAATGCCTGGCAGACACAATTATGCATATTGAGTTTGAGTTTCTGTCGTACTTAGACAAGTGGCAAACGGTTTTTTATATATATATATATAATTTTTTTTTTTTTTGGATTGCTGCTAAAAGCAAAGTTCCAGCTTGCTTTTATGGCACATATCACTTCATAAGATGACAGCTGTTGTAAAAGGAAAAGATCCTTTAAAAGCGTAAAATTTTGCTATGCTTTTGGAATTCATAATTCTTGTATGATGATGAGTCCACTGATAAGAATAAATTAATTTGAATGAATATGCTACAATTCTGCAATAATGGTTAGCTTAGTTGCTGAGTGAACTAAAGTACTGTCCAAATTAATGGTTACAATTCGGTATTTCTAACTTGCAAATTAATTGCAAACTTTGATTAAATAAACCCGCTCTCAATCCTAATTCCCATATACTTTTAATTGGAACACATGTCACTCAAATCAACTTTATCTGCCACAATAAGTCATTCCAATCCGTAGATTCCCACAGTCATCACATTCAACGCGACAACCATCAACGCCAACATATTGGCATTTGTCCATTTCAAAATCACTACAGAAAAACAACAGACGCAAGAAGATGAAGGAAGCTGATGCTGATGCTGATGCTGAAAAAAAACCTTTACAAATTAATGCCAATGGCAAGCACACACACATAGACAATCCAGTCCACAGAGTGGAACAGACACATCCAGAAAATTATATTTACACCACTTACATATGAAATTAGTTTGTACAACTGCAACAGCAGATGGACGATTTGGACAGTTAGACAGTTGGACAGATGGGCAACTGGCTAGCCACTAACTGCATTCAGCATCGGCATCGTAAATACAACCCCACAAAGCATTTGGTGGTTGCCGCTGTCCTCTGTCCGCCACATTGACTTATATAAATACATTAAGTCACAAATCACAATTTTCCGACGCTTGAAATGAGCAAACGGAAGGCATACATTTTAAATGTGTGCGCAAGCTTCTGCACGGAAGGCCGTCAGTTGGCTGCTTGATTTGGGGGAGATGGGGAGGATGATCAGCAAATAGCCTGCGGGATGCTGACTGGGTATCGGGCCAATGCCAATCAATGGATACCAGCCTCGTCTGGTCCCCGTATGGTCACAAAGTGGCTGGACAGACGCACACACGGACGCGTTGTCGCATGTTTGTTGTCGCCAAGTGGCTCTGGCTTTGGCTCTGTCTCTGGTTGTGCCTGTGGTACTCGACATGGGCGCGCCTCTCTGTGCCTCCCACCTGCATCAGACACTAGCCGCTAGCCACTGGCCAGTGAAAAAGCAACCTGTCTGTGGTTGCCTACCCATCTGTCTATCGGTCTGTCTGTCTGACGGTCTGGCAGGTTGGCCGCCTTGCGTGAGATTGGATATCAATCTTTTTGCAATTTCGTATGCAATTTAAAATTCATGAAACACATTCCTTTGACTTAAAAGATGCAGGCAAATGTGTGAGCAGCAGCCTGGCTGCCCCCTCCTCTGTGCCTACTCTCCGGGCCCGTGTGCCTGTGCCCCCCCTTAGACCCACACAGTGTGCATCGTCGTCCTGCGCTCAAATTGCCGTTTGCATTATTTATTTGCCTCCATTGATGAGCCTCTGCATGGCTGATGTCGATGGCTGTTGATGTGATCCACACTGTCCAGTGGTTTCATGGTTGTCTCTGCGGCTTCATCTACAGCCTAATTCTCTCTGCGGTACTGCTGTGGCTGCTGGTCGTGGTAGTAACCGTTAGTTATTTAAAATATTACAAACAAGTGGGCATAAAAACTTTTGACTAGTATTCAAAATGAAATCCGCTGACGCTATTTTGCTGCACACCAATCCCCAAACCGCTGCTACCCCCGCTGTTGCTGCTGCTCCTCTGGTCAAACCATCCCAATGTTCCGCTATTAGTTTAATGTTTTGTTTATTGTTAGTCATGACCACCGCTGCGCCAGTCCCTCAACCGAGCTGTGCGCCCCATGTTTGGTGCGTCTGAATGGCACTCCATGGCCATTATGTTGAGTAGTTTCACAAATATGTTTGTATATGCACAGCCAGACCAGCAGACCAAGAGACGATCAGACCGATGCCAATGTCGATGGTTATGTGTACGCCCGATTGCCTGGGGTATGGTTGTCCGAGCTGAATGTGAACAGAGACACGGACTGTGGCAACAATTGAATAGCAGCCCTCTGGCTGCTGTGCTTATTCCCACTCTCACTCGCACTCCCACTCCAACTCCCGCAAGCCGTAAGCCAACATGCTCTTATTTCGTTCAATTGCGTTTGTCAAACCCGAAATGCATTTTAATGCTACTGACAGAACAGAGGCACAGGAAGAGTATTCCGATTTTTCTTTTTCTTTCTGCGCGTGCTTTTTGAAAATATGATATGAAAATTGATTTCGGACAAAGCTTTAAAGACGAACAATGTAAAAAATTGTATGAGGGGTGAGAATCAAATGAGGGTATATTTATAACAACAAATAGGTCTTGCTATTCATGCTAATTTTGTTGGGTTGTGAGTAATTGCAAATAAATCAAATTATATCGGTTAAGTTAATAAATGGCTTCATATAATAATCATTTAAGTTAAGCTAATTTATATAAAATGTCAAATGCAGCTCATAAGAAATTAATAAATTATTGCTTTGTTTTCTTTAATAAAGTCCATGCGTTTAATATTTACTTAAGAGTGGAGTATCTTTGCTCAGTTGTAGATGTTTTGCTTTTATTGCTAAAATATAACTCAAATCAAAACGCTATGTTGGTTTTAGTCTCTTTAAATTGGCTTGTTATATGCTTGTTATTTATACAGGCTTCTAATGCACTTTTAAACTTTGCCCATTACAGGCCCCCACAAATCCATCAGGTCCCTTACAAATTTCACCTGCTTATTAGATTATATGCATTTCACCCACAAGCAGTGCGCATTAATCCGTAAGAACACGCCAACTTTAAGGAACTGAAGCTGAAGAACAAAAGCAAGGACCGAGAACAAGACCATTATTACATGGGCACCTAACATGTGAACGTTGAACGTTGCATGTTGCACACAGCGGTAGTTGTAGTAACAACAACAACAACAGCAACCACAATAACAGAAACCATAGGTACTGTTTCAACAATAACTTGCGAACATTTCGCTTATCTATGAAAGCAGTGCCGACTTCTTTGGTTCGAGAAAGAAGGAAGCTCTACACCCATGCAAAACTTGGCAAGTTTTCGACGGATTAAGCTGATTAATTTGTCGCGATAAGAATGCGGCGCCTACTCTATTCTCCCTGTCCAGGAGGTCTCGGGGCTAATCCATACGATTCGAAGGGTAAACAGAAATATGTAATACCGTTAGCCGGCTTTGCCATATCACAAGTCAGTGTAGTTAACAAAAAACTTAAGTTTCCTGTCTGCCAAGTTTTTTGGTTTTTTTTTTTATTTTACCTTACGGCACCAACTTCTTGTCGCTTCTCTCTGCCCGCAGTCGTAGCGGTAAGCCAAAAAATTAACTGATTTTTATGGCGCACATTTTTGTATAAAATTTCAAATTTGCTTAGCATCAAATTACGTGCATGCTCTGCAAATCTACACACAGAAAGAGGGACAGAGCGAGAGGTCGGGAGGAGAACAACTGTGAGAGCAACTGGATAGAGGAGTTGAGTAAAGTGGGCGGCATAGGCGCCAATTAAAAGCGTTTCAAATTACGCAGAAAATATCATAATTCCATGGAACTAACATGAATTTAGGCACAAAAATGTTACCAGACTCAATTGTAATGCGATATTTTATTGGGGAATAACCGCAAGAGAAAGAGAGAGCCAAGACCCCAGAAGTCCGAATTCCTTGCAATAAGAAACCAAAGTCAGTCGAGTGCATACGCTTTGTATACAAACAAAAAATTAATAAACCGTCAGCTTGGAGACTCCTCTGAATCTGGGTCTAGTCCGGCTTGGCCAGAACTGGTCGTGGCTTGGTCTAAGCCACTTTACATGCCGTCAACAAGTTTGGGACTGGTGCCGGGCGTCATTTACATGTCCAAGTCGCCTTCCTCGTTGTCCACATTCAGCACATACAGCATACAACATGTTTACATTTTTGCACTAATTTAATTTTTCTGCCAATAGTTTATAGTTGTAGTTGTTGTTGTTGTTGTTATTGCTGAGGCTGTTGGCTTAAATTGCTGTTGAGTTAATTTAAATTGGTATTTGATTATATTTGGCTGTGGTTGAACGTTGCGCGTTCCGCCTGCCCGCTTATGGCCAAGTCAATTAAGTGCAATCAACAGATTAGTGAGATTTTTGCATTCAATTGCATTATGTGGCTAGCCAAATATTTTTGCAACTTTGCCGCTATTGCTATATGCATTTAAGCCGCAACGCCTCCCAAGACGAGACGAGAACCAGACTATGAAGCGGATAGAGTTGAGGAGAGGAGGGCAATGTCTGGCAACGTGTTTTTGGCCCTGGCCCATTGCATGTCAAATGCAAATTAATTTTGGCACTTAAACAAAAGGATTTGACTTTTAATCCCTGGCTATAAATGGCATGTGTGCACATATCTACCACATAAATACATTGTCGACGTGTGTCTGTGTGTGTGTGGCTTAAGCTAAAATAATGAAATTTTCTAACAAAGCAACACCTCTGCTTGCCTTCAGCTCTCATCGCAGTCTGGCACAGGCAGCAATTTGTGCAGTTTTAACATGGCAGTGAGATGAGTTACGGGGTGACAGGTGAGTTATACTTGAGGATGTAGCGCTAAACAACATAAATTTGGTATATGCTCTGCAGTCAAGACTTCTATTTTATGTTATGCAACTAATTGTGGTCAACTATTTGTCATTAAACGTGCTTTAAATAATGCGCATATTTTGCTTGCAGCGAAGTAACTATTGAGTCTAATACAAATGCAACGTTTCTAGTTACTTATCACTATTCCCATCAAATATCCAAATCCAAACACCATATTTGCCGTATTTTTATGAGGATTTATAAAGTAAATGCCAAAATGCCAAAAGTTGACCATCCGCGTGGCGGAGTCCACTGCAATTAGTGAGATTATTTGAGTGGGTGCGCTGAAAGAAATGTGGCCGTAAATGAAAAGTCAAAGCCAAAAGCATAAATCTTAGTTTTCATATTTGTTTGAAACAAATATGTGTAGGACTGGCAGCTGAGCTTTCTCTGGGATTGCTTATGCGATAGACGATATCAATGCGGCCATTGAGTGAGCGAAATGAAAAGTGTCATAACAATCACAGCTGTGTGAGGACGCGTCGTTCGTTTTAATGACTCACTAAATTATTCATACGCCATGGATGCCATGGAGGAAGTGAAAAGCGTTTTGTTTTGAGCATGCCAAGCGCTAAAAGTAAACAAGGCGCAATGAATTTTCCAGCCAGCCAAACAAAATGAAAAGTCAACAAACTTGGCGAACGCAACGAGCGTATTGAGATGAGCTTAGCTGAGGGGGAACTGGGTGGTGATAGGCGGTAGATGGAAGCTGGGTGCCAAGCTGTCATATGAATATGCAATGAATATGAATGCACTGCCAAGATGTTGTTACTCGTGCTGGTTACGGTGCTGGGGTGCTTTGGTACTGGTACTGGGTGCAAGTGTTTGTTATTTCGGGCTAGCGCTAAAGTCACTTTCTACCCTCGCTTAAATAGAGGGATCACATGGCTTGATTGCTTGCACAGTCTCCATAGAACATCGGCAGTAGCAGCAGAAGCAGCAGTTGCAGTAGCAGCAGCCGCAGCAGTCATGGAATATGCCATCAACAATCGCTGTCTGACGTATTAATATGAAACGCTTTTGAGCACGTAGCAACACTTATGGCCAGGGCATTACATGCTGCAAGTGCACCCCCATCCAAAGCCTGTGACTGTGACTCTGCCAGGGATATCACGACACTCATGATGACAATGCAGCATGGCAAGCAGCAAAGAGGGAAGCGAGAGTAAGAGGGAGAGAGAGAGAGAGAGAGAGAGAGAGAGAGAGAGAGAGGGAGAGAGAGAGAGAGAGTGAACCTGTGTTGGCTGGCGTCATGCGTGCTTGCTGGCAGCCATTCAAGCGCCTGGCCCCATACAATTCCATTACCAAAATGTGGTGGGGATGTCGTTGTTGTTGCTGCTGCTGCTGCTGCTGCTGCCGCTGATGATGATGTATCATGCATGAAGCAGAAATTCATTTTCAAGTGCTGCCTGCTGTACTTGTGTCTCATTCAGGCAGAAGCTGCGAGCTGCGAGCTGCGACCGGCCCGCTGCGTCATCATCAGGAGGCAGGCTGCCGCCTGGTTATCCTTTTTGTGTGTGCATATTTTTCCACTTTGGGCTTGGGTTAAAAAATATATGAAATTTTTTCTGTTTCTCATTTTTTTTTTTTTCTTTTGCATTTTACTTGAGCCTACACTTCATTTAGCTTGCAGCGCGCAGCGTTGCATTTATTGGTTGAAGTGTTTTTCTTTTGCCCTTCTCTATTACTTTTTTTTCTTTTTTGTTTTTGTTCTCTGCTGCAGCCTTCTGCCAAGTCTTCATGCTCATTATCAAGTAGCGTTCAGTTTCTTGACTGATTGCAATGATGAGGCTGCTGCTATTTGGCTTTGGGGGCTGTGCCTTGTTGCTAATTAGCAAAATGGGCAAAAGAAGAAAACAATTGAGTGGAGGTTGTAGAAAAAACACTGGGTTGAATGAAATGGTCACCACAGATGCAATGTTAATGCGAAGAGTTCAGAACCATGTAGATAGGAAGAAGCACTTTAAAAAAAAGCTTCAAAGCACATTTAGTTGCTTACTAGCTCATCTCAGTGTTTCTATATCTCAAAGCTTGGATGACATTAGGCAATAAACTTCCCTATATTTTGAATAAATGTAGTACAGGAAACTCTAGTACAAATGAGTTTTTAAAAATTATTCTTTAACTTGCCAGTTTCTAACTTTTAAATTATAACGGCTAACAATTGTTGTTGATGTTGTTTGCACACCATTGTCAGCAATAAATATTCAATATTACCTTTTATTCCATTATCTTTCGATTTGATAAAAATAATAAATAAATACATATTTATGGATGCATTATGGCAAACATATGTCACCACGGTCATGGCAAAATTGAGTCATTTGGCTCTTACGAGTTTTGTTATTGTATCTAAACGGTGCAATTATAAAATCTATGCATTGACACAGTTATCTCTGCATTCATACATACATAAGTATCTATAAAAGTATATTTTTCGCGCGCTTGATAAAGTTATAAAATGAAAAACATGACTAGCACAATATGGTAATAAATGCCATGGCATTTAAAATGTTATTAAAAAAGTCAAGCTGTACACATAAATTGCTTGGCTGCAAATAGCAATCAATAGATATATATGCATATATATGCATATACGTACAGATGTACGTGCACATATGTATACGTATAAATTAGAAATATATACATATGTGTGTGTGCTTTTAAAGTAATCAAATAGGAATGACGTCAAGTCAGTGACGACAACAACAACAGCTCAAACAGCTGCCAAAATACCACTAGACTAAGTTTTGCGTTACAACAAAAATCACAGCACTTGCAATTTGATTGTTGTTGTAAGAATAATAAACGAGAAACAACTTCTAAAAACAACTTTCATTTCGTACTTGTCTCGAATAGAACCCGATACCCGATACTAATGGCGATACCAATGCGATGCCAATACCGATGCCGATGCCGATGGCAATGCCGAAAGCGTACAGTTGATTAACGTAGCTGAAAGCGAACTAAGTCCAAAAGAATGTTTAATTTTTAATTTACCAATTGAAAATGAAATTAGCTGAGTGGAGAGGGGAACTGTAATGGAGCCGTCTTTGTGATTAAGTTAAAGTCGCATAATTAAATTAAATTATTGACTTAGAGCGCCCAGTGTGTTGGAGCAGGGCGACAGTGTTCCCCCTTTACGTTGGACTTACTAAGTGGAACTGGTCACTGATCTGGATTAGCAGCAGCAACAAAAGCAGCACCAACAACAAGAATACTAGCGACAGCAACAGCGACAGCGAACAACAACAAGCTGTAGCCGTCAACACAATCACCACACACATAGAGCAAACCGAACCAAACCTAACCGAACCGCAGCCAGAGTCGTAGCCGGGTGTATAGGAAATGTTGTGGGGATACCGCCGCTGTACCAAAGCGTGACAGGCATGAATTAACAATTTGAATTAATGTCAGTTACTCATGGCATAGCTGCTGCTCTTGTGCTGCTGCTGCTGCTGCTCAGTGGGAGAGCGAGACAGAGAGATTGTGAGAGAGTGAGAGAGGGAGAGAGGGACAGCTTGCCCCAATGCCACCATCGGCACCACCACCACCACCAGGTGAGTGGCTTGTGAGTGGGCGCCCTGGTTGCTTAGTTGCACTTACTAATTTCTGGCTATCCGAGCCAACTGACTGCGACTGGCATTGATCTTTGCGTTTTACTGTTCGCTTGTGGGCACAAAATGAAAGGAAAAGTAAGTTACGACTTTGTCGAGTTACTTTACTGCTAACTAGAGGGAAAGGTAATTGCATTTTGAAGCAAGCAAAAGGGAAAGGAAAAGGTTTTTTTTATTTTTTAGCTCGTGATTTGCTTGGCCAAGTGTCAAAATTGTGTTTCTGCGTGTGTATGTGTGAGTGCCAACAACTGAGGTAGCCTGAGAGCCGCTGTCACAATCTACGTTCCCAGACCCTCCACCAGCCACCAGCCACCGGCTCCAATCCCGGTCTCGGTCTCTGTCCCTGTCCCTGTCCCGGTCACTTTCCCGGTCACAGGCAAGAGGCAGTCCGGGCTGAGCTGGCGCCAAATTAACCGGAAATGTCACAATGGGCGACGTGCGGCCCGCTGCCCGTTTGGAAATTATACAATTTTGTCACGTGACGTGCATTAGAAACACACACAAACATAAGTTCACACACACACACACACAATGGGAGAGGCAACCAAGACGTGCCAGACGACAGCCGCAGTCCAAACAAAAAACCTAACGAAAACACAAAACGACAAACAATTAAAGGCCGTCAAAAAGGAATACGAAAAAAGCAAAATAAAAAAACTCAAAATAAGCTGAGAATAAGCGGCAAATAAATTTCTTATAATCAGTGGCGTAAACGTTTATTTAACCAAGATTGCCCCATTTGCGATGTACTAAAGTAAGTTTTATCATCAATGTAAAAATGCACATGTTATACGAAAGTTGGGCAACAAGAAAGCAAAAACTGATGCCTCCTAATAAGTAATAATTTTGTGGTTAACCATAATTACGCATATTAACTTTTGTATGGCATGTTGCCAAATTTTGTTGAAATTCGCCTGGACTCTTACAAAGCTGCTATTCATTTTGATAAGCAGTTAATGAACTCTGCCACTCCTCTACTGAATTACCAATATATATATATACATATATATGTATATATGTATATATATAAAAATACCCTATTTAATAAGGTCTTTTTCATAATTACAGAGCACATAAAAATGTAGCCGCCCTCAGATGTGAGTGTGAACATGTCAAACCGACTAAATGTCAACTAAACACGCAAAAATTCCACTGTGTTGAACTTTCACTGTTCAAGGTATAAACTAAAATAATTCCATATGAAAACTGGTAACTGGTAAGCGGCAACTGGCAATGTCGTCCAACTGACGCCAAAGACATTGTCCCAGCGGTGGCAGAAGAAGTCAGAAGTGACGCCGCAACAGAAAGAAGCCGCAAAAGCGCGAGAATATTGGCGAAATGTAAAACCCCGCTTTGATGTCTGGCCCAAACTAACTGAGCCGTCGAAAACCGATTTGCCTTTTCATACGAAAAACTGTTCGCTTTTGAAGTGGCGTAGTTTTGCCTCTTAACGCACTTTCTTGGGCACCATGCATGGGGCACCGCCGCCTCCTCTCAGTGCCCATACCATCTTCAAGATGGCGGAAATGCTTAAATATCAAAGGCAAAAAGCCGCGCAACCAGCAAAACACACACACATGATGATAAAGAGAGGGTGGATAAGATGGAGAGAGGGAGATGGACATAGATAGGCACGCATATCATATGTGGGGTGTGTTATTTTTCTGTTTCGGGGGTTGCTTTGGATCCAAGGGGCACTTTCACTTTTCTTCGCGCCAAAGGCTTTTGTGTGTTTGTCGCATTGATTTTTTTTCTCTTCATCTTATTTTTCTCTTTTTGGTAGCATTTTATTTGTGTTGTTGGCATTTGATTGGAAGTGTCGGTGAGGGTGAGCTGAGTTTCTTTCGGTCTGAATGCCCCAGGGTGGGGTAGCAAGCAATGGCGATGTATCAAAGCAAATTTGACAAAGGTTTGACTTCAACTTCAAAAGGCAGCCAAATCAAGACACAAATGGGCTGACAATTGAAAATATTCAGAGAAATTGAAATAAAAACACATAGCACATCGAAAATCATAAATTCCCATTCTTTAAGCTGGACTTAAGATATAGTATGTGTATTTTAAAGCATGTTTAAGTGTATATTTCCCTAATTCCTAACGCAATTTGATAAATGATCGTATCCCATCTAATTGCAATTTAAGTCAAAAGATTATGAAACATAAATAACAAAATATATATGCATAATAAATCTCTGCCATAATGTTAAAATTTAAAATTAATTTTTTAATTATATGAAGCGGAGCCTAAGCAACCGCTACCGGAACCAGAAACCCGCTAAGCCGAACCTCAAGGTCAGAACAGAACATACAACCGAATAAAATTGAGCAGAACGGGATGGAATGGAGCCATAGTAGATTAATTTTGTTGTCTAGAGAAACCGTTAATGTAGTAACTCATCTTGGTTCGCAACTTAAAACTAAGTCATACTTATTTCCATCTATATCATTTTAAACGTCTCATCAAAATCAAATTAGTTCCAAGCGATGATTTTCTTCGCTCTGTGTTTCTGTTTGTGTGTGGCGCTTCATGCTCGTTGATTTCTAGCTAATTTTGCGCAGCCACATAAAAAAGTATTTCGAAAACGAACTACAGACAATGGACAGTAATTATAATGCGATGCCGGCGCATTTATCGCCACGATCAGCACACATCCGTTCAGTTCAGTTCAGTTCAGCAATGCTCTGTTCGGTTCTGTTCTGTTCTATTATAATTTGTTGTGTTCAGTTGTGTACACAGTGTGCAAGGTCTTGTAATTAACTTGCTAATTTACATGAGATTCGAGTGAACATTCTTAGGTGCAAGCTCTGACCCAGACTTGATTTTGGGCTGTGACTCAACTGAACATTGCTAACTGGACGCAGCTGTGGCAGAGACACCAGCAAAAAAATATTTCTCAAGAAGTTTTACCGCAAATAGTTGTGTGCCAAAGTAGGCGCAGAAAAATGCGACAATGTTCGCTGAAGTTCGCCTATCAGCAAAGTGGCATCATCATCATCATTATCATCATCATCATAAAGGCAGTCAGGCAGGCCTGGCCATTTGGCGTGGCATGGCGTGGTCACGTCAGGGCCATGAACTTGGCCATCGTTGCTGACCATCAGAAAATGCCGGACGTGGCCCGAGCTTGTGCTTGAGCTACAGCTGGAGCCAGAGCCAAGAGCCAAGAGCCTTAGCCCGATTGTCAATGATAAAAAGTCGTGGCCAACAAGTGGCGCGTCCTCATTTGCATCGGCAGCGTAGAAATTCTTGCAGTGCTCAAGCAACCCAAGAGCCGCCCGCCCACACATGACATGACACGCTGTAGCCCCCACCCCCACCTTCCTTGCTCCCTGCTAGCCCTGTGGGTCCTCATAGTACCCTTGTGGGCAATGTGGCTGACTGCCTTTTGTTGTCATTTGCCGGCTGTTTTTGTGCATTTGCTGCAAATGGTCAAATTATTTCCTTTTCCGTATTTCTTTGCTCGGCTTTTGGTACGTTTTTCGATCCATTTTTTTTTTATATTTTCATTCTTTTTTTTTTGTATTTTACCAAAGCATTCACGCGCACGAAAGGATTTCTTGTAATTTGGCTGAGACTTGAAAAGCAGCTGGAAAGGGTTGGCTGCTGCTGCTGCCCCAGACTCTCAAACTCAATGCTGATGAAAGGGATTTGTGGCTGCTCCTGCTACTGCTGCTGCTTTTTGGCGACTTTGCATTTTTATTTGTAATGCTTTTTTGTTGCTGACTGCGTCGGCTGCTGCTGCTGCTGCTGCTTCTGCTGCTGCTGCTGGCGGGTTAGCAGGCAGCTTTTGTTTTAAAAAGCAGCTCGTAGTACGAGAGCACATAAATACATATGTATTTTTTATTTTTATTTGTATTTGTATGTGTGTACATGCATATGCAGAACACGGCAGATTGAATCCATTCGCGGCATTCGCCGCGTTCAATGGGAATGGTTGTTACTGCTGCTGTTGCTGCTGCTGCTGTTGATGCTGCTCCTGCTGCATATGCATTATGCACACTCATTACCCGCACCGCCATTCGCCATTATCCTTGTGCGCTCGTTCACTTTCATTTCGCATACTCATTCGCTTGGTTGTGTAGATTGTGTGTGGTGCACTGTACTTTTATATCGCATTTCGTTGTTGTTATCGCAATTTTTGTGCCTTACCCTTGCCACTTGAGACATTGCTTTGTTCTGCTTCAGCTCTGGTCTGTTCTGTTATGTTCCACAAAGAAGGGGTTATGGTTATGGAATACGCCAAAAGCTTTTAGGCGCTTTTTTTTATGGTGTTCTGAGTGCCGATTGAAAGAGTAAATTCCATGCATTTTGAAAGTCTACAAAAACTCCTAACTGCAAATCTTAACAAGTCATAAATATAACAATTTGTCTAAATGTATAAGAAAGACTATAAATTTGTTGTTTGCGATGCTCTTTCCAAAATATCTGAAGGTCCGATTAAAATTTATCGATTATAATTAGAAGAATATTAGTTGCAGTGTTGATAAGCGACACAGTTAACAGCTGATAGTTAAAACAGGCATTGAGATTAGACAATTCGATTACTTGAATTTTTCAAACATCATTAATCAGATTAAGTTAATTCGAATTCAATACTTGTGTGTCAATATGAATGTGTGGAAGTGTCAAATTGAAGTCCCTGGTCCCTGGTCTCTGGTCCCTGGTCCCTCCACTCATCCAATTAGTTTACAATCAGCTCGGTTTGTTTCATTTAACTGCATCCAAGTTGCCCTAGCATTATATATACGAGTATTTGAACTTTTCTTACTTCAATTCGAATATGAGCTCTGACGACGAATACTCGGATCAAGATCACGGAGATTCGCAGCGTTCCATATACAGCCAATCGTCGTTCATGACTTGTGTGGGTAGCGATGAGGACATCTGCACAGAAATCGATTCACCCGATCGACTCAGGCGCATCGACGAGTTCGATGAGTTCGCCTACACAGTCCTCACAGCAGATCAGATTGTCCAGGACCAGCGTAACATCATCGACGAGGTCAACAATGTGCTGCATTTATCGCCGCAGCTCACACGCATCATATTAAATCACTTCAAATGGGACAAGGAGACGGTCTTCGAGAAGTACTTTGAGAGCACTCCAAAGGAGTTTTTTCAGCGTGCCCATGCCGTAAATCCGTTCTCCACCCCCTCAACGCAAAGCATTAAGTCGCCGTCGACTATAAGTTTGATTGAAAATCTCTGCGGTATTTGCTACTGCCCCTGTGATGATATGAAGGGCCTGGATTGTGGTCACAGGTTCTGTTCCGCCTGCTGGAAACAGTATTTGGCCAATAAGACATGCAGTGAGGGATTGGCTCACAGCATCACTTGCCCCGCCACTGACTGTGATATCTTGGTCGATGATGTATCGTTCGTCAAGCTGGCTGATAATCTAGAAGTGATTGCCCGCTACCAGCAGCTGATCACCAACACCTTTGTGGAGTGCAATCCACTGATGCGCTGGTGCCCGGCCCCCAGCTGCACCAATGCCATCAAGGCCAGCTACTCTGAGTCGCGTGCCGTGCGATGCACCTGTGGACATGAGTTTTGTTTTGGCTGTGGCGAGGATTGGCACGAGCCTGTGAGCTGTGCCTTTCTGAAGCGTTGGCTGAAGAAGAACGCCGAGGATTCGGATACCTCAAATTGGATAGCGCAGCATACCAAGGAGTGTCCCAAATGTAATGCAACCATCGAGAAGGATGGCGGCTGCAATCATATGGTGTGCAAGAATGTCCATTGCCTCTATGACTTCTGCTGGGTGTGCCTCGGTTCGTGGGAGCCACATGGCTCGTCATGGTACAGCTGCAATCGCTTCGATGAGGACGAAGGCAAACAAGCGAGGCAGGCACAGGAGCGCTGTCGATCATCGATGGCCCGATATTTGCATTATTACAATCGCTATATGAATCACATGATGAGCATGCGCGCGGAGCACAAACTGTATGCCAGCGTCGAGGCCAAGATGACTGATATGCAGGAGAATATGAGCTGGATCGAAGTGCAGTTCCTCAAGGAGTCCGTCGATGTGTTATGCCATTGTAGGGCAACGCTTTTGTACAGCTATGTGTTTGCCTACTATTTGCGCAACAATAATCAGAAGATCATCTTCGAGGACAATCAGCGTGATATGGAAATGGCCACGGAGAAGATATCCGAGTTTCTGGAACGCGAAATAACCGTGCAGAATCTGTATGAGGTGAAGCAAAAGGTCCTTGATTTAATGCACTACTGTCGCAAGCGTCGCACCGTTCTCCTATGCCATGTTCGTGAGGGCTACGAAAAGGACTGGTGGGATTTCATAGAATAGATGGAACCGCATTCCCGTTTTCCATACAGACAATCTTCCTATGATTGGCCCGACTCGCAAAGAATCCAACATTTGTATGAAGAATTTAAATTTGAATGACTGCCTTTTCGACGACCTATTAAAATGGCACAAAAGCTTTTGGTTTCCTCTCTGGTAGAAACTTGTTAATCTGCCAGAGCTATCAAAATTCTACAGTTATATATTTTAATAGGAATTACGATGTGTTTTATTTCAAAGCATAGTACAACTTGCAAATGCAATCAATTTTAACTGAATGTTGCCTTTATTGCCCACAAAACACATACAAACGATGTGAACTTGTGAATGAGCTGTTAAATTGGCGAACAGTGTATACCCCACAGGTGTAAGAGTCTGTATCCTATTTAAATCTCCGTATATCAGTATATTGGCAAAAAGCGGTTGGTTGATATAAATTAATAAATTTTCCCCTTTCATGAAATTTTTCCGAATACAGGGCATAATCAGCATCTCAAATCATTTACTCATTTGCTGTTTATACCAAGGATAGACACCGTATAGATGATTTGATGGTTCGCAAAGCCTTTCGCAGTAGTCTACAGAGTTTGGCATCTTAATGACTTTTCCCCGACACTTTAGAGAGCACAGCCTCTGTCTTCAAAGCTCCTAACTCACTCACCATCATTATTAGGATTGTTGTGTTTGTGTTTAGATCTGGTATTTACCCTCTGCAAAACTGTTGCTTCGTTTGCTATGGCGATATGCGCCAGCTTTTGTAATTATAACATAAATCAATCCAATTTCATGTTATACTTTTTGGCGCAACAAAGCGATTAATGTCGACAATTGCACAAGATATGGCATGGCTAAAGGAAAAGCATAAATAAACCATTGGAGCCATGGCCAATAACGGAACGAAACGAAACGAAACGGAGCATTGAAACGGGGCAAGCGCAACGCTTTTCATATGAAAAATATTTTCTTATCGCGATGCGCTGCAGAGAGAATCGTAGTTGGATTCGGAGTCGAAGTTAAAGTCGAAGTCGAAGTTGCCAGTCGCCGCCAGGTGCATGAGATTTACGGCAAACGGCAGCCAAGTCGTGCCCGTGACTGCTCGCTGCCCTGGCCCAGTCTATCGTTGACTCGCCTTGCCTCAGCTGGCCAAGTGTGAATTTTCGCACCCGTGATGAAGTTTCCAATTAAATTTTATTGGATTTCAAATTGAGGCTGCCAGGCAGCTAGCTAGTCAGACAGTCGCTCATTGATCTCCTGGCTGCAGAGTCTGGCTTCAACTCTACCCCTGACTCTGGGTTCCGCAAATATTTGCGCGCCATTGTTGTGGCAAGTGTTGAAAGTGGGCGTTACGCCACCTGGCAGACATTTTGCCTCCCATGCCACCACATCAGCAATTTTAAAACTGGCAGAGTGATTTCTTATGGCAGTTCAATGCGAGGTCAGCAACGTGGTAGGAATTGCACATTGGAAATGACTGGCAGATGCAACTGAACTGTTGGCTAATGCTACACTTGTAAATAACTTCGCCCATTTCAGGAAAATTGCTAATTGATTGATGACAAACTTGATTGAAATGGAATTTCTTCTACAAAGGAGTTAATAGGAAATAATTACAATTAGAATTCCAATAACGAATTCAAAATACTACAAATAGTTTGTCACCGAGCTATTGCCTCATCAAGAGTAGTTTGTTTAAAACTAAAAACTAAATTCACCTAATAAATTTAAGCTAGCGAAAGAATCTCACATGCTTCTTTGTAAGTATTAAACATTAAAGAACCTTGAGGGAGATATTTGCCAGGCACAGCTGCATCTGCAGGGCAGCCAAGTACCATTCAACAGTTGCCATCGCTTGGTTCATTCAACAAGTCAACAAAATAATAATAAAAAAAAGCCCTTGCAAAGCCCAAGCCAATTCTGCTCCTGCTTCTGGGCCCTGCAGATGCCTGGTCAAGCTGTTCGAGTGAGTTCCTATTAATTTTATTTATTGGCCTCTTTCTCAGCCGGCGTCGCAGCCGCCGCTACAGCCACAGCTTAGCGGTCACGGTTCGTGTCATGCCCCCCTCCTCGCGAGTGTCCTGCTCTTGGGGCAGCTTATTGAATTTTTTATCTAGAGTTTGTTTTTGTGCTTATGGCAGCGTCTTGGTAGATTTGACTGCCGAGCTTTAGTTTTTTTTATTACGACATATTTTCGCCTGCTACTTGTGTTCCTTGCAGTCCTTGTTGGCGTTGTCAACCACTTCAAGTCCTTAAATTTGCTTTACGACTTAGTCGCGGACTTTCAATTACACGACATTGTCCTTGAATGTGTCCAGACGGTATCTATTTCCTAGACGTAGGTCAGCGCCACACAACAATGACGATGCGGAAGTGTTTTAAGCTTTGGATGATGCTGGTTATTAATAGAACAACTACGGCAAACGCAAACTGTGTCAACCAACGACCAACTACTCAAATTTAAGACTTGATACAAAGTATAACAAAATTGTAGCGGACTAACGAATTTATTCTAATCATTGGATTTTGTCAATCTATTTGTAGGTGCTTTCTAATTGCCGTGCACTGCAAGCACTTCCCGGCTTATTATCTGCAGCACATTAGTTGGGCCATTGAGCAAATTTCGCCGCTGCCATAAACAATCTGTAGACTCGAGCTTGGAGCTGCCGTGAGACGCAGATGTTGGTGCTACTTGCTGCTGTCGTTGCTGCAGTTGCTCCTGCCACCAGCTCTGAGTCTGAGTCTGGCACTGGCTCTGGTTCACTATCACTGAATCAGCGACGTGAATTTATGAGGCACTTTGCGCAGTCGCCGAGCATCGCTGGCCATAATTTGCCGACGTCTATTGGCTAGTGCACAAATTGCGTTGATATGCTGACAGGCGGCGCACAGCGGGCCATTCCCCCTCCTTATCCGCTTCCCTCTTTGCCGTCTTGAATGTCTTCTAATGCGCAAACTCATTTGCCTATCGCCTCGCAAGCAGCAGCCGCAAAGTGCATTTTGTTAGCTGGCAATGGATATGGCTGATGATCTTCTCTACTAAAGAAAAACAACTCACAACTCGCTAACTAAATTGGAGCACGCGCGCAGGCGTTTTAAGCGGCACAAAACCCAATTGAATTTAATTGAAGGCGGTCGGACATGAGGCCAGTTGAGTAAGTGGTTAGTGCCCAAGTGTTGCAAGGAATGCGGGGGTGTGCAGAGTGCGGGTCATTAACTAGCTGTCACATTTTTGTGATGCGAGCGCGAAAAGAAACTCAATTTAGAAAAGTACAGCAAAAAAACACAAAATATATTCACAGAGTATGAAATACACTTTCCCAATTTAAGAAATATACATTGTCTAATTGATAGCAACTGAAAGACGCACAAATAAACCTGTCACTGACAGATCCAGGGTATAAATTTGCTGTTTTTTTTCTTATAAGTGAGATTTACTATTTATCAGTTCACAAAATGTTGCCCATATTTCATAGTACCTTGCGATAGTGAGTGTATCTATCTGCAACAAGCTCATCGCACAAATTAAGCGCATTCCTCGGTTTTGCGTTTGTTATTCTCGTTTTTTACTTTGTTTGCAGTGCCTCTTGGCTGCTTATCATTTGCATCATCATCAGCACGGCGACAATATTTGTGGTTGCTGCTGCTGTTGTTGGTGTTGTTGTTGCGTAAAAGGTCGTGACAATTTAATTAAACGTCATTTTATTTAATTATTTCATATATTGATTGCAAAGTCTAAAGCTTTTAATTGCAAAATGGCTTTTGGCACAGTCCAACCGCACATGCGGACGTAGAAGCAAACACAAATACAAAATGCGTCGCTTATTGCAGAATTTGGCATCGGAATCGATAATTTCAATGGAATTGTATGAAAATGCAAACTGTTTGGCAGTAAAGGCATTTAATGTATTTATACTGTATTTTATTATGTTTATTTTATTGTTGTGATTGAATTGAATGCAAACTGGCACTGCTTCTGTTTCTGTTTCTGTTTCTGAATCTGAATCTGAGTAAATGTGCATCTCCCTCGCGCTTATAGCTGCCAACGAATCAATTATGCGGCATATTTTTGCTGCTATAAATATTTGCATTGAAATTAATTATTTTATATTAAAACGACCGCAATACATTTAATGGTCGAACGAAGCCTAGGACACTCCGCACAGGATATGGCAGACGCACAGCACACACGCACAGCACACACACACACACACACACACGTAAATATTCGTGTCTGTTTGAAGTGTGTCCTGTGCATTGCTGTTGATTTTTGCGGCCGGGTGACTGCGGCTGTCCTGATTGACACCGTAAATGATATGTACATTATGTACAGGATATGTCGCTGTCAGTGTGAATGTGCTGCACTGTAAACAGGAAACGGAAATGGCAAGCATTGTGTGCGTTTGCATGTTACATGCCGAAAGTGCTTGAGTGCATTACGCTCTGAGCTTGGCCCGAAAGTATTTCACCTGCTTTCTTACTGGACAATCTAATGAATTCCAATTGTTCAAATGCGGTTTCACTGATACTTCAATGCCAGCTATTTTACTATAACTACAACTATAATTAATCGACTCAGCGATATGCAATTGTTACATATTTCTTAAAATCCCACCAAAAAAAGAGCCGATTATGCTTTTTACACATAGCGTCGATATAAAAGTAACATTTTCTCAAAGTGATTTGTTACGTTTTGCCACCCTATTTAAATGCCTCATTCAATACACTTGGTACATTTGCTGTTTCAGCAGCAGTCATTCGATATACATCACATACTTACATACATCTGTATGGGGGACTTCCCAACATCATCATCATCGTCATCACATCTTCGTACCCATCAGGCAGGCACTGGGTACTGGGATTGTTTCCATTCAAAATGTAGCTACACTCAAGCCCCTGGCCGGCAGCAACAGCAACAACAACATAACAGCAGCAACAAGAACTCGGCAGCAGAAGAAATGCTCTTTAAGGATCCACTTGTGTGCTTGGGCTCTCAAGTGTCCTTTGCATGTTAGCGAAACCACTCGAAAATATGACGCGTTTGCTGAAGTATGCAAAAATTGCACATGGAACAAATATGGGGACGCAGCTGGGCGAACAATACGAATACACAACCACAGCAACAACAGCAACAACAGCATGGACAACAATGAATAATACAAAATGTTTGTCGCTTTAAGTTGGCCAGCAGGCGATATTCAAATTCGTCAACAATTTTTGGAAATGCACATTAAACAACGATAACAATAATAATAATAAAAGCAACAACATGTTCATAAATCATATCTGTACATATATATATGTATATATATATATATATATATATATAAATGTATATGTTTGGCGGCATATCGAATGATCGTTCATTATGGGAGAAAACAGTGGCACCTTTGAACCGCAACGTCTTGGCGGGGCTGGTGGGGTGGTGAGCGTGTGCTGTGCAGCCATTGGGAGTACGTGTCGTCCAAGGGGCCGCTGCAGGCGCCGCCGTCGACGCCGAAGCCGACGCTCAATCAATCAATGCACGGCAGCAGCAGCAGCGGCGGCAGCAGCGATTTTGTCGATGGCGTTGGCGGCAAACATGAAATATCACACAGCCAAACCCTTTTTCATGAACATAAAGTTTAGTCTAACGATTCCGATTTCCTGCACAAACGTGAGCGTAACCAAATTTGCTCTAGGGCTTGGCCAGAGAGCAGCCAAACAGAGAGACAGACAGACAGACAGACAGATAGATAGACTGAGAGACACAGTCAGTCAGACAGATGGAGGTAAAACGCCGAACAGAAATCAATTCAATTGCCAAATTATGCCTGGCAAAAGCATGGCCAATATTTCGCTGTCTCAATATTTGTGGCCGCAATTGTTTTGCATGACTCGCTCAAGCTCGGACTTGGACTGCATTTGGATTGCTAATCGATCATCTGGGCCATGTTTTTTTTTTGGCTGCATTTGTTGGCCGCCTTCGACTATAGTCTTTTCTCGACGTAGACTTGCTAGGTTTTTTATGTTATTTGTTTTTTTTTCTTTTTGTCATTTCAGTTCGTTTTGGTTTGTTCGTCATTTTTAACTGTCTTGGCAGCTGGAGGTGGCCTAAACAAGGAAAATTTTTGCGCCGTGCGGCATTTGCCGTAATTATGCCCGAAAAAGTAACACGAGGCAACAAAACAGGAAAACGCGACGCGGTGATTAATTGTCGAATCGTGCGCTCTGTCGGGCTATTTGTTAACTCAAGGCGTTGAAATTATAAATTGTTTTGAGTGCAACCCCATTGAGAGAGGGACAGAGAGAGATAAAGACTGTGAGAGCTGGCAGGCGAAAGAAACTGTGCCCAACAACATAGATCGCTTTTGTACTTTTTTTTTTTTTTTTTTTTGGCAATTTGATCAGGTGTGAAAGGGTTCACAAGGGGTTCAAGCACGAATATCGCTGAAAGCCTGACTGGGCTGGCGATATGGCAAACAGGCCTTTCAGACTGTTCGTGTTGAGTTAGGGACAGTCAATTAAGATTGCATAGATAATAAATTGAGTCGATTTCTTGAATATTGCCAAAATGTTGCATAGACCAGCAGTAAGGTTAAGAGTTAAAGATTCGAGCAATAAATGCATTGTGTACGACTTGAAAGTGTGTTTTTAATATGGGCAAGCGAAACGAACAGAATCATCTTGGTTTAACGAGAAATATATATTTTTCTTAGGATTACGAAAGTGTTAAGCAAAACTAACTTTTATATTTTTTAATTACGACTACAGTCCTTATCCAACAAAAAAAGAAAAACAATTTCCACACACTAATCGCATAATCTATGCGTAAAGTTTTAAAAGCGTGATTTTGAGAAGGCGATTCACCTTTGCGATCATCTAAACCATTTTTCATAATTTTCGGCTTATATGCATAATTCACATATCACGAATTACACATCGTGAATTCGTGTCCCGCATAACAAACTCTATAACTTTGACTAATACGATTGCAAAACTTTTGCCCATATCTTTAAAGCTGTCAGCGCTGTTGACATTTCAAGCAGCCTCCCCTGCCACCTCTCAACTGATTTGGTCTTTGCGCAAGAAACGCGCTGAAGTGCGTAAATGTTAAGTATACAGAGCTCGACAGATGGGGGAACATGCCCCATCGAGAGTTGGACCCATCCCTCTCGAACCAATGCTCTGGCTTTGGAGCAGCTGTCAAATCAGCACGTGACATTGTGTGACATCATTGAGCTGGAAGATGACGCGGCAAAGCGCCAAAAAGCCGTGACGACTTTCGCTTTATGCAAAAGACAAAGCAACGCCTTCAGCTCTATCCCCAATCCCCATTCCCATCCCCGAATTCCAATTTAGCTGCGGCTTCTGTTTCTGCTCTTGCAGCTGGCTCGGCGTTAGAGGTAGGTTTTTTGGGCGATGCTTTCGAGGCTGGTGCAAGTGCATACTTGAGACATGGCGACAACTCCTCCATGCTCGCAGGTAACTAAGCCCCCAAACTGAACATCGTCCGACCGAGCTGAGAGATGCATTCAGCACGTAATGCATAGATCGACATTCATGTGTATGTCTGTGCAGCTGCAATCACGTTAATTAAAAAGGTGCAAATTGTAAAACGCGCCGAATGGCGCGTCGGGAATGCCGCGAACCACGACGCGGAGCCAAGTGTTGCCAAAAGCTGACAGCTGTTAATGAACGAGTTGAAATGTGGCACGGTAGAGGGGATGTGGAGGGGTGATGCGAGTCACGTGCTGCACATCAGTCGGCTGCTTGGTAATTAAACGTATCATCATTTCTTATAGCGGCTATGCACCCAACCAACCAGCTTTGCTCTCATATGCAGCTTGTCTCTCTCCACTCCGTCTCACCCACTCTCCGTCGCCATTTTAACTCCCACTTGCCACATTTGCATTTTTGCATGCATTTTTATATTAACGCCCCAAAACGAGATGCGACGCGCAGCAGACAAAAAGGATTTCACAGACCAAAAGGATGCGACATTGCTGCTGGGCATGGTCTGCGATTGCGACTGTCCTGCACCAGCGCCCTGTCTCCTAACCCCATTCTCCTACTCATCCAACGGCCTCGGGAATGGAGTATATTAAATGAAGTCTACGTCTCTCAGGCAGAGGCGGCGCTACTAAAAAAAAAACATTTATATATATATTTATTTTTTTGTTTTGTTTTGTTGTTGTGCAATAAGAAAATATGAAAATTCATTTTGTTTGTTGCTATCGCAGACGCCGCCGCTGTCGCAGTGCAACAATGGCGTCAAAACAGCGACACAGCAACAATAAAAACAACAGCAAACAGAAACAACAAATAGAGAAACATGCATTCAAAAAATTACATCATTTGGGACAGCTGTTTTGGTTGGAGGCGCCAAAGGAAGACACATTAATAAAATAGGCAACTGGAAAAATACTTCAGCCAAGTGCATTAAAATGCAGTAGAAACGACATAATGATATTTAATTTAGTCGAGTGAAATGGATCCTACAGCAACTTAACAACATGAGCAATATAATTAGATTTATTGCGATCATCCCAATGAAAAATTATTTACAGCACATAAAGACTGCCGTAGGAAAAGATGCGCCGCTTATTTCAATCTGGGTTAAAAGTGTGAAACACGGAAAAACTTAATTAAGAAAATAATAATCAAAACTCGTTGTAGAAGCTGTTCTTTTTTTAATTTTTGCATTTTCATGCAGTTTATTTATCCAAAGTCATAAGCGATAACTCTTTGAGAAATGCACTCAAAATATGCCACTATCGTAATTAGCCATTAGCCAAATGGCTTCATTAAAGTAGTGGATGGAAATAAACTACACCATTTAAATGTCTCCAATCAACCATAATTCAAAGCGAAACTTAGTACCCAACTGACTACTATCATCTCAGATCGCAATCGCGACACTTAGTTGAATTAAGAAATGCCTTGAAATGAGTTACGACCACCTGCTGGCTAAATGCGATATTCGAAACTGTTCAATTAGCGTTTCATATCGGTTGGCAATAACTCAAAGTTTGACAACTTTCGAAAATAAATATAAGATATATAAACTCAAATAACTGGCGCTGTACTTACGAAGTATGCGATTTGTAATTAACATTTCATAAATTCTGAATCGTGATAAGAGAGTTTTCCATTAAGAATCAATTAAAATGCTAAAGTCGATCAAAAAGTGTTCGCTCAGTGGTTGCTGTTAATATTATTGCCTCGACCGACTGAGATGAAGTTATCGCGATTGAACCACTTTTCACACAAGATTAAGTCTATAGAGTGGCAATAAAAGAAAAATGCATATTTATTGAAATAACATAATTTACATGAAAATGCGAATAAATTGTCAGGAGATTATTATTATGCCGGCCAACGCAGCGTATGTGCAACTTTACTGCCCCATTAGCCTCAAAATTTAAAAAATAATAAAGAATAATTATCTTCCAGCTACCGAAGATTAAATACACTTGCGAGTCAGTATAATATATAAATAATCTATCAACTATTAAACGTACACCATTTATTATTTGCGTAAACTGGTTTCAATTTTAAAATATTGTTATAATGTGATTTTTTGCGTTACACAGTACGTGACAAAATTGTAATACTCTCTGTCAGCGCATAAAATATAGATGTGGAGCGATTTAATCAGTTACTGTGCGCTGTTAATGAATTGAATTGCATTTTTTGCGCTATCGCCAGACAAACAGAACCGCACAGACCCCTACAGACTCAGTGTCAGTTCCAGTTTTACAGTTCTCTAGTTTCCCAGTGGGCAGCCACTGTTTTTTCTGTAGGCTTTGCGCTTTTTGATCTCCTCAAGATTGTCACTGTTTGGCGTGGTCGTTCCGCGCAGTTCGACCAAGCGCCACAAAAATAAAAAAAGATATTACAAAAATATATAAAATTTAATAAAAGTTATGCACTTGCCGGCATTTGCGGACTGAAAATTTGCATAAACGTACGACTCTATTTTCGCTATGACTGTGTGTTTATAACTGTAATTGTTTAATCGCACTTTGGTCATCTATGTGGGTTAGATTTGACTAGCAACCAACCGACCAAACGACCGTGTGCCATGGAATTTGTAATTGAAAATTAAGTTCTACAATTTATATTTTTGCATTTCAAATAACGCGCTCATACCGGTTTCCGATAGTAGCGCCACCTGGCGCTTCGAGTGCGTACCTGATAAGGATGCAGGGTTGATGACTTGGCTATGCCAGCAAGGACTATCAAACTTTGAGCTTTGACCGGCATCACTAATTGCTGTTGGTATATAACAGTTAAAACTGAGCTGAAATTCACGAGATTAACTATATTATTAATGTTTAATTGTTACATTTAAATGATTCCAACTATAAAATAGATGCTATTCATGAACATGGAAAACTTGATTAATTAAAGAACAAAGCAGAAAATAAGTATGCTGCCACATATATCAACTAAAGTGAAAAATACTTTAAATACGTATAGATAGTGGATGTATTTATAGTTGTCTTTTGCTTGTAACGAATGCCAAGTATTCGATTCAGTGAAAATCCATTTGATTTATTAGCGGCTATTTATGCGTACTAAAAGCTTCAAAAATGTTAATGTAATATCTTTAAAAACATAGTAAAATCCATCGCTTAACATCTTCGACCACATGCTGTTTTGCCTGGGTTTGCCTAATGCATTTTCAACTTTTCTGACTGTAAGAAGATAAAAAAAAAACTAAAATGAGCAACGCCCGCATTCCAATGAAAGCGCCAGCAGCTGCACGAAAAGCAACATCAGCAGCAACAACACCAAACATGCAGGCACACACAAGTCAAAGAAATTTGCTGTTAATTCACGTATTAACCTCTTGACATTTGGCAGCAGCGTCGCCAACCAAAAGAAAAACAAGTCGACAAAATTCCAACATGGTGGCAGGGACGGGGAACGACACGGGGAGTGGGGAAGGGGGCGAATGAGAGACACATCTGCCCGGCTGTGACGCTGCATAGAAACTGTGTCAATGTGCCAACATCAACAACAAAATGTTGGGGCGTTGTGTGTCGATGTGGATGATGTTGGTGGCATGTGGGAGGGCAGCAAGCGTTATTGGCGTTGGAGTTGAAGCGATGCCTTTGCCGTTGGAGTTCGAGTTGGAGCCACGCCAAATGGAAACTTGCGCCGCAGCGTGTGTGTCGATGTGTCGCTGCGGCTTTGTGTCTTTGTGTCTATGAGTACGTGCGCTTCAATGACTTTCAATTAAATCAATATTCATCGTTTTGGCTGCCTCGGGGTCTAAATGGCAACGGGCGGCCCCGGCCAGGCTCAGACTGTGACAGAGCATGGAGAATAGAGGCCGAGGCAGAGGCAGCTGCAGCAACGACTCCGCTCCTTGATTAGACGCGACGCGGTAACGACAACAACAACAACAGCAACAACTACAACCGCAACAACTACAACAACAGCAACAACTACAACAGCTAACAGCAGCAACAGCCACAGCAGCATGGGAAAATGTGCAATTTTGGCCAAAAAAATAAATAGTAAAGGCTCGAAGAGACCAAGCTCGGCCTGACCGAGCCTGAGCACATTGCGCAAATTTTGGTGGACTATGTCTGTGCCAGTGTCTGTTTCTGTGCAGCCAGTCTGCTGTCTGCAATCAAAGATACACCACAAAATAAACATTTGAACCACTTGCCTGAGCCTTTCACAAAAACAACAAACAACAACCAACCACCAGCAACAAAAACAATCACAGCACACAGAAGGTGGCACAGCCGAAAGCCGCGCGCGAGCGAATAATTAATGTTTGCCAATAACCGAAGACACCTTCAGCGCCGCCAGTTGCCAATTGCCAACTGCCAGTTGGCAGTTGCTGATCGCCAGGTCGACTGTGGTACCGTCTAAGTCAATATGACAAGTGCGCCATGCGCCGATGGTGGTCATGCAAATGAGGTATTTATAATTGTTGGCCACAGTTGAAAGATTAATGTGGAAGGAAGAAGAGGGATTACGAGAAAGCGAGATCGTACGACCATTAATCAACAGAAACAGTTCACAACACTCGACTAGTTCCATGATATTTTCATAAATGAAAGCAGTTGGAGCTAAACTAAACTTGATTTCAAATAAGTTTAGCAATAAGGCATTTAAGATACGGCTAAAGCAACCAAGAACACCTTAAAGTTTAAGGCAATCCATGTAAATAACTGAATTTTTGATCTAAAATTACACTTAATAAAGAAGAAACAGTCTTGTTAGTCGTTCAACATGTTTTAATGAGACTTTCATTGTGAATCAAATGATGAGATAGACTTTAATGAACAATCCTTAGCACATTATAGAGGACACAGAGCAGATAGCTCAGTTCCAATGCTCCAAGCTGATTGTTGTATTGACTTGACTACAATGCTTAAAAGTTAAATGTGATTGTATAATAATTGTCATGAATAATTTATATTAACAATTTGACTTTCCCATTTTTAAAATTGCCAACAGAAAATTGTTTATATATAATTTCATCAAGAATTAACACAATTCATAATTAATTAAGTTCTGTGTATTTCATTCTCTATTCTGTTGGGCTATCCTTAAGCCCATGCAGCACTCGTAGCCAAAACATGCAGTAGCTAGCAGCATGCCACCAAGCCAAAGTGCAGCTGCCACATAATAGTACTCGAGATCGTTGGAATTCACCTCCTGCAGTGTGGAGCGGTTAATAAAATGCAATCGTCCGCTTTGTATTCCTCGGCCAAATCCATCGTTTTTCATCTTAAGCAGAAGGCCGGCCTCAAACATGCGTCGCACATACCAATTGAAGATCTTCAGGTAAGGACGCCCATAAGCGGTAGGCATGAAGAAGGGTTGCTGGTAGATGATCTTTGGTAGCTTGCGGAACAAGGGAACGCGCAGAAACTTTTGCTGATACAATGTAAAGTCGATTTTATCCTCCAAGGCACTGTACAGCATGCTGGTGTTGAGTTCATGTCGATAGCGTTCCACCAGCTGTTCCGGTGTGAGCACCAGGCGCTTGGCCAACTGCGGATGTAGGTCTGGCAGCTGGAGTAAGAATTTCAACTGGATCTCCTCTTCCGGCAACTGGTAATCAGTGCCCTCCAAGTCATCGAAATTGTTTAGCTGCTTGTCATAGAGACCCGCAGCCAAGTTGCTGGAAAGCACCGCCAGGTAAAGATTTGTTAGCATTAATCCAGCAATGGTCATCATAATGTAGAGAAAAAGACGACGCGGACCCGGCAGGGCAACCAAATCTCTGCCTGGCGGCAGAAAAAGCGATAGACGAAAAATTTGCAGAAAAGCTCCACTTAAATTTAGACGTCCCCGCGAGAGAAGAAAAAGTGCTCCGCTGCAGTACATCAACATGGCCAGTAAAACCAACCAGGTGGTCCAAGAGTAGGGTCTCAGCAAATACAAATATCTGGGTAGGAGTCTGGCCGATGGAGCCATCAGAAATCCATTCTCGAGCCAGAGAACAACGCTGTCCGTAAAATTCGGTGTCTTTGCCAACAGATAGGGTAAGAAGTCGACGTCCCGAGTGCTCAGGACTTGGTTAGCTTCACTCAAGGTGTCCACTGTGCGAGTTCGAATACTGCCCTTGAAGTGATGGATAAAATCCAAAACCATGCGCAGCATATAGCCAGCGTATATATTCCGGTTGTGATGATCTCTGAATACAAAGGCTCTCGGTGGTGCACTTATCAGGATGCCACAAGTTATATTAAAGCCATGAAAGTCCCAGAGCAATCCGCGAGTCCGATGAAAATACTGCAACGTATTCTCCATTTTTAGCAGTCGAACTTCCGGATACGGCATATAACTAAACAGTTTCTGGGTAAACGGAAACACAACCAAAATGTGAACCATGCCCTGACGCCAACAATGCGAAAAGAGCTGAAACAATTTGGACGTCGTTGCTTTAGGATATATGATCAACACTTGCAGCTGCTGTGCTCTCCATAACCAGGTGGTGAGGTAATCAACCATGCTGCTGGTATGCATATCCTCCAGATAGATGACGGTCAAAGCACGCTCACTATAATTGCCACTCATTACGAGCTGCAGCGTTGTATTGGTTATGCGGACTGCTGGTAGCTCAGATTCCCTAGCCGGTATTAGACTTTCGAAAAGAGTCTTATTGCCAAACGCAACGTAGACATTCAACTCTATTTTATACAAGTCATTAAGCTGATCAATGCATTGACTAACATAGCTGCCCGGCAGCAATGTTATATTCTGTATCACGTTCATATACAGTAAGTCCATTTGAGCTTTTTAAGCCAGGAATTTCTTGACGGTCTGCTTTTATACCTAGCATTTTTGTGGTAGGACCCATCATTAGGACATCACACTTGTGCACTCACAACGTTTATTCTGATGCCACAAATGCATAATTAACAAAACAATTGTAATTGTAAACTAATTGTATGTTAAGCTTAACTCCCTCTCACATTTTTGGTTTTTCTCACTATTCATCTTGGATAATACTCAATCGCACCTTAAACATTTTCTAATTGAATGAGTGCATAAAATACCTTTGGATTCGTTTAACAATTACACGAAAATAATTGGATAATCAGTTGGTAGCTGTAGTTGTACTCTAGGCGTATGCAAGAAACAGTCTCAACTATGCCTATTTGAGAACTGACAATTTAGTTGTATGCCTCCCGCCGATTATTATCAGTTTTAACGACAATTACGCCCACCTAGAACATTTGCCTATTTCACATTTACGTTAAAGTTTTTGTCGTGCGCGACTGCTACACTCCCAGCCAGTTAAGTTCAGTTTACTAAGCTTGGTCTTATCAGCCATCTACCAAACGACCCCTTGACCACAACCACATAATGATTTGTTGGTGGGGCTGGGTCGGCTTGCTTTAACGTGACCGCCCCAAAGTCAAGTGTCATAGCTATTTCTGGCTCAGAGGAAATATAATGCAATTGATTTAATGCACGTTAACTCTCATGTGAAAAATTATGTCAGCCAGATGGCATTTTCAGATTCTTAGCAAGGTTTTATTAATAATGAACTTAGAACTATCTGTAAGTCAATTACAATATTAAAATATATGTTATAACACATTCACATTCATTAGCTTATAAATTGCTTACGGTAGTTAGCATGAGATCGCTGAAACTGATATAATTTATATAAATGTGCATATTTTATCAATAGATTAATATTCATTTACAATGGTTTTCAATTGAAATGACCCTCGTTCGTCTGACTATTTTGTAGTGTCATTCGCTTTCTGAGTAACTCTACACCGAAACACAACACAGACAATCCCAAACCAATAGCCCATAAGGCAAATACATAGAAGTAAAACTCCAAATCATATTGTTTTTCTTCAACTCCATCATCTCTCATTAGTTTAGTTATGCCGCTTTCAATTGTATCTCGCCATGTATCAGTCCTCATCTTGTCGAGTATGCCACTCTCAAAAATGCGTCTGATAAAAATATTTAATATATTCAGATAGGGCAAACCAGGGGCAACTGGAAAGGACATGAGACCATCGATTAAGCTCTGCGTCATCGTTTTGAACCGTGGAACTTTCAGCAACTGCTGTTGATACAGAAAACATTTAATGCGATCAGTATAGCTACTATACATAAAGCTAGTATTCAGAGCTATGCGAGCTTGTTCCACAAAATCTGAAGGTACAATTTGAATACGATTCAGGACCACAGGTGGCACAGAATCTGAATTCATCATATAATTCGCAAAGTATTCGGACATTATAAGCGTATATGGTGCATGAGCTAAGTCATCGAGAGTATTGTACTGTGGCTCAAACAGACCCGCTGTAAGCATACTCGACAGCTGCGCCAGATAACAGGTGGTCAAGATAAGTCCGCTGACCATCAGTATCAAGTGTATCGCATACTGTTGCCAATTCGCGATGTTGATCATTGGCTGAGCCACATACAAAATATGACACCAGCTACTCAAAAAATGCTTCCCAATCTCAGGGCCTCTATTGCCATTGGTTCTACAAAGCGTAAGCATCCCGTATCCCATTGAACCAATCACTGCCAGCCAAACAATCCAAGTGAATGGGCGTGTAAGGTAAATATAGCTGGCAATGGGTCGAGCATAAGGCACCATAATATGCATTTTAAGTAAAAAGAGTGACGTGGTGCCTGATGTAGCCAACTCCGACTCCATTGGTTTGAACATAACGTCAATGGTCTTATTTTTCAAGTAGACCAAATAATTTTCGTATATTTCCGAAAATGGTTGCTCCTTTAGTATCTTGACTGTACCATTGTGACGTCGAGCAAATTCCAAGAATATACGACTCATGTACCCTGATTGGACCAACTGTCCACGACGATTCACGTACCGGAAAGCTCGTGGTACAGATTGAAAGGAAATTGTGCGAATTGGATATTGCTGAAGGTCTCGGAGTTGGTGCCATCTATTGAGGTATTCTCCAACTTGTCCCAGTTTGATGATTCGTATTGCCGGATACGGATTGTAGCTATAAAGTGACAATGTCTGATTAAGTTTATGGATGAGCAGCACATTGATGAACCCATTCCGAAAACAGTAGGTAAAGAGATCCTGTTGCCAGGCACTGGGTTGCCAGGCCGTTATAAACACTATATGAAGCGCATGTAGTTCAGTCAATATAGATGACAGTAGATTGGCCACTACAGCATCCAGAGGTGGCGTCCTTATATAAACCACTGTTAAAGTGTTTTTGGTAAATCGTCCAAGTAGACAAAAATTTGTAGAAAAGTTAGCTGATAGCTGAAGCTGAATTTTTGGCGTATCCATTTTAAGTATCTCTATTGTATCCATAGAGTTATACTCCAAGTTGATAAGTATATTGAGATTTATGTTGTAGGCAGTGTTTAGTTGTGTTATTACTTGCGATAGTCCGGAAGATTTAGTTTGTTCGGAATTAATAGCATGATGTCCAAAATATTGAAGAAGTAGGAAAAATCGCCAAATCGAATGCATTATAATCTTATATTATTTGATGTGTTGGTTCTCTGCTTTTCCAAAATCAGTTAAGACACTCTGCTCCAATGGCAAACGAAATCTGTTCCTTTCAGGGCCTTACAGGGAATTAAGCTGATAACAGTCTTGACTCAAAGCACGAGCAAAGCACACTACGCATGAAAGAGAGGCGACAGTTGAGCTTATATGTGTTCAGCTGATTATAAGCAGGTGTAACGCAAATAACACTTAGCCAATATAGTTGCCAGGTCCATATTTATATCCTAGATAAAATCGTGCCCTGTTGCTGCAACACCCAGTCAAAGAAAACTTAATTTGAACTTATCAAACATCTACTAAATAGCACCTTGACCACGGGTCTGGCTATTTCTGGTCTAACGTAACTATCGCATTGCCAGGAATCACCTTTCAAATATATATACCAAGTACGCATTAAAATGTAAGAAACAGCTTCAAGTGACAACCAGCATATGCCTTTAATGTGTATGCAATATCTGCACACGTTTCCAGGCACGTGCACCGGGCATCTGCTAGTTGACAGATCCTCTCTATTTTGCATAGTTCAAAAGCATATATATGAATACTAATCGCAGAGCTCATTTATGCGGTAGTCATGTAAGCTAGATGACACTTTTACAACAACTGTGCTTTAATTCTTAGAATGCACATTTTAACTGCATTTTAAAAATCAATTTAATTAGTTTTGAACATTATATAGAGCCACTTTAATATGTGTTTCACTTGTAATAAAAATGTGTTGGTAAAACTTTGAGGAATGGTTTGCTTGATATAATCAGAGGTTCTTTTGTTGCTGCTGCTGCACTGTTTAAAACTCGTTAGCCCACAGCAGCAATAGGAGCAGACAACAGCAACGATTGCAAACAACTTAAAATTGAAATCGCTCATAAATTCTTTCACTAATTGTAAAGAATGGCAGACCTTGAATTCAAATCAACAGCTCAGTCAGCCAATGGCTACTGCTAAGCAAATGTCTTGCAAAATTATGAAGCTACACAAATCTAAAATAAAAAAAAAACAACAACAAAAAAAAGCAATAGTAGAAGCAACAACAATGTGCGATTGTGTTTGAAAATGACGATAAATAAATATAAATTTCAACGGCAAACATAAAGAGCTATTGACTGTTGACTTTTATGAACAATTAGGCGGCTGCCACTTAAAGAGGCGAATATATTGAGACACAGATACGCAGATACAGATAGATAGATGATAGTTATACAGATATCGAGTGCATACATATATGGCATACAAGTGTAGCACACACATATGGCTAATGGGCCTCTCTATGGGTTCTCTATGGGCCTGGCCAACAATAAACTGCCATTGATTAAATCGACAACTGCAACAGCACGCAACTGCAACAGGCTGTGCAACTGGGTGTGGGGTGTGGGGGGAGGCGTGACGAGGGCGTTGCAAGCTTTGGACTTTAATTAATGGATTCAAAGCATTTATGCAAATGGCGGGAAATAATTTATCACCCATTCAAGACGCAACAGCCACAATTGCAGTTACTCCAATACCAACAACAACGACAACAATCAAACCTTCCATCCAAGCATTGCAATATGCAAAAGTTTTGTTCATTAGCGTAACGCCCACGCAGTTAACATTAAGTGGGCGTGGCCACAATCCGCACACGTTCTCTCAAAGTATTTCTATTTTTTTCAGTATTTCTACTTACTTATATTTTTTTTATTTTTTTGGAGGCGGCTTCGTTTGATTTGCTTTGGCTCAACTGTCGAGTTGATTTTATTGTTGTTGCATTTTATATGATTAGTACTTAATTTATAATTTTTTTTATGCCGTCAATAATGCATTTAATTGTATAGGTTATTGTTGTTGAGAAATCGGCGCAAGGTTAGAAGATTAGAGATTTAAATACTGCTGTGGGCTGCTTGCTGGCTTGGCTCAACCTGTATTTGTGTGTGGGTAGGGAATTTTCTGATCAACATTTGTGACGAAGAGCACCATATAATTTAAATAATGAAGATTCAATTGAACAGTGAAATAAATGCATCCAGCGTCCATGCGTCATGAAATGAATACCCACAAATATTTTTTCCTTAACAACATAATAATATGTAATTTGTTTGTTGTTTTAATAAAATTTTTCTTGAAGAAAAATTCAGTTGGTCCGCTTTTAATATGCTTACATTCAAAAGGTTATTTTCTATCAATTCTTCCCTGCTCCTTGTCAATTCGTTAGCAACGCCCACACAATTCGACACCCACAACCACACAAAAACTGGCCAAAACATTAAAATAACAATCATCTGGCATTACTTATCGCCACATCATTGTGAACACCCCTTCGCCGCTCCCAACGACCGTCTCGAATCATAACCCAACGATCTGTTTAAAGTCTAAGTATGCCCCAAAGCAATAGTAGAGTTATTTTGCAGTCAGAGTTGAAACTGTAGCCGTAAAATCAATTTGCCCAAACGTCTACAACTTTATCATACAGTCCACTTAGTCATAGTCAGAGTCATGGACATACTGCTCAAGATGTAGACAGTCTCCGAGTAGGCAAATGCTAAGGAATCGGACACCCTGGACATTGGACAGCAAACTCCATCTGCCATCGGTCAATCAGCAAGTTAGACAAACTTCGGCACTCATAGCCCAAAGGGGTATAGAAAAACACTTAAATTTCTGTTATCGCATTGGCCATATCAATTGACTTTTTGGGGGCAACATAAATTATATGGCCGCAACCATCAGACGGTGCCAAAGACAATAATTCACAATCGATCGATTGAGGGAGTGGAAGAGACAGTTGGAGCATTGCAATTTTCGAATCAGGCGCACACAACTAATGCCAGAGATTTTTCTAAATGGGTCAAAACAACAAGGAAAAGATCCGCAAATGGCTATTGAGAAAGTTATCGGTCAGTGGTCAAAAAGTGGTCAGTGATAATGGTTTCATCGGTGAGCCGATGGGCAAGTTATTAGCGTGACCGGGGTTAATCAAAAAATTTCTGACCCTCGCAGCACTTGCGCAGTTTGTTGGGGCGTATCTGTGCGATGCCTAGCCATAGACAACCATATGCATTAAAATAAATTGCCTATCATAAAATTGTGTCCGCTGACCAAAAATTGGAAAAAGCAAGTAGGAGTGCTATGGTCCAGAAAGCACGACTAGGCGATACCCTCAACTCCACATCGTACACGTATTCAAACCGGCGAACTTGGCCCAATCGAATTGGCTGATAAGAAATAATTATATCTAATTGGCTCAAAATTGCTGTACTGGCCTGTTACACATATTTACGAATTTTAATGGTTTCAATACAAAATAAAAATCACGCTTGAGGGCGGCTCCAAATGTTCCTCTGCCATAACTTTGTCAAAAGTCAAGCGATCTTCAAAAGCATGGCCGTTTTGATGGTGTGTTGACACCTAAAGTAATATTGCATTTAAGTTTGAAAACGCGATTCACATTTCATGATACCCTCCTACCCACTCTTAATGAATAGCTTGTATATTAAATTTCTTAATCTGTGAGTATGCGATTGGTCGTATATTATTAAAGGCGTTGGCTCGCTGGCCAGGCTTGAACTCTGCTTAAGCCGAGTTAATGGGCTATAAACATTGCTACGGTAAAAGTCAAGCGATTGTGCGCCTAATTTGTCGCTTGCCAGGCCAATCAGGCCGCCAGCAGCAACATGTTGCCGCAGCAAACACAACATAAACAAGTGCAGCAGCAACAACAACAACAAATGAACTATGCACAACAGTGTGTGTGTGTGTGAGTGTGTGTGTGTATGAGTGTGTGTAAGTGTGTGTGTGTGTTTCGGCTGTCAATTGCTGACATTTGCAACAGTCCAATATGTTTGACATTCATTGGCGATCCGCATGTTGCCAAGTGGCTGACATTTTGCCGCTTGCATAACAGGCAGCAACAGCAATCACAACATCAACATCGTCAGCAACAACAGCAACAGCTACAGCCACAGCATCAGCTAACAAGCTGGCAAATCAAACTCAGCAAGGCGACTGATTGAACTTGTTGCTGTAGATAGGCAGATGCAAATATCGTTAGTAGCATAATGCCGCAACAAGTGCATCAACAAAACATGTCAACTCAGTGACTACAGTTTTTTTTATTCATCTTTATTATTGTATTGCGTTTAATGTTTATGATCCATGCATTCGGTTATAAAAGCCAACAATCTAAACGCGCCATTTAACAAACAATTGTTGATTAATTGTCGACAATTGCATACCATTGTGAGATGCAGGTGTTGCCTTGTTTTCAATTAACTTGATTTTAACATACTTTAGCCTTTGTTGGTTATTATTATGGTTACTGCACAATGAAACCAGAAAGAAAGTCCTCTTAATCACGGCGAAGATTACATACTCAGACGGGAGTTCGGTGCTAAAACTTAAGTTTTAGTCAGAAGTTCGAAATAATACTATGATCTTCTTCGTATTAAACCAAAATTATATTTAAATGTTTTCTGTTTCACGGCTGGCAGTGAACTGTGATCAGAAAGCAGGATCCCATAACTTTAAAATCATCTATTAACCAAAGCAATAAGGCGAGCATATGCCAAGTTTTATCAAAATAAGTTTAAATCTGAGTGAGATTTGCTCATATAAATAACATCAAGCATATATATATGATATAAAGTCGGAGACGTTTCCTGATAAAATTCTTGATAACACTTGAATTTTTTATTTTTTCTTTAACTGTTAACTAACAGGTTTAGTCGCATCTTTTACAGCCCATTTCCTTTAGGTGTCACGTCAGCTTGACGATGTCATGTCCCAGAATTCCATCTTATCTTAAGCGCTTTGTCACTTGACTTTTAGCGCATAATTATCGCTAAACGCGATAAGCGTGCCAACACCCGCAGCAAACACAATCGCTCTGGTAACAGAAAGAGCAGCAAAGAGGCCAAAAGCAGCTTGTGGCTTGTGTTAATAACCATTAAAAGTCAATGCAGCTCTCGCAGCCAGACCAAAAATCTCAATACGGAAAACTTAAGAGAGGAAAAAAATGGCGAGGCACGCAAACTAAGCCATAAAAATATGTTTAACACACCCTCTGACAAAGCTGTTAACAGCGTAAAATGCGTAGGATAAAGCCGTAAAATGTTTATTGCTGTTGTTGCTGTTGTTGCTGTTTTTTTCTTTTTTGGGTTGTGCTGCTGTTGCGACAACTGACGACGTGTTGTTAGCAATTTTTCTTTTTAGCACTGGCGACAAACGACAATTAAAATGCAAACAAATCGAATGTGTGAATGTGTGTTTGTTTGTATATATATATGTGTGCAGAAGGTTTGCCTAAGTGTTTTGCTACATAAAGTCGCGCACTTAATTTGGCCAGTAAGAGCAGCAACAGCAGCAGCAACAGTAAGAGCTGCACTTACAACAACAATCAAAGACACAACTGCAATGGTTGCTGCTGCGCACGCGCGAAACATTTTTGTGCGGTTAGTAAATGTGGCGAAAGTTGGCGTGCCGTTATTTTAATTGCAACATGTTGCCCCGACAATTTGTCTGTACTCGTAAATGTTGTGACGCTAATTGCCAAGCAAATACTTAGCAGCACTCGGTCGACTCCAGCTATAAAAACGACAACAACAACTATCCAGAGTGCGGGCAGCGAAAGGCTTTCCCAAAAATTGATTTGAGTTTGACTAGTGTTAACGCCCTAAACAACAACTTAACCGATCATTACCCTACACATTAACCTGTCAACGTGGCCAAGTTTGCAGCACATTTAGTGAAGCCCGTGAGGCCTGTGCAACAGCGTAGCAATAGCAGCGAATCAAAATCAAAATATAATCAATAAGTAGTAATCAAATTTGTGCTTGTAGCTAGCAAACGTCGCGTCGTCTCGACGCGAGGCGGCCGCACATAGCCCGTAATTATGCAACACATGTTCAGTGCAACAATTGGCCATAATTTAGTCAAAGGTAATTGAGTAAGCGAGGCGCGGACTAACGCCATAGCCTGCTGGGGCTATCATTAGGCCACAATTTCGAGCCCCCTTCGCACAGTAGACGCACACAGTAGTCACTCTGATTGGAGATGCCTGCAGCAGTCGTTGCTAGAGTTGTGCCGAGTCGTTCAGACTAAGCTCGATGGAACTAATCTTCAAACTAAACGAGTCAATTACTTCTCTGTTGGTCGTTCATTTGAGTCCTAAGCTCGGTTAGTACAAAATATTTGCAGTAAACTACTTCGCTGAACTGAACTAGAAAGTCCAACTCTAATCGCTGCTGCAACCTTGGCTTGTTTATTTATTCCTAGTTAGATGCGCTTTGCTTCTTCGTGGTTACTTAATTGTATGGCATCCCTATCCCATCCTCCACATCTCTTCTCATTCCTCTGGCTTGGTGATATGAGACTTGAACTGCATTCCTTGGGTGTGATATGCAAGCTGAAAGATCAGTGAGCCAACGGAGAGTATCCTTGTGGTAATTGCAGTGTTTAATGATTGAAAAGTAGTCAACGTGAGCTAAGCACAGACGTGAAGAATGATTGAGATTGGTCTTTAATTTGCGGAAATTGCGATTGCCAGTAGTGGTTTTTGCTATACTGGTAATTTTCAGAACAGCAACCAATTGAGGAAGCTACCAAATAAAGATTACAAGTGTAGCGGTTCAGTAGATCTGTTTACTCTGAACTATTTGTATATGAAAAAAATACGATTACACCTTCTACTGACTAACTGCAAGCCTTCCCCTTTCTGATTGTCAAGCCCCAAAGCAGCAATGCATTGCAACTGGCGCTCCCCAATAATTTTTTGGTAGCAACCACAGCCCAAAGCAGCATAGGCAACATTTAAGCAACTGCTGCTATCCGATCTACTGGCCATATTTGTTGAACACTTCACTTCATTTGTGCCACTTTATACACCTACAAATGTCACTCAAAGCAAAAAACATGTTAATTTACGAAACGGACAAACTTAAATACTCCCAAAATGAAAAAAAAAAAAAACGGCAGCCACACAAGAAACAATGGCTAAGTCCGCCAAAAAAAAAGCTTAAAACTGCAGCCAAATGGAGAGCGAAAAAAATCAAGCGGCAACGAGATCACAAGTCACGATAATGATAAATCGCAGCTAAACATTTAGCCGGGTTGCGGCTGCCACAAAAGGTCGAGGGTGGATACCGACTACAACAAAAGCAACAACAAGTAGCCCAGTAGCTGGAAAAAATTTATTTACTCATTGTACAATAAAGAAATAAATAATAGCAAAACAACAACAAATAGAGTAGTGAAGTAAAAAGAAGGCAACGTGTCACAGTTCGTGAAATAACAATAGTTCACAATCGGCCCCGGCGGCTGGAAGATCAGACCCAAACCAAAGCCAAAATCAATGCCTAAGCTTCATGCAACCTTAGAGAGAGCGAGAGATCGAAATCACAATGAGTTGACGATTGAGCCAATGCTGCCGAAAACGAACTCCAAAATCTGGGGGCTATGAGCTGGCTTGTCATTCGATTGGCTTCTGTGTTGTCTGTCTGTCCACATTGGAATAGTAGAGTGTATAGCAAGAGAAGGGAAGGGATTGAAAGAACCTAGTTTATGTTGATAGCTGATGACAACACCAAGACAAACAAAGAGCAAAAACAACAACAGCAACACGCCGTCGTTGTAATATTTCAATGTTTGCAATATTTTCATGTTTTTTCCTATTTTATATAAAAAAATATATATACAAATAAGAATTTTTATATGGCATGCATAAATTATGAATGTTTATTTTAATGCACTTTGCTGTTAAAGGTCAACAGCAGCATTCACAGTTGATTTTTATTTGAATTTTTGATTTGTCTTTTTCGTTACTATTTTGGAGCACAGCATGCTTTTTGTATTTGGAGCGTTGTTTAAGTTAATGTTGCTTTTTTTTAAGTTTATCGTTTGGACGCGTCACGATGTTAGCGACCTAAATTGTAATTTACTCACAGCTTTTCGCCTAGTTATGGAAAAATGCCTTGAAATAAGATTGCTGTTTTTTTGTTTTGTTATGCCAAAAAATTATTGAGATTTGATGCTTGAAATTTCTGTAAGGCAATCAGATGGGTTAGATGCAACCTTGCTTTTGTTATGTTTAATAACTTAATTAGCTCCTAAATAGGTCTCACATTTTGCTTCTAGAGTGCTCTCTACTTTTTCTCTCTCTTCCTTGCCATTTATTTTGTATGCATTTGTAATTGCCGATAATCTGATATAAAACCTACTATAATCATTGTAATAAGCGCTCATGTCGTCGTCATCGTTGGCATAAACTTACAGCTAAATGAGTGATGCTTATCTGCATAGCTCAGCAGTAACCCGCCAGATACTTGCAGAACTCTTTGGTTGCTGCTGCTTAACGATCGTATATGTGGCCAATAACTTTAGGTACAACAAGAGAGGCATTTTGCTACTACTTAAGGCCAATAAATCTAAGCAGCTGCACTTTTCAACTCATCGGCGAGATGGCAGATGCCTCCTAGACAAGCAGACCCCATGTCCTCCATGTCTGTGCGATTGTCATCAGCAAACGGCTTTATCATTGTTGTTGTTGTTGATGCTAGTTGGCTGGCTGGATGGCTGAGTTGGGTTGGCTTGGCTTTTCTGTCTTGACATGTAATAAGTTTCAAGATGATGCTGCAATTACCACACAGAGACCAGCAACATCTGAGCTATCATATTGATAAAATAGCCTTGAGTGTCGTTTTTGTAAATGTTGTTGTCGTTGTTGTTGTTGTTTGTTACTGTGTGATGTTAGTGTTGCTGTCGAGCTGCGTGTGGGGCAAATCATTAGTGGCATTTGACCTGCCATGCTCTTTCGCATGATTGAATTGGCAACAGGTAACTTGTAACAGGGAACAACAAACAGCAACAAAAAAGCAACAAATTTTTGTTTGTCAAAAATTTATCAACGAATTTACTGCCTCATCGTTGCCAAGTAACAGCAACGGCAACACCAACGACAGCATCAAATTTTGCCTGCAGGCAAAAATTCAATAAGTTTGCGAGCTGCTACACATGGGTGGCATGCCAGAGAAAAGGGGGCAGATTGTTTGGCATTTTGTAATCAACGCTATGCAAATGTCTCAGCATAAATTAACTAGCAAAATGTTGCCAGCTGTTGCTGGCCGTATTGCCAGTGTCGACAACTATCGGCAGCAGCGATTGCGTTGATTTGACACCTTCCCGGTCAGCATCAGCATCATCATCAGCACCATCATCACCGTCAGCGTCCACTGACTGCTTCAATGGCGCTCTTTCTGCTAGACATGCGACTTTCTACCGTTTTACCTGTCACATTTGTTCGGCTTGCACATTTTAGCACCATTTATTTTGTGATTAGCTGCGTCAACTGATTTTTCCTGGCAAATGCTCGCCGCGAAGATATTGTTGTCGATTAGTTGATTTTGCAATAAGAATTCCAAGCGATTTGAGCATTTATTTATTTGTCGCTGATGAATTGCGGTGATAAATCGAATCGCAAATTGAGCTCGAAATTTGATTCTGGAAACATCACGACAAATAATTTTAAGCAAACTGCTTGTTTTGAGTTTAGAGATTTCGAATCCAATTCAAACGTTTTGCAATTTATCAAATTAAGACTTGCTGCTAAACTTGAAACCTGGCTTAGAAACCAACTTTTGTTGTGACTTCCCGTCACCTTGCTCAACTTTTATAGAATAACTTCCAAGTTTGGTCATGATTGTCATGACTGCATCTTTAGAATAACGCAACAATAACGACAACAACCACCTGACCCTGCGAATTCAGCAGCATGCAACTGAAAAACCATTTCCATCTGAGTTATTCTCAGCTCATTGTCAGCGCCGCCGACCCACACACTGACCTCCCAACACAAGCAAGGCATCCGAATATCGGATATGGGACGGCACCACATGTTGGTCTGAGCGGTTGTTGGTTGGCCAGGAGTTTTCAGGTTCAGCAGGGTCATGGTTGCAGCAATTTGTCAATTTCATAATTCCAACGGCATGAGACAAGAATTCCCAAAAAAAATAAAATATAAGTTACTGGCCATTTGAAAATAACGCAAAACCAAGTAATAATACTGAAGTCGAGTGAGTTCGACTTTGGCATACCCTGAAACCAGCTGTTAAGCTAGTTTTATTGGCAAATTTCGTTTAAAAAATCCATTATATCCCTTATCCCTTTTTATCCATTTTAATGGGGTAAGGGTATAAAGAATTGATGTTACTCATAGCTAACTTTGCACGTTAAGTTTTCATTGAATTTCAAATGTTTCGCATAACGAACAAATTGTAATTTTTATGGGAGCACCCACTGTAAATACACTTTTACTGTTGTTTTCCATTCGTTGTCGGTTGCCGCCGTAATTTGAAATTTATACTCGCCGGTCGGAAGTGGTAAATACTTGAAATAGATTGGTTCAAAAATAAATTCCTTCACAATGATATCATGCTGAAATATATATCATGGCATATAAATATACATACATAAATAGTATAACATTAAACTTTACTCACCGCATAGGGACACGAATGATTTAAGTTCGAATGGAGCGCTAACATATCAAATACGATCTTTGCAAACGACAATGTCTTCTTGGGGCCGGCCATAAACTTACAAAAATCAAAAGTGTTGTTGTACAAAAATGGACGATATCCATTAAATTTGCGAAACAGACTGAGATTTACCTATAAATATTATATTATTAGTAAAATATAAATCGATTTTCAAAGCCACTTTAAATACCTTCGCATTTTTGAAGGGTCCTTTATTTAATACCGCGTGCACATTTAAGGCCACAACTCCACGACCTACTATTTGTAATTTGCAATGCTTATAAGTAGCATAGAAAGGATCCAACATTTCGCATTCAACATTTATAAAGCGGGTCTGAAAATTTGATAGCCCTCCATTGAACAAAAGGATGAGCGTAAATGCAACCCACATCGTTAGTCAGCTAGCGATTCACATTACCTATTAACTAAGCACCCACAAAGACAAGTTAAATATATATATATTAATATAAACAAAACGCTGTCAGACATTTAATTGCACGCATATTAAACTAATCTGTGTTTAGAATATTGCGTTATTTAACTCTCATTATTTATTGTAATCAGGAACATCGGCTCATTAGCTCAGCTAAATATCAAACTCAGTGAGAGCAGATTGACCAGACCTGGGGGCATAGACAGAACAGATGGTAAGAACACAGTAATTAGATCATTTAAAATCTTAATAAATTATTTGAAGAATCGTGTGACACATGCAATATACTCTTTTTTACCTTTTGGGAACAGAGTGTGAAAATAGTTAGGAAGATGTGCAGTTAAAGCTTAATGGAGGCCAAGTCACATGTGAAAGTCAAAAGCCGCACTGCTCCCAAATGCATTCAGTCTTTCCTGATCCTTCTCTTGCCCCTTTAAGCGGCTGTTCCATTGCGGATGCGGGCCAGTTTTATTAGAGTTGATGCAGCATGTTGCCTGGCACTTGCAGCCTGCGTCGTTGTTGTCGTCGTTACATTGTATTAGAATAGGGCAACAAATCATCTCCATTAACCTAAACAAAACTGCACAGACAATCGCGGAACGTGCATCTGCAGCACGCCAATGACAGAGGGGGACAGACTTTAAGCTTTGGCTCTGCCCTGATGGTGGTCCACAATAGGCATTTGCAACAGCCAACAACAAGGCAACAAGCCACAACAGCATAAAACACATAGCAAAGGTGGTAAAATTGGTGTCACTTGTCACGTAGAACGTTAATTGTGAAACGGAAATGTTGCTACGTGCTACGTGTGGTTGCTGTTGTTGTTGCTGCGCCTGGCACGCCTTGACAACATGTTGCAACTTTAACTTGGGTGCATAATTTGCGTCTTCAGACTGTGTGTTGCTTCTCTTCCATTTGCCTCTAGCTCGACCTCGTTGTGAAAATTGAAAAATGAAATCAAGATACTATGAAATATGTCACGAATGCAATTCTCGAACGCCCTCCTCCCCTGCCACAACCACTCAACTCCTCAACACTTAGAGAAAAATAAACTTAACTTTTAATCAAACAAATTTGTATAAATAAGAAAATTGCTGTTGGAATTCTTTACTTATCTGTATGGATTATTACTGATAAGCAGAAAATATATATAGTTATCCGGCCGACTATCTTAAGTCAGCGACAATTTTGTTTTTCAAAGTGTAGGCAAACACTTTAGGCCCGCATTGGGCATGTGCATATATTTTGGTTGGATAATTGAATTGTTGCCCAGCAACGAGCAAACAACATTTATGCGGACACTCATGAGGCCAACAGTCGCTATCGCAAATGACAATTCGAAAACGTAATAAAAATGCAAGCGGAATTCGGGGATACAACGGCAGTTATTCAACATCCAAGTCAGACTACTGGCTGTCATGTGAGGGCGCCGTAGGCAGCAGCAGCAGCAGCAGCAGCAACTGCAGCAGCCTGGCCATAAGACAAACCAAAACAACAAGCAAACAGTGAAACAGTAAAACAACAACGGCAACAAAAAAAAAAAACCAATCAGAAACGCAAAAATCTCTGACAACGTAACTGCAGTTGGCGTTGCACAGTTGCGCGATTAGTCGCGTGGGCGCAAGCGCAACATGACGGCCAAACAGCGATTCGGATTTGTTGCATGATGGTGCGGTGGCTTGGAGAGTGCGGCTTGTGGACGCTCCACTCGATCGCTTAAACAGCGTCCTACGGCTTCCAAGTTGGACAAGTTGCGGGCTTTGTGATTGGATTTATGTTAATTTCAGACGAGATTTGTGCAACGCTTTTAGCTGCTGTTTGTTATTGTTACTGCGGCTGCTGCTGCTGCTGCCGCTGGCAGCTGACTGTGCTTCAAGTTGCTTAAACTGTTTTGTGTGCGTAATTAAATGGTGACATTTTTGATTGCAAAGTGTTTTTTTTGCCATGGAGTCAGGCACATTGAGCCTGTCTACTGTCGACGGTCTGCAGAAGTTTGCCGCATGACATTTAATTGTGGGCCATCGATGCAGATATCGGGTTCCCAGCTGCACCTCTGGGACAACAAGCTGTTCAATTTCTATAACTTATTAGATACGCAAGCCAGTTTACAAGATAAATAATTTGTGCTTGTTTGGATTTGTCAATTGGTTTGACATTTTAAAGTTATTATATCCATCAAGTACATACCGTAAATATTTTTAAGGAAGTTTATTTGAAAAGAATGCCCATATTAAGATAAATATTTTAATGTGTATAATAATAATAAGCTAAATGGCAAATTATTAAATTCTTTTATAAGAAAATATTTTCTTATGCTCACATTTTAACATTTCAGTCTCAGTATTTACTCAAAGCTATATGTACAAATCATTAAAATCAAGCCTCAACTCATGGTATACTTCTGACATTTGCCGCATGTTCAAGTTGGTACTTTGTAGTTAACAGACTGTCTGACACCTTGCCAAAGTCGCGCCAGATTGCAACAATCATAGAGTGGCCTCTGCAAATGCCACACACATACACACTGCGAGACACGCACGAGACTCAAAGCCAAACTGTCTCGCCTGTTTAAAAGCTGGAGCCGCATTCACATTGTCTGACGCACTGGCTCCAGTGCCTCATTCTTCGTCATCGTGTCCGTCTCCGTCTCCGATTGCTAAGTTTGCCAGCTTGTGTCTCTGGCATCGCATTACATGGCAACAATTTTGAAAACAATCAACAAATAACTTAAAATAATTTTCTAGCCATTTGTGTGCAAGTTGAAGTTTTAACGGTTGCGGCGTGCGGCTTTTTGTATCCTTGTCCCAATCCCCACACCCCACAGCCCCTCGCTCCACATTGGCTGGATCTTTTTAAATGCCTGAGGCACTGCCTAAAACCTCGACGGTTTTGTCAGTTCTCTGTTACTCTAATGGGTCTCATAATTTTTGAATTATGCAGTTGTTGTAAGGCTTTTTATTTTTCTTTCAACTTTACAGATTTTGTTGGCCTGACAATACATAAATTTGTCTTTGAAGTGGGCCCAAAAGGCCGACGACAACATTTGACGGCGGTTTGGCGAGAAAATCATTGTTGTTGTTGGTGTTTGCCGCTGCTGTTGCTGTTGCTGCTGTCGTAGTTGTAGTTGCATTACTGCAACGTGCCGATTGTAGCTGCAGCTTTTGACGTCTTGTGTCACTGCTTGATTAGTTTTTAATTGTATGATTTATGGCGAATGCCTTTTAATTCGTATTGCACAAAATGGATGCCTATGTTAACTAATGCTAATGTGGCCCAGCTTAATTGAGAAATTAGCAATATACATTTTCTACTTTTCTGTCCACAAAGTCAGCCCGTTTCCCCCTCTGTTGACTAAGTAGTTGGCCTGTCACGCGGCAGCGGACTACGTCAATGCTCATCAATCTTTGGTTATTCATAATTTTCTGATTTATTAACCATGTTAACACGAAGCGACATTTTGCTTTTAACAAATATTAGCATTAGATATTTTTGCCCATTGCCCGAGGCTGCTGCAGCTGCTGCCCACACGCTCTTCAACATGGCTGTGATCACAGAGTCTGGCATTTGCCAAGATTTTCTCACAACGCCCACAAAAATAACCAAAAAACCAACCCAAGCTTAAATCCATTTCCAAGTGCAACATAAAGGCCAACAAAATGCAACCAAAATGCTCAGCCGGCCTCTGACTTTCGGTAATTTGAAAATTAATAAAGTCGTTTGTTATGCAAAGTGGCAGCGGGAAGCAAAAGCTGCTGCGGGGGCTTCGGTGGTTGTGACGGCAGCAGCTGTTGCTGTTGGTCATGTGGGCTTTTCGGGTGTGTGGGGAGCTGTGGGAGGTGAGGCTTGGCAGCTGTTCTGCATCGTGTCTTGGTGTGCTGCAAATCGCCTACAAAAGAAATATAATAATAATAATACAAATTGTTGCACCTTTGCTACACACAATAGTGCTGCTGATAGTGTTTTGGTAAACAAGGACGGGTGTGAAATATACAAAAAAAAGTTAACAAAAGATGACTTCAAAAATGCATCTGTTTTCTTGTAATATATTTTCAGTGATCTTTGCATTGTTTATGTTGCAATGCAATGCTTTGGACTCTCAAAAGACTTCAAAAATCGTACTTAATTAGGACTGATATTAATTAATGCTTCTACTATAAAAATAATATACATTAACGGACAGCGTTTTCTATTCAATGCAAGTGTAAGGTTGAAGTTGAGGGCGAAGCTTGTTACTGCTTGATTAAAGGAAAATTGCTGTAGATGCTGCCACTTTTAACTCGCAATGTAGATACTTGCATTCTAATAGTGGCAGTAGTTGGCCAGCTCTCAAATGTCACAGCTTAATTGTCAGCTAACTAAAAATAAACTACCTAAAAACAAGACATCTGTTTTTTCGGTAGACTTTTGGTTAGCCAAAACTGCAAGTGGGTCAAAGCCAATTAAGGCAAAATTGTTGGGCCCATTACAAAAAAAAAAATCCAAGCAAGCCATCCCATTGGCCATTAGAGTCAGCCCTGTCTGGTCTCACCTGGCAGCTGTGTGGCTGTACCTGTATCTGTAACCACACCATGTTCCGATCCCAGCCACTGTCGAGTTGACAACCAAGTGCAGGCAAATGTATCATAAATTTTCATATAATTTTTAAGTCTTGTTTGGGAAAACAGCAAGAAAAATACAAGTGCCAGACACTTGCAGCTGTTGCAGAGACAAAGCAGCAACAACAACAAAGAGCACTTGTAGTTAATTTTTCACAACTGACGGCAAGTTTTGTGCAATATGCGCTCCGCGTTTGTAAATGTGTATTTTTTCATTTTCATTTTATTATTATTATTTTTATTATTTTTTTTTTTGGCTGACCTGTCGCCAGGTGCAAGACAACACAAGTCTCTAAAATGCAAAGATTTTAAGACTCTGACTTTTCCCTCAACAATTTGTATTTATTTATTTATTTTTGTTGTTGGCTGTTGTTTGGCTTTTCGACAGCCACTTAACAGAGTCAGTTGTGGCGATAATTAATTCTGACTCAAATATTGCAACGAAACAAAACTGCACACAAAATCCGGTTCAATTAATGTGAAGGAATTTGTTAGAGTTGCCGCACAGAGATTTCTGTAAAATTGGAGCAGTTCCATTTCAAATAGACAGCTGCAGACTGCCCACTGGGGGGATATCAACTGAACTGAACTGAACTCAACTGAACTGAACTGAACTGAAGTGAACTGAAATACCAATGCATTAAGTGTGTGCCAAATTCTCAAGCTTGTTAATTCCCGTTGTCAGTTTGTGAGCTATTTATAAATAATTGTTCGACTAGGATATACGAACACCACATTTTTCAATATTGTTAAACGGTAAGTGTGCAATATTAATCACGCTACGCAATGTGGCGGCTCTGTATTTGTATAATGGATGCGATCGATGGTGCATATAAGACTTTATTAAATTGGTTTAGCTAAAACAATTTACAATTGTAATTATATATAATATATTTACAGAGCTTTTGAAATTATATCTGAGCCTGGAATTTGGGTTATTTTTGGCTTAAATTAACATTTCTAACAATTTTTAGATATTACTTATCATGTCCCTCAGGGCAGCTGACGCATTGGCAGCCAGCGATTAAGTGTGCCCACAGTTCACAGTTAATAACCAACTGTTTCGGGGTGTTGAATTCCAAATTGCACCAACAGGCCTGCCAAGCTGCCGCCGTGGTCATAGAGCTTAGCTCTATAATCTTGTTGCATATATCATATACGGGGAAAAAAAAAACGTTGGCTCTGCTGTTGGTGTTGCAGTTGCAGTTTGGTGGTTGGCTGCCGTTTATTAAAAACAAATTAAAATGCAAGAAGCCCCGAGGGCTTATGGCCTCAACGCTGACCACCCATAAACTAAGCAAGGCGAACAAAAATAATAAAAATTCAAAAAACTTATGGCGTCAAATGTAAATCAAGTAAACGTGCCTCTTTCCCTGCCGTCCCCTCAACACATTAAATACGCATTTGTTATATGTTACTAGCTGGAGCGGAGCAATTACAATTAATTGCTGAATTGGTGTTCTGGTGGGCAGTTTGTCCATGGATCATTTGAGCATTTAAGCGGTAGAGTAACCAAATACTTATTATGTTATAAAAACCATTTACAGAATATCAAATCAATTAAAAGTGTAATTAAAAAATAAATAAAGAACTTTATACATTTACTACACATAATAAATACAGTTAGAGAGTATTTTGCACTCGGTTAGAGTTAATTTAATACTTTGTAGCGTAGCCAAATACTCGAGGCAATTTTTCACAATCGTAATTGCAATTGTTGCAATTACAACAAAAATGTACTTTTAAAAGGCGCCCAAAAACAAGCGAAATGTTTTTTGTTTTTTTTTTTTGTTTTGGGTTCTCCAGTCTTTGGAGGCTACCGTTACGTTTGGAACGGGTCCACAATAAATGACAACTGTTGTTGCCCCGCCTGATCTCCGTCTTGTCCGGAGTGACGCACACGAATTGACCAACTGACTGACTGACTGTCTAACTGAACAAATCCATTCGGTTTTTTAACTGTGGGGGCGCACGTTTAAGATGCCGCTTCCCCTCTCACTACCCCGTGTCAACCATCAATTATTTGAAATTTTCATTCTATTTGGCGCACGTGCCACACGAAGCAAATTGATTTTGCCAGTAGGTGGAAAATAAAATTAACTTTGCGGTTTGCATTTGTTGCTCTATTTGGGCGAGCAGTCGACTAGCAGCCGTCGTCCAGTTAAATCAGTTTCGGCTTTGAAATTAGCTAGATTTGAATTTGTATTTGATTTGCTAAAGTTTAAGTTAGCGTGGGTCTACATCTGTCTCTCAGTTGGTCGGTTAGTCTGTTGGTCAAGATCTCGGTCCGTACGGCTGTCAGTCATAGTCACTGGCAAGTCAGAGCCGACTCGGTGACTGGGACTCGCTTACAAGGCGCCTGCGGTCATATTGTGCGGCTTGATTTATGGCAAGAGATTGGCCAAAAACAAAAAAAAAAAAAAAAGAAACCAGCAACAACTCGTATTTGCAATTGTAAAAACATTTTTTAATTCAAAGACGGAATTTTTGCGACCAATTTGATATCGATATATACATATATCCAAATAATATATATATATCCAAGAAATATTATAAATAGATACGAATTTTAAAATAGATTTTATGCCATTAATTATGAATTTGTAATTGATTTTTTTCTTATGTTAGTATGAAAGTTTTTCGAGTACGAAGACAAAAGACTTAGGCAACAAACCTGTCGTCGCCCGCATTTGGTTCACACCATGAACAAAAAAAGGCTGTCTGGTAATTGGCCATTTGGTTTCGTGTCTCTGCACAATTATCAATTACTCCAATCACTTTTATGTCACATGCAAATGCCACTGGCCGCCAAAGCCAATAATAATAATAATAATATAGTTAGAAGTTGGCGGCGTTACGCCCACATTTTGCAAGTACTGTAGCCATTTGGCATTAATTAGCCAGCAATTTACGCCAGCGGCTTTTAATTTTTTGCCAGGTTGCCACCCACAGATAGTTGGCCAAAAGACATTGTAGACGTGGAAGGTGTTGTACAAAACAAATAACACGCCAAAGATCAATTAGACATGAGAAACAGACACAGCGTGGAACAACTGGAACTCTTGGATTGACTGTGAACATGATGTATTCACTTTAGACAACGAATACAAGTGCAAATCGCAGGCATACTAATTTCGCGAATCCAGTAGCTAAGTAGTACACTCAGAGAAATACTTGATGTTTAAGTTACACAAATAGATTTTATCATTTCAGAGTTTATCAGCCGCATATACTCTCATTTCATGAAGACTTTCAAGATACTATACCATATTATTGGCTGAGTGTATTGACTGCTTGGTACATTTTAACGGCAAACTCTTTAGGTTTTCCGCATAAATAGAATTTAAGATTATATTCAATTAATTCACAACTTGACCGCAAAGTGGAAAAAGGAAAATGCATGAAAGCTTACCATTTTTATATTTTGAATGCATTTTTCATGAGCCTGAACTAAATATGCAGCTTTGGGTGTGCATAATTTACCACGGTATAGAAAACAGCTCACATTTACAGCACAACATAAATAAAATAGAAAAGCGGGCGTATTATTCGTAGTAACACTTGCAAACCTGTGTGGAGTGCACCACATAGTTTACAGAAAATATATACATATTTCTATGTATATATAAATGGTGTGCAACATGTGCGTTTTATATCGTTTTATATCGCCGTTGGCGATTTTATAAGTCGCTTTTGTGGAGATTTCCTGTTTGCAACGTTGCGCTTAGTATTAGGAAATTGCAAGTCTGCCCAAGAAACGGGAAGTGCACATTAATTGAATTATGCAAGCTGCGCCGGAAATTATAAATGATGTGCCATATTTTATGCTTACACATTTGTTGCCCTGTTTGCTTGTCCGTTTTCATGTTTCAGATGTTGTCATATTCATTATAAGCATGAGTGTTGCCCCCAAGCCTGAGAGTTGTGCCAATCAAATCATTTTGCGGGCTGTTCTCAAGGTTGTTGCTGTGACTTTCCAATAAGATCTCGCACACACACACTCGCACACACACACATATGTATATACACCGAAACGCACACATACGCCTATGATTGATTTATATTGTCGGTTAGCCAGAGGGGCGACCGAGAGAGGCGTGGCTCAACGCCATGTAAGCATAAATATGCAATTTGCTAATTGTAACACATAACGGCAAACGACAATGTACGACGATCCGTCCGTCCGTTCGACCGTCTATCAATCCCTTGCCCACACTCAGAAAAAAAGTAGTCTTTGATTGCAGAAAATCGAGAAATCTCTTAAGTTGCCATAATAATTGAAGCATTCTTGTTTAGCTTATGAAATAATTTCAATATTTAAAAATTGAATTCCTTAGAAATCTAAGCAGTTGCTCTTACTTGAGTATTTCTAAATTTAAGAGCAGTCCATATTGAGATTTTTAATATAATCCTTTGATTTTAAAATGAGAAAAAGATTTAGAAAAATCTCACTTGTAGGGCATATTTTTGTCTGAGTGTGGCGTTTTGATGTGTCTGTTTGTGCTCGGTATCTAAATCTGCCGCTCCACTCGTTAACCGTTTGTCATTGTTGCCGTTGTCGTTGCTGTTGTTGTTGCTGTTGTTTCTGTTGCCGCGGTGGCCTTCAGCAACATATTGCTGTTGCTGTTGTTGGTGTTACTGTTGCTGTTGCGGTTCTTTCGCTCGTTTTTCGCATTGATGTTTCAAGGTTGCCCAATTAAAAGTGACATTTTGCAACATAATGTGCCTGCACTTAACATGTTTCTTGTTTTCGCCGTCTTGTTTGTTGCCGTTGTAATTCGCGTTTTTTTTTCTCTCTGCCTATTTATCTACAAGCATCTATGTGGCTATCTAAGGTTATTTTTCTCTTTTTATTTGTTTTGCTGTGTGTTACTGCTAATTCACGCTTAAATTATATAATTGACGTAGGTTTCGTAAAAATATACATTAACTTCCAATTTACATTTCAAGTATTACAACAAAAATACAATGCAATTGAATTGCCTTAAGACTGTAATTGGCGCAATACTGAGTCATTAAAATGATTTGATTTCCCTTGGTACTTATAAGTGGGAGTTGCTATAAAGAAACTTGAGAAAATTGGTCTTACCTACGTCTGTACTATATAGCATACCAATATAGCAAGAGCACAGATACAATTACTAACTATTGTGCCAAATGTGTTATTAGAGAACAGTTCAAGTTAATACATTAAATGAATTTAGATAATTCCTATTAAATGCTCAAGTAAAAACTAAAAATTAATGAATGTTTTAACAACCTGAACAATGTTAAATACAATAATAAAGGAAGCGTCTTTATTAAGTACTCCTTTCACATATTCAACTGTCTGATTTACTATTCCCACCATTATTTACAAAATATGCACAGGCAAAAACAACTGTAAATATTCAGTGTGATTTACAACATGTATTTAATTTTGAGCACTTGCTTGTGTGTGCCTGTGTGTGCGTCTGTGTGTGTTAGTGTGTGTGGCTAGAGACCAATCGAAACACCGACAAAGAGACAGAGAGTTGGACAGGCGAACAGCTAGCCAGGTCACCATCTGTACTTGGATGCCATTCGCCGCCGTCTCGAAAGTGGACTTCACTGCTCACTGCTGTGGTTGCTCAGTGGTCGACTGTCGACTGTCGACTGTCAGTGCAAGAGTTTTGCTTGTCATAAAAATGCGCAAAATGCAACAATTTTAAAATGCAAAATATGCGCGTATGCGTGGAATGATTACCGCTGGCTGGCTGACTGCACTGTCGAAGACGGGAACAGAGAACGTTACCAACCTGGATGACTGACTGATTCTGACGCGGACTCTGAGTCTGGTTTGGGTTCGAAAATGCACTGTTGTGTTGGGTAATTATGCGGGCAACACGTTTAAGACGGCGGTAGGTTCGCAACATTGAAAAATGTTGCCATTATTGTTGTTTCTGCAGTTGCAGTTGCAGTTGCTGCGGTGACTGTTGCAGCGATGTTGCGTAAGCCATTGAAAATTGCATTAGAAAAATCACTTGGCAGCACCGGCAACAATTAAAGCGACTCGCATGTTTTTCGCTCTAAGTCGCCTGGGAACCACAAAAGCCGCACTTTGCAACTAAGCAAGTCGATTCAAGTTGGCATCGCCTCCATTTGAAGCTGCACATTCGTTGGATTTGACGTTCTAAAAGTCACGCGGCATTTCGATTGTGGCCTGCACTGAGCGAAACTACAATGTCGCACTTCAGTTCCACATATGAGCCGTTATTTTCCTAGTAATTGTTTTTAAAGGCCTTTCGCATGCATTTTTTCTGCAGTGCGCTGTCTAAATGAACATTTCTAAATCAAGTTAGTCATTTTTTGCAATGCAGCTGTAGATTATTGATTATACAGCTTGGCTTTGGATCGGAAATCGATAGACGCTGTAGAGTTTTTGTTTTTGCCAATTAGTCACTACTTTAATCCAGTACTAAGCCATAAAAAAGTACGCAACACCATATTCTAAATATATATTCACTTGAGCAACGAGAAACTTTGTTCATTTTATGCGTTTTAACCCGTTTTTATTACTCGTTTTTTGGCGTTTTTTTCCAGTGCAACTGCAAGTGTGCAACTGTGTGTCTCGACCGTAACCTGTGGGCCCTGATCTCTTTGTCTCACCACTTTCACCACCCCCCTTTCACTCTTTGGCACACTCTGCCCATCTCTGTCACACATACACTTTTTCGCTTTGTACTGTAATGTGTACAATTTATTAGCATTACAAATCTTTGTGGCGATGTTAATCGAGTTAAGGCAGTAAGCCGCTTTTATTGTTTGCCGTTACCCCATTCACTTTGCTGTTGTTGCTGTTGTTGTGGCAAGTTATACACGGTCAGATCGGGGCTACTTGCAAATGCCCTTTGGGGCAAAAGCCGACAACGGAGTCGACGCAAAAATCAGCGTAGACAATTTGAGCTATTTTTCACCAATTAAAAACAGATTCTCCCTGCAATTCTCCATGGCACTGCCATAGCGACCTGGGCGCTCCTAGCTGTGTACATAAAAGTTATTCTTGTTGTTGTTGTTATTATTGTTGTTGGGGTTGTTGATGTTGTAGCTGGCACTTAAGTGAAAAATGCAATTTGCTTTGTTGCACGCTGCACAGGCCGCACTTGCGTAGGTTTCAATTTATGTATGCTGCAATGGCTGTTTCTATGTTGTATTTTTTTCCTCAATTGCATGAATAAAGGCCAAAATGTATTTGGCCCAAAATGCAAGTTTATTTATCATATTTAAAATGCAATAAAATGCGTTTCATGTCGACAGCCGAGCATAAATTCATTTTATGCAATTTTAGTTGTGCATTGCAAACCCTAAGTGTCAAAATAATTCATTATAATTGCCCACAGATCATTTTTGTCAACGTTTTATATTTTTTGTTCGCGTTTTTGTCGTCGTCTTCGCGTCGCGTGCGTTTCGCTGGCGTTTTTCGAACGTTTTTTTTTTTTTTTTTTTGCATTTGTATTCGTTTTCGCATACGTTTTCGTCACTCGGTTCGGCTGTGCTCGGAGAATGAGTGAATAATTGCAGGCATGCCATGTTGTTTATATTAAATTAAATTAATGATGACTTTTATTTATGTATGCATGCACAGGCGTCATACAGCTGGCCACATAAATATGTGCTGGCCACTCCTCTACCAACAAAAGGGAGGCGTTCAAAGCCTTTTTTTTTGGCATCTCAAGTTGACGGCTTAAAAAGTGTCGTGAAAGCATAATGCATAAGATAGTCAGAAGATTATCTAATGTTTTTTCAGTCGTCGCAAGTTTATGCTTTAGAGTTGTTACTAACCCAAGTTGACTACCACATCTTTTATTATCCACTAAAATCATCGTTGTTGCCTTCGGCTATTAGTTATATTCTAATGGTTCAGTTAATCCTCAGGCTTTAAAAATATTTCTAACATTTCGCCGCATGACTACATAAAGAAATATATTTATTTAATTATCTGGTCAGTCGCCGATAGTTATTAGTGACTCTCAAAAATTTTAATAAGTTTTACAATTATGTGTATTTTTTCGAATGCCACCCATCGGATGCGTTCCACTTGCAAGAGTCAAATTGCTTGGCCTCCTATTAATGGTTAAATGTTAACCGCAAAATAGTTATTGCGTTGAACAAATTTTGTAGTTTATTTTGTTGTGAGCCATAAATACGTTAACATCATTATAAAGCCTAACACCTGCAACTGTGATCAACAACATATGCAACAACAACAATGCACAACACATTTTTTCGCATCTCGCGTTTCGCTAATCGAACCGAGTTTGACCAAGCAAAAACAACAACAACAACAGCATCATCAGCAGCAGCAGCTTCAGCAACAACAAACGCAACTAGCACATATAAAATTTGGTCGTTGTTGGTTGTTCCAGCGCACTTTGCATTCATGCCGGCTGTTTCTCACGCTCCTTATTGGATTTGGAACGCAAGTGCACGCGAGCAGCGAGCAGCGAGAAGCAAACAGCGAGCAGAGAGCAGAGACCGGAGATCAATGACGTTTTGGCATCCACATCGGCATCGGCATCGGCGCTTTTCGTGCGCAATAACCGCAGGGCGAATGTTTTGAGATTGCCACCGACGCAAAACGCCTGGGCATCCCGGTGCCAGCCCCAGCCCCAGCCCCACTCTTCCATTCCATTGAAACAAGTAAGCGGCACATCGCAGCAATGTGGCTCCTGCTGTTGCAAATGCAGTAACCCGTTCCGACTACACATGATTAATGATCCACAATTGTGCTGGCGCCATAATTTGCTAGTAGTTTTTTTGTTATGTTTTTGCTAAAAATTAGTTAAACGTCACAGAGATAAATCACATCTCTTAAGCAACTACAGGAGCAAGTCACTCAGAGTATGTCTTTGCCAAATATCCAGTAACAGATGCCACATATTAAAAGCAACATAATTTTAAGGAAGCCAATTGACCAATAATAATATCTACATTTTCGTTTCTCCCTTTTTTCAATCATGATTCATATATTTTATACATTACATGTATGTATACAAAAAAAAACAAAATTGCAATTCACTTGCAATATAATTATATAATATATAAGTTGTTATTCATAAAGTTTTTCATATAATTCTTTAGAATATGTTTTCTTCTGATTTGTAGCTTAATTAATAACTAAGTTATATATAGTATATAGCTGATGCAGCTTTATTTTGGGAACTTGTTCCTTAGTTTTCCATTTCAAATTACAAAATGTAATGCCTGAGTTTCCTACAGTTGTCAGACTTTAGAGACAAGGAATCGCGCTTTCATAGCGCTCAATTATAAGTGTATTTAATATATTTAATGATGGCGTCGATAGGTTGCCATATAATTGTCCACATAGTTGGCAATAAATTGATACTGCAATTGGAACAAATACTGCCAGCGCGTCTGGGCCAAGACCAGCTCTGCGCGGGCATCATACACACCATTCCCATCCGTTTCCTGCACTTCAGTTTCGGATTCACTTTCAGTTTCATCACTGTCATCAGTTTTCTCCGCGGTAAGTGTGCTTATGGAACTGGTGTCCGTCTCGCTTTCAATGCTCTGCTGTTCGATATTCTCATCATCATCATCAACATTATCTTCTTCATCTTCATAGAATTCGTCAGAGTAGAATGATCTTGACGAATTACTATCGTATTGGGGTTCATCAATTCCAGAGGATGCGCTCTCATCTGACTCAACAAAACCGCTCGATGAATATCCAAGCTCCAAGCTATTGGCATCCATGTTATCACTCTCAAATGAGGATTCTGAATTTATGGAGTAGGCGTCCTCAGCATTATTATTTGCAGCATTTGCTGGTAATATATTCATCTGCTGAATCACATGGACAGTTAACTTGTTCAACGGTTGCTGTGGATCCTCATTTCCATCATCATCATCATTATGATCTGAACTTGCAGGACCCTTTATGAATTGTATTAGCTTTTTGCCTAGATTGGATATTCGTGGCACGGGTAATTTAGGCAACTTCTTTGGCTTGCCATGATCTCCATAGTACAAGCGCTGCATTGCATCATACAGCAGATCAATCCACTGATCATACTGCTGCATATCGAAGTTGGATTGTTTAAAATGGGCCTCCAGATATTGTTCAATTTGTGGAATGTTGTTAAACTTTTTAAGCAGACGCAAGAATTCTGTTTTCTTACAGATCGATCGAATGAGACTCTGCAAATAAATAAACCAAAATTAATAAGGAGATTCTCATTTTATAAATTCTAAATATCTCGCATTCGAATTTTACATTTATTTCGAGATTTCGATGCTTCTGATTGTCTCTTCTGAGCTCAAGCCACAGCTTTTCTTCCTGTTGCCCATTAAGAGATTTCTGTGTGGAAAAGCAATTTAAACACATTTTGATTTAGACAGTGACTTAATTAAACAATTACCTTTGACTGCTTTTCTTTTGAGACTCGAATCAAATTTTTCGCTGGCTTCTGGGTTGTGGCTCGAATTAGGCTGCAACGGCGCCAATTAAAGACGCATCTATGACGTCGGGAATTGTGCCGCTTTTGCAGCTTTCGCTTTGACAATGCACAGCGCCAGATGAGCCGCGCATCGCTCTCAGAATAGCAACTGCTGTAGGAGGCATCGCTGTCATAATCATTCTCCATGCTGTCCGATATTATGCTACTGGCATCATCCACAGTGTTCGATATGCCCAGTGGATGCAGTGTGGTTGAGCTACCCTCCGTAGGAGGCGCAACCAGGCAATATGTTTTAGTATTTATCGAATTGGGAGCTGCTGCAGGTATTTCATTAGAAAGTGTCAGATCTTTGAGATCTAATGAAATTTCTAGCAACGCTTGCGGTTTATCGAGCTTTTTGGTAATCAAATCAAGCGCATTTTTGGATTTGGATATTTGTTTCGGTGACAGATGTTCATTATAAGAATCCTTATTATTGACAGTAATTTGTTCCGTCGGCAATAAGGACTCGTTTTGAGTTTCGTTAACATCGTCCATATTCAGCACCACATCAAGAGCCAATTGTGGTTCAGGTTCAAATCCTTGTTTGGCATCATTTAGTGTATTTTCTGGCACACTTCCAATCTGAGAGGCGAACTGTATTTCATCAATGGCTTTTGACTGCACCACTTCCAGTTCATCGTTTTGCTTTAGCTCCTGCTCAACTAAGTTGACATTTATATCCAAATGCTGTGCAGGTTTGTGCGCGTTAATAATTGAGACTGTGTGCTGCAGCTGCTCATCAGTTCCTTGTGCCTTCCAGCGCTGCTTGATGCGCTTTAGTTCGTTCTCCTCTTGTTCGCGCGGGACAGTTTTTTGGAAATAGGGGAAATCATAATCGTCGTAGTTCCAAAAGTTAAATCCATCACGTTTCTCCAGAGGAAATCGCAGCACTGACATGCCCGTGCCAGCTTCAGCAATGATACGTCTGAAATATTGGCACTGTTGCGGCGAGGAAATAAATGTAATGGCAATGCCCTTGGAGCCAAAGCGACCAGCCCGTCCAATGCGATGCAAATAAGTAACAAGGTCTTTAGGCGGATCCAAATTAATAACCAAATTAGCATGCGAAAAGTCTACGCCGCGTGCCAACAAATCTGTGGCGACCATGGTGCGCATTTTAAAGTTTCGATAGGACTGCACAAGTAAACAAATTTTTAGAAAACATTTTCATGGAAAATGCGAAACTTACCTGAAAGGTCTCTAGGCGATCGCTCTGCTTCATGGCGCCCGACATCAGATCGCATTCGACGCCATCGCGTCGCAAATAGTTGCGAAATGAGTCGGCACGACTCTGCGAGCTGGCAAAGAGTATGCCCTGCTCATAGGGCAACTGAGCAAAAATCTTGTGCAAGGCAGCCAGCTTATCAAGCATTTCCAGCATGCTGTTTGGCTGCTCCTGCAGCTCATAGACAAATTGACGAATGCCCAGCAGCACTGTGGCACGCTCACTGTTGGACACCAGCACTGGTTTGTGCATCAGCTGAGCCAGGCGCTCGTCCAGCGCATTTGGATATGTGGCGCTGCAGGCAATAATCTGTTTGCGGGACTGCAGCGATGAAATCAGCGACTGAACATCCTTTTGCAGCGTATCCGTGGCAAACAGCTGATCGGCTTCGTCCAGCACGAGCAGCTTCAGGCCTGAGATGTCGAAAACATTGTTGTGCATGAGGTGTAGCAGACGTCCAGGTGTACCGACCAGAATGCGCCCCTTGGCCATGCGTAGACGATCTCGTTTCACATCTGTGCCGCCAATGAAACTAACGCTCAAATATTCGCTTGTGTTGCGCATTTTCGAGGCCAAGCCGTTTATAGTGTCCTCCACCTGAATGGCAAGCTCACGCGTGGGCACAATAATCAAAGCTTGCGGCTTGGCGACCGATCTGTCCATCAACTCCATTGCGGCAAGCACATAAATCAACGTTTTGCCCGTTCCACTTTTGGACTGCACAAGCAGATCTGCAAACATGGTAGTAATAAAATACATATAATCGTGATGGGTTTCGAGTATCTTACCCATGCCAGCCAGCGCCATTGGAATTGCAGCTGCTTGTATTTTAGTTGGTGTCACAAAATTGTGCAGCTGGAGACATTTTAAAATGCTATGCTTTAGTTGGAGCTCTTCGAAGGAGATTGAGCCGGCAGCTACATCGCTGGTGCGCTGTTCTCCATTCGCAAGATCATGCGCTATTGCGCACTCCATGTTAATGTACGTCTCAGCAAATTACTTGCAAAATATAGTTAAATTGCAACGCAAAAATGAAACTCACGCTGCCAAAAAGCCGCCAAGCAACACTTGCTCGCTAAACATATGATATTAATCGACAGACCGCCACAGCGCACAGACTTCGATTACGATTTCCGCACCAGTGCTGTGTAACGTGTTATGTTGATTCGCAATTGTTTATGTTTATATTTTCAATATTTCTCACAAAACTTTACATCATTACAAGATAACGCAAGTGCGACCCAAATCGTACGATATATCGATAGCTTACCTATTTTTGCTATCCCAAGGAATGCAAATTATTATCAGTTTCAAGACTTGCAGCCAATCAGATAAAACATTTTGAATACATTTGTAAATCCAATGCGCTGCTGAATGCGTTGAACATTTAAAGAAAACTTATTCAAGTTTAATGCATATATTTTAATGCAATCGTTACATACTTGGTTAAAAATCTGTAATACTTCCTCAAAGGTGCACATTTTTACTGTACAAAACGTGGAGCAATAACTTATCGATACATTTGTAGAAACGCTATTTTGATTGAGCAGTGGCATGGAAAAATCCAAAATAACGACTTTTTTGGTAACTGGACAACCAGGTAAGCGGAAATAAATAAACAATATTTTAATAGATAAATAAAACAATCCACAGGAGTCGGCAAGACAACATTGGTTCGTAAAATAATCTCCAGACTGGGCGACGACAACAAACTTGCCGGTTTTTACACAGAAGAAGTGCGAACGAATGAACGGCGGATTGGATTCGACGTGGTTACTGTGAGCGGTACTCGAGGCATTTTGGCTCGGGAGAATCCACTGGATAATCAACGTCGACCAAACGTGGGCAAATACGCGGTGTATGTACAGGATTTTGAGAATGTGACGCTGCCACTTCTGCAACTGGTACCCCATTCACAGCAGCTGCTGGTTATTGATGAAATCGGAAAAATGGAGTTGCTGAGCCATCGATTTGAATCTGCCATCAATGAGCTGACGCGGCAGAAGCAGCTCATTCTAGCAACTATTCCCTCACAAACCCGCCAACCGATGCCGATTGTTGAACGACTGAGAAATGCACCGGATGCTTTTATTTACCGGGTGACCAAAGCCAATCGCGATGCTCTTTCTGACGATATTACAGAGCATATTCGAAAAACTCTATTTATGAGAAAATAAATCTTTAGCGCTTGATATAAAACAAAGCAAACATACATTAACAGCATTAACTGTCTGGGCCCTAGTCAAGAATAACGATAGAAAAGTTATAAACATTTTTTAAATTTCCAGTACCGTTGAAATGATTCCCAAATTTGCATACATTTTGTTGTTTCTGGGCCTTGCGGTCTGTCACATATGTGCCCACTTGAGGCCTATAATCGAGGCGAAGGTGAGCATTATACCCATCAGTCTGCCACCCTCCCGCAAACTGAACATAACTGTTGGCTACGAATATCACCACACAATGCTTTGGGTGGCAATTATGAATTCAATGCTGATGGTTTTTGGCTTCTGGCGTTGTCAACACGAAGTGGACAGGGCGATTCATCAAAAACGCAATATTGGTGGCAACAAGAAGTTAACTGCAGCAGCAGCGGAGGTGAAACCAATTTGTCAAAGCAAGATTCCCTCCAGCTGGCAACTGTTTCCGTTGCGCTACTTTGTTTGGTTTGCTGTGCCTTGGCTGACCACACTTCTAATTAATTTAATATTGAATTATTTACAACTGAATATGGTTCTGGGACACTTTTGCACATCACAATGGGAGGTGTTGGCTACCTACGGACGGGTTCAGATGCTCTATCTGCAACGCTTGCTCGCCAGCATTGCTGCGCCTTCTTCTGGCACCTTTAAGTCCATATTTGCAACACATACAGGCCAAATTACCTTCGAAAACAACCTGTTTGTCGGAGACGATTGAATGATGGAACTATAATGTTGCAGTCGAAGAATTCATTTCGTGTTCAATTTTTTGATAGTTTTTGAACAGAGTTCTGCTTAGTTAAGTAATAAAACAGCATGTTATATTGAACAAAGGAAAAAACGAACGGCTTTTTTATGAACTTGTCCTTTAAGGTTGCCCGACGGGCAGTTGATGTTGGCGAAAAGTTTTTGGTCACGTGGGAAATATGCATTTTTTCGACGGCCACAGGATAAACTTTCTCCGCAGCATTCTGTCAGTTGTTTTAAACTAAAACAAGGATGTTGCGGAGTCGAGGGTTTGCCACTATTTCGGTAAGAAAAAGTTGAATAGGCAAAAAATAAATGGGAACGTTTTGAAATCAGAAAGTAGCAATTTTTCTCAGCCTTTGACAAATGCAGTGTTGTTAAGTTTCACATGCTAATGTCAATGCTCTTTGTATTCGAATCGCACACAGCATTTTGAAAACATCTTCAACATAGCAGCCTTGATAATTAACTTAACTGAAAGACACCTCATTTCATATAAGGAAACTTTCAAATCATTTCACACAAATATCAAAACTCAAACAATTTCAGACAGTGGACTCTCTTTGTGATTACACCAAACCGCGAACATTCATAGCTCAAACTGATAAATTGAAGGATCACTCGGTCAGGCAGACACGTATACCAATATTCCAAGAAAAACAACAAAAATACTGTGTGCGTTTTTCTGGGCTTACCCAAAAAGAATTGCTCTCAACTTCTGCTGGTGAGTTTTGCAACTTAATCATTTGTTGTTCAAAGAAATGCGCAGATGCCAGCAATATGCGTATGTTAATGCATTGCTAGTCAGATCTGGCTTTAAGCATTTTCACATACAACACAAGTAACTTATCAACTTTTCATTTGCTTTTCAGTTATTGTCAACGTGTCTGTTAGAGTTTATTTACGGTCAGGCATTCATTCGAGATTTTTTTACATCCAGATAAGAGCTTATGTAAATTTTTTTATTTTAGTTAAATCACTTTATTTTTATTTACGCAAATCATCGAACCACGCCATTTCAATATCCAAAATAAGAAAATAAAACACAATCTTCCGTGAGCGCTGAGGAATACATTTGAAATAATCATTACTATGAATTTTATGCGTGGACAACATCGGGTGCTGCATTTCGTGAAGTATATTCGCTTGCAGAGGACAAGCTGGCACCGCTATGCATCCTGCGAGTCCTCCAAGGGCGGCGGAGGCAAGGGTATAGTATTGGGTCTGTACGAGAAGGAGAGTGGCAAGGGTCCCAGACTGACGGCCGCTGGAGAGAAGTTTGATGATCGTGTGAATGGCAAGATTTCAGAGTTGATTTGTGAAACAAAGATCACGGGTCGGTTGGGTCGCGGCAAGGTTTTTAACAATGTGGACACCGACTTTCGATCCATTTGCGTTGTGGGCCTGGGCCTCGAGGGCATTGCCTTCAATGAGCTGGAAATGCTGGATGAGGGCATGGAGAATGTGCGCGTTGCCGCCGGCATTGGTGCCCATTCATTGCAATCGCTGAATTGCATTGAGGTGCACGTGGATCACATGGACTATGCGGAACAGGCGGCTGAGGGAGCTGCCCTCGCCGTCTGGCGCTATGATGACAATCTAAGCAAGAAATATCGGAAAATTGTGCCCAAACTGGAGTTGCACGGTTCGCCCGATTTGGATTCATGGACGCGTGGTCTATTTAAGGCAGAGGCACAGAATCTGGCTAGGCGTCTGTCCGATGCACCAGCCAATTGCATGACGCCAACCATATTCGCTCAGGCCGCTGTGGATGCACTTTGCCCCTGCGGCATCACCGTGGAGGTGCGCACCATGGAATGGATCGAACAGCAGCGACTCAACTCATTCCTCATGATTGCCAAGGGGTCGTGCGAACCGCCCGTTCTGCTGGAGATTGCCTACTGTGGAACTGCACCAGAGGACAAGCCACTCTTGCTGGTGGGCCAGGGCCTCACCTTTAACTCGGGAGGCATCAATCTGCGTAAATGTAGGGGCATGGACGAGTTCCGCGGTGATCTTACCGGCGCCGCTGTCATTCTGGCTTCGATGCGAGCAGCCGCTGCTCTCTCGCTGCCAATTAACATCACGGCGATCCTGCCACTCTGCGAGAATCTGCCATCCGGCATGTCCTGCAAGCCAGGCGATGTGGTCACCCTGCTCAATGCTAAAACGATGGCTGTGCGCAATGTGAGTCGTGCTGGAGTCGTTGTCATTGCCGATCCCATGCTTTATGGCCAGATTACGTATAAGCCGCGACTTGTAGTCGATGTGGGTTCCATGTGCATTGGCATCAAGAAAGCCGTTGGCGGTGGAGCAACAGGAATTTGGTCGAACTCGCACTACATTTGGAAGCAATTCCAGCGCGCTGGCTCGTTAACTGGAGACCGCCTGTGGCGCTTCCCACTCTGGCGCTTCTACAAGGATCGTGTTGCTGAAAATCTCAGTTTTGATTTGGCTAACGATGGCGATGGCCATGCCTCGTCGTGTTTGGCAGCTGCCGTCCTTCATGAACTGGTGCCGTGCAGTGATTGGGCGCATCTGGACACCTTTGGCACGGGACTGCTGAGCACCTATGGCCTGGTTCCATATCTAAGTGCTGGACGCATGACGGGTCGACCGACGCGCACCCTGGTCCAGTTCCTCTATCAAATGGCCTGCCCCGAGCAACCAAAATAGTTTCCACAGCAACTCACACCCACCATTTACACAAGCAGACCAATTTAGGAATCGTACGCAGAAGTACAATTCTTTTGCATTAATAGTTATTTATGCACACGTCAGACAGAAGAGAAGCTGTGGCTACAAGTCATTGGCAATTTTACTATACTGATTCTACACATTCCAGTGTACACTATTATGGCACAATGCATCTACATTTAGAAGGCATGTGCAACAAATTTTAGTTTAACCGACAAATTGGTGTGAATGTAAAATAAATTTCCAACTCGATGTATTTTAGGAAAAAAAAATTAATAAAGTGTTCTATCAGCTGCTTTAAACTAAAATATGGTTTGGCCTTGAAGCCGCTGTAATGTCTGAGATTATGTTGGACACGCACGAATGTCGCCATATCAATGAAGCAATGAAGCGTTAAGCTGCTGGCCAAGTTTTTGGAAACAAAATCCGGTCACGTATTGCCACCTCAAAATTGAAAGATTATGTAGATTATTTTTGGATAAATGCAGTGTACACTAGTCGATGCTATTGGCCATGGTCCAAACGGCCGTTATGATTGAAGGAAATATTTAAATGGATGTGTTAATTTATCAAAAAAAAAGTTCTTCCACAATTAAGTGCAAATGGCATAAATCATTTATTACGATTTACATTACTTTCCACTCTGGGAACATCATTTGCAATGAGGCAAGTTGAAAATTGGGCAAAACGTTTAAATTACCAACTGTTGAAAACTTCAAAAATTAGCGGTTGCATTGATTTCGAAAATTGTTTTAGATATTACATGAAGGGCTTGGCACATTTTGAAACTTTGCAAATTGAATTAATAAAGAGTTTAGTCGCGGAACGTCTTTACCCATGACTATGCTCTATGCAAAGCGTTGTGACACCGCCATTAAAATTTTTGTGTTGCGTCTGACGTTAGTCCTCGACCTCGTCCTTGTCCATGTGGCATGTGGCAAATGCTGCTGACGGCGAAACTTATTTCGTTGCCTGTCAAGTTTTTAATGATAAAGTGTTCTGCTTTAATCCTGCATGCTGGTAACTAAAGCAAAAGTGCTGACAGCCCCAGTGCCGCAAAGTAGGCAGTAGATATTAGGTTTGGTGATGGCATTGGCGGGTGGGAAGGAAAGCTTACCTGTTGTAAAGGTGTTGGCTCATGCGAAAAGTTTAAGGTCTTCATTTATAGCAACGCATTTTAGTTGGATCCAGTTGTTGCATACTTTTTGGCTTATAACAATTAAAAGCCCCCGGCAAAATGGTTTCAGCTTTTATCCATTTGTTAATGGCCCAGCAATTATTAAGGTGCGACAAAGGTCATCCCTACAGCATTCTCATTTCAATTTATTTGACTGGCTTGTGAGTGGCTCCGCTGTGTGTTCTGCTTGTTCTGTCGTTTTCTCGATTTGATCTGTGCTGTGCTTCATTCGGCCACAATTGTTATTTATGATGGCCATGGGCCATGGCCAGCAAATGAATGTGTCCGTCCGTGCGAGTGTGCGGACGTGACGTAATGTGGCACACAAATGTCAGGCCTGCCGGTTACACTACACTGTTGTTGGCCAAACTTTTCGCGAGTCGAGTGAATGCTCTGAAATGACATGCTGGACAGGTTCAGGAAACGGGCATTGCAGCATTGCAGCTTGGACAGCACTGACAAATCGTTTCGACTCCGACAGTAACCCACTCGGACGCAATGACAGCCCCAACTCCATCCTACCCACTGATGTCCATTTGTGATTCGTCAGTGAAGCAGTCAGTGAATGTTGAACAATAAGCGACTTAAGTAAATTTTACAATAGTCAGCCAAATATCATTAAACACGTATTTGAATTTCATGTTGACGAAACCGCCATCAAATAAATAAATCATAAGTGTCTCATTTATTAAATTCTGATAACACAGTAAGCAATTAGAGTTACGCAAATTGGTTAGATTTGTCTGCGGTGGCTTGTTATGTTCAGTAAAAGATACATGCAAATTCCCGCATTGCAGCTCATTTTGTAGAGAAGCATAATTTAAAATGCATATTAAGCGCACTTGTTTCCCTGCTGTTCAACTGCTGCATGCAGTTGCGTCATGTGAAATGTCCATAAATGCAATAGTTAGACTCGTACGCTACCCCCTTCCACAAATCACCGGCATTCGGCCACTAAAACTGACCGCAAAATGTTGGTGCGACTGAGTCGTTTTTAATTAATGCTCCGGCATATACATGGCGCTGAAATTTGCGCTTCAGAATTCATTTAGACAAAAAACGAACACCCCCAGTAAATGGATTCAGGGGTCACGGACAATAACCGCTTTTCATTGCGTGAAAATGTGGTAAAAAGAAAATAAAAACATGCGGCAAATCCAGAAGGAAAAACAACAAACAGCCAACTGAGGCACCAAGAGTTATGCTAAACAACAATTTATTGACAGCTATAGTTTTTCAAAAGCATTGCGTAAACGTACAGTGCGAAACCCCAACAGGGTTTCAACATATTTTCCTTTTTTTTTGCATATTTACATTTTATTTTGACAAGGACAGACGCTGGCGAACTACACTCAAACTGTGAGTTGCGTGGGTTTGTTTATTTTTGCAATTTCCATGGAGTTAACCTGTGACGAGCTTTGGCCACACAAAAACAGACACGAGCAATCTGCTAACATGCACAGAGTGGTGATTTAGCTAACAATTTAATTAAAATTAAAAGCAGGGCAGAATGTGCGCAACGAGAGCCGGAGATGAGAAAGACAAAATTCATATCACGATGATGACGGATAAAAATCCATGGAGAACATATGTCGCTAATGTTTCTGATGTTGGTATCAGCCACAAGCGGCATGTTTTAGATACTTGACAACAACCAAACAAAAAAGGGAACTTTACAGGTTTCGCAAAGAGATACCCAGAGAAAAGAAAAAATATTCATTATAGAAAAGATTTCATAAACTTATTTTTTCTTCGACCGGTGATAAAAACTTGTTGTCAGTCGTCAGCTTCACTTGAATGCACTTGCTTAATAAACGCCACACATGCATTTCGTCTGCAGGATACAATCAAAAGGATGCAAAGGATGATTCCGATTGATAGCATACTTTCCTGCGGCGGTGTCAAGCGTTTGACACATGGTTGTCACAGCGAATCCACTTAAAATGGCATCCAAGCGTCCACGTGTTATCCAGTCACACCTTTGACGGGATAGCTTGTCACGCCTGAGATGATACTTGACACAGAACAAAAAGTTTTCAATGGCAACACATACAGAAATGTCAAAATAGCTGCACGAGCTGCCGCCCTGGCTGTTATTTTTTTTTCTTCTTCTTTTTGTGCCACAAGCTCTTTTTTCCGCGCACAATTGAGTATTTATAAAAAGCGGAAGCTGCGTTTTCCGGCAAAAGAAACTTGGCTGTTGCCGTCTGACTGCTCGAATACAAATAGAAAAAAAGAACGCCGGAAACGCGGCAGCTTGATTTAATTCGAAGACGCAAAATGGAAAACAGAAATGCGGCGGCCAAAAGCCAAGGCAACAATTCCGGTAACAACAATGTGCAAACAACAATAACAACAATGGGTAAGTAATCAAAGCACAATGCAAACCTTGTTAAGTGCAGCAAGGCCAAAATGACCAGATGGCTAGAAGGGGCATGCTCGCTGCCAAAAAAGTCTCACAGGCGACGATAAATTCAATTTCATGAAGCAAATTATAGATTAAAGCGAGCTGGGAAAGTGAGATTCTTCGGCAAGTTACTTCCTTTGCCCACCCTGTCGTCCTGTGCGTGTTTGCCCCTACTTATAAAAAATTGGAAGTATATGTGATTTTTCATGTGCACGCGTGCAAAGCACAACAAACACGTACTCACACACACGTACACACACACACGTACACACACACACACGTGTCTATGTAAGCGATTCTGGTATTTTATTATCTGTGTTGCGCATACATGCGGCATGTTCGTGTTATTGCAACTGCATTAGCAGCTCTATGCCAAAGATAATGTAATATTATCAATGCCTGCCACATTTTCAATTAAGTGGACATTCTGTACATCATTTCATTTAATGCATTCATTTTTTTCCCCCTTTACGAAAATGGCATACTCATGTTGGTATGTTTATATTATATTTTGTACAACTGGCAACAGCATTTGTAATGAGCAGCGATAATGTTACCTAGTTTTTGGCATTGCCATTACCTCATTTGTAAAATTATTTCCATTTTGCAAATTGATATTTTCGAATTAATTCGCCAGAATTTGCGCGTATCTGCTTTTATTGAATTCTGTTTTGATTCGCACTAAACAAATTACAATTGCGCCACTAAACTGACATTGCATTCTGATTAGAACGAAAATTGGCTAATAAAATGACAGACATTTCATAATGGTATTAAACGTGCGGCACCAGACACATTGCGTTTCCGTTTCGATAACCTCGATATCTTAGCTGTGACCCATCTCAAATTCAAAGGGGCCAACAATGACAAGTTGAGCCAAAACAACTCCAAAGGCAGCAGGCGTTCGGAAAATTCTCTTATTTCAGCTCGAAACTCAAAAAAAATATGGTCAGCTCAACTAGACAGTTTCAGTTAAAATCTTTGAGCTGCAAAAGTCTTTGCAAATCCAATTGAATTATGTTGCCAACAATGTGAGTATTGCAAGCATTGCCACCTGTCAGCAAACTGAGCCAGGTAGGTAAAAGTTCAGGACACCAACTCTTCAACTCAGCGCTGCATAAATTGCTCGCAATGTGCCAAAATGTTTATGAATGCTAAAGAGTAAACAGAAATATTTAGCAATAACTCAGGGTAATTATTCTTCGGTTCGTAATTCCCATTTTTATTGCAAATTTTCGCAAAATATAAAATTATACCCTCAAAAAGTGATTGTAAAACAATGTCAAAACTAAGTTGATTTTCAAAAGGAAGTGCTTTTTGATCAGCTATATTAATATTGTATTTGTGTTTTTAAACACGATTTCTCGGTTGAATAAATGTTCAATCTCAATCCCACAACGTAATTTTATTGTTATCGAATATGAGCCAGCTAAATTTGTATAAGCCATGTGTGTGTGGGCTTGGCATCATCTGTTCGAATGTCTACACACACATTTTTGAAGCCAAAGTTTATTTGGTGGCGCATGGAAAAAAATTAAAATTGGTTTTACCCGCTCAATGGCAGTGGTTGGTGATGCGTGCATGTGTTTTTGTTGTGCGCAATGAACAAGAAAGAACTCCAAAGTTTTTGAAATAGGCTACAGCTGCAGCAAAAAAAAAACCCACAGCAATGAAATGGAACGCTTTAAGTTTTGGCAATAGTTCAATATTATCCAAAATAGTTTGACCCAAAATAACAATTTAATGAAATAACATGCATGTTTTTTCTTAAAAAACTATAAACGTTAAAAACATGTTTAAATATTTACATGTCGCAAGGCCTTATCAAAGTTTGCAACGGAGTGCAGACAGTCGCCTTCATTCTTGTAGTCGGAAAGGAACTTTGTTAGGGCCCAGACATCAACTAAAAAGGGATAGTCCCATAAGATAAGCAAAAGTCTGCAGTGCACACAATTGCCAAAAAGTAGGACCATTTATACTTGGTCTTTTTCAGTTTCTGAGATCCAGACACAAGTCATAAAGAGAAATTGTCTATTTAAGAACGGCAAGAGAAATTACACTGCAACATTTATGTCTGTGTCGATGTATGTCTGTGCGTATTGTACTTCAAATGCATTAATTTATGTATGAAACTCTATGGCACGTACAGCAAGGGGGAATTCCATATTATAGGCAGGTTCTGCAGCAGCGACCAAGAGTCAGACGGACAAAGAGTGGATGCTAAGTCAGCGGCAGGAAGTGGTAGCGCATGTAAAATGGCTGCAGTTGGAGCCAGTGAAATTGCTGTGGGCAGGAAGTCACTGACAGATGCTGATTATAAGTCTACAAAGTGTGTCCCACTAGACCCACTCGTTAGTGCAAGTGCAACAACTACCAACCAACCCTTGGAGATAAACACGTGCGACATAATCGTCTGCGTCTTAAAACCTTAAAGCACGACGTGACCACCGAAGATTTGTGTTGACCTATGACCAGTCTTTGACGAGGGTTTCTCTCATTCTTTCCGCTACCCAAGTATCGTGTTTGACAAAGTGTTCTGGGCGCATCCTAAATAAACACAAACAGAACCGAAATAGACCATTCCCCCTCCTATTGCCCTTTTTTGTCCACTTCCACTTATTTCCTCAACATCTAAATGTAATTTAAATGATACGCACTAAAATATTTGTTCTTACAATATATTTATTTAATAGAAGCAAATTCCTGTTTTTCTCTATTTTAAACTTGCAGCACAAAAGTTGGTGTTTAACCTATTTACTTCCTGGTACATGAAAATTGTTTTTAACTACTGTTAAATCCTTAAAGAGCCTCAACTGGGCTTTACATTGTGCGTCCTTGTTGACAGGAATATGGTTAATTATTAAGCAACAAGCAGCCTACATCAATCTTTTATGAGTTCCAACAGTCTCCCACCTCCGCCCGAGCACCACACCTGTACCTCTTTCTCGGACTGACAATGGGTCACATAACGCTTGCCTGTGCCTGACATTTCTGTTTTTTAGTTGGCATTGTGTGCATTGAATTTGCATTTGAATGGGTTGAGACTTACCTCGACACAAATTATGCAGCTCGATTTGTATGTGCAGAGTCCTTGAATGCATCGCAGCCATCCTGAAACACAAGTTTTACAGAATCATAAACTGATTTAAGTTTGCGAGGATGCTGCACTTCATGCTTATTTAAAACTAAGTGCCACTTTTATCAGCGAGCAGGGCATTCAAATACCAAAAAAAAAAGGACGAATTACGCTTTTGCTTTTTATCAAAAGAGAACTATTTTCATATCACAAGTGGCTTGCAGGGAAGACAGCTGCCACATTGTAATGTGGTCTTCAGCAAGCTGAACATTGTTGAAGAGCCAGTCGAGTTTTTCGCTTAAAATACACTTCAAAATAATTGTAGAGAACAGTTTGAGAAAAAGCTTTGAATACGAATAATTTGTGCCAAAGATTAGTGTTAAGCACAGAGATTAAAGGAGCCACTGGACATTAAATGTACATAATCTATTAACCAAGGGAAATTTAGCACGCGTAGCCCAACACACTGAATGAATCCAGTTAAGCGTTGTCGCATTATTCTAATGAAATTAAAATGAAATCAGTGCTTAATAAATATGCAAATACGGAATGATAAACGTGCGAAGTGGAAAACAGTGGAAAAGTTGTTAGACTCTCAATATCTCTCTCTTTCTCTCTCTCTCTGCCCGCTGCTGAGTAATGCAGAGCACGCTCGCTCTGGGGTCCGACTAGCTGACTGACTGACAGACTGACTGACTGAGTGACTAGGTGAGTTGAAAGGGCGTTGCCTGCTGCACGAGTAAGCACTCGTGCTTAACTGACTGCCTTACACAGCAGCAGCAGCATGAACAAAACAGTGGCAACAAGACAAAACGCTTAGACTACTTTTGGGGCGCACGTTTGTTGTTTGCATTTGGCTGACGTGTGTGAAGGTCGCTTGTGTTCACGACGTCATCGTGCGTCAAAAAAATCACCAACTATGTGTTGAGCATAATAATGAGCAACACACACACACACACAGAGATTGTGCCCCAAATGCGTGTACTTGACTCGCTTCCGAGCCTCTTTTATTCATTCTTTCTGTCTTTTTTCCTATTCCCATCGCACTGGGTCTTCCTTCCGGCTATTATTCGGACTATTTTTGTCATTCGCATTCTGTTCAGTTGTTGCTTGTTGTTCCTTTAAATAAATTATGGTTGGCTTGTTGTTTTCTCTTTTTTTTTTCTTTTGAGACTTAACTAAATGGTATTCATATTTGTTTCTTTATTATGGCTCTGTGCTTTTATTAGCCTTGTCTGGACACAGTTTTACTGCCAATTTTCGTGCGATTGCATTGCGAATTAAAACTGAAAATGCAAATAAAAAATACAATTCTCCATTTCGTATTCCCTCAGGCAATTAGTCTACAACTTATGTTCAATTATTTGATTATTTGTATGTGCACCATGACTGTGTTTGTGTGTTTCTCTGTGTGTGTGTGGGAGTGTCGCACGTGTTTGGTTTTCGGTAATAGTCACAATTAAAGAAACTGATTGTTATTGCCTGAAACTGAAACTGATTGTTATTTTGTAGGTGCTGGTTGGCGTTTAAATTCTACTTTATTTGCATAATCGTAAACACAATATCAGCAGATCAGAGACTTCAGTTATTTGTACGCTTTAAGGACCTACATTCTGTCTTTAATTTAGTAATAAAATCATTTTTAGATGCTGTCCAATAACATATTAATCAAAAAGATACGAATTGAATTCATTTAGTAACAGAGTTCTATGGTTGATTCTTAGGCGACAGACGACACATTTGAAATACAGTTATTAGACATGATTTGTGCTAATTTCACACAATAATTGCTGCAATTAAATTTATGACCTGTTTCGCAACAGAAATACTGAATCTGACTGGGCCGTTTTACGAGCACTTAAATATGCCATAAAGCCGAGGTGTGGCATATTCCATAAGCATAAATCAAGCAATAAGGAAACCTAAACAGAAGCTTAAACTATATATATACACATATATAAATGTATGCGTCAGTTGCGGCACAGCTGCCATTAAAATGAAACGGTCCCCATAAAATATTACGCATACGCCATGTTAACACTTTATAAACGCATTAGTGTCCGTTGGGAGGAAAATATGTCGTTTTACGAACTGGCACCCACATCAAAAAACAATTTGCAAGTTGAACGACAAATATGGAAACAGAACGTTTGAGTAAACAAATATTATAAAAAATAAAATACAAAATACATACACCTATAAATATATATATTTATGAGCGCGATATAACATTTGTTGTGAGTATACTGGGTCATAAATCAAATGACTATTGGCCACAACACGTGCCCAGATAAACAAACAAATGCGAGCAGTAACTAGTCAAATGGCAGCCACGCCCACAATGGGCTAATAAGAAACAGCTGCCAGCACATTAAACTCAATGAGTTGAAATTATTTGCAGCCGAAGGTCAAGAACTAAAATAGAGGCTAACACTCCGGCAGTTAGTAAAGCGTGGAGGGGTGGAAGCAGGCGTGGCTTCTGGGCGCTGCCGTTAAAGACAACTTCCGTAAACAATAAATTGTGGCGCAGCAAAGTAAAAAGAAGAAGTTGCTCCCCGGACAGCTCTTCGGGTAACCAAGTTGAAAGCGTTTCTAGGCGCCTGAGAAGGGTCATGTCTGGTCGGGGTAGGTATCTACTTAAAAAGCGAAGCCAGCACATTTGCTGTATACATTTTTGTATTTTTTGTTGGTCCCCTTTTTTTTTTGCTCTGTATGGGCTGATTGGACTGGTATGGGCATGGGGGATGTTGATCCTGCAGTTGTGGGTCGCACTTGCCCATTTTTAGGCTTGACACATGCCTCTTGGCTAACTGCTGTCGTTTTTGCGGGGTACCTTAATTTGTGAGGCTTATTCGTGGAATTTACGACCATGATGATAAATTTAAAGAAAAAGGCAGACACTGAAACCGTAGCAACATTTTCTTTGTGGATTCACTTAAGCGGCAAGTTGACAAAGTTGCAACTGAATTGAACGGCTTCCAAACAAAACTTTATGGATGGGCACTTAAGCTATTTAAGTTAAGTGTAAGTCAAATATAAAAGGGGCATAACAAAGTTTGGTAATGAAAACGATAATCAGGAAAAGGCATATTAAACACTTGCAAATGTATTTAGTTTGATTACAAATTGAATTAAATAGCAATTCAATCATTTAGTTTAAGTTTAAAGACGCTTTATGCTCATTGCACACAACCACGACACTCGACTCTCCTTTAAAAATAGCGCCAGCCGTCATTTTCTTTCGTAACTGCCGCACTTAAGAGACCAAGAATGCCATTGGGGTTCATGCTACTTAAATTTGTAACAACTATCGGTCTCGACGCTGCCCTTGTGGCACGCACCCCTTGAGCCAAGAGTCTGCGGGAGTGGATCAGTGGAGTAGACGTGCAGAACGCGAATCTAACGAGGGTGTTCAAGTGCATGGCACGCTCGGAAAATCGCACGGCACTTATGGGGGGCTATATAATGAAAGCTGGAGTTGCTGGAACGCCGCTCCTCCATGGCCACCACGCAGTCGGACGTGGTCCACGTGCAAACGTAAACATTGATGATGTGCTGCAAATTGAAGACAGTTTTGCTGGCTTTAATTGGCCGGATAAGCCGCACGGTGTGCAGGCCTCGAAGAAGTTCATCCGATAAATGGCCAAGGGAAGTCGCTGTTTGATTGCTCGGTTGCACCGATGGCAGCCTGAGCCCCAAACAGGAGCAACGCACCTATTTTAATGAGCAAAGAGTTGCCCAGGCTGGCTCTGAGGCAGACTGTCCAAATAGCCTGTTGTATACAACCAGCGATTAAGCGGCATGCACAGCACACAAATGCTTGCTTAAGCATTTAAGAGCTAAGAAGCTTGTTGACCCAATTTGATTGTGTGGCTTGAACGCCAACAAAGGTCAGCAGCGAATTTAAATTGTCAATAAATATGTGAGCACCATTTAAACTGGCAGCCAATCAACCGCAGCCACACGCACTAAGTCAGGTACACAAATAGCTCAAGCACACACACACACACACATACACACAAGCACACTCGTATACACGGCGTATGAGTGTTGGGCTCAGACTCTGATTTATGCCAGGCACCAACAGCAGCCGCACAGCAACTGGCCTGTTTTTTGTTTTTTTTTTCTGTTAAAGCGTAACTATGGTCATTCAATGGCCGCATGCAAATGTGGGACGCGGGCAGCGAAGCGCTTTAAGTAATTGCTTAGAAGTCGCGCAGCATGCGGCACAGTAATAACAATAATAACACTATCATAATAACAGCAATGAGCCACGCACCAGAGATGCTATTATGTGTTGCCCCGTCCAGACTTGGCCTGGTCTGCACTCTCTCGTGTTGGCTGCGACTGAGTTTCACTTTTTGCCATGTGTTTGAGTAGTTTATTTTAATGTGCCATCATATGAAGTCATTTAATGGTTGCACATGCAACAAGCAAGATAAACTGACTGCAACTGCAGGCTTGGACACATGGGAAGTCATTTGCTTATAATAATTAAAACTGTAAATGGTTATTGTGGCACTACTGTGTGGCATGCATACGCAGTTGCAACTGTGTGTTGGGGGGTCCTCAATTACAGTTGAACCGTGCAAAATACTTAACAAAGGAGAAATTCTCTGATATTATCAAACGTTGCTGTTGTTATCGGAATAATTTCTGTGTTTCTTTTTTTTTGACAAAGGTTTCAAAATAAATTGAGGTAATTTCTTATTCTGAATGCTGAAGCCAATTTGTATATCGGGCCTTCAAATCAGGAATCGATAAAATCCTGTCTGCCACATAAATAAATAAATGGCAATGTAATAGCAAAAAGTGTATTTTACGGCATGTCAGCTGTGCTTGACACTGTTGTTAACCCATTTGGTTCGTATTTCCCTTGGGTCACGTAATAACATTTAAAATGATGCTTGCTACAATATTTCGTAAAATTTAAATTAATTTCAAGAATTTCCATTTACAAATTCTACCTTTTACTTTTATGCTGTTTTGTTTTGTGCTCGTGTGCGTCATTTTGCTGCTATTTCCTTTGAAATAGAAAATAGTTGATGATTTACTCCAGGCCGAAAGCAACCCAGTCTGCCCTCTGGCATCGCCTCGTCCTCACCAAAAGAGCCTCACAGCCGCAACTCAGCTGCAATGTCAATAAAAATTCAATTACGTTTCGTACAAAACTTGTCTGGCATGCCATTCTTATGGCCATTTCAAATTGGCTATCGGCCCTACAGACGCACAACGATTTCCAGCATTAACTTTGTTGTCTACTTTCGCAGATCGCTGAGTGGCATTGTGAAATTTGTTTGACATTTGAATAGCAGCTTCAATTGAATTCGACAAACAAAAGTGCTTTCAAGTAGCGTGTGCCGATATCCGCTGCTATCTGCTATCTGCTATCTGCTATCTGGTATCTGGAGTATGAAAATGAAATCTGAACTGTGCCACTTAAGTTTAATGTCATGTTTATGTAACCCAATGCCCACGCAGAGCACAGTAAATAATCATTATCATAATTTGTGCACGCACTTAAGACCAGATTCTGATTGGCCCAGACAGATACGTCTCCGGGTCCTATTTTGGGCAAGAATAAAAGCAAATTGTTCTCACATCTTGCAACGCATTAGATAACTAATATCCTGAAAGTGATGTTGGTTGTGGTCTTGGCCACTCATATGACAAAAAAGTGTTAAGTAGTTGCTGCCAAGACAAAATTCACTTTAAGGTCGAAGAAGTGCGTGTTATGGCCAAATGGTAATTTCCTTTTTTCAGCATCATTTCAGCCAGTCAGTCAGTCAGGTGTAGGCCAAGGGCTGCTCATTCTGTTCGCAGCCTCCGCAGAGCACTCACAGGACACTCTCTCTCTCTCTCTCTCTCTCACTCTCACTCTCTCCACAAACAGCACCAGCACTGTTATACTGTTATATGAGCGGCTTGCATACTTACAGGCGCGCTTAGGCTGTAGCCTCAGTCTCCCTTTGCCAGCGCTCTCGTTCAGACCAAGAAATTTTTGTGTCGGCGAGTTTCTGTGTGCCACTAGAATCGCGTAAAGTGTGTGTAAGAATTACTATACACACATACAAAGAAAACCTCAGCATTCACATTAATCAAACACACAAATATTTAGGCCTGAACAACGTTTACGATTTTCTCGGCTTCATTAGCAGCCGGGTCGAGTTCTGCCTCTTTTTCGTTCACTGTTCGTAGCTTTTTGTGTGTGTGTCTGTGTGTACGTTTGTGTATGTGTGTGTGTGAGATTAATGAGCCAAAAAGTGTTTTATCGTGTTGTGTGTTAAATATTTAATATAATATCAAATAAATGTTGCATAAGCTGCGTGCCATTTAGCATTGGAGAGAATTCTCGTAAGCCGCTCTTAATATTTGTTGACCTCAAGCACATAAATTGATAGCCAATTTCCGTTGCAGCTTTCGAAATCTGCTAACTACATTGTACAAGTAAGTAGCGTCCTTTTATTTCGTCTTGTTTAACTATTGATACTAAATCGGAACAGTCTACAAACAATATTGGCCTTAAGTAAGCAGCTTTACTGAATGTGTATTATGTGTTTTACTAATAATGTTGAAGGTACTAATGGTATTAGTGAAACCATGGCCATAAACCAAATAGCATAGTCAAGCATTGAGTCTTAATTTAGAACATATTATTGCCCAGAATGTGTAGCACAATTAAAGACTGTTGCCATTTTAATGGTTTGAGCGTACATAAAAAAGTAGCAGTCCAAATTTAATGCATCCCCGAAATTTTATTGCTTCCATTTATTTCACATACCCAGAGGATAGAATTTCTGGAATTTGCTTGAAATTAAACAGGTTTTAAAATCTCTCTTAATGTTCGTCGTGACGTTATAAGAATTCAAATAAATTCACTAAGAATTTTGTAATATTGGCCAAATTCTTCAAAACACGAAATGCCTTTGAATATATAATTTTTATGTATTTGTTTACTTTGATGTAAATGTGTATATTTATGCTGGTTACTTGTGTGGACGTTGTGGAAGGTAGATTTGTATAAACTCATATATATGCATTTGCAGGCTTTCTCCAATTCATTTGGCAGTAAGCAACCACTAATATAGCAAGTGGACAGAACCGCACGCACACACAACGCACACCCACCTCGACACACACATAAACTGAAGCACATTTGCCGTCGTAAGACTTTCAAATTAATTGCAGACCAACGTTTTGCTACTTGCAGCAACTTACTGTAACGCTAGTTCATTTGCCCCACCCTTGCCATGCCCCCCTAAACGCACACACGCGCACACACACACACACACACGCAGACACTGTGGCATGCGTAGCAGCATCCCAACTAAGTAAATAATGCGTAAAACAAGTCGAGCGTTTTACGGTTACCCACGCCTACCACCAACCGTGCCCCGCCCCTTGAGGCCAGCAGCGCTAAACACCGCCTCGCATAGGGATACAGTCAATTGTAAAATTGTGGTAGCCAACAAAGTGTGGCAGCAGCCAAAGGGATGATTGTTGTTATTCTTGCTATTGTTGCTGCCTGATGACTGGCGACTGCAGCTTGATGAAGGCAAAAGGATTGTCAGGCTGGCTGTCCTGGCTAGCGGGCACCGTTGTAATTCGTTATGCTGACTAACTGTCGGTAGCAGGGAGCTAGGAGCTGGGAGCCACTGTAAGAACTGCTACTGTTCTCAAAAGTGTGAGGCAGACGCTGCAGGCAGAGTGCTGAGACATGATTCTCACACAGCAGCGAAGCATTTCTGCACATGTGACGATGACTACTGCAAAAAAGAAACAAAACCAAACAAACAAAAAAAAGAGACAACTAGCTGAAGCTACAATTGTTGTTGTTAACACACAAAAATTGTCAGTCACGGCGAGACTTCCGTCATCAACACGGCAAACTGAAGCTGTGCCACTTAAACTGTGTGTGTGGATGTGTTTTGCGCCTGTTCTGCATGTGTGATTGTGCTTAAATATTCTTTTATTATTTATGCCGTCTGCAAGTTATTCAAGTGCCAGTTGATGGTGTTTAGTTAAGCCAACAAGTTAAGCACATCAAAAAGAGCTTTACAAAAACTTGAAGTTTTAAGTTGGTTTTTCTCTCAGTTATAAAACTGAAACCTTTCCACAAAAGCAACAATCAGATAAAGCAATTTTAAAGAGGTGCGAAATTATTTGGCACAAATAAAACTTGCACATCAGATAAAACATTGCGTTTAGTTTATAACACATTCTAAATAAATAAATCACCAAATAAGAGCAGTACAAAAACAATTTGCTGCAAGACAAATACAAGTTTTTTTCTATATTTTTTCATTGATCAGCGCTAAAAAAGTTTTTGTTTCGATAAGCTTTGAAAAAAGTGTGCGCCATAAATCATAGGGGCGTTTACGTGTTATGCAAACAAACACACACAGTCACACACACACAGACACACACACGATAGCATACAGTTGCCATGTATTTGAAAACTAGATAACTATCAATATTTTGTGGTATAAAGAGCAATTACTTTAAAGGCAGTGCACAAGTTTATGGGTAACTCGATTTCAGCTGCTCCATTTACAGTTGTTTATATTGCAGATGCACACACAACACACTCTTTGTGTGTGTGTGCGTAATTGAATCAAAGCAGGCAAGTTGCCATATTTCCGCAACATTTTGAACTGTTTTCAAATTTATTTTGCACTGGCAGACGTACAACATTCCACACATTCAATAAATATTTACAATTTCGCGTGGATGATCAGAGTTAAGGTTCAACAGAAAAGCTAAATTTAAATGATTTTTCAATACATGGCAGAATGAGCTAAGTCCAATCCAGATTAGAATACAATCCAATTAACTTTTATTTACATTTACTATGCACAACAAGTAGCAAGTAAAGGTGATTGAATCGGCGATTTAAGTTTCCATCTTATTATTCTATGCTGACCCGTACTTATTGCCTTAATGCTATCATGCCACATTGAGTCTAATCCTTGGGGCGTTTTCTTCTTCTGCTATTTTTGTGAGTTCTTTTTTTTTTTTAATATATCTAATGGCATTTCAAAGCCATTTTCGTGGCAGTTTTGTTGTAAAAAGCATGCAATTTATTCAGCATAAAGTTGATTAAATGCTTCGCTCCACACTTTGTGCATTACCATACAAAGGAAACTGGCCAAAAGAAAATCCAAAGTGAGCCAAATATACTCCAACTTACGAGTTTGCCGCAACGAGGCAAACTTTCTGCTGAAAGCCACATGTAAAAACAAACCAAGTTGCTGTGCCTTCGCAGCGCTGCTGCTTCTGCTGCTCTTGGCAAAATCCTCTTAAGAGAAAAAAAAAAATAAACCGTTATTTTTGGGCACTTGCGTCAAGCACGTAGCAAGAAAAACCCTGCGACATCATCAAAGAATTTTTCATATATTGCTATCAGAGTACGGCCAGAGTTCCTGTCTCAGCTTCACGCAACCAGTTTTTCTCAGTTTTTTGTTGCTTTTCTGACTGCTGTCTTTCGCAGCAGACAACAATTTATCACATTTCAATCACTTGCATCATCAATCATGCCAAACATATTTCAGCAATGCCAAAACGAACCAAAGAATATACACTGTAAATACTCATCACGTATGTAAATGGGGCAACGGCCTGAAATAATATATATTTATCAATATATACGGCTATCGATAGAAGAATGTTAAAAAATCTTTATTAAATAGTTGTACAAATACATGTTAAAAATAAAGCAATTTCTTGTGAAACCTTTACCTAGGCGAAATCGATTTCAAACATTAAATATTTAATAATTCTGCTGGGCTAAATATAGCCGCTTGGAAATTGGGATTGGGTTAACAAACTCATTAAGTATTTGCCATCGAGAGCGTTACGCACAAATACACACTCACGGCGTATACTTGCTGTATAGGCGCACTTCCGCCTCCCAATGGCGTCAGCAACATGCCTGATGCTGTGGCTGCTACTGTGGCTGCCGCTGCCGCTGTTGCTGTGGCCGCTCCATTAGGCAAAAGCATTTAAACCCAAGTAAAGCCAGGCAAGCAAGATGCCTCCCCAGCACACACACAAAAAGTGAACGCCACCACGCCCACAAAAACACTCGTACTCCAATTTCCTTAGTTTTTTTTTTCTTCCTCTTTTTTACTACGTGCTCGATGCTTGTTTGTTGTTGTTAGCAAAATGCCAGATAAAAAATTGCGCTAATGGTGAAGGTCAGGCTGGTTGGTTGTTACGTTTTTGGCCTTACGTGCTGTGCTGTTGCTGGCTGTTGTTGTTGTTGTTGTTCTTGTTGCTGTTGTCGTTATTCTTGTTGTTTAAAGCGTGTATTTTTCTCATTTCGCTCACATTGGATACCCCTGCATCCGGCAATTAGCACAGTTTCGCTCTTTGGTCATGCGCTCTGCGGCTGGGGCTAATATGCTGTGTGTATAACAGTTCAACAATTGCAGACTTTTGGGCGCTGCTGCTGTGGCTGCTGATGCTGCTCCTGCTACTGCTGCTCCTGCTGCTGCTGCCATGAATATTTCGGTATTGTCAGTGTGCGTGTTCTTTGTGTAACTTTTGTGTGGCAACCACAATGCAATAAAAATAATTCTTTTTATATCTTTTCGACTGTCTTTTGATTTAGCTATTTGCGCGAGAAATTGCTGCTCCAACCAACCAAAAATTATGGTACATACATGAGTAATATGTGCTCGTGTGTCTGCCACACGACCACACGCACTCTCACACTCACACTCACACACACACACGCACACTTAAATGATAAATGTAATGCCAGCTTGTAGCTTCAAGTGTTGCCAGACAGTGCCACGTGAAAAGGGCTTAATTAAATTTTATTGCTTGCATTGACAACAAATCTCGTTAGTTTATTTGCAGCGGATGAAATGTAGATGATGCTCAGAGCTCTGTGCTTCTACATTTGAGTAGTAGTGCGAAACGCATGCTGAAATAAATTTAAATATGTGTTTCACTTGAGATTAAATTTTAAAGCGAGTTTTGCTGAGTTTTAACTGCAATTTGATCCACACAGGAGCTGAATCGGTTAATGTCGCGAGTTGCTTAATGTTTATGGCCAATGGGCGTACTTTGGAGTCAAGTAAATCCAGATTTAACCCTGCCACATGCCACATGGCAATACCGTAAACTGCAGGCATAAGCTTTAATAACTGACTGAAGTCGCGTCGCTGCTGTCGTCACTTTAATGTCGTTTTCATAATATGCCTCGAGCACCTTAGTATTTTTATTATCCCTTCGGCACTTTGGATGCATCAGTGACTCAGTAATTCTCCTGGCCAAGTTTTATGGCACATTTAATGCCGAGCTTTAGACGGAGGATAGGTGGGGCTGGGGGGAGGTTTCCACGTTAAATCTCTTTGTAGCGCTTTGACTTCGCTCCTGTGCTGAACACTGACTGAAACTGACAGCGCAAATGCGTATTTAATTCCACTTGGGTTGTCAATGCCACGCCCATTGCCCATAATGCCGACAATTGTTCTTCTCGTTGCTGTTTTGCTGGTGCGCTCACATTAATAAATGTCACAATTTAGCTGCAGCTGATGAAAGCAATGCGTGAGCTAGAAAAAACCTCTTCGAACATATTGCATACTTTTCAGAGAGTGTCTGGGCTGCTTAATGCCAAACTGACAGACTGTCAGTGTGACAGCACAACACTCTGACACTGGCATGACAAAGCTGATTGTGACATCGCTCTAAATTAATTAGACTTGTTTCTTTTTATCCACTTCACTTCCTTATCCCAGCGAAGCTCTGATAAGTTGCCAACAAGCAGCTTTCTCGACAATGGCAATTTTTCGTCGAAAGAAAAATGGAAGATTGAAGCGGCAAAATGAATATTCGGTGGCAAGTTTAAGTGCGTGCCACGGGTTGTGTCTGTTTCTGTTTCGGCTGCGATAATCGGCTTAGACACGGCTTATGGCGTTGCGCAAATTGATAAATGTTGCAGACACGCTAAGCATTGCTTACTAATTGTTGGCACCGCCGCCTCTCAATTAGCCTAATGATGCCTCCGAATTCAAATACGATATCACTTTTCAATTGCCATCGCCAGTGTTTTTCATTCTTCCGTTCTGTGCTGTGCTGTTCGGCATTGGTAAATGTTACAATAAAAGTGTTCAACGCAAAAACTACCATTCACAGCAGCTAAGCCATAGCTTATATTGGCCACACATTCAGAAACACACACACTTGTTTGCTGTATTTTGTGTATGTGTCTTGTTGGAGTCTGCTGTTGCCTGTGTGTTGCCTGTGCAAATTTGCTTAAGAGTTTAACATTTCAATTTGTAGCTGCACAAAAAGACAAGCAAAAGCCAAATGGGAAGTGAGCGAGTCGAATGCTTTTTAGCATTCAATACACACACGCAAAGAAGTGTGTGTGTGTGTGTCTTTAAAGATGGCAGTCTACAGAAGATACTTTTTTGCAAAAATTACACAAATAAATACGGTTATTTGCCTTCGGCAACAATTCAATTATTTATGTCTTCACTTAATAAGCAGATTGTACGATATATGTTGCAAGACTGTAAATTGAGCGCATACAATATATAATCCCAACCATCAAATTGATGCCTCAAATAAAGTTGATTATTCAAAAAAAAGGCATATATAAAACAATTATAATTGCAGTGGTGTGCACAGAGCACATTCATTTATGCTTCACATAACTCAAATGTGCTTTAATTGAGTTAATTGAAAATAATAAATATTGATAAGTACTCATAAAATGCAATTTGTCACTAATTAATTAATCATAATATTCGCTCGCAGTTGAGGGTATGGTAAAAAATATTGCCATACTCTAAAATTATCCACTAAAATATACTGCGTAACGCACATATCCTATTAAATATGATAATCAATTAAATTTGTATCAAAACAGATTACACTAAAATTGTGCGGAAAACTATTGTGTTTTCTCCCATCCCAGGTTGGGATAGAAATATGCTATCTATAATTTATGAGAGATAAATTTACATTGGAATATCAATTGCAAAATGCCCACCAATTAAATGGCCCGTAAATATTGAAAGACCCCGCAAAAAGGAGCCAGTTGAATAGTGATGAACGAGCTCATGTATGTTGGCAAAATGGTCGCCAAGAATTTAATATAAATTTATAAATCACTGCAATGCAGGAAAATGGCATAGTGGTGAATTGTGTGCCAAGTTTTCAATAGAATCCGTTTGGCTGCCAACAGAATCACCTAGAAATGTATGCGATTCTTTATATGTGGCTGTAGCAGTGCTGGAATGTGGCAGCGCCTTTTGCCACTTCCGCTTCAATGCCTCGTCCAGTCATTGATATGCGATTGCACCGAAAAAAAAACGTTCAAATTATAAACTCTCGACTGTGTGTTATCCAGCCACTTGAAAGGAGATTGCGAATGTCTAAAACGAAGGCAAAAAATAAAGAAGAAGAAAAGTTACACAAATCAATATTGTGCAATGACATCTATTCCATTGAGTTGGGCAGACAAAGTTGGCCAGATTTGGGAGCCAACTGGTAACTATTTCAACTGTTGCACGCACTTTAAAATGCTGCTTGACAAATTCTAACTTGGAACTTTGTTTCGCAACTCGCCAAGGGGCGAATGAAAGGGGCAGCAGGGACACATACACACGTTGCTAAAGTTTTTGACCAACTTGACGTCCCATTTCACATGGCTAATCGTCAAGTATATGCATTTACAACTGGTACGCCGGCAGCTTTGCCTTGCTGCCAGGTGTCCGCTGTCCAGGGACAAGCCCTCTCAATGTCTGCTCTCATTAGAAACTAAGATAAACAAGCAAAAGTTTTCGAAATCAGATGCGAGTAAAAACCAGCAGCAGAACAAACGAAATAAAAAAAGGGAAATAGAAGTGAATGCATAGAAAAAAAAAAATATTAAGCAAATAGAAAAGCTGAAAACCACTTGAGCAAGTAGCAAAAGTTTTCCATTTATAACGAGCTCAGAGCCATGTGCATGGATGTGGGGGCTGTTTTACGATGCGGGCAAAGGGGGGCTGCATGTGGGTCCATGTCGAGTATGGGTGTATCCTGCTGTCTCATTGTTTATGTGTGTTTCTCTTTGTGTGTGTGCTGGCAAAACTTTAAATGCGCGGTAATGAAATTGTTGGCAACAAATGTTGTCAACACTCACGCACACACACACACACACACACAAATAGCTGCCACCATTTTATGGCAGGATTCCGGTAAATGTTAGAGAATTCAGCAGGCATCCTGCAGATTTTCAAGAGTTTCGCCAAGCCAAAAAGTTCCCCAACTCAAGTGTTACGCCCCCAAACAACAAGCGAAACAGTGTTAAGTTACCAAAGAGAGGATTGGGGAGTGGTTAGCCACCTAATACATTAACAGGGGCAGACATTGCGAGTCAGCAACTTGTTTCGCAATAATCATATGAATGGCTAAGCATTTGCAGTCGAAACGCCCAAGATAGCAGCCACAAGATATGAGATATTTGCAAAGGCAATCGAATGTGTGTTGCAGTGTTGCCTGATCGGCAACAATGGTCTGCAAGTTGATGGCTTAAGTTAAGCAAAGTTCTCTAATATTTGCAAAGTGCTCGCGTTGTTTAAATCCCATTTTCATGGGTTAAGTGCATATATCTGTGAAGCAAATTCGAAATGGCTTCAACAAACTTTTGTGGCTTTAACCGTTTTCAATTTTCCGTGGCATTGACTATAATTAAATTAAGATTTTATCATAGTTGTCGTTGGTGGTAAAGCAGTCTGAAAAAATCTAGTTGTTGCTAAGTTGTCCCACGATTTATGTACATTTAGCTGCAATCTGCAGCTCCCATTACTGCTTATTCAATTGCCAGCAACCATTTCAGCAAGTTTGCAAAAGTAGTCAAAAAGCTAAGGCAAATATCTGACTACTTTTCGATTGCAACTATCTCAAACTATCTCTAGAATTCAGTAAACTCTTTTCCCTGGAATCAGTTTGGCTTTAAAGTAATTGAAAAGCAGAGTGCGTTTTCCACTTGCATTGGTTTGTTAGTTGGTTTTCGATTAATTCACTTGTGTCGGTAATTATGGACACGCCAATCAGCATCAATTTCAATGCGGTTCACTTCATCAATGTGCAAATTATGGCCACATTAATTTGCATTTGCACCAGCAGCGTGAATTAAATCAGGGTCAATTGGAGTAACCAACACCAACCAACTGAATTATTGAAATGAATAGCAAATAATACAATTAATGCACTCAAGCTTTTCGTATTGAGGCTGTTGAGTTGGAGTTTAATATTGTTTTTAAACATCAGCAGACTTGGATATTGCTGTCGGTTTGAACTGTCGCAGCTAAATTTTGAACGTTGTTTTTTAGTCAATGGCGAACAGTTCTCGTTTCGTGTTGTGTTTTTTCTAGTGAGGATTTTGAACAAATATTTTTTGTGTCTAAATTTTTGTGTAACGTTTTTGTCCCGTCCGTTCATCATTATTATTTTGTGTGTGTGTTTTTTTTTTGAGTTTGTCTGAACTGTTTGTGCGCCGACAAAGGTGTTTGTGGTGTCACTAGTCAATCCATAAAAATTTTGTGTGTTTTCTCAAATTTACGTATCCGTTCATAATGCACAGTCTCCGCCGAATCCTGTTGAAGGACAGGACCAATCACAGTTTGCAGGTGATAACCAAAATGTGCTACTCGTGCGGCAAGGAGGTACAACGGGGAAGGGGTCTTGTACTTGGCGTTTACCAAAGAGAGGGCAACAAGGACCTCAAGCTGACGACCAGCGCTGAGAAGTTCAACGATCATCTTGGCGGCAAGCTGATGGAACTGATATGCGAGACAAAAATCGATGGTCGATTGGGACGTGGCAAGGTGTTCAACAACATCGATATCGACTACCAAAGTGTTGCTGTCGTTGGCGTCGGCCTGGAGGGCATTGGTTTCAATGAGCTGGAAATGCTGGACGAGGGCATGGAGAATGTGCGTATTGCCGCTGGCATTGGTGCTCACGCGCTACAGACCGTCAACTGCTCTGAGGTATCCGTGGATACCATGGATTATGCCGAACAGGCTGCCGAGGGTGCAGCCCTTGCCATCTGGCAGTATACCGAAATGCTCAGCGTTAACAATCGTCCAGCTATGCCCAAGCTGGAAATGTATGACTCGAACGATTTGGATGGCTGGATGCGTGGCATGTGCAAGGCCGAATCACAAAATCTGGCGAGACGATTGAGTGATGCACCCGCCAACTGTATGACGCCCACCTTGTTCGCCCAGGCCACCGTGGATGCACTATGTCCGTGCGGCATCACCGTGGAGATACGCACCATGGACTGGATTGAGCAGCAGCGCATGAACTCGTTCCTGATGATTGCGAAGGGTTCGTGTGAGCCGCCAGTGCTCATGGAGATCAGCTATTGCGGCACCGCGCCCGAAGACAAACCCGTCATGTTCCTTGGCAAGGGCATCACATTCAATTCGGGCGGCATCAATCTGCGTAAATGCAGGGGTATGGATGAGTATCGGGGTAGCATGTCCGGAGCTGCAGCCTGTGTGGCGATGATGCGTTGCGTTGCCGCATTATCGCTGCCCATCAATGTGGTCACCATTATACCACTGTGCGAGAATCTGCCATCGGGCATGGCCGCAAAGCCCGGTGATGTTTGCACTCTGCTCAACGCAAGATCGATGGCTATACGGGATCTGGACAAGGCTGGTGTTGTTGTAATGGCCGATCCAATGATCTATGGGCAGACAACGTACAAGCCGCGACTGGTCGTTGATGTGGCAACGCTAGGCATGGGCACAAAGAAAGCCTTTGGTGGCGGTGCCACCGGCATCTTTTCCAATTCGCACTACATCTGGAAGCAGTTCCAGCGCGCCGGATCCCTAACTGGTGATCGGGTGTGGCGTCTGCCACTGTGGCAATACTATAGGAAGCAGGTGACCGACGAAACCGGCTACGATCTGAGCAACAATGGACGTGGCTTGGCCAGCTCTTGCCTGGCAGCTGCCGTCCTCCATGAGTTGGTTCACTGCGCGGACTGGGCGCATCTCGATACTCGCGGCACCGGCTTGATCTCTCGGTTTGGCCTCATACCATATCTCACCAAGTTCCGGATGACAGGTCGACCAACGCGCACACTGGTTCAGTTCCTCTACCAGTTGGCGTGTCCAGAGCCAAAATAACCTACATGCAGTTGTACAGCTACACTTGGCTGCGAGCCATTTTTTAGTTGGGGACTTCAAATTGATGTGGTTTTATGGACTTAAAAAAGAGGCGACACAAAGAACAACAATAATTTGAATAACTTTATGAAATTGTTTTTGATTGGATTATCTGGTTGGAAAATCGAGCATTCTAATTAAGCTTTGCTTTTAGCTGACAGTTTTATAAGACTGTCCTGTGGTTTTCATTTATATCTTGGATCTTTGAAATGTGCTTTAACTAATTGAGATGCCACACGACGATGTATGAGCAAAATATGCAAGCCAATTACTTGGACGCATTTGTGAGTGCTTGTTTATTTTATGGAGCACTTCATTGGAGCCTTTTATGTACCTGCTACAACCAATTATACAAACAAATTTGCAATTTTCACACAGGCATTTGCACGTTTGACACGTTTAGGCAATATCCCAGTGTGCCCCAGCCTGAGGCGTGTCCTTGGCACTGCTAAAGGATATTTTGGCTTTATACAACCAACGGCAGTTGACTTCAGCCTCTCAGCTTTTGTTGATGAAATTGCTGCAGGATATTACTTTGAATTATCATAAATAACGGTGAACAGCATCGTATAAATGTGTGTGTGTGTGTGCTCGAGTGTGTGTGTGTGTGTGTGAGTACGTGTGTATCTTGCGGCTAGAAGGAGCAGGTGCTGCTGCTGCTGCTGCTGGTCGGTTGTCTGGGTTCAATTCTGGAACTGTCCTCATCCTCACTTCGCTTATGATGTGCTTGCTCACATTGATGTGTGTGTGTGTGTGTGTCAGTGTGTGTGTGTGTGTGTGTGTGTGTGTGTGTGTGTATGGGTTTGCTTATGTGTTTGTGGATTCAATAATGTCGACTGAATGTGTTTATCAGGTAATCGTGTTGCTCTTGCTGAACGGCTGATGATGAAATGGTGAGTGGGCTTAAGTCATACAGTAGATTAGGCCCAACTGGTGGTGGTAACTGTTTATGCCAGCTGGTTAAGGGCCTTAAATGAGATTGCTTTCAACCCTACCTAAATGCTGGCCATATTATTTAAGGTCTCCGTAAATATTTAAAAAACACCAAATACAAAACGAATACAATTCGAATATGTCTCTTAAACGTCGCCAGAGGAATGTTCATTTTTGCTGTCGCATCCCAAGCTGATTGAAGTAGATTTTAATTGGATTTTTGTGCGACTGCAGTTGATTTTGCGCTCTGCACAACATTTCCCTTTCATGGTATTAACAATCCTTGCCCATGATCCACTGACCAGGCCATGCCTATATATATCCTGGTTACACACAGATACACATCCGCTGTGAGATTTATGAAAGTACTTCAGCTGTCTGTGTGTTGGCCAGACACGTGTTGGCCACAATTTAATTTGCAGTACGCCAAATGGTTAAGCTGCAGCCTTATGGCCATCATTTATATGCACATGGTCTTAACATCATTTTATTGGCTTTTAATGCAATAAATATAAGTGTATTAAAAACCATATTTGTATCAAAACGATGACAAGATGATGGCAAGAGAGAAAGCAGCATTTATTTTTGAATACATTTCTATGCGTAATTCACAAAGTAGCCAGGAGAGAAAGATGTAAAGTTCTCTGAAAATCTATGAATTGCTTAAATGTACCCTCAACTCGTATATTCTGTAAGTACGCATTATGTTTGGCATATCAACGAAATTAATGTGATTACTATACAAAGGGCATGGGTTGAGCATATTGTTGGCTTTACTGTTTTGTCAGCCAACAATAATTTGTTTCTAAACAATGGAAATTCAATTACAGTTGCCTTTCAGGCCGCCACTCAAAACCATATGAGCCACAAAAGCCACAGGAAAAGTTCGCTTTGAATACGCAGTCGAGTATGTACATGTTTATGTGTATCAAGCAAATCCTGCACAGAATCCGACCTTTGTCTAGGACTCAACAAAGAACATCCCTTTCATCCCCGCTTTAAAGCAGCCGTTGACTTGTGCTCGAATTTGTTGGGCCCTTCTGGGGGGTTGACTTGCGCTGATGGGCTGAGCAAAAATGGGCTGGATAAAATAAGACATTGAGTATATATACAAATTGAAGGTTTACCGTAATATTTTTAATTAATTGGATTTTCCTATATCATCAATAATAAGAAATGTTACGTTTTATAAGCAATACTATCAATTTGTAACACAAGATAATTTTGTGCCACAAATATTTTTGATTAATTGGATTTTCTTACATCAGAAATGATTAGAAATTTTACATTTTATTAGCAATACGAGAGAATTTAGTGCTCACTGAGACCAAATATCACACATGTATCATATATCATGAAAATGTCTGAGGCAAACTGATAATTTTGCGTCTTCTTTTTTTTTTTTGAATTCCGTCCCTCAATCAAATGGATGCCATGCAAATGTGATTTCCTGGCGCCATCATTCAAGCGACGACTGTTGGCCAAACTAAGTTTTCTGAAAATAAATCAAATTGCCAATCACATCAACTTGAGAGCAATTTTTTTTGGTTTTCATTTTTTTTATTGACCTTTTAGTCATTTATCAAAGCACGTTGAGGAGGAGTTTTGCCTGGCCAGGCATGCATATGAAACAGTTTGCAGCTGCGGGTTAATATTGGACTTAACGAAAGCACATTTAATTAAGCTCGACGAGTGTCCAACTAACTCCGAGCAGGAAGCTTAACAGAATCAACTAACTAAAACCAAACTCTCTCGGCGATTTACGGCAGCAACGAGGGCATAAAGAAAAGGACATGGAAGAGGACGAGGACGTGTCAGAGTTTGTGTTCGACAACAACAACTACAGCAACGAAGTCGAGGAAGATGACGACACATTGCCAAAGGCAATAATCGCAATTTAATATTCATGACATTCTCGCAGTCAATGTATTTTCAAAGTGTTGCCAGGAGCTGCAACTGGGGAAATACCAAAGAAGGACTCCTGCCAGTGCTGTGTTTAGTACAGCCGACAAGTATTTCCAGCTCAAAGTGATTTATGTGTTCATATTCGACAAGAGGCGAGAGTTCATAAATATCAAATCGGGTTGAAATCTCCAAAGAGATACCAAAATTACTTAGCAGGTCGTCAACATTCGATTATTCAATGGTACTAATGCAACAGATAAGTGTGTGGTAACGGAGATGTTGTGGAAAGGGAAAGGGTTCGCAATTAGAGCACCAGGCTGGTGCCATGCCAACTATGCTTGTACTTAAAGGTAAAATATGTATTTTAAACGCGACTTTTCATAAGTTCGCGTAAAGTTTTGGCATATTTCTGTATGTTGAATTTTTTGTCGCCTTGCGCTTTATGCTTGGAATTGCCTTGGCATTTGTTTGCTCAGTGTCAAGTAACGAAGCCAATTCTTCTCCCTCGATAGTAACATTCCTGACACTCCGTGCTCATCTGTTATTTATCATCATCTTGTGAGCTACCCTTATGCGATGCCTACATAGGCAGAGACCGCCTTGTTACAATACTGTTTTCACTTTTCGCATCAACTTTTCAGACCCTTCTGTGTGCTTGCTTTATTCATATTGTTTTCTTTTTTGGTTGCTTTTCTTTTTTTTTCCTGTTCCTGTTTAACTTCCGCTTTGAGGCACACAGCCTTATGCTGCCGCTACTTAATGATTTGCTTTCTGCGATAAGCCCAAGCAAGCGTTCGGCTTGTGTAGTTCTAGCCATAGTTTCTGGCCATTTGCTCTTTGCTGGCAGCCTGTGAAATTTATGAGTACTTTTGGCAGCCAACTTCGATTTTCGTTCGACAATTGTTTTCTCAACTTCTTCGTCTTGTTCCAGTTGTGTGGCGCTATCGAAGCATCAGCTGTTTATGCTGATTGGGGTATTAATAATAGAAGTCTGTGCTAACTGATTACTGGCGAGAGACCAATATGCCTGGGGATTGAAAGCTGAGAAACGAGAGACGAGAAACGAGAGTGGCGAACGAGCTTATCAATTGTGGTCATATCGTTGAAGCGGAAATAAATTGGTTTTTCATAAGTCATATAACAAAAGTCTTTGTGGTTGTGAGCCAATCTCGGCATTGTTTAGCCTTTCTCTATTGTTTGTTTGTGGCATACTTTCAGCCGTTCCACACGGAGCAAGCTTGACTGAATTTCGAAAGTCGAAACGGACTTGTTTGCTGGTCCAGTCACGAAACATGCAAATGATTTATGATGCCAACAATTTGAAGTCCCTCTTTTTTTTGGCCGCCTGGCGGCCATAAGCTATTTGGCTTATTGACATAATAGCGTCGAGTTTTTAATATAAACTAACAGGAGCTAATAATTGCCAGCAGTCGCATGATTTATGTACTTCATAATGGCCAAAACATAATTTGCTTGTGCGTCAACATTTGCGCAGGCAAATGCATAATTGATGATGAAAATTAAAAGTAAATTTGCTGGCCCAGACTATTCCACGACTCTCTTCAAAACATTTAATTGCACTTGAGTATGTCCGCAAATCCCTTTGCATAAGTAAAATCTGCCACAAGAAAATCACACTTAAAGGCAATGGCACAAAAACGTCGCATTCGCTTCCGGCTGAGCTGTCCGGCTTCCACGCGGAGCTGTCCGGTTCTCTGCAGCTTAGCTGCAAGATCGCAAATGCAAAACTCAAAAGTTGCCAAGACAGAAAAATCAACATGCTTTTTACTTATACCAATTATGCAACGCTTTAATTATTTCATTTGGACTTTCAAGTTATACTTGATAGTTGAATATGTAGCAGACTAGCTATTTATGTTTACCAATCTATTACAGTATATTTATCTAGATAATTAATTAGCTTACCATGGTAAATATACAGTTCTTGTAGAAATATTCATTTATAAGCACAAACAATTGTACACTCAGAAAAAAAGTAACGAATAGAAAGTTTTTATAAATATCTGAATATAAATAAAATTCGCTTCTTTTTTAAAAATCCTTTCGTAAAGTCAGAAAATATTAATGAAATTTACTTTTATCTGATGTTAGAATTTGGCTGTTCTTTGCTGTTCCTTGCAATCGAAATTCAGTCAAATCGTTATTTTTAATAACTATCTAAAAATGTTGTAAGTAGAAAATAAAAAAACCAATATTCAAGCAACAAAAAGCATAATTCTGGCCAGCTGTGTTGTAGACATTATAAAAAATAACCTGTAAAAATATACAACATTTTCGAAAAATGTGACCTGTCAAAGAGAAACCCTCGTTTTTGGGCACACTCAAAACTTCCCTTTAAGAAAAGCACAATCTGAATAAAAGGTTGAGCTTCCCGTGGCGTCAAAAGTATGGCGATTTTCAAAAATTCAGAATAATTTTCTTTCTTGTACATGTAGGGCCCCTGCAGGTGCCACAATTTCTCTTCCAGTGCTGCTTTCATTCACTAAATTTTCCCGTTTTTCATTGTCTGGTTTTTGTCATTTTTTTTTTCCATTTGCAGCTTTGTTGTGACGCACGCAAAAACTTGTACTTTTTGGTCCATTACGTTCTTGTTTTCTTTTGGTTGGGGTTTTTGTCGCCGCTGTGGAAATTAGCCGCACCGCTGTAAACAGAGAAGCGCGCATTGCTTGGGGACATTTTCGGGTGTTTTCTTTGGGAGCTGCTTTTCTTTCAGCTCTCTGCTATTTATGACACTTTGACGTTGCTCTTCTATTGATGCTGTTGTTGTTGCTGCGGCATTCATTAGTTCGCACGTGGCTGGTGTGCGGCTCGTTATGTGGCAAGATAAAAATAAAAGTCCCCTCTTTTTGTCCGTTGTCAGCAACAGCGCTGCTGCCTCTCTGTGGATTATCCAATTATAAATTTTGTGACAGACATTTTGTCTTAAATTTTGGTTACTTAATCCGTGAAGGGTGGCAGTAATTTTTGTTGTATGAAATTTCCCAGAGTTCTGCAAATAAGTAAGTAAGAGCGACAGGCACTAAATTTCCACTTGCCTCAGGTACTCGGACGCTCAAAAGTATGCAACACGAATTTGGCAAATTTATGCAAGCTGCAAGGGCAGCAGCGCAACTGGAAATTTACGCAAATTCGTAGCAGCTTCTCTCAGAAATTTGCATATTCGTTAACCATAAGGTATGCAACGGCTTTTCGACCTGGCCAACGCAATTTATGCGACCGACGGGTTCATTAAAATGATTTATTTATGTCCATCAAAATGCTACTCAGCTTTTGTCTAATTGCAAATGCGTTTAATCTGTTCTTCTGCTTAGCAATTAAATTGCTTAACATTTCATATGCAAAGTGCTTTCACAAAACTTAAAGCACATTTCAGAAAGTAAAAAGTAAAAATAAACGGAATGCTGACATTTGTGGCTGTGATTGTGCCACGCAACATTATGCAGCAAGCGAACAAACTTTAACGAGCTGACTCACTATATTTTTGCATTATGTTTTACTGATTTTTGTGTGGCTTTTCCTGGTTAACTTTCGAATGCTGCAGCAGCTCAATTAAAACGGCATTTGAAGTGGTCTCCGAACTGTGGATTCTCATGCATCCTGGCCTTAATGACTTGGTTGCGGTTATATTTTCCCTGACTCGCCCTGATCGATAGCTGCTTTCGACTCAGGTAAAATGTGTAGTTGACATTCTCAGCATCAATGCAAATGCAAATGAGCCAACCGAGTTGGGGCAACAACACAGCAGCAACACCATATAAATGTCTGCATGTATTTGCACTCATGCCGCCAAATTGTCGTCACTTATGTCCTTTTGGTTGCTACGTAAATGTATTTGCATATTTTTTGCAGCACCCACCCACACACACACAGACACACACAGACACACACACCATCCACTCTGAGCCACTGCTGTCCTTGTTTATGCATAATAATAGCCTTGAATAGCATCGTGTATGTTGTATGTGCGTTTTGCCTCTCCAAACATCCCTAAAAAGAGAAAAAAATCTGTTTAAAATGCAGCTTACAAATTTTCAAGAATAGTTTTACACAAAAATGTGACATGTGTTTTTGTCAGCTTTTGGCCAGATCCTTGACGCCATAGTTATTTTTGATATCAGGCCCAGCCGCATGTAAATGTTGTAAATGGCCACCTGGCTCACGTGGCTGTTGGCAAATATTTAAATTCTTTTCTTTTGGCAACGAAAAGTGCTTTTGCCCAATGGTCAAATTGAAGTTTTACACATTAAATTTACACTTAAAATGATTAAATTCAAACTAATTTACTAAATGCAATACTCAACCTAATAAATAAAGCAGAATTCAATAGTTGCATTTGTTTCCAATTGAAATCCAATTATGTAATATTTATTGCCCTTTAAAAAAAAGGAATAAGCATGAAAAGGCCATAAACTATGGTTAGTAATGGAGAAATAAAATATTTGTTATTGTTAATTAATTATAACCACTTTTGGAAAGATTCCATGGCTTAAAATCCGTATTGCTCTACAATTTAACCCCATTAAAAATTCACCAAGTTTAGGGGAAAACAACGCAATGCAGTTCACCAGACTCTCACAAACGCTGTCAATCTAGAAAACCATATTAGGCGGCCTCTTGACAAGAATGTGTGTGTGGCAACAACACTAATTGAGTTCTCGTGTAAACAAGGACATCAGCAGGTGTGCAACGCCATCAAAGTGCAGACCGCACTTAACCGAATACTTTCAATGTCAGACACCGAACAATTAACTCAAGGTCAAGAAATCGACATAACAAACGAATAATGCACAAAAACGATAAATCACAGCGCCAAGCGAAATGCAACTGTAAATGAATTCAATGTTTCAATGCTCGGCAGACGAGCGTATCGTGAATGTAAACAAAGCAGACGACAAAGAGAGAGAGCGCAAATGTATTGGAATATAACTGTTATACGCCTCGTTGCGGACTTTGCAGTGTGCGTAAGCGTGAGAGAAATCTATGGACAAAGTAAATGAGCGAGAGAGACAGAGAGAGAGAGGGAAAAAGAGAGGCAGAGATGCAGACAATCTCATCGAATTGAGTTTTCAGTTTAGCCACGCGTTTAATTTAATGCGCAAACAGATGCCTAATGAGCAAAGTTGATGCAGTTCTACGATTTGAGCGGCCTGCTGAAAAACCATTAACGATGCCAAATATTTGTGGGTAAACGAGAAAATAACCGCCAGGTGCAAAGCGAAGCGAAATCAAGTGGCTAAAACATACCAATTAACTTAGAAACATAAGTAATTTATATATGCTATGCATATAGAGATATATGTAAATAAATATATATGTATATCTTATACATTTTTGAAGAGCTCGGCTGTTTTGTGAGCTCTGTTTGCCAGCACTATAAATGTGGAGGCTCACACTAAAGCCAATCAGTCAATTCCCCTGAGTGACGGCTCTAAACGGGGCAAAGCCCAAAGCAAAACAATGGGCAGACCAAGAATGAAAAGTAGCAGCAAATGACTCAGCAGATTGATGGTTACACATGAGTTCCTGGAAATGTTATCGCCTACCTTTTGCAGTAAACGCAAATAAGAAAATTTATAAGCGTGAAATAGGATGTTGCCTTTTTTTATTACAATGTTTTACTGATATTTAAATAAAACAAATACTATCTTATAAATTAATTATGAGTTAAATAACTTAAAAAATAAAATATATATGAAGAAGTATATTTCTATTATATTAGTGTAGCAATCAAAACTAAATAGTTTTTATTTCAGAAACACAAATGTTTACTTTATTTTACTCACAACGATTCAGCTCTTCTTCTTTTACTTGGCGATCACAAAAATGATATTGATCGATATCGATATCAATGTTATGCATGATGTTAAGTTACAGTCTCATTACTACGTCACTAGTAGTCTGTTACCAACATTACATCCAAACTAGTCAGACAATTGCCTAAGATCATTTTTGTATTTATTTCATGCAAGAAGAAAATATGAAAATATGATTTTTAGTAGCTTACTGAACCGTTGAGCAAACTTTTAAAGCGACCATCAAAATATATAAGAACAACAGCCGCAGCAGCATCAGAAACAACAATGTTGTGTGCCAGCAAAAATTGTACATCAAGCACAAGCCACAGCGATAAAAATAAAAAAAGGAGCAGCAACAAGCAATACTGAGAAATATATGTCTCATAAAGTGTAGAAAAATGCTGCCAGAAAATTGCCAACTGAACGGTGCTCAACGGGTGGGCGGCAAGTGGGTGGTTTTATTACAATTGTTGTTGTTGCTGTTGTTGTTGTACGACGAGTTGTCAATTGCACACTGCACTCACTGAGTACTGATGTAGGTGTGTGTGTGTGCGTGTGTGTGTGTGAACATGAAATTGTATAATACTTGTGCGCCTTGGCAGACAGTCAAACAAAGGGTTCCAAAACTGTCGCTGTGAAAATTTACGAGCTCTGCTGTTGCCACATTAAAATCATAAAGCAACGCAACAATAATATCACGAACACACCGCTAAAAATCACGGCCAACCAGTCAGCAACTCCATTTCACTCGACTAGCAGATACTCTGTACAAAGTTTAGCTGTGCTTTATGCAAGCAAAAACTTAAATAACACTCAAATTGCCATAGTAAACTGCCATCGATTTATGATTTACAATGTAAGAGTTTAGCATACCCCTCCCAGCTAGATTACAGGGTAAGAACTGACGGGAAACCAAACTGAAACGTGAACTTGGCGCAATTCAAACGCAAAAATTCGTTATATTTGTAGGTGTATGTGTTGCGAAGGGGCTGTTTTCATACACACACACACACAACTCTATGTTGCTGTATGTGTGTGTGTGTGTGCGTGTGTGTGTGTGTAGCTTAAAGTCACGTGGAATGCATACGAGAAATTCAGAGAAATATTTTACGCATGAGAGCGAAGCCCTTTGTTGCTGCCACTTTTGCAGTTGTTGTTTTTGTTGTTGTAGTTGCTGCGTTGCCTTGGGGCACTACTGAAGAGTTTTGAACAGAACAAACAACAGAAAGCAAAGCAAACAAATAAACAAACAAACGCGCAAAACTTTTGTTGCGCAATATAAACACAGAGACGACGATGACGAAAGTTCACAAAAAAAAAAGAAAAAAATACAAAAACGAACCTTGCAAATTGGTCGTCCTTGGAAGTTTCAATACCTTTCTAGTATTACTTTGCCAACTCTGGAGAATTGAGGCAGCAGTGTTGGCTAATGCCAACAATAAACTGCAGCAGTGCCGCTAATGACGACAATCAAACGGAACAAAATCTAATTGAGAGCAAAACACTTCTCAGAATCCATGCTGACTTCAAAATTGCTATCAGAAAGTTTTCTCTGCTCATCGAATCTTCTGCTCGGAAAGTATGCTACACTTTTTCCTAGAGATATTACTTCATAAGTTGAGAACTGAATCGCAAGCAAACTTATTCAATTAAGGAACTGCAATCTGTTCAAGACGAAAATTCTGTCTAAGCAAATTGCTGTTGTCGTCTAAAGCTGTGAATTTGATTTATTTTTTTGATTTATTTTGACGATGCACTTGAAGTAAGTATTTTCTTTTGACATTTCGCTGTGTAAGCAAACACTTGTGTGAATAAATACACAAACATTAAGTGTCATTTACAAGGCTGTGCCAAAATATAGCAACAGCCTTAAGAACTAGCCTCGACTAGAATATACCCAGTAATCGGAAACTATTAATTAATACGCTTGCTGATATTAGTTTGTTCAAAATCCCAATAAAACTCTAACAGTTTATCAACAATTTGTCTGGGCATATTGTGTATATAAATATCTTTACACTTGTGTATTTTAGTGCTATCGCAAATCGATTTCTATCGATAGTAACGAAACTGGTATCTTTATCGATCAAATTAAATTGACACAACTTTTATTGCATTTTTGAAGTCTTCAACTCTTGTAGAGATGATCTTGTCTAGATCGACTCGCTGATCAAGAATATCAATACTTTGTGCAATCGGATGGGCTTCTTCTGCCTGATGCCTTTTGCAAACTTGCTGCTTTTAATGAGTTGGTCGTTTAGCTAGTCGAAAATGAAGCAATTCACACGAGGCTTGAGCTGACTGTTCACAGAACTGCCGCTGACACATTTGGCACATTTGCCACAGAGACGGCCTCAAAGCAACCCCATTTTTCGCCCCTCACTTCTGGTCTTCCTTGTCTCATCCTGTTACTTTTAGATGGCGTTCCCCGTAGTGGCTGCAACATGGTACATTGCTAATGTGTCCCATTTGCAATGGCAAACCACTAAAGCTTAACACGTTGTCTACGCAGACATTGGCCACACTGTCACGCCCCCGTCCCGCGGCAACAGTCACGTTGCACACACACACACACACACACACCTACACACGTTTATATATATATATATATAGACACAGGCAAAAACTAAAGCAGACATTTCTGTGAAAACTTTGCGCTGCTTTCTTTTGGCCTTTCAGTGTTAGCACACATTCATCGTTGCTGCTGCATTGAGCTGATGTGTGTGTGTGTGTGTGTGTGTGTGTGTGTGTGTGTGTGCAGAGCTGTTCAAAGTTGCATGTTTGGCCAACAGCAGAGCAGCAGCAGCAGCAGCAGCAGCAACGGGAGTTGACTACGTCGTCGTTCCCAGCGGTAATTGTCTCTTTACTCTCGCTGCCTGCTGCCTGCTGGCAAACAAAGCCCATTTTTATAGCGCCCAAGGCAGAGGTTTCACTGTACAAGTGTGTTTTGTAAAATTCATACGATTATCACGACGCATTGGACCCATTATAGAGTAAAAGTAAAACGCAAACGCAACAAGAGCACAATAAATTTCAATATCTTGTTCATAAATAATTTGGCTGTGCTTAACGAACTGAGCAACCCTCGCAGCAGCTGGCAAGGGTTAACACAAACAAAATGCAGAAGCCTTAACGCCCTTCACTAATAATTTATTTACACTTAACGTTTTATAAGCTCCAACTGGTCGAGGGGTGGTCGGGCTAAAAATCAGACAGTTTGATTTTGCAAATATTTGCTAGACTGCTGCCCCCTCACCCCCTCGCTCTCTCCATCGCCCTCTCCCTTTTTACCTCTCTTTTGCACACCTGCCATTTGCCATTTGAGCGCTGAACTTAAGTGAAATATGCACGATTTCCGTTTGCCATTTGGGCTACTCACCCAAACTGCCACTACCCACCCACCCCTAACTGGCCACCCCTTCAGTGATGCACAGGAACAAAAAAATAGAAAGAAAGAAAGAAAAAGGTGGAAAGCGCTGTTAGCAAAGTGTGTAAAACACAGTTAGCTGTGCGCTGTGTGTTGCCCCATAAATAAATGCGTACCATGCCACATACGGAGACATTTGCAACGGCATTCGGCTAAAACGGGAAAGCGAAACTCAAACGCAAAAGTTGCCAACGGGCAACAGCAACAACAACAACAACAACAAGCAACAGTTGCTGGCAAGGACCATTAAAGCCATTTGTGTGTTTGTTGTGAGATCGAATGTGGCATAAAGTACAACTGAAAATGCACTTTTAATGGCTTATTGGCTGAGACAAAGTTATGCCATACATTTATTGCATATACCCCATGCCAGTATACCTATCTCAAGGACACTTGCTCCGATGACCAGTTTCAAGTACTCGTGTGCATTTCAGCAGACAGCAGCCTGAGAAGGGTTTCTTTGGCATGTGAATGCGATTTGCAAACTTACGCATTTATTTGCAATTGAACAGTGCTCAGCTCGAACATGTCTGATTCTGTCGAAATAAATCAACTGGAGCTCCATTGTAAAGCACTGCAATAACATTAGTTCAATCAGATTTACTAAATCGATCTGCTAGTCGAAAGCAAGTCAACTAAAAATGAGATTTATAATAACAATAATAAAAGTGGAAATCGCTTAACGTCTTTTTTCTTTTCAAATTATATTAATCTTAAAACATCGATAGATCAATTGTGTCGATATCGATAATATATCGTATAAATGGAATATTCTTGTTATTCTTTAAATTTTTAAAACGAGTTGCAGATGAAGTCAGTATTAGCTGCTCCAATAAGCGATACGTATTAGAAACCAAATTGGAAATTATCTTTCTTATTTGCTTTTGCTTATTATATGCAACATTTTACACATTTTTTCCATCCTTGATATTATGGGATTGAGGGCGAGTTAAATGTGTATGCAAAAGTTGACTTTTAGCCACTCAATTTGATTACAATTTCAATATTCTGGCTGTGGAAATGACACACAACCAAACCCACAAAACTCACACAAATACATATTGAAATACATCCATCAAGGCTTTCAGCAATCTACATGCCAATCTACTCTTAATAACTTTTACAAACTCGAATATTCGATGCCGGTTACCAAATTCTGCACAACCATCCACACACACACACACACACACACACACTCACGCGCGTGTCGTTGGCGTGGCAATCTGAAATAGCCAGAAAATCAAATGAAATTCACTTAGAGATGCAATCAACATCCATTTGGCCAAAATGTGACAAATCTAAAAGCAAAACTGGCAACTGATTGATCGCACACTGAATGAAACTACTTTTCTTAATTAATACATTGGAGCGTTTCCAACCATTTCAAAATCTGGTTGAACGATCTGTTGTTGGCTTAAAGATATATGGGTTTCTTACTTGTTAATATTACTATTATTAATGCATTGTTAAATAATAATCCTTGTTGGTAATTTTCTACTTGCAGCGCCATAAACCCAAACATGATATGAAACCCACTCGGCACGTACATTTGTATCAAAAGCCACAATTTCACAAAGTCAGCATTTGAGAACGTCGCCGCACGAATTCGAATGACGTTAAAGAAACAACAAATTTAGCTGCTCTTCTTAAAAAAAAAAAGAAACCAAAAAAAAAGGCCTTCAAATGTCAAATTACATGAATATTGTGAGTGTGTACGCATAAGATTATTGTGTACGAAAGTGCCAACATATAATAATAACAAAAACAAAAAAACATTTCTAACTTTTCGCACACTTTAACAATCAATACAATTTACAAATGTCTGCCGTTGAGTTGAATGGCAATGTGCCGGCAATGGAATTTCATCAGAGACAGGTGAGTTTACTGCAAAGTGTGACTATGCTCGATTATCGATTAAGAAAAATCGAATAGATCGGTACAATTAAAATAAAGTTAACGACGGCAGCAGCCACGTCAGGGAGTAACCAAAAAAACACGAACATGCGACGCAACTGAGAATATAATCAACAACGGCAACTGCTTCCAAAAACCGAAACACACACACCCACCCACACACACAAGCAAAGTGTGACCATGCTCGTGTATCGATTTAAAAAAATCGAATAGATCGCTGCAATTAAAATAAAGTTCTGAGTGTTATAATATAATAATATGCTGTGGATGTATGCGTTTATTTGTTATGTAAGTTTGCTAGTGGCGCTTAAGAACACAATCTTAATTTAATCTCAACAGTTTGTTTGACGATCACTCTTTTCTATCGATATATCGTATTGGCCATTAGTATCGAAATTTTCGTCCACTTTCCCGCCGGCTTGAAGAACAACAGTCACGTAAGAAGTTCAGCACAAGACAAACGACATTTGCGTATATTATAAATGTACAATATAAAAGGTTTAAAGGAAAAAAGGAAGAGGATCATTGTGCAAAGTGTGAGCATGCTCGATTATCGATTAAGAAGAATCGAATAGATCCCTACAATTAAAATGAAGTTCTGGGTGTTATGCGTTGTGGATGTATGCGTTAGTATGGTGTCATTTTATAGGACACCCTCCCCCCCCCCCCCCTTACTTTCAACACCCACAACGCGGTCAATTTTGTCATTGTTCCTCTTGTTCTCTGCCGTCTTCTCAACGAGTCGGTCGAATGTGAAATTTTGGTGCACCCAGTTGCGAATTGTGTTTCGGTGTTTTATTTGACTATTTTTTAAATTTGATTTATTTGATTTGAGTGTGATTTAATTTTGCTTTTAAAAAGCCATTTGTGTTGTCCCCTATTATTAATGTACAATGGAGGACGAATCGACTGCAATCGCTATTTTTTACCAATGGAAAACAATTTATCGCTGCATCCACATGAATGAGGAACTGAATTCGGAATGGTTTCAATTAAATAAGGATATTTGGGTGCGTTTATTTGATTACTATTTTGTTTTTTTTAATTTTCTATTGCTTTTTTATGTCACATTTTGTTTAAACTGTAGTTTTTCTCTTTTTTCTTTTCGCGTTGTCATTTGTTGCAACGTTTGTAAATGCTGCGTCACTTGTTGCATCCTAGAAGCTTTTAAGCTCGCGTGCTGTCTAGTTACGGGCTCTGTAATCCCTTTTTCATGCCTTGCCGCTAGGTGGCGCTCTAGCACAATTTGTAGCAAAGCTGTTCCTTTTCGTTTGCTGTCTGAAATCAGTCTTTAAGTGAGCCAAGCTTTCAGCTGAACATTGAAAGCTAGGGGGCGCCACAACAGATAGTATTTACACCCGAAATCTCACTTTGAGTTGTGATTTGCAAAATTAGAATAAAAAACAGCTTTTATACAAAAAATGTGGCAACAATGTTGTGCAACTAGGAAACGTATTAAATATATAGTTGGATAATAACTACATTTCTATAATAATTAAAAGAGATTAATATTGCCACATTTTTAACTCACGCAGTAAATAAATAAATACAACTAAAATTTACCTAAATCAATTAGCTTTTCTATTCATTATAACTAACAGTTAACTAATCGAGGCTAATTTGCTTAAAGTGGCCAGTTGCACATTGAAATAAAAGAATGAAACACCTCAAAAATTGCCCAAAATAAATGAAATAAAATGGCAAACTTTTATTGACTTCCGACGCCCTACGCAAAATCCAAAGTGCAAAATTCTGTTGAGCCAAACACAACTTGGCTAAAGCAAAAAAGCGCCACAATTTCGCCAATCAAACGAGGGGTGGGGTGTGCTGCAGGCAGCTGAGGCAATTGAATAGTTAACGGCGGCCGCAGCCACGTCAGCGAGTAACCAAAAAAACAAACATGCAACGCAACTGAGAATAGAATCAACAACGGCAACTGCTTCGGCTACCAATCTGCGCCCGGAGAATGGGGGTTATTCTCCTGCTCATCGCCCACTAACCAAAAACCGACACACACACACACACACACACACACACACACACACACACACAGGCGCGGTTATTCATGGGCAACTTTTTAAGCTAAAACCGCGAATTAAAAAATTGCACTAAAATTGGCTAAGCAGCCAACAAACCAACAACAACAATGCGGCTGCTCTAAAAAAGCAAACAACAGCAAAGGCAATGATGAGTTAGACTCCAACTGACTGCACAATACTCTGTTTTTTGGTTTCCTTTTCCTTATGCTAACAACTTGTTCCTCTAAATTGACAAGCTTCATTGTGGCAAGTCTCTCTTGAATGGAGGAAAACAAATTCAAGTTAGAAGTGCGGCCACTGCACGAATATACCCTTTATTTCTGATTGAACAGCGTATAACAACAAAGGCTAACTGGAAACACTTTCGACTGCAGTTTTTGGCAGTTTGCAGCCACTGTCCGAAATTCAATTAAAGCGCAACTCGTTTCACATTCTTCTATTTATTTCTGTTTGTACCCATTAGAAGCGGGGTAAAAAGGGCATAATGGTTTTGTGCAAATGTATGTAACGCACAGAAGGAAGCATCTCCGATCCCATAGAGTATATATATATATATATTCTTGAACAGTGCCAGCAGCAGCCGATCTCAGAGACTATAAAAGCTGGAGACATTAAATTGGGAGTAAATTTGTATCGATAACTGACTCCATTACTCGTATATCGATACATTTGAATTTCCGATAGCAATAAATGCCGCACTTTTAAAGGCAGAATCTTCGAATTAATACATAATGTGCATATGCATATTATAGATGAACTACATAAATCGGATAGGAAGCACCCAAGTTATAGTCGAAAATATTTTATTATATCGATCTCATTTCCATCAGCTCCTTCTGCAAATATGCATCAATTTGCAGATCTGCTCACATTTTGGTGCAAAACTTTCAAAGGCAAATTTTGCAAACACAACTTGAATATATTTAACAACTGGATACAGGGTATATCGCAGTCGAGCTCACTCGACTACAGCAGTCTTGCTGCTGTCTGCATTGATTTTAGGCGAAATGTTTTGTGGTCCTTTAATTTCGCTCAGTGTCGACTCACAGCAAGTAGTTAAAGGGAGTAATTAAAACGAACAAAAATGAATACAATCATTTCTGAGTGTGAACATTAAATTGTTATGATTTGAGAAATAGTCTGTCATTTATTTAAATAAATAAAAAAATAAATAAAAAATAAATAAATAAATATATTTTTGTTATATTTCAGTTTGCCTTTTTCTAGTTTTTTTTATCTATTTTTTTAGTTTCAAATTTCAGAAGCAGATTTCTTTACACAGCCAGTTTTTCGAGTCGAATTTGTGGTTTAAATTTTCGCTTATTGATCGCTTATATAACAGCCACTGGTCAGCTAAGGAAATGGAACATGGAATGCCTCTTTGCTTAGCCATCTCAATGAAGCACTGCTGTTGGCCAATGGCCAAAACGTCAAAACCAATTCGCATTTCACACGCGTGTCTGTGTCTGTGTGTGTGTGTGTGTGTGTTTGTCTGACTGTTTCTTTTTTTGTACTTGCTTAAAAGAAAAGTCGGCCATCAAAGCAGGCTTGCGAATACATTTGTTTTATATAATAAAGCGTCTGCGGAAATTATCATAGTAAAAGCAAAATGAGAAAAATCAAACTTAGAAATTTCGCCTGTAGCCTGTATCAGCAGCAGCAGCAGCAGGCAATCAAGATCTTCACACACACACACACACACACACTCACACACACACTCACACACTCACACGTGCGCTGCTGCGACACACAGCCTCCATTTTGTTGAACCAGAGGCAGACATGCATGGCGGCGTTTCCGGTTACTTGGCACCATTAGTGCAGCAGCAGCCGCGCCCCTTCTGCCGCCCGCCTTCCATTTTGGCTTCTTGTCGAGATAAGCAGTATTCCTTCTTCCTTTGCTGCTCATTTCTTTTTTTTATATTTATTTTTTTTTGGTTTTTTTTTTGGGTCGCACTGCAACTTTGCGCTAGAAGGAAAAACTTGTTTTTAAAAAGCGCATTTGACATGTGTTTACTGCAGCCACCTCCCCCCTCTCCCCGCTGTATACCCTGCCTGTAAACCCACCCCCCGCCACCACTCAGTTGGTAAGTGTATTTTCTTATGACCAAAAAGAGACTGGCAACTTGCTGCCAACTTCGTTGGCGTCCTCCCCGCGCTGAAGGTCTGCGTGTGCGAAATATAGAAAGAATCATTATTTTCATTTTCATTATTTTCATTTGCCGGGCAGCCCGATGAAGTTTGCAATTGAATTTTATTGCGTCTCTTTGGGTTTTAGTCAAATGGAATACGTTTTGCACTCGAGCAGACCAGAACCAGAACCAGAACCACTTCTACAATCCTTCGAACAGCTTTGGCATATTTTTTGATTTTCTGACTTTGTTTTTTTTTTATTATTTTTTCTGGCTTTTTTTTACCCCTTGCCTAAGGCAGGGCCAAAAGAAACCGCAATTTGTGGCCTTTTAACGCAACTTTGGCACAGTGTCTCCTCTTTTATTGACTTTGGCATTGGTAATTATGTTGGAAGACGACTTTTTGGCACAGTGCACACAGCTCTAAATTCATCAAATGTGCTCAAAATCTCATTTTCAATTTGTGTTGAGCAAAAATCCTAATAAAAATAACTAAAACAAACCAGTAACAGTTTAGATGAAGTCGTTTTCTTCGTTGAATTCGAGCTGGTTGAAAGTTGTTTTTGAAAATGCTCTTAAAATCGACAGGCTTCAAATGAAAGTATTTTCGTCCATTTCACTTAAAAGTCATCGAGGTAAACCGAAGAAGAAACCACAATCAAGCAGAGGCAACGAAATCACAGCAACTAAATGAGTTGAAATGAGTGAAAAACAGTTTTAGTGAATAGTGTTTACGGCTCCTATGGGATGTGTGTGTGTGTGTGTGTGTGTGTGTGGAAAACGTGGAAACTGTTGGGAAAATGTGTGCCTTATAAGCCGACAAATGCTTTTAACTTTGGCAAATGTTGCACACTTTTCGGTGTCCTCCCATTGAATCAGTCTCACATTCAGCCATCTATATACATACATATATATATATATATATATATATATATAGACACACACACACACATCCATATTTATATGAGGCTGTTGCTCTTTACTAATGGCCTGACGAGCACGCAGTGCCTCCCCGGAGGCTTCAATCGGGGACCATGTGTTGCTGCAGCACTCTGTGTGTGGCAAGTGGCAAGGGGTTTGGGTTAGGGAGGAGTGGGGGGGGGGGGGGAGTCTATGTTATGGACCTGTTTGTCTGTCTGCTCAAATAATAATTGAGTGCAGGACGAGCGCATTGAACTGTCGCATCCCAAAAATCAGACACGCCCCTTAAAACAGCGCTTGCAATGTGATTTTCGCCAGCAATTTTTAGCAGTTTATCGCCATTAATGCAAAAAATATCGATTAAAAATTAAATTGGTTTTTTATTAGAAAAGATTGATACGCAAAATGAATTATGCTTGGAGCAGGCGAAAATATTGTTAAATGTTTTTATCGTCCAATGGAAAAAATAGTTTAAGGAAGCAATATATTATATATATATATATATATATATATATATATATATATATAGTATATATATTCTCGATCAGCATCAAAAACTATGAGCAAACCAGTCTCGGAGCCAGTAAAAACTACAAACTTCAAATTTCATTTGCCACACATCAAGTTTATTTCATTTTATCGATAACTGTTCGATAACTGTTATTTTCCGTATATCGATGTACATTTTTACGCTGATTGCAACAAAAGATAGATGTATAATATATCCAGAGTTATTAATATATATAAAATAATATCAACTGCATAAATTTCATTGGGTTTGGCTTGGAAACCAAAAGATATTTTCATATATATTTCCATAATTTACAAACCGATAACAGGGTGTCTTCAAGCCGATCAGTGACGATAAGAGCAAGTAGCTTATATCTATATAGATTTCCAGTTCTTTGGCAGACTCAATTGAACAAAATGAAGTCGAGCTTTAGCGGGGATGAGCCTATGTGGCTTGTCGGGCAAATGGCCTTTATTAGGATTAGGATTGGGATTAATCCAATGTTGGAGGCCATTACTTAAAGCACTTAAAGTAAGTTAAAGACACTTCAGCTTCAGCTTCAGCATTCACCTGCAGGCCTGTGTGGCAGCTGTGCTGTCATCGTTTGCGGCTGCTCTGTGTGCCACTTGAGACGCCGACGACCGACGCTGCTTGGCCAGCAGACCAGCAGGGATCGTGATTTGGGTGGAGTGAAGGGGGAAGGGGGGAGCCATAAATATTGTGCCACATTTTGCCGCTTTTAATGAATGGAGTTTTTAATGCAATGTTTTTGGAGCTCGTTACGGAAAGAGGCAAGGTTCCTGTTGGCTGTTGGCTGGCGGCTGCTGGCTGGTTTGCTGCCGGCATCTTTTGGCTGCTTTCGCATTCAGCGCGCTTTAATTTATTGACTAATTTAGCCCCGGCAGCAGTCAGGCTAATAGATACTTTTAGGCACTCTTAATGGCCAACTTTTGCTGCTCGCTGCTTGCTCGCTGAATATTTGGATTTCTTCCACGCTTTTTCTTTTTAATTTTCTTGTTCCATTTTTTTTTTCTTCTTTTTTTTCGTTTTCATTGGGGACACGCTATCGGCAGAATATTATGAAATTTAATTAATGTACATTTTATGCTCGACACACACGCATCAAATGAGCCGCGGCCAACGCGGCGAGTGCGGGGCGGGGCAGCAACACCTGAGCTGTGGCAACATATATATATTTGCTTGCGATTAGGCTGCTCATGTGGCAGGCAGGCAACAAAAGCAGCGGCAACAATTTGGCTACAAATGAATGAACACATGTTTGCCGTGCGTTTTATGAGACTCGTGCCCAAAAAAGTATGCTATGCTTTTCGCATGCCCAGATTTTATCTCCGTTACGCGCCATTGCCGAGCAGCCGTTCCGCACACACACTCACACACACTCGGCTGACTCCCTTCTTGTGTTTGTGTGTATTCGTGTACAAGAATTGTATTCCGTTTTTGCTTTTGGCCACCTTTTGTCATCGTTTGCCTCGCGTTGCGTCGCCTTGTTCCGGCTGTGCGATAACAAGCATCATAAATCCCTTTTGCCTTCAAATGGCATAGCACGACCACCCCCACCCCCAACCCACGGCTGCCAGCCCCCCAACTCTGGCAACCGGCTTGTGCTGCGTCTTTGTGGCCATTTTGTAGACGTCATCAGCAGCAGACTGCGGAGGCTGTTTCGGTTTCAGTGTTTGTGTTTCGCCTTGGCCATCGTTTGTTATTGTTTGCGGTCTGTTAGCCACTCAACCCCCACCCCGCCCCTCTCGCAATCAACCCCATCCCGTCGCCATATATCAACTGCATGCCACCTTCGGGGGCAGCAGCAGCAGCAGCAGCAACTACAAAACCTCTGCGTTAGTTTTCTCAGGTTTTCTGCGGTTCGCTGCGGTTATCTTAGGCGAAAGCAGAAACAGATTGAATTTGCCACAAATTTAACAAATAGTTTTATGTTAAGGGGACCGCAAAAGGAGAAACAGATAAAAATATGGCATTTTATCCTTGAGCCAACCAACTTTTCAAGGCACAAAAAAGTGTTTTCTCCTCGTATTTATCTTAAATCATATTGACTCTTTAGGTAAATGTAATAAAGTTTAATAAACGTTTAAGTCTCAATTGCCAATATTTATTCTTATAAAGCCATATTTAATCTTATGTATAAATTATACACGCATTCGAAATAAATGTTGAAATAATCGATCGAAAAACAAGTTTTGTTTTGCTTATTCATTCTGAGTTTTAAATTTAGATGCAGTCTGAAATTTATTGCACAACTTCTGCCGAGTTATATATATATCTATATATATCTATATCTCTAGCGACTTTCTCCCGACTTTCACTCTCCTCATTTGTTATTATTTTATATGCAGCTACTCCAACTCGGCTCAGTTGTGATTTCTATGTGGAGCTATCTGCCCCACACTTATCAGCTGCAACAGAATCCGCTTAGCCAAGCAGCAGCTGAGGCAAAACTCTTCACATTGTTCATCGTTTGGGGCTCTTTTTTTTTTTTTGGTGTTGGAGACAATTTGCTGGCCAGCAAGGATTAAAAAAAGTTGCCATCCCAGTCTCCATGGGATTTGCATTTATGCAAGCAAAACAACCAAAACAAGGCGCAGCTTTAGCTGTTAATCGAGGGGGGAGTGGGGGATGGGTTGGTGACTTCAGAATGTTCTGCAGGCCGTGCAGGAATTGCTGCTTTTGGGCTGCGAGGAGCGATGTGAACTCGTTGGGCTATTTGCATTTTAAATCCACGCTCGCCGTTTAATAAGCCTCGCACGGCTCCTGGACCCGGATACGTACCCGGACCCGGGCAGCTGTGTGTCCTTGCGGGGTCCTGTTTGCCTGTGTGCGCTCACATACGGCTAATGCAATCTTGACTGGCGGCGTCTGTCCGAAAATGAGGCATGTCGCTTCACAATCTGATTTCTGATTTCCAAGTGCCAAGTGACGGAGGCAGGCAACGTTGCTTGTTGAGCCGCCTGACAACATGCTATATGGGTGGGTGTGGGTGTGGATGGGTGTGGGTGTGGGTGTGTTGGTGCTTCACTTTTTGATGACATTAAGAATGCGTACGAAATTGCCGGCGCGTTGCTTGTTGTTCTCCATTTTTGGGGCGAGAGCCGTGAAAAAGCAGCAACAAATAGAAGAATTTCCAAAATTGCATGGTTTTCGTAGGCGCTAGCGTTATTTTCATTTCACATTTGTTAATTACGTTTGCCACTATTTATTTTTTTTTTAAATCGCTTTTTTTATTATCTATTTTTGTTATTTCAAATTCGATTGTTTGCGCGCTCAATCAGTGTGTTATCGATAAGAGCTCTGTTACAGAGCAGCGCTGTTAACGCAAAAGCACTGTTAATGACTGCAGTTCGTGGCCGATTTACGTTCACTCGTTCTGCTAACGGGCATTGCATACAACTATTGTTTTTCTTTTCAAGGCAAGTAAAATAAAATGTTTTCAAGCATATGTCAAATTTAGCGCTAATTACAAGCAAATCATATAACATATTTCGAAATTTGAATAGGCCACCAATTCAAAACAATTTTAACACAGCAACAGTGCTGCAAAACATCTAAAGTTTGCGCTTCTCTCGCTCTCTCAAACATGCTCTGCCTCTCATTTTGCGCAACGCACAAAACATTCTGTCTGTGCTCGCATCCTCTGCGGTTTCGCTCTCTTCGCTTTCATCTCTCATTCGCATTTCAATTCTCGTTGCGAGCGGACGTCTTCGATTGTTGCTGCGGTAAATTAAAGCGTTGCGCGCGTATTTCCCTACCAATTGAGTGATTATTGTTCGTTTCTCGCTCTTCTCAACAAGTCGCATCGCAAGTGAAAAACTAACAGCTGAATTAAATAATCAAACATAATCAAAAACAAAACGAAATAAATCGAAATCAAGTGTTTTCAAATTAGAATTCAGAGTGCTGTGTAACCGACAAAACACGCACAACAAATTGGAATCGCACAGATACAAAATGAAATGAAAAGTTAAAAATAAATACATGTATATATGTATAGGCCATCTTGCTCTTTCTCTCTCTTTCACACACAGACACACACACACACATCAGCAGCGGCAACGTCACAGGCGCGAGGGACGTGATTTCTCTTGTGCCTGTCTGTTCTGTTCAGTCTGTTCCCCCATTCCCCTGATCCCCTTCATTGGTAGACCGAGGCCAGCATCATTGCTCATACAGCAACAACAATAAAAAGAAGAAAAAAATATATATAAATTCATTGAATGCGCCACATGTTTTTGGCCGCCTTTCCTTCGTTTCCTTCCTTCGCAATTTATTTTGCGCACATTTTTCGCTCGTTACTTTTTGCTGATGCTGCTGATGCTGCTGCTGCTGCTCCTACTGTGCCTCCTTGTTTATCCTTTGATCCTTTTCACACTGCCATTCGTTCTTTCTGATTCGATTTTCCATCGTTCTGCGTCTCTCTTGCGGCAGCAGCATCAACACACACAGGCACACAACAGACACTCAGCTGCTTTTGTCGGTGTTTGCGTTTTGTCTTGTCTTTCTTACATATTCCCATTCAATCAACGAAAACTAAAAATGTGTGTGCCAGATGTGTGTGAGAGAGAGAAAGAGAGAGAGAATAAGAATGTGTCGTTGCCGTTGCCATCGCGTAACCAAAAAGTGCATCCAAGCTACAAAAGCAACCAAAACAACGACAACAACAACAACAGCAGCAGCAGCAACGCGCCACAAATATTCGAATTGAGAGACAAAGCGTTGCCTTTGTGGGGCCGCCTTCAACTCGAATATGCTGCAAAAAGCAATAATAAGAAGAAAACGAAAACACAACATCGACGCGAAGACTTATCGCAAAATAAAGCAACCAATAATAAAAGCAACAACAACAATAACAATAACAATGTTCACACAGAGACAACAAAAAACTCAATAGTTTTAGTTGTTGTTTTTTCTTTTTTATAAACACATCATTTCATTCAACTGGAAACTCATCCCGCATCCCTTGCCGCGGCACCCTCTCCTCTCTCATACATTTTGCCTGGTCTCTTTTTGTATCGCGTTTGCGCCGTGTTTTCATTCTTCGTCTTTTTGCGCATTTTCTGTTTTCGTTTCGTTTCGTTTTGTTTCGTTTCGCTTGCCACAGCAGCCGCCGCCATGCAACATCCTTTTTAAACCAGACTCAGCCAGCGGCAGGACGCGAGAACAACCCCTAAACATAAACACAATTAGTTTTATACGTTTTAATATTCATACGTTCAAATTACGGTTCAAAAATAATATTCGAATCGCCAAAAAAATATACGTTTACAAAACTGCGCAGAATATCATTAAAGTTGAGAAAATATGTTCGACTAAATGTGTTTTTATTGTGCACTTTTCAAATTCAAGTTCAAATAAATTTTGATTGCCTCGTGGACTATATGATTGGGAAATTTAAACAATCTTGTGTTTTTTTGCGAAAGTTCTTAGCTAATTTTTAAAAATATAAACTTTTATATATTTCTTTTGGCAATCTCAAATCATCTCTAAATAAAGAGCCAGCACTGTACAAATATTTATATATTTTGATTCTTTAAATTTTGTTTTTGTGTTTTGGTAACAAAACCGTAAAATAATACAAATTTGTCATCGCTTAGCAGATTTATTCAAACGAATCGTGAGTTGCAACAAACATCCAAGTGAAATTTACTCAAATAATAAATTGTGCCAAAAAAAAAAATAATAAAGAAAAAATAAAATAAATTAATAAATGATACTCAATTTAATCAAAAGTCAAAAGGAAAATTGATGAATATTCAAATCAAAAATAAATCAAATGCGACGTCTGCAAATTCAGTGTTAATTTTATCATTCAACAACAAGTGCAACCAGAAGCCAAGTGAGACTAACCCCATTTAGAGGAGTTGTGGACTAGCCCTAAATTAAAATAAAATAAAACACAATTGAACGGGGCCAGCTGTGCATATAATTTGCGACGCAACTGTAAACACAAAAAGCCGTCAAACTGTGGGGCTCCGGGGCATTTTTTCTTTCTCCGCAAGGAATGTATTATCCGGTAAGCAACTAAAAAAAACACACACACTCACATTAAAAACTAAACGTTTTGAGTGGACATTAAGCCGTCAGAGACACTGTCAAGGCACAGGTCAAGCAACAAAAACAAATAAACAAACAAACATGAGCACAGTGCTCACTATAAATATTGGGACAAGACAAACGAAGGACAGCTCAATTCGTTGTTTGCTTTTTTAGTGCTGCCGTTTTTCGCTTTTGTTTGTCTCTCCCTCTCTCTCTCTCTCTTTCTTTGTCTTTGTCTATCGCCTTTAATTGTTGTCTAGGCACAGCTTTTACTATTTTTACCAACTACCGTTGTTTTCACTATCAATTCATGTCGAATTCTTGGGCGTTGTGGTTGTTGTCGCCGCTTATTAGTCGTGCTTGCTCTCACTCTCACTCTTTCTTTGTCTTTTCCGATTTGTTTACCTATTTACATAGCCAACAACAAATATGTGTGTGTAAGTGTGTGTGTGTGAATGTGTGTAAGTATGTGTGTGTGAATGTGTGTAAGTATGTGTGAGTGAATGTGTGTAAGCGCTATTTTCACACGTGTGCCGAAAACTCTTCTTCCCCCTGTCCCCTCTCTTCTTCTGAGCGTGTTGACTTTGCTTCTACTTGTATTTTTTTTCGACAATGCGCGTAAATTGTTTACATAGTCTTCAGCAGTCTCCGTCTCTGTCTCGATCTATGTCTCGTGGATGAGTGTTAGAATGAGAGGGGGAATGCGGGGTTTATTTCGGTAATTTGATAGCTTCAACTGCGGGTCGACTTGCGGCTTTTAATTTGTTGTTGATACTTAATCGAGCCACCGCCGTCTGTTGTCATATTTATTTACTCGGCTCACTTTGTGCACAATTTTGGGTATTATGCCGCGCATATTCTGCCCCTCCCTCAGATATTGAATTTGATACCACACACAAATCCATGTGTCAACTTTTGGCGCATGTTTCTCGCTTTCAACATTTTCCCACGTAATTTAAGAGCATTAACGATAATAATAAAAAAAAAAAACGAAAAAAGCAACGCAGAGCTTAAAAATACATAAAAAATGTTTGTTACGCGTGTTTTATGCAAATTTTGATCCAACAATTTTTCAAATTATTAATTTCTTTCTAATTGTTTTTTTTCTCTTTTTTTTTTTGCAGGTACGTTGCTCATTCAAATGCAAATCGCTTGGGTAAAATGTAAATATATTTTTGATTGATAAGGAAGTCAGTCGGCCGACTAGAATTTAAAATGAGTCTCTGATGATTAGCATCTTGTCCAGTTTTGCGTGACGTCAGCCATGAAGCGAACATTGGCTTTGATCTCGAGCGGGTGACACGAATAAAAAGAAGCGCCACAAGTTGATGTTGGCCTAGTTAATCATTTGCTGTCACAAATATGTTTACAACGCCCAACTGGTATTCATTCTTAACAAAAGTATTTTTATCTTCTATCAAGACCATTCTAAAAGCTGTTTAAGTATGCTAATAGCTATCAAGAATGACTTAACGCATTAATTTTTACTACGATATAATCATAAAATAAACAAATAACACGCTTCAATATTATTGGGGAATATTTTCCCTTTGTTTTTGTTTAGACTTATAATCAATTCGTGTTGCTGTTCAATTATTTCCTCTGTTGCAGCACAGCGCTTCTGTTAATTACGGTTCATCATTTGAACTATAATCTGACCATAATTTGTCGTCGTTCAAAATGTAGCAGTCAGCAAAATATTCCAAGTGTCATTCTAATTAATTGCAACTGAAAGTTTAAAAACGGCAACAACAACATTTTGCGCGTGTAACATAAAGTTATGTGACACAAACTATAAACATACATTAAAAAAAATATATAAATATATATTTATATTTGTATATAAACACGAGTCTCATCAAGCAAAATCTTCCGGTTTGCCATTTGTCGGAGACGCAATTGAAATATTGCAGATAAATTGCATAAACTGCCTGCGCTGCCCGTAAATAGTTGTTGTAAAACTGAGCGCAAAGATGAGTGCAGCGGGGGGGTGTTAGTGTAGTATAGTATAGTATAGTATAGTATAGTAAAGTATAGTCTAGTCGCTTATATGTAGGAGGTAGTTGGAGGTGGTTCCATTGTGCGTGCGCAGTTAACCGCAAAGTTGGTTCACTTTTTGATATCGCTCGACCTCATCGCTGCTGCTGCTGCTGTTGTTGTTGCTGTTGTTGTTGTAGTAGTTGTAGTTTTATGACTAACTTTTATGATATATGTCTATATCCGCTTATGCAATTCGGTTTTGTTTTTAGTGGCTGTTGCATTACAACTAGTACTATATACATATATATATATATACATTTTATGAACTTTAACGAAAGAGACTTTCACTTAATTAGCCATTTGACTCTATTATTAGATTTCAATCAGGCCTGTCTTACGGGCAACAGCTGCGGCCTCTTAGACTTTTACTTTTTTCTTCTTTTTTTTTGGTAATTTCATTTGAGACAGTTCATCAATTCATCTAATGTGTGGGATGATGGAAATTCTGTCATAATGCGAGCATATTTCAATATTTTCAATTTGCTTGATTGATGGCTTTAATTTATGGGCATTTTTAAGTAGCACTCAAGCAGTACGAGAGCCAGGAAGAGGCCCGCAGATAACAGATACCAGCCTAGCCCACATATTTTTCAACATTTTTTATTTTTTTTTTTTCATAGTAATTTGTTGTATTTTTTCTTTTTTTCGTTTTGTTGTAAATTGCTGGCGACGAGTCCATTTTCATTTCCATTTCCAGGGCAAATGATATGACAATTTATTTCAATTAAAGTTGATTTACAAATTTTGCTGTGGCCGCCTCTCATTCTCCCATTCTGCTCTCACGCTCTCATGCGGCACGGCACGTTGATTGATGAAAATGAGTGCCACAGCAGAAGAGGAGGCGGCACCATTCAAAATGTAACAGTTGCAAAGCCTCTTCGCTTATTCAAATTATGTTGTTGCTCTTTTAAAATACGTCTTTATCGTTTGAGTCAGTCATAAAAATTTAATCGAAAAAATGAAATAATTACAAACAGCAGCTAAGCAATCTAAAAGCGTTTTTTGTCGAAAGTGAAGCTTTCTTTGAAATTCTAGCGGATCGTGAAATTTGAGTTTCATTTGAAAAGTGAGGCAAATGGTAAAGTTCATATTTACTTTTTATTCTTGTTTCGGTATTGCATTTCAACACATAATTAAATGCTATATTTTTTTATATATAAGACCTGAACTTATTAATGTTCAGATTGTAATGATTTTCATAAAGTACCTATATTCTTGATCAGTATCAATTTAGCCAAGTGCCTCTGCCTCTGTATAAACAAGCCGATCTTTAAAAATATATTAATTTCGATAACGGCTCGCCTTTCGCGTATATCGATACACAATTGTAAAGATTTAGCCTTTCAATTGATATATGAAAGACATTTTATTGTTGTACTGTGAATATTTTACAAAGATCGAATAAGATTCAAATCTGTGTTTCAAAAACGTATTTTTATACTGAAATTGTGATGAAAGTGTTTACTATAAAATTAAAAGGGTATCTCTTAGTCGAAGATTTTATCTTCTTTGATGTGTTAAGTTTCCATAAGTATTCCATTCCATTTGTATCTGTATTCTTGACAATAGAATTCCAAGTGCTTTAATATGTTACTTTTTGCCTAAACATTCCATTCCATTCGTATCTGAATTGATTGCCTTTTATTTGTAGCTCGAAAGAATGCTTCTCCTAAAGCATTCCGTACACTTTTTGAATGCCTAATAACTGTAATTTCAATCGCAGATTCGCTTTTGCGGAATCTGAACTACCATCGCTTTGCTTGGCATATTTTGTGTGTGTGCTTAGAAAATGGCGTCTTACTTTTGCATATATACGCGTGTACCTATATGTGTGTCTGTGTGTGTGTATAGTAAATAAAGATTTGCTACTTAAAATTGACGCATTGCCAACACAAAACATTCGAATTGAATTGAAGGCTGCTGCTGTTGCTGATAAGGAGCAGCACTCGATTTACTTATAATAAGATTGTACAATCCGCTTACTTGTGACTTTCATTTGCTGCATTTGTCATTTTTTTATATTTGTGCCCTTTGCTGCTATTCGCAAGTCATTAATTTGAAGTTCAATAAAAATGCAAATTAAATTCACTTAAATCTGTGAGCCATTTGGCTTTTGCATTAGGCGCAATAATAAAAATGGGAATCAATTAATTCGAATACTTCGAACTACACCACATGTCAAATAAAATGTTCAAACAAACAAATTAATGTTTATTTTTATATGTATTTATTTTGCGAAAGGAAAAATAAAAACATATAACAAAATTAATTCTCGTATTTTCGCGACTCGCTGACAAGTGCAAAAGCTAGCCAGAGGCGTAGGCGGCGGTAGGGGGCAAGATCGCTAAACAAATCAGAACCTACGGCAATGTGAACGACCCCCCGAACGACAACAACAGTAAAGTTGAAGCCAATATCTTCATGCAAATTATACGGTTCAACGCAGCGACTTCGACGTCGACGTAGACGTAGACGCTAATCGCTAGTGTCACTCACACGAGTCACAGTCGCCGTTGGCAATTAGCAGAGCGCCGCACGCCTGCGCGGTGACTCAGCAACTGCGGCAAAGCAGACGCAAACGCAACCGAACTGTAACAGGTTTGCTTGTCGCTGCTGCTGCTGCTGCTGCTGCTCTTGTTGTTGTTGAAACGGTAATTGCAGCACCATTAGCTTCTCGTTTCATTGCTCGTTTCGCTCTCCATTTCACGCCCACGTGCTTTTTCGACATTCCACGCTATTTTGTTGTGGTTGTTATTTTTGTTTTACCGCCTCAGTTTGTTGTTGTTTTTTTGTCACTTTTTTTTTTTTTTTTTAATTTATGCGGCCGGCTTTATTTTAGTTTATTTGCATTTCTGTTTAGTTGCCGCTGCAAATGTTGTTGTTGCGTCGCTGGCAACTAAATTGACATTTTATTGGCGTGTCATAAATGTTTATGTTTTTTTATTATATATTTTAATTTCCTCTATTTACACGTATTCTTGCTGTTGTCATTTTTTGACCTGCTTGTACAAAATATGTCTCTTTTGAGTAACAAGACAATGTTAACAAATCTAAAAATAAACTGCGGTTATAGTTTTGAATATTTAATAACACGACTCGAATACAGCTGCTAAACGTAAATATCTATCTACAAATGATAGAAATTATGTAAGATGTGTTGTTTTTCACGTGTTGATCTAACTGCGATGTCCACATGAAAGATTTCTAGTATTATAAGTTATATTTAGAATGTATGTCATTCAACTATTCTAATATATACAATCCCATTCAATATTTTGTCTTCTATCGCCTGACTCATTCTCTCTAACCGGAAGTTCATATTTATCGTGCTTGTTCGCTTGATATTATCGAAAGTTAATTTGATAATTGATTCATTGATTGTAGCCGGGCGCACCGCAATTTCTTTATAATTGAATTCCATTCGGAATTTGTGCAAATACAATCAAACCATAATTAATTATTATCGAAAAACAAAAACAGCAACTGCCACACGAAAACAGCAACAATTTAGCGCCCTTATGCATATTTACACGATTTTTTGCCATCAATTTCTCAAATATTTGAGCAAACATTTGTAGAACGAAAATAATAAACAAAAAAGAAGTAGAAAACGACACGCGAGCGGTTTTAAAAACGCGCATAAAAGTCGCGCGCTACTTGACGCTACTCAATGATTTTAATTTATTGGCCATTTAAAATGTGCAAATTTTGATGCCTTTGTTGCTGCAGTGCTGCAGTGCTGCTGCGCTATGCTAAGGAAACTGCTGTTTACTTTGCATTTATTGCTGCCAATTAGCATTAAACGGCAGCTAACAACAAAGCCAACAACATGAACATTACAAAACACAAGGTAAACCAGGCGAATTGCAATTTAAAGATAAATGAAGATGCATAGTGAACGAACTGGCGGCGGCGGCGCTTCGCCATTGTTTGTTAACTTACCGACCATAAAAAACTGTGACAACATCACCTGGCTGACACTTTGACCTTTATGGTCATTTATTGGCGACCTTCGCCAGACTCTCTTTATGGCTTTTTAATTAGTTACAGTGTGGAAGCAAAGAAAAACAGTCATTTAAATCAGGCAGCCAGCTGTTCAACATAAAAATGTGCACTTAGTTGGGAGGCAATATTCTAAATGCAACATATGACAACATCGCAGCATGCTGTACGCCATACAACTTGATTATGCCATAAATGCTGAATGCCACGTGCTACAAATGAATGCTAGACCTATGCAATCGTCTACTCTAAACTATGTGACGAGAGGTATTTTTAGTAATTGCAAACATTAAAATGAAACCGTTCAAAATGTGTGAAAAGGGTATAATGGTTTTGGGCAACAGTATGTAACAGGCAGAAGCAGGCATCACCGATTCCATTATTTATTAATGTATGCAGTACATATATACTTGATCAACATTAAAAGTTCAGTTCTATAAGGGATAGAGAAATAACATTTTGAAAATAAGTTCCCGCTTCTCTCGGATTTCGAATAAAAAACCCAATTTGAAAGTTTCAGCCTGACAATCGATAAATAATATTCCATTAAGATCGGATTAGAAATGCAGATTTTGCCAACCAAAAGATATTTGCATATGGAACAAATCAATATCAATTTATTTAACAGCTGGGTTCAGCACCATTTTTGGCTATAGTTGTTTACCTGTAAATGTGGTTTTTTAATTTATTTATATTTTTTGTTTGTACTCATACTAAAAATAATACGACCGCAAATACTATTTGAGCCACAAAAATTTAATTCGTTTCGGAAAGGGTTAAAAAAGTCAAACAATATTAGACATTTTTGCTTACATCCTGATAGAATGACTGTTTTTAAGTAGCATATTTACATATTTTTACATTTTGTCGTATTATTAGGGTATTTGCGTTGCATTGTTTGTAAAATATTAAAATCATTTTTGCAGTTTTCAGGCTCACGCAAAATTGTCAAGTTTTTTTTGCGCTATTGTCAATAATGTTTTATGCTGATTTTAATGGCCGCCAGACTTTTGTTCAATTATATATTTATGTAGTTTTACATTATTTAACTTTGTTTTGCATATATCTATATATGTTTTGCATATATTTATATATATATATATATTTGTAAATGGATGTGTATTTGCTTGAACCTGTTTTTGTCATATTTGCTGACGACCTTCAACTTAGCAGGCAAAGGCACATGCAGCACGACTTGGCCATCAATTTAAACTTCTCTCTCTTTGCTTTTCATCTTGTTTTTTTTTATGCACACATTAAATTGCAATTAACAGGTGTATGGGTTATGTGTGTGTGTGTGTGTGTGTGTGTAATTCAATTAAGGCCTTAAGCGGGTTTAGTGCATTTGAAGACACGTTGCAAGGTGTGTTAATTTCTGTATTTGCAACACCTCAACGCCGATGATTGTTCGTTGCTTGACGCTCGTTTTGCGCATCACTTGAGAAAAACTAATGAGAATACCAATCACGTCAAGATGTGCTTTGTCTTTCAACGTTCTGCCCAACTAATTCCCTTTGAATCGAGTCCTGACTGCCTTTCTGCCTGACTGCTGTCTAAAATAGACAACTTCCTTTTCGTATTAAATGCTATTTGTATTTCACTCCCAGCCCGAATGCCGTTTGACTATTTATTTGTTTTTAGCTTTCCATCTATATGCGGCTGATGATGCTGCCGCCGTTGCCCCTGCCTCCGCCACTGCCTCTGCTTTTGGTTTGGGCATCATCCAATTACAAACGAAAACACGACCATTTGGTTGGTGGCTGCCGGGTCTTTCAGTATCGGTCTCGGTGTCCGGTCTCCGGTCTCCTTTTAAGCCGCGCCCCGACACGTGGCCAGCATCTGTTACAGTTTTGGATTCGGCATTAGGAATAAGAAACATGGCAGCGGCATCGATTGTGTGAAGTTTGGCAACAACGTTTAAACATCGACGCACACACAGTGCCAACGAATTGTATACGTCTGCCCATTTATGGGGCACGCATAAAACAAATCAAATTCAAAACATAAAGAAAAGGCATATGCAGCTGATGAAAGGAAGCATAGGAAATGAATATACACAAAGGCGAACGGGATTCGGCATGTTGCTGCGACTACTTGGGGTCAGGGTCGTGTGTGTAGTCGTGGCATGCCTCGTACATAGATTATATATATAGTAAAATATATAACATGTAAGATGTGTATGTGCTTGTCGTTAACACACACAAACACACTCGCACACCTAACCACCATTCATCGCACTCGACTCGGCTCGCCTGCAGCTGAGGGCGCATGAGGGTTGACCCAAGTGCCAACCCCAGAGCAGCAGCATTGTGACATTTAAGAGGCTCACGAGAGCAGCAGCAACAGCAGCAGTAGCAATAGAAGCAGCATGGGTGGATCAGGGGGCATGACAAAGTGTTGAGCTAAAAACAAAACACGCACAACCCACCCACCTAGTAACACCCATCCACACCCATCCAGAAACAACCATCCACACCCACACACGCTACTCATGCTATTTTTGCAGCAACCCTCGCGTTTGTGAAGAAGGTGCGAGGCGATTCTCAGTGTGCAGCCTCTCAAAAGCGCTGTGTGAGCTCTGTCGTCCCCCTCTGTGTGTGCGAGTGTGTGTGTGCGCCTCACGAGAGTTGCATACTTTGTGGCGTTGCTGGCTGCTTAAAATAATTAAAAATCAATATTTAAACGCTGCCTACAATCAAGCATTACAGCACGAACCTTTTTAAAATGGTTTCATTAAAATGCGCACACTTCAACAATATGCCCATCAAAATTAAATGTACAATGCAGAGTTGCAAACGGAAGAAGGGGGGGTGGTGGCGGGAGGAGGGCGGAAGTCACAGCTGGCGAGAAAAGCTCGGCAACTTTACAAGCGCAGAGATAATGCAAGCAACAATAAATGTGAAATGTTACAGCTTAAAACAATATTATCGTAACTTTAAATATTAATGCTCGAAAGCTTAAGCAAATCACCTTTAACAATTCGTGTTATTTATCTGAAGAATTTCAATAAATGCCAACTATTACAGCTTAAAGTAATATTATTATAATTTTAAATAATTATTATTCGAAGGCTTGAGCAAACCACCTCTAACAATTCACACACTTTATTTCCCAAACATTTAAGTCCCCCGACATATTTAAATAATTTGCATACTATTTTGTTAAAGAATTTAATTAAACATAGTTGACACAATTTGCATAAAATTTCACTTGAATTTCACATTGTGGTCTTACTCGCTGCCATTTAAGAGTTTGCCACGCCCACATTAGCCACTTCCGCTTTGAAAAATGTTTGGGCCTTGGGAATGTTTCTTGGCCTGTGCATTTTAATTGCTTGGAATCTTTATGCTATTTGCTTTGAGCGGTGTTTAATTTAATTGGCCGTCTCATGTTGGACGAAATTCATTGGTCAAAGATCGGAAATGGTTTAAAGTAATTGAAACAAAATATATTTAATTACAATTTCAATATTTAGTGCGTAGATGCAAATCAATTTCAGAAATAGCCAATCAAAATGAAAACACAAATATTCTATTGACCGAGCAACTAATGAAAAAATGCTGGTCCATTAATATATATATAAATATATATATATATATATATATATATCTATGGTATTTATGTGTTCACATCGGTTATAAATAAAGCGAGTCAATGAAAGGTAAATATCGGCGGGCAACTGTGCATAAATCACAAAGCTCTGAAATAAACAGAAAATTATATAGTATATGAAATTAAATATCATACAAACAATATTTCATGGCAAATGGAATTGATTTATAATCCAAAGCCAAAATGCTGATATGAAATTTATGCAAATTGGACAGTGAAATAATTATCAACCACAGCATTTAAATGTTGATGATGATAATGTGTGATGATGGCGTCAATATATCGTTAACTAATTCAGTTCGCTTTCTTTAGTTGGCTATGTAGTTTAAAAAAGTAGTGATTACGTTTAATAAATCAATAGTTCGGCTTGTTGAGCCCATCACGTATACGCCGTCGTTGGCTTTTTGCTAAACGAATGTTAATTAACGCACTTCTTGGCAACCAAAAGCCCGCTTGAGCCCGCCGTAAACTTCATGTTAACTTTATCCATAGCCGTGCAGTTCATTAAAAGATCGTCACAAAATGAAGAAAATAAAAAACTTTTCATTCAGCTTACAACTCATTAGAGAAGTATATAATATGTAATATATGAAAATTTGGGAACTTTGGCATTAAATGTCAGTTAGACAAGCTCTGCTCGTTGTTTTACTCGATGTTGTTGTTGTTGTCGTTGTCTGTTAACCGTTGTTGGTTGGTGGCAGACAGCCAATGGCAATTACGGCTCTGATAAGATAAGCGCCCAAAGCTGGCTGCCTAAACCAATTAAGTGTTCGGGAGGCGCCTCTGAGGAACAGCCCTTTTAATCGCGCGTAGCGGTGGCGTATCACAAAATGAAATGGCGGCAGCTGTCACACATACACACCCACACACACACACACACACACACACATGTGAAAGTGTGTGTGTGTTTGTATGTGTGTGCTTCAATCAGAAAAGTTGTATTTTGTAAACGGCTTTTGTATCTCAGTTTGGTAACTTTTTGCTTTTAGCCCCGAACAACAATTTGACTGCTTATCTTGATGTATGTTACTGTCACTCGCTTTATGTGTGTATGAGTGTATGAGTGTATGTGTGCCAGTGTGTGTATTGATATCTATGGCAGTTTTGCTTTGTTTGCCTTTTGCTTTTTATTTGCTGCCAATCAGAGCCACAAAAACAGAATTGTGGTTAAGGTGCGCGCCTCACTCCGCCCCTCCACCAGTCCCCTGCATGACAAGCCATAAAGTATCTTGAAGATACATAGAATTTAATTGGGCATCTCTGCATGCCATGTGGTGCAATGTGTAATCACTCGACTGCCAACTAAAAGCTACAAAGCCGAAACCCTCACCCCCTGCACCCTTAACCAGTGCATTGCACATGTTTGTGTGCTTTTGTTTTATGCATGGTGCCAAATATGAATTCAATTTTCATGTTGTCCGAAATGTGCACATAAATTTACATTAGCTCTCTGCCCAAGCCATGCACATGAGCTAGCTTTTGTCTGTGTGTGTGTGTGTGTGTGTGTGTGTGTGTGTGCATGTGTGTGCTACATGCCTCGGGCGTCAGTGACACAGTGGCGAGCAGAAAAGTTGAATATGTCCAGGCTTGCGTTGCGTCATGTGTGCAAACATTTTAGTGACGCAGCCGGGGCATATAACCAAACCACACCCTGGGCATCCAAGCGCCAAGTGGCATGCTTTATGCCTTTGCCCAGGCTGTGTACTACGTGCGTTGATATTTATTTTTTTGAAAAACCGAAAACTGTTTGTTAATTATGCGCCTTGGTCGACAGTGTGGCCAATAAAGGTTTTTGACCTGACAGCCCATGAATAAAATATTAATTAAAGAACCTTGGCGTTGAGCTGCGGCCGGCCGGCTTTGACAGGCGTCGCTGGGCGGATAAGCGAAAATGCTTTTGCCTGTAAATTTATTAAATGTCAACATCAAGTTGAACAAAAAAAAAAATGCAAAAAAAGGCATAAGAAAAAACTAATAAAGGAAACAAAAATGGTCTTCAAACAAGAAATCCAAAAAGCTGATAATGAAAGACCGAAAATTGTTGTGTGTCAATTTTGGGCAACGAACATTAATTAATTTCAACTGCGTAAGCCCAGTGAAAAGCACAAAGGCAGCTCTGCGGTTGTAGAAGACAAACACCAAACCCAAAGCTTTAAAGGCGGAAAATTGACACAACATTTGCACATTTTATACTTGATAAGCAGCTAAAGAGCAGTTGACTTTGAAAAGTTGCATTACCAAAAAATTAACAGTATGCTTTGAAACCCGTTCAGCTTCTCAATGTGCAACTCCATTTAAGGCTCTGTAGAATGTAGGCTAAATCATCAGTAGCTGCAGCTGTTGTTGGCAAACGACACAATCAGCTAATCTAATCTGATGCCACATCTGCAAGTGCTAAGCGAATAGTGTGTTGCATGGCGCATGTCTGCCTGCAGCCAGCTTGGCTGTCTGCTTCTTTGACATCCGTTTGGTACAAGCAGCTGTCCACAGTTGCATAAACACTGAATGCTTTGCACTTGAAATGCTTCCAGACGTCATTCGCACTTCGAGAAGTAGCCGACTCCCATCTGTGGCACACACACAACATTTGGTGCATAATTCATCAGTTGTGTGCAGAGCACATAACTCTGCAATTTGCCAGTCGTTTATTTGTCCTTTTGGGAACATGCTTGTCTCTCTCTCACTCTCAATACTTTGTCCCTGTGTAGTAATAATATTTGAAGGACATGTCTCTGCGCGCAGACAAATATTAAAAACTTTTTGTATTGTATTTATGCACTGCAATTTGTCTGTGATTGTCCATGACTGCAATTGAGCTGACCAACAACTGACGTCAAGTGAATAAATTTCATGTTGACTTGCTGGCAATTTGTAGCCAGGTGTGGCCCCGGTGAAGGTGTTAAAATCGATTGCTAAAACTCAAGCTGAAGTTGTGTGCAAATACTCATTTGTGATTGTAATTACTTGGCATTCACCTAACTGACATCTCATTTTGAGCTTACTTATGTTATCGACTCATCGGAAGACCTCTTAATTTTAATCTTGCTTTATCTTTGGTTGCCCGGAATATTTGTTTTAAATACAAATACCCAAAAGCCGTGAAATTACTTTGGCTACAGCGGCTGGAGTTGTTCGAGTTTGGGTTTGAACAGAAATCAAAGAAAAACTAAAAGCAATATTTGAGCTGTGCGTTCATTGGGTTAATTAAAATAATAACTGTGGGCTTCCTGCTGTCAGTAAAAGCCAGCGATGAGAACCCACCATTAAAACGCAAAAGACGTTCACGACCCCAGAACGAGAAATAGATCGATGGTTAGATGGAAGTGAGTAAATCAAAAAGATGAAGAAATCGAAACCCGACTCACAACACAACAACAACAACAAGAACAACAACTAATTAGAGCCAACAAAACGTATTTAGTTACACTCGCTAAACGCTGTGATTATTAATTATAATTTCATACGCTTTTCGTGCATATTTCGTATCCAATTCATAATAAGTCAATCAGCATACAAAAGCCAGACAAAATAATTAATCAGCAAAAGCATTTAAAGATTACTTTTGGACTATGAGATGCGTAGTATTTGACTTCAATGTTATATTTAATGATGTTGTCTAAAATAATTAAAATGGGTGTAAAGTGCAAGGGGGAAAATTGAGATAAATAATTACTATAATGAGTTCGGCGGCACCCTTAAGCGATGATGATAATATTGAATATGCTGGGTATTTAAAATAAATTGGATATGCTTTGATTTTAACACGTCTGTCGAAATATATCGAATAGAACTGCTGGCAATCATCATTTGAAGAGAATCTACAACGCAGAATATTTTTGCACGCTTGAAGCGATTTGTCCTTGAGTCGAGGCTGACTTGCTGAAGTCATCGCCATCAACCATCAACCATCAACTAGCACCATCAGCAGTGTCGTCATTCGAGTCATCGCCCAACAACAACGCTTGAGCTCAAAGCCAGCGTCGTGGCTTACATAAAGCCAGCGGCGTCTGTTGGGCTGCGGTCTTGTTGGCCAGCTTTAACCAGTCCAACACTTGACAGGCAGCTGTGCCGAAGGGGGTGCTGCTGCTGCCGCTAGTTGTTGTTGATTTTGGTGTTGTTGGTGTGTCTGGTCTGATTATGACACCGATGCTACCACAAGGGAGGGGGGCACACAATCGTCACAGACCGGCGCGCGTTAGAGGAACCGGATTAACCAGTGGAAAAGCGATTACTGCAAATGGCGAGTGCAATAACCCGGTCAACGACAGTGAAAGTGGTTTAACTGACAACTGCAAGAGTGGCCAACAACGACATGCGCCGTTATGCCAAGGATTTCAAGCTAGTCTCATTTTTGATGTCACCTGCAATAATGTGTATATATAACATCCACAAACATTGCCCATAACAATATGGTGACAGCAGACAACAAATATGGCGTTGCGTTGCGAGCATAAATAGCAATTTCCGGTGGGGTGGACAGCAACAAAAAATAAAAAATAAATATATTTAAGCATGTAATATGCATAATGTAGGAGCAGATGCAGGTGGGTCTTTGCAACAGACCTAGCTATATATATATATATGTATATCTATTTTGTGATATGAAGAAAAGTTGTCGCCTGTTTGAATATGCACGCGCGAGTGGCTATAATTTATTCAATCAACGCTAAGGCGGCGTGAAAAAAAATACCACAACAGCAACGTCGACGCCTAAATTGTCTAATGATGCCATCATTCGGGGCTCTGTGCCCCCACCTCCACCCTCACTCCACACATAGAGGGTCCGGTGGGGGAGGCGCTCGAGGCTAATAAAAATTTACGTATTGTGAGCACAGGAAACGCGCCACTGGCAGGAAGCGACACTTGACAGCTATGAAATATAGAATTTAATAAAAAATAAATAGAAGAAGAAGCAGGAGCAAAGATATGAGTTGAAGAGTGTGGATCGGGGGAGGGGAGCCAGCGCGTGCAACAATAGACAGCTGCAAGTTAAGTGTGTGCTACACAGTCAAAAGTGGCTCTAGAAACATTGAAACTCACTTAAAGATACGACAAATGCAGACTCAAGTACAACACACATATCCACACACACACACGCAGATGTTGGGGAATGTTGTGAGAATAAAAAGGTTCAGAGATGTAGACTTAAAGAATATATACATATATATACATATATACATATATACATACATATTGATATATGCAGCTGCTTATCTCATTTGAGTTAGCCCAATTCATGGCATTTCAGCAGCCATCAAAAACTGTGCACATGGCTAATTGCGGATGAAGCGCTTCGCCTTTTGGCACCTGATGGGGCATACAACTATATATATACTATATACACACTAACCGCAACAAGGAAAATAATCATAAAAATAGACGAAAACTCAAACAAATCTGTAATGACAGATAGAAACAGATAGACAGAGTACACACAAGGCAGGCAGCTGCGGTTAAAACGATCATCATCAACGTCGCTGCAAAGCTAATAATGATGTTGCACCAATACACACCAAATGTATCTTTCAATGACATATGTACATGTATATATACATTGGTTATTCATAGACTCGGTTTCCTTATGCGAACTGTTGAACAAAGAACAAGTCGTAACTGTGTAGACAAGTGTTGTGAAACTGAGCAAAATAAAAACCAAAAAAACCAAAAAATAGAAAGAATACATTCAATGGTACTTGATAGAATTTAATTATCCCAAAAGCTGAGCGCCAAAGTCTAACAATAGAAATAGCTGACGGCTGGCAGACCAATCGATAGTTGAGCTTAACGATGTCTATCGCTAGTTTAGCTAAGCGAAATGATAAAGAACTAATGCCACAATACTCTACAGGTTCAAACAGCTATTAGCTAACACGCGTGGCTTATGTAAGCTTTGCTGACTTAAGCGCTTCATGTCCAGCTGCCAAGCTGCCAAGCTGCTTGTTGATCAAGACATGCCCACATCATTAAGAGGAGCATATCCCCAAGTGAGCCCCAGAACGGTCGTTGCTCTGTTGTCAGAAAACTTATGTGCACATATTTTTTTTTCCTCTGTGGGCCACCGACAAAAACAAATCCGAGCAAACACACAAAAAAAAAAAAAAAACACAACAAAAAACACATCATCCAAAAGATCTTTCGTACATTTTTCCTGCTTAGCGCGCTGCGCCGCCTTGTCGCTAATTCAAAATCATCAATCAAAGCGAAGCAGGCGAGGCACAAACCTAGACACAACGACAAACTGAAGTTTCGGTGAGCCATCATTGAGTCATTCAGTCACTCAGTCAGTCGCTCGGGGGAGTTCGCACTGCTCGCACAAGACAGATGCACTGTCGCCTAACCTCCTCCACGTGGTTGTTGCTCTTGGCGTGGGCCTTTGGAGCAGCAACAGCAGCAATAGCAGCAGCAACAGCGAAAGACAAATAAAAAAGGCCAAGACAACAACTGCAGCAGCAGCAGCGCAAAAACTTTCCAACTCTTTTGTCTGATGATAAAAGTTTTTTGTAGGCGCTGTTCCTGCTGCCTTTGCTGCTGCTGCTGCAGCTTCGACTTTGACAATGAATTTAGCCTTAAGGCGCAAAAGGAGAAACACAATCAAAAATCCTGTTTTGTTCGAAGGAATGGAAAACTGGTTTTCTGTTGTGGGAGTGTCGCCACAGCAGCGGCAGCAGCAGCAGCAGCAAGCCTGCAGAGAGTCGACGTCATCAGGCCAGCTTATGTGAAAAAAAAAACAATATGATAAAATAGCAACAACAATGGAAACAACTTGACTAGGCGCGTTGACAAGAGGAGAGATTGATGCCCATCTGGAGCGGCATCATGTGCTGCTGCAGTGTGTCCGTAGGCTTGTCGGATTGTGGGCATGTTTTAGTGCTGATGATGCTATTGATGGATTGGGAGTCGGTTAAAATCTTGGCCAGGTAGCAACGAAGAAGAGATTGCCAAATGAATGGATCTATCTCTAAGCGGCTAATTGGCAAACCAGCAAGATGTGTCATGAGGTGCCAGAAGCTCCGACTAAACCAGCTGAAAACACGGCGAAAAATCTTTAAAATGTTTTACATTCTCTCGATTAGAACATTGCCTGTGTAAACTTTAACTATCAACAAAAAGTGTTAATGGTTTTCCCTCGCTCTCTTTTCTTTTGGTTGTCATTAGCTGAAGTATGATAAAAAAGTCGACATTACAGTTCAGTTATTTAACAGTTTTTTTTTTTCTTGTTATGGACTTTCCCAAGCTGCTCGCTGACACTTTTTATAAGCCACGCTTCTCATAAGTATTCTGACTAACACGCTAATTACTTATTTTTCTCGTTCTTTGTTTTTTTTTCCATTACAGGTAAGTTCAACAGCTTTAACGAGTTGGCTCATAAAACCCAGCGGGTCTCAAACATTAATAATCTTCACCGTCCCCTCCACCCTAAAATGCCACAACAACGAAGTGGTTGGCCCGAAGCCGCTTTAATTTAGCAGAAATCTTCACGCCGCTCGCTAGACTCTGGCGGGGCCCATAAATCTGTCAGGTAAACAGCCAAAACAACAGGTGAAGTCCAACTTGGAGTCAAAGTCGAAGTTTCAGCTGCAAGTTAATTGAATTGATGACAACAACAACAATAGCACAGATGAAAGAGGCCTAGACAAGGCGACTGGCCAATGTCGCACCGTTAGAAATGGACAGCCAGAATTTTCAATGTCTTTGCAATATTTATGTTCACAAAAAATCCATGGAATACATTTTGCTACCTGTCAGAAAAAGCCAAAAACCAAAAACAAAAAAAAACAGCTGCTCCGCAGATTTCCAGCAAAGATAAGTGGACAAAAAGAGAGTGGCACAAAGAGTGAATGGGGGAGGGAGGGTGTGGCCATTTAAAGGGGGGGGAGAGAGGAAGAGGCGGCAGCTGCCTTTGGCGGACATTTCCATGCTTAACAAGATAAAAAATCTCTACGGATTATTTCATACACTTTTGGCTGAGCGTAAAATTTTTATAACTTTTCTTACCTTTTTTTTGGTGGATGTTGTTGTTGCCGTTGTTGTTGCCGCAACCACGCCCAGTTCAACGCCCAGCTTAGCACTCAAGGCGCTTTGCGGTTGCCTCTGTTTCACTTTTGGTCAAGACACAATTTTTTTTTGTTATGCCTTTTCTCATTTTATTTTCTTAGTCAAAAACTTTGTTCTGTGTAAATTATTCGCAGCGTCGGTTTTTGTGTAAAAACAACTCAAAGCCAAAGGCTCTGGCAAGGGGTGGTGAACGGAATTGCTTCCATGTGACATGTTTTGGCAGTTTTGTTTTTTTCTTGTTTCTTTTTCTATATCTTATTTTTGTTTTCATTTTGTTGAACAGAGATTAGAACGTCGTACAACTTGTAACTTTTGAAGTTGCAAAAGATTGGCAAACAGTGCCACAAAGTTTTTGCACTTCGACAAGCAAGTTGCTAGCTCCTTAAGCGCTTCTTGCCATACATATTAGTTGCAGTTTTGAATTTTAATGTTCAACACATAACACACACTCTGAACTCTGAGCTCTGCACACACTGGCAGTCCAATAAAATGTAATGAAAATAATGCAAATGACAAGCTTATGCTCATAAAAAGATATACGGCATGTTGATCATGATGCTGATGATGACGTCAACGATGATGCTGCTGGCTGTCGTCTCGCATAAAATGTTGCATAAAATCTCAGTTGCATTGCAGGTCGCCCTCTTCCTCGCCCATCTGTTCTATCGTTATCTCTATACGCTTTTCATGAAGCGTGCAACAAGAGCAACAACAAAAGCTGTCATTGTAACTGCATCAAAACGAAATGCAATGAAAATATCCGCAAAATACTCAAACCAAACACACAGAGAAATAGCAGCCGCAAAAACAGCAAAACAACAGCATATAAAAATAATTTTAAATGAGCAGCTAACGGGTAGAGTTGGGGCGTTTTAGGGGGCTGCTGTTGTTGCCTGCCACAGAGATGAAAAGTATTGAATGTCAAACAAAACGTGGATTCGCAATCGACTGACCCAAGACAAACGAGAGAAAAAGCGCAAGAGAGACAAAGAAAGACAAAGAGAGCGAAAGAGAGAGAGAGAGGGAGAGGGACAGAGGAGAGTGGGGGAATACTGAACTGCATGGCGTATACTTAACCAAAATATTTACTCGCGTAAAATTGTGGAATGTGAAACTTGTGCGTGTGTGTGTGTTTGTGTGTGTGTGTGTGTGGGAGTGTGTAAATTGCAGTGTGGCTACTCTGCTGTATTGCATATATGCATTGAAGATTAAATGGCTTTTATATGTATTTCTCAAATAGTTGTTGTGGCTGTTTGTGGCTTTTGAATGGATAACCAAGTGGTGCATGCACCAATTTGTTAGATGAAGTTTGAAGTACTCAAACCGATATGAAAATGCAGCCAAGTGTACCCTCTAGCCAAAGTTATGTAAAGGAAGGCCATTAAAATAAAGCTGATTCATAAGTTTTTCGATATGCTTCAATGCAATGCATCATTATTTCAAATTTACACGTTTCTAGAGGGTTCTTAAGTGCTTCTATTGTCATAGCGTCAATCATTTAAGATTTGTTCAAAAGAGTAGGCACTCGAAATAATTATTATAATTTATTTAGCTCAATGACTGACTGTTTTACATCTAATTCATTGCCATAAGTTCACAACTGCAAAAGCTGTTTGCGCCCTTTAACAGTTTCGAGTACAGTTTAATGGCCGTGACAAATGTGTTTTACAATTTTGGGCAAAGTCTTTTATTATAGATGTCTGCACATTTTTTATTTGCCATACTGTGCACCATATGCTTTCTTTGTGCCACAGATAAATCACTTCGCAACCGTTTTGTTGGCTATTTTTAGGCCACAGGGCCGTGAAAATGGCCACTCAAAGCCATCGATCAATGTAAATGCAAATTCACAGCTGATTTAAAAGAGGACCTTGTGTCTATGCCTCACTCTCATGCTTTATCCGATGCTCCTTTGTTCAATGGGATACAAATGCCAAATTTTGTATTTATTTCAGTTTGTTTAATTAGTTGCCCGTCATTTGTATTCGTAACTCAGAAATTGTCTTGTCTGCTCAGGTCTTTAATTGAATTAAATTAAATACCCAAAAAAAAAGAAAGAAGAAAAAAAAAAAAGAAAAGAATAGCAATCCAACAAATGCAATTTGGCAAATCAAATAGAAAAATTGCGCTCATTTGGTGGCAGCCAAATAGTTTTTCTTCTTGCTACTTTGGTTACATAGACAAAGTACTCAGATAATCCGCTGAGGTTATCCATTAGACAAGTCGTTGTCGAGCTTGTGTCGCCGGCACTTTTCCCTAAGCTCTGTCATACTTAAATTAATTGACAGCTGACTTAAGTTGCATTGTATTAGGCCAGCAAATTGTGGCGCCACTACCACAAAAAAAGAAACTTCCCGCCCACCATAAAAAAGAAGAAACAAATTCTAGGGAAACTTTGAGAAAATTACTTTGGCATAGCCCTTGGCCAATGGGATAACAATCCACTTTGGCATAATTTTAGATCAAAAATTGTGTGCATAATCAAGTGAGCTATTAAAACGCTTATCGCAGATGCTCTGCTGCTCTGCTCTGCTCTGCTTCTACGGGCACTCAGAACTTCCTAGACCCTTGGAAAACTTATTGATTAAACTCGCAGTAAAGTTTTCATGCAGCAGTCAGTGACTTGATCAAGGGAGGGGGAAATGGGGAGATGGGAGGCACTAAAATGCGACCCGACACGCGAGCCAGCAATTTTATACTTTAGTTTTGGCACCCAAGGCGGAGTTGAGTGTGTGTGTGTGTGTGTGTGTCAAAAGGGGCGTCGAAGCGGGGCGTGTGTGCTAATAAGCCGAGGAATTGATTATTTTTGTTGTTGCTATTGTTGTTATTTTTGTTGGTCGTAGCTATTATTATTGTTGTTGCTGCTGCTATCGCTGTGACTACAAATTGCTTGGTTCTCATTGTTGTCGTTGTTTACTATTGCCTAATGGCAAATGTAAACAATTTAGAAATTTTACGCTGCATTTATATGGCATAATACTCACATTTTTGGTGTATACTTCTGTGACTGCCCATAGTAATGAGGCAATTAAATTTATTAGACAAATTGTTTGTGATAAAAATCACAGAAAATTACAGAAATGCGAATAAAGTCTCGGCACTTGTGGTTTTAAATACTGGATTAATTGCTGGGCTCAATGAAATCGGAAATTGATTATACGCGGCGTTGCCGCACATATGCTGAATGCTGTCTACGTATAAATAAATTGATTAAGCAAACGCGGCGTATGACAGCGTGTTGCAACTTTAATGGATTCATGCAACATATTTTAATTAATATTTGAATATATATAAAACATTTTTTCGACAATGCACTGAAAAGAATCACTTTGCTGCAATGACACACAAAAAATGCGCTTCCATTTGTAAAAGATTTAAAGCCGCGTCCGCCGACGCCGTCGCCGTGTCTGGCGCTGATTTAAAATGATTGTACGGAGAGTGCAGCCAACAAACGGTTGCACTCCAAACGAACAGTACCACACTGCCACAAAGAGGACATGCCCCCCCAACACCCCCACCATGTTCTGTGCATGGACAGCATTTTTATTTTCAAGTTTTTGCCATAGAGTTCTTTATTTCATGTTCTTTTATGCCACGTTGCTCGTTTATAAAAATGTCGAGAATAATTGTTGAGAGGCCAACAGTGCACGAAATGTGCAGCACTTGCTACCAATACTTTTATTGTATCCTTTTTTGGCACATATGCAAATTTAAGATATATTTATTTGGCATATTTTAAATAATAACATAAATCACCTTGACGTGGTGGCTTGTGGCGGCGCGTGGCAATCAACTGCATTTTGCGCTTATGCCGCAAATTTGCACTCTGGCAAAATGATTATCTAATTATTGTTGCATCTTAATTACATGTCAAACATTTTTATGAAAACAAATTTAAATTTGCCACAAACGGGAGAGAGTCCGGCAAAGAGAGAATATATTAAATAAAATCGTTTTTATTGCATTTATAAATTATGCAGTTATTAATAGACTTTTGTATTGATATTTGGCCGGAATGAAACTGTTTAAAATTATTGATACATAATTTATAATCCTGTTTTTCATCTAAATGGTATGGAAAGTAAATACTATTTGAAAGTAAATGTTTCGGTATGCGGGCGACTCATATTAACATCTAATTTTTCCACGAATCGTTTTGTGTCCATTATGCTGGCCACCTTTTGGCTTTCAGCGATTTCCTTGAACATGTTTTTTTTCAATTTTAAAATTCTTGTAGCATTTTCCCCACTGACAGTCACAAATTTGGTGTTGCGACACAGCAATTTTTTTCCCCAAATCGACAGACAATTCTTTTCAATTTTGCCTGTCATACTCATGTTTCTTCAGTGCCGTGTGTCGCATTGATGGCGATATTTTCATATGTACAGACTTTATAAGCATATGGTACATGTATAATATATCGATATGAACTGTCAATAATGCAGCCGGCTGATCCAAATGGTTAGAGGACGACAACGATGCCGACTCATGCATAAACTCTTTGACAATTTCCACGATAAAAATGTGTCAGAAAATATTCAAATTTCGCCACCAGCATCCAGATGGTGGAGCGAAAGAAGAGTGGGTCTTGCATAGCTTACACATTTCAATTTTCATAAAAATTCTTTGGCACAACGCCAGTCAACCAACTGATTTACGGCAACAAAGACGCGAGTTTCTCGTCTGACTCAATGTGGCTCTGATGTTCCAATTGATGGATGCTCTGACGTAGCGCTGACGTTGCGTCTCGTCCAACTGGTGTACTCAGTAGAAAAGCGGAAGTGCCCGACTCAATTATTTATTTAGCTCTCAACAATAACAAAAATTAGTTGCCTTTTGTTATGCAATACAAATATTTGTTCTATGTCCTGGCTGGCCAGCCATGGGACGGGCGACTATTGTTGGTGGCCATTGTAGATTTTGGCATTAGCCAGCTCGATGTTCCATCCACCTTGTGTTCTTGATGGTTGCTGATGGTGGCGGTAGCTGGACAATTGCAATTGTTGCTTCTGAAAGCAGACATAACCCACACCACCCATCAGCTCACAGTCGCTCTCCCTCTCTCTCTCTGTCTCTCTCTCTCTCTCTCTATGCACAATTGTTTGCATGTCAATCTGTAGCGCAGGTTGGCAGTGGCTTTGAAGCCCCCAACGCCCCAACGCCCAGCGCAAACCTCATATGGTTATGCTTGCTTTGGGTTCTGTCATTTAAGTGCCTCATAAAAGTGTCAACTTGTTGTTGCCTCTATGGCACTCGTACTGTCATGCCCTTTGGCACCGCCCCTCGTTCCACGGCGTTCTTCAACAGTGCCTGGCACTTTATTCATTTTATTCATTCGCATGGTGTGCCTGCTTTTGTTTGTTTCCCCCTCACAACTATTACATAGATGTACGTACATATGCATGTATGTGTGTATGTATGTATATGTGCAGCAGTGTCCAGTTATTTGTGTGTCTCCTATGTCTGTCGGCTGCTTGTGCTTGTTTGTTTGTATGCATGTGTGAAAGGATTTCATTTCATTTCTTTGGTAGTGCTTCTTCTCTTTGTTGTTGTCAACATCGTTTTGTTCGCTTTTCATACCTTTTGATAGTCACTCGGACGGAGTTTGTCTGTCCAAGCACTTAATACATATTTTTGTCACTCTTATCTGGTCAGGGACGTCACATGCTACACGATAACATTCTCTCTTTATGTGTGTGTGTGTGTGTGTGTGTGATTCCAGCACCAGTGTCTGTGAAGCAGCCCGAGCACCCGTTATGATTGTCAGGTTGATGGCTTGCCAGCAGCGCTTTGCCTGCCTGTATTGGTTGTGTGTAACTGTCCTTAGTTACTTGTGAACGGGCTTATATAGTTGCCAACTTTATGGTTTCTATATATACATATTCGTTTACATCAATGATTGGGTTATCCCTTATCTGCACTTGGAAAAAAAATGGTGAATTTTGGGTCTTGGGAACACAACATATCAAAATGCCTATCATGAAATGTGACCGAAAATCCCAAAAATGTGCTTGCATAAGTTATACAAATAGAATGTTTAAAATATTCCCGGCACTCAATACCACTTTAGTTTTCTTTCAGCTATGTCAGTTTTATCTTTTGTAGATGCTTATCTGAAGACATGGCATTTGTACATGTGAAGATATTGAAATTTATGAATGGGAGACGAAACTGCTTTGGAACTCGCATTCATTTTATAAAGTTTTCATTATTTTAAGCACTTAAGCTGATTTCTTATTATTGTTTTGTTTTCAAGATTTGTATCCTTAAACTTTTCTTGATTCTTCTCGCCAAGTTTCCTTAACTTGCAGTGCAACGTGCAAACTCTGCTTTTCCATCAACCCCAAACCCCATCTGTTGTTTCCGTTTACCCGTTACCCGTTACCCGCCATCCGTTACCCGTTACCCGTTGCCCGTTACCCGTTTTCTGTGTTCTGTTTTCCAATTATAATTTACACATGAAAACCATTTGTCTTTTGCCTGCCTGTTTGAGGCTGCCGCTTACGCGACATTCTCATAATTTAGCCACTTGGCCATAATTTAAATCAGCGTCGCCTCGGTTTTACGGCTGTTTTTTTTTTTCTTTTTCTTTTCTTTGTTTCTGCAGTAAAGTTAATAAAGCACAACAGACGATGTCAGTTGCTGTCTCGCTTGCACTACTTCATTTCCGTGTTCTGTCACCGACACCCATAGACACACCCACACACACACAGACATATGTGGCGGGACTCTCGCAGACAGTACGTGACTTCCGGCCAAAACAAAACGGTTTCTCAACATTTTATGATAATTTATTTGATTATTTTCTTGTTAAAGTGCAAACTTTGTCATATTTTTTTAGTACGCTTTATCTTCTCTCTTTTTTATTTTTTTGTATTTTTTATTTTTCGCACTCAATTTGCGATCCGCTCAGTTTCATAAGCTGACAAAAGTTTATATATTATTTGTATGAGCTATGAGCATTTTTGGTGTAGGCGCCGGAAACGGAAATGTTACACAACATATGCGACACAAAAAGTTATCTGGCTGCGCTAGGGTTGTGTCTATGTGCAGACATCTGAGTTTGTGATGTGAGTTTGCCGCATATTGTGTGCACAAATAAATTTTATTGCATATTTTTCGGCAATACAATATGACATCCCATCCCAACACAGGGCTGAATATTTATTGTGTATGCTTGTAGCCCTGGCGGTCCGAAATGTTTTTCTCTGTTGTGCCGCTATTCAATCGAGCTAGCCGAAAAATCAAGCGTGAAATAAAAACAAAGCGCCCCAAAACTAGAGCCAACATTTGTTTTTTCAACAATATTTTTTTTCCTTTTCGGTTTTTTTTTTGTGGTTAGATTTTTGCAGGCCAGTCAAAGTTTGTTTGGCATTGGCAATATCCTGGCTGTGGCAGCTGCTGTTTAACCTTCGCTTTGCGTACGGCAAGGTGGGAAACCAGCCGAAAACTGCTGCAAATTGTGCAAATCATTGAGTACCAAAATCACGAGTGTGTGTCAGAGTATTTGCATCGTTTCAATGTGTGTGTTTCGTGTGTTGACCAAGCAATCAATGGGAGTGGCTGATGCAGAATTGCCATTGCCATTTATTTAATTAATTTTCTGTATATGGATTATAAAATTAATTTTTTTTCTCACTTTTTCGAGTGCACCAGCGGTCTCCAAAATGTCGCCCGGATTTCCTTCCGTCGCTCTGTATTTTATTTGGTTTTCTTTTTTGTACGTTTCATAATTGGAATGAATAAATTTGGCTGGCAGTACTGTTACAAAGTTTGAAAGCATCATTTTATATTTACCATATTATAGTAATATTTTCTGTTTGCCGCATTTGCATTAATCCCGATGCCATGCCAACTCCTGCCGCCGCCCTTCGCCAGTTCCGGCTCTTCCTGCGCTCGACCTTATTTTGTGCGCTCGATTTGCGGGCAGGGCACAACAGAAAAGCGAATTAAATGCGCATTTTACGCTAAACAATTGCCTCGAGAGTCTGTGAGAGTGCCCGAAGTTTTTTTCGCTGTGACGTTACAACCATTTCATCATCGTTTGTTACAATTCGCGCCTTGGTCGAAATGAAAAAAAAAGCGTTTATATATGTAGTAATATATATTCTCATTGCGGTTTACGTCGACATCCGACAGCGCTTCCTATTTTCCTTGCTCACTGTCTGTGTTTGCCAGTTGTTGCTACCTTTTGGGGCATGCATAATATACACATTTGGCGCAGCTTCCTCTTTAGCCAGCTAACAGTCACAGCCGTCGTCGTTATCTTCTTTGCATTGTTTCCTTTTCTTGCTTCCCATTTTAATTCCAGAATTAAGGCATACAAATGCAATAAAGCATAAAAATGCGGACAGCAGTGACCCAAAGGCAGTGAGGAGACTTCTCTTCTTCCTCCCCACAGACACACTCACAGAAGACCGAAAGTCTTCGTAACATTTTGGGCCAATTTGGCGAGCAGTAGGCTCTGAATCCTTGGCTCTGGCTTGCTCCACTAATTACTTGCTCTTTGCATAATTGCGCCTTTCATTAAAATCGCCAACAAAGGAAACATTCTACGCTCTTCAACATTTTGTAAATCTTAAAGCAAACGTTTTGTATTTTTCCTCATGCCTCATGCATATGCAAATAATATGCAAATTTCTTATTGCATATGCGCAGGCGCCTCTGCTGGAAATTGTTAACATGACTGCGAACTGTTGGCGACTCTGACTTGGTGGCTGGCTGGTATAAATTTGCACATGACCATCAAAGTCGAACAAACTTGTATTGGGCATTCGATAACAGTCGACAACAAAAGCGATTTCCTTTTCTTGTTTTTGCTGTTTGCGTGTGTGTTTGAGTGTTGGGTGGTGTGTGTGTGTGTGTGTGTGTATCTATTGTGGTGTGTGCATTTTTATTGAAAACAAAGCAAGCTGACAACATTTTTTGCTGTCGGTTGATTTTAATTAAAATGTCCAAGTCTTATGCATATTTTTGCTTAACAAGTTGAATGACTGTTTTGCTAGTAGAAAGCTCCGACTATTAAGAAAATAGTTTTTATTCCTTATTAATTTCACTTTTCCACAAGCAAAAACTTATCAGCTTAGAATTTGTGCTGCTCTCATGTTTAATATTAAATATCTTTAGCCTGACAACACTTAGCTAATTGTTTTAAGCAACAATTTTAAGTCTTTATTTAAAATGATACCGTCAAGAAAATTAATTTGAGCGCAAAGTCCTCTTAAACTCCTCTCTCTCTCTCTCTGTCAAAAAGTGGTTCGGATTTGCGAATCCTTCGGTACGCAAAAATGACTCAATTTTCGCTTTGCAGTTTGCCTGTCACAATTGAGACAACAAAACAACTCGTGGAAAAGTTTTCAGTGAAGTTAACACCCCATTCCCCATTCACATCTCAGCCCAACCGTCCAATTCTGTATTTTTTTGGTTTTTTTTTTTTTTTTTTTGTATATTTCCTCTTTTGAGTTTGCTCGGGCTTTAGAAATTAATTAAGCATGGTTGGAGCGTGCTATTCAAATTTTCATTTGAAATGACAGTTGCCCAAGTTTGTTGCGCTCAATGTTTCGTTGCGCTGAAGCGTAAATCTCATTTTAATGCCAAGAGAGTTCTTAATTTAGTTTAATTACGGCAAACACACACACACTCACATACTTATGCACGTACATACACATATACAAATGTATATATGTAGCCATATACATATACGTATGCGTATAATATATAGTCACCAGTCAACAAGTTTGCTGCGTCACCTCGAAGGCAAGTCTGGCCAAACTGTCAGTTGCCGTGGCTCCTTCAAGTCCTACCTCCATCAGAACCAGGCTGGATGTGCTTCAATGCGATTTTAATTACAAGAAATATATGTATGCCGTGAGCATTGCTGATGCAGCGTCAGCAAAATTTGCGACGCTGCGGCAATCTCCACTCGTACAACATGACGTGTGCATCATCAGTGAGTGCCAGACGCAGACAGAGTAAACAACAACAACAATGACAACAAATTGTTACGCTGATGAGCTGCCAGCTAAATACGTATGTGTGTTCGCCTGTTGGCATGCAACACTTTGGTGCTTGCCACGTAATTATGCGCTCGCGAAATAGTTACAAAATTTGCAAGTGAAAAGCAACACCAGCAGCAACATCGAAGACAATGGCAATGGATGCGCTCTGCATCCAGTTTGACTGCCATGTTGATTATGTATCCCGTGTCCTCTAACCGTTTTATGTGTGTGTGTGTGTATCTGTGTGCTGTACCTTTGCTGGCAGATTTTCGCAAGCGGCAACACTTTCAATTTTCTAGTCCCCCTTTGCAATTAGCAACGCTGCTGCCTGCAAAATTGTTTGTGAAAATATCGTTTGCAAAAAGTTGTGTGCAGCAGCGGGGACAGCATCAATTTAAATACTTTCATTTGATAAGAAACAAGTGGCCAAACCGGGGCATCTCCCAGTTCTGGCTTTCGCTGAGTGCAGCATCCTTCGAGCGGCGAAACGTGACAATGTAGACAAGCGGACTGGCGGACTGGCAAACAGACCGACAGACAGGCAGAAAGCAAGCCAAGGCAACACTTTATCATGTCAGTTAGCAAAGTAGAAGGCAGGCAGCAACAATGTGTCACACTTTATGCCTCGCTACCCTAGGCAACTGCAATGCCGAATATTATTTTTAATTTCATGCGACTCGGCCAACGATGCCAAAAGATACAAAACAAACTAAGCAACAAACTAACAAAGTGGACAGGAATGAAAGCAAACAAGTCCCAACGAACTTGGCATGCTCTTGAAAACGCCAAAAGAACAGAACTAACTAAATTCAAAATATTCTCGAATTGATATAAAACCACTTAATTGTTTTGTAAGACCAACTTAAACTGTGCAAAATCATTTAGTTGAGGATTAAACATGATGCACATAAAATGCATGCTTTCATAACGCAAGCCAGCAGTTGGGCTATGTGTGTGTGTTAGTGCATTTTGGAAATAGAATTGTCTCTAGTTAACATGGCGTAAGTAGAGCTCACAATATTACACTGTGCAACCTGTTTCCAATGTTGCCAAGCTTGTGTGAAAGTTGTGTGCGTGTTTTGTGTGTGAGCTGTCTCCCATGGGTAAGAACAACTGAAGGAGCAGGCCATGTGGCTTGGCAAAAGTTAAAAACCCCAAACGAGAGCTGTGCGAGGACACCGTTGAATATGCAAATGAAAATGCCACAACAGCGGAGGCAAGCAACAGCAGAACAGAGGCAGCAATGGCTGGCGGACGAATGAGGTTAAGTTGAGCAGCGTCAATTGTAGCTGACGGAAATGAAAACAAGATGTGTATGTGTGTATCGTTGTGTGAGTGTGTGTGCGAACAGGGCGTATGCGTTACGTTTGTAACTTACTTGGTTGGTGAGTGTGGTACGCTCTTGGGCATAAAATTCAAATGAAAATGTCGCGTGTGTTGTAAAAAACAAAAAAAAACTGCAACAATGAAACGACTTCAGAGACGTGCCGAGGATTTTGAAGTATGAGCGCAGCTAAATTATTTTCGTCAACCTTTTGTTTTCTTTTTCTTTTTTAATTTGATTGTTAATAACTGGATATGCTGGCACGTCCTGGCACAAACAATTTTCTTGTTGTGATCTGTTTTTTTTTTTAATTAAAATTGTCCCATGGGAAATACATAGAAACGATTCGAAAAAATGTCGTCATCGTTCACTTTTGAAAGGGAATCAATTTTGAACGCAGGCATTGATTGCCTCTTGTGAAAAAAGCACAGCAATCCAAATGGGAAATGGGGAATAGTTAAAACTTTGTTTGCAGTTTGCTCCTTGCAGTCGTGCGTGTCGCATAACAGCACAGTAGCATTCACACACACACACACACACACACACTCACACATGCACATACGCAACAATATTGAAAACTCATTTGGACGGGGCAACAAAAACAATTTGCAGAATCAAAACAAAAAGCTCGACAGTCTCTTTTGTTTTTAGTTTTTTAGTTTTTTGTCGTTGCGTACTCTCAGATACACTTGACAGCCGTAATGAAACTTCCAGCTTAGTTGCCGTAAAAAAACGTACGAATTGTAAAAAAAAAAAACAGAAGAAAAAAGTTGAGCTGATAGATGGGCTGCATTAGGGATGACCTTCAGTGCTCAGGGTCTGGACTGGATGCTGGAGAGTTGGTCAATGGGCTACGCTGATGATTCTCACTGTCATTAGCCAACAACGAGCGGGTTAAGTAACTGCGGCAAGCGCGCGTGAAAAAAACTTATGAAATTATAAAGCAAACAACGCACATTTTCTGCACTTTGTGTTTCTCATCTTCTTTTTTTTCTATATTTTTCGGCTGGGCTTTTAATTATGTGCCTGGTTTTTTGTTAACAGCTTATGCGTGGCCAAAAAGACCGTAATGCGGCCCCGGCTTGAATAATAATAAGTGTTGTGATCAACGTTCGCCGCTCATTAAAAACTAACAACTCATCGCATTTGAGGCAGCGCTTAACGAGTCTCAACTGCCTGCCATTGTACTAGGCCAAAAGCAAAAGTTTCATTTATTTGCCTCGTTTGTTTCCCCATATCAGAAAAGTGCCCAGTAATGTTTAAATATTTACCCCGACCCTTCCGTTCTGTGGGTTAAACATGACCCCAACATGTGTATATACATCCAACGTATAAATAACTAACAATTGATTAAACAACATAATTTTGAAATGTTTTGATCGATGCCGTGTGTGGGTACTGAACGCCATTTGTCTTGGTTATATTTGCAGGTATGTAGCCAAATGACAGCTTCGAGTGCCACCTTCTCCTCCTCCCAACTCTGGTGGAATGTTGTCGAAGATTGATGCAGTATTAAGTGGAAATTGATTACGCATATACGCAGCATACCTAAGATTTTGGGTGTGGTAGTAATAAATTGTTGGTATTACAACGCGAACAAGTCAACACATTTCGCTTATGAATATTACGTGTGCTATTTCTTCTGCATTACAAGATTACAAAATGCTATATGGCATTGCTAACATGTAGTAACCTATGAAGTAATGAAATGGATGCCAGCAAAACAAGTAGTCTTTGTTTGCTTTTATATCGTTGTTCAGAGTTAGCTTTTCTGCTTTCATTTGTTGTCCATTTGTATTCTATATTATTTGATTTGAGTTTCGCATTTGAAATTCTCGCTTCTCGCCAGTTATTTTAGTATTTTAGTAAATGAAACTTTACAAACGCGATAGCTAATTCAACTTTGCCATGTTTTAAAGCAGAGTGGACAGAGCCATCTATCGTTCATTTAACGGTTTCGTATTTTTTTTATCAACTCTTAGCTGCGTCTCATCTATCGAAAACAAATTTCCACTTACCATCATCAAGTTGATGTTGCACTTCCTCCATGTTGACACTCAACGAGCTGCGGGCCTTGAGTTGCCCCTAAACATTTCTCGCCCCTGATTTTCTCTCCCTTTCTCTTTGTGTCTTCTCCTGGTGCTAGCGGATAACGTGCCATTTCGCCTCAATCATTTCAATCAGCTTTGGCTCACTTATAGCCTCAGTTACATTGACTTGGCTTTTGGCTTCTGACTGGGTAACTGACTGACTGACTGGCTGGCTGTGTGGCAGCTTCTCAAGAACGATGGCTTGATGGTGGCCTGCTGAGCGGCCCTAAGTGTTTATGTATATCCTACGGATGTATCTTTGAAGGCGTCTGCAAGTATGTGTGTGTGTTTGTGTGTGTGTGTGTGTGCGTGTTCCTTGTGTACTTTGTGCCTTAAGTTCGAACTTTAATCAAAGTCAACTTTTATGCGAGCTTTTTAAGGCGCTTTTGTGCCCTGCTCCTCTTAGATGGATTTTAAGGCAGCACCACTTAAACCCCTCCACCACTTCACAACCTGTTTTTAAACCCATCAAGTATTCATCCTGCGTTGAGCGTTTACCAGGGATCCGGGGCGTGGCATATAAAAGTACAACTAAAAATGTTACAAGTTGCTGGGCGACAGAGGTTCCGAGAGAGACAGACAGAGTGTGAGGGAGATATACAGAGAGCTGCGATATAAGAAAACGCAAAACTTTAAATTGAAAATTGTATTCAAGCGTTAAATTGGCTTTTTCGGCATTGCTCTCCAGCGAGCTCTACAGTAAAAAAAAAAAAAAAAAGTGAAAAAACCGCACGCAGCACATATAAATACTCACCTGAGGCGGCGCCCCTTTTCACTCCTTTCTCAGTGTCGCTGCAGCATGTGCCACTGCAGTTTTTCATTTTTTTCTTCCATTATCTCAACTGTTTTTTGTTCCTTTTCTGGCTTGGGGCACGTTGTGCTTTAACTTTCATATCTTAAATCAACTGTGGTGCCTGTCATTGCCCTCTGGCTGATATTGTTTTGCCACATGTGACCCCATGTTAATAATTGCATCAAGATTTTCGTGTTTCCTGCACGCAGCTGTGTCCCAATCCCCCGATCCCATTCCACCCCCCCTCGCCCTTTATCTGCCCTTTTCTCATTGGCCAAAATACATTCCTATAATCGTTGTATGTTTTGCATGTTAATTATGCACTGTGTGGTGGTATTCTCTGGGCCCCTCTCTCGTAACTCTTTGTGCATGCTTCATTCTAGTTTTCAGGGTTTTGCGTATTCAATAAACGCACCAGCAACGGCCTACACATGCCGAATCACTGCCCATCCCGATCCTAACCTCACCTCCCTTGTTCGACTCTCATTGTCTGCCACACCATTTTGATAGTCGATTCTATGATTTTGACATTTGTTTTCGGTTGCCTCTCTGCATGCAAATGACACTAGCGTTGATAGCAACGCATATGATGGGTGATTAAAGGGGAGGCGGCGGGTTGGGTGGCTTATATACAATACACTGCTTGCAAATGGCAGGCGTAAATGATGGGGAAACGACTGCCTTAACAACGCACACACGCACTTAGATAAGCTCGCTGGTGTCATTTGTTTTGGGCCCGTTCTGACAGCTGTGCCCGAACCTAGCACGTTATATAATGAAGTGTGCGGCATTTTGTACTGTGCACACAAGCTAAATGAGTTACGCTTGATTTTCTGACCAGGTCTGCAACGCATAAAGCTTATAACGAGATACAAACCATAGCTGTTGTCTGCAGAATGTCCTCTTTAATGCTGCTGTTAAGCTAAGCCTCTTGTCAAATTACTACGCATGCTGTAAAATAATAATTATATTCAGCATATGCTCCTCGTACTACGCAAAGTTCGAAGCTGTTCTTTTTGTGTATTTTTAGCAAATCTAATCTAATCTAATCAAAGCTTTGTTCTTTGACGGAATATCGTTTTGTACTTCCGCCAGTCATTGTTCTGTGTTCTTAGCGCTGAGATTTAATCAGCTTATAAGAAGCCAGCATTTTGGGTGATTGAAGCAAACAGTAGCTGCATCCAGCAGGCAATCGAAACACTTCAAATTATCCTTACATGATAAGAATGTAAATGAATGTTGTTGCCAAATCGGTTGCGTGCCAGATAGTCATCAATATGCTGGCGATATTTATGAGGCGCGCCCGCAGGATACAGGCTTTAATGATACCCTAAAATAGGGCACTTAATTTCAGCTTCATTGAGGAGCTGCTTCTCCTGTTGTTCATGTTGTTGCACCACACAATCAATAACGATTTGATGAGGGCTGCCACACAGTATCTCACATATCCACCTAGCCGAGAACCACTTAATTGTGTATGTGTGTGTGAGTGTGTATGTAAGAGAGAGCGAAACGAAAGCGAAATAATAATGAGGGTAATATTAAAGCAGCAAAAAAAAATAAAAAATCGAGTAAGAAGCGAAAAAAAGTCTAAGAAATTGGTCAGCAAAAACTACAGGAACGTGAACGTGAACTGTGTGCGCTGTGTGTAGTGTGTTGTGTGTTGCTGTCAAGTATGGGTTTATTTCAGTAGATTGTTCCAAACAAAAGCGAAAACTAAAAGTAGCCAAGTTTTTGCCTCATTTCTGGTTGTTTTCAGTTGTTTTTACTGGCCGTGTCCTGGCAGCCATTTAATGCGCGACTAACACGCAAGCCTTCCAACTGCTAAGCAATTTGTTGTTGTTGATACCACCGTGGAAAAAATTCTTTTACTTTTGTTTTTGTTTTTACCAGCTTTGTCTTGTTGCTATTGTTTTTTTTTTTCTTTTTTTTTTTTGTTTAGCGTGTGTGAAAAAACTAATAAAGGGGCAATTTAGGCAATTCTCGTTGATCGTTTGCTGTGGGCTGTGGAAATTTGTGATATCTGTTCGTTTGCCGCCCAACAATGGAATTTATAATGCCAATTATGAGAATTTATTTCAACTGCACATTCTACCCCAATTGCTTTTTAACGCTATTGTGGAGGCGGCAAATAAAAATCGCATTGCAATCATATCAGTTACGAACAGTAGTTAAACTGAAACATTATTATACTTTAATTATAAAATTATGTAAATGGACATTAAGCCGCGTTAAACCGGAATGTGCTTAAGACCGGAATGAAATAATTATCTTTTCTTTTTTTTATATATTAATATCAACTTAAAGCTATTAATTGTCTGTAAATTTTTATGCAGCTGACTGAAATGCCTTTAATTACATCGAAATTAGCTTACTGTTCTGAACGTCGTTTTTATTATTACAATGTTCTTTTTTAAATTGGATTTATTATTTGAATTGCCTTATTGCTTATGAATGTAAACAAATTTGAATACATTACTGAGTCATGCTTGTCAAATGCGAAAAATTTGTTTGCAATAACATGTTTAAGTACAAAATACACAAATCACTTAATGTTGTCAACATGACGGGATAATTTTGCCAAAAATGTACAGTATTAATATAATGCGTCATGAAAATATTTGCTTATAAAATTCTTTGAAACACACACATTTTCTCCAAGTGTACGTCTTGAATATACGAAGCATCTTAGAATTGCGCATCTGCTTAGTTGGAAGCATCTGCTTCCATTTCACTTTATTCTTGTACAAGAACACATGTGCACTTCATCAACGCCTACAGACACTCGTATGACATCGCTTGCTGTACATCTTTGTTAAGTCAGCGCTTTGGAAATCAAAATAATACACAGCTTTTGCCACGCCCCAGGCTAAGATCAAAATAAATGTTACTGATTTTTTTTTTCTGTTGTTCTCTCTGCCGCCCCGCTTGTTGTTGTTTCGGTTGCAAAAACCATTAGATTTATTTATGTATGTGGGTTGGCTCAGCCCTCTTGAATATAGAGGCGCCTTTTGCGTTGCCACGTTTGCCACAAAGACGGAGTAGCAATCGCCTCGTTTGACACTGAGCCGTACATTTATATTTTGTTTAATTTCCATGCAAGTCACGCATATCCTGACGTGATGCGCAGCTCGGCCTACCGCTTGTCATTTACTTTTCAAGTTATTTATATATTTTCGCGTGTGTCGTAATATTTGTATCTCTGTTGCCCGCCCTTCCTCTCGCTATCTCTCCCTCTTCCTATCTCTCTCCCTCTCCCTATCTCTCTCTGTCTCTCTCTCTCTCTCTCTGTCAGTCAATGTTATCTCAGTCGCGTTGTTAATTTGGTATGGTTTTATTTTGGTATTCGCCTGGCTTCCAGGCAACCAGAGCATTTCCTGTTGCTCTCTCTGTCATTTTCCGGCAAAGCGATAATTAGTTGGCCTAGGTACGGCAAAGACCAGCACATGCCACATTTTGAAATGCTAATGCCAATGGAATGACACTTCGATTGGCAAATGGCTCCGGCTTATCTATTTTAGAAATTTATGATTTTGAAATGCCTTCGTAAAGAGCCAACGCCCTTGCGACGCCACTCCGAGTGCCGACTGCTTCGATGGCAGAAACAATAACGAAACAAACGAAATATTTCTATCTTAATGAATTTGACCCCCAGTGTCAATTTAGACTGATTAAACGGCCAGACTGGGCCTGAGAGCTGCGCGTACACAAAATGTGTACATTTTTTTTCCTTTTCAAGTACAAAACGAAGCGGAGGCCTTCTCTTACTCTCACAACTCTCTCTCACTCTCTCTCTCTCTCTCTCTCTCTCTCTCTCTCTCTTTCTCTCTCTCTATCTATCTCCCAAACGCTCTGATGCGTCCAGCGGAAGCTACTCTGTCAACAGTTTACACTCTTGTTTATGTAATTGAAATATTTGCCAAAGATTTAATGCTTTTAGTTATTTACATTTTTATAATTTTATGTGTGTTTTAATCACTTAAAAACAATTCCTGTTTATGTGTATTGGACTTAATCACATAAAAACAATGCCTGTTTGTATGTATTGGACTTAAATGAATGTTTACAATTTTAGACTTAGTTTTGTTTACATGTTTTTTCGTCATTTTTAATGAGTGTTCTCAATTACTGAAATTTACTTTGTGCTTTATTGTGTAGTTTGCGGTTTTGTATTTGATTAGCGTAAAAAATTAGCGTTATTCATTCAAAATACATATTTGTGACAAAATACTGACAAATGTTTGCTTAGAAATGTCTTCACAATTGGAATGAGTTGGCTTCCTCTAATTATGCAAATTAACTTGTTATGCATTTGACTAAGCAATAATTAATCAAAATTTAATTAATTCTGGAGTTGCGCGAAAAATGTAATTTGTGAAATGCACAAATACAAAAAGTCTTGATTGTGTTTTCTAATACCCACGGGCAACATTTTTGTATTTAATGTGGGAAAAATAGAAAAGAACAAAAGTATTTTAGTTTTAATTAAAATTAAATATTCAAATTTAGTTGCCAGAAGCGACAATTGAACCAATTTGACTTTATTTTGAAAACTTAAAGTGCACAATTATTGTTTACATGCTTTTGACAGAATCTCACTCACTGAAACTATTAAAATTAAGCTCAAGACTAATTATGTTTCTCTTTTATTCTTTACTTTCAGGTATGTTCCATGTCAACACTACATAACACGGTAGAGGTATTAAGTAATACAAATTGTTATACTCAAGTCTTTAGCTGCCACATGTCTTCCATCATTGTCTATAGCCTCTTTCAACAAAATCCACTTTCATTTAGCTCCAAAATCCGCTTGTGTATACGCCATACGAACCCGAGGCTCAGTCATAAGTGCTATTATGCCTATTTTAAGCCCCGTATTTATTATACGCTCCCTTTTGGGATGCCTACCACACTGCTGTAAGCGCACACCTACGACTCGGAGTGTGTACGTCGGAGTGTGTATCTATTTATGGTTGCACATGTATGGTCATGGTTCCCCATATCCATTCCACCTTATTTACTAAGCATTAATGCCACAAATTAAAATGCTGTGCCGTATGTCGTTGCCATTACCATTGGTGCTTAATGAGTGAAGCTCCTACAACTTGCAGTGTCTGGAGTCTAATTTTAGCTATAGCTGACTGTCGGCCTGTATGCGGCTTGCCTGGCTCCGGGGTCGCCTCTCAGACGGTAGTCCACAGTGGAATATACACAGCATGGGGTGACCGTTCTCAAATCTCAACAGCGTTGAAAAGAAAAACAGATACAAAATACACACACTCACACGGAGGTAGGAAAGACGAAATGAAAGAAAACAAAAAGAGCTGAAAAACTTTATTAAAGACCTGAGCTGGCTGCTCCGACTGTCTGCCTCACTGACTGACGACGACGAGCTCTCCATACGCAATTACGACAAAATCCAGTGCGCTGTATGTGCGCCGGGTGATAATGTGAACGAGCGCCCGAGCAGGGATAAAAATAGACAAGCACACACACTCACACACACACTCACACATACAGAGTTACTCAGTTAAACACAGAGATGTTTTCAAAAAACAAAAAAAAAATTCAAAACAGACAAAAAAAAACGATGCTCGAGCCAGAAAGGATATTGCAGCAAATGGCTGCAAACGGACAAAGGGGCAAAGCCAACGTTTCGAGAAAGTGCAAATAGCAGAGGGAAAGAGAAAAAAAAAAGAACACACATCTCTGTGCAGTTGCCACCATGTGTTGCATTTCAAAGTGTGTGAGTTATGGGGTAAGCAAAGCGACTGCCAGATGAGTCAACAAAATGAGCTGACTGCAATGAACACTAAGCAACAAGAAATTTCATTCGCTACAATTACAATACCCACACGGAATTACTCTTATTCTATGCACACACATACACATACATATCTCTCTATATCATATAAATCAAACCACATGCGCTCGACTGAACAACGTGAAATGTTACTTTGCCTGAAATGCAGTTGCAGGTTTAAATCAGATTCGACAATAGAACTAACCATCATCCTTTGTTCTGCTGCTATAATGTTTTGCATGCTGCACGTTCGCGAACGTTTGTGAACAGACTACAGTCATCACTCTGCTTAGCATTCCATATTCCTTCAGCACACACACACACACACACACACACACACACATCGTGGTGAGGATTTTCGGTAGCTTGGAGCTTGTATGCAAATTTAATACGTTTAATTAATGCCAAGAAAGTTCTGAATGTTGCATTCCCCGCAAAATGCGGTTCATTCTGGCTGAATATTGCAAATATTTTTATAAATAGCTAAAGTATGCGGCATAGCATGAAATGTGTATTAATATCGCTTATTTGGCAGAAGAAGCCAAAAGCATGCAGCGCCCACAGCTGAAGTTTGTGAGTGGAAAATTTGGGGAAAAAGTGAACATTTTCTGCGTGCAAAGCCGTTAATACGCGTTGAACAATCGCTGGGTTGCAACGAAGGAGTTGAGCTTCAAAAGGTCAAAATGTGAAGTGTGTCCTATCAAAGTCATATAACTTCCAAGTCACTGATTCGGAAAGTTACAAGTCTTTCGAAAATGCTGATTTATTTTCTAAAAATAAACTATTTGCTTTGAGTTGTCGTTTCTTGCTAAGTTTTAATTTGCTCTTGGACTGAAACTTTAACAAATGTTTTTTTCTTTCGGCTCTCTTTTCTTGTTTTCTAAGCAATTAACTTGTATTTTCTAAAAATTTCTGCCTGCAAGTTCGGCAAATTTATCTCAGATCAATTTGAACTATGTAACTGGGTTCGCATTTATCACAAGAGGCCTAGGATACTTTACACCTCGTAAGCTTATATGAACATCATGAGGCTGGCCATGTGTCTCCGTGTCTCACCCCCCCTTTTGTGGCACATCCTATTTGGACAGCCAAAATTTTAATTAAGGCCGCTTCTAGGGCACAACAGAGGGATGAGGTGGGAGCCCATTAAGTCCCAAGTGTCAATGAGTTGAGGTCACAATTTTTGCCTGCACTTAACCCATAAGTTATGCCGAAATAGGGAGAGAGGTGCCCAAAAATGTGGCAACGACAGGTGGCGTTGCCACAAAAAGCAGCAGCAGCCAACCCATTTTCCGTACTCCAAGTTGTTGGTGTAAAAATGATAAATTATCCGAAAAATGTGCAAAGTTCTGAAAATTACACATTAAATCATGCAGAAAACACTGGCACCACCTTTTTAGCTATAGCTGTGGGGATGTTATGAAAAGTCATTGTTAAGTTTATGACTCTGATTGCGGGAGTAGTCAGTGAAAGGGGAAGGGTTGAGGAGCAGAGTGCGTTTCGAGTTAAAGGGCAACAACAATTTTATCGCTCGCATGAGCAGACCTTGTGTTGCATTACCAGTTTATTTGATTCGTTTTCTTTTTTTTTATATTTTGCTGGTCACGTTTTTTCCAACGGGCTTCTTTGAATGTGTGTGTGTGTGTGTGCGTGTGTGTCGTAAATTTGGGCAAACAAACAGAGCAACAAGATGGCAACAAAAGGTAGCAACAATTTTCGTTTCATAGTATACATTTCAAGCAGCAGTTTTGTCTATTTTGTATTTTCATTATTATTACTATCCATGCTTAGTGCAGACGTTGTGTTATTGTTATTGTTGCTGTTGTCAGTTACTGTTTTCCTTAGCCTGGCACATATTTCATGGCTATGATTTACTCGTTGTTCAGGGCCGTTGGTTGTTGAACATCCAACAACCAACGACTCAAGCTGAACAAGTGCCCAGTTCAGAGTGGCCAGCCCCTCATAGCACCCCACCCTCCACCCCCCACCTACCATCTGCCACCTACTAGTCGAGTCGACTGTTTGTTTATTTTGGGCTGACTTGGGTCAACTAGTTGAGACATGAACCTAATTTACTGGCTGAGTGCCTTTCATGCTCAGCACTCTCACTCACACACTCTCTCTCTCTCTCTCTCTCTCTCTCTCTCTCTCTCTCTCCCTCTCTCTCCCTCTAACCTCCACTTTATCTCTCTTAGTGCGCATTTGAAATGTCTTATTTAGTTCTGTTTATTTTTCAAGTTATACACATCGCAGTTTATGCACGTGCTGACAGCCGCATTAAAGTTGGCTGAGCCATGTATGGCCTTAACTTTAAGTAGTCCCCAGTTGCCCAATTACTCCAAAAACGTCATCGTTGTACATTATTTGTTGAGAACAATACAGCAATAGAAGCCATATGAGGAACAATCCAGCTTATGAGATTTTCAATTAATAAAATAAACTTGTCGTATTAGCTGAAGCGGACACTAATTGTAATAAATTAAAAAATGCTTGATACAAGCTTTAATTTGTTTTACCTATAAAAGTTGGTCTTCATTTCCTTAATAATCTTATTTTTTTTATTATAAATCTCGACTAAAAATGTAGCATATATCATTCATGCTAGAGCAACTATTTGCCACATCATTTTGTAAATGGTCAAAGTCAAAGCAAATTAAATATACGCAACCGTGTTCATTAGGGTTGACTATCTCTGTCAAAAAATCAGGGCAGCGATGCATGAGTGATAAACCACCAGGCAAACTCATCAGTCGGCCAGGCTTGTTAAGCGTCAATGTTTGCCAATTTGGTCACGTTAACGAAGTTGAGCTCAGCGACTCATCGGCATTCCGCGCCGAACAGTATGCAATAAAAGTTGTCTGTATTTGTTTGGTTTTTTTGTTGTTTTTTTTTATTTGGTTGCTTTACGGTAATTTTCCCATTTTAATTGTTTTTATGTCTCAAATTACGCATGTGAGTGGCAGTTCGGTTAATGGCTGACATCCCTTTAAGTGGAAAATCAGCAAAGTCGCGTCAATAATTGCAAGTCAGCTGGTTAACTGCACGACACGAGCCACGCACACCAACAACCGACTCATGTTCGGTTTGAGATTTCGCTTTTATTGTGCTGCATGTTGTGAGTGTGCTTAAACGTGCCCCTGCGTGCTTTCTACAAGCACTTAATAAGCTTTACATGTGTTAAGAGCCAGCTCAGTGGGACAACCAGAGACAAACATACACACACACTGTGTTGGCAACACAGAATGAGTTAGCCGAGTGCTCAGTTTTTAATGAAAGCTCATCAACATTGTCGGTTGGGTGGCAACAACAGTAACAGCAGCAGCTGCAGCAGCAACAGCAGGTAACAGTAGCAACTGCAATTGCAACTGACAGACTGGCTTAGGGTCTAGTCTGGTCGCATATATAGCAATTAGTAGTCATTGTAGCTATTACGCCCACTTTATACTAGTTGGGCTTGCTTAATTGGCAAGCCCATCTCATGCCACAGCAGCCACTTACTTAGCAACGGCAGCCCCTGCAGTTATCCCAAATGCATCTCAGCCACGCTTTAAGCACAACAACAATAGCAAACAAATGCTCAACCCCAACTTAGTTTGAGTGGTAAAGAACCAACAGCAGCTCTGCAGAATGTGGCCGTTGGCATCCTTAACGTTTCAGTGCTCTTAATATTCAAATATATTTCATGATTCCTTGCTCTTAATAATCAAATATAATTTCTGATTGCTTGAATTTTGAGTTTGCACACGAAAGTGATTAAACTGAAATATGCATCTTAATTTAAGAGCGATGCGATTCATAATCAACTTGCCCACAAAATGGTTTTGTTGTCCAAACTCATAAGAGTGTACTTTAATTATAAAAGTTTTCAATGCTCAAACTGCACAGCACAAAATAAATTTTTGCCTGCATTTGAAAGCTTTCAACATACTCGATGCGGTTGCCGCATATAGCTTGTTTATGTTCCCAAATAAATCCAATCACAATCTAACCAATAATAATAACATTTCATATTCCATTTAACTAACTTTGCACACTTCTATCCACACACACACACACACAAACACACTCATGCATAAGCACACATTGTGCCACACGCAATTGACCCACTTATAAAGCTTCAAAGCCTGAGTATTAATTACATTACCAGCAATTCAACAGTCACTCAAGCGAATCCCAAATGCCTATACACAAACTAACCGACAATTTGCGAGCAACTACAGCTACAACGGCAATATAAACCCAACAGAAATAATTCCCACACTGTTGGGGCTTCCACAATCCTTGCGGCAGTCGAGCGTAGTCGAGCTTAGCCGGCGCTTAAGCCAAATGGCCAACATCAGGTGACGACTAACAGGAGCAACGGCAGCAACAGCAGCAGCACCAACAGCAATAGCAGCAACAAAAAGCTGTAAAATTAATTGATTTACAAGTGTGAAAAGCGTGAAAAGCGCAGAGAGCCACTACAGTCATAACAATAATGTTGAAATGAAAACGGAAACAGCAACAAAAATGTAAATGGAAATGGAAACACAAACAGAAAGAATGCCAAAGAATGCACACCAAAGAGAGTATTTAATTTTAGCTTAGCTTGTGTGCGTCTTTATGAAATACAATCCGCTTAACGGTAATTGCCAGCTGCAGGTGTATTAGTTCGAGTTGTCGTTAGTATATACAACATATATATATATATATATATATGCATAGATATATTTATATCGTGTATACGCCGTGTAGTTTCTCCCTCTCTTGAACGAATTATTTCATTGTCGCGTGCTCTTTAAAGCGTCCCTAACGCGCATTTAATGGCACTTTATATACACATTTGTATACATGTATATATATATATATATATATATATATATATATATACTTTGTTGCCTCCATAAGTTGCGTGTAATGAGTCGACTCTTCTGTCCCAATAACATGAAACTAACGCTTATTTATTTTTCATAGCTTGTGCGTCAGGAAGTAAGCTTTTGTTTTTAGCCGTCAGTTCCTTCCGCTTTTGGGCGTTGTTTGTTTTTGTTTAACTAGCCACCCAACCAACTCCCTCGGCCATTTAATAAGCCATAACAATCAGTTTGGGCCCAAAGCCCGAAGCCTCGCGTGCTTGAGCATTTTCAATATGCAACAAAACTTATTGCCTTAAGGTTAAGGGCTGTCAGGTGTTTCTATTGATTGGCGCACGGCTTGATTTATAGCTGGGCGATGCGAGGCGTGGCCAGCTGATTGCATTTAATGCCAATCCGAATCAATCACGCCAATGAATCCAATGTCTTCTGCGCTTTTCTGATTTGTTAGTCAAGCTTCTTCTTTCCTACCCACTCACTCACTCACTCACTTTCTTTCTCTCTCCATTGTTGTCGCAATTGTGGAGGAAGAAAAAACTGCAATCACAATCATCGCTGTCGTTTATTTGTGTGTCTGTTTGTGTGTGTGTTTGTGTGCTTGTGCTTACCTCTCTGCATTGCCTCCGCTGTTGCTCAATTGCAGTCGCTTAACGGGTAATTCAAGTGCCACGCAGACAACCAGCTAGAGTCCCCTCTCCATTGTGTGTCTGAGTATGTGCTTGTAATGCGATATTTGTGGCTTCATTGCGCTCGCATTGCGTCAAGAGTGAAATGAAATCGCAAATTGTCGTATCAACTGGTTATTCCAGTCGTCTAACTTTCAATTATTTTTCAGTAATTTAATATACTCCTCACTATCGCTGTCAAATTATCCCAAATTTTTCGCTTTGTCAAAACTGAGCCGATTTTCAAAACGCGGTGCTTTTTCTGATCATAATTTGAGCTCAGGATTAATGCTGCGCTCAATTTTGGAAACGCGACTGCAGCTCGAAATTCATGTTAAAATTTTACCTACCTTACCAGAGCTCAGTCAAAACTGTGTCGATTTTCTAAATTATTACTGATATGAGCAATAAACACGATTTTTTGGTTCAATTCCTCCAAAAATTGTTTATCATCATCGTAAAAACTAAACCGATTTTTAAAAGCAATTCTCTTGTGTTTATGGATTGCCATCCAAATTACTTCATTGAAAAGTGTGCATATGAATAATGAGTGTTAAGATTTATAGATTTTCAAAACATCAAACAAGATATATATTTTGCTTTTGCACATATATGTGAGAATATTGTTCATATATATTTAAGTGCCATGAACCAGGCCAACAATCAACGCAAACTGTCGCCAACTCACAAGTTTTCCATGTGGCCGCTCGCCCCATTTAAGCAGCTGGCAGAGAAGGGGATACGTAAAGATGAACAGATGGACAGTCATATATATTTAATATATGTATATAATTATAAGCCCTTTCGACGACGTTGGACACGCTTCCGTGAGCCGATGAATAACAAGAAAACTGTTTTAAACAGAAGCAATACGCTTTCAAATGAAAGTCTCTCGAATATGGGATGCACTCTAAGAAGAAATAATATTAAGAGATTTATTTAATTTGAATACTGTTTTATTCTAGAGTATTGTAGAATTGATTCAAGTTTTTGCAAAGGTTGCCTAATCTTTTGAACAAACTGTAACATTTTTGCGGTGGTCATGCATATGCCCTCGATCTATATAGGGCATCCAAGTGTGCTAAAAATAAAATACCAATTTAATGTTTTTATTTTTTTGATGTCGCGCAATTTGACAGCACCTTTAAGCATGTGGCCATAATTCGTTGTTGTCTCTTATACTTAATACTCTTCAGGCTTCTGTCAACGCATCTTTTGGCTGCCATAATTCAAGTCTGACAGCCTGCCCGCCAACTGGTACACCATTTGCATAGCTAAACATTTTCTCCTTAATACAAATTTCAATGATTTTCGTATGTACTCGCATTTGCACGCGTTTCAGTTTGATGTTTTGGTCTGTGTGTGTTTTTATTTTATTTTATTTTTTCAGTCTTTCTGTCTTTACTCTGACTCGTCGCTATTGACATGGTGAAGAACGTGAAGATTTTGGTAGTGTGTACTTTTGATATTTGTCTTCATTTATTTTTATTGACTTTGCTGCTGCTGCTGCTGCTGACGTTACTGCTTTGGCTGATTTACTATATATGTATATATATACGAGTAATATATGTATACCTATATAGTATACACATAAACCAGGAGTGGCCAATGGCCAATTTCGTTTTCATTTTTGAAGCCATTGAATAATCACAATGCAATTTTTTTTAACAATTTTTTTATGTTGGTTTTTTCCTTAGCAGCTTCCATTTTGGCCTGGCATTTTACGACCTCTGGCAATTTTCGCACACTCTCTTTGGTTCATGAACGATTTCAATTATTTAATTTTCCACTCACGTTCGTTAGGTCGACAAAAATTTAGCGATATGAATCCGGAAAGTGCATCTTCAGCATGCACTCGACGACGACATTCTCACGTTTTCATTGGCATTAAGGTTTAGTTGATCGCCTCCGCTGGTTTTCGCCGAATGAATGAATCCCTCTTGCCTAAACTTCATTTGGCTTGGCCCACTGCTGCGACTGCTGGAGCTGCCGGAGCTGATGCTGAAGGCGATTGATGGCACAGTGTTAAAGTCAGAGCTAAAGCCAAAGCTAGTCGAGAGTTGCAGTCGCAGACAAGAGTTGAAGTTAAAGTTGAAGTTGGAATGGGGCACTTGTCGGGCTTGGCTGCATAAATTCCATTTAAATGGCAAGCCAGGCAGCCACTCGTATCGTCATCATTATCATCATCATCATCATCATTATCGTGCTCGTCATCATCGTCGAGACATCTTCGGTTTTAGTTGGGCCATTAATAACAACAACTACCGCAATGTGGGCAGCCCAGTGACACACAAAAGTGGTAACTTACAGCAACAGTGAAAAAAAAAATATAAAAAAATGGAAAAATCTCAAGTTCTGGATAGACCGCATTTGAATGCTAGGCCAGTTTTCTACGTTCGGTTGAGTTTGTCTTGTTTGGCTATATGTTTTTGCAGATGCGCATCTGAAGTTCTCGCACAATTCCCCACAAACTACTCCGCCACTCCATCGATGCATTAAGCCGACCGGTTTGTGGCCTAAGCCAAGTTGCAGGCCAGTTTTCCGTTTTAGGGGCAACTCTTGCTTTTTTTCTTCTCTCTTTATTTGTTGTGTTGTTGTTTTTGTTGCTGTTGTTGTGCACACCTGCAATTGACGTTAAGGGGTACTGCAACTTTCGTTCACTTACAGTGCTTGGTTCAGTTATTGCCCAGGAAACAACTGCTACTTCAGCAGTTTAGAGTTCATGGCTCATACGATGTTTGTAGAGTTAACCACGCTCAGCAAACATTATATATCCTTCGAGATTAACTAATGGCGAAAAGTTTTCTAGAAGTACACTAAAATTACAATGATGAAGCGACCAAGCTGATTTATGTAGGTGTTTTTATCAAATATCTTGTGTTCAGCACTCTTGTAATACAAAATATTTAATCTGTCAGCAATGTAAACGCTGTTGTTGCTTTTCTATAGAAATAGTTTTGCATATTATGTAAAGAATGCTGAGTGTTTTTATTGCTGACCACCCCTAGGTAATTGCGCACAACGAATGCTTTTGAAAACAATTTCCTTTGTTATATTTACACGTATATTGAGCATCGAAATTCCACATTCATTAAGAAAATTTTGAACTATATTCCGCTCGAGCTTTTTAATTAGGTTGCTTTGCAGTAAAATTCCTATTGAATTATTTGAATGAATGCTGAATGCTGTTGTGCTTGTTGTTGTTTTGGTATTTGTTGCACGATGGCAACTTCAATTATAGCTGAATACCAATTTATTGCATTGCACAGGCCCAGCTGAAAATTACGTGTTCGCCGTGTTGTGTGCCCTGCTCACTAATTTCAGCTCGTTTTTCATTCACTTTCGCATGACACTATTTCAGACTCTTGTCTCTCTCTCTCTCTCTCTCTGCCTATCTCTCTGTCACCCACTCCCACTCCCGTGTTATGTGTTCTCCTTATTAAGGATGGAGAACGTGTGATGGCATTTCATGGAAAACACGGTACATTTTGTATTTTGAAAATAAATTTCCGGCTCAGCCGTTGATTTGCAAAACAGAAACCTCTTTACTAAAGCACACTCGTATCTGGTATCTGACACCTACACGCTACATTTGCAGCGGAGCCATTGGCCGGGGGGCAGGGAGGAAGAGGCAGTAGTGGTAGTAGTAGTAGTAACAGCAATAACGCCAGCAATTTCTGTAGTCATATTACATGTCATGTCGGTGCAGCCATCTGAACTGTACAGTACACACACACAGACGCACACACACTGACACCTGCTGTAGATCCTAGACACATCCTTTCACACTTCAACACGTTTTCACTTTAATTTCCTGTGCGCCGAGAGCTAAATTGTAATCCAATACACAGCACTGGTTTACTAGTCGTGTGAGCTTGTCTCCCTTGCCTGCCAGCACTAATTCAAAATATCTTTGCAGTTATCAAATTCTTTTGATTGTAGCAAGGGCTTACTTTCCGAATATTTCCTAGTTAATTGAATTGACGGCTGACTGTAATGGAAGTGGAAATGACCTTCATCCGGTCAATTGCAGTTGAGCAAATTGACTTAAACAGTAACAGAATTCACCAAATATGCAGGGCGGCGTTTGGCCAAATGGAAATGGAAAGGCAATCGTGATTAGCATCGACCTAGAAAACTTTCTAGCGCACGCCCAATGAGCAATCGAGGCACACAAAATTGGCAAAGATTACAACAAAAACAATGTTAAACAATCGACGCGTGTTGTACAAGTTTTCAATTTCAATTCGAATTTGAATTTGAATTTGAATTTCAATTGACTGACTATTCTAATTGGCATGCAGGTCGTCGTGATGTTGGCCAACCAACATGGATTGGCCCCTGTCCACTGGCTATTGGCCCGGCTTTTGAACAAGTGTCGCCAGCGCCCCAAATTTGCCATTGCATTTGACCAAAATGGGCGCTTCGTCGGCGTCAATTGCGTCAGCAGCAAATCAACAGCAACTATTGAGCAATTGGTCAAATGCTTTTCACTGTGTCAGGTTCAAACTTGGAACATGTTTGGTTGCCAATCGACATCAGCATCAACATCGCCGTCGCAGTCGCAGCTGACGCACAACGACGGTCTGGGAAAGCACAAATTATTTTGGCCTGTGTGTCGTTCGCGTCATTGTTTATTAATATTCGGTTGATGTAATGGAACTATATATTTTCGGCACCATATGCAAATATTTGTGCCAGCTTATTGTTGTTTTCTTATGCGTACATACAATAATTTCGAATTATCAAAAAGTTTATTCCTTGACTGATTTTTAAAATGATTTCCGTTTACACTGTTGAAAACTTGACTTCAAATAAATTTACGGATTATTTGAGGTACTTTTATTTGGCATGGTGTATCAGAGCAAGTTTTCTTAAAGCTTCAATTATTATTCTATTTTTTCATATTTCTTTTTCCAAAAGAAATATTCAATTTTTAACTTCATTAACCACCCACGCATTGCGTAATAACACCTTGCACGATGATTTTATTAACCTATTCCCTCGTTTTCGCTTGTCACATATTTTGAAATAACAAATTTCACACGATTTTTCCTCATTTTGGGCCATCAATCAGCTTGGCGGTATGTGACATACTTTATAATCAAGTATACGCAGCGTGCGGCGCTCGCATATTTCAGCGAGTGGAACGCATGCATTAAACGAAAATTGCGTCTTTAATATACATTTAACTTAATGGCAGAGGTAAATATGTATTCTCTGCAGAAATGCTGGTGCATTGATAAAATTTTGCGGCAACACTCAAGACAAATACTTCAAATACCACTAGAAAGTGCAACGCAATTGTTGCAAAAATGAAAAGCGTAAAGTGTTTTGTTGAAAATGTTCCAAAAACAACACACGACTGCGCTGCGCCGCCAGCAGACAAATATAAACAAACCCGAAAACGACGCCGTCGATGCAGTCCATAAAACTGCGCCAGCTGCTGCCAACTGCCAGCAGAGAATGGTTGCACGAGGTGAGGGTGCCCGTTAGAATAGGCAAGTTGGGGACGCTGGAACGCCAAATATAAATTGCAGTAGCAGGCTGGCTGCACTACAAAATATTTGCCATGCAAATAGTGCACGAAAATAACAGAGAATGCTCCACTCTGACAATATTCGAGTGCAATTAAATGCAAAATATATAACAATGCAGTAATGCATAAAGAGGAGAGAATCGCTCACCAATTTGACGTTTAAAAATAATAAAAGTGCTGCCCACAATCAATGGGCAAGTTAATTGCTCGTAAAAAATGTAGAATGTAAGTGTGTCTGTGTGTGTGTGTTTGTGTTGTGTGTGCATTGTTTTAAGTGTCACTCGGTCCGCACAATTTAAGGAGCTTGTGCACCAGCCCTAGACGAGATCATGCTGAGAGACCCATTGAGAGGCACACAATGGCAACAGCGACGACGACGACGACGACACATTTGAACATGTTCAACGTTGAGTGCGTTTATTTGACGGCACACATCAGAGACGCTCTCTCTTTCTGACTCTCTCTCTTCTCTCTCTCTCTCTCTTTCTCTGTGTATCTCTCTCGCTCCTCCCCAGCATTGCCTTTGGCAAGTGCATAATTTGCTGGCGTAAGTAACGTTTGCCCTCGTCGCAGCTTGTCACATATTGCTCGATGTTGCAGAGCGAGAAAAAAAAATATATATATATAAATATATATGTATATATATATATATATATATATATATAATACATGTTTCTTTTCGCATTGGGAGATCAAAATGAATTACGAAGAATTTTATGTAAATTTAACGTGACAATTTTCATTTTAGTCGTGTATATCACATGCATAGAATATATGCATACTATGTATATAAATAATTTATATATCTTACCGCACAACGCGGCGGATGCGCAACGTGTACGCCAATTTGCACGGCGGATTACATCACAGCCAAGGGAAGCAGTGGCAAACGTAGGCGAAGCCGGATTATGGAAGGGGAAGTTGAAGAGCAGGAACTCAACATGTCATATGGCTTGCATTTAATTAACAAGCTAATTTTTCAAAGCACAAATCGCTGGGCGCTGCAATACGGAATAAGAAGAAGATAAGCAGCAGACTTTTGAGGCACAGTTGAATGAGGGGCAGAAATTCCAAGAGCAAGAACAAGAACAAGCAATTGCTGCCGACGCCGGCGCCGGCTGTGTGTGTGATGCCACAAGAGATGGGGCGGTGCCAAAAATACAAATATGAGCACTGACATCTGTCTCTGCATTCACAGTGCTTGTGTCTATATGGGTTGCCTAATGAGATGGGGTACGAACGGCAGCCAATGCCTAAGATACGGTTTATTATTGGAAAGCAAATGCAAGGAACATTTCTCTGTATTAATCTACTGCTTAGTACAATTTTCTAATCTTTGATCTTTTACCTTCTATGTTGCAGAAAATTGAAAATAACAATTTTTAGCTTATACATTGCTAAATTGAATTGCTTTTGAGTTTTGATCGTACAAAAACCCACCGTTCTTGCAAAATGTACACTTTGTTTTCTACCACAGCATAACAATGCGCTTGTTAGTTTCTGAGCAAATGTCGTACTTAGTATTTGGTTGTTTTCTAGATTTATTTTGTGGTATTTTTAAACCAATTTCATTTGGCTATGTGGCAGCAATCTCGTGTCAGTTTCAAAAATTCTGCAAATACTTCTGATCCTAAATCCCAAAAATTAATAGCCATTTTATGTAGCATTTGCATTTGCAAAAGAGACAATACAAACGCTGTTACCAAAATACACAACAGCGGAAACAAATTTACAGTAAAACATATTAAAATGCCACTCACACGATAATCTCCTTTGCCATCGTGCCCTCCCCTTCCTTTCTCTCTCCCCGTCCCTCTCTCTCTCTCTTGCACTCTTTGTCTCGCTTCGCTGCTCTCAAATGACAAAAAGTTTGCTGACAAAATGTTTGGGACTTGGAGTTGGGGTTTTGCATTAGGGGTTTGGGATGAGGTTTATTTTGCTACAATAAGCTGCAGATTTTGCATATTTCATAGATGTTGACAGTAGCTGTGTATTTCTGTGCATGTGTGTGTGTGTGTGTGTGTGTGTGTGTGTGTTCGCTTGTATGGGTGGCAGCTGGAAGTTAAACCAAAGAAAATAATGGCAGACATTTATACAAATAAAAATTGCAATTTAAAGCGCTCCCCGCTGCTCCAACAATGTATCTGTGTGTTTCACATGCGCGTATGTGTGTGTTTGTGACTGTGTGTGTGTGTAACTGTTGCCTTTGTCTACCCGAGAGCTTAGCGGCTGCCATAGATACTGGTCAGGGGTTACCTGTAAAAATAAACTTTATGGATTTCATTTTGCACTTTTTTAGCAGGCCAACTGTCCCACAGAAAAACACACAGAGACAAAAATGCTGGTGGTTCAGACCAAATGAAATGTATTATCAACGGCAAAGCCAACAATGATGTACAACTAAGTACCCTGTTAAAAGATACAAAAATATACGCAAAACTTGAATTTCGAATTCAGCATATGTGCAGATAAGCCAAGCTATTTGCTGAAATAGAAATACAAATTACAGAAGCAACTGATTATGTTTGTTTATGAAGTCGAGTTTGGTACATTAACGCTTTCAAAAGACAATTTCAATTGACAAAGTGGAGTAGTTGAAACCCTTTGACATGCTGCCTGTTATCCGCACAAAACTTTTAATACTCTGTTTGAATATTTCTACGGGTCATCCAAACTAATACATGTAATACTCATTCTAAATGTAAATACCCAAAAAGGATTTCAATTTAAACTAATCCGACTCCACTCTTTCTCCCGTTCTCATCATTTTTAGCACATGGTGCAGGCTGGAGTGCCGTTTTCGGGCGCCCCGGCTGGCTATGCGGCCGCACCAGGACCGGCGGCTGCGGCCGCTGCAGCAGCTGCTGCTGCTGGTGCGCCCACAGCGGCCGAGAGCTTGTCGCTGGCCGTCACAGCAGCAGCCGCAATCAAAACTGAGCCTGGCATGCAGCTGAAGGCAGCCGCCGAATGCGCAGCAGCGGGCAATGGCAACACAGGAGCAGCTAGTGTGGCGCCAGCTCCAGTCGCGGTGGCCACCAGCGTGGCCGATGGCGTTGTCGTCAATGCACCGTTGTACATTCAACAAAAGGTGAGTGTGGCCTGCCAACCAACATTCTATAATTACACTTTGTCTACATCCCTCTATCTATTTTTATAAATGTATATGTGAGTGTGTGTGTGTGTGTGTGTGTGTGTGTGTGTATTAGTGTTTGTATTGCATTTTGCATAGTGTAGCATTTATTTGGTTTTGGGTTTGCTTTGCTCTTTTTTGATTTGGCTTGGTTTGGTTTGGTTATATTGCCCTCGGTAGTCTTTGACTGTGCGTGAAAGTAAGCACATACACACACTTACACACATAAATACACACACATGCACATTGCGTATGCCATGTTTGTTGTTTATGCTTTGAAATTTTTGATCACTGCGAACATTGTAGATGCTAAACAAGCATTGGCAGCATCTAACATACACAACACACCAACACACTCACACACAGCACACCAACACTAACACACACAACGCACACTCAAAGTTCTGTCGGTCACAATTTAGCATTCAATACTATTTGTAGCATACTTTTAGTTGCTGCTGCAGCACGTCGCTTTTGTTATTGTTTATGCGCAGCAGCAAATGCTGGCGAACGTTTTGCTCAGCTGCATAGTTTATTCTCTGCGCATACATTTTGGTTATTTTTTTGTTCTTCTAATTAAAACACGTAGCACGAAACAAACAAATACACGCACCACAGCATTCCCAGCGACATCAATAACAAATGAAGCCTGAAATCAAATCACAAACTGTGCGCAAAAATTTCGATTTTTCTGTCGCTCTGCGAAATTCGCATTAAACATTTAAATTTTTGATCAAAAATAAACCAAATACTTACATCGATATAAGCTATCGAAGTGAAACGTTTTTCATATTTTAGTAGCAGCAAACACAATATGTGCACAAATTTAATTTGGCTTTATTTGCATATGCGATGCAATTTTATTAACGTGCTTGGTTGCGCCCATTGCAGAGTTTGGCATGTTCTTATTTGTTTATGAAAATTGATTCGTGCATTTGAATAATTTACCAGATGAGCTTTGCATTTTTTAGCTAACATTTAATTTTGTGTGCAACACAATCACACACAATCACACAAAATCACCCAAGCATACACACTCAACTGTTTTAATTGTTTACATTTAGTTATTGGTGGACTTTTGCCCCATGTAATAAATAATCAAATATTTAATTATTGGTAAAAAAAAAAAAAATTGCTCGCTGTGGCTTTTGAATTTTGGTCCTTTACTTATTGTAACTGTTGGTCTTTTGTAGTCGAACTTTATATTTATTTTTATGAAAATATGCAATTTTAATAAATATACATGTATAGCAATTGGTTGATTATAATGGTTTAACTCTCCATTTATATAAACATAATGCGCATACGCAAAGTTGTCCCTTACATAAAAACACCATTTGAAATTCAAACCGTATTTACGTATAATAGGAAATAATAACAGTGAATAGTGTTTGGCAAATGTATTTAATATTTAGCAGGAATGAGGTGTAAAATTAAATTGTTTGCATCAAACAGAAGCTATTTTGGATGCTGTTTTCAATCAAGAGAAAATTTAAGAAAAACAAACATTGCTTTGAAAAGTCATATTAATGATTGAGGGGCTTGAACAAATGTTGGCAGCCATCACTTATTAACACTTTGATTATACAGTAAATACTGCAAATCGTATTGCATTCACTTAGGCAATTCATATTCCGTTACTATTAAATTCGTTTTTAATTGGACAAAAGCAAGGACAATAAAAACAAATGGATGTCATAAATAAAAAATATCACATTCAGCACAACAATAGCTGATCGAATGTACTGCAAAATGCTAAAAGGAAAACACTTGCAAAAACAAAGATAACAACAACAAATAAATACCAAGAGAAGACAGCGTTTGAGATACATCCGTCTGCAAATAAAGGCTTAAGGGAATCGTAGTAAATGACAAAGCTCGAACTAGCTTCATCAGTGATGGGTGAATAATGACATGTCTGAAAGGTATCCGTAATAAATCCAAACTAATCTTTAATACGTAGCTGAGCTGGGCTCGAACCCCTAGTTTGAATGTCTTCTCATGTAAATTCCTAAATGATTACGCATACGCCCCGTTTGTTGGCCCGCCATTTAAACTAATCTAGCTCTATATTCAAAAAAAAAAAAACGTCATATCTATAAAATAAATATATACTTATAATATGTGTTGGTCGCATGATTTATTGACAGATTATTTATCTACTTTACTCTATCTCTCTCAATATATATACATATATATCTGGCTCTCACTTATTGTTAGTAAACAACCCCTTCAATGTTAAGCAATGCTTTAAGTTTGACAGTTTTCTAAACTGATTGATGAATTGTTATTGATATTGATATTGATATTGACTGGTTGATTGAGTCACATGTGTGCCATTTAGTTAAATATAATCCTTGAGATGTACTTGTATGTTTTTTTACACATATATATGTACATGTTTATATACTTATCTTAAGACTGTACAAAAATATCGACAAAAAAAAAACTGGGTTAATCAGTTCTAGTTTCTCGCATTTTGTTATATCACTATTTTTGTATACTTATAATTAACAATATGCTAACTGTACTCGAGGCATGTTCAAGACATAATAAATATAATAAAACAACAACAACAACAACAACAAAAAAGCAACTAAACCATGACTCATGCAATTGAATATGAAACAAATTACTTATACACATATTGCAATGTAATTAAATACTAAGCAATTTTTTGGTGTTGGTCGTTTTGGTTGGCTGCCTGACCGTCTGCCTGTCGTAGTCCTTGTGTCACTCACACTTGTCTCTCTCTCACACACACACATACACACACACACACTCGCACACAAGCACACTCACATACACACCCACACAAAAATATATATATATATGTATATAGACATGTACAACGCTGAAAGCGCCCGTGATGCCAACTAAAAACGCAAATCCTTGTTATCCGCAAATTTATCACAGACAAATCTGTCAACACAACAACAAACACTACAGACACAGTACAATGGCGGCATCAGCAATGGAACCGCAGCCACCGTAGCAGCAACTACCACGGGCACAACTACCACGCCACTGGTCACGCAACAACAGCAACAGCAGCCACCCGCACCTCTGACAAACGGACACGCCATGGAGCAACTGCAGCAGCAGCAGCAGCAACAGCAGCTACCGCATACGCCACAGAATGTGCTCAGCATTGTGAGTTTGGCCAACACAGCAAATGCAAAAGAAGACGAAAAAAAAATACAAATTATAATAAAATATACAGTCAAGAAAAAAAAAATAGACAAATAAACGAAAAGCAAAACTTTGGAGCAATGCAAGCAATTCCAAAAATATACGTGCCATAAGCGTGCTTCTTTCCGTTTCAGGCTCGCTCTGGTTAGCACAGTATAGTTTATTATTTTCTGCTATGTCCTTGGCTGGACAGCAGCTCCTTCATTAAGCAAGTCGTTGTTCCCAACAAAGTTGGGCCACATCCCCTTTGCGTATTTTTTATTAGCAGTGTGATTTTGTTGTGTATGGCTTTAATTCAAGTTGATGATTTATAATGAGTTGACAACAGACCTCGACTGCAAGCAACATAATCTAAATGCGCCGAAATTATGCAATAATGTATATGAGGAAAAAAGTTGTGTATTAATTAATATTAATAATTTATTCATATTTAAAAAAAAAATACATAGAATACAAAATTTACACTGTAAAAGAAACAATTTTGTACAGGAATATAGCACTAAGTTAGTCATACAATTTTCGTTCGAAGCGGTTTGATTGTGCATCAACCAAAACAACACTTGAAGTAAATCTAAAATTCTTGAAACGGCAACCGCCCGCGGAAAATGCCAACACCTTTTGCATTCAAATCAAAACATTTAGCTCAAATTCCTATGGCTCTGCCATTTGCATGTTATTTCTTTGATTTTGGGCGACTGGAAACGTTTTTTTTTTTTTTTTTTGTACAAAAATTTTTGAAGCCGCATCAAAATGCGAGCGACCTTTTTGCGGGTATCGAATCGCGTGCCTCAACCAAGCATTTTATAAACTAAAAAGCGTTAAATGTCATTTACGGTAACCCAATCCTAAGCCTGCAATTCCATACCACCACCGACCAACGTTATCGTTAGCCATTTATGCGGCCAAAGTTTTTCACGCCATTTCACTTTGCCCCCCACCAGCAATTGGATCCAAAGAAAAAAGCGAAAATGTTCGCTTAACATGCAATCCAAATCGTACAAAGAATATATACGAAGAATTTTTGTATATTTTTTTTAGATTTATATGTCAACAATGCGCATTTAATACGATCATCGAACGGTTCCCAAAATTAAGTTGGCGTCATTTCTATTGCCTACTTTGCAGGGGCTGGTTGCTCGAATTTATTTGCTATTATTGTTATTGCAGTCGTTGGCAGTGCATTTTCATCGTGTGCATAAATTGACAATAATATGAAATTATTCAGACCTCTACACATAGGGATAGGTAGCGAGAGAGACACAGAGAGAGGGAGAGGAGGGAGTGTGTGGTATGGGCATGACCTGTTTGGCTGACAACAATGCCGAAAGGCAACAGTGCCACATGTCACAGTGCATATTCAGTTTTAATAATGCAAAAAATAGAAATGCAAACATTTCCGCAGGCTCGTCGCTGGGATTTGGTTGCAATGGCAGGGGGCGGTGGGAATTGCAGCAATACTTGCGCGACAGTTTTATTGCATAAGTCAACAACAGTCTGTGCCACAAATGTACTATTGCATAGGTTCGACTGTCTGTCCGCCCTGTCGCCCTGTCGCTCTGTCGAACTCTGTGTGCTCAGTAACTTTTTTATTGGGTCACCCACACGGGCACATAGCGGTGCATTTTGTTGCGTATGTGCGCTTCTGTGTGTGTGTGTGTGCGTCCCATTCTCCAAACCACTTGAAAATTGTATTTTCATTTCAATTGTTTATTTATTGCGGCACTTGTTCGCATTCGATTTCCCAAGCAGCACCAACAGCAACAGCAGCAGCAGCAGCAACAGCAACAACATTCAGTTCGCACACGAGCCGCAAAACAGATCTCTCAACATTTCCACCAAAATTTTAATAATGCAGTTGCACCCAATATGCAATTGCTAACAAAAGTGCTTTTATATTGCATATTTGTCATTCGGTTTATTGTAAATCTGTTTGATGCAACAGTTTAAACAAAATTAGACACTAAACAGTAAACGAGTTCTAATCTTTTTGGATCACTCAGTTATAGTTCGACATGTCGAATGCGATATTGATGAATTTAAATAAAAATATTTTAACGGACTCTTTCGCAAATCAAATTTTATTTATGTACTTTTATTGGCCTCATTAATAAATCTTTCATGGCCCATGACTGGTTCGGATGAAAGGTCGAGCTTAATAAGCTTTTAATTTAATAATATTGAGCTACAATTAAGTATAATTATAAAAATAAATCAAAGCTTAAGCGGAATACTCAATTGTAGTGGCGATTTAAGAGCGAAATCGGTATCAGAAAAAAACATGTGCGCTTACAGCTTACAGAATACACGGAATGCCAACCACACGTTACTAATTAATTTGTACAATTTGTTTTCGTTCTCGTTTCTGCCACAGTCCACAGTATTGATTGCCAATGAGGCAGCGGAGCCACAGCAAAACTCAGCGCTGCCACATGCCGGTGGAGGCGGAAGTGGAACTGGTGGTGGCGGTACGCCTGGCTCACCGCTCAACAGCTCACCGTCCAGCGTCCCAGTTGCTGCAACAGCAATCACACTCAATGGCAGCAGCAACAGCATGCCCAACGAAGGTAACATCTCGGGCAACACATCACCCATTGCCACCGGCGAACCGCTGTTGCAAACACCACCAGCAGCACAGCAACAACAACAGCAGCAGCAACAACAACAACAACAACAGCAGCAGCAGCACAATATAATCAGCAGTCCGACAGCAGCAACTTCAGTGACCGCCACATCAATAGCAGCGGGAGCCTTGGCAGCCACCAGCAGCAGCCTATCGACCGGACTACTACCCACAGCTGGACTGGATAGTAATGCTAATTGTGGCGTTGTGCCCGCAACCACTACGCAGGTGATTGCGCATCTAAATGCAGCCGCTGCGGCGGCCAGTGGCATTATGACCGCCTCCGTGCAGTCACCGAATGTGGTTAGTAGTCTTAGCAGCGCTCTAGTCCCGGCACAGTCGGTCTCATCGGTGTCTGCCGCCATTGCTGCAGCTGCCTCGCTGGAGGCCAAGAGTCAGCCCAAACGTTTACACGTCTCCAATATACCGTTTAGGTTTAGGGATCCGGATTTGCGAGCCATGTTTGGGGTAAGACAACTGCAGCCGCTGGCCACAACAGCAATTTGCAAAAGCTAACCGACATTTTATTCCACCTGCAGCAATTTGGCACCATATTGGACGTGGAAATCATCTTCAATGAGCGCGGAAGCAAGGTAAGTTGCCCGGATGGCTTTTCTCCTCATTGCTGTTGCACGAATCATTTAAATTATGCACATAGCGAGCACTTGAAGCATTGTCAAGTCAACTGAACTCCGGTTGGTCCAGCTACGTTGCTAGGGCAACCTTGGTCCATTGAATTATGGCTTCAAATATGACTGGATGTCCTTTTTGCTGCTCGTAAACGACTACGGCTAAAGCACAGATAGCAGCAGCAACAACAACAGCAACAAGAATGCCAATAACAACTCGCAATGCTTCTAGCAGCATTCTTCTGACGGCATTCGTTCACAGATATAATTGCATAGTTACGGGCACTGTTGCCATACGACACGAAGATGTGCATAATTTAAGGCGCTGATGCATGCCTCAAGGCGCTCTCCCAGCATGCCCTTGGGCCCGTCCCCAGTCTGTTTTGTGTGTACATTGTAGCTTAGCATTAAATCTTAGTGAAAACTTTGTTTAAAATCGTAATTTATATATATATATATACATATATATATATATATATATACTCTGCCTATATATACTCAATATGTTTCTTTAATTGCATGTTTGATTGCGAATGGCAGGGATTCGGTTTTGTAACATTCGCTAACAGCAACGATGCAGAACGAGCACGCGAACGTCTACACGGCACCGTGGTTGAGGGACGCAAAATCGAGGTGGGTGCATGCAACCAATACCATAAGCCACACACACTCAAACACACACACACAGATACATCTATCTCACACACACACACACATTTACACATATCTTTGTATTCCGGTCACATGGCAAGCTATTTTCTGCAACTAATTGTAAAACTATCACAAGTTTTTCATTTAAGTAAAAAAAAAAAAAAACATTAAAAAATCGCAAATAGAATCCTGTATGTGAGAAGTTGGATTTAAACTTGCGGCATTTGCGTGTATCGACGTGATGTATAAAATTTATCACGTACTTTTCGGTTACGTAAACTGCTTTTAAATGTTTTCCTTTTTTTTGTTTTTTTATTGACGATAACGAAATGTATTTAAAATCGAATTCACGCATTATCTGCGCATTTTTATTTTTGCGTTTAAATTGAACGATTGAATTTTAAATTATTTGACGTTTTTTTTTTCATTTGCCTTTAATTAAAAGTTTTTACCCATTTATTATTTGACATTTTCTTTCCGTATAAAAGTTAAGTGAACAACCGCAAATAATTTCCATTTAAAAAATGATGAAAATACGCAAAGTGCCAACAGATATTTATACAAGCACATTAACTGCGGCGAACAAAAGGCAGTGAATGTTTTTATTTATTTCATTTAATTTACTGCACCAGCAATATTTGTTGTCTAACTAATTACGCGAAATATGCAAAAAGAATATTATTTGTGACATTATATTTATTTAAATTGGTATTTTCAACGCGTATAAATACAGAATTCAGGGAAGCGGCCTTAACATATCTAAACTTTGTCCTTATTCAGTTGCCTTAACCGCTTAATAAATATTACCACACCCAACACAGACTTACATAAACCCACACACCTCATTCAATTGTAATCGTTTAACTAACACATTTATTTCTACGTTCTTTATACATGCGATATGCGACATGAACAATATATAAACAAAATATATATGTAATGTGTACATTATATTAAAAAATAAATAAATAAAACAAAAAACCATCACCAATACCAACCACGCTCGCTGCAACTCAACTCAACTCAACTCGTTACTTTGAACTCGTTACTCGAACTCTCTCTCTCGTTACCAATAACCATTGTGAAGGTGAATAACGCCACTGCACGTGTACAAACCAAAAAAGTGACAGCAGTACCCAACGGTAAGTTGCTTTAACACTCTCTCACGCACACACACACACACATACACCTGCTTTATACTCACACACACACACACACACAGACAGAGAGAAACACAGTTACTGTTACACCTACATAGAGGTAGTGTAAGCCATGTAGCGAACCAAGTTTAAATGTTGAGCAAAGAAATGCAATTACTTCTGGCCTAGAAGAACTATAAGAAATGAGAAGCACGCAAACGGAAACTTAAATACCAACAATAACAACAATAAACTTTAACACAACTGCCATTACATTTGACTGGCCGTTGCCGTTGTTGTGTTTACTATTGCTATACTTTTCGTTTCATTTCTTTTGGTTTCTGTTTATTTGTTTTTTCTTTCGTTCATTTTTTGTTTAATTATTTTTTTTTTTTTTGTGTGGTTTGTTGAACTTTTCGCATCAACTTTTTTGGTGGCTGCTGAAATTTTAACTCAAGAACGAATGTTTCTTAATGAAAATGTTTTTGCTCTTGGAAAATTGTTGTTGCTTTTGATTTTATTTCAAGAACTTGTTAATAGAGTATATGCCAAGGCGTTAAGCAATCAAAAACTTGTTAACTGAATTGCCCACAACGCCACACTAACGACTTTCACTAGAACAGCGGCTGCTAGGCAAAAAATACACACACACACACACACGCAAACACACATCTATATTCGTTCTAATTTTTGTGTTGTTGTTCGTTACGTTCTTGATTTGGTATTTAATGTCGATGCATTTGAATTCATATTACCGACTATTGATGATTGAACAAATTCTGATAATGGCAAACCAACCAACTTTTTTATTTTGTTTTCTCTCACACACCACACAGTTGTACTGACCAAAGACGGTGCCATACCGGCTCCAGCTCTAGGTGAGCAAATCAGAGAACAAATTAAAATGAAAATCCATAGAAATGCATTTGTTATATATCTTGTAACATTGTAACTTGCTTGCTAAAATCCAAAACAAAAACAGAGACAATAAAGCCTCATGCATAATTAATCCACACTGAATGTTGTCTATAAACGTAGGCATTTAAAAGCAAACAAAAATAATAAAAAAAATAAATAAAAAAAACTTCCAATGCATAACCGTTAAATGTAACACCCAACTCTATAAACAACTGTTCAGGCATGTTGCACGCTCACGGTGGCATGACACAAGTCCCAATATTGGCTTACTAAATGAACTAAACTAATTGAACTTTAATACCAACCACTATAAGCATTGCCACTCACAGTCCCAGCATGAATAATGTCTAATAAATCCAATGTTTACCTTGATTATACACTTGCTGTATGTATTCCTTCATATAAAAGTTTGCCACCACAAATATATACATATAAAAACAAAAGAAAGAAACACACAATTCTTTACTGAATCCTCATCTTATGGATATTAATTTTACCTTTAGCTAGAATTGTTCTTTACTAGAATATATTTGGTTCCTTTTGTGTGGTTTTTAATGCAAAGTCCTGTCAGTTTGAACTTCTTAGATTTTCAGTGTTTCGTTTCGTTTGCAGTGCGCACAATTTCATTGGATGTTGAGGTTGCTTGAAAGTTTCTTCTCTAACAAATGGAACTAAAGAAATGGCAGTAGCTAAAAAGTTTTGCACGCCATGTATAATAAATAAAGCTGCTGATTAAATCGTCTTTCCATGCAAGTTGCCATTTAAAAGTATTCACAGCGCAAAATCTATACTTTAGGTTCGGTCAAATACGATAAGCCGCTTATCAACCCAACCAAACCGAACAAAGCGGGCAGAACTGAAGCAGCTGAAACGTTGCCAGCAGCTGCTCCCATACAGTTTTTGCCATCATGTGGCCAGTACATGCAAAATGCTATTGTATCGCCAAACAAACTTGGATCTAGACAACCAACCAGGCAACCGGGCAGGCAGTCAGACAAACAAACAGACAAACCGACCGACCAACATGAGATGGGATGCTGCACATGCAGCTACCAAGAGCGTCTTTAGTGTTTTTTGAGACCAGCTTCCTTTTAGCGCAATTGCCTTTACTTTAACTTGGGTTGGCTTGTTGTTGTTTCTTGCCTTGCCGCTTGCCACGTGCACGTAATGCGCTTCATTTGCGTTGTACTAAACGCGAGCTGTGTGTCCGTTGGGACGGCAAGCTATTTATGCGGCTGCCGGCATATAGAAACAGACGGAGACAGTCAGTTCGATACGTATACGAGGGGGATGGGTATAGAGGCAGGGATCTTTCAGTGGCAGGCACTCACTTTATCACGTTTCGAACCGAAATGGTTGGCCGCATTTGCCAGCAGTGCTAATGTTGTTGTCCTGCTCGTTAGGTTGGCGGCTGGCGCCCAGGGGCGGGTAGTCAGGATAATTACAAATAAACCACAAAGTTGCAAACATGTTGCGGCACACACATAAATTTCCCAAAGAAAAAAAAACAAACAAAAAGAAAGAAAAATATAGAAAAAGAAAACTTCCCCTGAACTGCAGATGCCTTCGTATCCTTCGGCTGTTGCAGAAGCATTTTATTTTGACTCCATAGTCGTTGTGTCTTATGCAAATGTGCTCGTTTCGCACACAAACTGAAACACAAAACACACCCCGCCTAACATATTCATGTGCATTTGAAGGAAAGTTAGTCGTCTACTTCGTACTCGTATGTTGATTTCCAGT